>CM066619.1:1337500-2640000 GCA_033884665.1 Argynnis bischoffii washingtonia | reverse complement strand
AATGGTGCCATAGACAATTTAAAAATATAGATAAAAAATATAAATCAGTTCAGTAGCCCAACAGACGGGCGTGTCCAAATTAGTTTATTCATACGAACAACAATAGCTGCCTCGTAATAGAAGTTTAATTGGCTTTACTCTTATGCATCTTGTTCTATTTACTATCATAAAAAAACATTATTTTGAAGTTACACTTCTTTTGGCACGTCTGGAAAAAATTATGAGAGTAAAATTTTTATGATACACGCGCACACCGATAGCTAAAAAGCGACATGATGAAGTTAGCTACATTCCTTTTACAAACAGAGAGTTGTGACATACGGGATGAAATCTTTAGCTATTTTTGTTCTGTTACGCCAAAGAAGTATAACTTCTTACATGCGTACATAAGTACACACACACGTTTTTTTATATTAGTTTGCTTTAAAGTTTATTTTTTTTTAACATTTATTCAAATATACGAAACATTAATTCGTTACTTTGTTGCGTAATGTAAAATATAAAAGACGAAAAATCAAATAAAACTTTGCATCAGTAATATTAAAATAACAGGAAGGATAAAATTTAAAGCTTTTATCGATCCTGGATTTAAGACGTAAAATTATTTTATATTGTTTGAGATAAAGATAATTGAAAACGTGACACCTCGCCCTCGTCCAAGCCTGTCCAGACAATTAAACGTCGGCCATTAAAATATAAAAAGTAAAAGACTACAAAATTTCTGAATTATCTAACCAACTTTATAATTTCAATGCGTAACAGCTTTTTTGTCTTTCAATTTCTTTAATAATCTCTTTTGTGAAATTACCATGTTCTAAAATCGAGAAAGTAAACGACAACGAAGATGTAAAAATGTATTATAAAAATTATTTTTAGAAGTATATTTATACGATTTTCTCTTTATTTTATTACTATACCTTGTTTTTTTAGATTTTAAAAAGAAGAAAACATTAAATATATTAATCGACTAATATACTTATGAGATACTAGTATACAGCGCTTAACCTTAAGGATTTTCTATAGTTACACATGTAATCTTAAGTACTAAATAAATTAAGGAATTTCAATAAATAGCAAATGAGTCACTCTTTCTACACTCTGACTCTAACCACATGCTTCCTTCCAATACATAGTTGTATCGTATGAAAATTTTTATATTATTACACTTATGCAAAAAAATCACTTAAGCTATTGGTGTTTGAGAGAAAGAAAAATCTAATTAAACTAAACTAAAACATTCAATTTAAATATTGGAGAAGTAAATAAGTAATAAAAATAAAGAAGTGTGGACGTCATTACAGTTAAAAAAAATGCTAAAAATACACACTTTTACTCATTTCATTCAAAACGTATCAAATGAGCCTAAACTGAAATTTTTTACTAGTAGCCGTTGAACTTTTCTATCATTATATTAGCTCGATCGTATCAAAAAAAAAATATTATCATCCGGAATCATACTTTTAAATTTTCAAATCGATACAACACTTAGAAGAAGACTAAAATTAATTTCTTAGATTACAAAGCTATAAAAAGCTTATTAAAAAAGCTCTATATTCAAAATTTTATAATTTTAATACACATTATTTTGATATACATTTATAATACCCTAGTATACGAGTTCAACGACATTGTCTTCTCTAGGTTAAATTATTTTCGCATTAGTGCAATAAAAACTGGAAACCATGTTACTAAGCAAAACCTTATAATATAAACATTAACTGCCTTAATTTTAACTAAACTCAAGTCACTACACAGTACCACATGTTTGAATTATTATTGTTTAGTTCTTAGTATGATTATAATTAAAAACACTTGGTTTTTACAAGTTTTTATAACTCTGAATTATTAATGATTGCAAATAAATTAATTTCATTATATTAATTTTGAAAATCTATTTGAAGATTGTGTGTTGGATGAGATCTTAATGCCATTTTTTAGTCATTATTTAAATAGTAAAAAATAAGCAAGTTTCGTATAACGAAAATATAATTCATTTATACACTAAATTAATTCATAACATTTGTAGGGAATACATAATTGTATAAGATTTTTTACATCTTTTTAAAATTTAATACATTATCTTGGTTATCTTTTTTTACATACGAAATAGAAAATATAAAAAAAATAAATATAAAGTATTTTAAAAAATTACCGAATTTTCATAATAACATACACTATATTGTAAACGTCTTTTTGTTACAACAAATGTCTGGAAAAAATTGCAAACACCTGTGTAATAAAATACTCAGCGGTAATATCTTAATAATAATTTATAATAAAACAAATCGAATGTTTATCGATACTGAAAAATCGATTACACCATGCATCCACGCACCATAATTACGGTCCGGCGCGCGACCTTGCCGTGAAAAACCAAAAAAACCTGACCTACATACACGTTAAAATAACAGAAATAATAAGACGAAATAATAATAAAAAGGCGAACGGAGTCGAAAATAAAAATAATAATCAGAAGATTACGGTTACACGGCGTAGCGGGCAAGTTTTTCATTCACGCTCCGGTGGGATAGTCTTTTTATCCGTGGTACGTGCCGAGTTGAGTCTCGTTCGTTTTCTTCGCGATTCTCGTTTTTTTATCATTTCTCGAATATGGGGCGTCGTTTTTATCGTTTTCCCGGCTCTGGCCGTCCCATTCATGGTTACTGACGTTTTGTTGTTCAATTACGATCTTGTGTGCTCCGGTATGTTTAAATTACGCAAGCGAGTTATGTTTTGATGACCCGCACTCATAAATTTGCGGTTGCTCTCTGGTTTTTCGTTTTGCGACCAGCTATACAGGCCACTTGAGGCTTGAACGTCTACTTTTGACTATGGACGTCTTTTCGTAGTTTGAATGTATGTATGTATATGTGTATACATATGTAGGATGGTCTATAACGGTTTAGTCTGAGTGTTCTTTTTTAAAAGCTTACCTACATTTATTTTTAATAGACTTTTGAACTTAGCTTAATAAAGTTAAAAGAAAGAAATATTTTATCTTCTTTAGTGAGAGCACTCACTTTATCTTTGTATGTTTGTTACATTTATATTCTTTTGCTATTTAACCACTTATCTTATTGTATAGAATATTTTTAAATTTATTTATCTAAGCACAATAGCTACAAGCAGTATAATACAGTTATAAGTTTCAGACTAAAGAATAATTTAGACAGTAAAGACGAAATCAAATGATAATGTTTTAATAAATAGTAATATATGTATACTAGCGACTCACCCTCGCTCTGTTCGGGTTCGTCCTTACTTACGTTTTAACGTTTAGTATAGATTTCTCAGAGATGAGATATTTTTCCGCAGTAAAAATATCCTGTATGTTGACCCGGATAGCCAGCTATCACCAAACCAAATTTCATCAAAATCCCTCTAGTGGTTTTTCCGTGTAAGACAGACAGACAGACAGACAAAAATTCTAAAAACTATAGATTCGGCCTCTTCATCGATAATAATGTCTATTTCAATGAGATTTTCCCAAAAAATATTCAATGTACAGATTCGGCTTAGTTACAATTTTATTATATATGTATGTATATGTATATATCTTTAATCAGTATACAAATGACAATTTGTAAACTAAGTGGAGTGAATAAATAAAAATAGCTAATGAATTTTAGTATAATAAAGAAAAAAAAAATAAACATTAAGCTACATATATCAGGGGAAAGAGAATTAATACTTAAAAATACAAAAGAATATAGTATTATTTTCACTATTCACATTTTATTCTCAAAAAATATATAAAATTTTTACTAATACCTATATAAATTGTCTTTCATTCTTTAATGAAATAAAACGAGAAAAATCGAGAATAATAGCACACACAGATATATAATCTAAAACGCTACTACTTTTGACTTTGACATTTATTTTGGCGGACTCCGTCTATGTTAGCCTGAGATATAAGTATGTACAGTCAGTCATTGCAATTTATAATAAAAGAATATTTAAAAGCATAGTTTTCCATTACGTCCCCAAATAGCGGTACGCTTTTTATTGATAATTCCTTATTAAATCCAATTTAATTCCTTCCTGGTTACAGATGAGCGCGCGCCGCGGCTAGAAAGTCTAGGCAATAACACTTTTTGCTCTGCTTTTTCCTATCGCCACTGTCTTTTTGTATCGAGTACTTTAACACTTGTCGCGCGTGGCGGCTTATTACAGTGGAAATTATTTGAAATGGCCCGTTTTTTGGATACATATTATCTTAGAAAGATCCATTTGTTAAATGTTTAGTAATGTTATATTACTTATATGTATTTAATTACAATCGCTTCGCTCGGGTTCGTTGTTTGTGAAAAATATAAACAAATCTATCCCACGGGAACCGTACATTTTTCCAAGGTAAAAAGTAGCCTTTGTGCTATTCCAATCTATAATCTATCTTTGTGCTAAATTTCACCCAGATCCGTTCAGTTGTTCTAGCGTGATTGAGTAACAAACACCCATCCAAACTTTAGCATTTATTTAGTAGTAAGATAAGATGTTATTAATGTGTTTGTTTTTTCTTAATCTATTAACTTGAATTTGCATAAGAATAGTTGATAAGGTTTCATATAAACCTGTAAGGAGTGAATTAATAAAAATCCTTTCTTAGCAGTTATCTACTCCTATGAGGAATCCATCTGCCTATTTTATCTAAAATTACCCATCTCCTTTCAAGTTTATAGCATTTATTGCTTGCATTATTAATCAGTGGTACTTTGCTTATCTATACTATACTCTATACTATAACATTATAAAGCTGAAGAGTTTGCTTCTTTGTGTGTTTGTTTGTTTGTTTGTTTGTTTGTTTGGTTGGTTGAACGGGCTAATCTCAGGAACTACTGATCCGATTTGAAAAATTCTTTTTGCATTTGGTAGCCCGTTAACTGAGGAAGGCTATAGGCTATATATCATCCCAGAAAAATGTACGGGTCCCGTGGGATAGATTTGTTTTTATTTAGGGACGAACCCGAAGCGAAGCGAGGGTGAGTCGCTAGTATATGTATATATATAAAATTCTCCTGAGGTCCTGGGTTCGAGTCCCGGGTCGGGCCAAGTTTAGTTATTGAGTCTTTCTGTATAGTAAGCCTCAGTAACAGCCCGGAGTTGGGAAGTTGGCGGTGTTTCACCCCCGTGCCTCGGAGAGCACGTAAAGCCGTCGGTCCTGCGCCTTAACTCTCACCGGTCGTGTCGAGTAGTCGTCCCACTGGAGTATGAGAGTGACAGGAATAGAGAGTGCACTTGTGTCTGTGCGTACACTTGTGCACTATAATATCTCCTGCGCAGTTGGCTAGTCTCAATGAGATTGGCCGCCGTGGCCGGAATCGGTCAGGAGAACATCATCATATATAAAATTATTTATAATTCCAATAATAATTCATATAAATAATTTTTTTAAAGTCGGTTTAAACTAAAAAAGAAAATACATTTTAAATGGTTTTTACGTTTTAAAGTTAAACTGTGTCAGGTGCGAGCACTGGCCAGTACACAGTGGGTCTAGTGTAGTAGCGCAGCTTTTTGCGTGGACCGTGTAATGACAATCTGATTTGTTGCTCACCGTTACTAGGTTTTAGTATCCTCACTTTTGTGCTAAATACAGGTATATTAAAATTAATTTTTTTCTTATTATTTCTTTATATTTTAAATTTTAATACGTAGTTTAGGTGTAAAAATATTTTACATCAATATTTTTTTACATTGGAATTAAGATATTATTATAAATCTAAATTTTGTATGTTTGTATGTTTGTTACACCTTCAAATTTTATTGAATCTTTTTTATTTATTTTTTGATCTTATCAAATTTACTTTTTCATCTATCTATACATATAATAAACTCTGAGTCGAATCCGTACATTAATTTTTTTTTGGAAAATTTCTATTAGAAGTCTATAGTTTTTAGAATTTTTGTCTGTCTGTCTGTCTGTCTGTCTGTCTAGAAACGCATCACGAGAAAACCACTGGACTGGAGATTTTAATGAAATTTGGTATGATGATAGCTGATTATCCGTGTCAATATATAGGATACTTTTTATTACGCAAAAATTTGTCGTCACTGAAAAATCTATACTAACCGTTAAAAATTACCTAGGGACAAACCCGAGCGGAGCAAATATGAGTCGCTAGTTTAATATAATATTATATCTTATTATTTATCAATATAAAAAAGACCTTTCTATAAGTTAACACTTTTAGCAAATAATAATAAATAAAAATTTTGGAACTTTTTAGCAATGTCGAGCTAGAGGCATTAAGAAGAAAGTACTCAGTTGAAGCGTTTTTGTATATATAACGCAATATCTTGGTAAACTAAGAACCGATTTTCAAACTTTTTTAAAGAAGTATCTTAATAATAATTTTTGAAGTCGATATACCTTTTTAGTTTACTTAAAGTACTTGGCAAATTTAAGTTAATATACGTATATATTTAAGTATAAAGTATGTGTCAAAAAGTTTTGCCTGCACGTTACACTTCACTTACCCGTGCCCGCGCATATCTGAAAAGCGTTGTTGTTGGTTGTAAGTCTTAAATAATATTAAAAAAAATAATTGTTTCGTAGTTCAAAGGCAACAATTTTTTTTACATCGGATGGACAGACAGGTGCCTAGGTCAGATTTAGCAGTAAGGACTCAGTTTTATATATTAGAAAATTTGTATTTTAATAAGGTTCTGCTTAAATTTATATTTGTTTAACGAGTATTTGTATGGGGTATAAGTATTTGTATTAGGTGTCTATTCTGAAAAAAAACTCATATTTTATATATTTTCCAAAAACACACAGTGTGAAACTCGGTCGTCCAAATACTTATTTATTAATTACTAGCGACTCACCCTCGCTTCGCTCGGGTTCGTCCCTAGCTTACTTCCCCATACAAACATTCATCCGCATTTTCACCCCCTTAAGGGATGAATTTCGGGATAAAAACTATCCTATATCCTATCCAGAGTCTCAAACTATCTTCTTACCAAATTTCATCTTAATTAAAGCTGCAAGCAAACAAAAAATCAATCAAATATTTTCTCTTTATAATATTAGTATAGATTATTCAATCAACTATAGGACTGTTATAGGGACAAATAATAATTACCAAACAAACAATGAAGAACTTTCAAATGGAGCCATAACAGCCATATATGAAGCAATTTCAAAGTACGATGCTAAAATATTTCTTTGCTCTCACTACCACTTAAAGAGACGTGCAATAAAAATCAATTACTTGTGAGGGACCTATAATTTGAGGCTACTTATTTAGAACTACTCCTCCGTCCATCTGTCTAAATGTTCGTATCGCGTGTGAAGTGAGCAACATGTGATTTTCGACAGAACGTTAATTTTACATTAGTTAGTTTTATAACGTTACTTTTAAGTGTATCTAGTTGCGATGTAACATCAGATATTCTTCATTTTATCATCGTCTTGACTAATATTGAGGGATGTGGACTTGGTTTTTGTTGACTTTATCTATACTTAATATTATAAAGCTGAAGAGTTTGTTTGTTTGTCTGTTTGGTTGAACGCGCTAATCTCAGGAAGTACTAATTCGATTGGGAAAAATTCTTTTCGCATTCGATAGCACGTTAACTGAGGAAGGCTATAGCCTATATATCATCCCGGAAAAATGTACGGTTCCCGTGGGATAGACTTGTCTAGGGACGAACCCGAAGCGAAGCGAGGGCGAGTCGCTAGTTAATTAATAAAACTGGTAGCTATAAAAGATTTTACGTGGCACTGGCGAAATACTCTGTGCTCAACTGGCACGCTTTGAAGATATTAAATTGAAGGTTTTCTTTATGTTACTTTTGGTATTTATAAAAACCTATACTATTGATAAACGTACGATTATTATTAAGTATCTATTATATAACGAAAAGTCATCTATTACCCATAGTATCTAAAAACATAACTTTTTGACTTTTTAGTTAAACTCTAACTATAAAATTATAATCGACTTGCGACTTACCCTCGCTTGGCTCGGGTTCGTCCCTAGCTTGCTTCCCAATACAAACTTTTCACCCCCTTAAGGGATAAAAAGTATCCTATCCTATAGATCCAGAGATTATCCCCTACAACCATACAAACTCACAAACTTTACCTCTTTATAATATTAGTATAGATTTTGTTTCACACAGGGAATGTATCAGTTCAATATATATATTATGGAAATCTAAATGTTATGAGACCAGACCCCGCTTATATAACTAAGAGTTAACTTGATAATATACCTACTATGTACATACATATATCTAATAAATAAAAATCTCGTGTCACGGTGTTTGTGGTCGCACTCCTCCGAAACGGCTGGACCGATTGTAATGTTTTTTTTTTGTATATTTAGTAGGCATGAAAATAGGTCGTAAAGTATTTTCACCCTCCTACCCCTACCCCCCATTTTTTAATCGCGATTTTAGTATTTTTGTAAAAACAATATTATATAAATATTAAGCCAAAGAGTTTTTTTTTGTAGGTTGAGCGCGGGCGAAGCCGCGGGTTCTGCTAGTAATATAATAATAATCATTTATTGCAGGCAATTTTCAAAACCCATAATATATAAAAAATACAATTAAAATTAAAAATAATATAAATTAATAATTATTATGATAATCATTTTCAGTCAGTATCTAACATTTTACCTAAATTCAATGAATGTCGTTCTTGAAACACTTTATATTTTATCTCTATAATATATCCAACTAGTATTATTTCAAGTAGAACATGCAGCACTTAGCTGCTATACTATCTCTCTTTAAAAAATTAAGTTCGTCCGTTACTCCGGAAATAGAAGAATTAACCAATAATTTATCGAGCTCACTTTTGTAGTTATAATATTATTAAGACGCTAGTTAAAAATGGCGACTTAAAAAAGAAAGTTCACGTTACTTCAAAACTTCTAAACATTTTAATAATAATAGCTTTTTCTAGTTTTTATAAAACTTTGAATTAATAATGTAAGTTAGATAAAATATTCAGATTATATTTAATCTGAAACTTTTATTTGAAATATAATATTAAAATAAGGATTTTTTTTATTATTTGCCTAAACAGCTCTATAAAAGATGAATAATCTCATAAAAATAAAGAATCAATCACTTTTTATGTACGGAGCATAGTAAAAATGATTTATTACCAACTTTTAATGGACACAATATCGCAGGTATAATTTCAATAGTTCCAATCACACTTCAAAGAAATTCTGAATATTCTGTTTAAAGCTTAGTTTAGACATTGGCGAGGCAAATACCTACCTGGTTCTAAGAACGTCTGTAGGTCGAATGTTTAGCATAATTCTTAAAGCTCATAAAAAGCTAAAGGTCAAAACGACCCTATCATTACGTCAGATGCTGTTTGCTAAAAGATTTGTGTGATTTTAATTATTAATTTTACAACCAATCGATTTCTGTTGTGGTTTTTTGATGGGTTCTGACTACATGATAAGCTTTGTTAATATAAGGATTTCTATCATGCGACGCAGTGGTGAATAACTAGGTAGTGAGCATCTTCATTAAATATTGTGGATTCGATATTATTTACGGTATTATTTTATTTCTTTATATTCCCTAAGAGAAAGGCGGAGAGACAAAAGTAGGCGCTATACATACATGTACATTCTTAGTGGAAACACTAAAAATTATTGAGACTATAGAAAAATCTGTTTGGACATTAACACACAGCACCATCTAGATCCATGGTAAGCTACGAGGCTTGTGTTATGGATACCGGATAGTATACATGATACACTACACATATACATATAACTTTTTAAATATATACATATTATAAATATAAACACCCATGGCTGCAGTACAAACATTCGTGCTCATCACACAAGTAAATGCCCCCAACGGGACTCGAACCCACGACCGCTGGCATAACAAACAAGTAGGGTCACTACAAACTGAGCCAAACATATCGTCAGCAAAATACAATACAGATATAACCTTTTTATGTCAAAACTAACTGTACGACAAAACTAGAGCACCCAAAATAGTAAAAAATAATAAGTTATAGCAAGAATTTTATTTATTCATTTGAACACACAATCCACATCGTGCCTAACCGTTTAACACAAAAAAGTTTAATTTTCACTCTTATCAAGTATCGAGATATTGGTAACAGCAACAATATGCTTTCTAAAAACCCAATTCTAGATACATAGTCGTAAGGCGGCGCCTACTTTGAAACATAATTCATTATCAATAGTACCACCGATGTGCCGTTATCTAATTTCTGAACGAATGATGACGGCCAGCCCGTGACCAATTGCTTTTGGAGATTGGTCTCCTAATTTTACCAGCGATCGATTAAACTTTTCCCTAAATAATACAACACGTACTTTATAGTACGGTAATTATTTTATTTTTTGTGTTAGCACTACATAATTACCTTTATACCCACAAACAATTCAACCTAAATTGTTTGTGTTTATACCCTAGAGCAATAGTATGATCAAGTTGCGATAGACAGCAAAATATAACACTCTATATTAATTATAGACTATTTAATTTTAATTTCTAACGTATTTGAACCAAGCTTTTTTTATTTACGTTCTAGTTCTTCTTCATTCAGTCGAACTCATTGAAGAAGTATTTAATTCAAATTTAGCTTTTAATTTTCAAAAAAGTTCTTACATGAACTGCCAAACTCCATAATTGGTTTTTGTTTAACAAGCTTTTATAAATTTTATACAAAAGTTTCGTACGTACTGAACTAGAGTGAACTATTTTTATATTTAAAACTCATTTGCCGAAAGTTTTTCATTCACAATTATAAAAAAATAATAATCCGCCTTAAAAGAGTAAGAGTGCTCTCTGCTCCATGGACATATAAACAATAGAAAACTCTTGAATCGTATACTGTTTTTAAGGGGTTAAAATAGAAAGTACCTAAATATAATCCTAATATTATTGCCTGCAACCAAGTGCGGCAGTTGCCATAACAACCACATCGTTGTTTTGCCAATTCTGTCTATTCATTCTACTTTTATTCTTTTTTCATGGAGCTAGTAGGCGTGTGCACTGCAGGCAGAAATACCTTTTATGGGCACCGAGTTAGCTCTACACGTTCGGCCAACGAGAGTCAAATGAACAAATTAAAAAACAACAAGTATCTTATACGAATATCTGATGTAAACGAAAAATGAAATAATAAATTGTTTTTGAATAATTGGAAAGGTTTTCAAATAAAAGTATAATATCCATAGTACTCATATAATTGAAAGTATCTAACGTGCACTTATTGCTTAAATAATAAAATAATAATATTTTATTCAGTTATGACATCAAAATATGATTATTTAAATTATAATTTAAAACATAAATATTAATAAGGCAATGTACATGTAATATAATTAGCCAGTGTTTTATCGCATTGCATCGAAGTGTAGAGCTGGCTTTAGAAGCGAAAGCCAATAGCGTTTTATTAAGAGACGTTATGGTTCGATTTTTAAAAAGAAAGATTTTTATTGGTTTTGCTCGTGTGCCAGGTTTGCTAAAAACGTGGTACTTATTAGCTCTATAGAAATTTCCCATAGAAGAAATGTTTGAGTTTAAAACTATTTGTTTATTCTATTTTAGAAAAGGATTTTTCATTTGCCGAATTGCCTTTACCCCCTTATCAAAAAGAACAGCTTAAAATCGTAGTCGTATGAATGGTTCATCATAAATAAAAAAAAACATAAAAATAATGAGACAACAAAAGTAATAATTTAGGATTTTATCTTTAATATCCTTGTTTGTCATTATTGATATATTATTTCCAGAAATTATTATATACCTACTAGGGATCGCCTCGTGGTTGAAAGTCGATCTTAATTCATTAATATTTAGAGTTAATGAGGTGCTTGATAGGACAAAGTTAGATAAGTAGTCTTTCTCAATATATTATAGAGTATAAAATAAAGAAGGATTTTTTAAAGCAGATCCAAAAAGTAGCACGTACAGATAAACAAGCTTTTTGGCTCTATATTAGTATAGAATTGATGAAGGTTTAACAAGTTTAACATCATACTGTAGTTTTTAGAAGCGGAGTAACACATAAATAAACAACGTAAACGGAACCACAGGCAAAAGCAATTCAATAAATTATAGTTTCTGCAATCCTTCTCTATGTAAACTTAAACTAAATAAGTATGTTTATACTCCTCAGTACGCGCTATATGCTGATAAAACCTAAGTACTTACCTAAATATAAAATAAGGATTAGATATAGATATCTCTTCATATATAAATACACAAATGATTGCTAACCATCCATATTTTAATAAATATATGTAGTAGAATGTTGTTAAAAATATGTTGCGCATAGTTTTTAACATTATATTTATTATATACTCCTACCAAATTTTTTCTTTTTGTATTATTGATACATTGCTTTTAAATTTGTCAAGGCAATATATAGTAAAAAACGTAACCTATTAAATAATCTATTATTGCCGGACTGCATTTAAATTATAATTTAATGAGATTATATCTATAATAATTTTTTATTGATTTTTTATAGAACTTTTTTAAAAGGTAACTTCGCTTACGTTATCTGTTATAGCTTATCTCTTGTATAGTCTGTGTGTTGTGACACTTGTGTGTGTAATGACAAGTTCGAAAACTTTTGCGTCGAATGTCGATAACGCACGAAAAAAAATAAAGCTGTTTGTTCGCGGACAGTGTTTCGCAATAAAAATTAATTAAAATAAAATAGTAATCATGTTATCCAGCTTAAGGACTGGAGTTCAGGGTCTGGTAGGTTTGACTTCAACGTTGCAATTTAATAACTTAATATAAATAATCTAATTACATAATATCAATGTGACAGTTCGTAAATTTTAGTGAGAACATTTTGTGAAATTTTCAGTGGAGGGTTTCATCGAGAGCTCTACAGACTACTGCAAATTTACAACATGATAGCTTATTCGTACACCGAGACACTCCAGAAGACAATCCAAATATCCCGTTTGAATTCTCTCCAGAGAATAAAAAGGTAAGGTAATTTTGACATTCACTTGTTTAGAATAACAATTCAAATCATTATGTTTGTGAATTAAAAACTAGTTATAAATATTTCATTGAATAGATATTAATTAATAATTAGGCTAACAATTTTTTTTGACAACAAATTTTGTACTGAACTGTTTTTAGCGTGCTGAAGCCCTGTTAGCTATATACCCAGAGGGGCACAAGAGAGGAGCCATGATTCCACTGTTAGACCTAGCACAGCGTCAAAATGGTGGTTGGTTACCAATCTCTGCGATGCATAAAGTTGCTGAACTATTAAATTTACCTCGGATGAGAGTGTATGAAGTGGCCACTTTTTATACCATGTTTATAAGGTTAGTTTTTTATAAGATTTACATATTTGTACTGAAAATTAAATAAAAATGTATTTATAGTGCCTTGACTATTAAATGAAGAAAGGTAGCATATTTCATCTAAAATTATTTTTAACTGTCACTACTAATTATAATTGGAATATCTGTTTGATTTCCAGGAGGCCTATTGGCAAATACCATGTTCAAGTATGCACTACTACACCCTGTTGGTTAAGAGGGTCTGATGCTGTACTGAAAGCTATTGTAGAAGCTACTGGCTGTGAAGTTGGTGGAAACAGTTCTTGCGGAAAGTTCTCAGTTTCTGAGGTTAGACTATACATATACAGAGATTTGAATAAATATTATTCTAAATAAAAAATAAAAAAACTATGATTAAAATGAAGATGATTTATGTTTTGTTGCTGCATATTTTATGTTATAATCTTAAGTTATTTTTAAAAATTACTTAAATTAAGACTTACAAAAATACCACAAGAAAGATAACATAAGACACTATCCAGTGTTTTAGTTGATTTATACAACTAATTTTTAAAACTTGACAATTAATAAAACTCAGGTGATGATAATTTAAATTTGGAATCTATAAATTAGTAATGATTATTCACGAATCAATCATAAAGTGACCTTAATACATTTTTCTTCATTCTAAATACTGATCCTGAAAGCTACGTATTGCACTCTATATATGAAATTTGGTGACATATCTGGCACTAAATTGAATGTGAATCTGAGCCTTTCATAAGATTTTTTTAAACTATCGTTTTTTATAGTAAAACTAGTGAGTTACCCTCGCTTCGCTTGGGTGTTTCCCAAAGTATATTTCAATTTTTTTGAGCAGAACCCTAATTCTTTTAAAAATAAAAGTAACTGAAGTTTTCCTTGTAACATCAGCTATCTGCCAGTCAAAGTCCATTCAAAATCAGTCCAAAAGTTTCGGAGATTAGCTGGAACAAAAAGACAGACAGACAAAAATTCTAAAAATTGTGGTTTACTTGTAAGAACTGTATAATATAATATGATATGTATTTAGTAAAAAGCTTTTATTTTGACATTACATTTTACATTACAAACAGATCAATTTTATTTATCTGTATAGATTGTGGTGTGCGAGTGTGGTGATATAAAATTATACTAATAAAAATTACTTATTATAGCTAAGATCACAAGAAAGTGTTTTTTGTTGCTGCTATAGAATATGACATACATATATATATATATATACATATATATATATAAACACATACATAATATGATTATTATATTATTGATAATATTATAATTCTAACTATTTCAGGTAGAGTGCTTAGGAGCTTGTGTAAATGCGCCCATGGTACAAGTTAATGATGATTACTATGTAAGTATATTTTCACCCAATTTTACATATTTACTATTTAAATATATGTAAAATAAAACAAAAATCATTATAATATATAGAAAAAATGGTTTAAATTTCCATTAAAGTAAGAAGGGTTAGCTTCTAAATCTTTCTGAATAAGACAAACATCTGTATGATTCATACAAACATTTATTGCAAGAGTATATAACTTTGGCAGAAGCAAATCCTGTTAGAGTCATGTCATGCTGAATGATGATAATCAAAATAGTAACATATGAAGTGACCAGTAGGTTCCTCACAGATTTACATGCTGACATTTAAAATAAATTTTTAAACATGTAAAAAGTGATATTACAGAAGGGCTTGTTAAAGTCTTTTTGAATAAAGTATATTTTGATTTGATTTGCTTTTGTGAGACTACAACTAAGCAATAATGTTCAACAAAATTATTATATATTCATTTATATTTTATACTTCTTTATAAAATTATTAAATATAAATTAATAATTTTCAGGAAGACCTGACTGTTGAAGATACTAAAGAGATTATTGAAAAGCTCAAAAAGGACGAAAAACCTAAACCTGGACCAAGGTATATACTATTAAGTCAAATTTACAAAGTTTTATTGAATGCAGAATTGAATGAAAAATATCCCTTCTGTGGTATACAGTCAGAGTATTATGCAGGTTGAGACATACATGTTGTATACTAGCTGCGAGTCTTCTGCTGCTGCGAAACTGCATAATACTGTTCCTTCATCGACTTGTTTTCATCTTTTTAGTTCAGTTTTTCCCATAGCTACATACCCACAGGTCAAATACAATCCTGTACTGTTACAGTCAATTAAATAAAAAAGCGACATGATGAGGTTAGCTGAAAGCGATATCATGAAGTTAGCTGCATTCCTTTTACAAACAGAGTTGTGACATACGGAATGTAATCTTTAGCTATTTTTGTTCTGTTACGCCAAAGAAGTATAAATTCTTCGTGCGTACATAAATACACACGCACGTTTTTTTAGGGTATAATGTTTATATATATAGATACATAAAGCAACATTGTCGGTAAAATTTTATTTATTACTAAATGTACAAATGTATATATATATGTGTGTGTTACATAAAGCAACATTATATATATATATATATATATATATATATATATATATATATATATATACATTTACTATTAAATAAAATTTTACCGACAATGTTGCTTTATATATGTAACATTGGGCTAATTTAATCATTATAAAGTATTACCTGTTAAAAAGAAATTAATAACAATTTGAGAAGCTATTGTGTGACACACACAAAAAAGTTAACTAAATGAATACCTCCATTTAGAAGTCGGTCAGGTTTATTTAATTGTTCTAAATTCATTTCACATTTAACTTCACACTATATATCTTCCGGGTTAGGTAGAAAAAACAGAGTGCCAAGCGCTACTATCTCTGCACAGCTCTTGCTTGTTCCATTTGTTATCATTTTCTTCATACACACTCGTCGGAGATCCTCAAACCTTTAACTTGACCTTCTTTGATTGAATTATTTAAAATGCTTAGTCATCAAAAGTCTTCCGAAGTCTCCCCTTATTTAATGAAACAAATCACTTAAGTTAACTTAATCATTTATTTATTTTTAACCATGGTTATTAAGTTGTATTTTTAACCGTGGTTATTAACTTGTATTTTTAACCGTGGTTATTAACTTGTATTTTTAACCGTGGTTATTAACTTGTATTTTTAACCGTGGTTATTAACTTGTAAAATGTAAACAGACTCACCTATTATACAAATATCAAATACAAACTTATTATCTGATAGTTCAATTATTAACTAGCGTCTTACCCTCGCTTCGCTCGAATGCGTTATTGGGTATGTTTTAAATAGATAGAAATAGTTATTATGAATATACTGTGTAACTTAGGAGATACACTCATTTTATCGTATTTCTGAAGGCAATTTAAGACCTACAATTATCTAGTACATTGTTTTGATGTATCTCTTAAGGTTTAGCCAGCGTTAGTCATGTAAACATACGAAGTACATAGCAAAGACAAAATTGTTTTTTTTTGACAAAACAATATCATATTTCAGCCATCTTTTACAAAATGTTTACATTTTACAAGTTCCTCGTTTGTCGCTCATTCTTTTAGTGAAAACTACATCAAAATCCGTTGCGTGGCTTAGAAGAATTTACCGCACGAAATTGTTAAATATATTATTTTTTTTAAATATATTTTTTTAAATATTTCACGTAGAGATTTTGCTGTGTTACTATTTTTTTTTTTCATGTGTATAGATGCGCTATTTACTTTCCTTCAAAGATTTTTTTTTAAATCCAGATTATACCTTTTTGGTACCTTTGTTTTTCTTTTTTTAATTTTACAATATATCAAATTTCAATAACAAACTGATACAAATTACGCCTTCTGGCAATATTTATTTGAAGTTATTTTTCTTTGTTCCTGTTGGGACCAATGACAGTGAGGCTTAACCCTTTGAGAGTCGCGGGCACACCGGTGTGCCAGTTAACAATTGATTTCTTAGAATTTAACCAGGAGATGATAATAAATTATAGATTAATTTATAATTAATTGTAAAAAATATATTTATATTTTAAAACTAATTCAATGAACAAACGATATTCTGTAGGCTCATGAGTCATGACATTAATTAATCATTATCTTTTAGAAACTTTGCCATGAAATAGAGTAAATCTATATGTATAAGTTTTTGACTGACAAAACACTTTTTTTAAACTTTGTTTTTTATTCTATCAGATTCTAACTCTCAATTAAAACAATCAATTTATGTCTGATTCTGCTCTCTGTATAAATGAATGTTTGTATGTTTGTTCTTTATGCGTTCTTAACCCGTTGAGAATCGCGAGCACGCCGACGTGTCACTTAACAATTAATTTCTTAGAAATTATTCAAGAGGTGTTAATTAAGAACCATTGATCCGATTGTGATGAAACTCTGGTGGGTTATACTTTATACGTGTGCGAATGTCCTAGACTTAAAGTTTTTTTTGGACGTTTATCTTTTATACGTTCCTAAACCATTCAAGCACCGTCACTCGAGCGAAGCGAGTGTCAGTCGCTTTTGTATAGAAATACAAATACAACTGTTACATACAATTCATAGTAACCACTTGAAGTATTTTTTTTTTACTTTTAAACTGTAACTTAGCCTTTGCAATGGCAAAAGAAAAACTTACAGAAAGTTAGTTTTTACAGTTTTAATTAAATAAGTTATACAGAGATACTCGATAGATCTTAGATCTGTCTTTTGTGTTACTTTAAGAATTGAATATAAAGTAAAAGTTTGCTCGACTATAACTATACTTAAACATATAGTCATGATGAGAAGGGAGGGTACACCTAGCAAAAAATATTAGATTACAAAAAAAATCCATTGCGTAAAAAGCAAACTAAAAAGATAATAGTAATAAGACAGCAATAATCTAAACTAATATTATAAAGAGGCAGAGTTTGTTTGTTTGTTGAAACGCGTTAATCTGAGAAACTCTTAAACCATTCAAGGCCATAGGGTGTATGTCATATAATATATTATATATAGTCTATCTATTCCACACTAACCGTCAAAACGTACGCTAGTAAAAATATACCTATACTTAAATGTAGGCAGACTGCAGCAAGTAGGTATAATAGAGGAGGAAGTTATAGTTTCGGCCAGTAAATTTATTACCTAATATTTTTTTATTGTATCACTTTTTAGTAAAAAGACAGTGGTAGCCCAGCTCTCACTAATAACGTGCTCGCTTAAGAAACCAAGTGAAGCGGGTTTAAATCCCGGTTTTCGCACCTCTGATATTTTCATGTACCAATTATTTTCAACATGATTACCATTTACCTTACGGCGAAGGAAAATGTCGTAAGGAAACTTGCATTTCTGAGAGAACCTAGCAATTTTTCGAAAGATAATATGCTCAGTTCGCCCGAATTTAGCCAGCGTGGTGAAATATTATAGCCTGATCTTCCCGTACTCAGCAATGGGATGTTAAAAAAGGCTAAATACCTCAATACTGTTCACTCCTGTATATTATTAATTGTTTATTGTATTTTTTTACATGTTCAGGAGCGGTAGATACGCTGCAGAGCCTCTTGGTGGGTTGACATCTCTGACCGAAGAGCCGACCGGCCCAGGATTCGGACTGCAAGACGCTTTGAAGGCGTAGAATTGTTTGTAAAGAATTATTGTAATAGGAATATTTAAATAAATCATGTTAGCAAATGTTTTGTTTTTTTTTTAATATTTTTTTGTGTTGTTTTATATGTTATATAATATTATATATTATAATCTCTTATATACTAATAGCACATACTACTACCATATCTATATACATAATTTCTGAGTCGAATCTGTACATTAAATATTGTTTGTAAAATCTTATAGAAATAGACATTATTATTGATACAGAGGCCGAATCTATAGTTTTTAGAATTTGTGTCTGTCTGGAAACGCATCCAGAAAAAATCACTGGACAGATTTTAATGAAATTTGGAATCCTGTTGATAAAATCCAATAGGATCCCATCAAAAGCGTCAAAAGCCACATAGAAATCGATAAATATTTGTTGGTTTCTATGTGGCTTTTGTCGCTTTTGATGGGATCCTATTGGAGTTTTTAAACAGGGATGATAGCTGGTTGGTTATCTGCGTCAATATTTAGGATACTTTTTACTGCGGGAAAATATCATCTCTGAGAAATCTATACTAAACGTTAAAACATTATATAAAGAGACGAAAATTCGTAAGTTTGGATATACGTTTTGAAACTACACGTATGATTTCAAAAATTATTCTAATATTTAGAGTGGATGCACATGATTGGAGCCAACGGGAAAGAGTTATAGAAACTTAAAAAAAAAACCGACTTCCAGGCACTAAAAAGTAAAAAATAATTAAACGGGGGTTTTCATTTAGAATAGATACTTAATCAGATATTTTCGAAGTCGGTGTGCTTTGATTTGGCTGGCACCGACTTCGAAAAAATCTGATTAAGTATCTATTCTAAATGAAAACCCCTGTTTAGTTTAGTTATTTTCTACTTTTCTGTGCCTGGATGTCGGTTTTTTTTTTAAGTTTTAATTTTTTCATTTTTAGTGTAGACGTATCATCAATACAAATTAATCAAGCTCAAACACCAGGTAATTGCTGTAAATCGTTGAGGAGTTCCCTCGGCTGTCTTTCGGGTCCATCATCATATCGACTTCAATAAATCAGACCTTCAATAAATAGTAGTGGTTTAAAATACCTAATGAAAATGTAAACAAACGCACTAGTCGCCGCTATAATTTTTGAAAGTTCCCCTCGATTTCTCTGGGATCCCATCATCAGATCTTGGTTTCCTTATCATGGTACCACTCTTGGGATATCTCCTTTCCAACAAAAAAAGAATTATCAAAATCTGTTAATAAACGACGAAAAAATCCGCGAAAAACATAAAAAAATATATATGTACGGTCGAATTGAGAACCTGCTCCTTTTTTTGGAAGTCGGTTGAAAATAAATCGCGACTCGTTGCAACGCTAGTTATAATATTTTTATATTATAAGACTTCAAAATGTATCAAAATGGTTAACGTTCTTTTTCCAAATGTATAATTTATTTTTAAGTGATGGACTCCTTTTAACTGTTTGTAGAAGTTTCACTAATAGAAGGCACTATTCCGAATTACAAGTCATAAAAAAGTAAATTATAATTAATGACAAATACAATATAACTTATAGTATATAATAGTAACTAATTATGTTTTTTGTAGGTATTATAAATCTTTTCAATCAGAGATCGAGTGATACCTATAGTTTCATAAAACAGAAATTTAATTTACGAACTATCTTTTTATTAATCCGCTTGCGTAATACGTGGTTTAGATAAGCGTATAGTCAGCATTGTCTTGATAACGTACACGTTTCAGTCATGGTTTATACGACGAGGTAAATAGTGTTATATACATTTAGGTTAGAATAGTAATTTTTTTTAAATATAATATTTCGTGATTATAAAAATCGTGAGCTTAGAACGAGGTGATAATGTGTAATTGAAGTAAATAAAATATCAGTGGTTTATAGTTTTTGTATACACAGATGTTCCGTCGGAGTAAGAACGATGGAGCTAATTATATTAAAGTGCAGTTATGGGATACGGGTACGGAGACTTCCCGAAATGTAAGTTTCAGTTTCTAGCCTTATATAATAATAAAATATATTTTATATGCTAGAAAATTATGATAAATATTAATTAATTGCAAGGAAAACAGTTTTTATCGCAATACCCATATAACAATATTGTCAAAAAGTACAAAGATTAAAGAAATAATAGAATTAATTGATATACTATCGTTTGAAACTATTAATATTTTAGAATGTATCTTTATACACTATAAGGTGTACTTTTCTGCTCTACTTAGCTTTTTACTTACTGACATTTTATAATTTAATATATTTTTTTTAAAAGTAAATATTTTCATAGTACACTTATCCGAATAGTATGACGTTTTTGAGCGGTAAATGAAACTGTCATGTATATTTCACTTTACGTCGCCTGTCAGTGTGTCATTGTTAGTGTTTCGCGATCGTTCGAGCTTTGTGTTGTCTTCTCGGTAAAAAGAAAATGTCTTTCGAGGCTTAAAGCTCTAAGGCATTTTGTGAAAGATGAAAAGCAGTCCGACGCGTAAATATGAAAATTTCTCCGACCACCAAGCTAAAGAGACTGACAAGTATTCCCTAGACAGCCAAGACACCGCCAGTCTGGTTAGTGAATTTAGTTGTTCAAGTTATTGATTTTGTTTGTGTACCATCCAGATGTTATTGATTCATTAACGTTCAGTGTTAGTCAGATCTAGTAAATTCTATAGAGACTGATGGTAATAATACATTAGTTTATTATACTCTTAAATTCACCGGACCGTATTCATCTCATGATTGTTCAAGCAAAAGCCGCATAAACTGCAAGCTGTTAAAACGACCTAGATTTTTCTATCGAATTTAGTGCATATTCTTTTTAGGTCCACTGTCTTGTCGCATGCACCTAGACCTAGTTAACGTCCAATGCAATTTTTTTTTGATACACGCGTACACGTATTTCGCATCGTTATTCTAACTTTCACTACACGTGAGTTGCTTTAACGTGGAAAGCAATGAATAATACATTATTCAAAAGAAAATAAGTTCAATATCTATATATTTAACAATGTTTAATTTTTTAAAAACTAATATGAAGGTAGAAATTGAAGAATATATTTTTAATTGTTTAAAAGCTGAGACAGTGTATTATTTACCTATAAAAAACTTTACTAAGCATTTCTATAAATTAATATAATTATGTATGTTGTTTTATATTTTATTATAATTATATTATAATTGTCTCTAATTATAATATTATATTAGTAAAAAATAATAGTTAAAATAAATACTTTTTTAAGTTTTGCTACACATTATTATTCAGTTATTTGTAGAATTTAATTAGTATACTTGACAAATTAATCTTTCACTTGGCAATAGAAAACAAGTTTACTGGTTTTATGGAAATGATTAATTTCTTTAGTTTTTAATTTTTCTTGATTTTAAGGTCAATTTCAATATTAATACCTAGGTGTAGTTTAAATGTAAACTATTTGAGTTCTTTATTTAGCTCACTGTACAGGTAAAAAGGAACAGATAATTTTAGATCATTTGGTATTAGCACATTCTAGACAATAGTCATAGATAGTGTTATAATACTTGCTATAAAATCTAAGCCAGCATAAAGTGGGCAATGTTTAAATTAATTTATTAAAAAATCAAAACAAAAAATATATATTTGAAGTTTGTTTTTCAAAAGGAATTTTGAGAGCTTTTCTTTAAGAAACTTTAGCTGTAAACTTTATTTATTTGTTTTTAATTACAAAATACTAGTTTACTCAGTAGTTATCATAAGTACTGTTTGTATAAAAATTGGGTTTCCTTATTAAAATATATAATTATACAAATACTAGATAAGATAAAAATAACAGAAGTAAGATACTCAAACAGTATCTATTTAGAAAAATATGTTAATGAGATGTCAATATAGTAAAATATTAATTTATTTTATAATAATATTTTTAAATACTGA
Organism: Argynnis bischoffii washingtonia; assembly: GCA_033884665.1. Taxonomy (NCBI): domain Eukaryota; kingdom Metazoa; phylum Arthropoda; class Insecta; order Lepidoptera; family Nymphalidae; genus Argynnis; species Argynnis bischoffii. The sequence continues at coordinate 2,617,225 of CM066619.1, read as the reverse complement.
AATTCATTTATATACAGTAAAATAATATAACTGTATGCTAAACAAAATATTGGCACAGTGATTTATTTTATATATTTTTTATTTTATATTAGTCTGCAATGTCCAGGACAGCAAGGGCTATGGAGTAGCCAGACCACAACATGATATATATACCCATTTGGGTATTTTTTTGTAAACTTACAGTTTAATTTTTATTTGAAATATTTATCTATAGGTAATTCTCATTAGTTTAACTTTAGACTTTAGAATAACTGTCATTTATTTTTGTCACCTTAATACCCCATGCAGAGGTATTACTTAAGAGGTCTTAATTAAAGAAACGTCTACGTAAAATCGCGATTCACGGTTTACAATACGATAACACATTTTCAAGTAAATTTTTGTTTCGTTTAAAATTATTGATTATATAATTTAGATGAATACTAGACAAATTTATTTTAATATTGCGCAAAAGGCAGTGGGCCAGTGCCGTAATTTCCAATAGACCCAGTTGGCAGATGTCTGGATGGCACAGGTATATATAAAGATAGTTCGTAAATTAATATCCTACAGAGAGCTAGGAAAAAAATAAATCTCTAATGTGTCATGCGTACCTATTGGTAACGTCATGTTACCACATAAGCTGTAACAATTAACTTTTAAGACTTTTATAATTTGTAACACGAAAGCGATAAGAATGGTGAATCGAATTGCTTTTATTTTAATTTTAATGACAAGTACCTATAACTAATACTTTCTTAGATTTACGCGAATATTTGACATTTCAAAATAAAACTATCTTTTCGGATTATTTCGCAGATTTATTATGATTTTTGGTTCCCGACGTTTGTAAAATAGGGTAGGCTGTCTGTAACGACTGTATAATGCCTTTGAGACATCTAACACCTTAGTCTCTCCCGAGACCATGATTGCTGTAAAGCAATCGAAACGTCGGGAACAAAAAATCATAATAAATCCGCGAAATAATCCGAAAAGATAGTTTTATTTTGAAATACCTATAACTATTTTATTATCACAACATTTATACAAACATTTATATTTCTTAAGCACTGGCTGGATCTGTTGTATTTGGAATAATATATCAAAAAAATCTCGATTTTCCGCGTATGATATTACGTATTTTGGTGTTAGCAAAAAAGGCTTTTATTTACGAATATAGAAACATTAAATTGTATGACGTATAAAATATTAAAAGTGCGAAAATGTTAATATAGCCTTGAGTTGAAAACTTGTTCTTTTATCAATTCAATAATGGTCTTAGCTTCGTAATTGGACATTGACATAAAACTAAAGAGCCCTTATTTCAAAATTTTAGATTTTAAACCATTTGAATTTTAGACAATAATTGCAATGTGCGAAATTGTCGTAAACACCTCAAGAAACGCTCTTACAGGTTTTTAAATATTGAATCCTCGCTCTGTCTATATAGAATGGAACAAACGGATGAGACATGGAAGTAAAGTATCTTACGCTTAAATATATAAAGATATAGTTACCTACACGCCAGTTTTCCGGACCTGAGATATAGCTGAAAACACTAGCGTCTTGCTCTTGGTTTTTATTAGAGAATGAATGTTTGGTGCTGGTCCATCTTCTTCTTTCTCTAAACTTAATTTTTGTTACTAATATTTTATTTCAAAACTTAAAAAAAAAAAACGACTTCCAGGCACTGAAAAGTAAAAAATAACTAAACGGGGGTTTCCATTTAGAATAGATACTTAATCAGATTTTTTCGAAGTCGGTGCCAGCCAATACAAATCAAAGCACACCGACTTCGAAAAAATCTGATTAAGTATCTATTCTAAATGAAAACCCCCGTTTAGTTATTTTTTACTTTTCAGTGCGTGGAAGTCGGTTTTTTTTTTAAGTTTTTATTTTTCCATTTTTAGTGTAGACGTATCATCAATACAAATTAATCAAGCCCAAACACCAGGTAATTGCTGTAAATCGTTGAGGAGTTTCCTCGACTATCTTTCGGGTCCATCATCAGATCGACTCCAGACCTTAATTAAATAGAAGTGCTTTAAAATACCTAATGAAAATGTTAACAAATGCACTAGTCGCCGCTACAATTTTCGAAAGTTTCCCTCGATTTCTCTGGGATCCCATCATCAGATCCTGGTTTCCTTATCATGGTACCACTCTTGCGTAATCTCCTTTCCAACAAAAAAAGAATTATCAAAATCGGTTCATAAACGACGAAAAAATGCCCGAACACACAAAAAAATAAAAAAAATATATATACGGTCGAATTGAGAACCTACTCCTTTTTTTGGAAGTCGGTTAAAAACAATAATATACACACATAATAAAAAAGTGTATATGGCAATTTTAAGTTTTGTACGGCTTTTGGACTTGGACGGGAAAAGTATACAAATACTTTTTTGTGTGTATAATACCTACGTTTTGACTTGTTTTCTTCTAAGATCTGAGGGTCATCTATATTGGTTGTTTTCACGAGTAAAGTAGATAGGTAGTTGGCTATTTTTGTATTGATTATTATTACATACTAGCGATTTACCCTCGCTTCGCTCGGGTGCGTCTCTAGGTACGTTTTAATCTTTTTGAGCGAAACTCTAATTCTTTTTCTAAAATACAAGTAGCCTAAGTTACTCCTTATAATATCAGCTATATCTCAGTGAAAGTCTCGTTAAAATTGGTTCAGCTGTTCGGGGATTCGAAACAAACAGACAAACAGACAAAAATTAAAAAAATAGTGTTTTTCTTATAAGTACCGTATATAATTCCGTATGCATTTAGTATAAAGCTGTTATTTTGACATTACAAACAGACACTTCAATTTTATTTATCTGTATAGATTATGAATTAAAGTGCGCTAATTATGTGTTTGTTCGGACCAATCGTAGAAACTACTGTAAGGATTTTCATGCAGTTTTCAACTATAGAAAGAAACTATCCAGGAAGGTTATAGGTTATAATTTATGAACACATTACGAAAATGAGCTACCATTGTGGTGATATTTGTGAATGACTAATTCTGTGTAATTGTTTTGTTCCAGCATTCGAATACGGAAGAAGGTCGCCGCGGCGGGGAGGTGAGCGCGGGCGCCGGCGACATGTGGATCAGTGCGGTTGAAAGTTCCATCCTAAGTTGGGAGGCGGTAAGGACTTCAATAAATAAATAATATATATACATTATACATGCCAATTTCTACCTACAGCATGCACAAATTATTTATTATTTTATATATATTTTTTATATAATTATTTTTTTTTCTTTTTATACGGAAAATGTCCTAAGAAAAGCAAAATATTATATATTAATTTATAATAGCTACATACAGTAGGTAGTACAGCCAGCTTTAATAAATTTAAAATACAGTTAGTATAGATTTCTCAGAAATAAGGTATTTTTCTCGCAGTAAAAAGTATCCTATATGTTTACTCGAATTACCAGCTATCATCATGCCAAATTTCATGAAAATCCCTCCAGTGGTTTTACCGTGATACGGTCACAGACAGACAGAGACAACAAATCTAAAAACTATAGATTCGGCCTCTGTATCGATGATAAGATTTTCCAAAAAAAATATTTAATGTACAGATTCGACTCAGAGCTTTATATTATTAAATGTAAATATGTATAGATATATAGATGAATTGTGACTACGCAAATACACAAATATTAAGAATTTTTTGCCATATTATGTGTACTTTAATGTACTTTTGCTTGTAAGCTCTTGCTAATTTTTTGTTTAATTAAATAGGTACGAAACAAAACGTAACGCAAAATAATTAATTGATGTTATTAGAAGAAAATAAATTTAAACTCAGATATCCATTTTACATTCAGCGAAAGAAAACATCTTATTGATTATATATAAACAAGGGAGCGACTAAACGAGCCTTTGATAAACTCTATTATTATTTACTAGCGGCTCACCCTCGCTTCGCTCGGTTTCAACTGTAGACAAACAAAAACAAATCTAACCCACGGGAACCATACATTTTTCCGGGATAAAAAGTATCCTATTTGTTATTCTGACCTATAAACTATATTATTTTAAAGTTTCATTAAAATTCTATCACTAGTTTTTATGTACTAAGCTGTATAAGTTACTATAGTTTTTAACTATCCCACGGGAACTCTTTAATTTTCTGAGATGAAATGATAGGTATCTAAAATGTTGACAGGGGATATAAGGTACCACCATACAAAATTTCATTTAAATCGATCTAACAGTTTCGGAGATTAGCCCGTACGTACAAATAAACAGAGAAATAAAAAAATTTAAAAAAATCTGGCTATGTTCTATTTCTCTTCTTGTATTCCCCTGACTCGGTTTTTAGCACGTTTTTTCTATGTACAGACATTCGACCTCTATAGTTTTATTATATGTGTAGGTTACACGTTTGTATATAATATGTAATATATAACCGTTTTCCATCATATATATATGGTCTTCACAATAGCGTTTGGCTAAAACTATAGTGCCTTTGTATCCTAACATTTCGTGTTACAGAAAATGCGACAATACGTTGGGTAATCTAGATATTTGAGTAGGTAGCTTTTGTTCAGAAAATGTTTGCCTTTCGTTTAAGCTTAATGACGTGTTTCACTGGCTACAAAACAGACTGTCAGTTCAGTTTGATGACTGTTATAGTTATACATACATACTAGCGATTTACCTTGCTCCGCTCGAGTTCGTCCCTAGTTACGTTTCATAGTTTACTGTAGATTTCTCAGCTATTAGATATTTTCTCGCAACAAAAAGTAGTTTTTCCGTGATGCGGTCACAGACAGACAGGCAAACAGACAGACAGACAAACAAACAGACACAGATAGAAGGACAAAAGTTCTAAAAGTTCTAAAAATTACTGATTCGGCATGTGTATCGATAATAATGTCTATTTCAATCTACGAATAAATACTTATTATTTATTCGTAGATTTTAATCAGATTTTCCAAAAAATATTTAATGTACAGAGTCAACTCAATTATATAATTTTATTATATGTAGGATAGATTTGAGCTAAAAACATGCCTTATTTTGTAAAATGAAACAGATTGAATAAATACGCGCATTAGAAGAGTTCTTTAAGATACCAGAGTTTCAAAAGAGGTGGTTAGCCTGTATTTATATCTTCACATGATTCATTATTATAGCTTAGGGCTCTAAATGTTTTTTAAATACATATTAGGTATATATTTGTACATAAAAAATACACGTGCATTATTGATGGAATCGGCGACCTTAGTAATTGTCAATCGACCTCTCGACCACTGAGTTATTACGGCTCACTAGCCGCGATCATACGTAATATGGTGATAATGAAAAAACAAAAGCATTGAATATTGCAATGAATTACACGCATCAGGTGTTTCTTCAATAGGTATGAAGCAAATAACGTTTGATTACACACGCCTTATGACTTAATTTGAATAATAATCTTGTGAAATGTTTCGTTTACTCTGAGTTCTTGTTATGATAAAGTTTTAAACATGACTTTTTTAATGAAAGAGATAGTGAAAATATCAGAGTTAACGACTTCTTATGTTAGCGTAGTGCGAGCCCTAAATAAATATGTTCGCAATCCATACTAATATTATAAACGTGAAAATGTGTTCATTTGTTTGTTTGTTTGTCCTTCTTTCACGTCGAAACAGAGTGACGGATTGGCGTGATTTTTTGTGTGGAGATAGTTAGAGGGCTGGAGAGTGACATTGTTTACTTTTTAACATTGGACATTATCTAATTCCCACGGGAAAAGACGTTATAATACTACCCAAAAAATTATTTACGATCAGAATTACTTGAAACTTGGTATTAATGCTCTTCAATAAAATTAAATAAATACGTGTCTTAGCGTTTTTCGGAATTCATTCCAAAAGGGGGTAAAATTTTTGGTAAAGTATTGTTATATAAGAAACAATTAGTGCATTCACACTATCAGAAAAACTCCCGTACCGGTCGAATCACGCTCCAGCAACGTTTCTTGAATAGAAATACTTTACCAGACCGAGAACGGACTGTGATGGTCGCTATAGTGTGGAGCAGCCCTAAGTCACGTTCCGGTCGAATCACACTCCAGCAACGTTTCTTGTATAAAAGTTTACCAGACCGATATCGAACCGAGAACGGACTGTGATCGGCACTATAGTGTGGATCGACCCTTAGATACTGTTAGGCAACCGGGGACGCACCGATGCGAAGCGAAGGCTTGACTTATCTGGCTATTTTAATTAAATTAATATTACGTTTACTAATAAGTTTTTTTAGAAGATACACTGAGGATCCTTTATATTAATAAACTAGCTATATTGTCATTCATGTATTTATCTAATATATTTAAATGGGCAATTCTTTATACCGGCGATCTCGGAAACAGCTCTAACGATTTCGCTGAAATTTGGTATGCGGGGATTTCGAAAACGCGTTTTTCCAAGTTTTCATGCGTTTTTTTTTCGTATCATCTCACGCAAAATACGATCGATAATTTCTTACGCACGGGCGTAAGCATCGTGGTCAAGCGACCAAGGGGCAAGATTGACTACTCAGTGTCCGGGTTCGAATCCTGGTCGGATACAAAATAAAGAATTCCAGGTCGCCCATGTACTTATATTTTGATGAATTAAAAAATGTTATGTTTTAGAATATTCTTATAATTCACTAGCGTTGTTCATTTGACATTTAATGGGCACGTGTAACTGCTAGGTTATAATTGTGGTCGATGATACTTTGTTTTTTTTATATATTTTTTATTACTAGGTACTTCAGATTAATATTTGTTAGTATTCAAGCAAGTCAGCTGATTTTGATATTTAACAATACATATGTATTCCTATACATATATGTCTATATATAGTTAACGTTATGCGTACATTTTTTTTTCATTTTACCGTTTAGGAATAGATTTTGTTTGTGATTCACGTATCGTCCTAGTTCAGCTGGTTAAAAATTAATAATGCCTTTCAAAGTGTTATACATTAACAACTTTAAATCTTTCTAGGAAATTGCCAGTTAACATTTTCACAATTAATTAATTTAAACTAATTTTCGTTCTGTGATTATCCTTGTGAGATACACCAATAAAAAGTAGACCAGGATAAGTGCTTCCTCAAAGTCAAATATCTCTCGCATCCATTAAGCTGTTATAGCCTGAAGCAGAAACAAATGGACACATTCACTTATTTTCACATCTCTATACTATAGTAATATTATAAAGCTGAAGAGTTTGTTTGTTTGTTTGGTTGAACGCGCTAATCTCAGGTACTACTAATCCGATTTGAAAAATTCATTTTGCATTGAGTAGCCCGTTAACCGAGGAAGGCTATAGGCATATCATCCCAGAAAAATGTACGGTTCCCGTGGGATAGATTTATATTTGTCTAGGGACGAACCCGAAGCGAAGCGAGGGTGAGTCGCTAGTTTAGGATATTAGTGTGAAACTGGACATAAAAATTGCAAGGAATATTTGTATATATAAGAAACGTGTTTTAAAGATATCTTGTGGTCTTTGACCTGGTTAAAACTAACAGGTAGCGTTGAAGTTAATGATGCAAAATGCGGACGCAGTCGCGAATAGTAGCCTAGCTAGCAAATAATGCTTATATATATTTATAAATTCGATTCTAATATGTATTCAGCTCTTTATAACGTCCTACTGCTGGGCAAGAGCCTTCCTTCAAAACGAGGTAGATCAGACCATAGCCCACCACGCTGGCGGAGTGCGGGTCGGCGGACTTCACATGTCTTTCGAAAACTTGTTAGATTCTCTCAGACATGCAGGTTTCCTCACTATGTTTTCCTTCATCATAAGACAAGTGGAAATCATGTTAGAAATGTTTCGCACATGAAAATATCACAGGCGCGAGATCCGAAATTTGAACCCGCTTCACACGGTTTTACTAGCGAGCACGTTACCACTGGGCTACCACTATCCTTATATGATATGATAATGATTGGGATTTATTTATTTGCAAAACTTTGAAAGTGTTACCGAATTTAAATAGCGTAAAATGCTAAATGCGATTATTGACCGCGCTCTTGTCCCCGACCTTCGCTGTTGTAACATTTTGAATATAATATCTAATTTAAGTTGTTGTTATATTTCAAGTTGCTTAATGCTTCAATCCATAAAGTTTTAAGTTTTACGAGCGACCTGCTGCTCTTTGGCGTTGATTTTAAATGTTTTTTTTTTATTTTTCTGAATTCACTCAGGTTTTTTAGATATCCTGGTAATTTAATGAATAAATAGCTTATAAAATACAAATAACTATAGTAATTTTCAAATCGGGCTAGTGGTTTCTGAGAATAGCGCGTACAAACAAACATGAAAATTCTTTATCTATCTAATAATACTATAGATGGAGTAAGTATAATAACACAACTTAATAAATAATTTAAGAAGAATTACAAAAAGCTTTCGCTAGTTTATTTGTGAAGCCGTTGTGCAAATGTATTGGCAAGTTAGATACATTGTAGTATGATTATTAAGTCTATCTAACGGTCATGTACCTCTTAAATAGAGGTCAGTGTCAATAGCGAACGGTTAATTTTCATGTGATATTTGTCTTAATGAGTAAATATTTACTTAAATAATTTATATAAGTGTTTATATACGTGTAGTGTTTTTTTTAAAACACAAGTGTTGTGAAATAATTTTAATTATTAATCACGATAACTTTGTCATCTAGTTTAGCTTTGGTCAAAAATCATATGGGATCAACTTTGGAGGGTTTTTTAAAACATATAAAATATGAGTAATACATTCAGTTTATTTAAGTCTTTTAGATTTATAGCAAAAAACTTAAAAATAACACACAAATTTTAACATTTTCAGTTTGTTAAAATCATATTTTTTTTGCTGACGCTAATAAAAATAATAATTAGTACGTTTCAAAGTATCTGAGCTTTTTGTGCTGGTTTTTTCACCTAGGTAATGTAATAAATACTTCGTATCTTCAGTGTAAATTCCAAGCGTGAATTATGATCTATTGTAGTTCCTTGCTTTTATTAGCTAGAATTATAACTAGGACTAGTAGTTAATAGCATATTTTGAGAGTGGATTTTAATCTTTTTCTAAGTGTCGAATATATTTGAAGCTTTTATTTCTACTAGTGTTCTTCGACTAATTCAATGCCGGATCAACCTTCAGCCCCTGGGCGCTGTAAAAAATGCCGCCTCATCATCGAAATTTTGTATAAAATGGATAAAGTTTCGATAAAGTTTAATTTCTTATAATTATTATTTTTTAAAAAATGCAAAAATATGATTTATGAATGGTTTCAATTTTTCGAATAATGTAAGTACTAGTATTTTTTTAATTATTAATTTTTTGGAATATACAAAAAGAATTTTCGATAACATTAAGATATTGTTTTGTTCACCCTCTGAATTTTGCTGCCCCTGAAAATTTGCCGCCCTAGGCACTAGCCGAGTGCCCCCAGTGTAAATCCAGCGCTAGCCTAATGAACGAAATTCGATCATAATCATTTTTGAAAACCTACTTATCTATATAAAAAAAAACTTGATATAACAGCTCGTCAAGAGCTGCAAAATAAAACAAAATCGGTTGACAAACAGAGGAGAAGAAGGTACTAAACTGTATTGTTCGATAGGAAATGGATAGTTGAACTTTTCAAAAGCTTGCGTACATTCGAGTTTGGATTCACTTGTTTCGTTCCATACATTACTAGTTAATCAAAAACCTATTTTTTAAACTCTAGTCCTTCACTTTGAAATTATAATTTTAATTATTGAAATAATGATGCTTAATTTAGATGGTATTATCACCACCAAGGACAAGTAACCAAGTAACCACAAGTACCAAGGCGAGTAGTGAATATTAAACTTAACATTCAAGTAAATAGCTGTTATCTAGTCTATACATATACCTATATAACAATGAATCCCTATTTCCCTTGGTCACGCCATCATGCGTGAACGGCTGGACCGATTTCACAAATTTTTTTTTTGTTGTGTTTGTTATTGTCGGGAGAAGGTTCTTACATTAAAAAAAAATTAAGAAAATTGCGCTGGAACTTAGCTAGGGACGAACCCGAGCGAAGCGAGGGTGAGTCGCTAGTTTACTTATAAAAAATACAGGTATAAAAAATATTCGAAACTATTTAAGAACGAACAATCATAATAAATTTTTGCCATCTCAAGAGTATTACAACTTGCATCTCCTGGGTGCCATGTTAGCAATATTAATGTGAGAAACAGTTAAAAATGGAAATGTAATAATGTCCAGCATCATCTATCTATATATAAATAGGCAAAGACAAAACAGTTCAACCTCTTTCTTGTCTGTTTGTCAACCGATTTTCTTTTTTTTGTTTAGTGGCCATTGACTTGCTATTGTGTTATCAATAAAAAATGTTTGTAGTTCAATTTTGACCACCGGGTTCACTAGTTTATACATATCATAAAATTCTGAGTCGAATCTGTACATTAAATATTTTTTTGGAAAATCTTATTGAAATAGTCGTTATTATCGATACAGAGACCGAATCTAGTTTTTAGAATTTTTGTCTGTCTGTCTGTCTGTCTGGGAACCCATCACGACAAAACCACTGGATAGATTTTGATGAATATGGTATAATGATAGCTGGTTGTCCAGGTCAACATATACTCGTAGGATACTTTTTACTGCGAGAAAATATCTCCGAGAAATCTATACTAAACGTTAAAACGTTATAATAATGGTTATAATTTATATACATAATATGTGCTCGCTAGTGAATAAAGGAATTTATAAAAATGTTACTATACCAAACGTAGTTGTTGTTAAGTGTCTTTCTTATGTCATCGATTTTTGAAAGTTTGTAAAACGGTTGTTTTAATTAGTAAATAACTACCGCATCCATAAAAGGGAATGTGGATCAATATAAAATACTAAAAGCTTAAAGTATAATGTAGTGAAAGTTGCATTGCTCAATGTATTTAACGTAATATGGGTACTGAAAGTTTTACATGTCTTTATTGGTTCTCAAGCAATAATAAAAGAAAAAGGAACAAAATTATGTTACATAAAAAGTTGTCATAATGTCACTGTTTTTACATACTTATTAACATAATATATTTAATGACAGTACCTGGGCGATCGAGCTTCGCTCGGAGTTCTTTTTTTTATATTGTATTTTTTAGGTAAAAAAAAACTAAAGACTTAATAAATACAAAAAACAAAACAAAAGTAAAAACTTTGTATCCGATCGAGATTCGAAGTCTGACCACGATGCTTATGCCTGAGTGTAGGAAACTATCGACCATATTCTGCGTGGAATAATGCGAAAGAAAACCGTATGAAAACTCGAAAACACGCGTTTTCAGACCAGACCAGACATAAGAATAATCTAGATCGATTTTTTGCCTCCGAAAACTCTGCTCTATTTTTTATACCCAAAAGTTATAGAGGTTTCATACATTTTCTTTAATATTTTTAACCATGCCTGTTCAAATTTAAAGTTATAAGTATTGCGTTGCCTGATACGGATCTTTTCATTAAATATTTTATATGATGACTTAATGTACTTAATTAAGCTTTTTTAAACATATTTTCATAAATTTTATAGTATAATTTATAAAATTGACCTCAAAGTTTAGAGGTCATTTATACTCATATTTTCATAAATTTTATAGTATAATCTATAAAATTGACCTCAAAGTTTAGAGGTCATTTATACTTTTTATGTTAATTGTATCGTCTTACCATAAAAAATATAAATACAAGGTACGTATATCTTAATCTTAATATATAAAATTCCCGTTTCACGATGTTGGTCCGGCATGAACTCCGAAACTACTCATCCGATCTTAACGATTTTTGTTAAATGTGTGATTTGTTCCAACATAAAAGATAGGATAGTTTATATCCAGGTTATTTCTTTTTTTAATGGAAAAATTAACCATTTTCATATCCGGAGAGGAATTCCGGGGAGAGAATCTGAGAAACGGCTATTCTAAGCTACAAATTCTACCCCCAAGCTAAAGAAAATATTTTTTTTTTATTTTTCGACGCGCTCTAGATATACAAAAATCCCGTGTTACGTCTATAGTTCGCGATGAACTCTGAAACTACTTAGTAGCTTAACCGATTTAGATAAAATTTGGCAAAGTTGTTATAAAAAAAATTAAATAAAAAAATAAAAATTATGTTAAATATAAAATTTAAATAAATATTAATAAAAATAAGAATATTACAACAACTTTGTTTCTGTAAGTTTTATTGTGGCTAGTGATTATACAGTAGGTACCTACGTATCAACATAACTCTACACTTTATATAATTACCTATTATTTTTATAACTATAGCATATGCTATATCTACATATGTAGATTATGGTTTGATGATGAGTTAGATATAACATATTGTATATATTAAGTAATGCATTCCTACGTTCCATTATAATACCTTTACCTTTTTAACCTACTTTAAATAAAGAGATTATTGTGTTTTTCGGTCGTCTATTTTAAATTTTTATCAGATTTTACTTTCTAGAACAAATCCACTCAATAGTGGAATATTACTTGTAAGGCGATTTTAAAGTTTGTGTGACTTTATATTAAAAAAGTAACTTTTGACTTTATTTTTACATTAAATATCTGACGACCGATGCCTTCATTTTGTAAAATCGTGTTTTTTTCTGCATAAAGATATAAAAATTGCGTTTTTTTCAGAATAGATACCTATGTAGATATATATATATATATATATATATATATATATATATATATATATTGCTCATTTAATATTATAGGATTATACTAGTTGTAGCCTCCAATTATTGATAAGACATTTGCGTGATGCGCAAACTCCTAATTTAATTATATTTAAATGCCAATTGTATTGAGCGGACGTACGATGTCTATTATCTAAATGCCTATTGTACAACGAAAGGGACATACATGCTTTGTTTTTGCTCTTAAGTTTGCAAATTTTATTTGTTTTGAAAATATTGAAGTCTATCAAACATTATCAATAAAAAATCAATAACAGATGACTTTCCATATGAAATTTACTACTCGTTTTCATCGTACAGTTTGAATAAAATAAATATTTTCTTAATACTCTCTCTCTCTTCGCTCCACGATCCTCAGACTTGAGGAGGACATGATCTGCCTCTACCGGTTTCTGTCCAGCATGCCTCTTACAATCGTGTAGAATTTGGATGACGAGTCTTTAATTTGGTCGGTCCATTTTATTTAAAAAATACACAGTGTATTAAATTTCTCGACTATAATCATATACTAAGTATGTGTAGTATTTTCTACACTATATTTAGCCTTCTAGGATATGTGACTTCATAGAGAAATATATAGATACTTTATATTATATCTAAACTCATATTATAAATGCGAAAGTAACTCTTTCTGTCTGTCTCTTACATTTTCAGGCATAAATACAATGAATTAATTTTAAAGAATTTTGGTATGGAGTTAAATGTGACCTTGAAGAAGACATAGGCTACTTTTTAGGGTTCCGTACCCAAAGGGTAAAACGGGACCCTATTACTAAGACTCCGCTGTCCGTCCGTCGGTCTGTCTGTCCGTCTGTCACAGTGGTGACTCTGACATAGCGTCTGTGATAGACAGTTGAAAATTTCACAGATGATGTATTTCTGTTGCCGCTATAACAACAAATACTAAAAAAGAGAATAAAATAAATATTTAAAGGAGTTCAACAACAAACGTGATTTTTTTCTCGTTTTTGCTCGATATTGATAACGCCAACACGTAGACGCTTGATATATTCACAGAATATTTAGTTATATATTCACTTCAAAAACAAATATTTAAGTGGGGCTCCCATATTACAGACATGATTTTTTACCGTTTTTATAGATAATGTTACGGAACCCTTTGTGCGCGAGTCTGATTCGCCCTTGGCCGGTTTTTTGTTGCTAAAATACAAACTTGAACGGGTTGAAAGTTTATATGGAGAACCAATTACCTAAAGTACACCCAGGATTACTATACCTTTATCCACTTAAAACGTATGTAGGAACGCCAGTATATTACCGAGAGGTCCATCCCGAGGATTTTTTCCTGTCTACAGATTTGCCGTAGGAACCGAATATTTAATAATACTGTTTATCATTCATATTGAAAGAAATAGAAGACGCTGACCGTAAAACAACAAAAACTTATAACCTTAATTGTGATCTTTGTTGCCATAAATTATTATTTCATCTTCATTTTTACACCACAGCTTAGTTAAATAATAAAAAGAAAATAATACAAGAATAAATAATTAAAATCCCAGTCTAAGCCTCAGACAATGTAGCCTTAAAACAATAGCTATGACGAGCACATTTCATTAAATCAGTATGCGTTTAGATCTTGCCATTTTTCATATTTTCTCTTGATGTCTAGTGTTTTTTTATATCAAAAAATTTCGATTAATTTAACTTTTACTAAGATACCTTTCTAATTACCAAAAACGTAACATAAAACTAACTCATAGCCTCTTTTTGGAACATTAAAATGAATTTAGTGTTGAGTTACTTATTTTTAACCGACTTAAAAAAGAGATGAGGTGGATACTCAATTAGGTTGTATATTTTTTTTGTGTATATTAATTGTGAACCGATTTTTATTATTCTTGTTTCAATTAATTTTTCTTCAAATCTTATCTTTATATTATCATCTAATATTTATCTTATTACCTAATATTATAAATGTGAAAATTTAGATGGATGTTTGGATGTTTGTTACTCAATCACGCCTTAATGGCTGAACGGATGTGGATGGAATTTGAGATTATAGTCTGGAATAGCACATAGACTACTTTTATCCCGGAAAAATGTATTGTTCCCCTGAGATTCATTTATGTTTGTAATATATAAATAAAAAGGTTCTATCTATGGTTAAATTTTATATTCAAAATTACTTTATAAACTACGTGAAAATGTTAAGTCGAATTTTGTCCAACAACAAAAGCAAAAAACCTCACGTAAATATTGAATAATAATTGCGTTCTTTTACCACTAACGATCTTAGTTTTTATGACTCCTGGTCCAATGAGCACCTGGAACATTCTACAGGTTTCTATATTTTCTTTAAAACATGTCATCTGAATGTCACCTGTATGTATATGTATATAAAAAATGAAGTGTCCGCCTGTTACTATAAAATTAACACATATTTGACGCATATGAGATATGTATGAAAAAAATAAAAAAGTCCCTCTATATTCTTATTTGCATTATTTATACATTTACTACACCATTTATTTAGGCTATATTTTTCGAATTGTAATGGTCATGAATATACATACATATATTATATTTACAGAATATATCTATACATACATTAAAACTGTAGAGGTCGAATGTCTGTACATAGAAAAAAACTATTGTAACTTATACAGCTTACAACACAAAAACTACTGATTGGATTTTAATGAAACTTTACAATAATATAGTTCATAAATCAGAATAACAAATAAGCTATATTATATCGCGGAAAAAGGTACGGATCCCGTTGGATAGATTTGTATTTGATTGTCTAGAGGCGAACGAGAGCGAAGCGAGGGTGAGCCGTTAGTTATATATATTTTAGGCAGATACTTATTTGATTTTTGAATTTTAAATCGCTACTATTTTTAATTTTTTTAAATTGATTTTATCAATATATTATTATTTAAAATAGGTACGTATTTAACGCTCGATAAGTAGTAGACATAGTAATAATATTAATATTTCATAAAGTATGTACTATTTTTTTATTTCTTTGTATGTAAAGAATAATCTATGGAAATACTAAATCAATTTTTAAAATACTGTCACTAAGGAGCCACAAGATTCAGAAAACTGATTGACGTCAATTGAAATAGTTTATGTAAGGGCTACTTTTACTGACTGATATTGTAATGCAGAAGCAAAGTCGTGGGCCTAAATTAGTTTAAAAATTTTAAAACGCAAACATTACAGTATCTAACATTGTAATGTGCAATTCCTTAAGATAATTCTAACCAGATATACTACTTTTGCGTCATCTGCATCCGTAGCGTACAGTATGTGCCGGTTTTTTGTATCTTTATATTTTATTCGATGCCGGTTTCAATTGAAATTGTTGGAAACGAAGCGTTTTTAAACAGCAGTATGTTTAATAATATATATATGTATATATGCTAGAGTAGCTATTGCAAATTCGTTGATGTTGATTCATCTTGTCATAGTTGATGTTTTAAAGTAAAATTGTGATATCTGAAGTCATGGTTATTTTTAATAGTTTTTAATTTTCGATAATAAATTTTGACATACTTACTTTTACGATTAAATCACACAAAATACTTTTTTGCTTATTAGTTCAAGATCAGTATTATTTGTTAAATCTCTTAACATCAGATTTTAGTGTTGTAGCGACTCAGACCTCTTAGGTGCCTATCTTAATTTTATCCAAATCCGTCATTTCGACGTAAAGAATCAAATCTACAAACACATACAAACTTTCGCATTCATAATAATAATTCGATTACTCAAAATTTCTATGGATATTCCGCAGGTGGCTGAACGTCTACAAGTGGACGTTCGTAGGGGGCTATCATGGAGGGAGGCAAACGATCGTATGAACTTTGTGGGTCCCAACGAGTTTCAAGTAAAAGAAGAGGACCCACTATGGAAAAAATATATCGAGCAGTTCCAGAATCCCCTCATATTATTGTTGCTTGGTAAGTAATAAAGTTAGTTAACGCATGATATTTTCGTGTGAAAGTGCTTTTGAGCTAGATATATACTTGAACATCTTGGTCCGATATACGAAGCTCTAGTTGAATTTAATAAAATAAAATAATGGATACTGATATTTTTAATTTACATATTATTTTACTTTTAAATATCAAATATGTTCCAAACAATTTACACAAGTAGGTAGTTAGTTTTGAAGGTTATCGTGTATTTTTTTTCGTTTTATTTTATTATATTTATGACTTTATTCATATTTATATGCGGTTTTGCCAAAATATTTATCAAAATACTGTATATAGAGCGTACATAAGCGAACATAGTTCCAATAGAGCAATATTGAAAACTAAAACATCTTTACTATTAGTTTAAATAAAAAAGATCAAATTTCTTATTTTTTTTTGTCCAAATAAAACTATAGAATTATTATCATGTGGTCATCTAGCGTGTCTATTTACTTTATCTGTCATCTTTGCCACATGTTCTTTTGATGTGGCGATATTGCTCTTGGAACCTGTTTCCAGTGTTTTTTTACAGCTCGATACGGTTCGCCAAATACCATAATATGCATACTTATGTAACATCACAATAAACATTCTAAACCTTATATTTGTTAGTGTCTTACTTGAAATAAAAATAAAAATATCGATATATACTTAGAATTTGTTGTAATCTATTTAAATTGTGTTATATTATTGTAATTTTAGTGTTAGGTAGTATTTACCCGCGGCTTCCCTCGCGGGGTAAGCTAAGCAGGGATCAAAGGTAGTCTCTATGTCCTCAGGATGCAGTCAATATCCTTGTTAAATTTTATCGAAATCTGTTCATCGGTTTGAGCATAAAAAACAACAGACAGAATTACTTTCCAGCTTATAATATTAGTATGGATGATACAATTGATGCAGTAATAAAATTGTGGGCAGAAGAGGGGGTCCACTTGGCCCATATTAATTTAACCAATGGAAGTGTGAAATAGTATCGTATCACTAGAAGCTATAGAATAAAATTTTAGTATTATTTGCCTGTAGAAGTTTTGGTACGTACTGCTCATAGTTTCACTGTACGTACATTTGAAGGTTATTGTCAGTTTTATTTAAAAGTTTATAACCGAAAATTTGAAAGTTTGAAATCGTTTAAAAATACCTCTGTGGTTTTTATTAAATTATTTAGGATTACTTTTGGGTATAACTTAAAAACGTAAGGTTTAACCTATTTATTAAAAAGAAATTGGGAGTACCTATCGATCCACACTTGGTAGACATCGAGTAAAATTACCACAAAAAAAAAAACGTTTGGGGTACCTTCTCCTTTTTTAAAGTCGGTCAAAAATATTTTATTTTTTTTTTAATATTTTTGCTGCATTTTTCGTTCTATATACCTAATCCACAATTACCAATTAACAAAACGGTAATGAAGTATTGATTACCCTTTTGTTTAGTGAGTTAGGTTTGAGGAGCCTTTGTAATAAAGAACTTTTTGTAAGCTTAAGCTAAATTTTTAATTTTGACTTTTATTTGCTTAAAACGCCAAAAAATGATTGAAAAATCGAATGACGCGGGATTAACAGAAAATAGACTAAAATTTAATAAATATAAACAAATTATAATATTTTTTTACATAAAAAATAAATAAATATTAATAACTATTTATTGTAATTATGAGGCAATGGTAGCCTAGTGGTAACGCGTTCGCTTGGGAAACCGAGTGAAGCGGGTTCAAATCTCGGGTCTCGCACCTCTGATATTTTCATGTGCGAATCATTTTCTAACTTGATTACCACTTGCCTTACGGTGAAGGAAACATCGTGAGGAAACCTGCATGTCTGAGAGAACCTAGCAAGTTTTCGAAAGACATGTGAAGTCCGCCAATCCGTACTTGGCCATCGTGGTGGACTATGGCCTGATTCCCCTCGTATTGAAGGGAGGCCCGTGCCCAGCAGTGGGACGTTTAAAAGGGCTGAATACATTGTAATTATTTATAATTTTACTATTTGTCACTACAAGTATATTCTTTTCCTTATATTTATAAAAACTTTTTTTACAAAATAAATATTTTCATGTAGGTAATATTGGACCATTAATTGCTTACACTGACATTAATACAAAGCTCCTCGTAGCTATTCGATCGATTTATTTCCAAGGACTTGCTAGCTGCAAGTTGAAGCAAGTTTTTGTTTGCATTCTGTAAGGAATTATTATTTGTTACGTTATGGTAGATATAACTATGTATTTGTTTTTTTTTGATGTTAATATTACATATATTCAGTCATTGAGTTGTATCGAAGATGATGAATGATTCAATGAAGATTATACATAAAAAATATTATCGTATTTTTAGTTACATAAGTATTATTTTTTATAAAAAATGGTACAATACGAATTTCAAATCCTTAGGGACCAAACTTTTTGTAATTTATATAAGATTAGTTAATAGATGATCAGAATTAATAGTAATAATGTCATCCTGACAATTGTTGGCCAATCTTATTAATATTAGCCATCTGCGCAGGAGATATTATAGAAGACACAAGTGCACTCTATTCCTGTCATTCTCATACTCCGGTGAATGTTGTTACTGAGATTTTCTTGACAGAAAAACTCAATAACTATACTTGGCCCGACTTAGGACACAAACCCAGGACCTCCGGATCTACAGTCGTACATGGTCGCCACTAGACCACCGTTGGTTTAGTTAGAGGCAGTTGATGGCAAAAATATCGCATAACTTCACCACAAAAAAAAAATAGATATATTGAGTATTTTCTTATTTTTGAAGTGGGTCAAAAGAGGAGCAATTTTCAATTTTTATCAGGTTTCAAATAACTGAAAAAATAAAATTTCGATTGGCGCAGTGCCTAATCACTAACGAGCTATCCTGCTTAGTCGGCAGGTCCTGTTCGATTCTCGCAATTTTGTTGGGATTGACCGTATATTATATCTCTTTCTACCGATTTGTCTGGCATTGATTTTAAATTAATAAATCTAAACGAGCACTAGTTTTGGTAAATATACTTTCCGTAATTTTAACTCAAACAAAAAAATTTAGTTTAGCTCAAATTTCAAAGCCATTATATGTATTTAATCTCTAGTAATTAAGTAAGACGGAAGTTATAGCGCATTCTGTCTTCTCATAAATTATAATTATAATAGGATTATAAAATTAAATCAGATTGTAAGCACTAACGATGTAAAGCAATATACGTATTTTATTATTCCTAAATACGACTTCCAAAAAAATAATAAATCTATACATATAATAAAACTGTAGAGGTCGAATGTCGGTACATAGAAAAAAAAAATGCTAAAAATCGAGTAAGAAGAGAAATAGAACAAATGCACTTTTTTTTTCAAATCTTTTGTTTCTCTGACTGTTTGTCTGTTCGTATGTTTGTACGGGCTAATTTCCGAAACTCTTGGACCGATTTAAGACATTTTGCATGATGGTATCTTATATCCCCGGCCAACATCTTAGATACTTTTCATCCCAGAAAATTAAAGAGTTCGGCAAATTTTTATATTTTGCTAGGCAACGAATAGTATATTCGGCCATACACCGAATACCGAATAAGTATTCGGTGGGCTTCTGGGTGGGCTGGCCGAAAAGCTGTTAGTCAAAAGTCTAAGAATAAACGACTGCCTGAAAATGTAGAAAAATTAGTCTTTTTGCATCATAATGTTCCACTTCTAAATTTTAATGAGAAGGCAAATGCCATTTATTACATAGTTTTTTTTTTGTTATTTTTATAATAAAGAAGGCTATTATGGACCTACGACTACTTTAATGATTATAAGAAAAATATATTATTACTACCGGCTCACCCTCGCTTCGATCGGGTTCGCCTCTAAAAACAAAAACAGATCTATTCCTCGGGAACCGTATATTGTTCCAGGATAAATAGTAGCCTATGTGTTATTCCAGACTATAATCTATTTCTGTGCCAAATTTCACCGTTCCGTTAAGCCGTTCCGGCGTAAAAGATTAACAAATATCCATCCTCACAAACTTTCACATTTATAATATTTACATATAGAGAAAAAAACAAATGAATATTTTCATTTTACCAATTATCTGATTACAATAAAACATATTACGTAAGAATTCGGTATTCGACCGAATAGGATAAAAGTAGCCGAAGAGGCCGAATACCGAATAATAGCCGGATATTCGTTACAACTCTACTTTTTGCTAAATATATTGAAGCTTTTTGACCAAAGAACATAATATAATATACTCCTAACGGAGTTTTTTTGCTGTATAAAATGGCGCAATGACTCTTTAAGAGACTTAGAACGAGACTAAGTAAAGATAAGGCGTTCTTATTTTCAGTGATAAAAGTGTACTTCAAGACTGTCATCAAAGGCTGTGTAGTGTGTATGTAAGGTATATAGTATAACTTTTTTAATCGACTTCCAAAAAAAGGAAGAGAAGGAGGTTCTCAATTCGACCGTATATATTTTTTTTTTATGTTTGTTCGCGAATTTTTTCGTCGTTTATGAACCGATTTTGATAATTCTTTTTTTGTTGGAAAGGAAATATCCCAAGAGTGGTCCCATGATAAGGAAACCAGGATCTGATGATGGGATCCCAGAGAAATCGAGGGGAACTTTCGAAAATTGTAGCGGCGACTAGTGCGTTTGTTAACATTTTCATTAGGTATTTTAAAGCACTACTATTTAATGAAGGTCTGGAGTCGATCTGATGATGGACCCGAAAGATAGTCGAGGGAACTCCTCAACGATTTACAGCAATTACCTGGTGTTTGGGCTTGATTAATTTGTATTGATGATACGTCTACGCTAAAACTGGAAAAATAAAAACTTAAAAAAAAAAAAAGAAAAACCGACTTCCAGGCACTGAAAAGTAAAAAATAACTAAACGGGGGTTTTCATTTAGAATAGATACTTAATCAGATTTTTTCGAAGTCGGTGCCAGCCAATACAAATCAAAGCACACCGACTTCGAAAATATCTGATTAAGTATCTATTCTAAATGAAAACCCCCGTTTAGTTATTTTTTACTTTTCAGTGCCTGGAAGTCGGTTTTTTTTTTTAAGTTTTCATATATGAATTATCGAGATGTATTTTATGGTGGCCACCTTGCGAGCGAAGCTGCGGACAATAACTTTTTATATATAGTTTTTATGCGCTTAAATCTTTTGAAGTGTAGTTTAAAATATTACAGTTCATGCACATGCTTATTCATGAACTCTGATATGGTTCAAGAAGTATAAGCTCTTTTTATGTTTTAAGAAGTTATCATAGATAAGATCTATATTTGCTATATGATAAATGTGAGAGTAGATCTGTCTGCTTGTTAACCTCTTTTTTAAACCACTAAACAAATTTTGATGAAATTTTCGAAGAACGTAGATTTCATCAAGGGGACAGATAGGACTACCTTTTGCCTGATTACTATGCGAGTGGAGACGCGAAAAGCTAGTAGTCATTAAGTACTAACGAAGATTCCTAGTCATATTTATCTGAATGCAGTATGCTGGCGAGTATATAAAATATAAGTAAAACGTATCTATAGAGATTAGCGAGAAAAGTATAACTAACTAGCGACTCACCCTCGCTTCACTCGGGTTCGTCCCCAGGGTAATTCCCCATACAAACTTTCATCCCCATTTTCACTTCCTTAAGGGATGATTTCCGGGATAAAAATTATCTTACCAAATTTCATCTTAATCGGTTCAGTAGTTTCGAAGCTTATTCGGTGCAAACAATCAAACAAACAATCAAATCCTTCCTCTTTATAATATTAGTACGGATGAAATGGCAAAATATTATAGTGACTTCAAACATGCAAGGGGAATACCGTGTAGATTAAACTAATTTATATGTATTTAGTTTGTCGGATATGACATGTGTTAAAACGTAATTTCTATTTACTAAAAGGCTTTGACGATGTGTGTGACGTGTAAGACGTGTTCTATCGCTTTTATACCTATTAAATGTACTTGGAGTTTCGTATGTGTTGAATTATATAGCGTACATTGTTACATAAGTCCTCTAAATTTTCTTTAACGTAAATTTATGAGTATATTCACTAGCAATATCCTCCGGCTTCACCCGGCTTTTTTTTCAATTTGAGACTTGAAAATATTTGTAACTAGCGGCTCACACTCGCTTCGCTCGAGTTAGCAAAATAAAAACAAATCTATCCCACGGGAACCGTACATTTTTCCGGGATAAAAAGTAGCCTTCTCTCAGACATAATCTATATTTGTGCCAAATTTCATCCAGATCTGTTCAGCCGTTCTGGTTTGAAAGAGTAACAAACATACATCCATACATTCTTACAAACTTTCGCGTTTATAATATTAGTAGAATTTTGTAATTTTTGGAGAGATGTTAGCTATCTGCGTCTGTTCTATCGTCTTTACAATGGAGTGTTCTGATGAACTTTTCAATCTTGTGCCACCGTCGCGTTTCTATAATTGCACCCTTCGCCATCGGGTTGGATGTCATCCACACATCCTGGATGCTTGGCATCACACAAATGTACGTTCATCACGTTCATTTCTACCTCGCATGTGCAAATTGTGGAATTATTTTTCTCTTGAGGCTTTCCCTAAGCGCTATATTTTTAGGCTCAGGCTCAAGAATCGTGTCTTCCGGTTCCTTAAAGGCTGGCAACGCATTCGCAACTCCTCTTATGTTGCAGATGTCTATAAGCGATGATAGCAAAGTACCATAAGGTGGATCGTTTGCTCATTTTCCTTTTTTGGTGTAAAAAAGAGATTTAAATGGACTGTCAATGTTATATTTACCTACATCATTAAGGGCAACTTGAAAATAAATAAATATGTTGGGACATTAATACATAACACCCTCTAGTTCCATGGTAAGCTATGAGGCCTGTGTTATGAATACCAGATAGTTGATACACTATACATATATGACTTTAAATACTTACATACATATTATGTAATGTAAACACCCTTGATATATACGTATGTATGATATGTAATGTTAACACCCATGACTGGAGTACAAACATTCGTGGTCATCGCACAAATGAATGCTCAAAGCGGGACTCGAACTTGCAACCTCTGGCACAGCAAGTACACACTACAAACTGAGCAAAACGTGTCGTCAAAAATAATTCTTTCTTAACTAAAATCGTATTCGTACACAGAGCATAATGTCACCTTAAAATAGTTATCCTTTGGCGTTTTCACCATTAAAGGAGAATCATTAAAATCGATTTCGATCAACAGTTAGCAAATTTATCTCGTAATGTACACAAAAAACACTCAAATACACTCAAATTAAGCCTCATTCATTTTCAAGTCGGTCAAAAAACAATAGCTTTTTTGTTTGTTCAACATTAGTACGAGTATAATAATTAAGTATTGACAATTTGTTGACACTATAGTGCAAAGTGATTCGTGACGGTCCCAAATTAATGATAAAGGAACATTCTCGTAAATGTTATGTAAAATAAAATTGTGTGTAAATACATCCAATATTGCATAAGTGAAATGTTGGGATTGCTCAGCTTTATGAAAATTTAACTAAAACTTATAGAAAGTAAGCGATTGTCATGTAAATATATTATTTAATATATACATACATTATCTACAACTTGGTTAATTTTACGATGTAGTTTCTATACAAACGACCTTCAACATTCGGCTCCTTCCTTCCCCGCCTCACCTCTAGAAAAAATCGTAATAAATACTAGCGATATCTACGGAATAATAGTTAAAACAATATTGAACATGTCATAAAATACAGACCATAGAATTTATAGAGGCGGTAGTGTAATATCACCGTTGAACCGAAACAGAAATATTTTATTATTATTTTATTTATTTATTTAGTACCTCGGCTAGATCATGTCAATCACATACCAAATGACATAATATTTATGTTCTAACAGTATTTGTCATTTGAAAATGCATTCTATTATAGAATTTCGAGATGGAAAAATTAAATAAAACTATAAATAGTTATAATATTTCTCTAGAAAAAATCGTAATAAATACTAGCGATATCTAAGGAATAATAGTTAAAACAATATTGAACATGTCATAAAATACAGACCATAGAATTTATAGAGGCGGTAGTGTAATATCACCGTTGAACCGAAACAGAAATATTTTATTATTATTTTATTTATTTATTTAGTACCTCGGCTAGATCATGTCAATCACATACCAAATGACATAATATTTATGTTCTAACAGTATTTGTCATTTGAAAATGCATTCTATTATAGAATTTCGAGATGGAAAAATTAAATAAAACTATAAATAGTTATAATATTTTTATGCAACGAAAAATAGCCAAATTACAGTAATGCCGGTACTGATCAGGCATTCTTTGAACATTACTGTTATTTAATGCTAATGAATAACTGAGTCACAAGTTATTGAAATTGGCTGCTTATATTATATAATATTATTTTTTATTTTAGGTATAACATTATTTATTGTATATGTATAATATTTAATTTATTGTATAATATTATTTATTGTGTTAGTCACTTCTATTACATGTACTAAAGTTTACAAGCATTCTTTTTTCATAAGCGAAATGTCATAACAGCCGGAGGCGAACACGAACGACGCGGGTACCCCGTACGAAAGGCGGCTGCCGACTGCCGCCCGGCCCCCGCGCAGTATCGCACTCGAAAAATTTCTTATAGTTTCTGAATATTGGTCCAAAACAGAATTGAAATTGATCTTTAAAAAAAAATTAAACGTGTAAAATATCTATTTTGAAATGATCTATCAAATGGTGTTAATCATACTTTTATATGAGTATTAAATTCATGTGTTGATGCAAAGAATAAGAAAAATATTCATGATTACAGCAATACTTTACAATTTTATTTCTTTAGTAGTGATGACCTTAAAAAACTATATTATTCGTGTAATATGACCTCAAAATATTGAAGATAGATATAATATTTTTTTATTATTTTACATTTATTAAATACTGGTACATTCGCTTCTAAATATCGTCGTAAAACGCGTTTTGGTAGGAGATTGCCCTTAAATGTAATAAATACGTATTTAACAACGTCCCATCAAATTTCTGAAGTACTTACCTTTAAATTTCTTAAAGTTTAAATACGTAAGATTCTCAAGTTTTTGAAAATAACTTATGAATAGAAATTACTTTAAAGATGCTAATTCAACCCAAATTGAGTACCTATTGACCTTTTTTGAAGTCAATCAGAAAGATGAATAGTTCTGCTAAAATTCAGCGAGTTTTACTCTTGACTTAAGTTTTTTTACTTTTCGAGTTGTTGGGAATATTAATGTGACCGCAAATAAATATAATAGTTTTAAAATTAAAGTAAGTTTTTTTTTGTAAAAGTGCACTCTTGGTTCCTTTCACTTTCAAAGTCTTAACGTCCGGTGAGAGATCGCAGGACTCTTAGTTCTAGTAGAGATTCTTAGTAGAAAGCAGTTCTCTACTCAACTGTGGGCTACTACTGAGATTTTCTTGATAGAAAATCCCAATATCTATACATTAACCGACCTGAGAGAGACTGGAACCCAGAATATCTACAGCTACAACCGTTTATGCTAGTCACTATACCAATGAGGTACCTAGTATATATAAACAATATGTACTTAATACTGTTAATTAATTAGCTAATAATAATATATAAATAATAATATATACTTAGCTAATATTTAAATATATTTTGTTATAATGGTTTCTTTTTATTTTTAACTAGCGACTCACTCTCGCTTTGCTCGGGTTCGTCCCTTGCTTGATTCCCCATACAAACTTTCATCCCCATTTTCACCCCCCTTAAGGGAGGATTTCCTGGAGAAAAAGTATCCTTTGTCCTTCCTAGAGGCTCAAACTATCTTCTTACTAAATTTCATCTAAATCGGTTCAGTAGATCCAGAGATTACCTCCCTACAACGTCACAAACTCACAAACATTACCTCTTTATAATATTAGTATACATTATTATTATTATTAATGTAGGTTTTTTTTATAAATTACGATTTAATCGAGTAAATAGATTTAATACCCTTTTCGTAGGTATCCGTACAGGATCAATAAAAAATAGTAATAAATATTATAGTTTTATCTATACATCTATACATAATATAATACAAGTGTAACTAATCACATGAAAAATATTTGATAAAACTATTATTGGGGGTCTTTAATAACGTAATAAGATCCAAAACAAAGATTTTTAGAATTTTATTTGTGCGTTTGTACGCGTTAATCTCGGAAACGGCTGAACCGATTTGGATACAGTTTTCAATATATTGATGTAAGCTTCACTTAATATTTAGTATTTGTTTTATTTCAATCGTATCATAAATAAAAAAGTTCTGTCAATTTAAAGAATCGCCCATTGACGAACCCGAGCGAAGCAAGGATGAGTCGCTAGTATTTAAATAAAAAGATGTATTCTATCCGTATTTTTGAACGATTCGTGTACAATGTGACCTTAATTTATGTATTACAGAACTTAACAAGCGTGACTTCTGCGTTATAATATACGCCAATTAAACTGCAATTTGCACAGTAAATATACATAATGTTATATATTCACTTCTTTTTGTCAATTTATATCTAAAAATATAATACTTTCTTAGATTTACTTATTTATTTAAATGTCTAAAAATATTTTGTGCTTTTTGTACTTTAGACTGATTAGCTAGATTGTTTTTATGTGTATGATTTAGTTTGTTGACTTGTATGTAACCAATAAAGCAATAAGTTATAATGTTAACAAATGTAGAAAAGCGAATTTAACTAATTAATAATTGCAGTGTCGATCTATAATTTTACAACTGCATGTATGTCAATATTTTCTTAGAACTTTAAAATCACTTTTGTAAATTGTGGGTAGGCACTGTCTGTAACAAGTAGTTATATAACGCCTTTGAGTTGTCTAACACCTTAGTCTCTCCCGTGACCCGAAAAGATAGTTTTATTTAAAATGCATGTATGTTATTTAGATGATGATAACACAGTAAGTTTTTACTTTTGAGCTGATTTGATGATGGAACTAGGAGTGTGACGGCAAGTTTAAACCATTGTTATTATGAGTTCTGGTGATGGGATGGTGGATAATTTGGAATATAAGTAATGTCTTTAGTCAGGAAATGCTTTTTTGATTTTTTCTTTTTAAACTGCAGTAGGTGCTATCTTTAAAACATATATAAACAATCTATGAATCTCTACATACGGCATTATATAAAATTTTGCATTATTAAAAGGTCATAATATATACACAATAGGTATACATACTTAGTGATATTATTCTAAGTTTTTTTTTTATTCTTTTGCATTTATTTGTACTTTTAATGTGTTCTTTGTTATGGCGGTCGCGAAATTATAATACAGTATAATGGGAAAATGATGTACATATTAAAAAATACATTGTCGAGTTTTAAAAGCTATCTAGGCTTCTGTATACTTATGTTATCTATACAGATAAATAAAATTGGAGTGTCTGTTTGTAATATTAAAATAACCGCTTTTTACTAAATGCATATGGATGTATACACGGTACATTTACCAAAACAACATTTTTTACAATTTTTGTCTGTCTGTCTGTCTATCTGTCTGTCTGTCTGTCTGTCTGTCTGTCTGTTTGTCTGTCTGTCTGTCTGTCTGTCTGTCTGTCTGTCTGTCTGTCTGTCTGTCTGTCTGTCTGTCTGTCTGTCTGTCTGTCTGTCTGTTTGTCTATCTGATTTTGATGGGACTTTCACTGGCAGATAGCTGATGTTATAAGGAGTAACTTAGGCTACTTTTATTTTAGAAAAAGAACAGGGTTCCGCGAAAAAAAAAATTAAAACCCATGAAATTGTGAACAAAATCCGTGTACGGCGTACGCACCCGAGCGAAGCGAGGGTAAATCGCTATATAATATCTTAGGAGTAGCAAGGTACTAAGTATTTATGTATACCTAAACATAGCTAACCGTGAAAACGTACCTAGGGACGAACGCGAGCGAAGCGAGCGTGAGTCGCTAGTATTTTTATATAAACTATTGTTCGCCCGTGTAATTAGTGTTCGTGGTTTTAGGAAAAATACCAACTTATTATGAATTATTGGGTAAATAACCCAATCATAAAAAAATACCTGTTTTATTAATAACACTAAAGCTCTTCAAATGTTATTGAACAAAAATAAAATAAAATCGGATCGGATCGGACAAACAGAGGAGAAAAAGGTACTGAACGGTATTGCCTATTTATATAAAGATATTTATTTATGTAAGTTTCAGTTATACATATGTATATGTAATGTAATTGTGAAATGCTTAAAGACAGAATAAGCCAGCAATTATTCTTGAAATCTCCTGGCTGTTATATATACAAAGTTAAAATTAGATGAGTAGACCCTTGGAATGGAAGCTTTTGATCTTTAATCTCTAGTTAGACGTTCCCATTAAAATTAAATTAACTAATATAGTAGTTTTCGTTAGTCTATACATATAATAAAATTCTCAGTCGAATCTGTACATTAGATATATTTTGGAAAATCTTATTGAAATAGTCATTATTATTGATACAGAGGTCGAATCTATAGTTTTTAGATTTTTGGTCTGTCTGCCTGTCTGACCGCATCACGAGAAAACCACTGGATAGATTTTGATGAAATTTGGTATGATGATAGCTGGTCATCCGGATCAACATATAGGATACTTTTTACTGCGGGAAAATATATCATCTCTGAGAATTATGTACTAAACGTTAAAACGTATCTATGGCGAATCCGAGCGCAGCGAGGGTGAGTCGCTTGATTTGTTTATAAACCAAAAAAGCTTATACATAGTCTTTTACCCAGATGGAAAATGAAGGTTGTTATATGTTTGACGCTTCTTTGTCCATAACATCGTTGCTACTAAAAAACCAAAGTTAAAAATGTTGATTGAAAGCTAAATCTAAATTTAAAATTTTAGCCTCTAGTGAGTACCTACATAATTTAAGTTTAGTTATGGTTATATTATATAACAGTTAAGGCATTGGTAGTCCCGGTGATATGCGTAAATGCATTTCCCAACATTAAAAAAAAGTGGTAGTACAGTGGTTACACGCTCACTTGAGAGAACGAGGGTTTAAATCCCGATTCCCGCACCTCTGATATTTTCATGAGTTAATCATTTCCAACATGATTATCCCTTGTCTTATGGTGAAGTAAAATATCATGAAAAACCTGCATGTCTGAGAGAACCAAGCACAAGTAATTTTTCGAAAGACATGCTCAGTCCGCCAACCCGCACTTTGCTAGCGTGGTGGACTATAGCCTGTTCCCCTTTGAAGTAATGGTAAACCCGTGCCCAGCAATGGGACGTTAAAAAAGAGCTGAATAAATACATGTAACAGTTAAGTTTCTTATAACTAACTAAAAATATAAAATACTTCCAATTATTGTATTTGAACAAACATAAAAGTTAATTAAATATATATTCATTTACAATAATTTACGCTACAAAGATTACGTATAATGTTTAACGCATGTTTCTTAAGACAACATCTCGTGCTCGTACAAATTGTGCTATTAGCAGTAAAACAGCGAGATCGTTTGTTAGTAATTTGCTTGCGTAACTATTTATTGCCTTTGTAAAGTACACTAAATTATTCAGTCTAAATTTATTACTTTATTACAACAATAATATTAATGACTAGCGACTCGCCCTCGCTTCGCTCGGTTTCGTCCCTAAGTACGTTTTAACGGTTAGTATGGAATAGATTATGTATGTATATGAATGCGAGTGCACCTTAGGACATAGACATATACTATTGCACTAAAAACTTTTAGTAAATTGTTTTAATGTACATATGTCTAAAGGTTTAGCCAGCGGAAAGTTTTTAAGGTCGACTCCTGAAGCGCAATTACAGGCAAGAGGCATGACATCTTAGTCCTCACAGTGACAACGCACCTGTGGTTCTGTATTTTTGCTACTTACAACCTAGTGCATGAACCGTAGGTGTTATGGGTGACAGGTACTGCTTTCCATCAGGTAGTCTGTTTGCTCGTTTGTCACTGAATCTCATAAAAAAAAAAGTAAAAGGTATTCTAAATGCTGACCCAAGTAGTAAGTTATCACTTCACCAAATTTCTTTAAAATCAGTTCAATACTTTTTGCGTGAAACGCGCACACACACAAACAGACATACAGACAAAGTTTTTAATAACTATTGTTTTGGGTTCTATGATGTTCTCCTGACCGATTCCGGCCACGGCGGCCAATCTCATTGAGACTAGCCAACTGCGCAGGAGATATTATAGTGCACAAGTGTACGCGCAGACACAAGTGCACTCTCTATTCCTGTCACTCTCATACTCCAGTGGGACGAGTACTCGACACGACCGGTGAGAGTTAAGGCGCAGGACCGACGGCTTTACGTGCTCTCCGAGGCACGGGGGTGAAACACCGCCAACTTCCCAACTCCGGGCTGTTACTGAGGCTTACTATACAGAAAGACTCAATAACTAAACTTGGCCCGACCCGGGACTCGAACCCAGGACCTCAGGATGTGCAGCCGTACATGCTAGCCACTACACCACCGAGGCAGTTAACTTGGGTACTATATTGTGTACATAATACGTTATAATCATTGTTTTTAAAAATATTTTATGTACAGATTTTGCTAAGTTACTGCTTTATTATAGTATAGAAGATAATGTTTGCTAAAGAAATAGATTGAAATTGATATTTTATACTAATGTTATAAACAAGCGACTTACCATAGCTTGGCTTGGGTATGTCGCTAGTTATGCCGATTTTGTTCATAATTTTATGGGTATTTTTTTTTAAAACTGTAATTCTTTTTCTAAAATAGAAGTAGCCTAAGTAAGCCCTTACAACATCAAATATCTGCAAGTGAAAGTCCTGTCAAAATTGGTCCTGCCGTTTCGGAAATGAACTGAAACCGACAGACAGACAAAAATTTAAAAAATTGATATTTTATAAGTAGGTTAGCTAGATACTTGTTAGTTGGTACCGTAGTATATACTTTTATGTGCGTTTATTGAAAAAAAATGTTATTTGACATTACAGACAGACATTTGAATATATATATATATATATATATATATATATATATATATATATATATATATATATATATATATATATATATATATATATATATATATTATTTTTTTTATAATAAAATATATTTAGATTATAATAAAGAGTATAATAGACTGAGTATTAACTAACTCTTCGTTGATATCTGTCAGTCCTAAATTGCGCAAAAGATAATAGAATTTAGTCTTCCTATATCTTCCAGTAGGAGATCTACTGTGCGCCATAATTAACCTTAGACCCAGCCTTTTTAATGTCCATTCAAGATCATCGTGATAGTAATGGGAAAATGTAAATTAGTCTAATGATCACTAATGAAGGTATGATTATCTTCTATACCTTTCCCCCACACTGCTACTATAGCTTATCATGTACATACGTTGTGTAAACTAATTCTCGAAACATTTGTATATTTATTATAACTATTAACCTCATGCGGGAATCGAACCTGCAATTTCAAATAATTACATATTTTGTGTTGCCAGAAGAATACAACGCAGTAAATACTTAAGTCTTAAATATCTTTACTAATATTACAGAGGTAATATTAATGAGATTCTGAGTTTTGTTACTCTTTCACGCTGTAACGACTTATTACTCTGAACTTAGTGTAATGGGATTGGAGATAAACTATTTTCTCTCAGTAGGTACGTCAATATCACGCTAGCAGAGTTCCTATGTGTTTTATACTAGTCTACACTACTATTATAAAGAGATTTGTGTTTTTGTATGTTTGTAACGGATAAACTCAAAAACTACCTGACCGATTTAGATGAAATTTGGTGAGAAGATAGTTTGAGATCCTGGAAAAGACATCGGATATTTTTTATTCCTGAAATCCCTTAAGGGGGTGAAAATGAGAATGAAGGTTTGTATGGGGAAACAACGCTTGTGTTTTACAATTTATTTAACAGCAGTGTCTGTGTAAATAATTATATTGTATTGTATAATGTAAATTGTTTGCATATCAGTCAATGCCTTTAATATGCATAATATGTATGACGCACTATGTTATTTTACTATTATATTTTTGTTATATTTAGTACATTGTTGTGCAAAAATTGTTCTTTTTTGTCATCTGTAGTTAATAGCTATCCTGTTTTATGGCTACGAGTAAATTTATCACCTAAGTGTACTCAATCTACTTCCCAAATTATTGAAAGGTGACCCCTCTTTAAGTTAATTATTTATTATCTATATATATAATAAAACTGCAGAGGTCGAATGTCTGTACATAGAAAAAAAAATGTTAAAAACCGAGTCAGGGGGATGTTAGAAGAGAAACAGAACAAATCCATTTTCTTTTTCGAATTTTTTGTTTCTCTGTCTGTTTGTACTATTTGTACGGGATAATCTCCGAAACCGTTGGAATGATTTAAATGAAATTTTGCTTGGTAGTACTAAGGTTGGTGGTATATAAGTATCCCCGGTCAACATTTTAGATACTTTTCATCCCGGAAAATTAAAGAGTTCCCGTAGGATAGTTAAAAAACTATAGTAACTTATACAGCTTAGTACACAAAAACTACTGATTGCATTTTAATGAAACTTTACAATAATATAGTTCATACATCAGAATAACAAATAGGTTACTTTTTATCCCGGAAAAATGTACGGTTCCCGTGGGATAGATTTGTTTTAGTTTGTCTAGAGCGAATCCGAGCGAAGCGAGTGTGAGCCGCTAGTTGTTTAATAAGAACATACAATTTGCGTTCAGATTTTCCCATGCGATTGTTTTATGATTAATATCCTAATAAAGTAAATAAGCTTTACGAGCTTCCTATTCTAAGAATCGCACGCTCAGAGAATGGACGTTAAATGCAAGCTTTAAAACTTTTTCTCAAAGAGCTGTTGAGTTGAGAATGTTACATTAAAAAAGTTGGTGTTTAACACTCAACGTACCTTTCTCCTTGTACTTATTGCGTAGTATCGGGGCTACATGTTTCCTTTCCTCACTTTCCTTTAGCAGCTGTCGTACACACCTTTCACACACATATCCTCTTTCACATAGTCCATTCATACATTCCTTGATCTACCTTTGCGTCTATATCCACACATATTCATAAATCCTTCCTCAAGATATGCCCATACCACGCTAACCTATTACTACTTAGCTTCAATCTTTATACAACATACATATGTTGTAAATATATATATATATTTCCAATGTTTCAATAGTTATTTTGCTAATCGGGGTGGAGACTAATACAACAAATCAAAGATCATAAAAATCGGTCCAGTCGTTCTTGAGTTATAAATCTAAATGAGCTATGATCTATACTAATATTATAAAGAGGTAAAATTTGCGAGTTTGTGACGTTGTAAGGGGTAATCTCTGGATCTACTGAACCGTTTTAGATGAAATTTGGTAAGAAGATAGTTTAAGACTCTGGAAAGGACACTTTTTATCCCGGAAATCATCTTATAAAGGGGTGAAAAGGGGGATGAAAGTTTGCATTGGTAAGCAAGCTAGGGACGAACCAGAGCGAAGCGAGGGTGAGTCACTAGTATACATATATGTGTAGAAAATGGAAACAATATATGAAATGAAAAATTTTATGAATTTACGACTGAATATTCATCGCCGGACTTCACTTACAATTAGTTTGAATCCATCCATCTTGATCCATATAACTTTTATTTCCTCCAAATACTTTCACTGGTTAAATATTATAACTGTAAAAGGAATTCTCTTATTGATATAGAAAGTTATGAAAGTTGTTAAAAGTTAAATAATATTCCACTAGTACTTGACTACCGACTACGCTCGGTTTATGAAAATAACCAGTATAACTAGTGACTTACTTCCTTTTCACTGGGTTGCGTCCTTTCTCTTCTCTTGCCTTCTGTATTTTTAATATTATGTTCATGTGTCACCTTTAGACAAAATTATTTATAGTAGCCCATGAGTTACTCCAGATGTACACTGTACATGATTCTCTTTTATAACAGAGTGGACCGTGGAAGAAACCTCTTGATTGTTGTGGTCTACTTCGGCAGATTTGCTGTCGGGGTGTCGTGGTCGAGTGCGTAATCAATCCTTCGACGCCCCATTAAGACGGAGATTCTGTTGGGTTTTTGTGATTAGTATGTATGTATGTGTGAATGCATTTCCCAACGTTAAAAAAAAGCTATACATGGGTACTAAATTTCAGGAAAGAAAAGAAGGAGAAACAAATATACATCCGTCAAATAACTAAACATATATATATATATATATATATATATATATATATATATATATATATATATATATATATATATATATATATATATATATATATATATATATATATATATATATATATATATATATATATATATATATATATATATATATATATTTAGTTATTTGTTTGGCATAAATCAAAATATTCTAACTGTAGACTATTTTATTGTCAACAGGTTCCGCAGTGGTCAGCGTGTGTATGAAACAGTTCGATGACGCCATATCCATCACTGTAGCGATCATGATAGTTGTGACCGTTGCCTTTGTGCAGGAGTATCGCTCGGAGAAGTCGCTTGAAGAACTTAACAAACTCGTACCACCGTCATGCAATTGGTAAGAGTTTCGTTAGTTTTGACCACCTTTTACTTTTAATATATTTAATTTGAGTTTCTCGCCGTCTCTTTTCAGCAGAAGTACCTTTGGAGTCGGGGGTAGCTTCTTCACGGACTGACGACACTGACGCTCTTTAAATTAAATTGGACGTAGTTATGCAAAATAGATCCAACCACAAAAACTTACTTTAGAGAAAATAACAAGACAGTAGTTATTTTTGAAATTCCTTTTAAATATTGGGTATTTTATTTACTTTCTGTATATAAGCTGATATATAGGTGCCATTTATGACAATTAACTTGAAAAAAGGTTTTCGTGGGCTGGATCCATTTTGCATAACTACGTCTAATTGACGATCCAAAAGTGCTTGTATAAGTCTAATTGAATAAAGTTTAATTCAATTTCACTGCAAAATTATCTTTAATAATGTCGTATGAACGGTTCTACGTATATTATATTAACCATGTAAAATACCGAATTGATTAAAAAACATGATGCTGGATGCCACAAAAGTTTAATTAATAGATAGAAATTGAGCCATCAGTTCGTAGAAGACAAGATGAAATTCGATAAAAACTACTATATCTGATATAAAGAATACTAAATGTATTACTTTAGTTTTTGCTTAAAAAAAAGTGTTATTTTCAGTCTTCGCGAAGGCAGCATAGAACATTTCCTCGCACGAAATCTGGTACCCGGCGATATAATACACCTTAATGTTGGAGATAGGGTGCCCGCAGACTTGCGACTGTATGAATCGACGGATTTATGTATCGACGAATCTTCCTTTACTGGTGAAACTGAGCCGGCAGTTAAATGTGTCTTACCGAATAAAGCTTCCGCTGGACGGGTTAATAAAGATAACGTCGCGTTTATGGGCACCCTAGTTAGATGTGGAAATGCGAAGGTTAGTTGGGTCTTCATAATTCTTTTTTTTTTTCGTAATGACTTTCATTATTCTTGTTATAGATACTATATATTATAAGAACTCGGAACCGGTTCATATAATACCGGTTAATAGCGGTTAATAACGGTTTCGTTGAGAACGAAACCCATAATCATTTCGTTCCATAACCGAAATAAACCGGTTTATACAAACACGGCAGATATTTTACGACCTGTGTAAGCATGATCACTGTTTTTATTTATTTTATTAAAGTTCTTAGAGTCAAAACACTGACAGAAGCTGATTTTATCTATACATGTAATAAAATTGTAACTAAGCCGAATCTGTACATTAAATATTTCTTGGAAAATCTTATTAAAATAGACATTATTAGCGATACAGAGGCCGAATATATAGCTTTTAAAAGTTTTGTCTGTCTGTCTGTTACCGCATCACGGAAAAACCACTGGAGGGATTTTGATGAAATTCGGTATGATGATAGTTGGTTATCCAGGTCAACATATAGGATACTTTTTATTGTGGGAAAATATCTCATTTCTGAGAAATCTATACTAAAAGTCAAAACAAAAGTAGGGGCGAACCCGAGCGGAGCAAGGGTAGTTAAATAATAAATATTAAAATACATGATTGTGAAGTGTTTTTAAATTTAAAAAGAATTGCGTAAAAACCTATTAATTTTTAGCGTTTCATATTAAATGGAATAATAAATAAATATAACTTAACCCTTATTATAGCGGTTTATAAGGAACGAAAACGGAATATTAAGTTTTTAAGTACTTGTAGCGTACCGGTTCAAAAAATTAACTAGTTTCCGAGCCTTAAATGGAGGAATAATATGTAATCAGTTACGAAAATCATAATCAAAATAAAAATTTGCTTTATTATCAGTATTCAATTTACTGGACAAGATAACCTATTCTTGTGTAGATGGCGATAAATGTCAACATTTATTACAACATTATTAAATATTGATTATCGTATTTTATATGTATCATTAAATGACATTCATGGTCGTAACTAATGGCATCTGCTGTGAGAATGATATTAAACTCTTATTAAATACATAATTAATTTTATATGGGAAAATGTACAAAACTATAGTACGGTTAGGCCAAGTTATATATATATATATATATATATATATATATGTACATACTAGCGACTTTACCTCGCTCCGCTTGTATGGGTCATTATATGCCTTTTGCAGGTTACTGACTTTAGTTAAAGGTATTATGATTTCTGATACTAAACATATTTTTATCGCAATAAAAAACAGTCTATGGTACTCAGCGGTCAAGTATCTTTCTATTAATAAAAGAATTTCCAGAATCAGATCGCTAGTTTCAGAGATTAACCATTACATAAAACCTTACAAACTTTATCTCTTTATAATGGTATACCATGGATAAGAATTGTGTTGTACTCATAAGTAAGCTAAATATTAATATAATATTATATTTGAAAAGATATTTTCTATAATTCTAACTTAGATTTACACGAATATTTGGTATTTTAAATAAACCCTTTTTCTTTTTGATTTTTGGTTCCCGACTTTTCGAATGCTTTAGACCAACCGTGGTCAGTCAAGTCAGTTTCTCCCGTGACCATGACTGTTGTAAAGCATTCGAAACGTCGGGAAGCAAATGTGAAAAGATAATTTTATTTAAAAAAATATAATAAATGCTTATTTAAAACTCAAATCCTATCATTTCAGGGTATTGTAGTAAGCACTGGGGAACGTTCGGAATTCGGTGATATGTTTCGTATGATGCAAGCTGAGGAGGCGCCTAAAACACCCCTGCAAAAGTCCATGGACACCCTCGGCACTCAGTTATCCATGTATTCTTTCTGCATCATAGGTTTTATTATGGTGGCTGGCTGGTTACAAGGGAAGGCTATACAGGAGATGTTTACTATTGGTGTTAGTTTGGCGGTAGCTGCTATACCTGAAGGTATGTTGTATGAAGAAAAAAATAAATAGATAGATACTATAAAGCACACCATACACGAAACACATAAAAAGAGATGCACAGATAAAGTAGTGGTAATTATACGAATGTGTGTATTCGTTTGTGCGATGCCTTAACATGGTCAAAGGAATGTGAATGGGTTTTAGGACAGACTGACATAACATATAGTATATATTATTAAATATTATTATTATTACATATAAATATATTTTTAGTTCCGAGAACGCAACGTTTTCGTCCATACTTATCAATTTTTAGGTAGTAATATCGACTGTTGCGTGGCCATTTATAGATTACTTAGAGTGGCACAGTTGTAATACAAATATTGTAGCAAAATTTTTATGGACGATAATGGGTTATATATTTTTTTCTTAAATGGGATCGATCATAAAAATTTTGCGAGAATTCTATTGATATTAATCAATTCAGCTATTATAGGCACTGTATTCGTATGTCATTGCCCCTTTTCACTTATCTCCACAACCTTTAAACGTGACTCCAGCTTTGTATGAGATTGTGTAAATGCAGAACTCTTACTAAATCTTTGAATCTTTTCGACCGATTGAAGTTAAACTTAGCGATGCCTTAACGCGAAACTCGCGAAGTTTTAATAAAAACGCTTAGTTCCCGAGTACCGTCTGATTGAAAAGGAAAATAAAAATATTATTAAATGTTCATTTGGCTATTCGTTATGTAGTAACATTCTTTAATTCTCGTAGAATGCGAAAATATGTTGTCATACGACTTGATTATACGCAGCGGTCGAATTTATTTTATTTATTTTTTTTCATTTATACGAACGGATTTGTAGATGTTTGCTAATTTATTCACATCTAGACTTTTTAATGTTAAAGTTTTTATTTTAAATTAACTTTAATCTTTTTGGATTTTTTGAGGTTTTTTTTTTGATTTTTGGTTCCCGGTTTCAAATGCTTTACAGCAATCGTGGTCACGGGCGAAATTTAAGTTTTGGGCGTCTCAAAGGCATTATATATAAACGTTTATTTCGGACAAGAAGTCCATAAAAAAATCATCAGTATTTTACAGTAACACAGAAAATAGAAATAAAATACTACAAAATAAATGTCAATTTAAGGCCTACATAATTATACCTATAGTTATTTAAAGTGTCAAACATTTGTATTAATCTAAGAAAGCATTAAAGTTTTAAAATTATAACCCACTTTTCAGGTCTACCGATAGTGGTGACAGTGACTCTAGCTCTCGGTGTGATGCGTATGGCGAAGCGTAATGCGATAGTGAAGAAGCTGCCAACTGTGGAGACTTTGGGCTGTGTCAATGTTATATGCAGTGATAAGACTGGTGAGTTTGTTTAGGTTGTGGTTTTCCTGGGTTTATCCGTACTTTAAAGGTATTGACAGGAATCCTAAATGTCCTAAACACTATTAGTTAAGTCTACAAGATCCAGCCGTCTGCTTGTCCGTCTGTTTTTGCCTTTTGAAATAATGGAATACAAAAATCTAACAGGTCACTTGTGTAAGCCTAAAACAGCCCTTTAGAAAATGAAAATGTGTATTCACTTTGATGTGGACAAATATTTGATAATATGTAGTCCTTAGTTGCTAAGTAACACCCTTTTTATTTATTTTTTTATGTATAAGGAAAAACCGATTACACAATCACTTTAAATGTGATTATTATGATATTTTTTATTGTAATGTTTTAGTTTTTACTTGACATTTATATGAGACCTTTTAAAGTGGAACCTGTTTTTTCACTCATTTTTAGAAGTCTGCTTAAATTGTTTTTTTTTTTTAAATAATAATCTATACTAATATTATAAAGCTGAAGAGTTTGTTTGTTTGTTTGTTTGGTTGAACGCGCTAATCTCAGAAACTACTTATCCGATTTGAAAAATTCTAGCGAAGCGAGGGTGAGTCGCTAATTTATTATACCCAAAAAAATTTTACAAGTTTTTACAAAATTATTTAGAATGTATATATATATATATATATATATATATATATATATATATATATATATATATATATATATATATATATATATATATATATATACTATAATTAGTAAAAAATAAAAGTGTGTTTGTACTAATGTACTCACGTAAGAAGTTATACTTCTTTGGCGTAACTGAACAAAAATAGCAAAAAATTTCATGCTGTAGGTCACAACTCTCTATTTGTAAAAGGAATGATAAAGTAATAAAATGATTGAATAAGGCATATTACAATCATATATTTATAGAATATCATTTAAGGAAAAAATATAATATTATATATTATTTATCAGACAACAACAGCGGTTACCATGGCAACAAACAGCTATCAGCTAACTTCATCATGTCGCTTTCAGCTAACTTCATCATGTCGCTTTTTGGCTGTCGATGAGCGCGCGCATCATGAAAATTTTACTTTCATATTTTTTTCCAAACGTCCCAAAGAAGTATAACTTCATAAAAAAATATCAATAATCGGCCTAAATTGAATTCAATTCTCTTGTTTACGGCTTCAAAACGTGCCAGTTGATTGTTTCGCAAATGTCACGTGTAATAGCGAAATAACTAAGAAATTAAAGGCAAGTAATCTATATCTCTAGGAACATTAACGAAGAACGAGATGACAGTGACGACTTTGTCCACATCTGGAGGGCATATAGCTGAAGTGACCGGTGCAGGGTACAGTGCTCGAGGGGACATACAGCTCAGGGCTTACAAGGGCCGAGACCTGGATGTGGCTAGGATGGGCGTTACCAGTATGTTGGAGGTGAGTGGGTACGAGGTTATTAACCTCGTAATAATGACGGCACGTTTGGCTCAATTTGTAGTGACCCTACTTGCTGTGCCAGCGGTCGCGGGTTCGAGCCCCGCCGGGGGCATTCATTTGTGTGATGAGCACGAATGTTTGTACTCCAGTCATGGGTGTTTATATTTATAACATGTATGTATTTAAATGTGTAGTGTATCAACTATCGGATGAAAGAAGAGAAATAGAACAAATCCAGGTTTTTTTTTCGATTTTTTTTCTCTGCCTCTTTGTACGGGCTAATCTCCGAAACTGTTGGACCAATTTAAATGAAATTTGCATGGTGTTACCCTATATCCCCGGTCAACATATTAAATACTTTTCATCCCGGAAAATTAAAGAGTTCCCGTGGGATAGTTAAAAAACTATAGTAACATATACAGCTTAGTACACAAAAACTACTGATTGGATTTTATTGAAACTTTACAATAATATAGTTCATACATCAGAATAACAAATAGGCTAATTTTTATCCAGGAAAAATTTACGGTTCTCGTTGGATAGATTCGTTTTTGTTTGTCGGTTCGGTTTGGTTTGTTGTTAGGAGAACCCAAGCAAGGGTGAACCGCTAGTATTAGTAATAATAATAATATTTACTGACAGGTGGGTGTTCTATGTAATAACGCGGTGATTCGCGACGACACGCTGTACGGGCAGCCCACCGAGGGCGCGCTGCTGGCGTGCGCCATGAAGAACAACATGCACGACTTCAGAGAACAGTACACGAGGCTTAATGAAATACCTTTTAGGTGAGTTTGTTTGTTCGATTGATTGGTTCCAGTGACAACTTTTATAAATATACAGGATCAATTTTAATTTACTAAAGACTCACTTTATATTACTATTTACATCATAACAATAACATCGACGCTCACTCATTTAAACTTGACCAGATGCTAGGACTATTACCGTTTAGAAGGTGCAATAAAAGTATTTTTATTTTTGTATGAAAATAAAAATTTAAGAAATATTTTTTTTGTTACAGATGTATGTGATTGTTATGATCTAAATTGTATATTCCCAAAAGGTCTTCAGTAAATTAAAAATGACCCTGTATATTAAGTATTTTATTATATTTTAATTTAACTGCCTCGGTGGTGTAGTGGCTAGCATGTACGGCTGCACATCCTGAGATCCTAGGTTCGAGTCCCGGGTCGGGCCAAGTTTAGTTATTGAGTCTTTCTGTATAGTAAGCCTCAGTAACAGCCCGGAGTTGGGAAGTTGGCGGTGTTTCACCCCCGTGCCTCGGAGAGCACGTAAAGCCGTCGGTCCTGCGCCGACACTCTCACCGGTCGTGTCTCGTGTCGTCCCACTGGAGTATGAGAGTGGCAGGAATAGAGAGTGCACTTGTGTCTGCGCGTACACTTGTGCACTATAATATCTCCTGCGCAGTTGGCTAGTCTCAATGAGATTGGCCGCCGTGGCCGGAATCGGTCAAGAGGACATTATTATTATTATTTATATTTTTAAATTGTATATTCTCATAATACTTTCTAAGATTTATGCGAATATTCGATATTGTAGATAAAACTATCTTTCCGAGGATTTATTTTGATTTTTTTGGTTCCCTTTAAACCAAAATAGGTAACTGAATATCAAAATAAATCAGCGAAATAATCCGTAAAATTTCTGATTCTCTTTATAAATTTAAGAAAACCATAAAACTTAAGTTTCTTCATCCTACTATCAATGTTTAATTGATTATTGTGATAATTAAAAAAATAACACATTTTCATGTTTTTGTTTGAGTACATACTTACTGTTAACTTTTATTTTAATTTTATTTTGCTCACTAATGTAAACTATTATTATTAAATTATTATGTTGTTGTCCAATTAGAATGCAGTGTTGCTTATAATTGGGGTATCATTTAGTGTAGATCTTTCTTTTGTTATATCATGTACGCTGTGAGAATGTATACTCTGTTAGCGACCTATCTAATAAATAAATAAATAAAATATTGTTATATTTACATATAATGTCAAATATTCGTTTAAATCTAAGAAAGTATTATAGAAATTT
Organism: Argynnis bischoffii washingtonia; assembly: GCA_033884665.1. Taxonomy (NCBI): domain Eukaryota; kingdom Metazoa; phylum Arthropoda; class Insecta; order Lepidoptera; family Nymphalidae; genus Argynnis; species Argynnis bischoffii. Next base: position 2,574,294 of record CM066619.1, on the reverse strand, counting down.
ATCAAAAGTATTATGATATTTCGTTTGCTTTACATCAATCATGGTCATGGGAGAGAATTTCTTATATGTATAATAAATCTGTGAAAAAAAAAAACAAAAATATACAGTTTTATTTAAAATAAGTATACATTTTCATTTTATCCACAGCTCCGAAACAAAAATGATGGTAGTGAAATGTGCGCCGAAGTTCAACGATGGGAAATTGAAGGAGGAATTATTTGTGAAAGGTGCCATTGAAAAAGTTTTGCCCTTGTGTACTAATTACATAGACAGTTCTGGAAACTACGCGCCTATGACCAAAGAGAAACAGACGGACTTCTTGAATGAAGCATATAATATTGGGAGGATGGGTGAGTTTATTTATATTAGAAAATGCATGTTTCATATTATTATATTAATTTCTGATTCAATTTATATATAATTTAATTTATTTAATATACCCATAATTTTTGTATTTAATTTAATTCACTACTTGTATTTGTGTCTATCTTTTATGAAATGTGTGTAACACCTGTAATTAAGCCAGCACTAAGAATTTATTATTTATTGTAATTGTGTTAATATGATTTTGTTAGTGTTTGTCTTGTTGATGTTAAATAAATAAAAATAAATATTGTTAAAATATATCAATGTATAGACAGAGTGGTAGCCCATCATTTCAACTTTCTATTTCAAATATCTCGAAAACTGTTATAGATCCGAAAACAGACTTTTGTTTTAAAGGGGCTACTTGGGGCTATTGGAAAAAAAAAATTTTTGGAAAAAAAGATTGAAAAAAAAAAAAAATTGTCACATTTAAATTTTTTGAAAATCATCAAAAATGATGCTCGGCACCTAAATTTTTGGCCCAATTTTTTTTCATATAATATCTTGTACTTATCTTAAAAGATCCTGAAATTTTTAGAACTGCATTTTTTGTTTTTTTTTTAAAAAATATGATTTTTTGAATTTTATTTAAAAAAAAATACAATGTGTGTAGGTCTCCGTATAATAGCGTTGTGTCGCGGCGCTCGCCTCAACGCTCTTACATATACGGGCGTGTGCGGAGTGTGCGACCCGCCGTTCGATTCAACTGGCTGTCCAATCGAACACCTTATCATAATATCTCAGAGTTATAATTTCACAAAACAATCGTACTACAATATTTATGTTCGTAACCACAATGTGTGTAGGTCTCCGCATAGTGGCGCTGTGCCGCGGCGCGCGGCTGGACGCGCTGACGTACACGGGCGTGTGCGGCGTGTGCGACCCGCCGCGCCAGTCCGCGCGCGACGCCATCGCGGCGCTGCGGCGCGCCGGCGTGCACGTCAAGATGCTCACCGGCGACGCCAAGCCCACCGCGCTCGCCGTCGGTCAGTGCTCCAAATTTACTTACTTTACTCCTTTTTTATGAGATTCAGTGACAAACGAGCAGACAGACCACGTGATGGAAAGCAGTACCTGTCGCCCATAACACCTACGGTTCATGCACTTAGGTTTTAGGTAACAAAAATACAGAACCGCCGATGCGTTGTCACTGTGAGGACTAAGATGATATGCCTCTTGCCTGTAATTGCGCTGGCTACCTTATCCTTCAAACCGGAACACAACAATGCAATCATTGTTGCTTGGCGGCAGAAATAGATAAGGGGGTGGTACCCATCCAGTCGGACTCCTCAGGCTTTACTTAATTTACTTACTTTTGTACTAGTCTTTTTTTAACATTCCCGTTGATACATATTTTTTGAAGTAAAAACTTCTATAGGCAGGTTTGGATGGGGAGTACATTCCGTTGCTACATTATTTTTAAAGAGAAAACTTGTATAGGCAGGTTTGGGTTTGGATTGGGAGTAAATTCGTGTAGTCGTCGACATGGTAACGTGACGTGTGAACGCTAACACTCAGAGTGCCGATAGACGTTAAAATCAGATAAATGTGAACGGTTTTAATTTACTAATTTTAATTTTTGATCAAACATTTAATATGAATGGCCAATAATAACAATTGTTTGTTTTTAGTTTTAAGTTTTCACTTCTGTCGGCAGTTCTCGTGACTGCTTTTTTTTATATAAAAATCAGGACCATCTAGTTCCATGGTAAGCTACGAGGCCTGTGTTATGGATACCAGATAGTTGATACACTACATATATATAACTTTAAATACATATATACATATTATAAATATACATATATGTACATGCAAATTATGATGGGCTACTGCCGGAGGTTGCAAATAAAATCGGAGACTTTACTTATAAAATACTTTAATACTAATTTTACAAACTAATTATCCTAAAGTGATTGCACCGTCAAAGTGGGACTAATGCAATGAATGAAGAAAAGGTTTTAACAATAAGGTGCACTCGGATGTTACAACACTGTCACTTCACGAGAGTTATGTTGCAATACCAAAAGAATGCGATATTGGTGGTCGACGCGACTCGCGGGGTGGTTCCCATGCATTAGAGTTGCGAAACAAAGTCTTTGACAATAAAAGTTCATGCGAAAGGAATGCGACGTTGGTGGTCGACGCGAGGTAGTTCCCATGAATTAATTAGGGTTGCGTAACACCTCCCCCCGTAGAACAGCAACTGCGAGAGGAATTGTCCGATAGAGTTGCTGAAATGTTCCGATGGTCGACTCTGATCTCGCTGGGGCGGCAACTCCGAGTCTGAAGAGGATGCGGTTCCAGGACGTCGTTCCTTGTAGCATCTTCTGATGAAGTCTGTCTTTGACGATGGTCAGTGTAAATTCGACGACTTATTACTCCAATAACAAGTGCACCTGCACTTAATAAGATGATATAGACTGGTATTGTAGTATGGTAGATGACGGTGTCAGTGGTTTCATTCAGCTGAACTGGAGCTTGCCGAGATATCTTGCTATTAATGGAATGCAGGTTTTCCAGGTTGACAGAAGATAATATGATAGGTGAACTCTCGTCTGGCATCATGTTCTTATGGGTAGGTATTTCCAGAATTTTTACAACGTGTCCTTTGATTCGATCATTTGTATTGGAGATAGTAAATTTTGGCGTTTTCAGATGACAGTTGAACGGTATTACAATTAAGAAGCTTCCTTGGAGCGTCCTGTACTCTTCCTGCCCACACGTTATCTTAACTTTGATGGGATTAGGGAAGCACATAATGTAGTGCTTGTCATCCAATTGTTCCAGGGCCTCAGTTTTCAGGATAACTGGAGTTAATTTACAGGATTCGTGAAGTTCTTGCTTGGTAATCAGTTGCTGGGCACAATCAGGTTCATCTTTGATCTTGTACTTAGATTTTGTTTCGCAGAGAAACCACGAGGTTACCTTCGGACATTCTGTCTCCATGTACCTAGAATCGTTACTAGAAATTGCTAGGTAGGGTAAGGTAGGTATGAGGACTCTATGATCTTTATTTGGAATAATGGATAGTTTGTATAGGTCATAGGTAGCTGGAAAGACAATAGGAAATTTGAACACTATTACTATTTGCGAACCTAAATAGAAATAACCTAATTTAATTATGTCATAGTAGTCTCTATAATCAATGTCAACTATGTTCTCTTCTGAATATAGAGTCTTTACCTTAACTAACATATTCTTAAGTTCATCTAAACTAACTATTGAATGAGGTGTGCTCGATGCACGAATAAAAGCTAAATTATTACCTAACTTATATAATTCTTCCGACAAATTCTCAATATTATCTCCTAAAATTAATAAGGTTTGTGCCAAATGAGATGATTCTATCAAGTTTAACTCTCTATTAGTTGCACTTTTCACAAGGATATTGATAGTTTTATTAATTTTGTCTTGGTTTTCAACTATTTTACTTATGATTTTGAAGTTATCTTCAATCCAATTTTTATTTAAAGAAACGTGATTGTTTAATTCATCTTTTAATTTTAATTGATTATCCTTAAGAAGTTTGATGGCATTATCGTATTTTACGGCATCTGTGTAATCCAGATTACCAGTTATGCTTTTAATTATGGAACCGAATCCATCAATGAGTCCTCTTTTATTACGATTAGGCTCAAATGTACATAGCTGGTTAGAAATAATGTCAATTTTATTACTAAGATGTTCAATGTGAGGGTCATAAATGTTTAAAGTTCTATTATTTAATTCAAGTTTAAGATTAAGGAGTTGGGATTTAGTTAAGTCAATTTGTGAATTAATATCAGCCAGGTTTATGTAATTAAGGAATGAATGAAAATGGGACACAATTTTAGTTGGTCCCAGTTTAAATGGAAGTAACCCTGGTCCATCATCCAGTGAGTCAATTGTTACATCTTGTCCTTGAGCCGCTTGGAGCAGGATCGCTAGTAGTAGGAGTTTCCTGTAACAAATTAGGATCTTTAGGAATTCGTTTCAGGCGGGATTTGGCGACAGGCCCACGGTTCTTTTTGGTGTATATGTGGATGGGTAAGTCGGCAAGAACGACATCCTGGGTATAGCGTGGTGCTAACTTTTGTCGGCTCGCCATTGGGTTTCTAATAAAAACTTCTTGGTTAGGGGTATATTCTTTTTCAGATTCACGATTTTTGTTCCTACTTTCAGTCAGTTCAGTTCTACGATCTAAAGAAGTCTCGTTTATTAAATCATATGCCAGCGTGATACGTTTCTTATGATTTTCGGAGTACTGCTGAAGCAGATGTGTAGACAAGTCAATGTCAAATGGGTCACGAGGGTCGAAATGTCCGGTTATAAGCTCAAGTGGTCTACATTTTGTGAAACTGTGAATCGTACTATTGTATGCTAATATTGCATAAGGCATGAGATCAGTTACAGGGTCATTCCGTCTTTCCAATTTCAAAATTCTTAGATGTTCGAGGATGGTAGAATGAAACCTTTCCACTATACCATTTTCGTTTGGAGCGTGAGCGAGAATCTTATGATGGTTAATTTTATGAAGTCTAGTAAATTCCGAGAATAATTGGTTTGTAAATTCTGGTCCTTGGTCAGTAACTATTGTCAAAGGTAAACCATGGTGTGTACAGAATTTTAAAAGAGCTTGAATTACACTTAAAGCTGTCCCGTCTCTCAAGTGATATGCCTGAGCATATTTAGAAAATGCGTCTACTAATGTCAGGTATTTTTCATTTTGAGCCGTAAAAAGGTCAATATGAATAATTTCGAATGGTTTGGTAGGTGGTGGTACAATAGAAAATCTTTGTCGAATGGGATTACGATCATATTTGGCTTGTCCACATATATGACATTCATTAATATATTTCGCGATATGGTCTCTCATCTTAGGCCAATAGAATTTAGACGACAGAGCGAGAAAGCACTCATTAATACCGCGGTGGTTAGTTTTACCAACGTGATATTTCTGAATGATCTCTTGTTGCTTTAAATAGTTATCAACATTTTCTACTTCAGTTTTAGTTAAGAATAGATTCATTGCCGAATTTCTAAAATTATTTTGAATTATTGGGATAATTTTGTACATTGCCAAAGGTGAGTGAATAATAATTCCTGTCTTAATTTTAGGTGTAACATATTCTTTTATAGCATTGACTACATTTTCCTCTAGGTTAGATTCAGATAATTGGATTGTTGTTCTAGTACAAGAATCAAAAGGTTTTGTCACAATTGGTTGTTTTTTTATATCACCTACAACTACTAGACATAATTGCCGACTGAATTTATTAAGTGGATCATCAGTTATTGGTATTTCCAATATTGGGGTTTCTGCACTAGTGTGAGCTGAGACAGTGGAGGATCCATTCAATGAGGGAGGCTTTTCAGAATGATTGACTATAACAGAACTAATTTCTTCATTATGAATTTCAATTCGGGAAAGTGCATCGGCGTTGGTGTTCAACTTGCCTTGCTTATAGACTGTAGTGAAATTGTATTCACTTAATTTTAGTTTCCATCGCGTTAACCTTGAATTTGGATCTTTTAGATTCATAACCCATTGTAAGGGTTTATGGTCTGTTACAATTTTAAATTTCCTTCCAAAAAGATAAGGTCGGAAATATTTCGTCGCCCAGACTATAGCTAAAAGTTCCTTTTCAATAGTGCTATAGTTTATTTCACTAGAATTCAGAGTCCTTGATGCATAAGCTATGGGTTTGTCGTTACCAATATTTCCTTGTGAGAGGACGGCTCCTATTGCGAAATTAGATGCGTCAGTAGTCAGTATGAAGTCCTTGTTGAAGTCCGGGTATTGAAGAATAGGATCGTTTGTAAGTAAAATTTTACACTTTTCGAAGCAGGAAATATAATTGGGATCATTATAAATGATTTTTGAGCCCTTCTTCAGACATTGTGTCATTGGCTTCGTGATGCGAGCGAAATCAGGTATAAATTTTCTATAATACCCTAATAATCCTAAGAAACGTTTTATTTCGGTTGCAGTTTTGGGGATAGGGAATTTTTGAATGGCTGCAATTTTATCCGGATTGGGCTTAATTCCATCCTTACTTATAATGTGACCCAAATATGCCGTTTCTAATTTCAAAAATTCTGATTTATCCATCTGGATTTTGAAGTTGGATTCCCTTAATCTTTTAAATACCTTTTCTAAATTAACAATATGTTCCTGTAGAGAAACGCTAAATACTATGATGTCATCTAGATAAACTAAACATATTACATTCTGTAGATCTCTGAGGACGTTATCCATCACCCGTTGAAACGTTGATGGAGAATTTTTTAGTCCCATAGGCATACGTAGGAATTCGTAATGTCCATGTTCCACACTAAAAGCTGTTTTAGGAATATCGTCTGGATTCATTTCCACTTGATAGAACCCACTAGCGAGATCTAGCGTAGTGAAGTAGTGACAGTTACCTAATTTTCCAAGCACATCATTTATATTTGGAATTGGGTATTTGTCGTCAATGGTTTTATCATTTAATTTTCTAAAATCAATTACTAAACGCCATTTGGTTTTTCCAGAAGCATCAGCCTTTTTGGGTACTACCCAAATAGGGAAGCTCCATGCCGATTGTGAAGGGCGTATGATGCCTTGACTTAACATTTTTGAAATTTGGTCTCTAACTTCTTGTCTGTGGATAAATGGATAGCGGTAACTTTTTGTATAAACAGGCAATTCATCTGTAGTTTTAATACTGTGTTTAATTTTATTCGTGAATGTTAATGGTTCACCGTCGATGTAGAAGACATCGGCGTATTGAGCACAAAGAGATTCCAAATTAACTCGCTCTTCTGGATTTAAATGATCTGTACGCAACCGGGAAAGTACTTCTTTTACACGATCTTTCGAATGTTTCGTGCCAGTGCATTGAATATGGTATAATTCGGCATTGATCGGCTGGTCCATTGAAAATACTACATCATAGTGTGAAGGATTAGTCACCTCTACGATTCCTCTTTGGTTTTTAACGACAGTTACGCAATCACCTATACGACAATTGGAAATTATTTGCTCCGGTATAAAAACTTCTCCATCATGATGATTAATTGGAGCTCGTATCAATTTTGATGTATTAGCCGGGATAATGTCCTCATAAAGATTAATATTACGCGAATCATACATAAGTAATGGGATAGTTGAATTTCTAGTAATAAGATTTTTATCTTTTAAATCTATTTTAGAACCTAACTTTTCTAATAAATTGTAACCAATTAAACCATCAAAATAATCATGGAATTTGTAAATGAAAAGGGTAATTTTAATTTCGTCATTGAATTCTTTGAAACAAGGTAAGGTAATAGAATAGTTACTGCGTGTGGAGGCATGAATGTTAGAAATCTCAAAAGGTTCGTAATTAATAGGATTATTTGGAAAAAAATTATCTACCGCTTCAGGGCTTATAAAAGAAGCATTAGCACCTGTGTCTATAAGAAGTTTCAGTGGCGGGTCCGCAATTTGAATGTAAGGTAATGCACGCTGAGTTTGGAAATTAATTTCTATTTTGGCTTTTCTAATTTGGGAGGTTTGTGAAAATCCTCCTTTTCAAGAACAGCGCTATCCTCTTGTGGTTCATCTACAGTATAACCTTCTGAACACTGATACTGTTTCTCGTACATGTACCCGTAGTCAATGTCGGGGTAGTCATAATTGTCTTGTTGGTAAAAGTCTTGGTGGAAGTAGTCATAGTCATTGCAGAAATCTCCGTACTGTTGCTCTTGAAAGTCGTTATAGTTCAATTCTTTAGTCTTAAAATAATTAGATGGTGGTGGATTTCCGGATTTATTCCAGTCATGGGGATTCCGCGGAGGTATTGCTCTGGAGACGTAATGACTGACACCACTCATAGGTTGAGGTGTCGAATTGTTAGGTTGATTTCTTTGGGGCAGTCTAAACACGTTACTTTGCGGTCTATAATTAGGTGGAGGTGCACCGAACATCTGCTGAGTGCGAGATGCGCCGCGATTGACAGGAAACTGGGGCCTCCAAATTGGCATAGGCCTCGGTGGCAGTGTATTAAAAGGCTTAGGTTGATTAGGATTATTAAAGGATTTTGGCTGATTAAAATTAAAAGGACGCGCGGGTTGCAGCTCCATCTGGGACGATGAAGGCGAATTTAAAGAAAATTATGACGGATTAAATTTATTAAATCTCCTTTCAGATAAGTTGCCATTGCGCTCTTGTAAGTATAGAGTATTCATTTCTTCATGAACGAATTCTAACGCCTTTTCTATAGTTTCAGGCCGCATACACCTTACACGAGAACCTAAAGGATCGCGAAGGCCGCGTAGATAGGACTGGAGAGTTAATTTTTTGTACAAAGAGCGTTTCGCTTCGATAGTAGTATCTAAAGTTTCATGCAAACTAACATATGTCATAATTATGCTAAACAGATTTTGACATTTTTCATAAAATTCCTGAGGGGATTCAGAGCCTTGCGTAAGAAGCGATAAATCGTTATAAAGCGAGGTCTCATCGCGTTGATCCGCAAAATTATTAATAAGAGCACTACGAATGCCATCCCACGTCTCTGGAATACCATTTGAATTAATGGTACGGGCTGCGGGCCCAGTAACTTTATTCAGGATCCCGTTTAAAAGAACTAAGTTAATAAGTTCATACCCTGGCTCATTTTTCATGTACTGTCTCACTAACTGGTCACACAAATTAATAAATCGGGTGAGCACATTTGAATTTCCATTAAATTCAGGCACTAGCCTGAGGGCTTTATAGATATGATCTACTGTAGAATCCATTTTTCTAGGCTGTGTCTCTTCACTAATCCCTTCTAGGTTTCTATTCCTATCTATTTCTATAAACCTACTATTCCTAACTACCCTAGGAAACCGAGATTCTCGAGGATGGAAAATCTTGGAAAACTTGAAAGGATTTTAAATTAAAATAGGAGAGCAACTCTAGGCGATCTAGGGTACTCACATAATAGTCTCCGATCTCTCTGCTGTATCGATGTCTGGATACGCCTCTGGACCGAGCTCGTGTAGGTTCGAGGATCTCGTCGGGGGCTGGAGAGCCGGTCAGCCACGGGGCTTACTTCAGCTTACGGAAATCTTGATCGCGCCACGAAACTGACTCGAGATCCTACCGACTGCGCCAATTATGATGGGCTACTGCCGGAGGTTGCAAATAAAATCGGAGACTTTACTTATAAAATACTTTAATACTAATTTTACAAACTAATTATCCTAAAGTGATTGCACCGTCAAAGTGGGACTAATGCAATGAATGAAGAAAAGGTTTTAACAATAAGGTGCACTCGGATGTTACAACACTGTCACTTCACGAGAGTTATGTTGCAATACCAAAAGAATGCGATATTGGTGGTCGACGCGACTCGCGGGGTGGTTCCCATGCATTAGAGTTGCGAAACAAAGTCTTTGACAATAAAAGTTCATGCGAAAGGAATGCGACGTTGGTGGTCGACGCGAGGTAGTTCCCATGAATTAATTAGGGTTGCGTAACATGCATGACTGGAGTATAAACAAAACAAAACAAACAATAATAAAAATTAAATAAAATTTATTTACTATTATTATTTATTACATTATTCCAGCACAAATGGTGGGTCTGGACGTGTTACACTCGCAGTCCTTATCTGGTGAACAACTGGACACGATGGCGGACGACGATTTGGACGCCATTATTGATTCTGTAAGTTTTTTTTTTAATTTTTTAATTTATTATTTTACTTGTGTCGTCTCTGGTCGAATGTCTATTACTTCTGTCTACCCTACTTAATGGGTATATTCTGTTGTGTATACTAATGTTTAAACTGCCTTTTCATAATAATTAAATATTAATTTATTATTCATACAGCTAGCAGTGGTTTTTTGACATTGTAAAACTTTAAGTAAAACGTAAATATTTTATTTGTACAGTGAAAAAGTTCCATTGAAATATGCCTAGCTTTATTTAAGTCTAGTATGGCGTATGCTTATCAATAATATTTTTATATTATATTAAAAAATATTAAATTATTATTATATATTTATTGGTATAACCCGCGGCTTCATCCGCGTTCAATCTACAAAAAAAAAAAACTTTCGCTTTGTTATATAAAGACTCGCCCTCGCTTCGCTAGTTTTTGTCCCTATGTATTTTTTATTATATGTATAGATTTGGATATTGTTATACAAAAATACTAAAATTACCTTTAAAAATGGAGGGCGGGGGTAGGAGGGTGAAAAATACTTTACGACCTATTCTCATAACTACCAAATATACGAAAATATTAAAATCGGTCGAGCCGATTCGGAGGAGTGCAATCACAAACACCGTGACACGAGATATTTATATATTAGCATTGCCCGCGGCTCCGCCCGCGTCCAGATGACCAAAAACTAAATTCTTAGGTTTTACATATTAGTATACTCTTACATTGAAGTTTTTGTTATTTTTTTCTCAAAAATGAAATATTTTCTCGCGGTAAAAATTGTCCTATATGTTGACCCGGATAACCAGCTATGACCATACCAAATTTCATCAAAATCCCTCCAGTGGTTTATCTGTGATGCGGTAACAGACAGACAGACAAAAATTCTAAAAACTATAGATTCGGCCTCTGTATCGATAATAATGTTTATTCCAATAAGGTTTTCAAAAAAATATTGAATGTACAGATTCGGCTTAGTAACAATTTTATATGTATAGATTAGATTACATTATTATTAACATTAAAGTTAAATTTCTCATTCGTTTAGGTCACAGTGTTCTACAGAGTGTCACCAAAACACAAGCTGGCCATCGTCAAGTCCCTACAAAGGCTCGGAAATATCGTGGGCATGACAGGTGACATGATTTGCTAGTAAATTCATTTGAATTTGTCTGGTTTTTTTTTTTATAAAATATCTCCACAAATATTCAAATGTATTCCAATAATGATGTCGTACAGACAGACAAACATTATTTTTATTATAAACATTTTCACCTATTTTCACTTTCTTGTGGGTAGATGTGAAAAAATATTTTTGAATGCTATATTATTAATACTATACCAGAATGTTACCTATTTTTGGATGTCCTTGACATAAAATGTATGTTTTTGGAATTTATAACTGTTTGTTTATTTAAACGTTATCAAAAACAGCTCAACAGTTAAAACTTTCTATGTACCAAGGTATTGGTTCAAGAACAAAAAATATACTTTTAAATCAATGTATGGTTTTTATAGGTGATGGTGTAAACGATGGTGTGGCTTTAAAGCGAGCTGACATAGGTATAGCCATGGGACGAAATGGCACCGACGTGTGTAAGGAAGCAGCCGATATGATCTTAGTTGATGACGATTTCGCTACAATTATGTAAGTATTTCTTAGAATGAGTTTGGTTATTATGGAAAGGGTTTCTTTTTATTTAATTAAGGCAGTGTCATCTATTAATAAATATGAGAGTAAAGTATTATTAATAATAGATTTGACTTTCATATTAGTAATAAAAAGCAGTTCATTTCAAAAACTTGTATTTTTTTCTCTTCGTCTAAATATTCTTTAGTATCAATTTTGTTTATCAAGTTTATTTTTTATACTACTTCTTTCATACATTAGTATATTTTTTAAATTATAATTGTTCTATCATAATTATTAGTCATTGGGTGTATAGAAATTGTTTGACTTGTTTGTCAAAATCATCTTTAATTTATATTATAATAATTATTAATTATTTTATATTATAATAATTATTATAAAAAATAGTATAGTAAATTTAATACTAGCGACTTAACCTCGCTTAGCTCGGGTGCATCCCTTGCTTGATTCTCTAAACAAACTTTCATCCCCATTTTCACCCCCTTAAAGGATGATTTTCCGGAATAAAAAAAGTAACCTATGTCCTTCCCAGAGTCTCAAACTATATTCTTACTAAATTTCATTTAGATCGGTTCAGTAGATCCAGATATTACCCCCTACAACCTCACAAACTCATAAACTTTACCTCTTTATAATATTACTATAGATATCTTGTAAGCAAAAGTTGGCACTGAGTTTTACAAGCATTAGTCTTATCTATTGTATTGTACTAACTAAACCCAATCAATTCCAGCTCAGCAATAGAGGAAGGTAAATGTATATTCTACAATATACGAAACTTCGTCCGTTTCCAACTGTCGACGTCCATCGCGGCGCTGTCGCTGGTGGCGCTGGCCACGCTGCTGGGCGTTCCCAACCCACTGAATGCGATGCAGATATTGTGGATCAACATCATAATGGATGGTTCGTATTTATTTTTTACCCGACTGCGCGACGCAAAGGGGGGTAATGTGTTTATCAGTCTATGTATGTATGTATGTTTGTTTCTATATGGCATACCAGAGACCAAACGCGTGGGCCGATTTTGATGATTCATACGTCGTTAGATTCGTCTTGATAACGCGATTGTCATATTAAAATAGTTAATTATTAAAATGGCGGATTTTAGACGCCAATTTGTCTTTAAAAAAATCTTGCAACCAATCGAGTGGAGTATCAAAATAAATGCGATTATAAATTTTTATAGTATAAGCTTTCATTTAACTTGCCTTGTTAATGGGCTTAAAGGTATAAACCCTACTTGTATATAAACAAATTTAAAATTTGATTTTATACTAGTAATGTCATATTCGTGCAAGTGTAAGTATATATGATGTGTGTGTGTGTGTGCGTGCAGGGCCGCCGGCGCAGTCGCTGGGCGTGGAGCCGGTGGACCACTCGGTGCTGCGGCGCGCGCCGCGCGACACGGCGCGCCGCATCCTGTCGCGCGCGCTGCTCGCCTCCGTGCTGCTGTCCGCCGCCATCATCATCGCCGGCACGCTCTGGGTCTTTAACAGGGAGGTGGGTGACGGCCATCTAGTTCCACGGTAAGCTACGAGGCCTGTGTTATGGATACCAGATAGTTGATACACTACTTATATATATATATATATATATATATATATATATATATATATATATATATATGTATATATATATATAACTTCAAATACATACATATTACAAATATAAACACCCATGACTGGTATAAATTATTCGTGCTCATCACACAAACGAATATCCCCAGCGGGACTCGAACCCGCGACCGCTTGCACTGTAAGTAGGGTCACTACAAACTGAGCCAAACGTATCGTCAAAGTAGGATCCGGGGATACTAATGTGGGATGAATGTTTTAAATATAAATAGTTATTGTCTTATCTGTGAAGTGTGAACGAAAGGAAGAATGAGTGAAAGGAATAGAGTGTGTTCAGGCATGATTGATTGAGTACGAGTGTGGAACGGTTGAGTTTGAGAGAAGGAAGCGAGCTGCATGTGCATTGTGAATATAGATAACATAGAAATAATAAACGTATTAAGGTGACATATAGTTTCATTGCTGATATCCTCAATCCCACACTAATAAAAGCGTTATAAACACAAATTACTATTTATTCTTTTAAAATCATAATACAATGTTTACGCGCCCGTCGTGTCGTCGTTATGACATATCGTCCTTCTTTTCTTTTATTCATTTTTTTCATTTCATTCCAATCTTAAAATTCTAACATGAGGTTCCTTTTATTCTTAAAATATCACTTCACGCATACTCATCTTGCGAATTCCACATATATTACTAGTGTATATGTTCAATCTGGTATCCATAACACAGGCTTCGTGGCTTACCATAGAACTAGGTGGTGCTGTGTGTTAATGTCCCAACATATTTATTTATTATTTATTTAAATTTTGGTTCTCTATATATTTCAGATGTCAGACAATAAAATAACCCCTCGGGACACAACTATGACGTTCACATGCTTTGTCCTATTCGACATGTTCAACGCGCTCTCCTGTCGCTCGCAGTACAAGAGCATATTCCAGATTGGACTGTTTTCAAACAAGTTAGTATGAGTTTTATTAATCCCCGATTACTTAACGTGTGTATCTGTGTGTATATCTGTCACATGGTAACGCTCAGACAGATCAACCGATTTTAATTTAATTTTTGAAGTGAAACTTCTTTAGAATTGTGATTTGAAACACGATGAAACGGAAATGCAACACTAAAAAGAGACAAATACATAAATATATAAGATTAAGCCGGCGAGAGAATGAGATAGAATACACTACCATGTTGTCATGGTGACCATTGTTATTGTCATTACACAGGAAGTGAAAAATAATAAAATTAATACTGAATAATATGTCACGTATATTTATGTTAAATAAAATGCAAAATAACTTAAACTTGGTAAGAATATTATAAAAAAATAGACCTTATAAACTATCCTATATATATATATATATATATATATATATATATATATATATATATATATATATATATATATATATATTCATCTCATTCACTTGTAAGTTACTTTTATGTCCAGCCCAGTGATACTTAAATGTAACTACAGTACCTCGGAGCGAGACTTTATTGCATGAAAAAGCAGCCTTATATACTCCTTCGTGTAACGATACCATAACGCGATTCAGAGTAATAAAAATAAGTACAACGCCATCTATCGAGTGGAAACGTAAACATTTTTTAACAATATTGATTTAAGCGTTATGAACAAACACATTCTGAACATAAATTTAAAAAAACGCGTGTATGTACTTATGTACGCACGTAAAAAGTTATACTCTTTTGGCGTAACAGAACACAAATAGCTAAAGATTTCGTGCCTTATCCACAACTCTCTGTTTGTAAAAGGAATGCAGATAACTTCATCATGTCGCTTGCAGCTAACTTCATCATGTCGCTTTTTGGGTGTTCGCGCGCATCGTAAAAATTGCTTCTTACGTTTTTTGGGGTCTATTTTTTTTTTCCATTCACATTTTGTAATGGGTACTACAGAAGAAAGATAAATATAGACAGGTTTTGAAATATATTACTAAATAACGTAAACTTTATTTTTACAGAATGTTTTTAATCGCAGTCACATTGAGTCTCGTTGGGCAGATGCTGGTCATTTACTTCCCGCCTTTGCAAAGAATTTTTCAAACTGAAGCTCTCACTGGACATGGTATGTATGAAATATTTATATTTTATCACAAAAAAAAGAAGAAAAAATAATAAATAATTTCATCATTATGAGAGTATGAAGGCTTTTTATGAGTTCTTGTTAATTTAAATGTAATTTTGTATCAGTAAATAAAAACAAAATTATTATTAAATAAATATCACATTACATTGACCAATAAAACTGCTCATTTATTCTTGTTAGATATATCAATAATTTTGTGTATCTATGTGTATTCAGCCCTTATTCACGTCCAACTGCTGGACACTCCTTTCAATACGAGGGGAATCTGGCCATAGTCCACCACTGGTCAAGTGCAGGCCGACTGACCACGTCTTTCGAATAATTACTAAGTTATCTCAAACTTGCAGGTTTCCTCAAGATGTTTTCCTTCACCGTAAGACGAGTAAACATGTTGTTAATGATAAAAACATGAGAATATTAGAGGTGCGATACCTGCAATTTGAACCTGCTTCACTCGGTTTCTTAAGCGAACGCTTTACCACTGGACTACCACTATCCGTACCTTCTGTATCTATAACTGTTATATTTCCCTTTCAGATCTCATATTCCTAGTCTGCCTCACATCGAGCGTGTTCATAGTGAGCGAAATAAAGAAACTAATCGAGCGTACATTGAAGAAGCGATCATCTGGAAAGTTCTCGACGAAGCCACACGACGTCCTGGACTTTGTATGACACGAGTCCGAGAGGAAAACTCAGTAAATCTTTGCCACTGTGACGTGCGAAATCGCGATAATGAAAATGTACGTGAAAATAATGACTCTATAAACGAAAATGTACCAAACAACCATCATCCCAGCACAGTACAAAATGCAATACATCTCAATTTTGACGTGCAAAATAGCGTGCAACAAAATTTCGATTTATCTAGTACGTTACATGAAAGTACAAAAGTATCTGATCGAGCTCGCGGTTCGCGTCATTGTGAAGTAAATATGGACAGTGTTAGTAATAAAATGTGTTTTTGTGACAAAATGAGACGCGGTATATCTGAAGTGAGCACGTCCAAACAAAGTGCCGCATCCAAAATGTGTGTGTTCAATGAGAACTGTAGGTGCGGCGACGGCGCGAGCCCCTTCGCGATATACGACGGTAAGATAGATATCGATTATCGCTTGTAGAATCGTTTGTTTGTAAAAACCTCTAAATATTTTTTTTGCTTTTGATAAATATATTCAGTGAGGGCACTGGCGAGTTTGGTTAAAAAAATATTTGTTAGTGTGGCAGGACTATATAAATATATTAATAATTATAACTGTTAGCGCGGCACCAGTTTATCAGGATTTTGTTTTAAATAGTTAATATATAATAACTAAATAGATAAAATATTGAACTTTTTCTTAGCTCTTCTTTTAAAGCAATAACATTAGTCGAGCTGTACTGTGTCTGTCGTAATTAATAAGGAATGGCACAATGTTTACAATAATTGTGAATAAGTGTAAAAAATCAATAAAAAGCTTGCATATTCAGTGTCATTTGACATTTCTAGAGACCCTCACTCTACATTAGCGCCTCTCGCGGCGAATTCAAGCGCAGTAGCTCTCATTGGATAGTTATTACAACTAATCAATATTATTATTTAAATTAATTAATTAAATATATTTTAAATATATATTTCATTAATTAATTACTTTATGTCACCTACTTAATTCTTACTTAATTGCTCACGTTGAGCAAAGATTAGTTCGCCAATGTCACATAGAATGGAAAAAACATGAAGGAGATTGATTGGTAAAATAAGATCTTTAAAGTATATTAATTTATACTGGGTAAAAAAGGAAGTTGATAAATTATTAATTATTTATGTGACATTGGTTGTGTGACAGTTTGATGGTTTTGTTTTTTTTTTAATTATTGGTTTATAAGCTTAGAAACTGTTATTTTAAAGTTTATCTATAAATTGGTATAAGAATATTTATAAATATTTATTGGGTTTTACAAACAATGGTATTTCACACTAGTTATGGTTGTAGTAGGGTCGTACAGTATTTTTTTATGGATTTTTTTTTAATATAATTTTTTTTTTTTCAATAAATTTTACTTATACTTAAGCAGAATCTTCATAGTTTATAATGTACGCTTATCAATGTTAGATTTGTTTAGGCAATCTATGACATGTCCTAGTTTTGTTTTTCTAGTATTTATTTTCTAGATTAATTTCATTTTCCTTTTTTTTTTCAACCAGTTTTCGTGAAAGTCTCCAGTTAATATTGTTCCTAAACTATTTTTTTAACCAATTGTTAATGACACTTGAACATCTATTTAAATTTAAAAAAAAGAAAAAATTGACTGTAAGTCATGAATATATATGCTCTGTGACTCGGAGTGTTAGTGCTGTAATAAAATATTGGTATTAAATGTCAACACGCAACCTAAATCCGTTTATATTATATTTCTTGACACGATTAATTACATGATAAAGAGAGATAGCGATGTTGTTAGAAAGAGAAAGATAATAGAAAATGTACTTGAAACCGACTAAATATACAAAATCTCCATAAAAAACAGATTGTATTTAAAATCAATTCTAACTGCAATAAGAAAATTTAAACACACGCAAACTTATACATCTTTCAAGGTGCTTTTATGGAAAAATAAAAATCCTTAAATTAGGCTGTGATAAGTATTAACCGTTGGCATCAAAAAAAAGATTGAAAAAAATATCTTTCCTTCAAACATTTCATAGCACATATATATATTACTGTGTTGGTTTTAATTAACTCTCAGTACTGTGGATAACATCAATGAATTATATGTATAATGTCAATATTTTTTTAATGTATTTTAATAACAGCATCTTTGATTAATATCTATTTTTAAAATCTTGAATTATTGTTGGAATTAATGAAATAAAACAAAAATGTATGTCGAACTGTTTGATTAAGAATTTCATGTGTCATATTATTTAATGCCTAATATATTATGTAGCCATTATCTTAACATTTTCACTATATAATATGTACTGGAATATATTTGCTTAGCTTATTTAGCCTGAAAAAAAAAACAGCTGTCATGGAAATTATAAGTGTCGAAAAAATTTTTTAATATTGTAAATAATTAAAAGTAAAACTAATTTGCAATTATTCAGAGGCTTTAGATGTTCTTGTTGGTTTAGCTTTTGAATGTTGAAACAGAGCTTTATATAAAAGTTTGTGTCATATAAAATACTGTTTTCATAGATAGTGTTGTGAACAAGTATATCTTAACTTATAATATAATAACTTATATATATAATATAATATCGATATTTAAGCGATATATCGAGTCATTTTCGATTATTTTAATTGGAATATTGAAAAAAATATATGTAAAGGCTTGTTAATCTCTATTTAGAGATATATAAAAAATTTTGTTTACATATAGACACTTTATTTATTCTTGTTTTTAATTATGATATGATATTAATTGCTCTAAAAGCTTTCGAAGTTAAAATGTATTCGGTAAATGTATTGTATACCTATATTGTGATGAACTCATATCTATCATATTAGTATGTTGAAATAAGGTTAGTTTCATATGGAATTAAGGATGCAAAACTAAAATTTAAATAATTATTATTTCTTTGTGTTTGTGTAAGAATAAAATCTCTATCTCAGCGAGATTCTTTTGGCAGATTCAAACTTAAGTCTAATCTGACAATCGAATCTCATCATCTGTAGGGCTGTTCCATTTGCATTATAAGTGTAGTATCACATATATAACTTTAAATAATTTTCAAATATGACATTATAAAAAATCATTTAGTTCGAATTTTGTATCTAAGATTTTGTATGAAACGTAAATCACTGACTTCACTATTTGTTATAAGTAAGATTCATAATAAAATGTAACCAATATGTGCATATGTATGTATGTATGTATGTAATTATGGAAGCATAATAACATGTCATATCTCACTTGTCTAGTATAATGTGTTTTTCACTAAAATAATTAATATGGAATATGCGTATGATTTAAATAAAGGTGAAATATTTTTTTTAATAATCTTTATTGCTTTTGAATTAAGCCTATGTTAATATTTTTTTAATTTAACATCTTTTTGATTAAGAATAAAAATTATTAAAAAGTGCAAATATAGGTGGGATAAAGTAGTAGTTTAAACTCAACGCTATTGGTCAGACCGAATATGACGTCAAAGTCTATAATAGCCAGTGTTGCCAATTTAGCGCTAAAAATTACAACATTTTGCTTAAAGTCGTCAAAATCGCTAAATTGGCAACACTGGCTATTATTTTGGCGGGCGTTTAAATTATCTGTATCGGTATGACATTTTTAAAGAACTTTTTTATATTAAATTTTAGTTTTTTGAAGCTGGATATTTTTTTACAATATAACTATGTAAGCTATTGTATAATAAAATAAAAAAAAAAACCGCATATTCCTTATTGATATCTGCTATTTACATTGACACAATAGTTTACATGTTTCTAGTGTAGTTCACAATTGTACAGATTTAACAATCAATAATAAAGCTGTTAAACAGTAAGTACGAATTTATATTAAGAACTTGTTTGTAGTTTTTTTTTTTTTTATAATTTTCCAATAATAAAATATATTTATCTTTAAACCCTAATGAAATCAACTCTTGCAAGAAATAATGTTCCAAGTCAGTGTTGTTTATTTTAAAGGGGCTTGAACATTTTTCTTTTTTCAAGCTAGCATTACTCACCCGCCGCCATTTTTTTTTAAAAAGTGGTACACGATAAAATTGATTTGTAAGAAAAGAGGACATTTAAATAAAAAATCGCGTAAACTTGACAGTTTAAAGCACTGTATTGAGAATATTTTTTATTTGTTTAAATGTGTTCTATTTACATATACCACTTTCATTGTGCGCCGCAAGTTTATCAAAAAAAAAAAAAAAAAAAAATGGCGAGACTTTGGCCAACAAAAGTTCTATGTCTTTTTCACTTTAAATATATGTGAAATTAATTTCTATTATTATAATATCAATTATCAATATTAAACTACACGTACACTCAAAAAAAAAACATATTTAGAGAAAGTCATAAAATCAAAACAGTAATGTGAGAAACAAATGTAATAAATATTATATTGTATATTTAGAAAATTGAATTATAACACGCATTTAACATATGTGACTGTCAATAGCTTATATGTAGGAATCGAAACAGTTCATTCAAATTCAATTTAGTAGAAAAATAAGTTTTTTTTTTGTACACGAATTCATCAAGACATTTGTAAATTGTCATACATCAAATAATACAAAATTAAAGACAAATAAACTTTGAAAATATTAAATAATATACAAATACCCGCAAAAGTAGAACTTTTTCAAATATTTCATACAAATAGTTAATGTCAATGTTTTTCTTATAGATCTTCGAAATTTCATATTTTCTGTAAATAAATCCATAATAAATATTATACACTTCTTCTCTAATGTAAAAAGCAAAAAAATATTTTGATTCACAATAAATAAGTAACAGAAGCTTAACTTTTTCTTTTCATAACGTAATTCGACTACAAAGAGCTGTGTAATACGCTAGGCAAATAGTGATTATAGCACAAGATCCGAATTCAGGTTGCCCTTCACTCTTCTTCTTGATGAAAAGTATTTTACATTAATACTGCTTTACAAATGGTTAAGGCCACTTTTTATTAAAACAAAATAAAAGAGGCGCTCATAGGGACTGCCGAAAGAAGTGAAAACTTATAACTTTGGAATAACTGTTTTTTTTTAATTCATTATAGTATGAATAATTAAAATATCACGATTTGTAAATTAAAATTATTACTAGTCTGGTTCTCAGATCTATTGGCGCTCCGAACAATAATTTTATTTATATTTTGATATAGTTTATTTTTTAATGAAAAAAAATGACGCTGACGACAAACGTGTCGTCAAAATACTAAATATTTTTCATCTTTTAAGCAGATGGGCGAAGGTCAAACTTACTTTGGCTCTTAGACTACTAGTTTTCCGGTGACTTAAAAATTTAGTACAATAATATTTAAATAGGTTAAACCAAGATGGCGGTTTATTGTCTATAATATAGTAAATTAATCTAAAATTTCTCTAGTCATTTGTATTATATTAGGAAATTGAATAATAAAATTAATATATATTTTGCTATTTTAGGCGTAATTTATAACAATGGAGGACCGAGCACTAGCTAACAAAATTAATTGTTCTTTAGAAAGAGACAAAGCGAGGATGCTATAAACAAAGCAAATAGCAAATTGAGAATTCTAGAAAGAGACAACTAATGGCCGCGTAATCGCTTTGTTTCACTCACATTTTATTCACATTTTGATGTAAACTGTTCATTTACACAATAACCTATCATCTTGATTTAATTTACTTAAATATATAGGCTTATTCTTAAAGGTATACAATATTTAAAAACGCATTTAATATAATTGTTGACTAAGTCCTCTTTCCTTATTGCTTATGATATTATTTGAGGACTCTACCATGAGTCGTTAGTGACAATCATAATCTCTGTAGTTGAATACGTCAAAAAACGCGTTTGCAATTGACTATAGAAAGTATAAAAAAATTGCAATAATATATTAGGTTGTCTCGCTCTTTTAAAAGAAATTAGAAAGAGACGACATGATATCTATCATTTGCAATAAGAAAACAGGCCATCCAAGAACAATTTTTTCCTATAAATTCTTATATATTATATGGTATATACATATCTGTTATATATTATATGCTATTCGATAAGCATAGCGTTTGACTCTCTATACAAGATATTTAATATCTGTAATGTAGATACAGTTAAATGTTCGTGAATTTTACACACTTTGGTAAATGTAGTCTTTTATAAAGTTGATTTGTAATGTAATACTTTCCATAATATATGTTTTTGGTACTTAGGAATGTTTTTTTCTAATATTAAGGACTAAAATTCATCTATCTTTCGATTGTTTTGTCTGTCCAATCTAAAATCTAGGTTAAACATAAGCATTATAAAGCTAATGTAAAATTTCTATAATTCTTTCTGGACCAGCACTGATTTATGGTCCTTCTAGTACATAGAAATTTTTGTCTAATTTTTTAGTCCTTAATATTTTCAATAAAAAAAACATCTTTAACTCTACACCAGTTTGATCATTGGTTTTTTTTCAGCTGTGGCATATGAATGGGGTAAAATCCAATTTTAATGATTAAATGACCTTTTGAAAAGTATTACATTATAAGTCGCTCTTTTTAAACCTTCATACAATGTGTTTTCATATCTGTACGTAAGATTTAATAGGAAACATTGTGTGGAATTATATTTGTTAGATTATCAACGTTGTTTTATTTACCTTACATCATGGGGTCTCATCACGAACAAAGAAAAATTAGTTCAAATAAATGTCAATAGATGACGTTGCATGTATCGATTTGTTATTAAAGTTGTGTTAAATTAACAAAAAGATAAGAAAATAGATCCCGAAAATATTGTAGTCAAATTTGCGTAAATTTACTGATTATTGAAATATCAATCAGATGATGGGTTTGTAGCGTGTGTTCACAGATGGGGTTTTTTTTTTGCTTATGAATTGTTTATCACAGTTAAAAATAGTTAAAATCACAGAATTTTTCTTATTCGAATGCAGAATGAACTTAACAATATTTACCATATTTATAAATTAAAAAAGTTTAACTATTTGTGAATCAACGACATCTATTATCTATTTAAGCAAACAAAAATAGCCCGAATTAGCGCTGTCCATTTTTTCTGCATGGTATGAGGTATCTGTAGTAGTAAAATATGTGATCTGCGCTTACATATTACACGTGCCTTTCTCGCACAGTATAAATATCTACTATTAGATAATCCCCTTTGATTTTAGTATCGACTAATTAACATTCACTAGGAAGAGGTGCTTGCTCGACTGTATTTTATTGTAGACTAGCATTCATCTAAATCTATTCAGTGGTTTTCTCGTGATGCGGTCACAGACAGACAGACAAAAATTCTAAAATCTATAGATTCGGCCTCTGTATCGATAATAATGAATATTTTAATAAAATTTTCCAAAAAATATTTAATGAACAGATTCGACTCAGAATTTTATTTTATGTATAGATATCTAATATTACACAATATCACTGCCAATTATGAATAGATTTTCATAGTTTATGATAAAAAGTGTATAAATTAAGGGATTGTCCTTATAAAATTTTAAGAAGGATGGATTAACTACTTATTATTTTGCATGGAGAAGATATAATGTTACCTACATGGACGTTTTGTTCTTTAGCGTTATAATATACCTAATGTATAATACATTATAGAACCATTACTATGGAATGGACCTCTAATCTTGTTTAAAAAACCTACCAGCGTCCCATGTGCGTTACATTTATTGTCTACCGCGTAGATAAAATACTACTACATATACATATTATAAAGTATATTAATTAGTACTTACACGTGTTATGGCAAAAATATTTATTTTAAAACTGTACATATGTAGTAGGTATTGTAGTGCGATATTTTCTATGGTATCCTAAATATTACAAAATGTAATATATTCTCCTTCGCTTAGCTTTTGCCGAAGAACTAGATTTTAAGAGGTTATTAGGATAATAATTAGGTATCTACTCGTAGTAAATATTTAAATTAATATGACTGCAAATTGTTTAGTTGTTCCCGTCAACATTAATCAGAAACGTGAACTTAGCTTCTTATTAGAAGACAAGCGACTCACCCTCGTTTCGCTCGGGTTCGTCCCTAGGTTGATTCTCTATACAAACTTTCATCCCCATTTTCACCCCATTAAGGGTGATTTCCAGAATAAAAATATCCTACGTACTTCTCGGGATCTCACACTATCTTCTTACCTTTCTTTTAAATCGGTCCAGTTTTTAATTTTACAAACATATAAAAATACAAATCTTTCCTCTTTATAATATTAGTGTACCTAGATGTATATATAACGAAATTGAACTAAGTTTTAGATCATGACTCGATTATTATAAAGTCTTTCTATAATTTTAAATAGATACTAGTGTTCGCTCCGTGAGTTAAATTTGACCATAATCCTTTTTTTTTATTGATATGATACTTACTTAAAAAGGATCCTATATGTTGACCCGGATAACCAGTTATAATCTTTTTCATGAAAATCCCTCTATTGCTTTTCCCGTGATGCGGTCACAGACAGACAGACAAAAATTCTAAAAACTATAGATTTGGCCTCTGTATCGATAATAGGGGAGGGTTTATTACGGTACGGATTATTACGGATTACGGACAGCGGGTAATTGCGGACACTACCTTACCGGTTGATATAGCTCGCCCCGAGCCCCGCGTCTCGATTCGTTAGATTCATTCTACCATCTTTAGTGTCTGGCAGTTTGTCAATACGGGAAGCCGCGGACCCATTTCAAGGTAAGTACATTTGGCAATTTTTAGGTATTTTCTTATAAATTTTGATGATTTGTAGTAGCATGCATATGCGAAGATAACTGCTTTACGTAAAAACTATATTAGTTATACATTAGGATGTTATTTACCTTTAAAAATGTGAAATAATAACTTAGAAATGTCATTCCCTAACTTATTTTTTTTTGCTATAAATTGTCAAAAGGCTGATGGGGTGATTGCGGACATTTTTTTGGGATAAATACGGACGTCCGTATTTACCCAAAAGGGTTAGGAAGAATACGGACACGTGATTTATCGTTTTTATACTATGTTTCAGATGCCTCGTGTATACAAATGGAAGACGAAAAAAATTTATACGCTTGAAACTTTCAAAACAGCTATAAATGAGATCCAAAAAAAGAAATTAAGTTTTAGAAAAGTCGCGGAAAAGTATGACGTGCCTAGAGCTACATTGATTGAGATCAAGTAAAAAAGTCTGCTAATGAATGGTTTAAGAGCTGCCAGGATTTGTCCATTAGATAAAGAAACTTTGAATCACTTTTTCTGACATGGTACATAATGACACGATACTATAATCAGGCTCCAACATCAAGACCAGTACCCCAAATTTGAATGAGTTTTGTACTCACAATGAACCAGAAGTCCCTAATTTAAACGAGCAGAGAAATGCCTCCCAAGCAGTAAGTAATTTAAGGCCCCAAACACAAATCGAAAGTCCAGGTGAAATTCAAGATATTGACTATGCAAATGCGGATGAATCTATAAATGGCACAAGTCACCCAGATGTTTCAACAAGGCAACATGAGCGCCTGCCAACTTATGTACCACTACAGGACGTAATTTATATGTCAACAATTAAGGGTTTAAGCAAGAATGTTTTCTTTTTGTAAAAGAATTTGTTAATCAGGAAAGGAAACATTCCGTAATTGTGATTAGAGAAGAAGTAAATAAAGAAGATAGAAAAAAGGATTAAACAAGAAGCTGCAGTAAAAAAAGGAAAAGCTATACTTGAACATAAACAAATTGCAGAACAGAAGAAAAAGACACAGATAGGTATAAAAAATCTTGAAATTTTGAAAATGAAACAGATGACACAACATATTTTTGTGTATTTTGTACTGAAAAATATCATTCGCCCCCTCACAGAAGATTGTGTAATGTGCATGGTGTGCTAGAATTGGGCACACGATAATTGCACGAGCGGAAGCACGAGCCGTGGTTATATTTGTGATTTTTATATGAATAAGTAGACTGGCCGCAATTACCCCACCCGCTGTCCGTATTTACCCGCTAGCCATCGGTTAAATGCGGACAGCAAGGGTTTTGTTTTTTTGAGAAAAAACATAATTGTCGATTTGATACTAATAGTTTTATATGTTGATTTTGTAAGGTAAGAACCAAAGTTTAAAAGTTAATAAAGACAGACTGATTAGCTTCCTTCGTTTATGTTTTATTGAAGGGTTTCCTTAAGTGTCCGCAATATCCCCACCTTCCCCTAATGTCTATTTCAATAAGATTTTCCACAAAATATTTAATGTACAGATTCGGCTCAGAATTTTATTATACATATGTTATTTTCATTTTTTTTAAAACAACTAAAAAATAAACTTCTAGCAAAACCTAACAAAAAATAGTTATAGGTAAGTATGCACCTAATAAGTATGCACCTATATATAGAAGGGATTGAAAGAGTATTGGAAAACTAATAAAGGTCAAGTCGACATTTTAAAATTTATATTTATCTAACGCTTTGTTATTATCATCACTCTGCTTCACTTAGGAAAGTTTTAACGGGTTGCTACTGAAACCGTTAGTTTTATTTGAACAGCCAAATTGAGTCTAGATTTTGAATTATAGAACATGCGAGTGAAGTCACAGGCAATATTATTAGCTTGTATAGGTTTATTATTAGCTTGTATAGGTGTAATAAACAGACAAAATGACAATATGTAACGTAGTACAATAAATATGATAATTATAAGTATACTAGCTAAACGCGTGGCTTCGCTCGCGCTAAAACTACAAAAAAAATATTTAAAATGGTTGGTTTCATACAAATTTTCATTCACTTTTTTACCCCCTTATGCGATGAATTTTGAAAAATACTAAAACATGTATTTATTTAATTGTATTGAAGAGCATTAATACCAAGTTTCAAGTAATTTAATCATAAATAATTTTTTGGATTGTATTTTAACGTGTTTTCCCATGAGAATGAGATAATCTCCCGCGGTAAAAAGTAGCCTATGTCACTCTCCAGCCCTCCAACTATCTCCATACGATACTCCATAAAATCACGCCAATCCGTCACTCTGTTTCGACGTGAAAGAAGGACAAACAAAGAAACGAACAAACACACTTTCACACTTATAATATTAAGTATGGATACGTGTTTTATTCTTAGAATAATGTAATAAAGACGGTAGTACTTTATTAGTTATCGAGTAAGTATAATTGTAATGATGACATCAAGCCCGAAGGTTATCAAAATATTGCATACACTTGATTTAGACTAACTTTTTGCTAGTAAGAGGATAAAAGTGTAAGTAATATTTTATTATTATGTCCCCTATACTATTAATCTAATATTATAGATAATACTAATATTATACAGAGAGAGTTTGTTTGAATGCGTTAATCTCAGAAACTACTAATCCGATTTGAAAAATTCTTTTTTCATTAGATAGCTCGTTTATTGAGGAAGGCCATAGATTATATATCATGTAATATATTCTATTTATTCCATACTAACCGTTACAACGTACCTAGGAACGAACTCGAGCGAAGCTAGGGTGAGTCGCTAGTTAATTTTATAAGCAGATACCATCATTTATGATTAATAAAATAAAAGCAATATTTTATATTTATATTATAAATTGATTATAATATAAATATAAAATATTGCATTCTAACTACTGTAATTTATTGTATATAATATTGTATGTAAATAAGTCTATTCTATACATGTCTGAACCAATTTTGGTGTAGATTTAAATGTGGTTGTAGATGAATTCGATAAATAAAATATTTTTGATTTTTTTATAAATATAAGTAAAATAATATTTTTGTAATAAAAAGTTCAGCCCCCATGAGTTTTTTTGTTTACCTTTGGTTAACTTAAACCTATGGCATATAGACTGTTCCGCAGGTCTCGTTTCTGGCTCATAATTCATAACATTGTATAACGGGTCTTAGATTCGAGGTCAGGAATAAATATACATATTGACTAATCTCTTGATAAAAATTCG
This sequence comes from Argynnis bischoffii washingtonia, assembly GCA_033884665.1. Classification (NCBI taxonomy): domain Eukaryota; kingdom Metazoa; phylum Arthropoda; class Insecta; order Lepidoptera; family Nymphalidae; genus Argynnis; species Argynnis bischoffii. Next base: position 2,546,322 of record CM066619.1, on the reverse strand, counting down.
TAGCTGTAGCTCTTAGAATTCATCAACATTAAGATAATAAATATGAAATTCTTTTATTCTTTTTTTAGTGTTATTATAATGAAATGTACGTACGGGGAATAACTGATCAAAAAAAGTACCTCGTTCCTGTTATATCTGACCTCTTCCAATGAAAGCTGATGAGTAATGCTGAGGCTATTAGGTATATTTGTACAGTAGTATAGAGAATAGTATTTTATAAAGTTTTTTTTGTTATTTTTTACTTAAACTACATTTCTGTAGAAAATTTGTAAATTATAAAGGAAAATTGCAAATAACGAACGGAGCTTATAATTTTCACCATTTACGGTTATACGGTAATGAACTTTAGAACTCGTTGATAAGAGTACGTATAAAATTCAGTGTAATAAAATCAGCAAAAAGACCTTTCAGACCTAAGACTTCGGTGACATTATGAGTTTCCAAGTATGAGCCGTACTGTAAGATACTCGTTATTATAGCTTCATGTGAAGATGCCTTTACATGAGACATGAATCATATGTTTTAGTAAGAAGATGGCCTTCTGTAGTATAAGACGTGTCGTGCTGCTATATATAGTTTATTTACAAGTTAATTTAATATGTGGACAACAGTATAGAATACACGATGTGACTATACAGGCTTTAAGGCCGAAAGGGATACGAGTGTCAATGCCCGGTGAGTGGTTAAAACTAACTTCACACTTGTGCAAAATGAAATATTCGAGCTTATATTTGGTTATTTGATAAGATAAATATGTTTTGTTTTTAATTTATTTATTATAAAGTTGAAATAAAAGTAACTTTTTGCTCGCGGTTTCACTGGTGTATTTACAAGAGAGGTCATAACTCGTGGCATGATGTTAGATCGTTTGGATATTGTATTACCTATTTTCATTCTGAAGTCAGACTCACACGTTCAAACAACGTTTGGGCATGATTTTTTTCTTAAAAATACGAAATAACTAAGCTATAAATTATAATATATGTACCAGCGGCTCACCCTCAAAAACAAAAACAAACCTATCCCACGGGGACCGTACATTTTTTCGGGATAAAAAGTAGCCTATGTGTTATTCCAGACTATAGTCTATCTCTGTGCCAAATTTCATCCAGATCCGTTCAGTCGTTCTGGCGTGAAAGAGTACCAAACATACATCCATACTCACAACTTTCAAATTTATAATATTAATATAGATTTATTAATATATATATATATATATATATATATATATATATATATATATATATATATATATATAAATTGATTCAAAATTAGCGCAGATATTGCGTAGAATACACAAAAAACATTTTATTGAGTCCCTTCTTGGAGTCGGTCGGTTCATTGTACTTCCAACAGCTTTTGCTGATTTACCTATATATGTGACATCTGACGGTTATCAGCTGTCTTTATTATGTAGACATATAAACATACTATCTAAACTATATGTATGAAATAAAACGAATCCAGTTGACTTTCAGACTTTTAATTAAAAAAATCGCCATTAGTCCCACGTAATAGTTATTCTACCATGATTATTAATATCATAATAACTATCTTATTGAAAAAGTATCTTTTAAAGCAAAATATCCTTGCTGTAACTGCTTCGCGAGGTCTGTTTTTAAAGTTGAAAATGTTAAAAGTGATGATTCAAAAGTGCTTGTGAAAGTCTATTTGTATAAATTATATATTTGATTTGAAAATTCACTTATTTCAAAACTAACCATGTTTGTTACTTAAGAGGTTAAATTTTGATAATACCTAGTGAAATAATACTAAGAAAGTATTATATATATCAGATATATTATATATATCAAAATTTATAGTGAAATGTTTGCTAAAATATTAGCCGGAAAAGGTCATTCTTACAAATATGAATAATATTTATTAATGTAATTTTATTCCAAGAATATACATACACATTTAAGTAATTTTATTCTAATTTCATTATAAGCGACTCAACTTCTTTTCACTCGGGTTCGTCCCTAGGTACATTTTAACGGTTAGTAGGAAATAGGTAGACTATATATTAGTATATGTATATACATAGGTATGATAAGCTTTATATCTCTTGTTTGAGAAATAATTGGTTCCGCATACAAACTTTCATTCTCCTTTTCACTCCTTTAAGGAATGATTGTCGGAAATAAAATTATCCTATTTCCATCCCAAGGTCTCAAACTATCTTCCTACCAAATTTCATTTAAATCGGTTCAGCGGATTTTCAGTTTATCCATTACAAACAAACTCACAAACTTTACCTCTTTGTAATATTAAGTATGTACCTATCCAGAGATGTGTATTATCATTATATTTCAGCCGAGCCGAAGCAAACTCTATTTGTTTTTCAAGGAAATTTAAACCAGAAAATCAATCAAAATGATGTAGGTAGGATATCTGCTGAATTGATAAATCCTGTAAACGGCAGATGGGTTTACGAAGATCTCAACGTAGCGCTGAAAGTTGGCGATATTATTTACTACTATGTGACTGTAGTTTACGATGGCAAAGGATATATTCTGGATAACCAAAGTTTTACTGTTATCGGTACGTATTTTGTCTAAGAACTCTGTCTAAAATCCATTCTTATAATGTAATTGGGGCTAAGATAAGTTGTCATTAAATATATAAGAAGATGTATAGGAAAGGTGTAGATAGATGTATTGATAGTAATCTTTATTTTATACCATATTAGAACAAACAAACACAACGACAATAATGCACAAAGAAAATATGTACAGCAGGCGGTCTTATTGCTAAAAACCAACTATAAAATAACTGATTAATTTTATATCGATACTAGCAACCCCCCTTGCCCCACTCGGGTTCGTCCCTAATTACTTTTTAGCGTTTAGTATAGATTTCTCAGAGATGAGATATTTTTCCGCAGTAAAAAATATCCTTTATATTGACCCGGATAACCTGCTATCATCATACTAATTTTCGTCAAAATCTGTCCAGTGGTTTTCTCCTGAGGCGTTCCTAGACTGACAGACAAACAGATAGACAGACAGATAAAAATTCTAAATAATATAGATTCGGCCTCTGTATCAATAATAATGACTATTTCAATAAGATTTTCCAAAAAAATAAATTAATGTACAAATTCGACTGAGGAATTTTGTTATATGTATAGATGTAGTAAATGTATAGACATAGGTATAATTATTAAAATTTCTATTTTTCAACGATTGTAAAATAACATCTTGTCTCAAGATTGCATAAAGTGAAATGTTTCTTTTAAGACATAAAACAGCGTTAAGCATAAAAATCTATTTAATTTGAAGTAAAATGACTCTTTTTGCCATTTATACAAAACTTTAAAAGCAATTAATGAAATTATACTTAGTTTTATTTAGGCAGCTTTGCCTGCTAAAAAGAACCTATTTCTTTCTTTTTTATCCAACGTTCTTGAAAACTAGTATTAAAGTTGAACCACACCCAAGGTAATGCATTACTGGGATAAGAAATGTTTTATCCTATATATTGATCCAGGATATGCTATGTGCCTTTACGGTGAAGGAAAACATCGTGAGGAAACCTGCATGCCTGAGAGAACCTAGCAAGTTTTCGAAAGACATGTGAAGTCCGCCAATCCGCACTTGGCCAGCGTGGTGGACTATAGCCTGATTCCCCTCGTATTTAAGGGAGGCCCGTGCCCAGAAGTGGGACGTTAAAAAGGGCTGAATACATGCTATGTGCGTGTAAAGTTTCATCCAAATCTCTTAAACGGGTTACACATGACTGAACCACCAACATACGAAACTCCTCACAAAGCAGCATATACATAATATTAATAAGATTTATGTAAATATAGAGTTGGAGAATCCTACAAATTCAAAGGGGGACTGCTTGCCTACTTTGACGGATGTGAGGAATAGCAAAGCTTGCGCCGGTCAAGTTATATTCGAAGACAACTTTGACGGTCTTCGCGAAGATTTATGGCAAATAGAGCAATACATACCGGATGAACCTGTAAGTCATTTAAACAGTTAAATATGTATTTAGATTAAAATATATAATCTATACATAATATAAAACATAGTCGCTCCCACTGTTGGTACGCTTAGATCTTTTAAAGTACGCAACAGATTTTAATGCAGTTTTCAGCAATAGATAGAGTAATGCAAGAGGAAAATTTATATGTTTAATACATGCATATTATAGTACTAAAAAGCTGAGAAATTCAAAGATTTGTATTTCATACTAACCGTTAAATAATAAAATGTACATATACTTTACATCTATTTACCGATTAGCCCAGTGGTAACGTTCGCTTGAAATCCAAGTTTGGGTTCAAATCCTGATTCTCTATAGAGAATAATAAGAATATGTAACCAACATGATAACAATTTCGTAATACGATTAAGGTAACATCGTGACATGCAAGTTTGCATGTCTCAGAGAAGCTATCTATATACATATATGTAGTACTAAGTTCTTTTAAGACGACATTTGACCAGCGTGGTATATTAAGTCCTGACCCCCTTACATTAAAAGGTCTGTCCCGAGTAGTGAGACGTTAAGAAAGATTGAATATTTATTATTTTTATATACAAAAATTAATTTTCAAGACTTTTTCTTTACAAAAGTGGTTAATAAGCTATATTAAAAATGTTAAATAATTTCAGGATTATCCATTCGTCTCTTATCAACGTCCACCTAACGCAGCAGTAGTGTCTGCGTCTGCCGGGTATCTGTACATTGCGCCACAGCTATTGCAAAATCTGCAGGGATTCTCTAACTTATCTATTTATACAGGAACATTGGATCTCTCTAGTGGGTAAGTCTTTATAAAGCGAGGGTATCTTTAAAAAATACATACAGACGAACATAGAACCTCTTTCTTTTTAGAAGTCGGTTGAAAATGGCTTCTCAAACAAACTTTACCATCGCTTTTTATCTTTTTGGTGGTTTATCTCAATCCTACCTTTAGAATTAACGTAACCATTCCTCTCCCCGAAATTGCAACTGCATTTTTTAACAATTGAAAAAGCTCTTAAAAGTAAAACTTAAAAGAAATTTATTACAACAAAAAGCTTAATATTTAGTCCGAGAATAAATGACTAAAGTTACATAAAATTAAGACCGTTTGATTTTCCGCAGAATGGCTAACACATTGTATGAAGTAATAAATAAAGCAACCTAAAAGTTTTAAATGAGAAACTGTTGAATTTTTCGTCGGCTCGTTTTAACAAAGTTCGTGTCGGTGACAACTTCCTCACAGTCGTAGGCTTTATTAAATAAAAACACCTATAGTAAAGTTGACGTAGATGTTGACTATATTTAATTAAGTACGAGTATATTTTTCTTCAAATTGATTCGTCATTCAGTTCTGATTATGATGTCAGCTTATATTAATATAATCAATTTTTTAGGTATAATATACAATACCCGATATTTATCGCGCTTTATATTTTAAATGTCAATATATCAAATGTAAAAAGTTATCATAAAGCTTTATATTTCTTAGATTTACGCGAATATTTGACATTTTAAATAAAACTTTCATTTAAAAGTAATCACTACACAACATTTGATTAAAATCGATTCAATACTTTTTGCGTGAAACGCACATACACAAACAGACAAACAGATAATTTTTTTACTAACGCTTGTTTTGGGGTCTATATACAATACGTTACAGTCATTATTTATAAAAAATATTTCATGTACAGATTTCACTATGTTACTATTTTATTATATATATAGATTAATATAGTGTTTATTAATATAGTCAGTAAAAATAATATTTTCATGTTTAGTTGCACAACAATTTCATCTAAATGCCGAGCAGAAGCTTGGGGCGCCAGTATCTTACCTCCCATAATTAGTGGTCGACTTACTTCAAAGACTTTCGCTTTTAAATATGGTATCGTCGAAGTAAGAGCCAAATTACCAAAAGGAGATTGGCTTTTTCCAGGTAAGGTTTGATTAAAGAGGTTAAAGAAACATATAGAATAAATCTTTTGACCTTTTTGACTGACTTTAAAAAAGGAGTATCTAATAAACGTTAAAAGGTGTACCTACTTTGTTTTGGTGTATGTGACAGTATGGTTTCATGATTTTTTTAAATGGAAAATCAAAATTAAGTTGATTATAATAAATTAAAGATAGATGTTTTAATCTCTAAAACTGACCAAGATATAGCATTCTAATCCTGACCCGAATTCATTGTAGCATAAATATCAATTTTTGGTAAATTGTCAGTGCGTCCCTTCACTAAGGTGAAGGGACGCACTGACTGTAGGCTTACCTACATTATAATAAAAGGTGAAAGATGCGGTAATTAGGAGTGAGAATCTACGTAGTCCGTCGAGGGAATGATTTGTTCTCACTCAATTAGTAACTTTTCTGTTTTTCTTGTATCTTTAAAAGAAAACCACTAATGTTTTAGTTAGAATGAATATTTTGATGTAGTTTTAATTTATTTTACTTTCCGACATAGGAAGCTTCTCCGTTGTGAAGCGAAAATCATTATCAAATCATTATCTATACAGATAAGTAAAATTGAAGTGTCTGTTTGTAATGTCAAAATAACAGCTTTATACTAAATGCATATGGAATTATATACGGTACTTATAAGAAAAGCACATTTTTTTTAATTTTTGTCTGTCTGTCTGTTTGTTCCGGCTAATCTACGAAACGGCTGGACCAATTTTATCGTGACTTTCACTGGCAGATAGCTGATATTATAAGGAGTAACTTAGGCTACTTTTATTTTAGAAAAAGAATTTGGAACGAAGCGAGGGTAAGTCGCTGCTCGCTAGTTATTTTTATAACAATAAGTTTTAAAGTTTATACTTTAAGATAGAAGAAGATATACATATAAATTTTAAGCAAGGATTTGAAGTCAAAGGTATCTAAAGTGGAAATAAAGTGATTAACTTTTTAAGTCATTGCATATTTATTTGAAAAGTCATTAACAGAATATAATATCCGTTGAACTCGCCTCTTATTGTTTATAATTATTTTTAGAACTAAGCTTAGATGTTATATAGTGAAAATTATTAATATTGTTTTATTAATATTGAATTTGTTAATACATGAATGCAGCATCACTCAAGATGAATATTTAACAAACAATTTGATTTTATTGTATGTGTTAATATTAATAAATTAATGTTAAAATTTGTGAAATTAGATATTTTACTGGAGCCCTTATTGAAGAAATATGGCATGTCGAATTATGCGTCAGGAGTTTTACGTATAGCGGGAGCGAGAGGCAATACTCGGCTGCACATTGGGAACAACGACATAGGAAACAAGGTATAGGTTTTTTTCTTAAGTTTATCACATACATAACGTGTATATATATTTATATGTTTATATATTGTACTTATTTTGTTTTACATATGCTTATCTATACTTAATATTATAAAGAGGGAAGATTTGATTGTTTGTTTGTTTGCATCGAATAGGCTCCGAAACTACTGAACTGATTAAGATGAAATTTGGTAAGAAGATAGTTTGAGACCCTGGAAAGGATATACGATAGTTTTTATCCCGGAAATCATCCCTTAAGGGGGTGAAAATGCGGATAAAAGTTTGTACGGGGAAGCTAGTTCTTATATATTTTCTTATCGTTTCTTTGCACTTTCTCTTTCTGTCCCGCTATTTAACACTATTCCCCACAAACATGGGTTGACTGGAAGAGATCTCTTATAGAGATAAGTCCACCTTTGTCCACGTCATTTTCTATGTATTTTATTTATTACTTCTTTAGTACAATAAATAATGTTATACAATAGTTGCTTACCCTCGCTCTGTTTGGATACATCCCTATAAGAGATAAATTTTTTAGACTTAATTTACAAACATCATCATATCTGTAGATGATTTTTGCAAAACGTTTTTAAATGATAGCATATAAGCTTCCTAAATAATTTCTCGTTCTATCGGTGAAAACTGCATAAGATTCGTACTGTAGTGTCTGCGATTAACCTTAATACAAAATATACTTTAATTTATATTATGTACTTAGTGATGATTTTCCTTTTACTGGCATATATGTATGTGCAGGCATTCAATATAATATGTAAAGGTACCAAGGCCACAGTTTTTCTAGAATTATTTCTTATTTTCAAATGAAACGTATTACATCTGAAGTGTTTGTTAGACATATTTTTAGCTGTAGGTTATTCTGTAAGAACTTTTATGTAAAACGACAAGTGTATCCGCGCTCATAATTCTCTTCACAAAACTATATGAAGTAAGTTCGCAGGTCTGATGTCCAGTTGCGAAAAAGTTCTAACAGAATAGACCTGAAGTTATATACTCGTATGTTACAGTCAAAACTATTTTTTAGTCAAAAGTAGTTTTGACTGCTGGCCTTGGTCAATAGCAGTTTTGACTGGCATATCGACAAAAAAGGCAAACATTTAAGAAGGTAAGTAGGTTGAGGGTTATTCGGAAGAACCTTTTTTTTCTTTTTCGGTTTGGTTAGAACAGTGACCCATAAACGACTGGAACTTTTAGAAAAAAAAATGCCTGCAGTCAAAAGTAGTTTTGACTAAAAATAGTTTTGACTGTAACATATACATATAAATATATGGCTTGTATTATAATATGAATCATTTGACCTTTAATAAACAAAAATCCGCGTTTTAATATACAGTAAAGAAGTATTTTACTATATTAAACCATCTAGTGGTTGCTGTGGTAGTCTACAAAAATAATTATTTATTAGATACTAGCAACTCACCCTCGCTCCGCCGTTACGTTTTAACGTTTAGCTCAGAGATGAGATATTTTCCCGCTATAAAAAGCATCCTATATGTTGACCCGGATAACCAGCTATCATCATACCAAATTTCATTAAAATCTGTCCAGTGGTTTTTCCGTGATGCGGTAACAGACAGACAGACAGATAAAAATTCTGAAAACTATACATTTGGCTTCTGTATCGAAAATAAAGTCTATATCAATAAGATTTTCCAAACAATATTTAATGTACAGATTCGACTTAGTTACAATTTTATTATATGTATAGACAAGAAATGGACTGTCAATATTTTATGAAAAGGCCTATTTAAATACATCCCTAATTCATATTATCAATCTGTTTATATTACATTTCAGCTTCTTTACGGTGGACCAATATTGGATTTCGAGTGCCGCAAGAATTTATTAAGTTATAAATTGTCAGACACGAACTGGGGTGACGATTATCATTTATACACAGCGCGATGGGAACCTGGTAAGAGAAAGTATAGAGGAACATTTGTTAATATTTTGTGAACTGTGATTGATAAACATATAGTATGTGTGTATTCAGCCTTTTTTAACGTCCCACTGCTGGGCACGGGCTTCCCTTTAATACGAGGGGGATCAGGCCATAGTCCACCACGCTGGCCAAGTGTGGATTGGCGGACTTCATATGTCTTTCGAAAACTTGCTAGGTTCTCTCAGACATACAGGTTTCCTCACTATGTTTTCCTTCACCGTAAGGCAAGTGGTAATCATGGTAGAAATGATTCGCACATGAAAATATCAAACATGCGAGATCCGACATTTTAATCCGCTTTTCTCGGTTTCCCAAGCGAGCGTGTTACCACTGGGCTACCACTGCCACTTAAACATATATATATATATATATATATATATATATATATATATATATAAAATATCAATTTGTACGGTAGTTCTAGATACGTACAGGTATTCTAAAAATTATGTACCTCGATTGCTACTGTCCTGTGCTTAGACCGAACTCACGACCGTAGCAGTTCTTATATTACCTAGATAATAATTAATATTTGATACTAGCGACTTTCCCTCATTTCACTCGGCTGCGTCCCTGAGTACCTAACAGTGACCTATGTGATACTCCAGCTCATATATAGTGTATGTTCTGAATTTTGACCAAATCCGTTCAACCGTTTCAACATTAAGGAGTAAGAGACATACATACACAAATACATTTTACATTTAGATTGGTAGTAAAATTATTAAGTTTTAAATTCTGATATAAACAAACATTGGTCTAGATGAAAATTTTTCATCATCATCATCTCCCTGCCCATTTCCCAATCACTTAGGGTCGGCGCAGTACATCTTCCGTACTGCTGATAGGATTTGGTTTTACGACCGGCCGCCAGCCTGACATCAGCCCTCCTAGATAAACATTTGTATCGTGCTTAAATAGAACTTACGACTGTAGTAGTTCTTATATGTTAATATATATATAATTTTTCTGTACGTGTGTTTGTCACCTAAGTCCTCCTAAACGGCTGGACCGATTTGGATGCATTTTTTTATATTTATAACCTGAATACATCCATACTAATATTATAAATACGAAAGTATCTCTGTGTGTATATCTATCTGTCTGTCTGTTACCTTTACACGCTTAATACGCTGAACCGATTTAGATGAAATTTTGTATGAAGATAGATCGAGACCCTGGAAAGGATATAGGATAGATTTTATACCGAAAATGGGCATGGAAGTTTATATGGGGAATCAATTATTTCAAAGGTAAAGGAATATAAAACCCATCATACCTTATAATTTTCCATCAATAAAAGTAGTACTTATGATAATTGAGGTAACTGAAACATTTATTTTAACTACTCTGTAGAAAGGATAACGTTATCGGTGGACGGTCTAGAGTGGGCACGGATAGAGCCGGCCGCAAGCGGGCTACAAGGACGCTTCGACCGGTACTGCCTATTGCCTCGGTCCCTGCTTGCCACTGGTTCTGACATGGCTCCTTTTGATGACTACGTAAGTGAACCCTTTCTTATAATAGTTGGATATACGGTCTGTTAATTAAACGTTTGCGTTGAATATATAGATATAAAAATATAAATATGTTGGGACATTAACACACAGCACCATCTATTTCCAAGGTAAGCTACGAGACTTGTGTTATGGATGCCAGATAGTCCATACACTACATATATAACTTTTAAATACATACATATTATAAATATGACTGGAGTACAAAAATTCGTGCTCATCACACAAATGAATTCAGTGGGACTCGAACCCGCGACCTTTGTCACAGCAGATAGCGTTATTACAAACTGATCCAAACGTATCGTCAGATGTCTCGCTTTTCACAGTTATCGGTTAACCACGTGTTATATTGATTTCCTTAACTATACATAAACATACAAAAATGACGCCTGTCTAGACATCCGTTTTTTATTTTTGCACCGCTATACATACTTATCTATACAGTCACTTCTTTAGTCCTACTAATACTAATATGATAAACGCGAAAGCTTGCGAGGAGAGAAAGATTTTTTATTCTTTCACGCAAAAACGAACGAATTTTAATTAAACTTAACCGTAATATAGTTCATATATTAAAGTAATACATAAACTATAATGTTTAAAGTTATAGTACATGTTTTGTTTGTTTGTTTGTTATATGTTTAAAGTTACAGTATCCATAATTGAAATACGCGTGCGGAGCCGCGGGAAAAAGTTAATTAGCTGTAAATAAGTTAATTTTAATGTGTGTAGAAAATAAATTGATGAAAAGGGAAAAAATATTGTATCAATTGTATCAGAGTGGATAGAAACTCAAAAGAGTAAGTATTTAATGTTATCCATATTAAAATTACTAATAATTTACAGTTCTACATTTCCCTGGGTGTAGCAGCCGGTGGGATCACGGAGTTTGATGATGGTGCAGTATCTGATGGAAGACCCAAACCCTGGAGGAATAAGGAGAGGAAAGCCAGCCTCAAGTTCTGGCAGGATATGTCCTCGTGGTATTCGACTTGGAACCAAGCGAGTCTCATCGTCGATTATGTTAGAATACGAGCACTTTAAATAAATATTTTGATATTTGCGAGTAAATCTTTTATTTATATGTAGATACTGTAGCTTTGCGCAGACGCAATAAGAAACTTTTTGCAATAGATTTATCTGTTTAAAAACCTTATGTTATAGGTAAGTTACCTAGGTCGAACTTTTATTTAGTGTGGGAGTATAGTATTATATGATCTGTGGTGAGGGTTTATGTTTTCTACAGTTTTGTTTAATTTCGGACGACGAATGATAATATTGAGAATAATATGTACATATATTTTGTAAATTGTTGAAAAAAAATTGTATGGGACCCTGTAGGCTAAATGTATTTATTACAAAAATAATGACTTAAATCGATACATAGTTAGCGAAAATATCATGTAAAATGCTGACAAATTGATTACTTCTTTCTTTTAAAAGAGTTTTTCTGTCAAAAAAGAGGTTTAAATAATTGAAGACTCATTATTCCGTATAAAATTTATAGAAAAAACGCTCTCAAATCAACTTTAATTTCATGAACATAGTTTTTTTATCAAAATAAAATGGGTTAAAATTTTTACGGAAACAGATTTTTGACGAAATTAAAAAAAAAAAAAACTACATGTTTACTTTTTATTATGAACTTGGCTAGAAACTTTTGCAACACACTTTCACAACAAACACATTGTCAAAATTTCAGTTTTTAGTATTGATGATTATGTTCAGCTGTCGATTAATCAATCAGTTTATTTTATTACATACGTATCTAGATGAATTCATCGCATATAAAGACGGATATCGTCAAGGTCTCGACCGTCACGCTTTATATTGAAACTAGCTACTCACCCTTGCTCCGCTCGGGTTCGTCTTTAGTTCCCGCAGTAAAAAATATCCTATATGTTGACCCGGATAACCAGCTATATACCTACCAAATTTTATCAAAATCTTTCCAGTGGTTTTCTCTTGATGCGGTAACAGACAGACAGACAAAATTCTAAAAACTATAGATTCGGCCTCTGTATCGACAATAAAGTCTATTTCAATAAGATTTTCCAAAAAATATTTAATGAACAGATTCGACATAGTTACATTTTTATTACATGTATAGATTATTAAAAAAACAAACTGACTTCCAGGCACTGAAAAGTAAAAAATAACTAAACGGCGGTTTTCATTTAAAATAGATACTTAATCAGATATTTTCGAAGTCGGTGTGCTTTGATTTGTATTGGCTGGCACCGACTTCGAAAAAATCTGATTAAGTATCTATTTTAAATGAAAACACCCGTTTAGTTATTTTTTACTTTTCAGTGCCTAGAAGTCGTTTTTTTTTTTAAGTTTTTATTTTTCCATTTTTAGTGTAGACGTATCATCAATACAAATTAATCAAGCCCAAACATCAGGTAATTGCTGTAAATCGTTGAGGAGTTCCCTCGATTATCTTTCGAGTCCATCATCAGATCGACTCCAGACCTTCATTAAATAGTAGTGCTTTAAAATACCTAATGAAAATGTTATCAAACGCACTAGTTGCCGCTACAATTTTCGAAAGTTCCCCTCGATTTCTCTGGGATCCCATCATCAAATCCTGGTTTCCTTATCATGGTACCACTCTTGGGATATCTCCTTTTCAACAAAAAAAGAATTATCAAAATCGGTTCATAAACGACGAAAAAATCCCCGAACAAACAAAAAAAAAATACACGGTCGAATTGAGAACCTCCTCCTTTATTTTGGAAGTCGGTTAAAAAAGTATAAATTGACTTTAAGAGCACTTTAAGTGTACATTATAACCAAAATTCTTAATATTTTGACTGTAGAAATTAACAATAGATGGCGTAGACTAAGAATATTAAACAAAAAGTAGACAACTTTTTAAGTGAGCGAAGCCGCGCACTGAAAGTAGTTTAAGTTTTCCAGGAAAACAACAAAGCCAATGATAATTTATTGTATTATGTCTGTATGAGAAAAATAAAAATACCAATGTGAAGTTACATACAGTTTCTTTAGTCTGACACTAAAGAATACATTAAATTCAATTCTTTTGTTTAGTGGCTTCCAGAAGTGCCAGTTGGGACTAAAGAATTATATGGAGCCCGCCAAAATAAATGTCAAAGTCAAAAATAGTGACGTGATTTGCTGTTTATGCTATTATTCTCGATTTTTCCATACAAACCGTTTACTTTCTTTAAATAATAAGAAAATTGTTAGCGAAGTATTAGTTGTTATTTTTAGAAGAAAATATGAATAATAAGTATAACACGATACTATTTTGTACTTTTAAGCATTAGTTCTCTTCCCCTTGAAAGAGAGACAGCATAATATTTGGTTCTTTATTTATTTTTTCTTTATTATAATAAAATCCCTTAGCTATTTTTAATTATTAACATTTAATTACTTATCACTCAATATACAAATTGCCATATATACGACTTTAAAAAAATATTGTTTGATTTCATGTTAAGTTCTATGATAATCTAAATTATTCCTTAGTCAGAGTAATTAGTATAACAATGTGGCAGTAATCATTTCATTAGCTATGGTATCTCACACTAACATAATAACAATGCTACAAGCTTCGTGATAACCTTTTCGTCAAGGTTTTTCCTCTAATTCTAATTTAGATTGTTACTCGAAAATATGAATTTATTACATACTAGCGACTTACCTTCCCTCTGCTCGGGTTCGACCCTAGGAACGTTTTAACGGTTAGTATAGATTTCTCAGAAATACGATACTTTCCTGCAGTAAAAAGTATCCTATATGCTGACCCGGATAACCAGCTAATATCATACCAAATTTCGTCAAAATCTGTCCAGTGGTTTTTTTGTGATGCGGTCAGACATACAGACAGACAGACAAAATTTCTAAAAACTATAGATTCGGCCTCTGTATCGATAATAATGTCTATTTCAATAAGATTTTCTAAAAAATATTTAATGTACAGATTCGACTCAGAATTTTTATTATATGTATAGATTACAAAATTTAATTAAAAACATTTTTTTATCATAAAATGAAGTAAAGCTTTATTTCATTAAAACCTATTTTTAATTGTCAAGTTAAGTTTGTTTCTAGCTGTCATTGTCATTGTACAGATGTTAATAAAAAAAATACATTAACACGCCAGTATTGAGTGTCTTAATTTATTTAAGGTAATAAATTTCACTTCGTTCTACAGTATCGATGAAAAATAACGCCAGTAATCTCTATATAATTTGGGTTTTAATCGCCTGGCAATATATTTAATAGGCATATAGATACATGAACGTCTACATATTATATACACTTTATTGTGTTATTGTTTCTTATATGAATATGTATTGGGGTTATTTAAATTTTAAAATAATGTTATTGTCTGGCTTCATAAAGAAAATCTTTATTTCGGTGGATGAGAAGTTTGAAACCCATATCATTCCATAGAGTATATAAGGGATTGTATTGTTTACGTAACTTTCAGAAATGAAGGTAGATAAATAATTTGGGAAAATATGAAAAAAATAAGACAGGCATAATTAGAAATATTTATTGAAAAATTTGCTAACTTTATCCAATCTGAAACAAAAAGATCTAAATTATAGTTAAAGTTTAACAAATTCTTAAAATAAAAACGCAAAAATTTGCGCAAAGTGCATAATCAATTTGCGCTAGAAATATTTTATAGGTAGTACAAGTTATTTATATACCATATCGATATTTTGATTAATTTTCAAGTATCACAAATTGTAATAATTTACTAAAGGTAAATAAACAATGAAAAATTTAAAAAGTTACAATTTATAACGATGACTCATTTTACATTATTTTTACGTTATAAACACAATTACAAAACATTCCGTTATATCTACAAAATTTTCATTGCTAGGCAATGGACTCCACACACAGCGGATTAGACCATAGTTTTCGAAAACTAGTCAGGCTCTTTCAGATATGCCGGTATCCTCACGATGATACCCGCGTAAAGAAGGAAGAAGAAGATATTTTCCAGCACCCTCACCCTCTACAATACATAATAGTAAGTACTGCAGGATACCATCCTTTTTTGGCTGACATTCCGACCACTCGCACTAAGCGCTATTCATCATCTTTTATAATGCGCATAGCCAAGAAGTGGAATGCCCTGCCTGCGTCTGTTTTTCCGAGTGCGTATGACCTAAAATTCTTTACGATGCGTGTTAACAGGCTTCTTTTGGGCAAACTTCCATCCATGCTTTACTACTTTACTATATATCCATGCTTTCGAGCTAAGATGAAGGTCAAGTAAGCTCATTTCTAATTTAAAAAAAAACTCCCATTTTACGTTAATATCCTTTATTTTTTGTAAAACTACTTCCCCAATCGGACCTCCTATTCACGCTGAAACCAGCAAATAATAATGCAAAAATTACCTTAAAGTGCGTAAACTCTGACGTAATCAATCCTCAGAGGACTTGTGTCATCAAACCAGGTTGAGAACCACTGGTCTCGGGCGTTCCAGAAGTTAAGCATTGCTTTCGCTGCTTTATTTGTCCACGGTTTGTTGGGTTCGTCGGGAAACTCGTTCACACCTCCCACCGATAACCCCAATGAGATGTAGAACTGTAAGAACATTATATAGTAATACAGGTATAAGTAATACTAGCGATTCACCCTCGCTCCGCTCGGATTCGTCCCTAGAAACGTTTAAGCGGTCAGTATAGATTTCTCGGGGATGAGATATTTCCCCGCAGTAAAAAGTATCCTATATGTGGATGACCCGGATTATCAGCTATCGTCAAACCAAATTTCATCAAAATCAGTGGTTTTCAGTGGTTTTTCCATGATGCAGTCATAGAAAAACAGACAAACAAAAATTCTAAAAATTATAGATTCGGCCTCTGTATTGATAACAATTACTATTTCTATAAGATTTTCAAAAAAATATTTAATGTACAGAATCGTCGCAGGATTTTATTATAATAACTAGCGTGATGACCCAGTCGTTCCAAGTCAGACAGACAGACAAAAATTCTAAAAACTATAGATTCGGCCTTTATATCGATAATAATGACTATTTCAATAAGATTTACCAAATATTATTCAATGTACAGGTTCGACTCACAATTTTAGCATATGTATAAATTAGAATAGAACTAATATTCTAATATTTATGATGATGATTATGACTTGGAGACATAGGCTAAAGCTGTAAGGCACCTTGGGTCGTACCCGAGCGGCGTCAGTCACTTGTAATAGTATAAGTATTTGTATAATAAATCAGTACCTGGGTGGAGTTTTTGGTCAAAAGAACAATTTTATCTTTTTTTTTAAAAAAAAAAAACTAAAACTTGAATAAATACGAAAAAAAAGCAAAAGTAAAAACTTCATAGCCGACTGGGATTCTAAACCGGACGAACACCTGTGATTGTCAATCTTGCGTCTAGGCCGCTTAACCACGATGCTTACGCCTAAACGTGAGAAATTATCGACCATATCGTGCATGGAATTATACGAAAGAAAACTGCATGAAAACTCGAAAACACGCGTTTTCCCAGACATAAGGCTAGTCTAGATCGATTTTTCGCCCCCGGAATACGCCCTACGTACCTAATTAATATACAAGAAATGCTCATTTAAATATATATATGTCAAAAGAATTTGTGTTTTCTATTTGTTCATACTAACAAAGTTGGAAACAGTTGAAGTAACCGTAGTCATAAATTCATTTTCTTGGGAAATTCTAGCGGTATTAAAAACATACGCATAAGCGGTATGAAAGCGGTATTATAAGCAACTATAAAACTCAAAGAAATTTAATTAGCAGCATTAACTTAGTTTATGTGGATAATTTCTTAACAAGTACCTCTCATACTATAATATTATGACTATGTCCATAATAAATAATATAATTAGGTTGGGACATTAACACAAAGCACCATCTAGTTCCATGGTAAGCTACGAGGCTTGTAATATTTATACCAGATAGTTTCAATACACTACACATATATTACTTTAAATCCATACATATAAACACTCATGAGTGGAGTACAAACATTTGTGCTAATCACACAAATGAATGTCCCCAGCGGGACTCGAACTCGTGGCACTCGAACCTCTGGTACAGCAAGCACTGTGCAAGTAAGTGCTGATAATAATTCTTGTATTATACTTTCTTAGATTTACGCGAATATTACTTTGATGCCAATTTTCAAATTTTGAATTCATTTTTGTTAATTGTGGGTAGGCTGTCTGTAACAACTATATAATGCTTTTGAGACATTTAACACCTTAGTCTCTCCCGTGACGATGATTGCTGTAAAGCAATCGAAACGTCGGGAACCAAAAATCAAAATAAATCCGCGAAAAAATCCGAAAAGATAGTTTTATTTAAATTATTTAAATAATTCTTGTAGTTAAACTTATTTAGTGTATCACAAAAACGGCTATAACAATTTGGATCAAATTTTGTATTTAGATAAGGATTTGCTTTTAAGCTTATCTATATGTCTTATCTGGGTGTCTTCTGAAAAAAAGGAATTTTTCCCAAAAAAAAAACAAACATTTTTTTTAATAACCAATTATATTAGCTCTCATGCTGAGGCTCTTGCATTGTCGCCAATGTATGATAACCTACTGAACGAGCGCCTAAGCCGAGGAAAACTCAGTCGCCCAAGTACTGTGTAATTAGAGATAAAGCGATATATTCATATCTGAATTCGAAAATTTTTATAACAACTATCACTGTGTCTGGTTTACGAAACAGTATTTTTTAGATTTAATGTACATTATGATTATTTTAAATAACTTGCCAGTTCATCAAAAGGTGCCATCACGGTTCCTTTAAGCCATTGTGATGCAGCTGCTACTCCTTTGTTTTTAGCTTCCGCGGAAAAACCTTCTCCCGGAGAGATATCTCCATAATTCTCGCCGTCCACATAGAGAGAAATACCATCTAGATTAAAATGAAGTGTTTAGATTAAATTTAAAATTAAATTTAGATTGTGTTTAAATTTAAAATTTCTGTATTAATAAATAGTACCTAGGTAAAAACAATAGGTGAAATTTATACTAGATTCTAAATTAAAATATTTTAATTCTATTACTCATGATTTTATTATAACAATACACACACGAAGTATATTCTGTTGAATTTAAAAGCTTACGAGGTTATATTTTTTGATATACTATATTAGGTGTTCATTAAAAATTTTGTTGACTGAATTTTATATTTCATTATTAGAAACTTTTGTAAAACGTTTGCCCTCACCTGGTTTCCATATCAACGAATAATTATGGAATGTCTTGCTCCAATGATCGAAACCAATTTTTTCTTTAAGATGAGCACTCCTAAAATCATATTTTTATTTAAGACTAGCGACTCACGCTCGCTTCGCTCGCGTTCGTCCCTAGGTACGTTTTCGCGGTTAGCTATGTTTATACATAAATAGTAGCTTGCTACTCCTAAGATATTCATTTAAATTATATAGCGATTTACGTTACGTACGTACGTTATTGCGTACGCCGTACGCGGATATTGTTGACAATTCCATGTGTTTTAATTTTTTTTCGCGGAACCCTGATTCTTTTTTTAAAATAAAAGTAGCCTAAGTTACTCCTTATAACAGCAGCTATCTACTAGTGAAAGTCCCGTCAAAATAGGTTCAGCCGTTTCGGAGATTAGTCGGAACAAACAGACAGGTAGACAGACAGACAAAAATTTAAAAAAAAGTTATTTTGGTATATGTACCGTGTATACATCCATATGCATTTAGTAAAAAGCGGTTATTTTAATATTACAAACAGACACTCCAATTTTATTTATCTGTATAGAATATAGATGTAGATATAGCGAATGCTAAATAAGAACAAGTTCATATATGGTCGAGCTGTGCCGTTATTCTGTATATAAAGGCCTGATCGAATTATGAATATATTTACCTGTAAGGTTCCTCTGCTGTTAATATAGGCCCTGCGTATAATTTTTTGGAATAGTCCACATTTCCTTTGACAGTAGCGATACGTAATAAGCCTGACGCGTAGTTTTGGGCTCCATAAACATTTTCTTTGGGCTCAAGTTGAATCTCTGTATGAAGATGCTCAAATTAACGATGTGTTTGGTTACCATGGATTCTTATTCTGATGGTGGAAAGCAGGTGGAAAAAAAAAATTAGGCCACAATGGTATAACCGGTGGTAGGACTCTGTCAAGCCTGAGGAGTCCGACTGGATGGGTACCACCCCCTTATCTATTTCTGCCGCCAAGCAACAATGATTGCATTGTTGTGTTCCGGTACGAAGGATAAGGTAGCCAGCGCAATTACAGGCAAGAGGCATATCATCTTAGTCCTCACAGTGACAACGCACCTGTGGTTCTGCATTTTTGTTACTTAAAACCTAAGTGCATGAACCGTAGGTGTTATGGGCGACAGTTACTACTTTCCATCAGGTGGTCTGTCTGCTCGTTTGTCACTGAATCTCATAAAAAAAAAAAAAAAAAAAAAACATTACCTGGTATGAGCCAACTACCTAATGGCATTCTAGCTCCAACCTCTATACGGCCATATTTAAAGCTAAAACTCTTCTTCGTTGTTATTTTTGCAGTAATAATAGGAGGCAAGATAATAGGTCCGGTGCCTTCGCGGTAACATTCACTCGTACCAATAAGTCCTGTGCATCTGAAATTTATACATTATATATACTCATTTTCATATTTCAAGAAATATATAATTATTTATTACTAGCGACTTACGCTCGCTTCGCTCGAGTTCGTCCCTAGAACGTACGTTTTCACGGTTAGCTATGTTTATACATAAATAGTAGTTTGCTAATCCTAAGATATTTATTTAAATTATATAGCGATTTACCCTTGCTTCGCTCGGGTGCGTACGCCGTACGTGGATTTTGTTTTAATTTTTTTTCCCGGAACCCTGATTCTTTTTCTAAAATAAAAGTAGCCTAAGTTACTCCTTATATTATCAGCTATCTTTCAGTGAAAGTCCCGTCGAAATCGGTATAGTCATTCCGGAGATTAGCCGGAACAAACAGACAGACAGACAAAAAATTGTAAAAAAATGTTGTTTTGGTATATATACGGTATATACATCCTTATGCATTTAGTAAAAAGCGGTTATTTTAATATTACAAACAGACACTCCAATTTTATTTATCTGTATAGATAGAAAAATTACGATCTATTTCTTGTACTAGATAATAGTCTAGAAATTTGATCATTTAAATAACTATAAGATTTATATCCAAAACTCGTAAAGCAAAGTATCAGAGCACGGTTTTTTATAATATAATAGCTAACATTGCTATTACATATTACTACATTAAAGCGACTCTAATACATACCATAGATATTAATTTATAGATTCAGACCGCATGCCACAAATACAAGCGTTAATTAAACAAGTCACATAATATTCTATGACGATATGTGGCGTAGTTGTGTAATGTCTGATTATATGGCTTAACTAGGAACGTTTTAACGGTTAGTATGGATTTCTCAGAGATGAGATATTTTCCCGCAGTAAAAAGTACTCTATATGTTGACCCGGATAACCAGCTATTATCATAGTAAATTCCATCAAAATCTGTCCAATAGTTTTCTCGTCTCGCTAGAACTCAAAAACGGCTGGACCAATTTAAATAATTCTTTTTTGTTTTGTTGGAGGTGTGTCAGGCGTGGTTTAAATATAAAAAAATAGAGGAAACCGATAAGAACTGCTGGAAAATCGAAAAGTTCGGATTACTTTCAATAGATGTCAATAGTGGCGGACCTATCATGTACAACAAAACGCCAAGCTTAAGTTGAAAAAAATATATACATATATAATTTATAGTCTATCTGTTCCATACTAACTGTTAAAACGTACCTAGGGATTGAACCCGAATGAAGCGAGGGTGATTCGCTAGGTAGGTTTCAACAGAGGCAGAATATATCATTTTATTGAACTAAATAAATTATGCTAATTTAAAATCTTCCAAAATCAATTAGTCCTAAATGTAATTCCAAGTATTAACACTTTGTCATTCTCAAAGCTAACGACGTAAAGTCCTTACTTTTGCTTACCGTAATAAAATATTTTTAAAAATGACGCTTGAACAAATAAGTATAATGTCGCGGATGGTTCGTCTAATGAAATATGGTCTATACTTTAGAACTTCAACTAATAAAATACTTATAAAATTAATAACAAAAACAAATTCCTACATGCGAACCTACTTTTTCTCGTATCGTACTTAATACTTAAGACCAAAAATATTACCTTGCTGTAAGATCTAGTGACACGAGACCTTCTCCGTACTTTGACTCCACGGTAACTGGTTGAATACTAAGTTGTCCACCTCTCACTCGAATGTTCTTGTCATATAAATACACGTTGAATGGGTAATCCTTTAAAGACAATAAAAATTGTAATCATAATAAAAATTAAGAAAAGCGTTATAAGGTTATCTCAGTTATAAGTAGTGTTAGCATAGTGGTCGAAATCCCCCCCGTACCCCCCTCCTCCCTCCCCCCACCATGCGTCCACCTTGTAGTTGTGGGGGGGCTCAGTAGCACCAGGCAATACAACCGGGCGCGAAGCTAAGAAACGCGCCGTTTTATCTTTGCTTATACATAAAAATTTACTAAATTAATGTCTACTTACTGGTTGTCCCGGGAATTTAATTTCTGGGGTCCATATTTTGCTTTTTTCAATAGTTGAGTCAAAATTGTCCTCGAATAATAATTGACCTTTACAAACAAATCCTGGTACTGAAACTTTTGACATTGATATTTCACATGGATATTTTTCTGGTCCTTTGTTATTCGTAGGCTCGTTTGGAAAGATTAGAGAAGAGGGTCGTGGTGATGAGGTGGTTTGAGGCGGGACTTCGGTTACGTCAGATTCATTCGATATAGGGTTACCTTCTTGGTCCACGTACCCTTAAAATATTATATATGTTAACAATTGCATCTTAATGGAAAAGATGTCGTAAAATATAAAGAATGTTGTATAAAAATAGAGGTATCTTTATAAAAAAATATTTACCTGTAACTGTCCATTCGCCGTTATCTTGCCTATATCCAAGGCCATCTTTTATAACATAAGTCCAAAAATATATTTTATCACCAATTTTTAATTGAGCATCTTTGTCATTAAAGATCCATAACCCTTTTTTAGGCTTAGTAATATCTCTAGACCAGTAACCCGCTTCTAACCCTTCCATTTCTTCATTAAGTTTTCCGTGAAAGGCAAAAAGTGAGTAGCCATCATCTGTTAAAAAAGGTTATTTTATTAAAAAGTCTGAATAAGAAATTAATATAACGCCACCTCACTTAATTTTTTTTAAAATGTGGCTTTTGCTTCTAGTTTCACGAGGTTCTCAATTATTATTATTATTATTTTATTTTTTTTATTCGGGAAACAAACTGTACAAATTAATATAATTAAAAAAAAAACATAAAATATGAATCATTGACCAATAAAGTTTCCACAATTAAATAACACATAGAATAATGCGAGCACGTTATTTAAAATATAAAAAAAAATCTAATACGTTAAATAAAAAATAATATCATATAAATAGAAAATAATTAATGATTATAGTAGAAATTACAAAAATATATTTTTTTTAATAATGAAGTGCAAATGTAACTTACTATAAATAACAATAATTACTAAGAAATTTTCTTAATATGTTCAATTAATTATGATGGCAATGGTAAGAGATCAGGAGTCAAACATAAAAATGAATCTTGGTTACAGTTTTTAAGCCAATTCATTTTCTATATACAATATTCTATATTATCGACAAACAAAAAACTATTTTTATTTTTATTTATTTATAAATACTTTATTGCACACACAAGAAAAAACATAAAATCAAAGAGGAAGATCCAAAAAAAAAAAAATACTTTTTACATCTTCTATCTACTTTTGATTATGCTCTGTCCTAGCCTAGACCTCAACTGAAATTATGTTTAAAAAAAACAATCGGCATTGCCACCCAGCGGGGGAATGAATGAAGCGAGCATTCTTGCCACAATTCCAGGCGGACATGACTGGTACAGTAAAAATTAAATGTACATTTGTTTTGTATTATAATTAAGTATATTTAAAAAAATATATGAAGATTACATAATCTTAATCTATACAGATAAATAAAATTGGAGTGTCTGTTTGTAATATAAAAATAACCGTTTTTTACTAAATGCATATGGATGTGTACACGGTACATATACCAAAACAACATTTTTTTCAATTTTTGTCTGTCTGTCTGTCTGTTTGTTCCGGCTAATCTCCGAAACGGCTGGACCGATTTTGACGGGACTTTCACTGGCAGATAGCGGATGTTATAGGGAGTAACTTGGCTACTTTTATTTCAGAAAAAGTATTAGGGTTCCGCAAAAAAAAATTAAAACCTATGAAATTGTGAACAAAATCCGCGTACGGCATACGCACCCGAGCAAAACGAGGGTAAATCGCTATATAATTTAAATGAATATCTTAGAAGTAGCAAGCTACTATTTATGTATACCTAAACATAGCTAACCGTGAAAACGTACCTAGGGACGAACGCGAGCGAAGCGAGCGTGAGTCGCTAGTGTATTAATAAACAGAAAAACAAGCATAATATGCTTGTATATATATTATTATACTGTATATAAACCAAAAAACACCATATGAACAGGATAAACTTTTAAGCTTAATTATATGTAAGTAAGTATTATTATTCCTACATGTCCTTGTCATTAGCAGTTACATTGATCAATATATTTTACAAAAACATATTTTTAACCGAATTCAAAAAAGGAGAAGGTTCTCAATTCGGATGTTTATATAAACATATTTTTTTATGTACGAAATTTCTTTTTCTGTTCGAAAGAAATTATTCCGAAATGGTCCCAAAAAACCACTCGTAAGTGTAGAAAATAGGGAAAGATTAATTTTTTACCTACTGTATTTTTAAAATACTTTCTTCTTATTTTAATGCTACTGTGTCTACTCTAAAAATGGAAAAATAAAAACTTAAGAAAAGAAACCGACTTCAAAAAAAACACTACAAAACTAAAAATAACTGAAGTTTATTTAACACAGTAATATGTTAAATAAAATTTTTACTAAATTAGTTTCGAAAGTAAATAGTAAGTTAGTAAGTACCATATATTTAAAACCATGAATCTTGACTAAGTTATATCAGCAACTTTAATTTTGTCAAAATAACAGCATTTTACCAAATACATGTGAAAGTATATACGGTACTTATAAGAAAAAATCAATTTTTAAAATATTTGTTTGTCAGTCTTTCTGTGCGTCTGTCTGTCCGACTGTTTGTTCCGGCTAATCTCTGGACCTTGATGGGACTTTCACTGGTAGATAGTTGATGTAATAAGTGTGTTGATGTAAGGAGTAACTTAAGCTACTTTTATTTTAGAAAAAGAATTAGGGCTCCGCACAAAAAATTAAAACAATATTAAATTAAATAAAAAAAACATTTATGTAAGAAGGTCCAATCACACAAAACCTACGTTTTTTTTATATCTAAAGTTTAAAAAAAAAGGTTTTACTTATTATATATACTTGTTGATGTAGGAGATAATGCCGGAACCTGACCAGATAAGTACTTTAAATGATAGAAAGCTACATTATTAGTAAGAAAGATACGTTTGTTACAAAAAGTGAAGTTTTACACTAGGGAGATAAAAATAATACTATATTATTTTTGGATCTCGACTCGCCTTACAAAAACGAATTTATTTATTTTTAACCACTCCAGGATAATTTCTAAGAAATCAATTGCTAACTGACACACCGGTGTGCCCGTGTCCCTCAACACTTTGATAGTATTTTTTAAATAAATAAATAAATATGTTGGTACATTAACACACAGCACCATCTAGTTCCATAGTAAGCTACAAAGGCTTGTGTTATGGATACTAGATAGTTGATACACTACATATATAACTTTAAATACATACATATTATAAATATAAACACCCATGACTGGAGTACAAACATTCGCGCTCACACAAATGTATGCCCCCAGCGGGACTCGAACCCGCGACCGCTGGCACAGCAAGTAGGGTCACTACACACTGAGCCAAACGTGTCGTCGGTTGGTGCAGGAATCGAAATCGTGACTTACAGACGCGATAGACGAGGCGATTTAAACCAGTTCCACTGCGTATGAGGTAAACTTCAAACACATTGAGGAAAGAAGGACTGATTATCATCATATTTTTATCGTAAAAATATATTAAATAACAATCATTACGAGTGTTACAGTTGATATAAAAAATATGGCGTTGATTGCAAAGTAATGCGATGCAATTAGCTTTACCACATTAATCTATTCTAATATACATATAACAGGAACAATAATAACATCAATCAATCAATAACAGGAAAAAAATAGTTTTTTTGTTTGTTTGTTTATTTGTTTGTATCGAATAGGCTTCGAAACTACTGAAACGATTTAGATAAAATTTGGTAAGAAGATAGTTTGAGACCCTGGAAATGACATAGAATAATTTTTATCCCGGAACGGTCATCTTTTAAGAGAGATGGGGAGTGAAAGTCCCTTCAAAATCGAATCCAGCCATTTCGGAGTTTGGCCAAAACAAACAGACAGAGACAAAAATTAAAAAAATGTGTTTTTCTTATAATTCATGCATTATAATATATGGATTTAGTAAAAAGCTGTTATTTTGAGATTACAAACAGACACTTCAATATTTTTTTTATCTGTATAGATGACTATTTTTACTATCAGTTATTTAATTAACTATAATTATAGTGACTATTATAGTGACAGTTATTTTGAGAATGACGACAAAACTGATTGATGATACATGTACATTTTAACTTTCATACTAATATAAAAAAAAATATGTCAATCTGTAGTTCTGTTACAGCTAAACAAAAAGGATAAATTAACAAATTCACTTTCGTCATTTTAACTTTAAAGTAAGAAATTTCGAAATTCTGTATTAAGTAAAACTTCTATATTAAATAAAATTTTGATGATCTCTATGACTAAGTAGTCCGAGGCAATTATACTCATATTTCAATCGGTCCAAAGAAGATTTTATCCTATTGTCAAAGTCAAAGAATCATTAGCTATCTTGTGTTATTGTCTAGTTATTTAATTCGTGTTAAAGGTTAAGCACATTAGGCATTAAAGATAAAGAACTGTGAATATTGTTTAAAATTCCACACGTCAAGTTTAATCTTATTTAGCCCATGATTTTTGATTATTTAACAAACATTAACAACAAAAATAACTAAAAACAATATAACATACTACGTTAAAATAAAAAAAAATACAACATTAAGTTATTACGAATACGTTGAAATTTTAACGTGTCATTATTAAACAAAGGTCGATTAGAAAGATCAAGGTCGAACATCAATGTATATTTATTTAATACATATTTTGTTATCCTAAAATTTATCAAAGTGTTAATATTAAATTTGCCACTGTTAACTGTTTGAAAACGTATTTTTTTTGAAAAATCCACTTTTTCTTTCCAAAATCTATTTTACGATAATACCTTGAGAATTTCTAAAATGTTATCTAAAATACAAAATCAACGATTTATAAATATTAAATTTTTTTTTTAATATTAATACAAAGAATGAGCATTTACCAGGCACGGATACCCTGAGTCCTTTAGGATAAATAGCTTCTAATTTGGCCGGTGGCACTTCGTAGCTAACTGTATAGTCACAAAAACATCCGATTGACAAAACCAAAATTAATATTTTAAACATATTTAAATAAGTTTAAGCTGTTTTATAAAATTTTTAAATATAAATCACATTGCCGGCATGTAATGTGCGATGCTCACTGTTTATAAAACACGACTAACTGCCGTAGCCGATGTTCATACCGGATCTAAAACTAACGGTGACGCTTAAGGTATTATTTTTGACAGAAATCTATACTAATATTATAAAGCTAAACAGTTTGTTTGTTTGTTTGGTTGAACGCGCTAATCTCAGGAAGTACTAATCCGATTTGAAAAGTTCTTTTTGCATTTGATAGCCCGTTAACTGAGGAAGGCTATAGGCTATATATCATACCGGAAAAACGTACGATTCCCGTGGGATAGATTTGTTTTTGTTTAGGGAGGAACCCGAAGCGAAGCGAGGGTGAGTCGCTAGTGTAATATATAAAAATCTCGAGTCACAGTGTTTGTGGTCGCACTCCTCTGAAACGGCTCGACCGATTGTAGTGAATTTTTTTTTTGTATATTTGGTAAGTACGAGAATAGGTCGTAAAGTATTTTTTACCCTCCTACCCCCACCCTCCATTTTTAATCGCGATTTTTATATTTTTGTATGAACAATATTATATAAATACATAGCGACGAATCCGGGCGAAGTAAGGGCGAGACGCTGTATAACATAAAGTCAAAGAGTTTTTTTGGAGATTGAACGCGGACGTAGCCGCGGGTTCTACTAGTAATTTATAATAACTAAAACATCACAGATTTGCACTTATTATTTATACGTTTTTCGTGTTTTTTTAAGTTTAAATTAAAAGTTATTTTTTCTATGTTGCCAGAGGAAGAGATGGTCATATGAATTAGTAAAGTTAGCTTTCAGCCGCGACTTCGTTCGTTATTAAAGCTTAAAAATATGCGTTAGCTTTTCGCATTTCTCCACGGTAGGTTTCATTAAAATCGATTAAATTGTAAAGTTACGTCATTTTTGCTCGAATCGTCTATCAGAAAGAAAAAAATAAATAAATGCGAGTCTGACACTGGCACCGATGTTTACGTTCTTCCAAATATTAATTTATTTTAATAACATATATGCATAGTACTTCATCGATTCTTTTATCTATTGGAAAAAAGACTTTACCTCTTCTAATTCGAGATTTCCACCCGGCGCTGGGTTCTCTCAAAAGTCTCCAACAGGAGAGGCTTCAGGGGCTTTTTAAGTAAGCTGTTAATTTTCTTTAAACATAGTAATGACATTATTTGTCTAATTTTGCTATAAAATATCTTTTTTTATAAATCCTTACGTTTTTCACATGAATTTCAACTAATCATCCATAACTTTTTACGATATCTTTATGTATGATTACACCACAAATAGCTATGATTTATTATTTCTCAAAATACAACAAACGTTTATCACTAGGTATTGAACTCGCCTTCTTGCTCAATGTTTATGTTTTTGCCAAGTTCGTACATGTCATAATGTTTATTATATACATATATGTATGTATATATACTATATACATATGTCCCCCGATCAGTATCTTCCTTAAATCTCTAAACAGAAGCACAAAATTAAGTGGCATACAAACGAACACACAGTGATGACTTTAATGCAGAAAATTTAAGTTATTTAAATTAAAAAAATATTTTACGTAAAATAGTTTTATTGTGTAATAGAGAAGGTGTAACGTAACTTCAAAATAATCATCAGAAGTGTACCCGCTCATCAAAAAAATTGACTAAACTGAAAAAATGGTATTATTTTTGTGAATCTATTATTAAACAAACGAAAAAATCTAAGGATTTGATAGAAAGACAGAATCTATAGTAAATTCTAGGATTTCTGATAAAAAGTAAAACTAAGAATGGGATGAAAGTACGAAAGTTATGTTATATTATTTTCTCGGAGGTTGAACTACAAAATATCTATTTTTCGACAGCTTGAAAAATAGTCTAGTCTGGAATTAGGTTTGATGCCGAAACGTTGAGGCTTGAGACAAAATGGAAAAAAGTTTACGGAGATTCAAAATTGAGAAAGTATTTTTTAAATCTTAGACAACAATATTACAGAATGCAAGGACAAGTAATATTTTTTTTGTATGATTATCTAGCACTTGTGCTTAAAAAGAAACAAAATGTGTTAACGCTGCGACAGGATGATCTTCCAATTTAAACAACACTTTACCATTTCATTCGTTTATTCTCATATTCTTAATAAGCAAAAGTTTCTACAGCAATTTCAACAGCAATTATATTCAGAATTCAGATTCAGATATCTGCACTATACAAAGTAATGAATCGGAATGCCTTATCTAACGACTTACAAGAAATTATATAAACTAAATCCCACCCGTTTTACAGCGCCCCCTTACAAAATTATCTATTATAGTTTTAAAGTTGACAGTACTGACATTAGATAGTCAATACAAGTCGCAATAAAATAAATCAATATAGAATTGTAATACAAATCCATATTAATTATATAATATATAATTAAATAAATAAAAGTTAACAAATGTTACTTTTAATACAAATGAAATGGTCATAGAAGTAGCAAAATTGGCTATGATCAAAAGTTTTATCAAGCTTGGTTACAATTATAAGATCAATGAGAAAAGGATAAGGCTTAGCAAGAATAATAATTGGCTATTAATAATGGGATATGGTAATTATAATAATGTGTTCTCTTGACCGATTTCTGCCAAGGCGGCCCATCTCACTGAGATAAGCCAACTGCACAGGACATATTACGCTTCTATAAGTACACGTATATACTATTTGACGCAGAATCGATGGCTTTACGTGCTCTTCGAGGCACGGGGATAAAATACAGCCAAGTTTTCAACTCCAGGCATGTTCATCATAATTTCTTTACACTTGCAGTTTCTCAATAATTCAATTTAATATTTTATTTACTTAAATCTATTATTTTTAATTAACAAGTAAGCAAGTGTGAAGTTAGCTTCATAAAGTTGACATCCGCAGTACTGCCATCATAGCAGACACAAATATTACGCTGCGTTTCGTTCCACGCATCTCAAAGCGTTTAGTTACTGCATCATGGATACCAAAGGAATATCAGAGGATATGTTAAAACTATTTCAATTGATGAAAATGGAATTAGATAAACAAACAATAATAATAACTCAGAATATAACTGAAAATTTAATGCGATCTATAGACGACAAAATACAACCAATATTAGAAGAAAATAAAAATTTTAAAGTAGAAGTGGAAACATTGAATAGAAAAATAAAGCACTTAAAGGACATGAATAGGAAAAATAATATAATAATACATGGTGTTAAAGAAAGTGAAAAATCATATGAAGAATTATTTACCATGATTAAAAGCATTTTAGTGGATTTAAACATTAAGATAGAAAAAATCGAAATAAATAAATACCACAGACTTGGTCAGAGGCAAGATGGTAAAACTAGACCTATTTTGGTCACCCTTATGTCACAACTAAAGAAAGCTGAAATTTTGAAAAATAAAAAATATTTGCCACAACAAATTTACATAACTGAAGATTTCTCAAAGAAAACAATAGAAGCGCGTAAAAACCTACAGCAGCAATTAAAGCAAGAAAGAGAACGTGGAAATATAGCATTCATTAAGAACAATAAACTTATAATAAAAGAAAAATCAGATGCTGAAAAAAGAAAAAGGGAGTCTTCTATGTCACCCAATAATGTACAAACACCTCCACGCCCTACAGAGGGAAAGAATATTATAGCTCCCTCCAAATTGCACAAAACCGACGCATTTGCATACATGAGGTCCCGATCTTTTTCACTATCAGATAAACATACTCAACAAAATAAGGCATAGGAATTACTAGACACCGGTAACGCGAAGAACATATATAACAATAAAAACATACTAATAAGAAACAACAAGATCCCCAATACGGTTGGTCACCGCGGAGTGCAAGACCATACCCCCCAAAAGCTTAAAGAAGATAGTTCGATGAAAAGAGCCCCTATAAGACACAGGACTAAACTAAATATAGCCACGCTCAACACAAGATCACTGAAGTCTAAGGAGTCTTTATTGGAACTAGAACAAGCATTAGAAACAGTAAAC
The DNA here is from genome assembly GCA_033884665.1 of Argynnis bischoffii washingtonia. Taxonomy (NCBI): domain Eukaryota; kingdom Metazoa; phylum Arthropoda; class Insecta; order Lepidoptera; family Nymphalidae; genus Argynnis; species Argynnis bischoffii. Next base: position 2,514,813 of record CM066619.1, on the reverse strand, counting down.
TGGGATATTATAGGACTAAGCGAGACACGGAGAGCAGATGAGAAAATTGAAGAACACGAAAACTACATACTTTATTACAAAAACGAAACAGCTGGGTTACATGGAGTAGGGTTCATTGTTAAAAAATACCTTAAAAACAATATATTAGAATTCCAAGGAGTATCCGACAGAATCGCCGTTTTAAATATTAAGCTCCCTGGTCACAAACTACCAACTTCAATTGTCCAGGTATATGCTCCAACTGAGATTTCCAAGGAAGAAATAAAAAACGAATTTTACAATAAACTTAACAAAACTATGGAAAATTGAATAAAACCATAAACATAATGGGAGACTTCAATGCCCAAATCGGAAATAGAAAAACAAACGAAGACAAAATACTTGGACCTTATACTACAGGAAAAAGGAATGATAATGGACAAAAACTGGTACATTTTGTTTTGGAAAATAACCTACATATTACAAACAGCTACTATAAAAGAAAAAATAAAAGAAAATGGACATGGGTGTCACCTGATGGAAAGACAAAGAACGAAATAGATTATATAATTACAAACAAACTAAAATTATTCTCCAACATAGACGTTGTCAACCAACTCAACTACGACACCGATCACAGAATGCTTAGAGGCCAATTATACACAGTAGAACCAAAAACGTCAAGATAAAATATTCAACAAATTAAAAAACCTATAGCATTACCTATTCCTGAAAACATTTTAGATTCATTAGAAATCAATTTGAAGAAAATACAAAATTTAAACGAAATACAAGAAAAATATGATAACCTTGAAAAAGAATTAAAAGAAATAGAAAATAACATTGTAAAGAACAAATCAACAAAAGACAAGTTAGGACCAAAAGCCAGAACTTTAATTGAACAAAGAAAGATCTTGTTTCAAGACAGGAAGACTAATAGACAAAAAATAGTACAGATAAGTAAAGACATAAATTTGCAAATACGTAAACATAGGCAACTTACAAGAACAGAAACAATTAACTATTATATTGAAAAATTAGGTGGTATTAAAAAAGCATGGCAACAATTAAGTGAACCCTTAGATTGGATCAGAAACATGAAAAAAAGAGAATCTGAAAGAAACAAGACAAACAGAATAGAAATACTGAAAATTGCAACCGACTACTACCGCGAGCTATATAGTGATGAAGGATTAATGACTGAACCAGGCCAACAAACTGTCTATGAGGGCAAAGAGGAGGGTGATATCCCAAACATAATGCGAGATGAAGTTATTAAAGCAATTAATTCACAGAAAAGAGGTAAAGCACCGGGCGAAGACCGCATATCTAACGAACTTCTAATAGGGACATCTGATAAAACTGTAAACATCATCACACAGTTATTCAATGAAATCTTATATACAGAATACATACCTCATCAATGGACATCGTCAACCATAGTACTTCTACACAAGAAAGGAAAGAAAAATGATATCGCTAATTACAGACCCATCAGCCTGATGTCCAACATTTACAAAGTATTTTCTAAGGTATTAGTAGATCGTTTAACAAAGATTTTGGACGAAAACCAACCCAAGGAACAAGCAGGATTTCGAAGTGACTTTTCAACGCTCGATCATATTCACACCATAAAACAAGTTATACAGAAAAGTAATGAATATGGAATTACTTATTATCTGGCCTTTGTAGATTATAATAAAGCCTTCGACTCACTCAAACACGCGATGATATGGGAAGCGTTAGAAACACAAGGAGTGGACAAAAAATATATACGACTCATTAAGAACATATACACAAGCATGAAAGCCAGAATACGAACAGAAAGAGTGGGTGAAGTTTTTCCTATAAAAAGAGGAGTCCGACAAGGGGATCCACTCTCACCTAAACTTTTCTCAGCAGTTCTTGAATATGTGTTTAGACGTCTCGAATGGAGCAAATATGGACTAAATATCAACGGAGCTCAACTAAACCACCTGAGATTCGCAGATGATCTAATACTTATTTCAAGCAACGCGATAAGCCTACAAGAAATACTCGAACAATTGGTACACGAAAGTAGAAATGTTGGATTGTCAATGAACACCTCAAAAACGAAATTAATGACAAATGTTGAAAAAGTCCCTATCATAGTCAATGGTACAAAGATAGAATATGTTGAAGAATACACGTACCTTGGTCTAATAATATCTCCAAAAGACCTCACTACGAAAGAAATTAACAATAGAATCAATTTGGCTTGGAAAAGATACTGGTCTCTCAAGGAAATAGTGAAAAATCCCCATGTACCACTTAAATCTAAAAAGAAAATATTCGATTCGTGTATTTTGCCCATTATGACTTTCGGATGCCAAACTTGGAGTTTAACAGAACACAGTATACGAAAACTAGAGACCTGCCAACATAGTATGGAACGAAGCATGCTCAATATTAAACTACGAAATAAAATTAAACTAAAAACAATCCGTAAACAAACCGGAGTTACGGATGTGACGTATTTTATTAAAAAACTGAAATGGAAATGGGTAGGTCACATGATGAGGAATAAAAAAGATAAATGGGCGAAGGACATAACCAAGTGGTATCCAAGACACTACAAAAGGAAGAAAGGGAGACAACGTCGTAGGTGGGAGGACGACATTAAAAGAACAGCAGGCATTATGTGGACAAGGAAAACACATAATCGCACTCTGTGGCAAGCTTTAGGGGAGGCCTATGCTGGAACGCAAGACAATCTTCGCGAAACTGGTGTCTAATAATAAAGTTTTATATTAATCAAATATGTACATATATATATATATATATATATATATATATATATATATATATATATATATATATATATATATATAAGATTGTTGAATAAAGGCTATTATTATTATTTTTAATTATTTTTTGGCTTAAAAGCTATAACGCGTATACTTTAACGTAGTCCACGAGCATTTCCCTTGATTTCCATGTCGGGCACCAAGTTTTTTTATTCTTTTTGAAATTCAGCATAGCTTTAGGACTGCTGTCTCTCCACGGCTTAGCGTCACTTAAAGGAAAGTTATGGATTCCGCCAACAGTTACTCCAAGGGAGATGTAGAACTAAAAAAATATTATAAGAGAATTATGTCTATGTATCATAATGTATGCATATTTTTAATTTCATAGTTAATGACATTAATTTACCATTTCATCAAGTGGTGCCATAATATTGCCTCTATTCCACACCGACTTTTGCATCTCCAAATCAGAGTCAAATGTATTTATATCATTGAGATCTGACTCTAGTTTAGTAGAACTTATATTTCCATAATTTTCGCCATCCACAAACATTTCAATGCTTCCTAAAAATGAAATCCTTACTTTATATTTCATTACATTCATTCCCCATGTTTAATCAGGATGATGAGATCAGCGTGGATTAATGGACATATTTGTGAGTAGTAATCTATTTTCTATTATATTCCAACGTGATTGCTCTTGCTGATATAGTGAAGGAAAATATCATGAAAAGACTGTTAGGATTATCTTACAATATATTTATAAATAAATGAAATAACAACAAGATTATAGTGCATAAAGTGTCTGAGAGGTGGTCCATTTACATAAATAGTCATTTATAAATCATTTTTTTATTATAATTTCGTAGATAAATAAATTCGTAGATAGTTAAATATATATTTAGTTTGTTTAATATCTACTTATACAAATACAAACACGAAAAATCTTACTTGGAAGTTTATACTACGGGACTTAACGCGTGGATAAGCGGCTATATACCTTGTTCCCGACGTTTCGACTGGATTACACCAGCCGTGGTCACGGGCAGACTGGCGGTGTACGGCATCCCCTGCTACGATCAAAGATGTTTTTTACAGACACCCTCACTTGATTTTCATAATTTATAATGGCCGGTACACACGACACTAATATTATCAACCGGTGCGCTGGACGGACAACTTCGATATTTTAACTTTTCAATTACTGGACTCCACGCAGATGATAACTTGTATCCATCTTCACGATTGAAATTTTTTTGTGTTGCTTAATCTCAATCGCCTCGCGAACCATTCTTCGGTAATATCGGCGATCGGTGGATAGAACCTTAGGCCGGTGGAGCTCGATCCAGTGATTGGAATTAGAGTTGAGCAGATGTTCCGCTATCGCTGATTTTGCCGTCTGGCGATTCTTTACAGCTGCGATATGTTCCTTGACCCTCTCCGCGATAGTGCGCTTAGTTTGACCAATGTAGGAACTACCGCAGCTGCAATCAATCTTGTAGACGCCCGGTGTTTGGTACGGGATTACATCCTTCGGCGTGCGCATAAGTTTTTCAAGTTTGGAAAACGGAACGTATACAGTCTTAATGGAGAATTTTCTCAGTACTGATCCAACTTTGTCCGTTATTCCTTTGATGTAAGGCAAGAATGCGGGCTGCCGGTTAACCTCAGGATGACCGTCTACAAGATTGATTGCAGCTGCGGTAGTTCCTACATTGGTCAAACTAAGCGCACTATCGCGGAGAGGGTCAAGGAACATATCGCAGCTGTAAAGAATCGCCAGACGGCAAAATCAGCGATAGCGGAACATCTGCTCAACTCTAATTCCAATCACTGGATCGAGCTCCACCGGCCTAAGGTTCTATCCACCGATCGCCGATATTACCGAAGAATGGTTCGCGAGGCGATTGAGATTAAGCAACACAAAAAAAATTTCAATCGTGAAGATGGATACAAGTTATCATCTGCGTGGAGTCCAGTGATTGAAAAGTTAAAATATCGTAGTTGTCCGTCCAGCGCACCGGTTGATAATATTAGTGTCGTGTGTACCGGCCATTATAAATTATGAAAATCAAGTGAGGGTGTCTGTAAAAAACATCTTTGATCGTAGCAGGGGATGTCGTACACCGCCAGTCTGCCCATGACCACGGCTGGTGTAATCCAGTCGAAACGTCGGGAACCAGGTATATAGCCGCTTATCCACGCGTTAAGTCCCGTAGTATAAACTTTCATATAAATATGAAACGCGATAATTTAAAAAGTTATAAATCTTACTTGGTCCCCATACAACAGTATAATTATGATAATCGTCTCCCCAAATTGTACTTTCGTGAATTTTTTTTTTTAAAAAGCGTGATCTGATAGGCTCTTTGTCGTATACAATTGCTCCTCCAAATAATTCTTTAGATAAATTTGAATTCCCTCTTGCAAACGCAATTCGTATTAAGCCAGATCCATAGTGGAGTTTTCCATATACATGATCACGCGGTTCTAAGTTAATCTCTGAAAGAAGGAAAAAAATGTAAAAAAATATAGTACAACGTTGTGCTGATTTCCTTTACGTGTTCATGCTACCTTGCTACTAGTATTATGTGATCTGTGGTATCTGTTGAGCTCCATGACAAAATTAATAAATATTTTTACTTCAATGATTGGAATTGTACAAGCATCATGATTTTTTAGTTTTGTCTTATTTTATTAGTCCAATCTACTTATTAAAACGCTGATTTGAAAAAATCTTTATGTATTACATAGCTTTTTAGGATTTTTCCACGTGATCAATTAAGAGTCTAACTTTTTGTCTAAGTATCTAATCATACATTACTCCAAAATGGCTAGATAGACCGTAATAGTCATAATAAAAAAGTTACTAATTTGTTTTTCAATTAGTTTCGTTGGTTCAAAGAATAATCTTTTTTTTCAGATGGTAGATTTAGAAATGTGTTTAGTGTTACATATAAACGTACAGCTAATTAATATTACCCGGTATTAACCAATCACCAACTGATAATTTGGCTCGTACTTCGATTTTCCCATATTTAAAGTTGAAACTTTTGCGTGTAGTGATCTTGCCACTTATTACTGGAGGCATGATATGTGGACCAGATACGACTTTATAGCATTCATTCGTTGCTACTTGACCCGTACACCTGGTACTTTATTAAAACATATAATATTAAAAAAATTAGTCGTTATAAATTTAAAATGTATTGCCTCGGTGGTCTAGTGGCTAGCATATACACCTACACATCTAAAAGTACGAGTGCCGGATTGATCCAAGTTTAGTTACTGAGTTATTCTGTTAAGAATTTCTGAGTGACAATGCAGATTCGGGAGTTGGGAATTGGCGGATTTCACCTTCGTGCCTCGGACTTTGGAGAGCGAAAAAGTCGTCAGTCCTGCGCCTGATTTCTCACCGATAGTATCAAATTATAATCGCACAGGAGTTTGAGATTAATAGGAATAGAAACTGTACTTGTATGCGCGCTTAAGTGTAAACGCAGCCACGTACTCAAATATTACAGTGAACCATATTACGTATAAACGTTACCTAAACTAAATTTTTAATTTCCCTACTGGAAGTGGAAGGAAAGTAAAGAAAAAAAAATTGAGAAATATTTTTTAATAAAATTTCTTTCAAACTGTTCAAAATCTTTTAAAAACGTCTCAAAATTAAACTGAAACCGTACTAGGGAGTAACTATGGTTTCAATTACTCATTTACGTATATTTTAGTATTTCCTCATGATAAGGCTCTAAAACAGTTATTAAACGCCTGCATACACTTTTAGTAATTTGGGGTATGTGTCTTCCTCAAATTTTGAATAATGATTATGGTCAAATTTCGACCACAAGCGGAAACCTTTTTTAATTAATGTTGTTGTTATGTCGGATTCATCGGCTAGAGAAGCTAGTATTACCCACTAAAACCTAACAGAAACCCCGTCTTAATGGGGCGTCGCAAGATCCCTTACGCACTCAACCACGACTGCCTGACGGTAGGTCTGCCGAACCAGACTCTCAACCATGGGGTTGCTCTCACGGTACATTCTGTTGTCAGAGAAAATACCTGGAGCAAACCGCATGGTACACCGCCCACCGAGGTGTGTCACATAACAATACGTTTCTTGGCTTCGTGCCCGGCTAGCTACTAATGAAGGGTTAGCAGGCAAACAAATTGGTTTATGGTAGTAGCTATAAAATATTAATAGAATTTTTAAATACCTACATAATATTTAATTTTCTAGAATTATCGATGAACTTTTCCATTATATATTGTTTTGTGGGCTCTGGTTTGATCTTCAGTATCCCATCGTCGATACTAGTTACTGCTGTAGTTAGATATACGTTAAATGGGTAATCCTAAAAAATAAATTATGATTTAAAGTTATTGAAATTTAAAATATATAATGTGAAATAAAATTATAATGTGATGGTCTAAAACTTCTATAGTATATTTAGCTACTTATCATATCGTATAAAGTTAAAAATAATCTCACCGGTTCTTGGGGATACATATTCTCAAATTGCCATTGTGTTAGATTTTCAATACGTGTAGTGAAATCTTCGCTGAAAATAAGAGTACCTTTGCATACTTTTCTGCCGCATTGTAATTCTGTTTCGGAAATACCACAATTTGGCGGAAAGTCATTATCATCTTCAGAGAATTCTGGAAAAATGAATACAATATGAATTAGCAAATATATATTCCTACACATATTTAGGTAGGTATATATTTATTATCATTATATTTAAGTTTTATAATTAACTATTTGATTGATATAATTGTATTATAATAACAATAATATTAATTTTGATGTTTTCCCTAATCTAATTAGCAATTTATTTAGTACTTAATTTATTGTGGGCGATGAAAATTTGTATGAAACCTACCTTTTTAAAGTTTTTTTGTTGTAGTTTTAGCGCGAGCGAAGCCGCAGGTATTGCTAGTTATAATTATAAAAATGTTTAATATCAAGATAACTAATGACAATAATAATAATAAATAAATATATTGGGGCATTAACACACAGCAGCATCTAGTTTCATGGTAAGCTACGAACGCTAACGGCTAACTACGCTGACGGCTTATGTTATGGACATCAGATAGTTGGTACACTAACATGTATAACTTTAAATACATAGATATGTATGTATGTAGATATGTATCTATACTAATATTATAAAGAGGAAAGATTTGTATTTTTGTGTGTATCTTTGTAATGAATAAACTCAAAAGAACCCACCATTGGAAAGCTACATTTATCCTGAGTGACATAGGCTATATTTATTGCTAGAAAAGATTAGGGATCCTTACTAAAACTTAAGCAACGTAACTCAAGGTGTAAAAAAGTGACTTAAATCGTTTTTAGTCGCATGCGCTGCGGAAGCTATTGATAATAGAACAAAAGTATGTTCCCGTGGGATAGATTTGTTTTTGTTTGTATAGAGGCGAACCCGAGCGAAGCGAGGGTGAGCCGCTCGTTATAATAATAAACACCCATGACGAGTAGAAACGTTTGTGCACATCACACAAATGAATGCCCCCCAGCGGGACTCGAACCCGCGACCGCTGGCACAGCAAGTAGGGTCACTTCAAACTGACCCAAACGTGTTGTAAAACAAACATAAGTATACAAAGCTACATACCAGTTACAACCCAAGTTCCAGGTATTGAATAACCTGAACGTTTTGTAAAAACAGAGACAACATAATCAATTTGGTCTCCTTTTTGTAATATTAAGTTTCTATCCTGCATTATCCACAAACCATCTCGAAGATTAAGTACATATGTTTGACATTTATTATATCCAGCAGGGCATGCATAAAAATTTACTGATGTAAAGCCTTTGTCTGAAAATAAAATATTACTCTAGAAAATTATAATCAAACTTTTATATTATATAATACTTTCATAGATTTACGCGAATTTAAAGACATTTAAATAAAACTATCTTTCAGGATTTTTTCGCGGAATTATTTTGATTTTTGGTTCCCGACGTTTCGATTGTTTTAGAGCAATCATGAGAGGAGAGACTAAGGTGTTAGATGTCTCAAAGGCATTACATAGTTGTTACAGACAGCCTACCCACAAAATACAAAAATGAATTCAAATTTTGAAAATTGGCACCAAAGTACCTTAACCAATATTTGTTAATTTTAATCATTTTTATAATTTTAATTAATTTTGTACTTGAAATATGGAATATTTTTTATATAATTTAGCTGTTATTATTATACTTTTATTATAATTATTACAATTTTTTTTTACATTTTTTTTCATTGTATATATCTATAGGTCATGTATGTAGGTACGTCAAGGAAAATTCTGCGCTCTTAATATTCGACTGTGACAAAGCCCAAAAGGAGGGTTATATGTTTGATCTGTATATGTATGTATACAAATGTATATCCTATCCTATAATTCAGCGTATTTTTTAAGCGGCTGGACCGATTTTGGTGAATACGTCATTAGATTCGTCTTGATAACGTGATCGTCTTCATATTATATAAAAATGAAGGATTTTTTACGCGTTAATTTGTGCGGGCTTTTTTGTTATTTTGTATGTTTAATTATTAACTAATAAAAGGTACATCTAAGGTATATAACTTTAAATACATACATATTACAAATATAAACTCTTGACCTGAGTACAAACATTCGTGTTCAACACACCAAAGAATGCTCCCAGCGGGACTCGAACCCGCGACCGCTGGCACAGCAAGTAGGACTACAAAATGAGCCAAACAGTACTTTATAAGAAGAAGTAATGCTATTTTACCTGGTAAAGTAACCTTTAATCCACCCGATCGTAATGCTTCAAGCGAGCTTTTTGCCAGTGAAATTTTTAAAATACATAGAACCGCTATAAGTTTCAACAGACCACATTTTGTCATTGTAGCGTCCAATCGCTTACACAAGTATTTTCGTACTAGTTACGGCGAACTTGCTTGAGAGCTTGTCATTCGCTTTGTGTATGACGTATGAATACGCTAAAAGGAAAAACCTTTATTATTAATATATTAAAATAACAGATTTATTTCGGGTTACTATTATAAATGTGTTTGTATGTAGATGTGTAGGCAGTGGTAGCCCAGTGGTAACGTGCTCGCTTGGGAAACCGAGTGAAGCTGATTCAAATCTCTATCTAAAGTCTCGCACCGCTGATATTTTCATGTGCGAATCATTTCTAACATGATTACCACTTGCCTTACGGTGAAGGAAAATATCGAAACCTGCATGTCTGAGAGAACCTAACAAGTTTTCGAAAGACATGCGAACCCGCACTTGGCCAGCGTGGTGGACTATGGCCTGATTCCCCTCCCGCTTCGGCGGTCTCGCGACCGGAGGGTGAGGACCGGTTGCGGGACTGTGAAAACAGGCTCGTAACCGGTAGAGGGGAAGGCCGCGGTGGGAGAGGAGTGCCGGTATTTCGGTGCGCCGTTCTCCCTGCCCCCCGCGGCCTTGACGGGGCTGCCACCGTCTTAGATGGCAGACGCGGTGGGGCTGCAGGGGAAGAGGAGTGTCGGTGTGTCGTTGCCGCTCTCCCTGTCCTCTGCAGCCGATTGAAGGGTGCCCACTTCGGTGGGCGGTGTGGTTTAATGAGGCTGCTCCGGGTACTTCTCTGGTTCAGCAGAGTGGACTGTGGAGCAGCCTCATTGGTTTGGTGGCCGTCAGGCCTACCGCCGGGGCGTTGCGGTAGTTATGCGTTAGCGATCCCGCGGCGTCCCACTAAGGCGGAGGGGAGGGGAAACTTGGGGTTTAGTGGGTAGTACCAGCTCTTCTAGCCGGTGAGCCCCACATAACCTGGAGTATAGGTGGTATGTGTAAATGCATTCCCCAACTATAAAAAAAAAAAAAAAATGGCCTGATTCCCCTCGTGTTGAAGAGAGGCCCGTGCCCAGCAGTGGGAGGTTAAAATTGGCTGAATACATATAGTACATCTAATGTATGTTTGTAACACTGGAATGGCTGTACAGATTTGGATAAATTTTAGTACGCAGATAAACTATAACCTGGAGTAATACATAGCCTATTGTTAGGTATTTAGGGACTCGAGTTAAAATAAATATACAACAATGTAAATGGAACCTTAAATGCAATACTTTAAATTGTTTTCTCAAAAAAATAAATTAATTAATAGCGCGCTCAAATGTTGAAATGAGCGCTTATGCGGTGAGGACATTTTTTTGTCTATAATTGTGTATTTAGTACTGTTATTATTGTACGATGTTATTTACTCTTTAAACCCTAGGAGTTGTTAGGTAAAGATAAAAGGGTGGATGGACTACCTGGTTCGATGGCTACCTCATGTAGTTACTCACATGATACACTTGTTAATGTTTTATATTATATGTAGGCATCATTTAAATCTTATGATGAACAAACTGAATCCCAGTTTAAAAATATGCTACACGTCAATAATATTATTATTTATTTATCTTCCAATGACGCTCGAGCTATTTATGTATGTATTCAGCCCTTTTTAATGTCCCACTGCTGGGCACGGGCCTCCCTTCAATACTCTGGGGATCAGGCCATAGTTCACTACGCTGGCCAAGTGCGGATTGGTGGATTTCACATGTCTTTCGAAAACTTACTAAGTCCTCTCAGACATGCAGGTTTCCTCACGATGTTTTCCTTCACCGTAAGGCAAGTGGTAATCATGTTAGAAATGATTCGCACATGAAAATATCAGAGATGCGAAACCCGGGATTTGAACCCGCTTCACTCGGTTTCCCAAGCGAGTATATTATACAATTATTAATATATATAGTATATATAGTATTGTATTAAGGATGATAAAAATAAGTTAGTGATATAATACATACAAAGAATGTATACATAAAATATGTAGTAAAGAAGCGAAATCTATACTTTAAATATTTTTTTTAAAACAATTACTATTACGTGTCGTGCACAGAATGTGGACTCCAAAACCAAAATTATTGTTGTTTTTGTTAGTTTATCTGTTAATTCGTTTACTTGTTAAGCAAAATGGGACCTTTTTTGGAAATGTTGAGATTTCTCAACTTATGGAACCTACTTACATGGATTTTAACTAAATGTTGTGTAGTGATAACTTATTATTCGAGTCAATATTTAGGAAGACTTTTAGAACAGGAATATTTGTACTACTAAAACAAAGTCGCTGTCTGCCTTTAATTCCGTTTTCTTTTCCTTAATCACGCAACTGATTTTGATAGGGTTTTCACTAATAGAAAAATTAATAAACGCGGAAGGTTGGTGTATATAATTGTAAATATTTTTGTGAAAAAATCATACTTTCGCATGCTTACATAGTTAAAGCTGCCTAAACCATTATGAGAAATATCAAAACAATGTACTAAAAAATTGGAAATGCTTACAGAAAAGTCAGCGACAGCTTCTATATCCTCCTATATTCTTAGGTACACTGACAATAACTATTATCTAGTTTAAAATGTAGGGACGCACCCAAGAGATGCTAGGGTAAGTGGCTATTTAATAATAAGTCAATATTGCATGACGCTGGTGTAATTCTGTTTATTGTTTAATCTTCATTACCTATATATAATAAATGATTTTGTACAAGTCTTCTCTAAGAAAGCGATTTCTTTAGTTTTCTTTATTTATTTTTATACTAGCGACTCACCCTCGCTGCGCTCGGGTTTGTCCCTACTTAAGTTTTAACGTTTAATAAAGATTTCTTAGAGATGAGATATTTTTCCACCGTAAAAAGTATCTTATATGTTGACCCGGATAACCAGCTACCATCATACCAAATTTCATCAAAATTACTCCAGTGGTTCTTCCGTGATGCGGTCACAGACAGACAGACAGACAAAAATTCCAAAAACTATAGATTCGGCCTCTGTATCAATAATAATGTCCAATTAATAAATATTTTTCAAAAAAATATTTAATGAACAGATTCGCCTTAGTTATAATTTTATTATATGTATAGATAAAGGTAGTGCGCAAAAATACAATCTGTTTGATGGTGAAAATAGCCGTAGCATGTAACAAACGTATAATACCAAGGACATTACTAATCATTTTTATTTTGAAAATATTAAGGAGAAGGAAGATAATGGGGGATGAAATAAGGAGGTGATGGGGAATTGAGGAGGGAAAGTCGAGATCCGGCCCTTTCATAACATTATTAAAGCTGTACCACTCAAACGCTTATTCTATACCTATATCTATGCAAAGCTTTACTTCTTCTTTACTTCTAGTGCTTTTTACAATTCTCAATTGAGTTTTCTTATTAATGGCTTCAAATCATGTCTATTGAGCACAGATTACCTGGAACTAGATGGCGCTGTGTGTTAATGTCCCAACATATTCCTTTGTTTATTATAGCCATATTTCTTAAAAATCAATTTCCATTATTTTACCATCAAAAATGATTGTCATCTTTTTCCTTCGATCAGTAGCGGTCATAATAAAACAAGAAAACTTTATAAAAATGATATTATTTTATTACAAAGCGTATACATTAACGGAGTCCACAATCAACTCTGGGGAGATCCAAGTTGGATACCAAGAGTCTTTTGTTTCCCAGAACTTCAATGTTGCTTTACTGTTACGGTTCTGCCACGGTTTGTCGCTGCTGTCAGCAAAGTCGTGTATACCTCCAACGCGAACTCCGAGAGAGATGTAGAACTGTTATCAAACGATGAAAATTAAGGTTAACAATGTTAAAGAATTTCAATTTTAAATGTCACACAATAAATAACGTTTTATCGTTGTATCGTTTCTGCGTGAAATAACGATGAACTAACGCTGTAGCAGATATTGTAACGAATTTATAGATAAGTACAGGAATGTTCGCATCGCTTGGGTGGATCATTAAGTGCCTTTTACTCGTATATTTATAATACTAGCAACTTGCTCAGGTTCATTCTTAGATACGTTTTAACGGTTTGCATGGAATAAATATACTATATACTATATGATATATAGCCTATAGCCTTCCTCAATAAACGGGCTATCTAATAAAAAAGAATTTCTCAAATCAGATTAGTTGTTCCTGAGATTAGCGCGTTCAAACAAACTCTGTTTCTTTATAATATTAGTATAGATTATAATATTATAACATGTAACGTCAGGTCACCATTTTTTGGTGAATGTTAAATTATTTTTAATAGAAGCTCATGTGCTGGCTGAGCAATGCTACTCCATTATATAATGTATCTATATATTAAATTTTATCCAAATTTATCCAGCTGTTTAGTGTAGAGGACTAACAAACATACATTTACACACAAAATTTTACATTTTAGGTATTGCTTACAAATTGATCTAATGGTGCCATAACAGATCCTTTAAGCCACATAGCTGCGTGTGGCACCGCATGGTCCCTGCCGCTCGAGTAGAAACCTTCTCCGGGAGTTACATCACCGTAAAGCTCACCATCCACGTACATCTGGATACCGTCTGATGAATATAATTAATAATAAAGAAAACGAACTGCTTTTAAAATATAATTGCAGCGCTCTCAACACGACAGGTCGAACAATAAATTCGTATTCTACCAAGCAATTGACTTGTCCCCGTCTGCATACTTAACACAGTCAGAATTCTTTCAAGAGAATCTTCAATAAACAAATTAGAAGGTGCTTAAAGTTTGTTTTAATATTCCCTTTCTAATTTGTAGTCAGTAAATATAAGTGAAAAATTCTAATAATATCATACAGTGGCAATGAGTTTTCATACGTATCATGATGATCTTCGTTACATTTTTTCTTAGGTAACATATTTCATCAATGTTGTTCTATATACTAATGTCATGTGAGATTTTAACCATTATGTTAATAGATTTTATCTATTCAAATATTTTAAAGTTGAATAATTTATTTTTTTTACCTAAAATCTTAAATAGTAGTTTTAGAGATTATCTCTTTATTGTGAAAGGTTAAAAACAATCTAACATAACCCTGTAACCCGTAGGCAGAGAGAAACTATATATAAGCTATAAAATAACTTACTTGGTCTCCAAACTAAAGTGTAGTTGTGGAAGTCCTTATTCCAATTGTCAATTCCAACAGTTTCCTTTAAAAGGTACGATCTGTATGGCTCGGTGTCAGAAAGAACCGGTCCTGCGTACAATTTCTTGGCGAATGCTGGATTACCTTTAGCATAGGCGATTCTAATGAGACCTGATTCGTATCGCTGACTACCGTACGCGTTATCACGCGGCTCCAAATTGATTTCTGTGAATATAAGTAATATAGAGAAAAGTGGTTAGTCTTGTTGTTTACCCAATTTTTAGTGACAATGAGGACTATAAGGGTGGTTCTAATTCTTTAAATATTTGAATATACATATATTTTGTAGAACTTCGAGATATTTTAGGCAAGATCCTAATAAGTAAAGTTATTTCTTGAACATTATTTCAGTCAATAAAAGTTCTAAATTAAAACAGAGGTATCATAGTAAAGATAATAATTTTAGAAAATTACTATATCAATAATGAAGAAATGATAATGAGATACAGATTTTATTTACCTGGTATTAACCAGCAGCCCGCTGGTACCTTTGCGCGTACTTCAATTTTTCCAAATTTAAAGTTGAAGTGATTTCGAGTGGAGATCTTTCCAGTGATTGTTGGTGGCAGAATTTGAGCTCCCGATGCCTTTTGAATACACTCCCTCGAACCCAATTTTCCTGTACATCTGAAATATCTCAAGACATTAGCACTTTTGAATTGTCAACTTCATTTAAAGAGATTCAGTGTAATCCATACCACCATTTAAATAAAAATATATCTACTTATTATAGTTTAGTATAGGTTTCTTAGAAATGAGATATTTTCCCGGAGTCAAAAGTGTCCTAATGTCGACGCGGATAACCAGCTATCATCATACCAAATTTCATCAAAATCTGTTCAGTGGTTTTCTAGTGATATATTCACAGAGAGACAGACAGAGAGACAGACAAAATGTCTAAAAACTATAGATTCGGCCTATGTATCGATAATAATGATTATTTAAATAAGATTTTCCAAAAAATATTTAAGGTACAGATTCGACTCAGTCAGAATTTTATTATATGTATAGATTGATCCAAGCAAAGTTAATCCATAAATTTTATTCTATAATAAAAAATATGGGCTTGATTGAAATGGATTCAGAAA
Source organism: Argynnis bischoffii washingtonia (assembly GCA_033884665.1). Classification (NCBI taxonomy): domain Eukaryota; kingdom Metazoa; phylum Arthropoda; class Insecta; order Lepidoptera; family Nymphalidae; genus Argynnis; species Argynnis bischoffii. The sequence continues at coordinate 2,498,946 of CM066619.1, read as the reverse complement.
TTAATTTGAAGTTAAATTTGGTTTTCACAATTAAATTATTCATTGAAATATTCAATATAAAGATAAATATACAATTTTCAATACTGTACTCTCATTTCATCAGCTGTATATATATAACAGGGAGGTATGTCAATGGTATTCATAATCTGACGACACCTTCGGCTCATTTTGTAGTGACCCTACTTGCTGTGCCAGCGGTCGCGGGTTCGAGTCCCGCTTGGGGGCATTCATTTATGTGATGAGCACGAATGTTTGTACTCAGGTCATGGGTGTTTACATTTATTTATTTATTTATCCCAAAAAATAATGACAAGTGTCAAAAACAATAAAACTATAAAAGTAAGTATAGTTTTGTTTTACAAAGCTTATTATATAATATAAATGAAGTATATATAACTTATTATATAATATAAATACAAAATATATTCTTATCATTCGTTCATAAAATTCAAGAGCTTTAACCACGTTGCAATAGTAGATTAAGTATGCATATATTTTACTGTTAAAGTGAGAAAATGGCTCTTAAACGTTTAGTTTGAATAAGATCTATTGAAACACAATGAAACGTATTAATATTAGGATATTTCTAGGAACAAAATTTACTTGGTTTACATTCTAACATGTATAATTATGATATAATTTTTATCATTCGGTGATCACTAACATCTAAACTAGGCCGAGCCTGTATCTTAGATGTTAGTTTCTTCCAGTGAAACACAATTAATGCATAAATAACACTTGACTAAAAAGAATGCTTATTATTATTTTAAATACACACTAAATAAAATCATGATAGAACAAGTCAACACCTCAAACGATTTATCATCTAATTTTGCGGGTAGTAGTACTACAAACTAACCGTCAGTCGAAAAGTATTGTAACGCGCATCACTCGATCAAAGAATAACTACATAAACCAGGGACGTCGGCACTTTTAAACATTTATTTATTTTTATAATTTTATTAAATGTCATTTGAGAAATTTCGTTGCCTATGATCTTGTTATAGATCATTTGCTGTTTTAAATTAAAGGTTACTTTTTATTATGTTTTACAAGAAAATATGAAGGTAAAAGTTAAAATTTATTCTATTAAGAAGGATTTATATAAATACTTGTACATTGAATAATTTATTATTTTATTTTAATTTTTATATTATTTTGTAGTTCTAAGTAAGTTTTTTATTTCATCATAATTTTGTGATTTTAGCCAAGAAGTTATTGTATTTATAAAATGTATATATTTAAAGTTATATATGTGTAGCGTATCAACTATCTGGTATCAATAACACAAGCCTCGTAGCTTACCATGGAACTAGATGGTGCTATGTGTTAATGTCCCAATATATTATTATAGCAGGTACCTACTTGCAAGAAGACCGTGCTTACTTACTACTACTGGATTTATTTTAGCCATTCAGATGTGAAAACATTTCAAGCATGTAATGCATACATTGCCCTCGAGTACTCCTAGTAGGTACAATAAAGTATATTATGTATATTTTTTACTTATAATGTTACCAAAGTATACTTACGTGTTTGTTAAGTCCCAAGTACCTTCGTATAGAAAGTCTTCCTCGAAACGTGATTGTGTTAGGCTGGGCATGATTTTTAGTGCACCGTCAGCTATACTAACAGCTCCTTCTGATAAATAGGCGTTAAACGGATAATCCTGTAATAATCGAAGTTTACATTATTAGTAGGTAGATGATGTATCTATATTAGTAAACTAGCGACTCACCCTCGCTTCGCTTCGGGTTCGTCCCTAGACAAAAACAAATCTATCCCACGGAACCCGTACACTTTTCCGGGATGATATATAGCCTATAACCTTCCTCAGTTAACGGGCTTACAAATGCGAAAAGAATTTTTCAAATCGGATCAGTAGTTCGTTGAGATTAGCGCGTTCAACCAACCAAACAAACAAACAAACAAATAGACAAACAAACAAACCCTTCAGCTTTATAATATTAGTATAGATGATGTATCTAACTGGTATTGACATTTTTGTCGTAGAAACGAATTGAAAGGTATGTTTGTGTATTCCGTATAATTAACGTCATAAGAATTCATAAGTAAAAAGTTGCCTGGCTACCAACTATCTTTATTGTAAGAACATCATCGTATATTATAAAGAAACAACTAACAAATTTTTAATTTTATTATGAAGATTTAAAATTATGAAGTATTAAGTTATTATTAATTTACTGTTTAAGAATATTAGAAGAATAGGTAGGTACTCGATATTATAACTAGTGTTCGCGCAACTTTAATTTTTTTTCTACTCTTTTACATTCATTTATTGAATATCTGAGAATATATACTTTTATATGTAACTAGCGAGTCACCCTCGCTTCGCTCGGGTTCGTCCCTAGGTACGTTTTAACGGTTGGTATGAAATAAAAATATTTAAATTTCTCAGCTTTTCTGTACTATAATATACATGTAATATACATATAAACCTTTCTCTTGCATCACTCCATCTATTAAAAAAATTGCATCAAAATCCATTAAGTAGTTTTAAAGATCTAAGCATACATAGGAACAGACAGACAGCGGGAAGCGACTTTGTTTCACACTATGTAGTGATTACAATACAAAATATTACAATACCATTACAATTAAACTGATTTGTCTTTACATATACGTACAAAAATTGATTCCAATTTTTTTTTCAATAAGACTAAAGCTCGTCAAGAAACAAAAAAGAAACGGGAAAATAAGCCAATAAACTATTTACTACATGTATATAGATTACAGATATTATATATTAATCAGTGATTCGTACTTTTAATTCAGAGACCGTACGCATGTTACCCTACCCTAATGAAGATAATATGAAAGGCTGTTCACATTGTTTTTAGTTTAAAAGATAATAAAACATATTAGGGTTAATTACATTACATAGTGACGAAAACAAATAATTTGTGAGCCTGTGTGTGTACTCATTATTTCTTCACACTATGATAACATACTTGAATTTTAGTAAAACCTTGAGTGGAGTAAAAATTATGAAACATTGTAATATAAAATTCCTATTAGTGAACTATACTTACAGGTTCTTGAGGGAACATGTTCTCTGCTTCCCAATTTGAGAGACCCTTTAGGTCAGGTTTATTAAAGTCTTCACTGAAAATAAGTGATCCCTGACACACGCCTTGGAGGCCCTGTACAGAAGTTTGAGAGCGGAGGCAGGTAGGAACCTGAGTTACGGGAGCAGACGTAGGCCCAGGACCAGGTCGAGGTGTCTCAACGGGTATCACATTACCATCTACAGGTTTACCTTCCTCGTCGACAAACTCTGAAATTAATTTTTTTACTGTTATCCTTTTTCTGATGTTTTTGGGCACATCGGCAAAACTCGCTGAAATTAATCATCTGCGCAGACGATATAATTGTGCACAAGTGTGCATGCAGACACATGTACACTCTCTCTGCCTGTCACTCTCAATTTCTGATGGGACGACAATTCAACACGACCGATTAGAGATAACGTTTAGCTTTACGTGCTCTTTGAGGCACAAGGTTTGAAACGTCGTCAAGTTCCGAACTCCGAACTGTTACTGAGAACTTCTTAACAGAAAAACTAAATTTGGCCCGATCCGGTTCTCGAACCCAGGACCTTCAGATTTTCAACCATACATGCTAACCACTAAACCACCGAGGCAGTTACCGATAACACTACCTACGAATAACTATCTACAAGCTTATTTTGTGGAAACAATAAAAACAGTTAAATTTTTTTGTAATTTAGTGCTTTACACAACATATTATTGATATAGCACAGAATTAATTTACTAGTCGTGTATGAGACATACAAAATATACTTTGTAATTTGGAACACAATTAATATTACATTTTTTGAGTTTTCTCAAATGAAATTACGCCAGAAATTTTTTAAACTCTTTTTTCTCCGTTATAATCCACAATCATTTAATAAGTTTAACCAGACAAATTCTGTATTTTAGCGCAAAAAGTGTACACTTCAATAAAAATAAGATATGCAATAACTATGTATGTAATTTGAATTTGAACCTACCTGTCACAGTCCATTCTCCATTATCCTGTCTATAACCTAAGCCATTTTTAATAACATAGGTCCAAAAATATATTTTATCGCCCAATTTTAGTTCAGCGTTCCGATCTCTAAAAACCCAGACTCCATTCTTGGGTTTGGTGACGTCTCGCGCCCATTGACCAGCTTCTAAACCTTCCATCTCCTGATTAAGGTTTCCATGGAAAGCGAATAATGAGAAACCATCATCTGTAATTTTATAAGAATTATAATATTTGTCGCATTTTTTTTAATATAATAATGCCAGGTTGAATTTTTATAGAATACTAGCTTTTGCCCGCGACTTCGTCCGCGTGGAATAGTGACTGCTCGCAGAGCTACCGGCGCGGCGCGGCGGCCAGCGCCCTCCCCCCTCACGACCGCCCCGCCCTCGCCTTGTATCGGGCTGAGAGCGCGCTCACCCATACTCCGCGTAAACTTAAATATGTATATTTTAAAACTATGATATCTCCTAAGATATTCATTGAAATCAAATGATGTCAAAGGTAATTTTGTTCAAAATTAAATACTTGTGATGAATAACGTGTTTATTTGGATAAGGATTAATATCATGTTTATAAAAACACCTTCGGAAGTAATGCATTATTTTAGAACAAATTTGATTACCATAAAAAGGGTTATATTGAGTCAACCTTAAAAAATAGACATATGCTGTCGCGGTACTCTTTTTTAGAACTTTTAAAGGGAAACAATTCCGTCATACACAATTTTTGTGCAACTTTAACCGTTTACGCAGCGCACGCAATAGAAGCTCTCAAAAGGAATCATTTTTTCCCGTTTTTGCAACATTTTTCATTTATGCTCCGCTTCTATTGGTCGTAGCGTGATGTTATATAGCCTAAAGCCTTCCTCGATAAATGGAATATCCAACACAAAAAGAATTTTTCAATTCCAACCAGTAGTTCCTGAGATTAGCGCGTTCAACCAAACACACAAACAAATAAACAAAAAACTTCAGCTTTATAATATTAATATATTAGTATGGAAAACACTGGACCCAAGATCGAGAAAAAAAATGCAGTTATTATTGTTTTTTAAAATAAAATAATGTTTACTTTGAGGAAAATTTGATAACTTCAACATTTAATGTACTTTTCTTTCACGTTCGATCCATTTATTCCACTCTGTACATAAATAGGCAAAGACGAAACAGTTCAGCACCTTTTTCTCTTCTGTTTGTCAACCGATTTTCTTCTTTTTTTGTTCAGTTTTTTTGTTTTTTTGTGTTTGCTAACACGTTTTGTGTTACCAGTAAAAAAAATATGGAAATAGTTTTTTTATATACATAAGTGAATTCTATTTATATATGTTTTCCTTAAATACTCAATAATAATTATGGAAATTTGTGAAATTTCGACATGGAATGGGCATTAAATACAATAGCGTAAATCCGGACCCTCGCCATAAAGAAGAATGAATAAGTTAATTAAAATAATGTTCAGTCCACTTAGCATGACCTCAGTTATTATAAAATTTGTAAGGATCACCTTTTCTATCAAAAAGTCATTAAAATTTGTCAATAAGTTCTTGACTGGTGTGAGGTGAACACAAAGTAATGATAGCCGTACAAATATTTTAAAGTCTAAAGACTTGTACTTCCCTTGTTAATATTTAGTACCTGGGAGTTCTTTTTTATTATATCATATTTTTTAGATTTAAAATAAAAACTAAAAACTTGAATAAATACAAAAAAAACCAAAGTAAAAACTTTGAATACGACCCGGATTCGATCCCGGACGTATGTACGTGATATTCTATCTTGCGCCTTGGTCGCTTGACTACAATGCTTATGCCCGAGCGTAAGAAATTATTGACCATATTTTGCGTGCAATAATACGAAAAAAACACCACATGAAAACTCGAAAGCAGGCGTTTTCCCAGACATAAGACTAATCTAGATCGATTTTTCGCCCCCGAAAACCGCCACATAGCAAATTTCAGCGAAATCGTTAGAGCCATTTTCGAGATCGCACTTATAAATAAATAAATATACAAGAATTGCTCGTTTAAATATATCAAATTCAAGTAGATAATAAAAAATCATGCATCAATGCAATATTCATATTTTAATGAAAAAAAATGTAGTGATTATATATATTTTTAATTTAAATAGTAATTAATTACTATCCGCTATAACTAACTATTCATCATATACCAAGTTTTAATTGATTTATTTATGATTTAAGTATTTATTCATAACTATCGGCTCGGCAACAAAAACAAATCTATCAGACGGGAACTGTACATTTTTTCGGGATAAAAGGTAGCCTATATATTATTCTGATGTATGAGCTATATTATTGTACAGTTTCATTAAAATCCATTTGGCAGTTTTTGCGTGAAAGAGTAACAAACATCCATACATCTATACATCCAGACATCCTCACAAACTTTTGCATTTACATATAATATTAGTAAGCAAATAATATGTAACTTTATTAAAATATATGAATTAAATTATTTGTATATCTTTGGAGTTCACAGATTATTAATAATATTTATCATTAAAATAAAAAGCTTCGTAATAAAGCTCCAAAAGCTTTGGCGCCTAGCAATTTAACTAGTTTTTGTATGAACCTGTTTTAAAGAAGCGGAGATGTTGTAATGTAATAATTTATTTTCAGTTCAATGTACGCTCAATGATGATATAAAAAGTGGGAGGAATAACCTATGTTATTGATTATACATTTTAATGGTCGCCTATAGCCTCGTTGAGATAAGTATACTTCAGAAACAATATATTCATAACTAGCGATTGACCCTCGCTTTGCTCGGTACCTAGTTGTGTTTTAATTTTATAAAAAAGGTAATTTAAAAAGTACTTTAGGAAATAGACACATGCTTCCTTAACAAAAAAGACTTTACTTTAAGTCAGCGATAGCCACAGCGGACGAAAACCGGTTTTTTTTTTAAAACACCGTCATAGTTCAGCCATTTTATACAAAATATTTACAAATTATTATATACATAAACTTTTATTGTTTATCGCTTTTTTTCGTACCGTAGTTTAGAAGAAGTAAGAGGTGAAACAGACAGAGACAAACAACGACTATTTACATATGAAGGAGAACTCAGCCGAATTATGTATTATGCCGAACATAATAATTATTATATTAATTATTATGTTTTCCATGGGAATGAGAGATTTCACTGTAGTAAAATGTACCCTAAATGTTGATCCGCGTAATAAATTATAGCTACACAAAATTTAGATCAAATTCGTTTAGTGCGTTTTGCGTGAAATGCACACGGACATACAGATAAATTACTAGAACTATTGTTTTGGGGTCTATATTCTGTACACAACATGTAAGTCATTGTTTTAAAAAAAATATTTACATACAGATTTCGCTTTGTATTATTATTCTAGCGACTCACCCTCGCTTCGCTTCGTGTTCGTCCTTAGACAGAAACAAGTCTATCCCACGTCAACCGTACGTTTTTCCGGGATGATATATAGCCTGTAGCCTTCCTCAGTTAAGGGGCTATCTAATGCAAAAAGAATTTTTCAAATCGGGGTAGTACTTCTTAAGATTAGCGCGTTCAACCAAGCAAAAAAAAAAACTTTTCAGCTTTATAATATTAGTATAGATTTTACATAGACAAGACTTAGTAACTATAGAAACAATAATAGATATTTACAGGTCGCTTGTAGGAGATATCGCTTCTGGTTTTCCCTAGTTTATGCGCATTTGCGCCGTTATCAGTAGAACAATTTATGTTATCAATAATCAATAAAGGAAATTACAAATACACTTAATTAATATACAAAACAAATGTCCGCTTAGCTATCACTATACATATCATGTCCGCGTGGAATAGTGGCAAGAATGCAAGCTGCATTCCCCTGTTAATTGTTTTGACAATATCAGCGCACTTTTATGGTCTACATTCATCGTAAAATTTGAGATATATCTATGCTTCATATAGGTAGGTACCTACTGCAAAAAAGGCAGGTACAAACCACAGCTAACATATTATTACCCATGTTACGCTATTTCTATAAATTCGAAATTTTATATGTTTGTGTAGGTATATATGTATATATGTTTGTTTGTTAGTCCTTCATTGACTATTTCTGAAACAGCTTGACGGATTTGAATAAAGTTTTTAGAAATAGATAGAGACCTGGAACATGTAACACAAAAGCTACTGAGTGGCAAAGATTGCTAAAAAGTGGAGCTACCGATGTTACTAATATAAAATGGCATCTTGCTTGCTTGCTATCATATCTTTACATAGCTTTGCTACTAGATAAACCCTTCAGTTCAGGGTTCGTGAACCGTTTCAGATGCACTTAGCTTAACACATTCGCCGCTTTCGTCTTTATCAAAATATATTTGTCATAGCAAACTATATAGCAGACCAATACATTAAATTATGGGGTTCCAATGTTTTATATGGAACTTGATATTATTTGCTCACACCCATTTTCTAAAAATAGAGCGTACTGTTAGCCCGGGAAATCAGAAAGGCTTTTTAAAAAAGAATAAAATATTTATTAGGAATTAATTAGAATGGTAACCGCTCTGTTCAATGTTTTCACGCAGACTAACTGGTGTACGGGATGACGTTCTACGACTCGGAACATAATGCTGACGGCACTAGTTAAGGGGTTGCACATTCAGCATTATCCCTTGCATAATTAGGGTCTAACACCTCCCCCTTTAAGTAGAGGCTTTGGGGTTAAATTCAAAGCCTCTATTAAATTCTAGTTCTAAGTGGAGCTATAGCTGGAGTGTTACTGAGTTCAATTTCGGGGTCTTGTCTGTCGGTCATGTCTGGTTTTTTAGGAATCGTTTCCGCTAAAGATTTGTTAATATTAAATTTGAATTGAAAAGGGCGGTTGCTCGTCGGCTTACAAAATTTCTTAATAACTAAATATGATAAAAATGAAATCATTAAAATAAACACTATAATTACGAGAGCTGAATAATGTATTCCATATTCTACAATATGAGGCTGTTTTCGAGATTCAATTTTTTCCAAATCTTCTAGAATAGTTTTAAATTCGGTTTTACTATCGGAGTTGAAATCATCCAAATCTATATTATGTAGGTGAACAGGGGACACATTATTCTTGACATCGTTTAGCTTAGCTAAATTACAGCAAGTATCATTTATAAGACTAAATTCTGGGAAATGATTGATAGGTGAAGAAATATTTAATACATTGTGCTTAGGTATAAGTGTAGTACTTTTGCAATATCCGATACAGTCCTTAGGAATATGCAGTATTCCAGTTCCTAAAATATTTATTTCGAATAGTTTAGAGCCAAGACAATCTATTGATATTTTCTGAGGGTCCGACTGTATAAAAATCCACTTATTATTCAACAGAGGTTTCCAAGTGTCAATTTTCCCTAATATTATCTTATTCTTACACTGTTGTGGTTTTTTACTTATCACTTTTGCTAACAACTCACTTTCACATGTAGGTTTTGCTTCCGTAGAGTAAACATTCTCAATGTCACAAATTAGGCTTCCGGAGCTCACACGTTTACAGATCTTTAAATCATTAAAAACACAGTAATGAGATTTGTCAATGGTCATTGCTATATATCTATTATCAGGAATAATTAGGGTAAACGAGTCAGGTTCTTTTAACTTATAAGGTGTCGGAAGGGCTATGTTATGGTACAGAACGTATTCTTTAGTTTTTACCAACGGTACTTGCAAAACAAACACAATCTTATTATTAATATAATAGCAAACTAGGTTAGATATACTTAAAATTACGTGAATAGAGTTAATATCTAAAACCACGGGCAACTCTAGGTCACTCGACAAATGCCTGTAACTATCTGCAAGCTCTCTGTGTAACTGTTTAGGTGTCATTATAGCAGGGTGAAGAATATTCTGACTGCTGAATAAGATGGCGTTGGTTACATCTTTTAATTGGAATGATAAGGTAAGTATAGAGGCTTCTAAGGTACTTAGTATTTCATTAATATTTGCAAGTATTTGCAACCCATTAGTCCTTTCATTAATAGTTTTAATACTTAGTGAGAGCGTGTTGATAGCTACATCGAGGTTATCCTCGTTTTCTCTTATCTTATATAAAGTGTCGTTATAATATCTTAATGTAGACTTAGTAACTAATATATTCTGTTTCATAAGCGAGGCTAACTGTTTTTCATCCTGCTGTAAGGATGTTATTGCTGTTTCATATTTTATGCCATCACTTTCATCTAGGGTACCAAATATCTGTTTCAAAATTGTTCCTATACCTCCTACCCAAGCGCTACGCTTGCTTCTATTGTCAATAAGGTGTGAAATGGCGGAGAACTCTTTATTCATGTCTTGAAATCGCGCTGTTAGTGGTTGCAAAGAATTGTGACATTCTGACTCAATTTCCACGACTCGAGTCTCGCTGCATAGGTGCTTTATAATACTCAAGGTGTCTTCAATATTTTGTATATGTGATTTAAAATGTGAAATATCTACCGGTATCAAGATTTGTAGTTGAACATTATTAATTTTAAGTTTCCCTAGATAATCGTAATAGATCCCTGAACTTGAGGTTATTGGCTTGATAAAATCCGGTTGGGGTTGTCCCTGAGCTGAACTGTAAAGTAATAGTTACGATAAACTAAGGTAAGTAAATTATGCTTAATCTTATAATGTAATCTATTTTATACTATGACTTATTTATGATTATCAATTTATTTTATGTATGTTATTATTAATAATGTATACCTATTACCTATATTATATTAGCGATTTGGTACCTTGATCGTCCTAAGGTAAGTATTTACAGATTATTCTCGACAACTTCGGCCGGTTTTACCTGGTCAAAATGATGCGTAACATGACGCCTATTGATTAATAAGGTAAGTGTATTATTACCATTAATTTTAATGACTTTATATGGACCCTTCCACAGGGGCGAGAGTGCCTTACGCATTCTTAAGTGATTTTTAAGATAGACATAGTCTCCAGCACTATATTTTACTGGACGAGTACGAGTGTCGTAATAGGTTTTTGAATATTGTTTAGATTTCCCAATTGACTCTAATGCTTTATCTCTAGAATATTTTAAGCGGCTTTGAAGCATGCGCACATAATCTGGATAGGTAGCTCCTAGGGTTTCCTCATAGATAGAACTGGGAATTACAGGTTTGTTTCCGAACATTAGCTCAAAAGGGGAATAATTGGTTGTTGAATGGATAGACGTATTATAGGTGAGCATAGCGGTATAGACATAGCGGGGCCAATTCGTTTGCTCCGGATCCACGAAAGACCTCAAATATTCCTTAAGAGTTGAGTGGCTCCGTTCCAGAGCACCCTGAGTTTGAGGGTGATATGGAGACGACCATAGATTTTTAATTTTTAAAAATTTACACGTTTCTTTAAATAGCTCTGATGTGAAGTTAGTACCCTGATCAGTTAGAATTGTTTTAGGGATACCGAATATAGAAATATAGTGGAGTAAACATTCACTTGTTTCCTCCGCTGTCGTACTACGAATCGGATACGCGGAAGTGAATTTGGTAAGATCATCTTGTATTGTTAATATATATTTGAGTTTTGCCGGCCCTGCTTCCGGCAGGGGTCCGACGATATCTAAAGATATTCTCTGGCAAGGTTCAGTCGAAGTACTTGTGATCTGCATTGGAGCGCGGTTTATTCGTCTAAGAGCTTTATTCATTTGACACTGCGGACATTTCTTAACAAAATTCTCGACATCACTACGCATGTTCTTCCAGTAAAACATTTCTTGGATCCGTTTTAGCATTCGGCTGGTACCGAGATGTCCGGCGATTGGGATATCATGATTGTCTTTCAATATTTTAGAAATTTCGGAAAGAGATGGATATAAAATTTTGTCCTTATGGATATGTATAGTAATTCCTGAATTATTGAATAGGAAAAGGAGCATATTATAAATCTTAACAAACTGGTGAGAGTCAAATGGGTTTTTGAATTCAGTTATAGCTATATCTGTGATATTGCTATCAACAAGATTCACGACTAATTCATTCCTGAGAGATTTAAGACTTTTATATATATCTATGTATGAGGATTTATCGAAATGATAGACCTTGAAAAACAATAGATAGTAAGTTATGTTATTATGATTAAATGATATGAATGAATTCAATGTTCTTTCTTTATTTACGATTTCTGTGTTATCAGGTACACTATCAAGAATACTCTGGACAAATGGATTGGATTCATCGAGATCAATGGAGGTTGGTAAGACAACAATTTTACATTTTGATTTGGTTATGTCTTCATTATATTCCAAGATCTTAGTGTCGAAATTCTTATCATTTTTAGACATTATTTTCAGGAATGCAGGGTAATCGTCATCAGGTAAGTTTAGATCTGTAGGGACACTAGGAGATGGAATAGGATCTGCGATAACGTGATCGTCGGAGGGTTGTGCTGACTCAGGTATGTTCATTGGTTCAGGTTCGTCCTCTCTCGACGGCTCGGGAGCGTTGGAAGGTAAGGTTGAATCAGCTAACGTTATATCATTGTCAGGATTAGGATTTGAAAAAGGTGAGTTAATTTCGGGTAGTATCGCAACATCAACGTTAGGCTGGAGAGGATCTGGAGATTGTACAATTAACTCATCAGGGTTGAAAGAAGGTGGTGATATGAGTAGATCCATCAAATCTCTATCCGGTTCTTGAATGGGTACACCTTCTATATTTGAATTAGATTCCGTAGAAGATTCAGGCTGAATTGGATTCACTGGGAATCGAGACAGGGCATCGGCATTTGTGTTAATTTTCCCTTTTTTATATTTGATGTCATATTCAAATTCTTCCAGTTTCAAACGCCACCGAATAAGGCGTGATCCTGGATCTTTACATTTAAATAGCCACTCTAATGGTTTATGGTCCGTTAGGACCGTGAATCGATGCCCATATAAATAGGGCCTGAATACTTTGGTGCCGAAAATAACGGCTAAACATTCCTTCTCTGTGACGCTATAATTGCACTCGGCACGATTGAGCGTGCGAGATGCGAAGGCGATAGGACGATCTTGTCCTACAGATCCTTGTGATAAAATTGCAGATATTGCGAACTGCGAAGCATCACAAGTTAGAAGGAAAGGTTGTGTGAAATCAGGATATGCTAGAATTGGAGCGGAGGTGAGTTTGCTTTTCAGAGACTCGAAAGCAAGCTGTTGTTCGTTACGCCAATCGAAAGGGATGTCCTTTTTCAGGAGAGACGTGAGGGGTTTGGCGAGTTTTGCGAATTCGGGTATAAACCTTCTGTAATAAGAGACTAAACCCAGAAAAGATTTGACATCCTTTGGGGTCATAGGTGTCGGAAACTCGGATACAGCTTTCGTTTTCTCTGGATTTGGTTTTACGCCATTCTCGTTTATAACATGGCCTAAATAAGCTACTTCCTTACGGAGGAATTCACATTTTTCTGGTTGGAGTTTCAGATTAAAATTACGAATCCTGCTAAAAACGGCATTGAGATTGGCAATATGAGAAGTGAGATCAAAGGAATAAATGACGATATCGTCGAGGTAGACGAAGCAACGTGTTCCTTGCAGCCCAGAAAGGCAGTTATTCATGAGTTTTTGAAAAGTAGAAGGGGCATTCTTGAGTCCAAAAGGCATTCGGTTAAATTGAAAATGTCCCTGGGGTACAGAAAACGCGGTTTTAGGAGCATCTTCAGGAGAAATAAGTATCTGATGGAAACCGGAAGTAAGATCTAACGTAGTGAAATATTTACTCTTTCCTAATTGGTCGAGAATTTCCGAAATTTGTGGAATGGGGTAAGTTTCACCTACAGTGATATCATTCAGCTTCCTATAATCAATGACAATGCGCCATTTACGTTGGCCTTGTGAACCTGATTTTTTGGGCACAACCCATATTGGGGAACTCCAGGGAGAAGAAGAAGGTTCTATGATATTCTGGTCAAGCATCTTGTTAATTTGTATTTCTACTTCCTCTTTATGACACTCCGGGAATCTGTACGATTTGGTATGAACGGGAATATCGCTGTTAGTTTTAATATGATGTTTGATTGCAGAAGTGTAAGTGAGTTGATCATTAGGAAGGTAGAATATGTCTGAAAATTGAGAACATAGTTCTACAAGAGCGTTCTTTTCTTCTTGATTCAAATGAGACATTCGCAATGAGTTAATAACCTCATCAGTTCGTTTAAATGCTTCTTTATTTGATACATTAACTGGATACGCGCTAAGGGTCAACGGTTCGATGTTAAGGGTTAAATTAGTTTTAATATTAGTGTAAGATTCTGATGTATTAGCGACGGTTACATTGATACGATTGTTATCTTTTACTTTAACGATGCAGTTGGATATAAGAAGATTTTCGGAAATATGTTGATCCAAAATAAGGCCCTCCTTAAGATTCGTTTTTTGAACCGAACATTCTATTACAGCTTCAGTACGAGGTGGAATGACGAAGAAAGGCTCAGAGAACAATAATTTTATTTCATATTCCCCTATCTTTAAAGTGTCATGTGTGTAATCTATTTTACAACCGAATGCAGTCAAAAAGTCTGTACCTATAATGCCATCGTAGGGCAAGTTAATATCTTGGACAACATGAAATTTGAACGACAGGAATTTATTATTTTTCATTTTTAGTTTTAAGTCGAAATGACCTATGGTCGTAGTGGGTTCATCGCTAGGGTCTATGCCTTTGATTCTAATGGATTCCTTAATGAGTTTTTGATGACTTTCGATGCTTGATCTTTTAAGTAAACATATGGCGGAACCTGAGTCCACTAAGAGAGAAAGAGGAATGTCTGAGGATTTTGTTTCAAGTAAAATATGTGGTAAAAGTCGCTTAGTAGTATCAATAGTCACCTCGTATACACCTTTATTGATTTCATTAGGAAGTGATTTAGGATATTGAGGTTTGATTTGGTACTGCTTACTAGGAATGCTGAGAGTTTGGGGCTGGTTACCCTGTTCGTGAGCATTTTGTATTGAAGAAAGGGCGCTTATTTGGGGCTGGATACCCGTGTGGTCCCTATGATTAAGAGATTTATTAAGAATGCTGAGAGTTTGGGGCTGGTTACCCTGTTCGTGAGCATTTTGTATTGAAGAAAGGGCGCTTATTTGGGGCTGGTTACCCGTGTGGTCCCTAGTATTAAGAGATTTATTAGGAATGCTGAGAGTTTGGGGCTGGTTACCCTGTTCGTGAGCATTTTGTATTGAAGAAAGGGCGCTTATTTGGGGCTGGTTACCCGTGTGGTCCCTAGGATTAAGATATTGTGAGTGCATTGGGGTGTCGACTTTTATATTTGGTCTCGAGCGACACCGGGACGAGACACCTATTCGTTTAAAGGTTCAGGAAATTGATCTACCTCATCATGACCGGCGTCCTCGCTAACCTGTTCGACTAAATTCACACGCGGAGGAGGCCTATGAGAAAATTGATTTTGTTGAGATCTAATTTGGTTGTTATATTCGCGTCTTTTGCATTGTGATATGTCGTGACCAGTCATTTTGCAGTAGCGACAGAACGGTTGGTTATTGCTAGGCGACCTCTGGGGAGTAGGATTGAAAGGCCTTTGGGACGGATAGAAATTAGAATTAGAAGTCACCTTTGAGGAAGTTGCTCTGAACTTGTTATTATTATTGTTTGGCCTTTGATCGACCTGTGGACGCCTATATAATGTCTGTTGAATGCGTTCTTCGGATATGGCATAGTTGATAGCCTCGTTTAAGGTTTTGGGTGATTTACACCTTACAATATTTGAAATACGGGGTTGGAGTCCCATCAGGAAATGAT
Organism: Argynnis bischoffii washingtonia; assembly: GCA_033884665.1. Classification (NCBI taxonomy): domain Eukaryota; kingdom Metazoa; phylum Arthropoda; class Insecta; order Lepidoptera; family Nymphalidae; genus Argynnis; species Argynnis bischoffii. Next base: position 2,483,130 of record CM066619.1, on the reverse strand, counting down.
GGAGGGCGAGGTCCTCCATAGCAGCTGTACGACCCGGAAGCTCTTTGGCTTTGGTGTTAGAGAGTGATATTTCGGTAAGCAGTTGGGAGAGGTAAGTCTCCATGCGAAGAGCGTATTGATTGACATTTTCCTGCAGTCCCTGTCTACTCTCTTGCAGTTCCGTGAGTAGATGGGAGTAGTGTTTCCGTTCACTAAATTGGTTCTTTAAAAATTCTTTTAACTGATCCCACGAGGAGAAATCTTTTATTGAGCACGCAATTTCAGCTTTACCGTTAAGCTGGGACAGAATAAATTTAAATAAAATAGGCTTTTGGGCATCGGATGCCAACTCAAAGGCGTTATCGCAATTTACAAGAAATGAATTCAGAGTTTCTCTTTTACCATCATAAGGTTTGACAAATTTGAATAAGATATTTAGTTCTAATTCAGCCATCGCGAGTGTGGCGGCAGTTCTCCTCGTGATGCGAGGGGAGCTTACAGGCGATTTACTCGTTATATCACTCGCACCTTGTTCAGGCTCGGGAATATCAATATGAATTTTGCTGTCCTCAACTTTAGCCACCTTTGGCATAATTAAATATCCCAAATTAGAGAATTTAAAACAAGTTGCGAGTTACATGAACTTAATAATAGGATTAATTTAATTGCTTCAAATGGTTTAGTTAATGCAATGAACCCTATTTCTTTAGATAAACAATGACCAAAGACTTACAGTATAAACGCGTGGGCAGCCGATAACAACGCGACGGCGACCGGCAGGAACATTCCAACGTGATATGGATGAATCACCTTGATTTAGCGACGTCTCGTTGACAAATATTACTAAATAATTTCTTTACAGGCACATAGGACTCCGTGATGGATGAGATTAAACACGTTCTTTTTAAACAACTTCTTAGAAGTCCTTTCCAGGACTTTACAGGATCTCGAAGATACACATAATATCACGAAATACACTTTTATTACTGGTTACACTCTTATCACTGATTCACTGGTCACAATTAATTCATTCATAGATTTCAGACTTTATAGTTTATACTTGAAAAACAAGAGTTTATACTTGAAAGAAAAGAATTGCGGGACGCGGAATGAGTCTGCAGAGCGGCACCGGGCACTGGAATTTTCCGTATCCCACCGCTGCCACCAAAATGTTAGCCCGGGAAATCAGAAAGGCTTTTTAAAAAAGAATAAAATATTTATTAGGAATTAATTAGAATGGTAACCGCTCTGTTCAATGTTTTCACGCAGACTAACTGGTGTACGGGATGACGTTCTACGACTCGGAACATAATGCTGACGGCACTAGTTAAGGGGTTGCACATTCAGCATTATCCCTTGCATAATTAGGGTCTAACAGTACGATAAAACTCGTATGGACGAATATTTTAACAAACAAAAATTGTCCGGAATATAGTGCTATGAGGTGTCAGGTTTCCGAGGTAGCGTAAAGATTTTAATTACAGGACTATGGAAACTATTATGAATGGAACTAATGCATATTATTACTATACTATGTAGTATACTAATAAAATAAATAAAAAAAAAATAAAATATGCTGGGACATTAACACACAGCACCATCTAGTTCCATGGTAAGCTACAAAGCCTGTGTTATGGATACCAGATAGTTGATATACTATACATATATAACTTTAAATACATACATATTATAAATATAAACACCCATGACTGGAGTACAGACATTCGTGTTCATCACACAAATGAATGCCCCCAGCGGGACTCGAACCCGCGACCACTGGCGCAGAAAGTAGGATCACTACAAACTGAGCCAAACGTGCCGTAATCTATACATATAATAAAATTCTCACTGAGTCGAAACTGTACATTAAATATTCTTTGGAAAATCTTACTGAAATAGTTATTATTATCGATACAGCAGCCGAATCTATAGTTTTTAGAATTTTTGTCTGTCTGTCTGTCTGTTACCGCATCACGAGAAAACTACTGGACGGATTTTGATGTAATTTGGCATGATGATAGCTGATAATCCGGGTCAGCATATAGGATACTTAACTGCGGAAAAATATCTCATCTCTGAGAAATCTGTACTAAACGTTAGAATATAACTAGATAATTTTATTATATGTATGAATTAACTTCACTTTATAATAATTGCCATAGTTTTCATATAACGTATAACTTCACCAACAAATACCTCGGAAACATGCCAAATATTTACAAAATATATGCCATATGGCATATACTTTTAAGTGTTTGATGTATTTTTTATTTATAGTATTTTCAATGTCCGTGCAAATTTTTCAACAAAAAATAATGGCGGGGCTTGACATTGTCATAAAGGTCCATCGTTAAATACGCTAAATGAAATGTCAAAGTATGGGCAACTTGAGGTCGCTTTATACTGTTTTTAATCCATATACTTACATACAATAAAATTGTAACTAAGCCGAATCTGTACATTAAATATTTTATGGAAAATCTTATTGAAATAGAATAGAACTGAATTTAAAGTTTTTACATTTTTTGTCTGTTTGTCTGTCTGTTACTGCATCACAGAAAAACTACTGGAGGGATTTTGATGAAATTTGGTATGATGATAGCTGGATATCCGGGTCAACATATAGGATACTTTTTACCGCGGGAAATTATCGCATTCCCACGGGAGTATACGTTATAACAAAACCCAAAATATATTTATGATCAGAATTTCTTGAAACTTGGTATTAATGCTCTACAATACAATTTAATAAATACGTGTTTTTTAAAGTTTTTTTAAAACCTACCTTTTTAAAGTTTTTTGTTTTAGTTTTAGCGCGAGCGCAACCGCGGGGTTTTGCTAGTGTTTAAATATGTATAATAATGGATTTACCCATTGTAGATTGACACTAATCAAATTTCGAAATATTCCTTGCATATTAAATTCTTATATTTGCAAGACCAGGTTAATTATTTTATAATCGTCGGTTGGTCTGTCCGTGTGGAAGCTACCACCGGCTCGTAAAGCAGTTCTGCTGAGAAGAGTAGGCGAGAATCTCAACAGTTACTTTTTTAAATAATGAGTTACATAATTTATAATCATAATTTACAGTTTTACAAACAATTCATGACAAGTGACTAAAGGGTGGTACTGACATTATGCAAAAACGCGGGAAAACAAATTAATATCCGCGTCCTTTTTATTTTTTTAAATACATTCCTATCGGCCAAGGTCACATAACATAATGCCTTATACATACATCGATATTCGTTACAAATTATTCAAATATATTATTTTCCATTAAAACGCTCATATATAAAAATGCAACCTTACACTACAGATAGTATAAAGTAAAACTAATGTTCATAATATGTTCTTAATTTTTATACAAAAATAGAAGCTGTTTATAGAAAAAAACGACTTATTAAGCGCATTTTTGTACTACACATTTTAATAATAAAATGAGGAAAACATTTACAAAAACGATAATAATATATGTATCTTTAATGTAATTCTAATATTATTTAGAAGAAAAATTTGTTTTTTTGTTTGTTTGTATCAAATAGGCTCCAAAACTATTGATCAGATTTAGATGAAATTTAGTAAGAAGATAGTTTCAGACCCTGGGAAAGACATAGGATAGTTTTTATCGAGAATCATTCCTTAAGGGGGTGAAAATGGGGATGAAAGTTTGTATGGGGAAGCAACCTAGGGACGAACTCGAGTGGATCGAGGGTGAGTCGCTAGTTATTTTATAATTGTAAAAAAATATTATACAAAAATTATGCTACGTAAGAAAATGTAATATAAATGTTATGCTAAAAATTATCTACTAATAAAAGATTTTGAAATATACTGTATTGTTATCATATAAAATTAAATCAAAATATATAATTTATTCAAATACAAAAAGCCAATCGCGAACAGATTTACATGATTTTTTAAAGTTTGTGGAGATTGTTGGACATTTGTCAATTACCTACGCATAATCTGAATGCATCGGTATGAAACTAATATCATATCCTGGGTACAGTTACGTATACTATAAAATATATACCAAAAATATATTTTGGTAATATGTTTCCATAGAACAGTTCAACTTTTAGTCTTTACACAACGCTTTAATTTGAATTTATTAACAGACGGCGCTCAAAAATATTATAAATAAACATTTTTAATGCGGTCAAAGCCACACGCAGTAATGAGTGTATAATAATTTACACCAAAACATGGTGAAGCTGAGGAGTTAATATTTAAAATACTGGTCATAAAGAGATATGTTCCGACCCTCATCACTAGTAACATAACGTTCTATGTGTCAAAAACACATGAGCTAAAAATATTTTGGTAGTTAGAAAATATCTATACAGATAAATAAAATTGGAGTGTCATAAAATATCTATACAGATACATAAAATTGGAGTGTTTGTAATATTAAAATAACCGCTTTTTACTAAATGCATATGGATATATAAACGGTAAATATACCAAAACAACATTTTTTACAATTTTTGTCTGTCTGTCTGTCTGTTTGTTCCGGCTAATCTCCGAAACGGCTGGACCGATTTTGACGTGACTTTAACTGGCAAACAGCTGATGTTATAGGGAGTAACTTAGGCTACTTTTATTTTAGAAAAAGAATCAGGGTTCCGCGAAAAAAAAACCCACGAAATTGTGAACAAAATCCGCATACATTGTACGCACCCGAGCAAAACGAGGGTAAATCGTTATATAATTTAAATGAATATCTTAGGAGTAGCGAGCTCCTATTTACATATGTATACCTAAACATAGCTAACCGTGAAAACGTACCTAGGGGCGAACGCGAGCGAAGCGAGCGTGAGTCGCTAGTATATAAATATAAGACCCCTTATACTAAATTTTTATTTTCATTTAAATGTCATAAATATATAAGTATGGCAGACGTCAAACAGTGCAACATGACGTTTAGAAATACTATGTTTTTACCTTTTCCAATATAATACGTAAATCCAGTGTTTTCTTAGAATAATTACGCGAATATATTTTCAATTGCATCTCGGTTTTATTTTATTTAATTTTTTTTTGTTGCCGACGTTTCGAAAGTTTTCCAGCAAACATGGTCAAGGAGGAGACTGAATAAAAAAAAAAGCAAACAAAATATCCCGATATAACCGCGATGAAATCTGAAAAACGAAATAGTCTATAGGAAAGATTATTTTTGAAAATGCATAAATCACGTCGATTCTCTTTTTTGCGTTATTTATATACTGAATATTTATTTAGTATCGGCAAAAAATTTCCCCACCCAACATTTATACGTAAAACTTGTCTATAAATAATAAATATTATGTGTTTGTAAAAATTCTATTATAATTATATTTTGCCTTGACCATTGACATTAGAAATAAAACAATAATAAGATAAATAAAATTGAACTGTCTGTTTGTAATATCAAAAAAATAATAGCTCTTTACTAAATGCATATGAAATTATATACGGTACTTATAAGAAAAACACAATTTTTGTGTTTTTGTTTGTCTGTTTATTCCGACTAATCTCCGAAACGGCTAAATTAATTTGGACGGGACTTCCACTGACAGTGTAGGAGTAACTTAGACTACTTTTATTTTACAAAAAGAGTTAGGGTTCCGCTCGAAAAAAATAAGATGTATCTACCTTGGGACGCGAGTATAAGTCGCTAGTTAGATTAATATATATATATATATATATATATATATATATATATATATATATATATATATATATATATATATATATATATATATATATTTTTCAATTGTTTTGTGATGGTTGGATAAAATGGACTTGTTTCTCGCAACATTTTTTAACGCTAACTATTTAATTGATAACACTAAAGCTCGTCAAAAAAAACGGTTGACAAACATAGGAGAAAAAGATACTGAGCTATTTTGTCGTTGCCTATTTATATATACATAGATTATCATAATGTTTACTCGAGTAGGATTCGAAAAATACAAATTTCACAGTCAATAATACATTATTCGTTGTATGCCAAAGTCTTGATTGGACAGAAAAATGTAACAAAACTCGATATGCTACCACCGGTTACACGGGGTCATGATCGTTATAAAAAGCTTTATGTTTAAGCATAATAGGAAGACCCTAATATCAAATACAATTTGTGTTTTTATAATATTTCAAAGAGAATTTGTTATTAATCGTACAAGTAAAATAGAATTATCTCTTTGTAAAAATTATGTTAGCAAGCCTTAGAACAAAGCACTTTTCATAAGCCTCGCCACAGCAGTTATGTTTAACGTTACTTTTAGTTAATAGTTATACTCTTATATATAAATATTGTATAAATTGAATTTATGCTTCATTCTTGGTTATAACTTCTCAATTCTCATATTTTTTAGTATTATTTCATCGGACAATAAATGAAAGATGATGAATTTGAAATGCAAGAAAATAAACCTTAGCAGAATAACACAGTTATGAAATATTATTTAAACTCTATTTTCTGATATTTTCGCGATTTTATGTTAAGATTTTAAATAATGTGTGTATTATATAAAAAATAATATTTCAATTATATGATTGAGGTGACTGAACATATAAGTGCTAAGTGGAAAACAAAAAATGTAGGTAGTATATAAACAACATACGAGTATATTTAGCAATAACAATGACAAAAAATGAAGGCCTTTTATGAAAGAAATAATAAATTGTAATATCTTACCTGGGACGGACACTCTTAGTCCCTTGGGATAAATGGCTTCGAGCTTCGCAGGGGGTACAGTGTAAGCGTTCACTTTTATAAAGCATAATGCCGCCAAAATAATAATATTATTTTTCCCCATCGCGACGTTCGTCTGTTAGCAAATACCGCTACAGACTGAGGTACAGTGGCTTCTTGACTTTGACTCTCGAGGCATTTAGATTGCGCTTGCGCATCTGTATAGTATAAAATAAATAGAATAGCCAGGAATAAAACATATGAATATTATTATTATAATTATTATAATTATAAATAAGAATAAAGAGCAGGGTTCCATAGATATTTCAAATATTAGAAGTGACTATTAATATATTATAATGTTTTAATTTAGTGAAATATTATATGGTTAGCAATTATACGATAAAGTTACAGATTCGATTTTTTGCTTGAACCAAATGCTTATACGACAGTGAAGATACTTGTAATGGCCTACTTAAAACAAAGAATATTCATATTATATCGTATTCTTTATATTGAGAGGTAACTGCCAAAAATTTCCAATACAATATCAGTGCTAATAAATATTTATTATAACTACCGGACACTGTATAAAAAAATAAGCAATAAAGTAATTTGTAAATATTTGCGAAAGGAAAAGATGGCGTCGAATGTGAAAAGAACAGCAGTGCCGCTTTTATTACTCTAAGCTATAATATCAATGGCAAGTTGACAGTTTTTTATAACAATAAATTTTATTAGTCTCTTTTGGTCTTACTCGGGACTCTAATCTGGATCACCTAGAAGACACGAAATAAAAGAATTGAATTGAATTGAATCTGGGCCTCATGGCCTCATCAATAAACAGCGTCTAAATCCTGATAATATACCGAACATTTGATTTACTTATTAAGTAACATTCGTGATTTATATCTACATTTATTAATTTGAATTAAATATCAGTTCTATTCTCAGTCTTTATAGCTCTATGGTTTCATACTGATGACCGCTGGTTTTTCCGGTTGTCACTTAAGTCTTTATTGACATGTACTTTGACACTGATACATGATTTTCCTTAAGAAATATGTTTATTTTTTGTGTCTGGCGTTATATTAATTATATAATAAAATAAAATAATAATAATAACAAAACTAGCACCAGCGACAGATAAGTTAAATAAATACCGTCTGGGTTGTACGATTTGATTTTGATTAAAATGTTATACAAATATGTTATAAGTGCACCTTTCATGCTCTTTATTGCCCGATGAAAAAGAATTATAAAAAATATTTATTAAAAGGAGATTTTTAATTTTTAACGTTTATATTTTATTTATTACTAGCGATCCGATCTAACTTCATCCAGGCTTTCAATACACTCCATGTGTCTCCGAATATTTATAATAAAATGATCTATTATAATTTAATTTTTTTGGCTACTTATACCTCTTTTTTGAAGTCGGTTAAAATATAATTAAAAGTGCTGTTACTAATAAAATTAAATATCTTGAGGAACTAAACTAATAGGAACTATTACAATAAAGATGAAGTACAGTAATATTTGTATTTTCCGTAAGTCTTTTTTAGAGAAAAAAATCTATGTACATACATACATCACTTTCTAACTTATAGTATTTATGCATTATGCGAAATGGGAAGGATTGGCGGCACAGCGTCCTGAACGGCGTGGCCTAGTTCTGAGGCAGGTTCGCGTTTTCGAAGATCAGCGCAAAACTGACCTCGATGCTAATTGCGACCGACTTAAAGGTCCTACCACCTGCAGCCGTTCAATACAATTATGTCGATGGTAAACTCACGTGCGCCCGGTGTGCACTTGAGTTCACTAAGAAGATTGGCTACATTAGCCATCTTCCAGCGCATCATCATCGAGCTGACTAGGAGTTGTAGTTGTCGCCAGGACCGAAAACGGTCGGACCAATCATTTATGCAGTATATTTCGTGAAGCATTTCAAGAGGAACATTTCTTTTGAATTGTACGTCAATACATTAAATAGAAATAAAGCCTATTATTTTAGATTTTTTAATACAAACCTTACTCGTGAGTATGTATTGGTGGAAACCATATGAGTTTCTAAGACCAATGGCTTTTATTTATCATAATAGCGAATCACCCTCACTTCGCTCGGGTTCGTCTCTAGCTTGATAACCAATACAAATTTTTATCCCCATTTTCACCCCCTTAAGGGATGATTTCCGGGATAAAAAGTATTTAATGTCCTTCCCAGAGTCTTAAACTATTTTCTTACCAATTACTAAAATGTAAATCAATTCAATAGATCCGAGATTACCCCCTACAACCTCACAAACTCACAAACTTTACCTCTTTATAATATTAGTATAGCTTTGTTAAGAAATCTACCGTAAAGATATAAAGTATGAACTCTGAAACTACTTATCCTGTTTCAGAAATTCTTTTACCATATTTAGAATTGACCTTTGGGATGGATATATGATATATGTTAAATTGTTAAAATAAAAGAGCATGCGGAGACCATATTTGTAATGAAACTCAGCGAAAAAATTCAAAGAAATCACGACTTACTTGCAAAGTTTTCTAGCGATAATAGAACATAATAATATATTTTGTGAACATTTTAACAAACGACTAATACATGGACCAAAAGATATAGAACCCCTTAAAAACCGGATAGACCAAAATATTCTAAAGCATTTGCATTCGATCGATTTTCTTCTTTTTACTCTTGCGCCTATAAAGGCTTGGAAATAAACTAGTATTAATGGTAAAGTAATTTTTGAAAAAGTAATTAAAACTACAAAATTTGGACTCAACTCATTCAACAGTTTCCCATAAAATGCAAAACTGCACTTCATTATCGGCAGTAAAACAAGAGTTGTAAGCCTAAAACTTTCCAAATTACGTGGGATATAGAGCGATGTTGCTAGAGAAAAATAAACTTTCCTGTTAGACCATAAAGTTTCTTTTAATCAGCAAAAGTGTATTAACGATGTTAATTTAATTTGGCATTTGTTCTCATATCGCAAATATCACTAAGTTACATGTTAAAAACTATGTTGATATGTATTGTATTGTATTCAGCCCTTTTTAACGTCCCACTGCTGGGCACGGGCCTCCCTTCAATACGAGGGGAATCAGGCCATAGTCCACCACGCTGGCCAAGTGCGGGTTGGCAGACTTCACATGTCTTTCGAAAACTTGCTAGGTTCTCTCAGACATGCAGGTTTCCTCACGATGTTTTCCTTCACCGTAAGGCAAGTGGTAATCAAGTTAGAAAATAATTCGCACATGAAAATATCAGAGATGCGAGGCCTGGGAGTTGAACCCGCTTCACTCGGTTTCCCAAGCGAACGCGTTACCACTGGGCTACCACTGCCTATTGTTGATATACAACAGGAATAAATTAAAATACTAGTAAACCACCCTTACTTCACTCAGATTGAGATTGACACTATGCATCTTGCGTTCTTAGAAATCGCCTAAATTAGTTGATGTAATTTTTTTCTACATTTACTTCAAATATCTTAATTATAAACCTAGTTAGATAATTAGAATTTATTAATTTTTCCTTATATTCTTCGTTCATAAATACAAAATATGTATCTCTAGTATGTGTTTTTAAGGATCTTTAAAAACATATATAAAATGATATGATATATAAAATTTTATTCTATGGCAAATCTTTATAGTCCTTTCTTACGTTAGAGATCTGCCCGTATCAATATTTATTAGTTGTTTGATTTAAGACGTTTCAGCTGTCTTAAAAAATAAAAAGACACGTTTGTAGTGACCTACTACGGCCTACTTGCTGTGCCAGTGGTCGCGGGTTCGAATCTCGCTGACGGCATTCATTTGTGTGATGGGCACGAATGGTTGTACTCCAGCCAAGGGTGTTTATATTTATAATATGTACATAATATATATATTTAAATTTATATTATATGTGTACCGTATCAACTATATGGTATCCATAACACAAGCCTCGTAGCTTACCATGGAACCAGATGGTGCTGTGTGTTAATGTTCCAACATATAAACATTATCCAATATTAAAACTAACTAGGTATGTAATATGTATATGCTCAATATAAACATTTACCAAACACTCATCTTCATGACAAAATTATTCAAAACATTTGAATGTGAGAGTTAATTTATTAAATACATATTATATTTATTAAGTGCTTCGATGGTCTAGTGGCATGTACAACTGCAGATCCGAAGGTCCTGGGTTCGTTGCCTGAGTCGGGCTAAGTTTAACTATTGAGTTTTTCTGTTAAGAAATCCTCAGTAGTTGAAGAATATGTAAAGCCACCGTTGTTGTCTTAACTTCCACCGGTCGTGTTGAAGTATTGTCCCATTGGACTTTAACAGTGAAATCGAATAGACAGGTCATCATTATCATATAAGGTTTTTCACATTAATTTTAGCAATATTTGTACTCATATACAAGTAATTGTATGTATTGTATTTGTATTCAGCCCTTTTCATGTCCCACTGCTGGGCACGGGCCTCCCTTCAATACGAGGGGAATCAGGCCATAGTCCACCACGCTGCGGTGCGCTGCTGCCAAGTGCGGATTGGCGGACTTCACATGTCTTTCGAAAACTTGCTAGGTTTTCTCAGACATGCAGGTTTCCTCACGATGTTTTCCTTCACCGTAAGGCAAGTGGTAATCATGATAGAAATGATTCGCACATGAAAATATCAGAGGTGCGAGACCCGGGATTTGAACCCGCTTCACTCGGTTTCCCAAGCGAGCGCGTTGCCACTGGGCTACCACTGCCTATACAAGTAATGGCTGAAAAAATATAACATTATTAGGAACAACATGCAAGAAATAAATACATGACACAAGTAACTGTTCATTTTGTAAGCGAACTCAACTATCAGAATCTAACATACCATTTAGAAAATTATTGTCAATCATTGCTTTGGTATTGTAAGTAAAAGCTAATTAAAGAGTAATGTGTGGATGAATCTTTTAGGTATGGAATGTTTTTTAGGAGTGTCCAAAAAGGAAAACTGGTAACAAATCTATTGCCAGCTCATTCTTAGAAACCAATTAGCAACAAATAAAGAGATGATTTATACTTGGCACTAACTCACAAGTCGTTTTCGTTGTTTATAACCAGTTGAAATGTGTAGGAAAAGCGTTTATTTCGTTATGTAATATAAATAAGTTTGAATGCTTATAAATTATTAAATAATAGTATCGATATGACGTCGATGTAAAATCTATATGTACTTAGTGTATATTTGTATGTCTAGCGCTTTGTGAAAGTTTTCTATCAACAATATAGACATGAGCTTAAATATCAATGTACTATATTTAACGACAGTGACTTATAAAAATTCTTTATAATTTAGAAAAGTTTATCATCGTTATATAAGGAACTTTTGAGCAAAATGCCCAGTTTTTGAAAGCTGTGCTTTTTCTGTCAGTAAGTACGATAATGAATTTAAGCTTTTTTATATTATTATAATGTGGATGAATATTATATGTTGTATATTTTTTTTAGCGTATGCGTTCTATAAAAGGTAAGCCACTTGTCCCATTTCGTATACGCGAAGGACGTGAATGTACCATCAACATAACATATTGTGAACATGAGTGCTATGTCATATTTGTGATTTGTTAGTGTGAATACCACTGAAGGTGCAATAGGTAAGTACTTTAGGTTATAATTTCGTGTGTGTACGTATGTGTGCATGTTACATTTACTGGACTATACCCAGCAAGCGTTAATAGCATATCATATGATATGAAAATTTTATCATTGCGAATCATCTCTTCTTTCTACTTCTCTGTAGTCAGTCAAAATGTCAAAAATAGTAATTGGATATTTCTTTGCCTTAGTACTTATTTGTTCAAACCACAAATATATCGTACTTTACAGAAGAAAGTTTTTTTTCTCTATTTTAAAAACAAAACTGTATTTCTAAGATTCATATAAATTCTAACCGAGTCGAATCTGTACATTAAATATTTTTTCGGAAAGTCTTATTGAAGTTTTTAGAATTTTTGTCTGTCTATCTGGGAACGCATCACGAGAAAACCACTGGACAGATTTTGATGAAATTTGGTATAATGATAGCTGTTTATCCGAGTCCATGAACTATCTTATTTAGTAGAACACTTTTTATTTTAGGAAAATATCTCATTTCTGAGAAACTTATACTAATCGTTAAAACCATTTAAACTAGGGTGGGTATAGATAAGTTACATCTTTTGGCTTTTTTAAAAAACGTGTTTTTTTATACCAATAGAGTTGACATTTAAATTAAAGTCAAGAATTCTGTATTAAAAACTATTTCGGTATATTGGTTTTTTGGACAAATAAGCACTGAGATGACAAAATGGATTTCAATCATATTGTCGTTAAAAACACTTCTACAGATAATCCATTTAAGTTTTTATATGAATATATAACAGTTTAAAGTGTAGATATTTTTATTTCATATGTACGTTACGAGTTTTATCAGAATGCTACGTTTCGAACTTTTCAATTATCCGCGGTCACGGGCCAATAGAAATCAGTCAGTCACCATTTTTTTTTCCAAATACTATTGGTAGGTAGTTCATATAAATCCTAGTTTAAATAAATAGACGACAAATAATTTGTTTTTGCCTGCGGCTTTGCGTAGTTTGTATATGTATGTATATATAACTAGCGACTTACCCTCGATTCAATCGGATGCGTCCCTCGGTACCAAATAAAAGCCTATATGTTACTCTAGGTCCAGGCTAGGTCCTAGGTTATCTATCTGTATACTAAATTTCATCCAAAACCATCCAACCAGTTCAGTGCGAAAGAGTAACAAATATGCAGACATATAAAGCCTTTGACTAAGTCTAGAGTTTTACTCAGTCAGTGACACATACATACTATATGTTAGTAAATTTTGTTTCAAATAATTAATAGTTTTGGTAAAAACTTATGTTTTAATACTCTATCGTAGTTAATAAAAAAATAACTAACTTTATATCTATGCATAGAATAAAACAAAGTTGTTGTCTGTTTGTCTGTTTCTTCATTTACTTTTTCTCAACCATACAACGGATTTTGATACGGTTTTCACGAATAAAAATAGCGATAAACGAGGAAGGTTTGTTTATATAATTTGTGAATATTTTGCAAATAATGACTGAGTCTAGACAGTTTTTTGTAAAAAAAGACTGTTTCCATGAAATTACATGGCTAACACTTAGCTAAACCTTTAAAGATACATCAAAACAATGTACTAGATAATTTTAGGTCTTATAAAGGCCTACAGAAAAGCCCGCGACAACATGTGTCTATCTCCTAAGGTACGCTCACAATAACTATTTTTATCTATATAAAACGTGCCTGACGCACCCGAGCGAAGCGAGAGTAAGTCGCTGGTGTTTAATAAGATACTTTATAGTAAATAATTAAAATAAGATAAAGATCGCTATATGATTTAAAAATTAAATATCTTTATTTTAATAATTATATAAAACTAAGATCTTTTTAAGAGAGTTTTTTATAAAACTAATGACTTTATTCTCACTATACTATTAAAATATTCTCGAGATATACATATTATCAACATGGAGTATAAGATCCCTGGATTATAGCAGCGAATGTACCGATATTGATTAAATAAAAAAAAATAAAGCTACAAGTTATAGAATGTTTTTTTTTAATTTGTAAACAAATTTTAGAGCATAAAACTGATATACATACATACATATATTTATATATGAGAAATGCAAGACATGACCAAACAGAGAGCTAGTTTATAAAAAAAAATTATGAGTAAAACTTCTGTAGGTTATCGGTACTCTTTATGAAATTGAATTTATGTTTTCAATGATTAGGATAGGTGGGATACTAAAAATAAGGCATTTTAGGCATATTAAAATCATATATTTATAGAATATCATTTAAGGAAAGAATATAATATTATATATCATTTGTCAGACAATAACAACGGTTACCATGGCAACAGACGTGCGTACATTTTTTCGTAACGCATTCACCGGCTTACCCACCAAGTCAAGCGTGTGTAAAGAAGTTTTACTTCAAAAAATGAAGTACCTTAATACCTAAGGAAACCAATTTACCTACTACCAGTTTTTCCATCTATTAGACCGTGAATTCGAACAAATAAGTTACAAAACGGAGCATTACTAACTCTTGATATTATAAACACAAATTAAATCTATATACAGTTAGGCAAAAATAAAACAGTTCAGTACTTTTTTCTACAATGTATGTCAATCGATTTTCTCTGTTTTTATTTACTTTAGTCTATAAAAAAGCGTGTGTGTGCAATTCACACACAGTAAAAATTAAACTTCAGAAAAGTAACCTACGAGAGAATGAGATGAATGTAGAGTATCAGGAGTAGGATAAATAAAAGGTTTTTTTATACTATTTTACTAAGTTTTAAAGTTATTTTACATTTTATTTAACAGATATTACATTACATATTATTCAGCATTATTTTTGTTTTTTTTTTTTCACTTCCTGTGCAATGTATTCTATCTCATTCTCTCGCCAGCTTAATCCTATATATTGATGTGTTTGTCTCTTTGTCGTGTCGCATTCCCGCTTTATCAAGTTTCAAATCATAACGATTCTAAAGAAGTGTCAGTTCAAAAATCCAAAACAGTTATTTAAATGCGAAAGTAACTCTGTCTGTCACCTTTTCACGCTTAATCCGATGAACCGATTTAGATGATATTTGGCATGGAGATAGTTTGAGACCCTGGAAAGGACATAGGATAGTTTTCATCCCGGAAATCATCCCTTAAGTAAAAAGTTTGATGAAAGTTTGTATGGGGAATAATTTCTCAAGTAAGGGATATAAATATATTTTTTAATTAAAGTAGGTACTTACTTTTCTATATATAATTTATTCTATACTAACCGTGAAAACGCACCTAGGGACGAACGCAAGCGAAGCGAGCGTGAGTCGCTAGTATTAGTTATAATAGTTACTTAAGTGAGGCTACTAAAAGCGGGTAAAATGCTATCAGCTTGATAAATATGTATACAGGACGGCCGACATAAAATATGAATCAATTTATGTTATGTCATACGTTAAAACAAACATTTTAGTAAATAAAATAACAAATTTTGAGGTTGTACAATGTTTTCTAAGCTGTCAATTTTGACGACCCAACTTATATATTCAGGTTTCATTATGAAATAATATTTTTATGGAATATAAATATGTCAAACATAAATTTTTAATTATTTGTAATTTTATTTGATTATGATTATAATATACAAGCTTTGGTATTTATTATTTTTATTTAATTTAGTTATTATTATTATTATTGGTTATTTATGATTATTTGTTAAATAGAAATTTAATAAATTATAATAAATAAATATCTAGTTCCATGGTAAGCTACGGGCTACGAGGCTTGTGTTTTGGATACCATACAGTTGATACACTACACACATCTAAATTAAAAATACATACATATTATAAATATAAACACCCATGACTCAACACTGGAGTACAAACATTCGTGCTTATCACACAAATGAAATACGCCCAGCGGGACTCAAACCCACGACCGCTGGTTCTGCATGTAGGGTCACTACAAACTGAGTCAAACATTATTCAATTATAAAGTTATGTATTGGAAATGAATAAAACAAAATTAATAACGTTGAAAGAACGGTAGCCTAGCTTTCGAATGCAAATGTAATTTTGACGTTGGAAAATATTAGTATAATTTATTGCTAGTTTACGATCGCAGGCGTATTTGATTTTAAATTCGTATGAAATGAACAATAAATATTGAATTAAGCGCTCTTGACTTAACTTTTCTTCTAGATTTGAGCTTTGAGTTTTAAACTTAAAACTTGGCACTCAAAAATGAATGTATGTATGTCTGTTTGTTTTTGCCTAATACATTTCTTCTATATCAAATTATAAACTAGTTTGTGCTTTGTAACTTTTAATGCAACAAGTAATGTGACTGTGGTTTGCGTCATTTTATAATTGTTATAATTAGATGAAGTCGAGGTGGTTAGCTATATCCGTACTACTATTATAAATGTGAAAGTTTGTGTAGTATGTATGGATGTTTGTTACTCTTTCACGACGGAATGGTTAAACGGATCTGGATGAAATTTGGCACAGAGATAGACTATAGTCTGAAATAAAATATAGGCTACTTTTTATCCCGCAAAAATGTACGGTTCCAGTGGGATAGGTTTGTTTTTGTTTTCTCAGAGGTGAACCCGAGCGAAGCGAGAGTGAGCCGCTAGTATTAATATATACAAATATTCACGAGAAAGATACTTCAATTGAAGAGAGATTTACGAATATAGAAAATGATAATGATAAAAGAATCTTATATAACGTACAAGTGACTTACCCTCGCTTCGCTTCGGGTTCGTCCCTAGACAGAAACAAAACTATCCCACGGGAACAGTACATTTTTCCAGGATAATATATAGCCTATAGTTTTCCTCAGTTAACGGGCTATCCAATGCAAAAAGAATTTTTTGAAATCGGGTTAGTAGTTCATGAGATTAGCGCGTTTAAGTAAACAAACAAACAAACAAATTCTTCAGCTTTATAATATCAGTATAGATTTATAATATTAATATCAACGCAACGTCAACAGAAAACGTCGAACTTTTGCGTAAGAATGCTTTGGTATGGTGAAGGTAACTCCTTAGTAATATTAATAATGTTACAGTGAGTTTGTTTATTTATTTTATAGCAACATTAAACACGTACGTAAATGTGATATGTAACGCTTTTTGGCCTGCTAATGACTTGACCTTGCTTCTCTCATACACATCTTTAGATAAGAGGCTATTTTTCTACATAAATAACTGATGTATTGAAAATATCCACTCTATGCAGCTTTATAAATATCTAGATGTAAAAACTGAATATTTAAGAATAAGTTAGTTTTCTCTGAAATGTATTTAATATAGGTGAAAGAATCACAAAAACACTTTTAAAAGAAAAAAGGATGGATTTTTTCGAAACGCCCATAATAAAATATAATACAATAAGAATAAAATACCAAGGATTCCGTAGCATGAAAGTGCTAATAAAAAATAAATAAGTTAATAGTCGCATAAGATTTTTTTTTGTGATGTAACTACGAATCTAGGGTTTTCGGATTTTTACCTTAACTTGTGCTATAAGATATTGCTTCTCGCCAAATTTCATGATTTTATACCTAAGTATCTGATATTAATTTCAACTTGATACCTCAGCATCCCTGAGAAAAACGGTCTAGATAGACAGATAGACAGACAGAGAGACAGGCGGACAACGAAGTGATCCTATAAGGGTTCCTTCTTTCCTTTAGAGATAGGGAACCCTAAAAATTGATTGTTGATATCGAGAATCTGTATCCACAAAAATACAAACAAGTTGTGAACCTTTTCGATGCCTATGTGATTTTAAAGAGAATTTATCTATGCTAATATTTAAAGCCAAAGAGTATGTTTTTTGTCTTAACGCGCTAATCTCAAAAACTAAGCTCTAGATGCTGAAAGAATTAAAAGGTTCTAGATGAAGTCAGGTTGTATATAAAAGTTGAATTTCTAACTTTGAGAACAGAATTCACTGACACCGCGCGTATAAGAGTTTTTAATTACTCCAAGTTTCTTCGATTTGTTCAGACAGGTAAGGTTCGTGTTTGGAAACTAATGAGAGCTGCTACTAATTTAGTATAAAAGTGCACGATGCAAAGTTTACTTTGAAATTAAATACGTCATGAAACAGTTAGCATTGCTATATATAAATTATAATAATTACATCTCCGACTTGTATTTCGTAAATATTTATGTTAACGCTTAAAAGTATTCCAGATGTTAAGAAAAAATTTTCATTGAAGTCGATGGAAAAACAGAAGCTTAATATAAAATGTAGAATAAAACTAAATCTATTTTAATTTAATTGAATGTAAATGCAAAATCGAACATAACAAGAAGTGTAGTAATATATAAATCTTTTCGTCCATTTGTTTATTCTTTAGCACATGTTGTGTTTAAACTATAGTTATTAGTCTTAGTCTTTTTGCTCTATCTCCTACGTCCATGGGTTGATTAAAACCCAAATATAGCTTTGCCAAAGTAATTTTATAATATGAATGTTTTTCTAAAATTAAGTGTACAAAGTTTATATTAATTATATTAAAATTTTCTTTTCCTATTAAATATTTGTTTTGTTATATTAAAAGCTTGTGCGAACTGAAAACCAATGTAACCGATAACTGAAAACGAAAGCTTACAAATTAGTGACATTTAAAAAAGCTCTAATCTTATAATCCAAGCAACAAGTACTGCGGGCGTCCCCCGCTTCACGACTTCAGTACCGTCGCGACCATGGCTACGGACGGACGTACGAAACGCTCGCAATCGATATGTGCGCCGGCTTCTGCGAGTATGGAGGCATTGGCCGCTCCTATAGAAACTACGCCGGCTCCTCGTAGGAGGCCGGCTACGAGGTCTCAATCTGCCAGGATAACTGGTGGCAGGTCAGTTAGGCACAGGCGTCAGCAGCAACAGTTGGATCGTGAAACTCGGGCTCGGTACAGCTCTGAGCCACGGCTGGCTGATGCGGAGACTCCTCCTCAGGTCAGGAGACAGGCATCAGCTCGACGGAGGCCCCCAGCGGGCCAACACGCCCAGCCACGTCGCTCCAACGCCTTCCTTGACGTACCAAGACCTCCCCAACCAGAAGAAGAACCAGACGAAGATTCCTACAGGCTACGAACGTTCAACATCACGCAAAAAGGAGGTCAGTACTACGTTCATTCACCCCTACTACTATATTTAAAGTGAGTTTTTCGTATTGAACACGCAAAACTTGGCATTCGTCCGGCTCACATTTAATGTAAGCTGCTTCAGAAATTGAAAGAGCACCAAGCTTTTCCATTCCTGCTAAAAACGATCGTTAAAAGTCATATGCTGTCGTGAATCACGCTTTACGAGGCCACTATAAATCAAAAGATACATGCGTGTTTACTTTTGAGGTAAAAATAAACTCGTATATTGAAGACGTAAAAGTTCCTGATGAGTATAATAACTAGAAAGCACTCATCATATAATGAGTACTTTTTGGGCTAAACAATGAAAACAAGTGTTTATAGATATACACATGTTATTGTAGATATGTTGTTAATTTAGATACCATAGAACTTATATAGCATCTAATTTTAATTTAAAGAAAAGAACATGAAAAAAAAGCATTTTCAATAACATCAATTGAAAAGAACGAAAAATATAAATAATTAAAATAAATATGTTGGAACATTTACACACAGCACCATCTAGTTCCATGGTAAGCTACGAGTCTTGTGTTGTGGATACCAGATAGTTGATACACTACACATATATAACTTTATGTACATACATATTATAAATATAAACACCCATGACTGAAGTACAAACATTCGTGCTCATCACACAAATAAATGCCTCCAGCGGGACTTGAACCCGCGACCGCTGGCATAGCAAGTAGGGTTACTACAAACTGAACCAAACGTGTCGTCTAATTTGTCATATTTACAATAATTATTACAATAAGTACAAAATAGAATAGAAAACATTAAATTCACAAAAAAATAAAATACAGTGAAAATCATCCATAACCATAATCATTATTGAAAATTTGAGGAAAACATATATGAATATAATTTATCTATATAAAAAAAAAACTAACTGTGTCCTTTATAATACTACAGTTATTTAGCTTCTTAATAAAAAAAGAAAATCGGTTGACAAACAGAGGAGAATAAAAAAAAATATATATACGGTCGAATTGAGAACCTCCTCCTTTTTTAGAAGTCGGTTGAAAAGTTACTATACTCTTTTGTCATTGGCTATTTTTATATAGAGATCTATCTAACTGAATTGAATCTGTACGTTAACTTTTTTTTAATCTTATTGAAATAGTCATTATTATCGATACAGAGGCCGAATCAATAGTTTTTAGAATTTTTATCTGTCTGCCTGTTTGTTTGTCTGTTTGTCTGGGAATGTATTACGAGAAAACCATTGAACAGATTTTGATGAAATTTGGTATGATGATAGCTGGTTATTCGGGTCAATATATAGGATACATTTAACTGCGGGAAAATATCTCACCTCTGAAAAATCTATAATAAACGTTTTAACGTAAAAAAATAATAGGGTTTTGCCATGTAAATTGTAGAGTTCATAGCATATAAGTTAATGGTAGCACAATTTAAAGTAACTTTATGCTAACACTTGTGATGTTTCAGCCCTATTTAGTTTTGATATTCGATATGTAATACACTTTACAAGTATTATTGGTTTCTTGTGAGAAATATACCCACATTCAATTCAATTCAAGCGTCACTTTGTGATTAAGTATCGTATTTATCGTAACGATAAAATTGTTTTCACTGTGTAATCGATGACAGCTTTTAAGTTTTCCATACAAAAAATATTAGATTAGTTTCAAGAAAAGTAAATATAAATCTTAATATACCTATAAATTTGCCGTGTAAGGATGTTGATTCTGAACGAACTTCGACACTACTTATCCGATCTTAATGTATTTTTTCAAAATGTGTGATTTGTTCCAACTTAAAAGAGAGGATAGTTTTTATCTCGATTAATTTCTTTTTTTAATGCAAAATTAACGATTTTCTTTTCTCTCGGGTCTGCTAGTACTTTTACATAAAATTAAATAAGAGTTATATTACCTGTATACTATATATACCTAAAAAAAAAGTGTTATTCAGAAAGGAGCTTTTCTAACACATTTTTTGAAGTATCTTAAATAGAAAAGTTTATACCAATTTCCACATATATTTTAAGTTTAAATTCAAAAATCACTTTTAATCCCTTTTCAATAGACTTATTAATAACTAGCGACTCACCCTCGCTGTGGTTCGGGTTCGTTCCTAGACAAAAACAAATCTATCCTACGGGACCTGCACACTTTTCCGGGATAATATATAGCCTATAGCCTTCCTCAGTTAACGGGTTACCCAATACAAAAAGAATTTTTCAAATCGGATTAGTAGTACCTGAAATTAGCGCGTTCAACCAAACAAACAAACAAACTCTTCAGCTTTATAATATTAGTATAGATTTCTATGGGAACTTTACGTTATATGGAAACTTTGTGTTATGTTTTATGAGGATATAAATTCAATAATTTTTTATAACACTTTATCGCCCACGAACCATTTCTTTTATTATTACCATACATAAATAAGAAATGTAAGAAATATAAAAAAAAAGAAAATAAGTATATAATAGAAAACAAATTCATATTTGACAAGTATATATTTTATACGATACTCGACATATAACAACACTTTATACAACCGAAACAAAAAATATATAACCTACAACCGAATTGAGTAGTCCTTTGTTTTGAAGTTGTTTAAAAATTGTGTATTTTAGTTTTTATTTTTTTTTGTTTTGATCATTATTTGTTTTTTTTCGATCATTTTTTTTTAATTCTAAATCTATATAACAGTAATTAATTAACAATGATAATATATCCTATTAATAATAATTTTGTCGTCATGGTTACGGATCAGTGCACCCGTGAGCATGGCGCTAGTGACATTGCCGAAATATCTGAAAATCCATAAGGAAAAAACATGGTAAATATCTCGTTTTACTTCACAAAAATATTGTCAGTCACCATAAACCATACGTACCGTACACACATATGAATGTCCCCAGCGGGACTCGAACCCGCGACCTCGAGCACAGCAAGTAGGGTCACTACAAACTGAGTCAAACGTGTCAAACGAAATTTATTTTGTTTAGTTGTAATCTTTAGCTTTATATAAAGCTTCATTGTAAAGCGTGTGTATTAAAAATTAAAATTAAAAATCAAATGTCTTCAATTTTCTATGAAATAATGGAATAGATTAAATGTAAAAATATGTCTTTTTAAGAATTACTTAGCCAGCAGGAAAAGAGGAAAATTTAGTTAGTTATCTTTCAAAATTTGAATAATATAATATGAATGTAAATTTGACGAATCCCTTTTAAATGATTGATTTTTTTATTCATTATCACGTCGAAGGTTTTTAGATTTAATAAAACATTAGCTTTCGCTTTTAAATCAAATACTATGTCACTTTCTAGCCCATCAGTCTATTTAATAATTCAATCTTATAAAATTAAAAATCTTTTATAAAAATTAAAAATCACTTTTACTTCTATAGGAAGCCGGGCTTTACAGGCCTAATTTTTTATTAATTTAACACCAGAGAGGATATTTTTGAAGTGAAAACTTCTATAGGCAGGTTTGGATGGGGAGTAAATTCATGTTAGTCGTCATCGACATGGTCACGTGACGTGTTAACGCTAACACTCAGAGTGCCGATGGATGTCAAAACCAGATAAATGTAAACAGTTTTAATTTACAAATTTTAATTTCAGATCAAACAATTAATTTGAATATCCAAAAATAACAACTGTTTGTTTATAGTTTTAAGTTTTCACTTCTGTCTGCAGTTTTCATGACTGCTTTTTATACTGATTTTGCCACTATTTTTGCATACTTTACAATAAAATTCAAAGATTTATAATAAAACCTCTAAATTTTCACAAAATTTCTTGTGATATATTATATTCTTGTATTGTATTACAGTATTACGTATATTATTTTGGTCACATCGCTTGGTAATAGCAGGGAAGGGCGAAATGATTACTGTTTTGTTACGTGCTGTTCGACTCGGCCATTGTGTTCGAGTTTTAGACTATTTCTTTAAAAACGTGCTCTATATATGCCATTCATAAGTATGTTGCTTGAATTAAAAATTAAAGCTTATGTTATGATAATATAATCTATATATATAATAAAATCTAAGTCGAATCTGTACCTTAAATATTTTTTGGAAAATCGTATTGAAATAGACATTCATTATAGATACAGAGGCCTAATCTATAGTTTTTTGATTATTTGTCTGTTTGTCTGTCTGTCTGTTACCGCATCACAGAAAAACCACTGGAGGGATTTTGATGAAATTTGGTATAATGGTAGCTGGATATCCGGCTTAACATATAGGATACTTTTTACCGCAAGAGATTATCTTATTCCTCCGGGAGTACACGTTATAACACAACCCAAAAAATATTTATGATCAGAATTTCTTGAAACTGGGTATTAATGATCTTCAGTACAATTAAATAAATATGTGTTTTGGCGTTTTTTGAAATTAATCCCATAAGGAGATAAAATAAGGGATGAAAATTTGTATGAAACCTACCTTTTTAAAGTTTTTTTGTTGTAGTTTTAGCGCGAGCGAAGCCGAGGGTTTTAATAGTATATAACAATTAATTGTCATATCTATACATATAATAAAATTGTAACTAAGCCAAATCTGTACACTAAATATTTTTTGGAAAATCTTATTGACATTACTATCGATACAGAGGTCGAATCTACAGTTTTTAGAATTTTTGTCTGTTTGTCTGTCTGTCTGTATGTTACCGCATCACGGAAAAACCACTGAAGGGATTTTGATAAAATTTGGTATGATGGTAGCTGGTTATCCGGGTCAACATATAGGATAATTTTTACTACGGGAAAATATCTCATCTCTGAGAAATCTATACGAAACGTTAAAATGTAAATAGGTACGAATCCTAGCGGAGCGAGGGTGAGTCGCTAGTCTATATATAAATAGGCAAAGACAAAAGAGTTCAGTACCATTTTCTCCTCGGTTTGTTAAACAATTTTCTTTTTTTGTTTTGTAGCTATTGACTTTAGTGTTGTCTACAAAAAAAATGGTTATGGTCGAATTTCGACAACTGGCCAAACACTACAATATTGATCCTTTAATATCTTTTCCCCTCCGTTTTCCTTTAGTCGTAACTGCACATAGAGTTTCTTTTATTAAAAGCGTTGTTAATATATATATATATATATATATATATATATATATATATATATATATATATATATATATATATATATATATATATATATATATATATATATATTAACAACGCTTTTAATAAAAGAAACTCTATGTGTATATTATTTTATATATATATATATATATAAAATACGTTTATATTATTTTATTCTTTTACTGTATATTTAACAGACAGACCTACAAGACCAATGTTATATACTACAAAATCCTCTATGATATTTTATTTCCTTTTGTTGAAGCGTTGGAATATCAAGGGAAAACTAAATAATATATCTATCTAACCTTAACCTTTTATAATAAAAAGAAAATAGTAGTTTAGATAAGGCAGTGGTAGCCCAGTGGTCACGCGCTCGCTTGCGAAACCGAGTGAAGCGGGTTCAAATCTCAGGTCTCGGACCTCTGATATTTTCATGTGCGAATCATTTTTCAATATGATTAAAACTTGTCTTACGGGGAAAGTTGAATGTCTGAACCTTACTAGTTTTTGAAAGTCATTTGCAGTCCGGCCGCATTTGGCCAGCGTGGTGGACTATGGCCTGATCCCCCTCGTATTGAAGGGAGGCCCGTGCACAGCTGTGCAACGTTAAAAAGAGCGGAAAACAATTTAGGTAAAATATGCCTTTATCACTTTGATAATCCTAACCCTAAAGAATTTTGAAAAAAAAATACGAAATGAAAGAGTAAGCGAAAATATAGAAAATATATTTATTTAAGGAGTAATCAATATAACAACACTTAATTTTTATCATATGCATATTACCATTAAAGCATCAACCGTAAAGTCTACAAAGAACCTCATTGAAGTCAACAAACGTTACTGTCAAAGTATAAAAATGTCAAAAACATTATCATATGCTTCATATTTATATTCACTCTATTTTGTTATTCCTAAGTCAATGTTTTGATTTATTTCATAAAAGAAGCTTTTCTAATGTGTTTATTTTTATATTTATTGTGCACATAAAGTCGCTCCTACGTCTGAACTCTCACCGGTCGTGTCGAATTGTCGTCCAATGGGAATTTAAGAGCTTTAAAATAGAGAGTGCACTTGTTTTAGCGCGAACACTTGTGTACTACAATATTTTCTGCGTAGATTGCTAGTTTCAGTGAAATTGGCTGTCGTTGCTGAAATAACTTAGGATGACATTATTATATTTATTCGGATAGCAATCGGAACCAAAAAGCAAAATTAAACCGCCAAAAAATACAAAAGCATTTTTTATATATGAATACGTAAAAACAAAACGGTTCAATACCAATTTCTCCCCTGTTTGTCAACCGATTTTTTTTTTGTTTAAGAGCTATTGACGAGCTTTAGTTATTAATAAAAAAAATTGCACAGTAAATATGTAAATTCTCTTCAATCCATATAAATAAAAGGCAGTGGTAGCCCAGTAGGCAGTAGTAGCCCAGTGGTAACGCGCTCTCTTGGGAAACCGAGTGAAGCGGGTTCAAATCCCGGGTCTCGCACCTCTGATATTTTCATGTGCGAGTCATTTCTAACTTGATTACCACTTGCCTTACGATGAAGAAAAATATAGTGAGAAAACCTGCATGTCTGAGAGAACCTAGCAAGTTTTCGAAAGACAGTGAAGTCCGCCAACCCGCACTTGGCCAGCGTGGTGGACTATGGCCTGAACCCCCTCGTATAATGGCTGGATACATACATACATACATATAAATAAAAATGAATCGCCGAAATGTATGTACGCGCATAGCTTCCGATCGACTGCACCAAATTGGATAATTCTTTTTTTTTGTGTTTGTTATTGTCAAGACAAGCTTGGTATACAAGAAAATTAAAAGAATTTTTTTTACTAAAATAAGATTTTTTTAAATCTCTTGATTTGAAAAGTGAGTAAGTGAAATAGTTTTTACTCCAGAAATCATAAAGAAGCATTTCAATAATGATCACGTTCGAATTTCGATCACTAGGCAATACAAGTAACGTATACATATTTCTTGTCTTTTAAGAATGTTAAATGTTTTCACTGAATTGTTATAATTTAAATTCTTTAATGGAAGATTTTTAGTTTCATCGTATCTAAACATATTTTAAACATCTCAGTAAAATAAAGTCAAAATGTGCATTACGCATCGCTTTTTATGACTTTGCTTATATTTTTAAACTAACAACTAGAATCATTACAATTGCTTTCGATAATTTAGAATACTCATATACATATGATGATGGTATATTCAGACTACTGGAAATATCACTTATACATAAATTTTAACATATACTTGCTCTCTTATCTCTTTTATATTTAACTAGCGACTTACCCTCGCAGTGCCCTTAGGCAGTGGTAGCCCAGTGGTAACGCGCTCGCGTGGGAAACCGAGTGAAGCGGGTTCAAATCCCGGGTCTCGCACCTCTGATATTTTCATGTGCGAATCATTTTCTAACTTGATTACCACTTGCCTTACGGTGAAGGAAAACATCGTGAGGAAACCTGCATGTTTGAAAGAATCTAGCAAGTTTTCGAAAGACATGTGAAATCCGCCAATCCGCACTTGGCCAGCGTGG
This sequence comes from Argynnis bischoffii washingtonia, assembly GCA_033884665.1. Lineage (NCBI taxonomy): Eukaryota > Metazoa > Arthropoda > Insecta > Lepidoptera > Nymphalidae > Argynnis > Argynnis bischoffii. The sequence continues at coordinate 2,456,067 of CM066619.1, read as the reverse complement.
TAGACTACGGCCTGATTCCTCTCGTCATGAAGGGAGGCCCGTGCCCAGCAGTGGGACGTTTAAAAGGGCTAAATACTTACCCTCGCTTCGCTCGGGTTTGTCCATAGGTACGTTTTAACGGTTAGTACAGAATAGATAGACTATATATTACTGCTCCGCTCCCTTGAATAGTAGCATGCTGATATATAGCCAATAGCCTTCCTCAATAAACGGGCTATCTAATGCAAACAGAATTTTTCAAATCGGGTAAGTAGTTCCCGAGGTTAGCGCGTTCAAAAAAACAAACAAACTCTGCCTCTTTATAATATCAGTATAGAATAAATATGAAAGAGATAAAAGATAGTGGAAGAGACAGAGACCATTTATTTGAGGAATTCAATAAAAATTTAAGATAAATTCTGTTAAGAGGATACCAATTATACTAATTGTATGTTTCGTAATCCCAAAGACATAGGTACGGGGATAATTAATAACAATGTAAAAACCGTTCATTCTCGTATAATTGCGAAATGTTTAATTATTTGAGCTTATCGGGGTTTTCTGAAAAAGAACTTTATTTTTATAAAGATGTCTTAGTACCCAAAGTGTAACTTGATCATAATCTATATGTGTACTAGCGACTCACTCTTACTTCACTCGGGTACGTCCCTATCCCTATTATATATAGTTTTGAAATAATGTATGGAAGTCTGACCGATTTGTTGACATTTATGATTACTGCTCCGCTTCCTTGGGAATGCTACTAGCATTATGATATAATATAGTCATAAGCCATATAATAGCCTTTCTCAATAAACGGGCTATCTAACGCAAAAATAATTTTTCAAGTCGGATTAGTATTTCAATAAGATTTTTCGAAAAATATTTATATACATATTCGATTTAGTTAGAATTTTATTATATGAAGAGATTTTTCAAAATAAATTTTTAAAAGGGCTTTTTTTGTACAAACAAAGATTGTTATTATTCAAGTGATTCAAATTGTGTTTAATAAAATGTAGTTTAGTTTTTTTTTATAAAAATAAAGTCGTGTTTAATTTCAAAAAATGTTTTTTTTTATTGTAAAGCTATTCTGACTTCTTAATAAATACCTAATATACATATATATGTTTTTAACGTCCCTGCTGGGCACGGGCTTCCCTTCAATACGAGGGGGATCAGGCCATAGTCCACCACGCTGGCGAAGTGCGGGATGGCGGACTTTACATGTCTTTCGAAAACTTGCTAGGTTCTCTCAAACATGCAGATTTCCTCACGATGTTTTGCTTCACATTAAGACAATACACTACTATAGTCTGTGAAACCCACATATAGCTCATGAACCCAGACCTAAACTGCAAGTACTTATAAGGTCATTATGAATATTTATTTCAAACAGGACTCGAACTGACAAACCTCTGCCATAGAAACAGAAACTGTAACTCCGCTAAAGTCTTAATTGTTTAGATATAAACCATTATAAGATAAAAGGAATGTTACAATAAATATTTAAGCGAACGTTTATTAATAGTAAAATGATTCACGGCTCTATAAAAATCTTTAAACACGATCGCTAAACATGGTTGCGTTCATTTGGAATCCAATTTCGAAGATTGAAATGAAATTTATTAAAGATGTCCCGAAATAGATAGGGTCGATCTAAATTGATACGATTTGACAACCTCGACAAAGATTAAGATGAACCTCAGAAAGGCTTAATGTCATACTTTAGAAAGTTCTGAGGAAATGAGGCAAAATACCTTGCAGTAAAAATAAAAGGGATTTTTTATATGATCAAGAGCTTCTACTGGGAAATAATCTAATGGGGTCCTTTATCCTATACCTACCTACATCTATAATTATGTATATTTTAAACTCACTTGCTGATTGACATAATTGCGAGACATAGTGAGAAATAGAGACTGATAGAGAGAGAGAGATAGAGTATGTACATCAGGCAGATTACAGTTTATATAATGGTGGGGTCCGCTGAGTAAGAATTTTTGAAAATTGACATATGATTTTTTTTTACTTAAGTATAAAATAGATACATTTGTAAAGATTAGAGTTAATTAGAAGTCATGATGTCCTCTTCACCGTTTTCGGCCACAGCGTCTAATTACACTAAGACTAGCCAATTGAGCAGGACATATTATAGTGCACTATCGGACTCGAATCAGAACGTCTGGATCATCGGCCGTACGTTCTAGCCACTACACTTCTGAGTAATCGATGTACAAAATTTTTGTATGTATTCAGCCCTTTTTACGTCCCACTGCTGGGCAAGGACTTGCATTATAATGAGTGGGAACACGCCATAGTAAATCCGATCAATCGTTTTAGCGTGAAGACAAACACACATATAAAAACTTTCATTTTTATAATAAGAGTAGTCCGATTACACGCGTCTTTGAATTCGACTCTCGTTTACAAGGAATCGGGAAGTTTGTTAAATGAAGTTGCCCAGTTACTTGTTGTGATATCCTAAAAGTTTGTATAACACGATGTAATATTACTGTTGTAAACATTCAACATGAAAGTAAAGTTTGTTAATTAAGACTAAATTTTCAACATCATGATAACATTGTAAATTATTTTACACAAGCGACTCGCCCTTGTTTCTTCATGATCGTCTCTAGTTGATTCCTTAAATTAACATAACTTTTTTACTTAAGAACCGATTGAAATAAAACAAATATTAAATGTTAAGTGAAGCTTACCATAATACAAAAAACCGCATCCAAATTGGTTAAACTGAGATTAGCGCGCACGCTATTGACGCTATGACCATTTTGAAAGTCATATTTTGTCTATGTTTTTTCTAATTTTTATTAATAATGTCTTAAAAGTGAAACTTATTGGTTGCATCTATTATAATTAGATTTTCATTTGATATCCCTATCATTTGGGGGCATAAAAAACTTCAAAAGGAGGCCCCCATCTTTGGGAATCCGTCACTTTGCTTATTATGTTTCGCTCATCAAGCCCTTTAATTTGATATCCATATCATAAAGGTCACTATGGAAATGATAAATCGCCATTTTGTAACGTCCGCCATATTAAATTAAAAATGGTGGCATTTAAGTAATCACGCGTTGTCACGTATCAACCAAACGTGTGTGGAAGTGGGTCAAAAACTTGCAAGATTTGATTACAGACAGACAGCCAATAACAACTAACTTCATACTGTAGTCTAAATCTGCCGCGCCATAAGAAGTATAATTTCAAAAATATATTATATGAATAAACATACATTAAACTTACATAAGTGTACATTTGTTAAAAAGCTCTACATAAAAATTCTAAGGCGTTTACAAATAAAATATACAAGCTAAGCTACTAATGGCAAAAGCTCAAACACCATTCATTTTGTATGGAAATTAAATCCTTGTCTTTTAGAATAGATGACTTAAGGCCGTAAAAAAAATTGCTTGGAGGTGAAAAAAGATACCTTTAGCGGTAGATTATTTCTTTTCACAAGCCTATCAAATTGAAGATAAAATCTAGAGTACAAAAGAGATCATTAACGTTATTCTGATAGGCAGTGTCGAGGTGGCGTGGATTGACCCATTTAGTTTGTACTTTATCGAGCTTACCCATTATTACTTCTAAACTCGGATTAATTAAGTCTATACATATAATAAAATTCTGTGTCGAATCTGTAATTTTTTTTTTTTGGAAAATCTTATTAAAATAGTCATTATTATCGATATAGAGGCCGAATCTATAGTTTTTAGAATTTTCGTCTGTGTGTCTGGGAACGCATCACGGGAAATCCACTGGACAGATTTTAATGAAATTTGGCAACTGACAACTGGTTATCCGGGTCAACATATAAGATACTTTTTACTGCAGGAAAATATCTAATCTCTGAGAAATCTATACTAACAATTAAAACGTATCCTGGGACGGGAGCGAGGGTGAGTCGCTAGTTTTCTATAAAAGTTTGGAAAGTTCAAAAGTATGTCCCTAATGTTCATACTGAAAGTATCGCAACAAAGAACTGTGAACTTTTGTTTTATTCTGCTTCACTGAGCAATTTTAATTACGTTTTCAGTATGTAAATTTATGCATATGATTTAATTTTAAAATGTAAACATTGGTCTTTTATATCCACTTACTTCCTAAATACATGATATTTAGAAAAAGTAGTGGAAAAGATTAAATTTTACTTTATGCAATGGGAGAAAAGGCTGAAAAATAATAAAAATTAACACGCCTCAATGAACCTAGCTAGTTTTTGACAGATGTGTGAAATTCTTCATTCAGCATTTGTATAGTGTATGTACATAAACTGCCTCGGGAATTGTGGGAAGACCCATGCCCAGCAATGGCAGGTTAAAGGAGGTTGAATATATACATATGTACATACATTGTATATATTTGTGACTCACGCCCTAGATCAGGGTTTCTTAAAGAGGGGTCAACGGACCCCCAGAGGTCCGTAATATGTGTGCCAGGGGTTCACAGTAGACCAATTTGTTCTTGACATTAATAAAAAATTGGAGTAAAATAAATTCATCGTTTGTTTCATCCATCACTCTCGCTGGTTATTGTTGAGCAGCGCGAGGCGCGGAAGTACTACACCTACGGTGTAGGTGCAGTCCCCTCGTGTATAACCCCGCATGTATTTTAAACACTAATTAACATTCTAAAGTATATTTCATAATATTTAATTAAGTGTAAGTAAATTAACAATAAAAGTGTTTTTTTTTGTTTTTTTTTCCCTATAATATTCTTTGACAGGGGGTCCGTGGAATTTTAGAAATCTTAAAAGTGATCCATGATTGCAATAAGTTTTAGAAACACTGCCCTACATGGTATTTCGAATGAAAACTTATTATTTCAAAAATAAAAAATGAAAAATAACCTATATTGCTTTTACATAATGAAAGTTTACAATATCACAACACATTAAAATGAGTACTTTCTTAGTTTATTAATAATAAACAAACAAACAAATTTTTCCTATATGTACATTCAACAGCCGTTTAAATAGATTAATAACAATTGAGTTATATTTTTGATTTAATAAGTAACCAATCTGGGGTTGCTCATAATAGGTTAACTCGTGTCTAATACTCCTACTAAATAACGTTCATTGAACACCCTAAATTAATTACGAAGCGACCAAATTCGAAAGGGTTAATTGACATTGTAAGCTAATATCGAAATTTGCTAATGGTTTACTTAACATACTCGTATAACTAGCCACAAAACAACATCGGCTGATTTTCGACTCTATATACGTATATATAGGTAATCAATGATATGTACGTACGTATCATTGATTACCTGACTGCATTGATGTATAAAAACATATATTTAAATGAACAATTCTTGTAATTCATTTATTTATACGGGCGATCTTGGAAACGGCTCTAACGATTTAGCTGAAATTTAGTATGTGAGGGTTTTCGGGGGCGAAAAATCGATCTAGACTAGTCTTACGTCTGGGAAAATACGTGTTTTCGAGTTTTTATGTGGTTTTCTTTCGCATTATTCCTCGCAAAATATGGTCGATAATTTCGCACTTCGGGCATAAGGATCGTGGTCAAGTGTCCAAGGCGCAAGATTGACACAAGATTTATCACAAGTGTCCGGGTTCGAAGCCCAGACATATACAAAGTTTTTACTTTTGTTTTTTCTTATATTTATTAGTTTTTTTTTATCCAAAAAATACGATTTAACAGAAAAGAACTCCGAGCGAAGCTCGGTCGCCCAGGTACTAAAAATATATACACATTTCCAAACAAATATCTCTTCAAAAAGTGGCATTGGCAAGTGACGTTTAGTCAAACCAAAGAATAAAATTCAAAAATCAAATTGTCTAAACACAAATGGAAATTGTGTTTTAATTTTGTCAAAAGCAATGAACAAAAGCGAAAAAATTTCGAATTGTGCGCTTCCTTTTAAGGACACTTTTGAGACACTAATTCTGTATACTGAGTTTTTGTCTTCACCTTGACTGAATATTGTATGGTCAAGAATTATGAAAATTGGTAATCATACACTTGTTTTAAGTCGGTCAAAAGTTAATAAATGCTCTATGCTGAGCGAATCTAAAGAAGGGTAATTTATCCTATATATTATATCGTTCCTGTCTTTCCGTTTATAATAAAAAGATACGCGGACTCAATTTCCGTAAACTGTATTTATGAGCTTTTTGAAGTTATACATCTTTTGACATGTTTGGAAAAAAGTATGAAATTAAATTTTTACGATACGCGCTCACACTGACAACCAAAAAGCGACGTGATAGAGTTATCTGAAAGCGATATGATGAGGTTGGCTGCATTCCTTTTACAAATAGAGAGTTGTGACATACGGGATGAAATCTTTAGCTATTTTTGTTCTGTTACGCCAAAGAAGTATAACTTCTTACGTGCGTACATAAGTACACACACACGTTTTTATTGATTTATTATAGCTACATAGTACCTATACTTATAGATACAAAATATACAATAGATAAACATTAAAAAGGTGCATGTACTTGGTAAGAAATTTTCATAAACCGGTCTTTCCCAAATCCCTTTCAATCCCTTGTCCAATAAGAAGTAACTGAAAACTCAAACAAAACCTATGTAGGAATAAAAATGAAAGTACAGGAATTACCCAAAGATAACTAGAATAGGTGTTCATAGGTTTCTGATTTACTAGCTACAAATGTATGGTTTGATTAACTTCCGGTCTTGTGGTCGAAATTCCAAGCATATTTGCCTTCCATTCTTAGATAGAAGGTGTTCCAATGACAGTATATGAACTTATTGAGATTCAGAAACATTCTTTTTATGTCAGTATTTGACGTATATGCTACATATATAATGTAAAAATTATAAAAATATAAGATACTATGTTACGTTTTAACGTTTAGTATAGATTTCTCAGATATGAGATATTTTCCCACCGTAAAAAGCATTCTATAATATGTTGACCCGGATAACCAGCTATTATTATAGCAAATTTCATCAAAATCTGTCCAGTGGTTTTCTTGTGTTGCGTTCACAGACAGACAGACAGATGGATAAAAAAAATAAAAACTATAGATTCGGCCTCTGTATCGATAAATAAAATGAAATGAAATAAACTTTATACAATTAGACTTATTACAAGTTCTTTTAAAATCGTCAATTTAATGTAAGCGTCAGTGTAGTCAGTCCGTTAGGAAGCTACCGCCCTGCTCAAGAAGCAGTTCTGCTGAGAAGAACCGGCAAGAAACTCAACAGTTGGTCTTTTAAAGATCGAAATTACATTTATTTTATTAACATAACAATGATGATAGCCCGCATATGAGTCAATAATACTCAATTCCACACATTTTCATCAACAAGAAACTCTTGAACACTGTAATATACTTTGCTCAATGAAACATTTTTCATTTTATCTTTAAATTTTTGAAGAGGTAAATCTAGGACATTTTGTGGAATCCTATTATATATGCGTATACTCAGACCCACGAAGGATTTATTCACCTTTCGGAGCCGAAATCTAGGCGTAACCAGCTTATTTCTATTCCTAGTGTTTATTGTGTGTTTTTCACTGTTTTTTTCATAATTATTTAGATTTTTGCGAACAAATAATATATTACACAGTATATACTACTACTATTTCAATAAGATTTTCCAAAAGATATTTAATGTACAGATTCGACTCAGAATTTTATTATATGTATAGTAAGATAATAACAATGAATATTACATGAATGAACTACTTACTTGTCTACTTCATCTCTTATAATCAAACTTTTACGAAGTGTTAATGTCGTAGAACTTTATTTTTTCGAATTTTTCATACTATTCAAAGACTTTAGTGCTAATACATATTTATAACGATGAAAAGAACTAAAGATCCAATTGAATGCTGAAATGTAAAAGTACTTAAACCAAACTCTTTGCCCCGTTGTATTTTTATGCTAACTGACTAACTTTTAGTGAACTACGAAATAATGTTTATCTTAACATTTGTAGTCTTTAAATAAAAATACATGTTACGATATAGAAAAATAAAACATTTTTCGTTTGAAGCCGATTTTATATTCACGACAAACACGAGTGGATTCGACCATAATTATTTATATATATATATATATATATATATATATATTATATATATAAATAATAAGTTTCCCTAAAGCTCGAAAATAGCTACTAAATAAGAAAAAAGAAAATCGGTGGCAGAGAAGAAAAAGGGGCTTGTCTTTGCTTATTTATATAAGACTAGCGGCTCACCCTCGTTTCGCTCGGGTTCACCTCTAGGAAAACAAAAACAAATTTATCCCACGGGAACCATACATTTTTCCGAAATAAAAAGTAGCCTGTGTGTTATTCCAGACTATAATCTATCTCTGTGCTAAATTTCATTCAGATCCGTTTAGCCATTCTGGCGTGAAAGAGTAACAAACATCCATATATTTTACACAAATTTTCACATTTATGATATATTTATACGGATTCAATTTTTTTTTTTAAATTTAGAGACATATTTTATCAATGAACAAAATTACATTTTTATGATGTGAAAAATACAATACGTCATAACAAATAGACAAACAGACAACGTGACAGAACCCTTCGGGTAATGAATCCCAAAAACTATTATTACAATCCATCCCACAAAACTATCTTATATTTATATGGCTAGCGAATATATGTCATCAAATCCTTTAAGCTCTAAAGTAATTAGAACTGAATATTGACTCAACCCACTATTAAGCAAAACTAATTCCATTTAAATAGATCATTTCAACTATTACCAGTCTTAGGCCAAACTGGCATAACCATTTATTGTAATATTATAAATATGTCTGCCACTGACCTTGACCAAAATGACTTTCTACAAATGTTATCGCTAAGAAAAAAACCGGCCAAGTGCGAGTTGGACTCGCACACGAAGGGTTCCGTACCCTTATCTATAAAAACGGCAAAAAATCATGTCTGTTGTATGGGATCCCCCCTTAAATATTTGTTTTAATTTAATTATTTATTTTAAAGTGTATATATAACTAAATATTATGTGAATATATCAAGCGTCCACCCGTTGCCGTTATCAATATCGAGCAAAAACGAGCAAAAAAATCACTTTTGTTGTATGGGAGCATCCTTAAAAATTTATTTCATTCTGTTTTTTAGTATTTGTCGTTATAGCGGCAACAGAAATTCGTCATCTGTGAAAATTTCAACTGTCTAACTATCACGGCTCATGGGATACAGCCTGGTAACAGACGAACAGACAGACAGCCACACAGACTGACAGAAAGACAGACGAACAGACAGAAAGACAGACAAAGAGACAGAAGAACGGACAGCGAAGTCTTAATAATAGGGTCCCGTTTTACCCTTTGGTTACAGAACCCTAATAAGAAATGTATGGATATAACGTAAGTATCAATTTTTTTTGTTTTTTCCATATACTCGATATCGATTATCGAGTTTAACTTATCTAGGACAGAAGATTTTGGATTGCGAGTCTTCATCTAAGGCTGGGCAAATTGATCCGAGACGGATCTGAGCCTTGGACCCGGACTTATGCCATTAATATAGAGCTTAAGTAAATAAATCGCATTATAAAGTGTGCTCTGAGCTACATGTTTTGTATGGGAGTTTTTAAAAGCGGAAATAGAGTAATGTAATAATACTCTCTTTCTCTTCGTCTGCTTAAATGCATCTGCATAAATTTTGAGAAAAAGAACTGTTATAAGTTGTAAATATTTTTAACGTCTGTAATGATAATGCTTCTGATTATTTCAAAGAAAAATAAAGCTCACAAAATAACTTCGGTTAGAATATAAATTAACTTACTTTAATGTTTTTTTTTAATTTGACGCAAAATACACTCGAATTTTCGAAGTATCCATCTTTTTTGTCTAAGCTGAATAAAAAAACAACTGAAAGTCGATAATCGAATGTTGCACATTTAAAAAAAAAGTTTCACTCAAAACTCTTAAACCATGAAGGTTCTATGTCAATTCGAAGTACATTTTACAATAAAACGGCAATTTCATACTTTAACTCCTATTATTTTGACGTAGGCCTCTACACACAGAGGCTCAGAGGCTTTTATTCTTGTCTAATAATTTAATCCTACATTTAGATTAGTAAGTTAACCTACGTATTAACTACTGGAGGAAGCAAAATTTCATTTGAATTTCCTAATATAATACATAAAAGGTTTTAGATTTATAGGCAGTTAAAACTTTCAAAATACCTTAAAGTTTCATTTAATCGTCATATATAATTTTTTTTAATTTGTAAACCACTTATTGGCTAGAACATAAATGTGTATTGTGTATATGTTGTATTTTGCCTAACCAAAGATAAAATTTACCGATTTTTAAAGTATCGAAATAACTGTCAAGATGAAAAAGGACAGAAGAGAAGAAAGAGATGGATTTGGTATAAGAACAATTTTAAAAGTCATCGTACAAGAATGGTCGTTTTATTAGAAACAAAGGTGTAGGAATAAAAAGGATAGAAGAAAAAGGGAAAAGAAGAAGAGTAGGATTCTCAAATGTTAGAAAGAGATGGATTTGTTATAAAAACAATTTTAAAGGTCTACATACTAGGTCATGGTCGTTTTATTAGACACAAACGTGCAGGAATCTATCAACTTTTTATATTGCAACACACTGAATATATAGTATAATATATATTATAATAGTAGAGAAGTGAAGAAGGACAATAATGAAAAGTGAGATTAAAATTATAAAGTAGTACCACCAACTTATGAGATTCAGACTGAAATAAGGCTGTTCTTGTGGATACCATTAAGAATTACGAGCGATTATTTTGTTCTTATTGATGATAAAGACATATATTGCCAGTGACCATCTTAAAATTCCGATAACAGAGCACAAGTCAGTAGCACTATTTAATAAACACATAACATATTTTTGTCGCGAACGTACATCTATAGAATTTCTTTTTGTCAAGTTAATTAGTATTGTAGACAAAGAGATGGTGGTAAAGAACATGAAACAAAATGAATGAAACACAATTAATACGTATTCAATTGTAGGTAGACCTAAAGAAAAAATAATCTATACAAATAAATAAAATTGGAGTGTCTATTTGTAATGTTAAAATGACAGCTTTTTAGTAAATGCATAAAAAAATATATATATACTATTCTTTATTGCACTTATATGTAAAATACAGAAATTAACAAACAATAAAATTAGTTAGCAAAGGTGGACTTATCTCTAGAAGAGATCTCTTCCAGTCAACCTAAGTGAGTTAGAGAGGTAGATTTAAAAAGCAGGCTTAGTTAGGCAAGTGCAGTTACTCAAGTATAAATAATTAAATAAATAAATAAAATATAAATATATAATAAAATATTATACATACTATATACTATAACATATGTACATACTACTACATACACAAATACATATCTATATAATATAATCAATAATAATAGTAGTTAATATAAATGTGGATTAACTTGGGAGAGAAGGTGCTGTTTTATTTTCTATATACGGTATATATACGGTACTTATAATTAAAAAAAAACAATATTTAAAACTTTTGTCCGCCTGTCTGTTTGTTCCGGCTAATCTCCAAAACTGCTGGACCGTTCTTGACGGGACTTTTACTGGCAGCTAGCTGTTATAAGAAGTAATTCAGGCTACTTTAATTTTGGAAAAAGAATTAGGGTTCCGAGCAATAAAAATTAAAACCTCTGAAATTGTGAACAAAATCAACATATCTAAAGACGCAAACGAGCGAAGCGAGGGTAAATCGCTTGTTCATAATAATTCAAGTAACGCTTAAAATCATTTTTCAGTAGAGGGAACGAAGATAAGAGGCAAGATATAAAAACATTTTGGTTTCTTATATTATTTTTTAAGCAAAATTGTAGCTGTAAAGTTTTATTCTTAGTTGGAAAATTACAATCAATAGTCTCTCGAACCACATGAATTCTAACAAACCTTTACATTTCGAACGTGCAGGGAATAGGGTTAACCCTTTTGTTAGTTTTCTTGTGTTGTGCCTAATACAAAATGTTACATGTTGTTCAGTATTTCAACTAACTTCTGAAGAAACACTTCTATATCTCATTGGTATTACATTAGAGGTTGTGAATTCGATTCCCCGTACTACGTGAATTACAAATCTTCTTAGGATAAACTAATAAACGTTATTGAACGCACTCAATTGGAAAACTAAGTGTGTAAAAAGCTCTCTCATGCGCGAATCTATTTAAACATGATTACCATTTGTCTTACGGTGAATGAAAATATAATGAGAAAACGTGCAACTGAAAAAACCTAGTTTCAAAGGACGTGAAATCTGCCAACTTGTATTTGGCCAGCGTCATTATGACCCGATCCCCTTATTATAGGGAGATCCATACCCAACTGTGGGACATTATAAAGGGCTAAATACAAAGGTATCAATTACGTTAAGACGTCACCCATCTCAGTGTCGTCTTTCGTTTTTATTGGCAACACTTTGTCAGATTGTCAGTTGACGCTTATGACCGGTCTATCGAGTCGTATCTTGTTATATAGCCTATAACATTCTTTAATAAACAAGTCCTATGACGTAGGAAGATTCTTTTTATCGCACTCTTACTTTCTGAGATTAGTGTGTAATGGGGTTTACAGTTCGTCTGATTAACTGTTTCATTTTACTTTCATGGTTACCATAATGCTCTATTGAGTCATAGCTTGGTGTTGTATAGCGTTAATACACATAGGTACCAAATATTGCAAGTTCTTTTTTCATCAGACTGTTACTTCCTTAGATGGGTGTTTTAACATTATCTATACGGATAAATAAAATTTAAGTGACAGACACATGTAATGTCAAATTAACAGCTTTTTACGAAATACCGTTTAAATGAAATTATATACGGTACTTATAAGAAAAACGCAGTCTCTCTGCATGTCTGTATGTCTGTTTGTTCCGGCTAATCTTCAAAATGGCTGGACTGATTTTAACGGGACTTTCTGTAGCATAGAGCAGATGTTATAACAAATAACTTAGGCTACTTTTATTTCAGAAAAAGTATTGGGGTTCCGCTTAAAACAATTAAAACGAACCTACCTACTAACTCCTGATATATCGGCACTATTGCGCTTGGGTCACGATCACATCCCGTTTCACGTTATAAAAATGTTATCAGTGAACTTGTAAGCTTTCAGATTTATCTAGATCCACATTTTAAAAACAACACACTCAGCTGTTTTTTCAATGAACAATATTTATTTTGTGTTTGCTTGAGTTTGTAAAATTCAAAGTTTACTAACACAATTTACTAAAGCGTAAGCTAATAGAGGCAGGCAGTAATTAATTCTAACAGGGTTGTAATAACCTGCGCTGTTCCTATTAACTCGTATTACGCAAGCGATTTCAAATTGATTAACTAGAGGATTTTCCTGGCCTTGCTTAGATAAAACTGATGTTTTTTAGGGTTTCATACCCAAAGGATAAAACGGGATCCTATTACTAAAACTCCGCTGTCCGTCCATCTGTCTATCTGTCCGTCCGTCTGTCACTAAACTGTACGACCCTTGATAGTTAGACAGTTAAAATTTTTACAGATGATGTATTCTGTTGCCGTTATAACAACAAATACTAAAAAAGCACAATAAAATAAATATTATAAGGGGGCTCCCATACAACAAATGTGATTTTTTTCCTAATTTATGCTCGATATTGATAACGGCAAACAGGTAGACGCTTGAAATATTCACAGAATATTTAGTTATATATTCACTTCAAAAATAAAAAATAAAATAAAACAAATATTTAAGAGTGCTCCTTTTGCCGTTTTTAACCCTTCGTGCGCGAGTCCGACTTGCACTTGGCCGGTTTATTTTTAATTTCTGTAGGTCGGTATCAATATACATCTCTATACTATTTTACATTATTTATTCTTCCGCGAATCACCTCAGTTCTATCATACCTATGTTATATATATTTTTAATTAAGAATAATTAAAAAATGAGGGTTGCATTAAGCAATAATTTAAGAGTCATATTTAGTAAAAAGGAGCCAAGAACCAAAATAAATCCGCGAAAAAATTCGAAAAGATAGTTTTATTTAAAATTTCAAATATTTGCGTAAATTCAAGAAATAGAATACATACAAACATCATACCAATTATGATAATAGAATAACGTTGAAAAAGATCAGTATAATATAATATAATAAAAACTGACCAAGTGTTATAAGTCTCACTATATCTAGAGATAAATCAATATAAACTTCGTATATTGGTAACTGACTTATTGCTTTGACATCACTATATATGATATTTACTTTGACAAGAATATCAATAAAAATAATAAAATATGAAGAATCACATGTTTCTTAATTAGAAAAAAAGAACTTATATCTTTTTATCTTTTTAATATATAAAATTCCCGTATCACAATGTTGGTTCGTGATGAACTCCGAAACTACTTTTCGGATCTTAATGATTTTTTTCAAATGTGTGATTTGTTCCAACTTAAAAGATAGGATAGTTTTTATCCCGATTATAACATATCGGGAAAGGGATACGGGAGAGAGTACCTGAGAAATTAATAAAAGCAGCGCATGGCCGGGTCTGCTAGTTAGCATATAATATGAAATAAAATTTGAAGTAATTGATTATGATCTACAACTATCACTTTACCATAAGACCAGTTTTATTGGTATATTTTTTTTTAAATCTATGTAAACGTAAAAAAGCTACATATTGTATTAAATAAAGTAACTTTAACCCATGTATGGCATGTTTCTAAGATATAATATGTTAGCGGCTCACATTCGCTTCGTTCGGCGAACCCGAAAAACAAAAACAAACCTATCCCTCGAGAACCGTACATTTTTTCGGATAAAAAGTGGCCTATGGATTATTCCAGACTATAATCTATCTCCGTGCCAAATTTCATCCAGATCCGTTCAGCCGTTCTGGTGTGAAAAGTAACAAACATTCATACTTATGTACAAACTTCCACATTTATAATATTAGTAAGAAAATCGCTTACAATATTCTTACTGACTTGGATGTTTTCTGCTAAATTGGTTTACTGTTGACACTTCTGTTTGACTTCTAGAATCTAGATATCAATCACAATTATGTTGTTTTCAACATACTTTGATGTTGGTGTACAGCAGCTTATGTCGATTTTTGTATAAATATATGTAATGTAATAATATCAAATTGTAAATTAATGTAAAATATTTAGTTAATTTATATGAACATATATTTTTATGTGTATCTACATTAATTAATAAATGCATTGTGACATTAACACACAGCACCATCTAGCTCCATGGTAAGCTACGAGTCTTGTGTTGTAGATACTAAAATAGATAGTTGATATACTACACATATATAACTTTAAATACATACACATTATAGTTTAGCGTTAAGTATAGATTTCTCAGAGATGAGATATTTTCCAGCAGTACAAAGTATCCTATATGTTGACCTGGATAACCAGCTATCATCATAGCAAATTTCATCAAAATCTGTCCAGTGGTTTTCTCGTGATGTATCAGACAAACAGACAAAAAATCTAAAAACTATAAATTCGGCCTCTGTATCGATAATAATATCAATTTCAATAAGATTTTCCAAAAAATATTTAATGTACAGATTCGGCTTGGTTACAATTTTATTATATGTATAGACTAGCAAAACCCGCGGCTTCGCTCGCGATCAAACTACGAAAAATACAAAAAATCACGCAAATATGTCCAAGAAATAAAAGTTTCATATAAACTTTTATCCCTTATTTCACCCCCTTAGGGATTGAATTTTGAAAAATCCTTTCTTAGTAGGTGCTTACGTCATAAGAGACGTGTGCAAAATTTCAATTTTCTAGCCTTAAGGGTTTGGCCTGTGCGTTGATATATTAGTCAATCACTTTCTCTTTTATATTCGTACCTATATAGAAATAAACACCCATGACTGGAGTACAAGCATTCGTGCTCATCACGCAAATGAATGCCCCCAACGGGACTCGAACCCGCAACCGCAGGTATAGCAAGTAAGGCCACTACAAAATGTTTATAATATTCGTAATTAGTGGGTAATCTCTGACTGATCTGATTCTGATATTTTTTTTCTGTACCTAATACAAAATTGTTACGGGCGAGTGCTATAGGTTTGTTTTTTGTTCCGATAAATTGTGTTAACTGTTAGAAATTATAATAAGTTAAATGAAGTTAGAAAAAAATTGATCATTAAGATACTTTATCGCTAATTTTATAAATTTTAAAGAGCCAAAGTTAATTTTATAATTATGAAAAAAATGATGATCTCGGTAATAAATAAAATTAATGATTACCTACGAGTATATTCAAAACGTACATATGTATTATGTGAAATATGTATATGTCACAGGCATATCGAATTTCAGCCATTTAGCAAACGCTTGTTGAATTGTAAAATGCCGAAGACAAATTACAAAGTAGTCAATATGTAATAGTCTACAATACACAGGCGACAATACGAGTGCCCTTCCCAAAATTTCGCAGCAAATTCTATGTATGTTGCAGTAAGATTGCAGAATCAGTATTTTACAAAACAACTGAGTTATGTAACACCTAAACAACTTTCAGTAATTTTATATATCTTTAGATATTTAACATGGGGATTTGTTTAAACGTGTCGCGTTTTTATTCCATTGGTCATTGTTTTGTAAAACGGCGTGAAATGTTAGATTGGAAATTACAGCTTTGCAATAAAAATTACTGGCTTCAATAAATGACGAAGGAAACATTTCACAGACTGATAAACGTCGCCGTTTCTAAATTGACGAATTTTATAATGTGCCTGCGACATGGCTTATAACACCCCCAATGTAAGAAGGAAATGAGGACGCTCACTCAGGAACTTAATAAATTATGAATCCCTTTACAAGCAATTATACGTTCGTTAGAATTGCTTCAATTAATATAGTTAATTTAGGTAATGTTTGTTCAACGAATTGTAATATACGTTTCTAATCATATATGTTCAATGTCGTGTAGTAAAAGAATAAAATTTTATGACACATTATTTCCATAGAAGAACGAACCTTATTTTGTTTAGGGCTAATATGGAATAAGCCACACCTATACTCATGTTTATGTGTATTAGGGGCAATTTAGCCGAACTTCCATAGGAGCTTTATTTCCTTTCCCTCGGGATTTGTTTCTTTGAAAAGGACAAAAGCTATCGTAAATTTTACCTGGATATATCCTTAATAAATGTCATACTTTGTCTGTTTAGAACTGATTTTGTTTATTATTAGCGAATCCGGTAGCCAGACGTTGTCCTAGTATAGATCTCGTTTAAAAAGAAAATTAGAAAAGATTTTTTTTAGGAACTCAAAAAAAACATCACCAAGTGGGTCTATCTATAGGTAAAAACCATCCAGGTGAATCAATAAAACAAAAAAAAATCATCAAAATCGGTCAAGCCATATAGGAGGCGAATTACGAACAAACGCTCACTATCATATATATATTCTAATTTAAATTTCATAGTACTCGATTGAACAGTTGAGATAGTGGATCAAGTGTATACATAAATAAATATGTAAAGTAGATCTTTTATAGCGTAACAGCTAGTTATATGAATATTACAGTTAGGTTTTCTTGTTCTTTATATTAGGTTCTTCTTTTATTTAGATTCGTTTTTCATGCTTGTATATAAAGTTTCTAAATAAATTGCGCCAAACGTGTATTTTGTGGGAACTATGTCATGTACTGGGACAAAAATAGCAGTCTTTACCCTTTTCCGGCTCATAAACTATCCTTTTAAAGGGATTTATAGCTGCATGAAAGTAATATAACCTAATAAGTACGTTTTTAGGTTTTTCCTACTAAACTATGAACTATATTAGCCACTTTGAGGAAAGTAAGTTGTCCAGCAAGTCAAAGTTGTGCAGTTCCGATGAGACTTTTATATATAAACTAGCGACTCACGCTCATTTCGCTCGCGTTCGTCCCTAGATACGTTTTCACGATTAGCTATGTTTATACATAAATAGTAGCTTGCTCCTTCTAAGATATTCATTTAAATTATATAGCGATTTACGTTACGTACGTATGTTATTGCATACGCCGTACACAGATTTTGTTCACAATTTCATGGGTTTTAATTTTTTTCGCGGAACCCTGATTCTTTTTCTAAAATAAAAGTAGCCTAAGTTACTCCTAATAATATCAGCTATCTGCAGTGAAAGTCCCGTCAAAATCCGTCCAGCCGTTTCAGAGATTAGCTGGAACAAACAGAAAGACAAAAATTGTAAAAAATGTTGTTTTGGTATAATATGTACCGTACATACATATGCATTTAGTAAAAAGCGGTTATTTTAATATTACAAACAGACACTCCAATTTTATTTATCTGTATAGATAGGTAAAGACAAAACAGTTCAGTACCTTTTACTCCACTATTTTTCAACCGATTTTCTTTTTTTTTATTTCGTAGATATTAATGATAATTATTGTAATAAGTCAGTAGTCGCTTGTTTACTACACACTTATATAACTAGCAACTCACACTCGCTTCGCTCGAGTTCGTCCCTTGACTGAACCCGAGCGAATTCATTCACTATTGATTTGAGTCGGGATTCGAATTAAGGACCTTGATTGTCAATTGTATATGCTATCTAATAGTTGGTCTATTAGAGGCAGACAAAACGCTAATGTAATATCGTTAAACCACTAGCTTAACTAACCACCAAATTATTGCAGCAGTAGATTTAACTGGTACTGCCTGCCGCGAAGCTCGCAGTCCTCATAAGACTGCGATATTTGATTTTGTTATATTATATCGTCATACATATAATAAATATGTAACTGATCGCTGTCTGTACATGAAAGGTATTTGAGAAAAACTATTATTGGGGGTCTTTATTAATACAAAAGAACTTAATATAATGATTTTTAGAATATTTGTATTTTTGTCTGTGCGCGATAATCTCAGAAACGGCTTAACCAATTCGGGTGCGGTTTTCAATCGATTCATAAATAAAAATGTTACATCAATTTAAAGAATCACCCAGAAATGAACCCGAGCAAAGCTAAGGTGACTCGCTGGTCATAAATATAAAAGCTTTTGATTGCTGATCTACCCTACACTTTAATGCAAGTATAGATAAATAAATCGATCTGATACCAGCAAATTACCGTAGAGATAGTTTAAAAATCCTTTCAAGTGAACATTACCTAGCGTATACACTAGGTAATAAAATAAAATAAAAATAAATATTGCTGGGACATTAACATACACAGCACCATCTAGTTCCATGGTAAGCTACAAAAGCCTGTGTTATGGATACCAGATAGTTGATATATTACACATATATAACTTTAAATACATACATATTATAAATATACACTAGGTAATGGTCAGTATATGAAATAGAAATTGAAAATAATACTTAAAAATTACCTGTTGGGCAAGCTTTATAACTAAAAAAGATACAACTTTATTACAACCTTACACATTGAAGTTATACTTTTATAGACGACTTTGGCTCAGTTTGTAGTGACCCTACTTGCTGTGCCAGCTGTCGTGGGTTCGAGTCCCGCTTGGTCATTCATTTGTGTGATGAGCACGAATGTTTGTACTCTAGTCATGAGTGTTTATATTTATAATATGTATGTATTTAAAGTTATATAAGTATGTGTAGGGTGTCAACTATCTGGTATCCATATCACAAGTCTCGTAGCTTATCATGGAACTAGATGGTTCTGTGTGTCAATGTCCCAACATATTTATTTATTTATTTCTACCTAAGTATGAGTTAAAATTTAATTTCCAATTTATATTGAACGACAAATATTTCAAGCACAATTTTCGGCGTGGCATTCTACGAATAAATACTTATTATTTTATTCGTAGGTGGTATTGAAAATATTCACACAACGTACGCTTTCTATTCACGCCCCGGCCACTGCGTTATCGATTTAATTTCTAAATGTCAACACTATGGAATGTTCCGACATAAAGACGTACAAAGGTAGAGCAAAAATATACACTGCATCGTGTTTTAATATCGAATTGATATTGTACTAGCAGAATCTGTTGTTACGTTTGCGGTGAAAATAAATTATTATTTTTTAATTAAAAAGTTATTTTCCTTTAAAAGCCATACTGACGTCAAAATCACGTTAAAAATAATTATTTTCCCCTTCACGGTGGTATTTTTAACGTTCAATACACTTACGCTAAGTATAAAGAAAAAGTATTTTGAAAGCACGGTTGTGCAAACATACTTTATAGACATTTTTTTTTTCAATGTTAGTTAGTGTAGAAAAAATTAACTATTTCCATTTTTTCTTATTGATAACAATAAAGCTCATCAATACTCGCTACTAAACAAAAACAAAAGATAGTAATCGGTTAACAAACAGCGGAGAAAAAGGTACTGAACTCTTTTGTTTTTGTCTATACAATATACATATTACATATAATAAAATTCTACAGTCGAATCTATACATTAAATATTTTTTTGGAAAATCTTATTGAAATAGTCATTATTATCGATACAAACGCCGAATCTATAATTTTTGGATTTTTTGTCTGTCTGCCTGGGGATGCATCACGAGAAAACCATACCAACCAAAAAAACAATATTTAGGATACATTTTACTGCCGGAAAGTAATCTCTGAGAAATCAATACTAACAGTTAAACCTAGCAAGAGACGAACTCGAGCGGAGCTAGGGTGCATCACTAGTTTATTTATTAATAAAGATTCTTTTATGAAAAAAAAATATTTACGTTAGTGCCTCCTCGATGATATAAAAAGAACCTTAGCACTAGCTACTTACCAAGCAAGTATAATTATTTAAAAGTGGAACATAGAGTTAAAAATCATTAAACTTTTAAGTTATAATTTCACTTTACTTCTTAAAACAATTAATTTTTGACAAAAAAGTACACGGACTTAAACTTAAAACGGATTAAAGGTAGAGCTAAGGAGTGAATAGGGTTTGTTTTTGAAACATAATACATATATAGAATTGTCCTTGAGCATCCTATTTTTATAAAATAATATGAAGTTCGATAGATAATAGAATAACGTATTCACAAAAAATGCAAGCAATACAATACAATCTATATGTATAAAAATGAATCCCTATTTCCCTTGGTCACGCCATCACGCGTGAACGGCTGGACCGATTTTACTAATTCTTTTTTTGTTATGTTTGTTATTATCAGGAGAAGGTTCTTACATTAAGAAAAATTAATAAAATTGTGCAGGAACTTAAAAAGTGGGGATGAAAGTTTGTATTGGGAAGCGAGCTAGGGACGAACCCGGGCGAAGCGAGGGTGAGTCGCTAGTTAAATATATATTACAATATAGTTAGTTAGTGCGATTACCTTTTTGATGTCGGTCAAAATTATTAAAGTAAAGCGACGGCAACCCGCGAGTACCTAATTCATAGTACGAGTTTAATCAGATTATACTGCGATTAGAAGTAATAACGATGCATGGGTTTAGGCGTATGATTGATGGCGCAGATTAGGATATTTGGCCAATATTTACCATGTTTTGTTGATGTATATTGATATGGCTTAAATGAAAGCTACGCCTTCACGCATATTAAATTTAATTATATGCAAATAGGTTTTATACGTATAATCTATACTTTCATACTATAATATATGTACTATATAATACCATAAATGCGAAAGTAACTCTGTCTGTATGTCTGTCTCCTTTTTACGCTTAATCCGCTAAACCGATTTAGGGGGCGAAAAGGGTGATGAAAGTTTGTATGGGGAATCATATGTCAAGTAAGGGATATACATATATATATTTTTTTATTTTTAAAGTAGTTACTTACTTTTTTATACCTATGTATGTACATATATATAGATTATACTAACCGTGAAAACGTACTTAGGGACGAACGCGAGCGAAGCGAGCGTAAGTCGCTAGTTGTTAAATAATTATTTAATTCTATAAGTTGTTATTCCATTATTATATTGTTCATACATATTCAACCCTTTTTAACGTCCAATTGCTGGGCACTGGCCTCTCTTCAATATGAGGGAGATCATTATTCTTCACCGTAAGACAAGTGGTAAAAAATGATTCGCACATAAAAATATTAGAAGTGCGAGACCCGGGATTTGAACCCGCTTTTTTCGGTTTCCCCAGTGAGCACGTTACCACTGGGCTATTACAAAATACTTATTAATCTTTTTTAATAAGTTGTCATCTTAGGTGGGAGAAGGGCGGGAGAAGCGTTGTATAAAACAAAACTAATAAAGTTCATCATTCATATTCGTAATATTGTTTTAAGCTTTCCTTTGAATCTGTACAAAATAATAAAACTGTGTACCATTACATCGAATGTACTTGGCCTACCTGACCTACTTTTGAAATACTCCCGTAACGATAGCTATAGTGCAAAAGACTTGCTTCAATTTTCCGATCCTAGAATTCATACAATATAACAATCTAATAAAGTTATAGTGTTATCTAATAAAGTTAAATGGCAACTGCCATTATGTTAAAATTGAACTCTAAATCTATACATATAGTAAAATTCCTAGTCGAATCTGCACATTAAATATTTTTTGGAAAATCTTATTGAAATAGTCATTATTATCGATACCGAAGCAGAATCTATAGTTTTTAGAATTTTTGTCTGTCTGTCTGTTTACGACCGCATCACGAAAAAACCACTGGACAAATTTTGATAAGATTTGGTATGATGATAGCTGGTTATCCGGGTCAACATATACGATACTTTTTACTGCGGAAAATATCTCACATTTGAGAAATCTATACTAAATTTTAAAACATAACTACGGTAAGTCGCTTGTATTTTATAAGCTTGTTTTGTTCCATATTATCATTGTATTTCTACATAATTCAAACTATTTCGAAGCTAAAAATCACAATATATAGATTTTATGCATACAAAAAGATATTATCTGAAACAGATAAGATAAATATGTGGCACACAAAAATAATAATAAGATATACATATATTCATATGTAACACAAAAGTTATTTTAGTAATATAAAGGATGTTTCAGTTGAAGACATTCAATGAAAATTAATTAATTTTCAGAGTTTTCAGAATTATTCTTGGTGTAAAAAATTATCACAGACTGATCCTACTAAATTTATAAACGTGAAGGTTAGGAATGAGTGAATGAGTGTCTGTATGTGTGCATATCTCTGAACAGATTTGGATGTAACATTACAGTAATAATCATCAAAGTTACCAGAAAACTACGCAGGTGGCGCCGCAGGAAGACTCTAGATTATAAATGCTACTATGTTTGTATTTGACAGTGACTACTGTCCTGTATTAATTGCACATAAGGATACCGCGCGCATAAATTTAATCAAAATCGGTTCAGTGGTTTAGCCGGTAAAGCGTAACAGACACGTATTACTATTTAATGTTAACGTTTATAGGTTTTAAATTTAGTTTAGGTTATTTAGGTTTCATTGTTCTCGTCCTAAATATTCAAAACCAAAGCAAACCTTGCGTAACTGAAACGCATTTATTTTGTAATAAATGCGATATAACACATTTTATGCCGCTTGGTACAGAATTTGTATCGTAAATTAAAATACTCCCACGTAAACAAGCACAGCTAGGAATAAGAACAGAAATTATGCAATGATCTCAATAATATTCAATATTCAACATTCAAGCCCAACGAAAACTCAGGCATATTTTGTTATAAGATAAAGGTACTAGGACATATGTAGTATGGTAAGCTATTATCGTTGACTGCCTCGGTTGTGTAGTTGTCGTGTTTCACCTAAAAGGGGATGATAGGGTAAGTAGGAGGGAGAAGGATGTTATTCCCAATGCTTTCACTTATGGAATGAAGTATTGGTACTTAACGTTGATATTCTGTGACAGTAAACTATCTTGGTTGAGACAGACTATTCATGCTTAGTGCGAGCATGAATATTGCGGACTATTCATGCTCAATATTAGCTTGAATAGTCCGGACTATTCATGTTCAATGTTAATTTGAATAGTCCGGACTATTCATGCCTAGTGTTAGCATAAATAGTCCGTCTCAACCGGGCCCTACTATACCAATACACAATTTACAGAGTGAAAGCTGGATTTGCGATATGCGATGTATAGGCAGGTTTTCTGGCCATCAAAATCTAGATTGTCATATTTTTTGAAAAATTTGGTAACAAAAGTACTTGAGAAAATCAGTTTATTCTGTATATATATATAAAGCAAAATATATTTTCAGAAAGTTATCTTAATAATAGCTCATTTATGTTTCAAAGATCTCAAAATCCATACAGATCAGAGCTGGTATGAATAAAACAAATATTTTATATAATGGTTATGGTTTTCGGATGTTTTTGCAGATTTATTTTTATTCCCAATATTTCGAATGCTTTACAAATTACAGCAATTATGGCCACGGGAAAGACACGAGACACACGAAAAACTCCGAAAACACGTGTAGTTTTACTTAAAATGCTTAAATAAAACCGATGTCTCGATCAACGACTGGTGTTCAAAAAAAGTTTTATAAAAAAAAATCACTAGTAAAAGTTATAAAATTTTATAATTGTTCGTAGAAAGTAAATATACCGACACAAGAGTATAGATTTTCTTCATTAAGGAGTCGAGTCTTAAGTCTTAGTCTTAGAAGTAGACTTTATAGTTTATTTTCACTAACAAAACCGTAGAGTCGTACTTCATTTTTTTTTAAATATTCTGTTTCTCAATAGATTTTTAAATGTTTAAAATAAGTCATATTTTCTTTGAATGAAAATGTGAAAAAACTAAATTACTAATATTACACTAGCGTGGACTATATATATATATATATATATATATATATATATATATATATATATATATATATATGTAATATAATATATCTTATAATATATAGTCTATTCAATACTAACCGTTATAACGTACTTAAGGACGAAACCGAGCGAAGCGAGGGTAAGTTGCTAGTTGAAGTATCACTGGAAAATGTTTATAGGAAATATAGATACATTATCTTTATATAGATTAATTATGTACTGAATATAGAAAATATTCACTTTTTTTTTGTTTATATCTAATTTAAATGCCATAATGGTAACAAAAGTACTTTATATTCAAATAAAATAAAGTAAATTCAAATTAATTCCAAGTTTGTGGCTTACTTTACATAACGTTACTTTAAGAAATATGATTTTGAGATAAAAAATTCAATAAAATCCATATTTATTATTCTAAAATACTTTATAAATCGTTTAGATGACTTTAAAATTTCCTTTATTTACAAAGTTGAATTGTAAAAATTGTAAACATTTATTTATTGACTCAATCATATAACGGGTCTTAGAAAGTCTTATGTTTTATTTATATTCTGTTACTCATTATCATTACATTAAGTTGAAACACAAATGGATAAACAGTATAATTAGATTTGATTGTTCCTAAATGTGTGTTGGTAGAAGAACCATTTTTTATAAAGTTAAAAAATGCATTCACACCATGACCAGGAATATTGGAGCTGTCGGGTACTGGAGGCCGGATTTGTGTCTTGTCGTGTAGGTTGTTAGTCGCCTTTTACGACATCCTCGGCTAGAAAGGAGGTGGTGCTATTCTATGCCGGACACTACACGGCACATTCACACATACCACCTGTATACAGGTGGTCATGTGGGACTCATTGTCTAGAAGAGCCAGTAGTACCAACTTTATGCATTAAACCACAAAACGATCCACTAAGACGGGGAAGGTTTCGTTAGGTTTTAGTGCGTAGTACAGATTTTCTAGCCAGCAAGTCCTACATTACCATATGTATGTATGCAGGTGGTATGCCTAAACATATTTCCCAATGTCATCTGTCACTTTCTTATTTATTACTCCATGGCACATTCTATCTGTGTACTAAATTTCATTAAAACCCGTCCCATTTCGGCGTAAAGGAGAACCTAACATACAAACACATACACTTACAACGCATTTACAATAATCATCTGATGCAAATTCTACATAGTGTGAAGTGAAAATTACTCTAGAAGCTTCCATTTTGTACTTGTACGTATCACATTATATTTAAAGGATAGAAATCATATAAATCTTTCAACTGGGCCTGTCACCCACTAAGCTAACCAATTGATAAATCGCCATTACACTATCATTGTATAATTAGATTACTGCGTTTTGTTATTTTCTATTTCCATTAAAAAGCTTAGATCTAAAAAGCCTCATAAATAGAAATGTAGAACATTTACATTGAAATCATTTTTACGCTTTTGTTTTGTTTGGGTTTGAAAGAAAATTCATTTGGTAGGATTGTATTTTTATTTTATTAGTTGAAAAGTTTGTGTGTTGTGTACGTTAGATGTAGGTTGCGTATTTGATTCTCGACTGAAGTAATTAATTATTGATAGTTTCAATATTACAATATACAATAATATTCAAAGCTAGGGGCTCACTCTTGCTTTGCTCGGGTTCGCTTCTAGACAAACAAAAACAAATCTATACCACGGGAAGCATACATTTTTCTGGGATAAAAAGTAGCCTATTGTTGTTGTGATGTATGAACAATATTAATGTGAAGTTTCATTAAAATTCAATCAGTAGCTTTTGTATACTAAGCTGTATAAGTTACTATAGCTTTTTAACTATCCCACGTGAACTCTTTAATTTTCCGGGATGAAAAATATCTAAGGTGTTGATCGGGGATAAAAGGTATCACAATATAATATTTCGGAGATTAGCTCGTACAAACAGACAAACAGAGAAACAAAAAAAATAAAAAAATCTGGATTTGTTCTATTTCTCTTCTTACATCCCCCTGACTCGGGTTTTAGCGTTTTTTTCTATGTACAGACATTCAACCTCTACAGTTTTATTATATGTATAGATGATTAGACTAGAAAAATATTACTTACTAGTTTTAAAATGACTAGTAGCATAGTATATATGTATGTATACTATAGTATTAAAAATTACTAATTTTCCGTTCATACATTTTAATTAAAACACAATCTCGTATTACAAAAATGCATTAATAAAACGCCCAACAAATCAATTGTAACCCTGACCCCATATCAATTTTAAGTTCACTAATTACATATTTAACACAAATTTAATTTAATATTCTTATATAAACAAAATATATTTGAACAATATATGTGTATATGTAACGCGCTCGCTCGTAAACCAAGTGAAGCGGGTTCAAATCCCGAGTTTGGCACCTCTGATATTTTCATGTGCGACTAATTTTCAACAGTTTTTTAGTTCTAATTTCAATTAAGTATCATTTAAATGTTTAAAAAATCATCCTAATTTGTGCTTAGATTATAATAACTTACGAATTTTGGTTTTTTTCCCTTAGTTTTTACTTACTGACTTAACGTCACATTTTAACGCCGCTTTTTAAGAGATATTTGTTGGGGACTGTGCATTTAGATGTACAGGTTTATATGTATACTAGCGATTCTCCCTCGCTCCGCTCGGGTTCGTCCCTAGAAATACGATTTCTCAGAGATATAATAATTTCCCGGAGTTGAAAGTATCCTATATGTTGACCCGGATAACCAGCTATCATCATACTAAACATCAAAATCCCTCCAGTGGTTTTAACGTGAAGCGGTAGGGTCACAAACAGACAGACAGACCGACAAAAATTCTAAAAACTATAGATTCGGCCTCCGTTTTGATAATAATGTCTATTTCAATAAGATTTTCCAAAAAATATTTAATGTACAGATTCGGCTTAGTTAGAATTTTATTATATGTGTAGATTAATACATACAAACAAATAACATACACTTTCGGAAGTCTATAGTTATTTCCAAACAGTTACATCATATTAAGCTCATGTGGATATATTCGTTACGACAGAACTAATTCAATGGGTTTCCACAGACCGATAGGATTTGTACAAGAGCTGTACATAAGCTACCTTTTATGCCGGGAAAGAAAATGAGTATCAAGATGTAACGTTAATTAGTAAAGGCCTTTACACACCAAGTTTTATTTAGGCGTGTATTATGAAAGTGTCGTCGCAGGTACTTTGCGTTGATAAACATAAAAAATATAAATTATTTACTCGCTTATTTGTATCGATACAAATGCACGAAACCGCGCGTTCACTGCGCGTTAATAGCGCGTTAAAAATCATTGTGTGCATATGCCTTAGAGCAATCTATACATAAATAGATAAAAACGAAACAGTTCAGCTCAACCCTTTTCGCCTTTATTTGTTAAACGATTTTCTTTTTCTCTTTTTATTGTTTAGTAGTTTTTACCGAGTTTTAGTGTTATCAGTATTATAGTATAGATACTATATGTATTAAGGCAGTGGTAACCCAGTAGTAACGCGTTCGCTAGGGAAACCGAGTGAAGCGGGTTCAAATCCCGGGTCTCGCACCTCTGATATTTTCATGTGCGAATCATTTTCTAACTTGATTACCACTTGCCTTACGGTGAAGGAAAACATCGTGAGAAAACCTGCATGTCTGAGAGAACCTATCAAGTTTTCGAAAGACATGTGAAGTCCGCCAATCCGCACTTGGCCAGCGTGGTGGACTATGGCCTGATTCCCCTCGTATTGAAGGGAGGCCCGTGCCCAGCAGTGGGACGTTAAAAAGGGCTGAATACACTATATATATACACAGATAGACATCTTTAGCATAAGATATATGGTTGAATTAAAGCCAGGGTGTATCGCTAGCTCCCCCCCAACGTGCGTTCACTTTGTCGTGGGGGGTGGGCTCAACAGCGTCCGGCAGTCCAGCCGGGCGCGAAGCCAAGAAACGCACTGGGAGGTGGCCCACTTCGGTGGGCGGTGTACCATACGGGTTGTTCCTGGTACTTCTCTGTTAGCAGAGTGGACTGTGGAGCAACCTCATGGTTGTTGTGGTCTGCTTCGGCAGACCTGCCGTTGGGGCGTCGTAGTTGAGTGCGTAAGCGATCCTGCGACGCCCCATTAAACGGGGAAGGTTTTGTTGGATTTAGTGGGTAGTACTGGCTTTTCTAGCCAGTGAGTCCCACATAACCACCTGAATATCTACAGGTGGTATGCGTAAATATGCGTAAATGGATTTGCTAACATTAAAAAAAAGAGTGTATCGCTAGCTGATAGTTCCAAGTGTATCCATTGTATTCGAAATTTCCAATCACGCGTTTGTTATTGAATCGCTACTCTAAGGTGCAGTAATTATTTTGTCACTCCCAGACACTTCAATCGTTGTATTGTATTGAAACTTGAAAACATTCCAGACTACTATTACTGGGTACACGAACATATATTGATTTTTGTTAAAGTTTGACCGTAACACAATTGATGATTTTACTGGATGTATAGAAAATTTTAATAAATCCATTAGTTGTTAAATAATAGTTTTGATGACTGTTTCAAATTACCTCTATTTTCATTTCAATTTATTTAAATACATTGAAAGGTTACTCAGTTATAGCAATTCTATTAGTATTTTCAATATTTGTGAAGTTATTTGTTAATAAATAAAACTATAACAACTATATTTTAGCACGTATATATGTATTCTACCCTTTTTAACGTCCCACTGCTGGGCACGGACATCCCGTCAATAACGAGGGGGATCAGGCCATAGTCCACCACGCTGTCGAAGTGCGGGTTGACGGAGTACATATCTTTCGAAAACTTACTAGGTTCTCTAAGACATTCAGGTTTCACCACGATGTATATTATGTACACTCATATATGTATAAAATTATCAAAATCGATCAAGCCATTTAGGAGAAAAATTACGAACACACGCACTCCGGTATGTTATACATATAGGTAATAATTTTATACATAATTAAGTAAATGAATTGCTTCAACGATTTTTAGTCTACGATCGTTTGATCAGTAGAAGGACTTTAGTTTAAGTCGTGTCACTGTCAGGCTGACCCGGATCACAAATAAAAAGTCGACAAATCGATTCCTTTGTACGGAAGTCGACGCAAGCTCTTATTTAAATTTCTCATCACTCTTCATCGTTTAGTTTTAACGTTATAGACTACACTTTAATTTTTAATTTCTTTTTTCATTTTGATACTTGAAAAGAGCTTAGTTTTAGAACATTTTTGAATTTCAACTAGGTATACGTAAATATAGGTAATAGGAGAAATTAATTTTTAATGTAGCACAATCCTTTTAAAATTTTATTATTTGTATTGTAGATTTGTCATCTTAAATCATTAAATGATAACATAAGTTGATAGTTTAAGTTGTATCATATTATATATTAAAAATATTTTTACAAATTATATTTGCGAAATCACCCGAATTTTTAGAGTTAGTCTGTTTATGTGTCTTTTTGTTACTAGCTTTAACAACTTCTTAGAACTTTTTTTCTAAATATTTATTAAATAATAATTCTGCTTCCATTTTGTTAACCTCCACTGTTGCACACGAGTCTTTCCTCATTTTTTGGCACCAAATTAGCTGTAAACTAGCGACTAACTGTCGCTTCGCTCGGGTTCGTGCGTAGTGCGTTCCCTTTACTAATGTATGTAAGTCTGCCCGATTTGTTGACATTTACGATTACTGCTCCGCTCCCTTGGGTAGTAGCATGATGATATGACCTTACTCAATAAACGGGCTATCTAATGCAAAAAAATTTTCTAAATTGGATTAGTAATTCCTGAGATTAGTGCGTTCAAACAAACAAATTAACAAAGAAACAAACGAACTCTGCCTCTTTATAATATTAGTATAAAAAAATATAGATTATGAGAAAAAAAATTGTGATCTGCTCTTTGATAGTCACAAATGTCTCCTCGGTAAAACGGAGATCAGGCCCCAGCTCCATCTCGCTGGCAAATTCCACTCTCTAATACGATCACATAATTTTCAACTAATTAGTATGGGTCTCTTGAATATAAAGGTTTTCTCGCCATATTTAATTTTATTGATGTGAATCGCAAATAAAATTTTCAGAAGTAAGAGGTCGGAGCATAAATCAGCAGCTCTTGATTTTAGCGAGCGCGTTACGATTTTACTCCTTTTCCTTTACAAATTTTGTAAGTTGTTGTTATTTTCTTACTTTTGTTATCTGTGCAGATAAATAAAATTGAAGTGTCTGTTTATAATGTCAAAATAATAGCGTTATACCAAATGCATATGGAATTATATATGGTACTTATAAGAAAAACACAACTTTTAAAATTTTTGTGTCCGTCTGTCTGTCTGTTTGTTCCGGCTAATCTCCGAGACGGCTGGACCGATTTTTACGAAACTTTCACTGGCATATAGCTGATATTATAAGGAGTAACTTAGGCTACTTTTATTTTAGAAAAAGAGTTAGGGTTTAGCTCAAAAAATTTAAAACGTACCTAGGGACGCATCCGAGCGAAGCGAGGGTAAGTCGCTAGTTTATAATATACTGAGGTGTCCTTAATATTTATAGTATTAATATAAAGAAATACACATACTTTCATAAAAATCTAGTGCTAATCACTTCTTAAAAAATATAACACTTCGTGTTATTGCCTTTAGTTACTTTCTACAGGACTAGTTCATTTGTTGTTCAAAGAATCGGCATTGCGGCAGTTAGCATTTTTGCCACAATTCCATGCAGACATAACTTGTATAGAAAATATATTATATATATTTGTTTTATATGTATTATATACTTACTAAAGTTTGGATTTAATTAAACTTATTTTTGGCTATAAATATGTATACTTATGAATAATATAAAAAAAAAAAAAATCATTGCGTGCTTTCGTTCAATTGAGAAAATAAAAAGATATTAGTACTACTATATAATAAAATACGAGGTCAAAATGTAGTACCTATCAATATAGAGATCCCATTGAATCTATTTTTATAACTTACAACACTTTTTTTCTTAAAAATATCAATATTTTCCGTTGGACTTATAATGACACTAGCCACTCACCCTCGCTCTACTCAGATTCGTCCCTGGATACGTTTTTACGATTAGTATAGATTTCTCAGAGATTATATATTTTTCTGCAGTAAAAAGTATTCTATATGGTGACCCGGATAGCCAGCTATCATCATACCAAATTTTATCTAAATCTATCCAGTGGTTCTCTTGTGATGCGTTCCCAGACAGGCAGACAGACAGACAAAAATTCCAAAAATTATAGATTCAGCCTCTGTATCGATAATAATGACTATTTCAATAAGATTTTCCAAAAAATATTTAATATACAGATTCGATTCACAATTTTATTATATGTATAGATAGAAGATAAATATTTAAAAAAATGATTGTGTTATGCTTAAAAAATCAAATTAAGCTTTATCTCTTTAAGTTTTTTGGAAAGTATTTTTTGGCTAAATGTACTAAGAAAATGATGTTACTACTTTTAAGATATAATTAGTATATAACACAGTATATATATTATAGTATATAACATAGTATATAGCACCTTGTTTGTCTATAGGTATACTAATGTATTCCTATCATTGAAATATCAAATAATTATAGCTTCCTTACACGAAACAGCCTTAAGTTATAACCAATTTATACATGTATGATTCATTTGTTAAAACAAATAAAAGATAAGTAAAGGCGATGAAGCAAAGGACAATAATTAAATTTTGCCAAGAAATTGCGATCCATTTGCCTCTCACAATGCTCTTTAAAACAATAATTGCGCGGCCTGTGAAATGATGGCATATTTTTTTAGTATTTCTCGTTTAAAAAATAACCTGGTTCTTAATTAGACTCTTAATGAGAATATTTGTTTGTTCTTTCCAAAAAAAAAAACGGTAATAATATTTTCGCTGGTCTTGAACTTAGATATATACATTTTGCACAACTTTAAGAGTAGCGCAATTTTCGACTACTGATCTCGGGGATACATGGCTATTCGACATGGCTTTGTCTTGTCAGGCAAGATGTATACCAGAATTAGTTCGCTAAAGTGCAAATGGGCCGGTCCTTTCTCTAGTCGTATTTAGGTAAGCATACAGTGTAGTAAACCCGCACTTGGCCAGCGTGGTGGACTATGGCCTGATTCCCCTCATATTGAAGGGAGGTCCGTGCCCAGCAATGGGACGTTAAAAAGGGCTATATACATACATAGTGTAGTACGCCTGCATCACTATAGATAAATGACCTAAGAAAGGTGGCGAGCAGGTGGATGCGAGCTGCCAAAAACTGAGATGGTTGGCACTTATTAGATGAGGCCTTCATTCAGATAAAATGAAAGTATATAATTATATGTACCACCGAGTTCATTGTCGTTTATCTTATATAAGTTAATATTCTACAATAGCTATCGCTGTCATAAGTATTGAAATAAAATCTACTAGTTAAGTCACGTTGTTAGATCATATTGTCAATCTCATTTAATATTCCACTTACGATGTCGATTGTAGAAAATCACGATGGCGAAGTGGCGCTTTTTTTTTCAAAATTGAGGTAGCAATTCCCTAATATTCCATAATATAATAATCATTTGTGTTAGCATAGTCATCATAATATTTACTTTTTTTTATTTAAAATATCTGTATTTATTATAATGAATTAAAATAAATGAATTAAAGATGCAATAATAATTTAATAAATAACATTATTCACTAATTTGATTTATATAAATAAAACATAGTTGATGGCAACATTTTTTTTTTTTATTATTAAAAAAATTGTGACACAAATGTCATATGGACAGAGAGTGAGAGTGCGAGTGACGTTCCAGTGTGATATTTTATTATTATTTTGATACATTACTAAACGGAAGTAATAATTGAGTATTATGTTTAAAATGCTATTCTAATATTTGTATGAGCAGTACAACTACGACTACAATAAAAAAACTAACGCGCAGATTAAGCCAGCGACGATTCGACGCAGCAAAATCAGTCAGCAATAGTTATTTAAATAATGTAGAGTATTATATTCTCATTATAATATTATAAATACGTAAATATGTTTGTTAGTTCTTTTTTATGTAGCCACATATACATCGTGGTTTTATACGTAGAGACAGTTATGTATTGATAAGCTATCACATTAAATGTCTTCTATGGAGTGCAAAATGTTACTTAAGACCATGGGTTAGTAGTGTATTAGAAATAACATAACAAATAATAAAATAAAAACCCAGCCTTGAAATTCATAACGCCAAGTAAACTCCATTTCGGCACAATTTGGCACTAAACCAAGCGCGTACGAAACAGAAATATCGCACTATTTATATCACTCCGACACGCCTCCTGGTCATATTATTATTGTGACGATCAAACAATAATATTTGATTTTTAGATGATTCTCTTTGCTTTCATGATTATGTATATTTTTTAAATCCCTAGTTTTTGTCCGCGTTTAATTCAAGTTTCATAGTAATCTGTTCAGTATTCAACAGTTTAGGCGTGAAAATGTAACAAATAGATACATAGATTTACTAGGTTTAGTACAGTGGTTAAGTTTGTTGTTTTTTGTACTACTTTTTTATCTTACAGTACTAATAATGCACTATAAAGCTAAATAAAATTTAACAAATATTATTTCAGTGCGCTTAAAAGGTAGAGAGAGATATATATGCTTTATTGAATTTAAAATTAATTTAATAGATGGTTAACCCGAGTTCAAAGACATTAGAACTTCTAAACTTCTATTACTAAGTTAAACTCACGAAGCCTGTCGTCGACCCCTTATAATTTTCACCACTTAATCGTTTTAATGCAAAGTTATGCCCTATTAATTTATAAAAGACCTAAAAAGCGAACTAAAAATACGAGAACAAGTTAACGAAGAAATATTATTATGCAGTCGGAGACACACGTAGCGAGACTTACAGTTAGGATAACACATATATCGACGAATCTAAAGACGTGTGAATCATCCAAATCGGTTAAGTCGATTAATAATTACGAGGAAATCGGATATACATACATACATATATCTATATATATATCGCCGCAGTCGAATAATTAAAATATATAGAATATATTCCTTGTAGAAATAAACTGAATTTAATTAAAACATTGTTTCAAGCACGTATAGTAGTTATTTTCTTAGAGCTACAATTTACAAAGTAACTTGTAAATGTATGTTGTAGGTAAATAAACGTATGGAACGAACAATATATTAATGCAATATTATTCAAAAATCCATTTAATATTACTAGTGTTCACCGACTGATTTAAATTCGACCAATAATGGTCTAAGATACGAAGTAAGCTCGACCTTCACCCATCCGCCTACCGGATGAAAATTATATTTTATGAAATGAAATATGTTGCTGAACATATACCAAAAGGGTTGCCCTTAAAATATGTTCATGGCTATTGTTAATAAAAAAAAAATTAATTTCAGCGACTTGCTTGCTAAAAAAATAAAGTCAAATAGAAAGCATACAACATAAATAATATGTAATAGCTAAGTTGCCGATGAGTGCAATTACTAAAATCAACTCACCTGTTTGCACACGGCAACCAGGTAATAGGGACCAAAAAAAGGTAGATCAAAAAAAAAACTTGTCGAAATAGTCCAACCGTTCTCGAGTTTTGCGCTTAGCAATATAGCCGTTCATTTTTATTTATATAGATTATTATATAATATACATATTTTCTTTTAACGGTCATTCGATTAACGAACGACATAAGCGAACGATCTGTGTGGAAAAATGGAAAATCTATACTAATATTATAAAGCTGAAGAGTTTGTTTGTTTGTTTGTTTGGTTGAACGCGCTCATCTCAGAAACTACTAATCCGATTTGAAAAATTCTTTTTGCATTAGATAGCCCTTTAACTGAGGAAGTCTATAGGCTATATATCATCCCGGAAAAATGTACGGTTCCCGTGGGATAGATTTGTTTTTATCTAGGGACGAACCCGAAGCGATGCGAGAGTGAGCCGCTAGTAGTAACACAAACAGCAAAATCACGCTACTACTTTAACATTTTTTGGCAAGCTCCGTCTATATAATTCTTTAGTTAGACATCATGAAATAATTTTGAAAATTACAATCAAATTTTGGTATTTATAAAGTGTGGGATAACAGAGCCAATTCTACATTCATCAATCTTATACGTTCTAAAGCTCTGCTATAACCACATGAGTAATATCAAACTATTAGTTAGCGGAACATTTAGAGGATAGACGATTCCGAATACATAATCTGACCAAACTGTTACGGAATTAATGTCTTAATTTATTTGATTGCGCAATGAATATCCAATAGTAAATTATAATTGGATGGAGAGTGGTTAATGAGGGCTTTGGATGTCTGAATTTTGCTATTTCTATTAATTTCTTATGTGAGGAGGTTTTTGTGTAGCATATAAGCGTAAATTATATTCAGGTATGTATGTATTCGGCCCTTTTTACGTCCCACTGCTGGGCATGGGTCTCCCATCAATACAAAGGGCCATAGTCCACCACGCTGTTTCATTGCGGGGTTGGTTGGTTAGCGTTTTGATATTAACCAAATAAAAAAATGGACTGAACATTTTTTGAGAAAACCATCTTGTTGAGACAAGGGTGTTTTTATATTTATATATTGCAAAAGTAACAATCCAAAATAGTAGATATGAAATACATATATACGATTGCAGCACCAATGAAATCACCTACATATTTAGTAAATGTGTGCTGATAAACAAATGAGAACGTTGTACAAAGTTGCTTTTCTGAGTTCATGTTTTATAAGAGGGTAGTTCACATTCGTTGAGATGGCCTATTATTGCTAGCAAAAGCAAGATTTGATTGTAAGAGTGCTATTTAGGTAATTTCAGTATAGTAAAAGATGACATGGAGGTAGAACAACCTGTTAAAAATTTTGGGAAACTATGTGATGCACTCTGTCAAATCTCAAGGGTGAACTCAAGGTCGATTGGTTCGGAAGTTTACAGAGGACGCATATGACCAGCTCTAAATAAATTTTAATCAAGAATAAATTTATAACGACAGAAAATTAAAACAAAACCAAAAGTATAAAAATCCTTTATTAAGTAACAATCAATATTTGGTCAAATTATGCTATCGTATTTGTGTGGCACAATCGATTAGTCTTGGAGTATATTATACACTTTCAAAAATTTCATTAATAATGTTTAAATGAAATCCATTTATTATTTGACCTATAATATTTTAGTATTAAGTATATGTACATATACATTATACAGTGGCTTAAATGATGAATCCTTCCGCTGAATCGCAATTCTTTGGGCGTAAAAGTGAACTAGCTCCTTCGCAAAAATGAATTATATACCTTTTATGAAAATGGCGAGTTGTCTTCATGGGTTCCATTTATGGGTGAAACTTTCATTGCAAAAGGGAGTGGTATTACGGCCTATCATTAAACTGTATATATAACAATAAAGCGGTTTCAAAGGTAGAAACTTAGAAAGACAAATAAGGGCTCAGGTGTTTTACCTTCACCGCTTACTTTAGCGCCATCTTCGGTTTACAACCTATTAGAATCATTCAACAAAAGTATGTTAAATTAGAATACATTTTATGTGAATACAGTAAAATTTACATTCCCTTGTAGATTTCTGATCTTATTCTGGGTCATATTACGTTCATTGTTCAATCGACTGATAATAATCTTATTCAGAGTAAAGGATTTGTACAAACCTCTTTGTTTGGTGTTAATAAGGTAACATTAAGTAATAGGGATTTTACACTTATTTATATATACATATATAGTATACAAATGATACATTAAGTCAAGCTTGTCTTTTAAATCAAAATATATATATGTATACTACTTAATAATTGCAATTAGTTATAAGCTCAATACTTAAAGATATGTAACTAGGAAATAGGTATAAGGTAAACATTGGTCAGAGAATTAAAGGCTATTTTTATTTATTTATTTTTATTTTATATAGTATACATACATAATAAAATTCTAACTGAGTCAAATCTGTACATTAAATTTTTTTGGAAAATCTTAATGACATAGTCATTATTATCGACACAAAGGACGAATCTATAGTTTTTACAATATTCGTCTGTCTGTCTATCTGTCTATCTTTTTGTCTGTCTAGACAATTGGACAGATTTTGATAAAACTTGGTATGATAATAGCTGATTACCCGGATCAACATAAAGGATACTTTCTGCTGAGAGAAAACATCTCGTCTCCGAGAAATCTATAGGTACTAAACGTTTAAACGTAACTAAGGACGAACCGGTGCGAAGCGAGGGTGTCGCTGTTAATATAATATAAAATGTGACAAGCTTGTGTCATACATATATTATTAAAGTAAATAGTTCGCAACTGTTGCTACCGGCTACTGTCTACACCGGAGTAGTAACTATATTAACACGCGTAATTAATATTAGATTCACTGTCTCGGTAGTGTAGTGGTTAACATGTACGGCTGCACATCCGGAGCTCCTGCGTTCGAGTCCCGATTCAGACCAAGTTTAGTTATTGAATTTCCATCCATCCATCCTCACTAACATTTGTGCTTATAATATAAGTAGGATAGGATACAACGAACGCCGGTAATTTTTTAAGTTTACCAACGTAGACGACTTACATTTAATACGCTTGCATATATCCTAAATAAAACTTAGAATTTTTGGTGTCTCTAAATTTTTAAAGGACACTTTAATTAATTAAAATCCCTCCACGTATGTTTGTGTATTATAGCTGACAAGCGACCCACTCTGGCTTCGCTTCGGATTCGTCCCTAGGCAAAAACAAATGTATCCCACGGGAATCGTAAATTTTTCCGGAAAAAAAGTTACCAATGTGCTATTATAAACTATAATCTATCTCTGTTCCCCAGATCTGTTCAGCCGTTCTGGCGTAAAAGAGTAACAAACATCCATCCACCCACTCAACCATCCATCCTCACAAACTTTCACAATTTATAATATACGTATGGGTGCGCTCCTTGTCCTTCCTGCAGATGCCGTTAAAAAGAAAGCGTAGCGATATAATTTGTATGTTGTACGTTAATTAACATAAATACACATTAATTAACAACCGTAGTCAGACCTTAATTTACAACGCCTGGTAATTATCAAACTCCAGCCAATTCATAATAAGGTAGACTAACACATTTTACGATGTTCAATAAACGAACCACATTCGTACATTTGTATGTTTTTATTACTTGCACAGATCTTGTTCTTCTGCATTTATATGGGTGTACGAGTATGTCTGAGTGTGTCTGAGTGTGTGCGAGTGTGAGTACGCATGAGTTTGCTGATGTCAAAAAGAAGAGTCATCATTAAAAAGAACTTTAAAACACTTTCTTCTATAGAAAACTTCTCCTTATTTTTTTATCAATTATTATTATTATTTGTTACGGTGTTGGTCTTAGCTGATACATAATTATATTATTTACTAGTAGTACCTTAAGGGAGCGTCGCTCGGCATTCTTCGGACAAGATATAAAAATTCCTTTTTTTTCAGAAAAAACTAAAACAAAACTTTATCTAAATACAAAATTTTAACGTTTCCCGAAATTAATAAAGAGACCCGAAATAAATTTATATACATATGTATATGTTAAAATTGTTCATTTAATATTATGAGATACATACATACTATTATATAATTGTAAATGTGAAATCGACAAACAAACCGATAGACACTGTAGGCTTTGTAATAGAGCCCTTTTCATATCCTATAGATCGAATAATAAAATCCAAACTATGATATACACTTAAAATAAATTAATTTTGCCTTTATCTATTACTTAGTATAATATTCATGAAAATCGTATTAGACGCTAATATGAAAGCGTTTAACCAAAATTGCAACTCGACAAGAGCTCTTATTAACCCTCCATTATTATCCATTATCGTCCTAAATTATTTTACGTGAAATAATCTCGTTAATATTATACTACTAATATTATACTTTTTTTATATAAGGATTGACTTATCTATAAAAAATCAATTGCCGTTCGTTAGTTTCGCTACAGCTCAAAAACGGCTGAATCGATTTGAAAAATTCTTTTTTTGTTTCGTGTGTCAAGAGTGGTTTAAGTATAGAAAAAATTAGGGAATCCCCAAAAAAAAAAAACACCTGGAAAATCGAAAAGTTCAAAACTGTTTATTTTGTACCTTTGTACAAAATAAATAGTCGATACACTATACATGTGTAACTTTAAATACATACATATTATAAATATAAACACCCATAAATGGAGTACAAACATTCGTGCTCAGCTCACAAATTCATACCCCCAGCGGAACTCGAACCCGCAACCGCTGGCACAGCAAGTAGGGTCACTACAAACTAAGCTAAACGTGTCGTCACATAATATGTATATATTTATATATAAATAGGTATAAAGATGACTGCAAAATGTTAACGAAAGGCAAATTACGTTAGAAGAACAATATTCTGTAGCATAATAACGTGTCGTGTCCAATGACATTAAACCTTTAAATGTTATTCAAAGCTAATATAGTCTAAGAGGTTTGCTAAAATTGTTTAGAATATTTTCATTTTAAAATAAAAAAAAAATTCTTAAATGATATTGATTTTAATATAATATACAATATTTTCTTAAATTCTAATAAATAGAATATATAATTATAATAAATAGAATGTTATTTTTTTATAATGCTTCTAAGAATCGTGTATTACTTATTCGATAGGTTTTACTTTAATATCTTCAACAGTTAACTAATTTTAATATTTAATTTGGAGAAACGCTAACACAGTTTCCGTACTAATTGGTAAATATTTTTTTTATTTAAAATATAAAAAAAAATACAGAAAAAATCAGTTCATATAAGATTATAACAAATATAATTTAATATTCTAATTTCATAAAATAATTTAAAAAAAAAATATAGATCGAATTTTAAATTTTTTACGTTTTACTGAAACGCCCGTTATTTTAGCGTTTCCCCTTAGCCTAACCGCGTCATAGTGCTGGCGTAGCCGAGTCTCGTAGGCGATAATTTTATAAATGACGTCACGTAGACTCTACGTCGTAGCGTCAGGCGACAGAAAGGTATCATGTAGTTTTATACCCTTTATTTTTAGACTTTTGCATTTTAGATATGCTTTTCATATTGTAAATGACTATATTATATGTATTTATTTTTTTAAATATTGTTTATCTATGTGAACTCATCAGTCTCAAAGCATTTTACATGACAAGAAATTATTCAGTTCTTTTCAGCTCCTCGAAGTGATAGATATAAAAAAAATTAAAAATATACATCTACACATACCTAAAATAAAATTCTAACTGAGTCGAATCTGTACATTAAATATTTCTTGGAAAATCTTATTGAAATAGTCAATATTATCGATACAAAGGTCGAATCTATAGATTTTAGAAATTTTGTCTGTCTGTCTGCCTGGAAACGTATCAATAGAAAACCACTGGACTGTTTTTGATGAAATTTGGTGTAATGATAGCTAGTTAACTGAGTCAACAAATAGGATATTTTTATTGCGGGAAAATATCTTATCTCTTAGAAATCTACACAAAAAGAAACAGATAAAGGTTTCTCATTCTAAACAAAGTCGGTACTCTCAGGAGCGACTAAATGTCATTAAAATTCCAAGGAAGCCCTTCATAATCAACTTAAGCAATCTCTAAGCTTTTAAAGTTCGACATAGATTTATACTGGCCTAATTAATTTATAAATGTCTGAATGGTGAACCATTAAAGTTTTATTTATTTGCAAAACTTTGTAAGAACAAACTTACTTTGTAGCTTTGTTCGCTTATCGATTATTCGACGTAAAATTTGATTTAATTTAAAATATGTTGGGACATTAACACACAGCATCATCTAGTTCCATGGTAAGCTACAAGACTTGTGTTATGGATACCAGGTAGTTGATACACTACACATATTATATAA
Source organism: Argynnis bischoffii washingtonia (assembly GCA_033884665.1). NCBI lineage: Eukaryota > Metazoa > Arthropoda > Insecta > Lepidoptera > Nymphalidae > Argynnis > Argynnis bischoffii. Next base: position 2,414,370 of record CM066619.1, on the reverse strand, counting down.
TTTTAAATACATACATATTATAAATATAAACACCCATGACTGGAGTACAAACATTCGTGCTCATCACACAAATAAATGCCTCCAGCGGGTCTCGAACCCTTGACCGCTGGCACAGCTAGTGGTAACCTTACCTATGAACTGAGACAGGTGTGTCGTCAAAAGTGGGCCGAGCATTAGACTTTTGCTTCCACAAAATTGAAAATTGCCAAACTTAACTTAATTATGAGGTTTTAAACATAAATTATAATCTTAATTTAAAAGCAGAAATGAGCTTTCATTTTATTTTATGATTTATATAGAATTCAAAATACTCAGAAACTTTACTGTACGATTTTGTTACGTTTTACGAAATTGAAAACGTTTTAATTAGTGATGAAGAACTTATTTAATGAAAATTAAGTAAATATGTGTTTGATATATTTCTAAAAGGTTTTTAAAACCTTGAACATTGAGTATTCTTGGAATTTAATATTGAAAAGATGACGTTTAATGATCATATTCTCTAACGAAAAATTAAAACATTCTTTTACATTTTTTATTTTTTGATTTATATACTATCACTTTTTTATGATTTTTTTACTTGTTTCTTCTGTTTAATAATTTGAACTAAAAAGTTATTCCAACTTCAGAATAATTTTTAAGTTATTTATTATTCATCCCACGTTTAAGATTAGCTTTTTTTTATTGAGGACGTTTTTTTTAGTTTAGTAACAGCTCCTAGGTTTCATAATTTATAAAAAAAATTATAGGTACATAAACGGTAGTTCAAGTAGAATATTATGTTCAACCTTTTTCACATAATGCCCTATAAAATACTGTACCGTAAAATATTTTATTTTCTTCATTTAAACGTTTGTTTAAAATTTTAAGTTACAAGTATTTCTTTCATTTCGACAACTACTATACTGATATTATATAATTGAAAAATTTGTTTGTTTAAACGCGCTTATTTCTGGAAATATCAATCTGATTTTAAAAATTCCTATAGTATTTTATAGCCTACTAACGACTCAGCCTTGATTCGCTCGGGTTCGTCCAAGGTTGATTCCCCATACAAATTTCATCCCCATTTTCACCACCTGAAAGGATGATTTCCGGGATAAAAAGCAACCTATGTCCTTCCGAGGGTTTCAAACTATCTTCTTGCTAAATTTCATAAAAATCGGTTCAGTATATCCAGAGATTACTCCCTACAACCTCACAAACTCACAAACTTTATCTAATATTAGTATAGATTTAGTGAGGAACGTTATATGCTGTTTCAGATTGAACTACGGACCCTTAGGAACGTAGTGATTACATATATGTAAATAAATTACACGAACAAAGCCATCTACAAAGGCTAGTAATAAGTAAAGAAATATCTTCAAAGCTAAACATGAATTGAGAGATAATAGAATATAATCAATTTTACCATGAAGTAATCTAAAAAGTTTTAAGTTAAAAAGTTTCGACATAATATTTAACAAGTATCCGTTTCATTATCTCTGTTAGTCTACTTAACTGGTAGTAACTTTAAATCGATTCATTTAACCGAACATACAATGCAAATTTTATTCAGTACATAAAACGTTAGTTAAGAATTATTTAAAACTAGCAGTACCTGCGGCTTCGCCCGTGTTCAAACTTCCTATATAAACATCAGTTTTACAATAATGTATGGAAGTCTGCCCGATTTGTTGACATTTATGATTACTGCTGCAGGGGAGCGGCCTTGGGTAGTTGCATGATGATATATAGCGTATTGCCTTCCTTAATAAACGGGCTATCTGATGCCTATACAAAAACAAAGTTACCCCACGGGAACCGTTGTTTGTTTGTTTGTTTGAACGCGCTAATCTCAGGAACTACTAATCCAAATTGAAAAATTCTTTTTGCATTAGATAGCCCGTTAACTGAGGAAGGCTATAGGCTATATATCATCCTGGGAAAATGTATGGTTCCCATGGGATAGATTAGTTTTTGTCTAAGGACGAACGCGAAGCGAAGCAAGAGTGAGTTGCTAGTATTAAATAACATTGTGTTCATAATATTTTTTAACATTTTAAATGAAGTATTATAAGAAATTAATATTCTATATATACGTATATAAACATTTTTTTTTTATGGTATTCAGTGATAAACGAGCAGACAGTCCACCTGATGGAAAGCGATACCTGTCGCCCATAACACCTACGGTTCATGCACTTAAGTTTTATGGAACAAAACTGCAGAACCGCCGGTACGTTATCACTGTGAGGACTAAGATGTTATGCCTCTTGCCTGTAATTGCGCTGGCTACCTTATCCTTCAAGCCGGAACACAACAATGCAATCATTGTTGCTTGGCGGCAGAAATAGATAAGGGGGTGGTACCCATCCAGTCGGACTCCTCAGGCTTGACAGAGTCCTACCACCGGTAAACATCGGTAACACATCGATGTGTGTATATACATAAGTTAGCGATATTGATGAAATTTTCAGGCAGTCTTCAGATTAACACAGAGGGTCATCCCGTGAAATTTGGTAGCGATCGGATCAACAGAAAGATTTACAGTCATTTGACGGGCGGACGGAGCCACGGGCAATACTAATTTTGTTTTATTTGTTAGTCACGCAGAATGACTGAAAGGTGTACATTGCTTATGATTAGGTATTTGGATTTGTGCATGTCTGCACATACACAATATATGATGTTTAACAACTCAAAATACTGTAGGAATAAATTCATAGTTTGAGCTTCCTGTATCCGAAAACCAAACTCACTATTGCTGTACACGTATTAAATTGATATAATATGTATATGCGAATCCAAAGTTAGCAATAACTAATACAAAAAATAAGTATTGAAATTTTGTAACTCAATATATTTCTGTGTTGTATAATTAAAAGAACGGACAGACTTACATACTGACATTTAATTTAAATTTTGAAAATGTAAAAAGTGACGATTCAAAAGTGTTTGTAAAAGTCTATTTAAATCAAGTATCTACCGGTGGTAGGACTCTGTCAAGCCTGAGGAGTCCGACTGGATGGGTACCACCCCCTTTTCTATTTCTGCCGCCAAGCAACAATGATTGCATTGTTGTGTTCCGGTATGAAGGATAAGGTAGCCAGCGCAATTGCAGGCAAGAGGTATATCATCTTAGTCCTCACAGTAACAACTTACCGGCGGTTATGTATTTTTATAAAAAAAAAAAAAAAAAAACTAAAAAAACATTCCTAAAACCTAAGTGTGTTATGGGCGACAGTTACTGCTTTCCATCAGGTGGTCTGTCTGCTAGTTTGTCACTGAATTCCATAAAAAAAAAGAAAAAAAAAAGAATATTTTTATTTGATTTCATTGGTAACTTAATAGTTACCAATGAAATCAAATAAAAATATTCTTTTATATTTTTTAATAAAAACGCTGACTTTTTACTAATGCTTTATCTAGATGAAATTCTTTACTTTATACTGTGTTAGAGAAAGTCATATGTGCCAAAGTTACTATAATGTCTTTTATTATTTATATCTAGAGCAATAATAACAAATTTCAAATAAAAGAATCATAAGTTACAAATAAAATTTTGTTTTTTAGTCTCAATTTAGTTTAAAATTTAGTCAGAGTTGGACTAAATAAACTTTGTCACTTCCCTTTGACAGTTTAACGGTTACATTAAAAAAAACTTTTTAGAGGTATTTAATCCATATGATATATTAGGAAAAAGGTTAAATTTATGGCTACCTTAGCTAAGTGTTTTTGTCTGGACGTCCATGACCATAAATCAAAAGAAATTTGAAAGATATTCTTTTTGATTTACATCAAGAAAGAACCAAATCTTTAATCTCAGACAACTACTGAGACAGTAACAATAAATATCATTTTCTTTAACATCTATTAATTAAAATATAACATCTACTTGGAAAATTACCAAAACTTTATTCAAAATAAATGAACCGCTATTTGAAGATACTATCAAAGTAATGTAAATACATCGGAAGTAGAGTGGTGAGAGAAAAGCAGCCAGATGTCAGCACTCGATGAAACCGCCCGGACTCATTAGACCGAATTATTAAAGAGTGAAGCACCGTTTCTAAGCGAGAAACATTAATATTAAATAGCTTAATGTAGATGTTTGCAGAATAATAAAATAACCTACTTAATTTTTAGGGTTCTATGCAAAAAGGGTTCAAACAGAACCTTATTACTAATTGTTGACCTGTCTGAATACGTAATAGTCCCACTGCTGGACAACACCCTTCAATAATTCATCACGCTATGCAAAGGCGGGTTAGTGAACTTTACATGTCAGATATACAAGTTGAAAATTAAATTTTGGAGGTTCAAGACCCGAGGTTTAAGCTCGCTTCACCCCATTTGTGGGGAGAGTAATATGCTTTTAAAGAACTATCACTGCTTTACGTATCCTTAAAGGACTGTATCTTTGATCTTTATTAGATAGCCCGTAAAATTGACTGAATATGAGATTTACGAACTTATCCTTACTTTTCTTTATTTTAAGTTAACTAACTGGTTGGTTTCTTAGTCAAAATTATATTTTTATTCCATTTGCTGTAGAAACCCTTGGCCCATGGAGTCAAAGTGCACTTCTTACAGGAGAGTTGGCGCATTTTTCGCCCAAAGAATCGGCATTGCCATTCAACAGGGGTATGCGGCTAGCATTCTTGCCACTATTCCACGCGGACATGACTCGTACGGTTATAACTAAGTGTACATATATTTGTTTTGTTTATATAATTAAGTATATTTGTAATTTTCTTTATTGTAAATAAAGTTAAAAAAAAACTAACTGGTCTCGTATAATTTTTGGAACTACCTACATATTTTTTGATAAAATTCTTGAATGTCCTTAAAAAAAGGAAATAATCCTAACTAATATCACAGTCTAAACTCTAAAGCGTACAAGGTGAATTATTCGACACCGACTTTCATACTTTTTATATGACAGGAATACCTAACTGTAACACGCGACGAGATGACATTACAGCACTTTCACTCGAAACCGTTCGCCATCGAAAATTGGTATTTTTTGACAACTTGCATTTGACAGGCGATCTGTATGGATTTTTATACTATAACGTCGAGATGATTTTTGCATGAAGACAGTTATTCCATAGAGGGTGACATACATAGGTCTATTTAGTGATACAAAGGCAAATTAAAAAAAATATTATTATATACATTATTATATATAGTTATACTAGCAACCCACCCTTGCTATGCTCGGATTCGTCCTTCGTTACGTTTTAACGTTTAGAATAAGTTTTCTCAGAGATGAGATATTTTTCCGCAATAAAAAGTATCCTATATGTTGACCCGGACACCGGATACCAGCTATCATCATACCATAAATTTCATCAAAATCTTTTCAGTGTTTTCTCGTGATGTTTTCCCTGACAGACAGACAAAAATTCTAAAATCTATAGATTCAGTGTCTATATCGATAATAATGATTATTTCGATAAGATTTTTCAAAAAATATTTCTACTCAGAATTTTATTGTGTATAGATTATATAATAATATCGTGCTTCAAAGTGATGACGAGTCTTTATTTATTTTATATGTACAGGCGAAAGCAGAATTCTTAGCAGTTAACTACTGTACTACGCTTTACTATTTTTCACAATTTCAGTCACTTTCTGACATCAGAAATTATGATAACCATTGAAAATAATATTGGATAATATACTTTTTTAACCCCTCGAGGACCGCATACACGCCGGCGTGTGCGATAACAATTGAACTCTCGAAAATTGGCACGGATTTTTTAGAAATTATTCTGGAGAGATTAATTACTTTCACGCCACACCCATTTGAGTGCAGTTATGTACAAATCAAAAATTAGCTAGATACATTTTCCCTCTCTGGACATCATAATTAATTAATAAATAAACTTTAAAAATATTGTATTATTCCGTTCTACATACTGTACTAGCGACTCACCCTCACTTAACTTGGGTTCGTCCCTATCCTGATTCCCCATACAAATTTTCATCCCCATTTTTGCCTCCTTCCGGATGATTTCCGGAATAAAAAATATCCTATAAGCTTTTCAGGGTCTCAAAAATATAAAAAAATAACCAAATTTCATCTAAATCGGCCCAGGAGTTTTTGAATTTATTCGTTACAAATATACAAAAATACAAATCTTTCCTCTTTATAATAGTAGTGTACATATGACCTAATGACCTAATTTTAATTGTTAAAAATTATAATACTACCCCAAATCTCATAAAAATAAGATGAATTTCTTTCGTCACCACAAATTATAGGTACTTATTACACGGTAATTCTTTAATATTCCTATTATATAACATTTGAATTATATTCAGAAGAAATTGTACTTTGACTGAAATGAAATTAATCAAAGTGTATTCGAAACGTCTCTTTCTTACAAGCTCAAAACGAATTTGAGAATACAGTGAATGTATTTTATTTTTTTTCCTTTATCAACCGCTGTGCCCCAATCCATCCTTTCTTATTAAAAGGTACGATTTGTAAATAAACAAGATTTGATACTTGTATTTTTAAAAAGGACATCAATCTTCTTAGTAAATTTTGCGTTCTTAGTACAACAAGACCAACGTTATTATTTACTAATTTATTAATATTATAAAAGTGAAATCTTAGATGGATGTTTGGATGTTTGTTACTCATTTACGCCAAAACGGATAAATGGATTTGATACAGAGATAGATTATAGTGTGGAATAGCGCATAGGCTACTTTTTATCCCGGAAAAACGTACGGTTTCCGTGGGATAGATTTGTTTTTGTTTTTCGTAGAAAGGCAAACCCCGAACAAAGTGAGGGTGAGCCGTTAGTATGGATTTGTTAACAATATTTATTCATACAAAATAAATTCCTTTCTCTGTTTGTCCACCAGTTATCTTTTTTTGTTAAGTAGATAGTGACGAGCTTTGGTATTATCAATAAAAAATGGGAACAGTTAATAATTTTTTTCTAAATAGATAAAGGCAAAATGCAATATCAGCCATTTAAACGTCCTTCTACATATGTTTTATACACTTAACCGAACGTTATCATTATCATCATAGTTAACTTCAATAAAAATAAAATAAAAATAGAAAAATGATTGCTTAGACTCACCATTTACTATTTGTTATCAACCATTCTTAAACAGATCTGGGCTGACGTTTTATAGAATTAAAATAAACATGTTACGAGATTGGGCTCTGGTAATTGGCAATTAAATCTGTACACTTGCAGTATAAACGTTTTATAACTATTATTTACGCCAGAGTATTTAAATACACATACACTCGCACATTGCACAGTAATGGCGTATTTCAGTCACTGAGCATTGATGTAAGCCTGTAGTTAAATTGTATTCAGCCCTTTTTTTAACGTCCCACTGATGGGCACGGGCCTCCCTTCAATACGAGGGGGATCAGGCCATAGTCCATCACGCTGGCCAAGTGCGGGTTGGCGGACTTCACATGTCTTTCGAAAACTTGCTAGGTTCTCTCAGACATGCAGGTTTCCTCACGATGTTTTCCTTCACCGTAAGGCAAGTGGTAATCATATTAGAAATGATTCGCACATGAAAATATCAGAGGTGCGATACCCGGGATTCGAACCCGCTTCACTCGGATACTGAAGCGAGCGAGTTACCATTGGGCTACCACTGGTAGTTTCATTAACTATATATAAATAGGCAACGACAAAAAAAAAGTTCAGTAGCTTTTTATCCTCTATTTGTCAACCAATTTTCTTTTTTTAGTAGAATTACATATCAGTACTTACAGAATAGCACTATTATTGTTGTTATCAAGGCTTGCAAATCCGTTCAATTTTTAAACTGGTTTCAGTCATTGATCTCAAACTTAAAGGCTTTTCGGTTTAAGGTTTCGGTTATGTTCTTTAAAAGGTTAAAACCCGGAAAACGGTTTTCAACGAATTTAAGTTTCATGATCGAAATAAACGTGTTGAAATGAGTTTTTGTGCGTTTACATTTGTTGAATCTTTGCTCATGATGAATTTCTTAGAAGATGCGTGTACGTTTCTTACATATTAATGAATTAACCAGTTAACTTCGGTATCAAAACCTAAATCTAACCTTTCTCTAAGAATAACCATTAACCATTGTTATTTCAGTTTACTACCGGTTAATAAAAACGAACGGTTGTTTTTATTAACCGATTAATGAACCAGTAATGAATTAACCAATACATTATGGAAATTAATCGTTTTCATTCATATCTATATGGAATAAAATACTTATTCTTAAAATAGGGTTAAAGCATGCTTTTTAATGTAAACATTATTATTTATTAGTAGTTAAAACTATTGTGAAAAAAGGTTACATTTAATTCGTTAAAGCATTCTTGGTCCATATTCATCTTATTTAATCTGCCTTACTAAATCTTACACTCAAAAATTAGAAAAAAAAATATTTTAATTTCTTTTAACTATAGGTACTATCTACTAAAATAACTCAGAAATTTTTCCTCATGAAGATGTTCTTCATGAGGAATCCTATTTGACAGATCAAACATAGATAAATTCGTTTTTACCCACACTTGTAGTCCTAATATTTGCTCTAAGCAAGATCCATCTCTGATCTTTGAAATACCAATTTCATGATTTACAAGTAGGAAAATAAATAAAAATAAATACTGAAATTTAAACTCAATATGGTGGAAAATGATAACTCCGTTTAACAACGCTGTTGGTTGAGATAAGCGGTGTGGCGCATTAATTCATTTCGCTTCACACCTCACAGCACATGCGGTAATTGCGTGTTCAACATATTATTTATTACTCAATATTAACATTTATTAAGAGATACAGTTAAGTATAATAAAACTAGCGACTCACCCTCGCTTCGCTCGGGTTTTCAATGTTAGTGCAAAAAATGTGTTTATTTATGACATCACATTAGAAACCTCTAAAATTATCAGTGTTTACCCACTAAATGATGTATGTTTATGTATATATTATACATATAAACCTTCTCTTGAATCACTCTATCTATTAAAAAAACCGCATCAAAATCCGTTGCGTAGTTTTAAAGATCTAAGCATATATAGGGACAGGCAGCAGGAAGCGACTTTGTTTTATACTATATAGTGATTAATTTTACAAAACGTAAATCCTAAGGCAGCACTTGGTAAAAAAAAAACAATAATTTTATATATACATATATATACATTTTGCTCTGGATATATATATATATATATATATATATATATATATATATATATATATATATATATATATATGCGCGAAATATAATCAATAATAATACTTTCTTAGATATACGCGAATATTTGACTTTTTAAATTCAACTGGAGAGAATCTCCCATGAGTCTCTCTGATCATGATTGCTGTAAAGCATTCGAAAATTTAGGCACAAAAAATCAAATTAAAAACGCGAAGAAATTCCAAAAAAATGTTTTATTTGCAATAAGTCAGTCGTTATCCAGAAATTAATTCTATAAGACCCCATTACACACATCCATTACAAAAATACTACTCTGCCACTGGTCAAGTCGTGTTGAAAAAGATATGGAAAGAGCAAGGTGCATATATGGGAAAGACAGCGAAGTCATAAATAGTGAAGGAGTTAGCTATTACATGGGTTAAGGTGGGTCAAAATTCCACACATCCAACCTCCCTCCATTGATCTGAAATTCCTCGCAAAAAGGTATACCGTCGCCTAAAGCGATGCGACTTAGATGTAGGTAGAATAAGTAATAAGGAACGTCTACTTTGTATGGAATAAACTGTTTTATTAATTTATTATTTTTCTTTATTACAGGTAATACGTTCAAAATTATTTGCAAAAACTATATGGTAAGATTAGAATAGTATTACACCATATAACCACCATGCAATTATAATTTAACTTTCAATAATAATATAATTGTTAAGTTGAATTATTTACCGTATACTATGCAATACACATATATGTACAATGTAGATAAACACTGTATCGTTGATCTTATGGTTCGTGATTTCCTGAATTCGAGTATTAGATCGAACCAAAATAATTACTGCATTTATTGTCACAAAATACTCAATAGCAGTTAAGAAGTTGACAGAATTTAAAACCCCGTGCTTCGCCAAATATTTCACCGGTGGTAGGACTCTGTCAAGCCTGAGGAGTCCGACTGGATGGGTACCACCCCCTTATCTATTTCTGCCGCCAAGCAACAATGATTGTATTGTTGTGTTCCGGTTTGAAGGATAAGGTAGCCAGCGCAATTACAGGCAAGAGGCATATCATCTTAGTCCTCACAGTGATAACGTACCGGCGGTTCTGCAGTTTTGTTACGTAAAACTTAAGTGCATGAACCGTAGGTGTTATGGGCGACAGGTACTACTTTCCATCAGGTGGTCTGTCTGCTCGTTTACCACTGAATACCATAAAAAAAAAATATCCGTCCTAAACTTTTTTAAACTTAAACCGTTACAATTAATGGAATAGAGAGATAAATTTCAAATTCCGGAACTCACGCCTCTGGCGTTTTCATGCGCTAATCATTTTCAACAATTGTCTTACGGTGAAGGAAAACATCGTGAGGACACCTAACTGTCTAAGGAAACCTAGGAAGTTTCCGGAAGACCTGTGAAGTTCATCAACGCGCACTAAACAGCGTGGTGGACTATGGAGACCCGTGCCCAGCAGTAGGACGTTAAAAAGGCTGAATAAAAATACATGTAGTATATTTATACTAAAAAAAACAGTAATCAAAAATCTCAGTGTACAGTTATTTTTAAATGGATAACCAACAAAAAGTATTCGAATATGAAAATCGTTTATGTATTTGTAAGTTTTATGTTTCTAGGTCGCTGGTCAGATTGTAGGCAAATGGAGTGTAAACCGAGATGGTGCACACTTGACTGGCTACATGACATGGTTTTGTACTTTATGCAAACCGAAACTTTTGTATATTTTACAATTTGTTCTTTCAAAATTAGTATATAATATTTTAAATTCAATTGTTTTCTATATTATCTTTAAAAAATAATATGAAAGGCGAACTTATTTTTGTAAATAATATTTGATATTGACCGATCGATTGATTGACCGATTGATCGACCAATTGATCGACAGATTGATCGACCTATTGATTGACAGATTAATCGACCGATTGATCGACCGATCGATCGATAGATCTATTGACCGATCGATCGACCGATTGTTCGACCGATAGATTGACCGATCAATTAACCGATTGATCGACCGATTGATTAATTGATTATTTGATTGAACGCACTAATTTCAGGAATGGAAAACGGCATCCGATTTGAAAAATTATTTTTGCATTAGATACCCCGTTTATTTAGGAAGGCTAAACTCTTATATCATACTAGCAAAACCCGCGGCTTCGCTCGCGCTAAAACTACAACAAAAAAACTTTAAAAAGGTAGGTTTGATACAAATTTTCATCCCTTATTTTATCACCTTATGGGATGAATTTAAAAAAACGCTACAACACGTATTTATTTAATTGTATTGAAGAGCATTAATACCAAGTTTCAAGAAATTCTGATCATAAATATTTTCTGGGTTGTGTTATAACGTGTACTCCCGTAGGAATGAGATAATCTCCCGCGGTAAAAAGTATCCTATATGTTGATCCGGATATCCAGCTATCATCATACCAAATTTCATCAAAATCCCTCCAGTGGTTTTTCTGTGACGCGGTAACAGACAGACAGACAGACAGACAAAAATTCTAAAAACTATAGATTTGGCCTCTGTATCGATAATAATGTCTATTTTAATACGATTTAATATTATATGTATAGATAGATAATATTATATAGAAGACTATCTATTCCATACTAACAGTTGAAACGTACCTATGAACGAACTCGAACACTCGAACACTAGATAATAATAAAATTATTATAATCATAACGCTCTATTAACCTATTTTTCGGCGGGTATCTCAATTACCTATTTGAGCTAGAAATGCAATATTGTACAAGTTTGAAAGCGAATACCATTGCATTTTCATAGTCAGATTAATCAGCAATATTATAAAACCGCTAACTTCCCAACTTCGGTCTCCTAATGAAATTTCTTGTCAATGAGATTTTATCATTGGACTACGGCTTTAATTGTGAATTTACCCTAAAGACATATCCTTGCTTCGCTTGAGCAGACGCTAAACAATAACCTATGTGTTACTCCAGGCTATAATCTATCTGTGTATTTACTATCCAGCCGTTTAATAAACATTATGTATGTTAATATATAAAAATACGACCTCCTGATTGATTTTGGCTTATTTAATTAACCCCCGACGCAAAAAATGGGGAGTTATAAGTTTAACGTGTATCTATGTATCTGTCTATGGTATTTTTCCCCTCAAACGGGTGAACCGATTTCATTTTCTTTTCTTTTGTTTGAAAAGTGGCTTTCTTTTTTTTTATGACATTCAGTGACAAACGAGCAGACAGACCACCTGATGGAAAGCGATACCTGTCGCCCATAACACCCACGGTTCATGCACTTAGGCTCTAAGTAACAAAAATGCAGAACCACAGGTGCGTTGTCACTGTGAGGACTAAGATGATATGCCTCTTGCCTGTAATTGCGCTGGCTACCTTATCCTTCGTACCGGAACACAACAATGCAATCTTTGTTGCTTGGCGGCAGAAATAGATAAGGGGGTGGTACCCAGCCAGTCGGACTCCTCAGGCTTGACAGAGTCCTACCACCGGTGACGGAGAGTGTCCTTAGTTATAAATTAAGAAAATCCATTCAGTTTTTGGACGATAAAAGCATATGAGCAAATCCCACAGATTTAATCGATTCGTAACTTGATACCCCATTAGTTTAATGACATTCCAATGATATGTTATGGTACAACCGAGGCCTGATGCTGCAGCGTCACCTATAAACTGCAAGATACTCAATCCTTTACTAAAATACTGCAGAGATATTGGGTTTAGGCTCATCGAAATGATTTCAATGAACTAGTGTCAGGGTTTTTTTTTATTTAAGAGTTATTATTTAATCGGATAGGATACATACGCATTTCTACTAATCTTAAATTTTCAATACTTAAGCCTATTCATAGCTTTACGCAGTGCGGTCTGAGAGAGCGTGATTAATGGAAACCTTATACAAGGAAAATATTTCACCATTCGAAATTTTGACTAACCATAAATATTTTCCCTTGCCCTTGGTATGCATATATAAATTTTGTGGGTGATTTCGGTCGAATGAACAAAAGGTTGTTTGATGGTGGCTTCACGCGAACTGAAGTCAGATCACGTTATTTATATACACACGTTATGAATTTTCGAATTATGACTCTCACAGATTGAACATTTTGCTGATCTTTAGGAACATTTTTTTAAACTATATTTACTGTCTCCAATCAGCGAATATACTCGTAATTAAAACGTAGTTGTTAAATAGTTCTGTAGGATAATTATATGTATATGTATAAAACAATTAGCATACTAGAAAACTTTAGAATGATCTATGTGTAAAAATTGTATCGTACCCAACGTTGTGTATATCACACTGTTTTTGGCTAAAACAGTGAAATCATTTAAAAAGTAAATATTCCACCCTTTGGAGGTGGAACTTTTACTATTAAAATGAAAAGTTTTCGTAAAATTCAAGCTTATTATAAGCAGCTTAGTTTTAGGAGGATCAACGTATGTATTCAGCCCTTTTTATCTTCCCACTGCTGGGAATGGGCCTCCCTTCAGTACGAAGGGGATCAGGCTATAGTCCAACACGATGACCTAGTGCGGGATTTTGCCGTAACAGAAACTAAATTTCCGCATCTACTCCATCAATTACTTAGTGATTTTGATAAAAATGTTATGTTATATATATTACAATTTCATAGTCACGCAAAGCAAATGCTAAATGTCACGATAAAACATGATTTCCCTTTGGGAAAAACTTTTTGGTATCGAGCAATACTCTTGTTAGTACAAGTATACCCTCTGTAAGAACTTATTATTTCCTACGTGACTGTATTTTGTATTAGCTCTAATAATTTCATCTTATAACTAGCATTTGCTCTCGACTTCGTTCAAAGTTTACTTACAAAAAAAGTGTCAAAGCGTAATGTTCGAAAGCTGACAATTAAAAGATAATAATGTCGTAAAAATTGTGTGTAAAAAACCTACAAAACCTGATAGTTGGAGATAAAGGCGTTACAACAAACAATAAATAATCTCTTCAGTTATATAATATTACTATCTATAGATCTATTAATCTATTATGAACTTAAAAGCTAAGCAGGAGCTTAGAGAAGATTTTGCAACTGTTGATAAATAGATATCAAAAAACATGTGGGAATGATACCTATATATGTTAAATGGTTTTACGACATAACGTAATCTCAGTACTAATTTTAATATTTTTACTCTTTTGATTGTAGAATATTATTTTCTTTAAGCCCTTAATTTTTTTAAGCAAGACGCTTTTGTTAGAGCTTAGATTTTAGCTTCGAGCTTGTATTTTCGACTGGAGTACAAACATTCGTGCTCATCATACAAATCAACGCTCCCAACGGGACTCGAACCCGCGACCGCTGACACAGCAAGTAAATACCACAACCTGAGCCAAACGTATCATCGAACCCATGAATATGTGAGAAAGATGTTCTTGAATTACAAAATACATATTATATATAAGATGAAATCTATAAGATTTCAGAAATCGACCTATCTAAATTTCATTAATTTTACCAAAGAGCATAAATATTAACGTTTAACTAAATATGACCAGACAAATATTATTTTCCCTACAAACCTTCATGCCTTTGGGTTAAATCAAAAAAAAGGCCAGAGTCTAATTTGACCTTGAAATATAAACCAAAAGACAAGTATATTTTTATACATGTACTCGTATATAAAACTATATATAGATTGAGATACTATATACACAATACACCTTGAAATACATTAATCATCTCTAATTTAATGTAATACAGAAAGTAGACTGTAAAGGTCAAAAAACCCTTTAGTTTCTTCACAAGAAAGCATTTTCCTTCTAAACTCAAAAAGGTTACTTTGTTTATGTTATTTAAATCTGAAACATTATACAGAGTTTTTTTTATTTATTTTCCTTCAACAAGTGAATATAAACAACGCGAAGATTTGTATTCAAAGGAAAATAACCCAATACTCCGACTTAGTGTCAAAACGTATCAAAGGAGATGAAACAGTATTAAATAAACACTTTTAACCAATTTAGTCCTGGTGTTTATTTTCATGTGACTCGAGAGTTTATGCGTACATACGTCTTCATAGAATAACTAGATTTTGAGAGTGGCATGGGTTTGTAAAAATTAGTATTACGAAAATTACCTTATATATTCCATAAGGTAAAATACTTAAAATTGTTACTACCATGCCTCGCTTCGCTCAAGCCAAAAAATTTTTTTTTAAAAGCTTTGCTTGTTTTACCCGAAAAGTTTTTCAACGACTATACAGATAAATAAAATTGAAGTGTTTGTTTGTAATGTCGAAATAAAACTATTTACTAAATGCATAACAAATTATACACTGTAATTATATGAAAAACAACATTTAGATAGGGTATAATATAACAATTTTAGTGACTTTAAATACCCCGCGCAATAATTATGATTACACTGGTAGCTTTAATTCGCAAAATATTTAAATAAATGATAACCTATAATTTTTCTAGATAAACTGTCTTTCTATGGGTGAAAACTATATGAAAATTCGAAAAGGATTTTTTGAGATTAATCCGTACCAACACAAACACATCGTGGAGACTATAATTTATATTATACTAAAAATATGATACCATTTCCAATACTGTACTATGGTAAGAGCGTTGCGTATTCGTACTCGGCATTTGTTTCACATCAAAGGCAAAGTGTATTCCAATTTTAAAACAACGAACCCGAACTGACGGCGCAGAAATTAGCCGAAAATAACCGAAGTTGGCCGACGTGTGCCGAAAATAGCCGAACGCACGCTACCGCACTGCCGACGTAATTCTTGACCCTATTTCAAAAATGTCTTAAGTCCTATAAATAGAATTCAGTGACCACATTTAATTTTACAAGTGGATTTTTCGTACATGATTAAGCAAAGAATTTAATTATAGTCCGTATCTTACCTTTACGAGTACTTCATAAAGGGCAGGAAAAAGGCAGTGGTAGCCCAGTGGTAACGCGCTCGCTTGAGAAACCGAGTGGAGCGGGTTCAAATCCCGAATCTCGCGCCTCTAAAATTTTCATATGCATATCATTTCCAACATGATTACTACTTGTCTTGCGATAAAGGAAAACATTTTGAGGAAACTTAATCGTCCGAGTGAACCTAGTAAGTTTTCAAAAGATATACTCTGTTCGTCAACCCGCACTTGGCCAGCGTGGTGGACTATGGCCTGATCCCCCTCGTATTGAAGGAAAACCCGTGCCAAGCTATGGGGCGATAAAAAGGGCTGAATACAAAAATATATTAAGAATTATTTGTATGAAAAAAATAATTAATTTCTCTCAATTTTGTATTGGTAATTGAAAAATTAGATTTAAATTAAAGACAAATATATGTAGCCCCGGCGTAGTGCAAGGGGAATTTGCTAAACATATTCTGTATTAAAGTTTTGAGAATAAGATAGAATGTAAGATTTAGCGGTGCAATTGCTAGTCAGAATTTGTATTTTTCATGTACAAACGCTTATAAATAAGCATGTCTTATATTAAAATCACACGACCCACTCGATAAAAAAACCGAAAATTGATAATAATCAGAATCCATTATTATCAAATTATACGTATGTATAACAATTTATAATTCTTACATATGTATGTATATAATTGTATCGTATCATAGGCTTAAAGATATTTATTTCCTAAAAAGAATAGATTTTACCTAATATGGAAATTGAATACAAATAAAACATTATGCAACTGTCATACAGTGGTGCTACTAAATCGGGTCTTTATATAATATACTAGCGATTCACCCTCGCTTCGCTTCGGGTTCGTCTCTAGACAAAAACAAATTTATCCTACGGGAACCGTACATTTTCCGGGATGATATATAGCCTACAGCCTTCCTCGGTTAACGGGCTGTCTAATGCAAAAAGAATTTTTCAAATCGGATTAGTGGTTTCTGAGATTAGCGCGTTCAACCAAACAAACAAACAAACTCTTCAGCTTTATAATTGAAATACAAATAAAACATGCAACTGTCATACAGTGGTGCTACTAAATCGGGTCTTTATATAATATATGGTTAATTAAGCTATCCTTAAATACATTAATATATTTTGTTGGTTTAATAAACTCTACATCTTCAGGTAATGCATTGTATAAATTTCCTTCAAAAATATCTTTTTTAATAACTTTATTATAAAAAATTTAAGCATTTAAATTAAATAGCAGTATAATAAATCTGTGAGAAAGCTACCACCGGCCAAATTGATCAAATTAAAAGCCAAATATGAATACTAAATTTAAAAATTCTCGTATACAAAATGGTTAAATACGACCTTAATTATAATTATCTATATAAAAAATACAGTTTCCAAAATTTTTTGACAAACAGAGGAGAAAAAGATACTGAACTATTTTGTCTTTGCTTATTTATGAATAGATACTACACTTTAATCATAATTTGATGTGTTTGAAACATGAGATACGATGTGAAATATATTTAATTTCATTAATAAATACGATGTTTGCAGTCTGTACCCTGTATATGACAGAAAGTCCTACATTCGTAGTGTTGTAGCTTATTAATATTTATGGTTTGTTGTCGCATGGAACGATACAGCGTTTCAAAGCTATCAATGTATACAAAATATTTCAAAGTGTTCATCAGATATTCAGTCGTGACTTTGTGTGTTTTCCACATACGGTTTGTAGGAAGTTCTGACAAGCATGTGCCCGTTGTAGTATCTTAGATTTACACGAATGTTGGCAAAATTAAAACATCGTCACGTGATAGATTATACCTGAAAATAATTCGAAATATCGGGAACCAAAAATCAAAATAAAAGCAAAAAAATAATTTTATTTAAAATGTACGCGTTAGATTTTCCTATCGCTTATATAAACACAAGCTTTAACATAAAATTTAAACTAACATCTAAAATGTCGAATTTCCATGCAAATTATCATTCCTTATTTAACCTGTGTAAGCTTTGTGATGGGATGGCGCAATATTCTTTATTATTTTATATAAAAAAACATGTCAGACGTCGCATTTTTAATTTTATTGTATGAATAAATTAAACCAATTTCATAACAAAATATATATTAAAAGTATAAATGTCAATTATCGTTTTTATTATGAAAGTTATATGGCAGTTACACATAGTCACCCTACACTATTTGTAAGTGTAACGCGTGCGCACGCGCCGCTAAAACTCAAGAATATTTTCGAACGATTTTATGTAAACATACGTCTTTCCCGAATAAATTATCCCAATTTACTGCTGTTTACATGTAGTCATTGTTAGTGGCTTTGTCTTTACAGTATTATAATACGGTTCTCTTACAATGTGAAATTAACATTAGGAAACGGACGCTTAGCCCCAAAATACGATTAAATGAAAATAAAATTTATTTTTGAGATACAAAATAATTATCCAATATAATACTTTCTTAGATTTACGCGACTTATATTCGACATTTTAAATAAAACTATCTTTTCGGATTATTTCGCGAATTTATTTAGAAAAATCTAAATTCCTGAAAAAAAGTCCAGTTCCTGAAAAAAATTCGCGAAATAATCCGAAAAGATAGTTTTATTTAAAATATCCAACTACAATTGTTATTGCGAAAGTGTGTTTATGTTTGTAGGTTTATTATTAAGCAAAAACGGCTGAAAAGATTTGGATGAAATTAAGTACAAATATATAATAGGTATGTTCTGGAGTAACAAATGAGCTACAGTTAGGCACCTAGTTAATTATTATACAACAAGTTTTCATTAATTTGCTTTTATCTTAAGTCTTTAAAAATAACCTTTACTCAGGATATTCTAGTTTTGTATAAATGATAAATAAAATATTTTATAAAAAATAGTAGTTCCAGAGGTTATATATCAACCACATACCTATAATATATATAACTTTAACTCTATTTACAGTCTACATACGGTAGCTGATGAGTTTTTGCTGTGTTATTTTACGTCAACGTTCGTAGATTGGATTTGTTTTGATGAATGTTATTTTTAATATACTGTTATCGATGTTTATATATTAGGGAAGGGAACATATTTTACTATTTAAAATATTCTTAGAGAAAAAAAAAGTAGACGTTTCGTCAAAACGAAACTACTTAAGAGAATTAAAAATAGCTTAAAGATATCTGATTATACATAATTAAAAGAGTAATATATAATTTAGACAGATATAATGTTCGGTGTATCATCTGCCTTATATAAAATAATGCTTTATATAATATAATTAATACTTTTCACTCTTTCAAAGATCCAAAATATATTGTTTCAACTAAATTCTTATATAATCGGTTTTCGTTACTTCAGAAAAGCATAGATAAATTATATTATAAAAGTTGACGTAAAAGTTATCATTGAGTTACTTTTTTTTAAACTAAACGCAAACAACAGTGCCCTTTACTAATCACACCGGTGACGTCACAACACTAGTAAAATAGTTTGATAAACAAATCTATTATCTGTACCCTAATGTCAATGTCTACTTACGTGTCCCATCTCTCTGTGACCTCTGACTTTACAATGAATTATTATTGTTAAATCTATTTATAACTATTATAATAAAAAGCAGTGTAAAGTTTATTTAGTGATTTATTTAATAATAACAATTTTAAACTAGCAAATTATCCTTGCTTCGCTTGAGTGCCTTTGCGTTTTTGATTAATATCACTAACAGCGTGAAGGACAAATAAACATACACAATTTGTAACACTTTGTTCATAATGCAAAACACTTGCAAACCTCTGAAGTTCCGTGAAGTAAACATAAAACATACTCTATACAACAAATATTTAGGTAAAACAAATATTTTTGGATCCGTTAATCTCTGCAACAGCTGAGCTGATTGTAACGGGACTTCCCCCGACTTTGATAGAAAGTGATACACTTTTAACCTGTAAAAAAGCCTTTATTATACTATAATAAAAAGCCACTGGAGTCCTTTTGTGACCTCGCCGCTTCAACCAAACTTATACTCCATGTATTTACTAGAATTTATTCAAGAATTGATTGGGACTAAAAATTATTTATGTAGATTCAACGTCTTAGCCTGATGTAAAATGAGTTATCTTGGTAATTAAAATGGAAATTGCTTCTTCCTTCTGTTTTCTTTTGCATACATTAACAGGGCAAATCCCATCTTCGTGCCAGTATTGCAAAATTGAGATAATACAAATCCGCCTAATGATGTTTTCATACAGTTTTGGAGAGAAATAAACTTTCTTGATAACGTCATTCACCTATGATAAGATACCTAAGGAGAACAGATATATTTTGATTTTTTAAATATAAACGTAACACAACAATGTGCATAAAGTTACCTTATTCTGCCTTTTCTGTCAATGGAAAACCAAATCTACGACCTCTGCACTGGCATTAATGACTATATAGGTGTGGCATTCACTTACTATTATGTACTCCTGACCGATATCGGCCACAGCAGACAATCTCACCCAGACCAGCCAACTGTGTGGGAGATACTATAGTGCACAAGTGTACGCGCAGACACAAGAGCACTTTGTTCCTTTCACTTTCAAAGTCTCATGAGACCGGTGAGTAAGAGGTGAGGGCTGCTATTGAGAACTTTTGAACAGAAAAAAAAAAATACTTGCCCCGACCCGGGACTCGAACCCAGGGTATCTGAGTCTTCAACAATACATACGTGCTAGCCACTAGACCACTGAGACAGTAACTATTATTTTGTATTCAATACATAGAAAAATATATCTTAAAACAAACGTTTTATATATTTTATTCGAAAAAGTTTTCGAAAAAGAAAAACTTATAATGGACAAAAAATATACCGAGTAAAAAGCAAGTTAAAAGTCTTTTCTACATACTTTACAGTCCCTACTTACTCAATATTTTTTCGATACAATCAAACTTTTAGGTACGACATATTGTTTTAATACGACGCGAGGGTACATTTTTATATGTATGTATATACATATAAATATATATAATCAATAGTTATATCTATGGATATAATAGAATTGTAGCTAAGCCGAATCTGTACATTAAATATTTTTAGGAAAATCTTATTGAAATAGACATTATTATCGATACAGAGGCCGAATCTATAGTTTTTAGTGTTTTTGTCTGTCTATCTGCTTGTCTGTCTATCTATTATAGCATCGCGGAAAAACCACAGGAGGGATTTTGATGAAATTTGGTATGATGATAGCTGGTTATCATATTATGGGGGAAAATATCTCATATCTGAGAAATACTAAACTTTAAAACATAAGTAGGGACAAACCCGAGCGGAGCGAGGGTGAGTCGCTAGTACTAAATAAGAGGTCTACTAGAATATTTAGAACGTTGAAAAAATATTCCAATCATTTATAAGACCCAATTTCCCAAACTGACTGTGTATATTCAAAACACTATTATTAATCTAAACAAAAATATCAATCACGGGCCACCAGTAATGGGCCATTTTCAGTTTATTTACAGTAAAAACTTCGTTACCTAACATTTTATTGTTACATGTAAACAATCCGTCCACTGAGTACGATTTCACAAAATTATTACTATTGGATCGTGCCCAGAGCCATGAATTAATGTATGTACCTACGTTTTGTTATAATTGGGCAACTATAATAAATGCAATATTTTGTATGTGTTTATATGTATGTATATTCATTTTCCTTTACGTTGAAACCATTGGATGGGTTTGGATGAAATTTAGTACATATATATTATGACATCGATTAACACAGAAACACTGTACTATTAGGAACCTAGGGTATTAGAATTAGTCGCTAGTAGTATATAGTCACTATACACTACACTATCTATACTAGTATTATAATATAAAGATGCAGAGTTTGTTTGTTTAAACGCACTAATGTCAGGAACTACTCATCCAATTTGAAATATTCTATTTCATTAGATAGCCCGTTTATTGAGGAAGGCTGTAGTATATATCATCATGCTACTACCCAAAAGAGCGGAGTAGTATCTAATCATAATTGTCAACAAATTGGGCAGACTTCCATACATTATTTTGTAGTTTTAGTGCGAGCGAAGTCGCGGGTTTTGCTAGTAGTGTATATAAATAAAGATAAAATATTGTTTGTCTGGTCATTTTGTATATCAATAATAAAGCGTTGAAAGTCTTTTGAAACAAGCTTTTACTTATAAATTGGTTCTATAACTTTGGGAAGCTCCTACAGTCGTCTTTAATTTAGCGTCTAACATCCTTAATAAATTGAAGAAAAAGTTCCACCCGTAATATTAGAACTTTTAAAGTAATTTTTATATAATATCTGTAGACATTTTTAAGGAAAAAGTACTTTTTATAGGAAGTTACTTTACGACTAATATGTAATTTTATTTGTCCAGATTCAATATTCAGTCTCTTGAGTTTTACGTTTTTGACTTTGAACGTTGAATTAATTAAATAGATTACTGGGCTAGTAAATGTATATAATTAGTTTGTTTTAATTATGACTCGTTGGTGTAGTGGCTAGCATGTACGACTGCACATCCTGAGGTCCTGGGTTCGAGTCCCGGGTCGGTCCAAGTTTAGTTATTGAGTCTTTCTGTATAGTAAGCCTCAGTAACAGCCCGGAGTTGGGAAGTTGGCGGTGTTTCACCCCCGTGCCTCGGAGAGCACGTAAAGCCGTCGGTCCTGCGCCTTAACTCTAACCGGTCGTGTCGAGTAGTCGTCCCATCGGAGTATGAGAGTGACAGGAATAGAGAGTGCACTTGTGTCTGCGCGCATACTTGTGCACTATAATATCTCCTGCGAAGTTGGCTAGTCTCAGTGAGATTGGCCGCCGTGGCCGGAATCGGTCAGGAGGACATTATTATATAATTAGTCCAGAAACTGGATAAATTAAAATATTTTTTGAAGTAAAACTTCTTTACGCACGCTTGACTTGGGGAGTAAGCTGGGGAATGCGTTACGAAAAGACATGTAAATCGGGTGAGGTGGACGTTTGTTGCCATGGTAACCGTTGTTATTGTCTGACAAATGATATATAATTTTATATTCTTTCCTAAAATGATATTCTATAAATATATGATTCTAATATGCCTTTATTATTTAAAACATAAATAGAATTTCATAAAGAGTACCGACAACCTACAGAAGTTTTACTTCTTGCGCGTGTACACATTCATACACGCACTCTTTAATTTTTTCGTACATATAATTATTTGTACAGCTACTTTATTTTCTTTTCGTTTTAAATTTAGAGCATCTGGATAAAAGATTATTCATTTGTAAGTTTTAATTTTCGATTATGTGACAGGCCCGACTTGGCTAACGTAGGTTGAGAAACCAACCCAGAACCCCAAATATCATAATTGCTTTATGTTATTTAAGATTTAGTGACAGTTTCGAGTGAAAATTATTGTAGGTGTCGGAAGTATCAGAAAAATTGGAAGCGTCAAATGTATTTTTTCTGACAACACGCTCCAATTTTTGAAAGAATGAGAACAAGATAAATATATATTTTGTGTCTCTTTCGAAAGCTCTAAATTAAAGATGGCGGTCCTATATTTGTAAATACCCATACTTTTTATAATAGTCCAGTAACTAGATAAATAAAAATATATTATTTGTAAAGTAACTATATTAATAATAATAATTATTCATACAGTTACTGTATCATAATATAAAAAAATCTATGGCTTTATCTATGTATGTATATATAAATAGGCAAAGACAACATTATAATAGTACCTTTTTTGTTTGTCAACCGATTTTCTTTATTTTTTGTTTTGTAGCTATTGACGAGCAACACTGAAGTGTTTCAATAAAAAAAAATTAGAAACATTTTTTTATATTGATAAGTAAATTCTATTCATATATTACGTTTTCCTCAAATTTTAAGATTATTATGGTCAATCGACCACTGGGCAAACAATACTCGTAGTTCTTATAATCTATCTATAGGGCATATAATAAAACTGTAGAGGTCGAATGTCTGTACATAGAAAAAGAATGCTAAAAACTGAGTCAGGGGGATGTAAGAAAAGAAATAGAACAAATCCAGTTTTTTTCATTTTTTTTTTGTTTCACTGTCTGTTTGCCTGTTTATACGGGCTAATCTTCGAAACTGTTGGACCGATTTAAATGAATATTGGTCTGGTTGTACTTTATATATCCCCAGTCAATATCTAAGATACTTTTCTTCTTAGAAAATTAAAGAGTTCCCGTGGGATAGTTAAATAACTATAGTAACATATACAGCTTAGTACACAAAAACACTGGTTGGATTTTAATGAAACTTTACAATAATATAGTTCATACATCGGCATAAAAAATAGACTACTTTTTATCCCGGAAAAATGTACGGTTCCCGTAGGATAGATTTGTTTTTTAGTATTATAAGTTAGTATATAATATATTTCAGCCAGAAAAGCATTTCAGAGAGGCATTGGTAGCCCAGTGGTGACGCTCTTACTTGGGTAACCGAGTGAAGCAGGTTCAAATCCCGGGTTTCGCACCTCTGATATTTTCATGTGCGAATCATTTTCAACATGATTACCACTTGTCCTACGGTGAAGAAAAACATCGTGAGGAAACCTGCATGTTTAAGATAACATAACAAGTTTTCGAAAGACATGTGAAGTCCGCCAACCCGTACTTGGCCAGCGTGGTGGTCTATGACCTGATCCCTCTCGTATTGAAGGGAGGCCCGTGCCCAACAGTGGGACGTAAAAAGGGCTGAATACTACTACTACAACTACTATAATATATTTCATTAGTATATTGAATTCATGTGAAAATGAAATCCTTTGTAGTAACAACGATTGTAGTGTAATTGCCAGGAAGGACGCCGCCGATGGTTTCCGTTCTAAATCCCAGCTTTGAAATGACTTTGTAAGTCTTATCTTTGATATTGATTGATATCGGTAGTGAAGTTATTTTTTATGATTATTAATTTTTACAATCTAAGTTAAAATAAATAATCAACACAAAAAACTTTTATTTCACTTACTACTACTACTACTTCCAGTAAAAAAAATCAGAAATTTCGTAATAGATTTAATTAATATAAACAATTTATGTATATCATTGATTTTTAAAAGCTCAAGTAATAAAACTTTAAATTGCTCTAAACCTTAACAGAACTAATTTCCGTAACCCGCGATATCTGATAAGCAAAGCAATGAAAATACCCTACCACTGTGCCGGAAGGTCATCTATATGATTTTACAGAATATAATCTAATATATAAGTTAGGGTCCGCCCATCCATCACAATTACCATTTCTATCTAATAAGAAGCTTATCTTTTGCGCAAACAAAATTAGGACTCAATGAACTTTCAGCCAGCGAACAAAGCTTTCATCGAAAAAGTACATTTATAAAATATATAATATGTATCACATTTACGCGTAAGCATATTATTTATTTCAGTATTATGTGTGAAAACGCGTTGGTTAGTTTTAGTTTATTCTTCTGTTAGCAACGGATCGTATGGATGTGATTTTTTATAAATAAATACTTTATGACGGTCCATACTCGTAAAGTATTTACAAGAGTGCCTTAGACTACAATGTGAAGCGAGGGCAACATTGTGAAATAATATAAATAAGTTCATATAATATGTAGTCTATTTGCTAGCCTTTTTATAAAATATCTATAATTTTAAATAATCCGATAAATATTATGCTAAAGTTTGGATGGATGTTTGTTACTCAATTACGCCAGAATGGCTAAACGGATCTACATTAAATTTGACACAGAGATAGATAAGCCTGGAATTGCACATATGTTATTTTTATCCCGGTAAAATGTACGGTTCCCATGGGATAGATTTGTTTTTGTTTTTCTCACCCTCGCTTCGCTCACGTTCGTCCCTAGTAAGAAATAAACAATTCATCTGCTAGCTCAGTCCCATTAAAAGCTACAACCAATTTCTAATGCAAGTGCCCCTTGGAGCTTAAATATGGTGATATTCTACCATCCTTTAGCTATCTATAATCGCTTATGGAGAACAAAACAATATATGAGAATGATATATTGTGACAATTTTTGTCTCTATAAGTGTAGTGTAGTGTAGTGTATAAGTGTAGTGATTGTAGAATATCATCGTTTAAACCCGCTGCAGAGTAAGGGTCAAAATTTTGAAAATTCTGATTTTGCTCTGTATACCTACTCCAATAAAAAAGAAGGATTATTATTATATGACACTTAAATATCTTGTATTTCATTGTAAATCTGTTATAGTATCTATTTTTTTATTATTCAACAAAGTTGTTTCAGTTTCAAAAATGGAGGAATTTATATATTTTTCAGTATTTTTAATACAAATAAACAATAAATGTGTTATTAATAAAGGTTCCTTTATATTAGTTCGTATGTATTTCTCTTTGAAAATTTCTATAAAACTTGTAGTAGAATCCGTTGGTAGCACCTGCCTCCGAATATCAACTCAACAAGTGTTGCCTTAGTTGGGAAATGTGATCCAACTTCGTGAGAGGGTATTGTAACAAAATGTATTGTAAAAGTTGGTTATCAAAATTTCTTTGATAAAACAATGAAAAGTTATCGTTTAGATTTTCCTAAGAGTTATTTCAAGTATAAATATAAAGAAATGATTTTATTAAATAGTATATTAAATTTCAATACATTGATTAAGTATTATTTACGCATTAATTAATATTTTTACTAAACTTATATGTAACTTATTTGTATGTGTTTTTTTTTTAGTAAATTACGTCTTTTCACTTTTTAACAACTAGCTAGACTACTACTAGTCTGACGATCGCGTTCCTAGGTGTTTTTTGTATTATAGAAATTATATTTTATATTGTACTAGCGGCTCACCCTCGCTTCGCTCGGGTTCGCCTCTAGACAAAAAAAAAAATCTATCCCACGGGAACCGTATCTTTTTCCGGGATAAAAAGTAGCCTATTTGTTATTCTGATGTATGAATTATATTATTGTAAAGTTTCATTAAAATCCAATTAGAAGTTTTTGTGTACTAGGCTGTATAAGTTACTAAAGTTTTTTAACTATCCCACGGGAACTCTTTAATTTTCCGGCATGAAAATTATCTAAAATGTTGACCGGGGATATAAGGAGCACCACGCAAAATTTTATTTAAATTGATTCTACAGTTTCGAAGATAACCCGTACAAACAGACAAACAGACACAGAAACAAAAAAATTGAAAAAAAATCTGGATTTGTTCTATTTCTCTTCTTACATACCCCTGATTCGGTTTTTAGCATTTTTTGTGGTCTGTTTAAATACGTTAGCGACGCCCCATTAAGACAGGGGGGTTTTAGTGGATAGTACTGTATTTCTTGGCACGTGAATCCCTAATAATCACCTTGAGGTAGTATTCACAAATGCATTTTTCAACGTTAAAAGGTCAGTATCTGTATAGTGTGCAGTAAAGTTAATAGAGAGATATTCTTTGTCTTTTAAATATTTGCTTGTTGCAAAAAATGAAGTCATAACATTCTAGGAATAAAGCCTGTAAACCGCATTAAAATTTGTCTATTTAAAGAAATTTTACCATTACAGTTCTGTAGAGCTTATGCAAGGATTTTACATATGAATCACTAAGTCTGCTTTGCATTGAAGCAGTTAACTTATGTAAGGTTGCATTTATATATAATATTCTTTATTGCACTAAATAAGTAATAAAAAAAACAATACATAGAAGAAAACGTGGACAAAGGTGGACTTATCTGTATAAGAGATCTCTTCCAGTCAACCCATGTATGTGGGAAATAGTGTTACGCAGCGGGACAGAAAGAGAAAGTGCAAAGAATGATAAGGAAATATATAAAAATAAGCAAAATATGTAAAACAAAATAAATACAATATATTTTAATGGAAAATAATATTATATTTGATTAATTTGTAATGATTTATGTTTAAGGCATTTAGTTATGTGACCTTGGCCGATAGGAATGTATTTAAAAAAAATAAAATGGACGCGGATATTCATTTGTTTTCCCGCGTTTTTGCACAGAGATGTAGGTACCACCCTGTAGTGACTAGTCATGAATTGTTTGTAATACTGAAAATTATTGTTATAAATTATGTAACTTATTATTTAAAAGTAACTGTTGAGTTTCTTGCCAGCTCTTCTCAGCAGTACTGCTTTCCGAGCCGGTGGTAGCTTCCACACGAACAGACGTACTAACAATTATAAAAGTACTGAATATAAGATTATATACAAGTAATATCTCAAAGTTTTATTAGTGACCTCCTACACTTACAAGCCCCACGAGGTAAGCGCTTACACAAGGTATGTTTTAACTTAAATATTTTGAATATTTCTGTAATATTTAAACAAATTAACTGGCACGAAATATATTCAATAAATACCATTTCTTTATAATTAACAGTGCAGTGAATTTAAAGTCATTTTAAAGAAAATACCTCTACTTATTATTTTTTTATTTGATTTATACTACCCTCGACATGGGCCTATTCAATTAAAGAAAGAATATAAGCCAAATTCGTTAAGCCATCACAGCTTAAATACATATGTAACAATACAAACTCAGATCGCATTTATAATTAGGTGGTAGGACTCTGTCAAGCCTGAGGAGTCCGACTGGATGGGTACCACCCCCTTATCTATTTCTGCCGCCAAGCAACAATGATTGCATTGTTGTGTTCCGGTTTGAAGGATAAGGTAGCCTGCGTAATTACAGGCAAGAGGCATATCATCTTAGTCCTCACAGTGACAACGCACCTGTGGTTCTGCATTTTTGTTACTTAAAACCTAAGTGCATGAACCATAGGTGTTATGGGCGACAGGTGCTGCTTTCCATCAGGTGGTCTGTCTGCTCGTTTGTCACTGAATGACATAAAAAAAAATAATTAATATCACTGATATTATCTTCTCATTTTTTTATTCATTATTTTTAGTCGATATTGAAAATTTGAGGAAAACATATATAAATAGAATTTACCTATCCATGTAAAAAAACATATTTTCAATATTTTTTTATAGATAACACTCGTCAACAGCAAGTAAACAAAAAAAAGAAAGTCGATTAACAACAAAGGAGAAAACTACTGTATAATATAAATGTACTGAATAAAGATACATATAACTTATTATAATATATTATCATTTTATAGTTTGTGAGTATGGTTTGTTACTCTCACGCCAAAACGGCTGAACGGATCTGGATGAAATTTGGCACAGAGATAGATCATAGTCTGAAATAACACATAAGTTACTTTTTATCCCGGAAAAATGTACGGTTCCCATGGGATAGGTTTGTCTTTGTTTTTCTAGAGGCGAACCTAAGCGAAGCGAGGATGAGCCGCTAGTGTATTCATATTTTGATTTAAAAGGCTAATGCCTTATCACAGTTCCCGTTTGTTCCTTCACTCTTCCTTCACTTCAGTTACCAGATAACGTCTGTTATAGTTGTAACAAAGCCACTCCTCGTCTGATCCAACGATAGCTGTCAACATCCGGCTCGCCCTATTTACGTTAGTTGAATACGTATAGTACAATAAAGCTACAAGTACATACATCTTACGGGCTAGAGACGGACAGACGGACGGACTTGACGCATCCGTTTATTAATTAATCCCAACTTATTTCTTACTGTGACGATTAATATAATAATAATGAAATCTGAAGAGTTCAAATGTAATAATAATAAAATTATTTATTTCTTACCACAAAACCAAAATTCATACATCATTAATAAAGTTCTATTGGTCTTAAAATTGCCCCAAAAATAGATGTAAATATATGTAAATATTTTTCAATTATTTAAAACATGTTTGAGTCACAAGCGTACTAGTATGTGATATTGTAATAGGTAATAGGTAGAATGATAGTTATTGGTATAAATAATAAAATATATTTTAAACAAGCGACTCACCCTCGCTTCGCTCGGGTTCGTCCCTAGCTTGGATATAGTAACATGGATATAGGTTTTTTTTTTTTAAGTATTAAAACCTTCCGTGGACCTTAAGGAACATACAAAAAAATAAATTAACCGAATTGGTCCAGCCATTCTTGAGTTATGCGCTTACCAACATTCATTTTTATTTATATAGAAGAATAGATAAACAGCTGTTCTGGATTTTATCGCAGTTTTATTTCACTTTTTTGTTCCCGATGTTTCAAATGTTTTACAGTTACAACGCAAGTAAAAGAAAGTCGAGTTTGAGGTGTATTCGGATCGCTCGTGATGAGTATGAAGTGGCGCGCTCTCGCAAACAACGAACGCAATCCCCCCCCCCCCCCTTCACCCCCACCCCCCCACCCCCTGCACCCGCGTCCCCTTCAAATCCATATCGTTCACATTCATTACGAACCGTTTACCATATATTTAATATAATATAATATACCATATATTTAATATAAAGAGAAATGGCACCTTATAATATGAATAATTTTAATTAAAAAATAATACAAATTAGAGTTGCCATAGTTACAAAAATTGAAATTGTTTCATTTATGTTTCTATTAATTTGCTATTTTAATAAAAATGGTTAAATTGATTTTTCCACGCTAGAACGGCTTAAAGAATCTGGATGAAATTTTGCACAGTAATAGATTATAGTCATTATAATAGAAAATGTACGATTCCCGTGGGATAGATTTGTTTTTGCTTTTCACAGGGGCGAAGCCGAGCGAAGCGAGGGTGAGCCGCTAGTTTGTCATAAAGTGTAAGTGCCATCTACGAATCTTGCCTTTAGTTTTCTTTATCTAAAAAGGGCTAGGAATAATTAAAATTACCTGCATACTGTAGGTGACTTACACATTTAATAAAAGATATACTTAATTTATCATATTTATACATTACAGGCGACACAAAATAATATTATAATTAAATAAATATTTACGTTTACTTTTATATAATACACACACTCACACACATTCACATACACATAACATAATCCATTCATATATACTTAATAATAAAATATAATATTTAAATTAATTCACAAGCATAGCCGCGCGAAACTGGTAGTATACGGCGAATCAGAATTTATTTGTCGCCTGCCGGCCGCTTAGTTTTTGAACCATTCGATGCTTTGTCATCTGATGCTAATTAATTACTTGTTTTATATAATTTAATCGTTTTCGTTAGTTATTGTACGTGGACTTCTTGTGTTTGCCAACTATTTATGTTATTATGCATCTCCTTAAACTTTCTCTTCTGTAGGTACTATTTTGACATGTGTGTTGACTTCTACATCTACACTAATATTATAAAGAAAAAAGATTTGTATTTTTATATGTTTGTAACAAATAAACTCAAAAACTACTGGACCGATTTAGATGAAATTTGGTAAGAAAATAGTTTGAGACCCTGGAAAGGATAGGATTTTTTATACCGGAAATCATACCTTAAGGGGGTGAATATAATTATAAAAGTTTGTATGGGGAATCAACCAAGGGACGAACCCTAGACGGTGAGTCGCTAGTCAATTATAATTTATTAAGAGACGTAACAACTTTTATTTGTGTTTCTTGTCACGCTCAACAACAAATTAAATCAAAATATACTTTATTCAAATAGACACTTACAAGCAATTTTGAATCGTCAATTTTACATTTTTTAAATTAAATGTCAATGCAAGTATGTCTGTGAGAAATCTACCACCGGCTCGGAGGGCAGTTCTGTTAAGAGCCGGCGAGAAACTCGACATTAGCTCTTTTTAAATATATATATTACCACTAAACATACTACGTATATATACAAAAATACACTGACTTCAAGATCACTTCATTCTACTCTTAGTGATGGAATTTATTCTCGAAATTTATAAGGGACTGGCCTTTTGAAATATAATATATAATTCACTCTTTCTCTCGCTTCACTCGGTCGCGTCCCTAGATGCCTATAGCAACTTGATACAAAAACATCGACTTTTCTTTATATCACACTTCTACTATAAATATGAAACTTTATTTTAATTTATTTTAAGCGGTCGAATCACATTCAATGTTTATGTTACTAAAAAAAATATAAGATATTATAATGCAGCGCGTGTGCGCGCAGACACAAATGCACTCTCTATTCCTGTCACTCTCATACTCCGGTGGGACGATTCGACACCACCAGTGAGAGTTAAGGCACAGGACCGATGGCTTAACGTATTCTCCGAGGCACGGGACTTAAAAATTAAACTTGGCCAGACCAGGGACTCGAACCCAGGATCTCCAGATGAGCAACCGTACTTGCTAGCCACTACACCACCAAAACCAAAAAATATTGTAATAAGATTCAATAAATAATACAGTGTAAAGGTAAAGAAATAAAGACTTATCATATCCGTCGCCTCTTGTTAACCGATCGGTTAAATCTTTCTATCTAATAAATAAACTGTCTTTAAATACGAAATTTGATAAAGTATCGCTCAAAGAAGATTTCATATTTCCTACGTTCAAAAAGATCATTCTAAACACGATTTATGTTTGGAAATGCGATAAATATTTTTGTGATATATTTTCCGTGATACATCTTTTGATATTCGTTGCGTCAGCGCAGTAAAAACAAACTTTGATGCGCATAGTAAACTTGTTTATCAATTATACGTAGTCGTGACGTGCTGTGATCTTTTTAATGGACAAAAGAAATTAGGATTATTAACATACATTAATAATACATCGATTAATAACATACATTTCAATAAGTCCTACTCTCCTTTTTTCTAGTTGCATGGCATAGAGTCGCTTCGCTTTTTGCAAGTCTTACATTCTACTGAAAATCGGAATGTCTTGATGTAATAGAAAAATATTGTTTATGGTCAGCCGTAATTTTTGATTCTGTTATTGCGTAACGTGAAACGAAATTACGAAAAAAACTTTCGTATTTATTTATTTATAATGATGATTATAATGATTTTTTTAAATATATGTATATTAAATAATAATCTATTTATGTATTCATATTTTAATTGACAAACACGTATAATGTATATTAATTTATAGCCAAAAAATATTTGAAGAAATACTGATACTTCAAAAGTAACTTTCTGAAAGATTGAATATTATCTGTCTATCGGACAAATCTTAGAAGTCGTATTTAACCGATATATATATATATATGCACTTATGTATAATGCTGTATTAGTATAATACAATAATAATCAAATAAATAAAATAAAAAAAATAATATATATATATATATATATATATATATATATATATATATATATATATATATATATATATATATATATATATATATATATATATACTCGTTGAGGAGGAGGATACGGGAGCGGAACACTTCAATGAGTTTTAGAGAGGTTTCCCTCTCAGTTTCATTTGATTGGTTTCGATTAATAACATACATTTCAATAAGTCATAACTTCCTTTTTTGAAGTTGGTTAAAAAGCGTGTTTTGTTTTTTAGACAACTATAATAATAATTTTATTTTTGCTATCTCCTTAAATACGAATTATCATCGAGTATTCTAAAGTACTGAATTTGAAACAAAAACAAGTATAAGTTTACAAATTGAAATCATGTTCCATAACGTTGTATACTGAACTAATATTAGCAAGCTTTCTAATATCCGCTAGTCGCTGTTACAGGAACAATGTTTTACAGCTCGTACAAACAGACGAGCGAACCAAACAACCGAGTGTATTTATAATATTTCTCTATATAAAAACTAAGGCTAAATTAAAAATTATCTATATATAATTATCTATAGGCATATAAATAAGCAAAGGCAAAACAATTCAGTACCTTTTTTCACTCTGTTTATCAACTGTTTTTTTTTTTGTTTGGCTATTGACGAACTCAATTTTTTATGTATTAAAAAAAATTGAAACTGTTAAATATTTTTATACATAGATAGGTAAATTCTATTCATATATGATATATGAATCAATCAGTCAATTTGCCTCCACTTCTAAACAATGAACATATGTATATGTTTTCCTCAAATTTTCAATAATAATTATGGTCAGAATGAATATAGCTAATAGCTTGGTCTTAGATAAGATGTAATATGATATATCATATAATGTGTAGAATAGTATTTTTTCGCAGCCCCACAGATACATACACACATACGTAAACTACTTTTTCATTGTGGGTAGATTGAAAAATGTATGTATATTTATATAATAACTAGGTACATTTTAAATGTTAGTATAGATTTCTCAGAGATGAGATATTTTACGTAGTAAAAAATATCCCGTATGTTGGCCCGGATAACTAGCTATTATCATAACAAACATCAAAATCTCTTCAGTGGTTTTCTCGTGATGTGTTCCCAGACAGACAAAAATTCAAAAAACTACAGATTCGGCCTCTGTATTGAATAATGACTATTTCAGTAAGATTCTTCAAAACATATTTAATGTACAGATTCGACTCAGTTAAAATATTATTACATGTATACATTGATGTTTGTAGTTTATACCTTCACCGCACCTTACTATTTTTCTTACGTTGAACGTTACGTTCTGGTAGAGATCTCTTAAAGAGATGAGTCACCCTTTGCACACAAGGCATCTATTTTCTGTTTTATATGTATACTAGCAACTCACCCTCGCTCCGCTCGTATTCGTGCCGAGTTACGTTTGAACGTTTAACTCAGAAATGAGATATTTTTCCGCAGTAAAAAATATCGTATATGTTGACCCGGATAACCAGCTATCATCATCCTAAATTTCATCAAAAT
This sequence comes from Argynnis bischoffii washingtonia, assembly GCA_033884665.1. NCBI lineage: Eukaryota > Metazoa > Arthropoda > Insecta > Lepidoptera > Nymphalidae > Argynnis > Argynnis bischoffii. Next base: position 2,379,608 of record CM066619.1, on the reverse strand, counting down.
CTGCCCTGTGGTTTTCCCATGATGCGGTAACAGACAGACAGATAGACAGACAAAAATTCTAAAAACTTTAGATTCTGTATCAATAAAAAAGTCTATTTCAATAAGATTTTCCAAAAAATATTTAATGTACAGATTCGGCTTAGTTACAATTTTATTATATGTATAGATTATAAAAAAGTATTTTTTTAATATAAGAATATTATTTCTTTGTAATACTCCCAATAAGTAAACGTTTCGTCGATATATTAAAAATCAGTTTACAGACTGCAATGCAGGTGCTGGCGCGTGACCAGAATGCATCAAGGCACGGTTACACTCTAGCTATGGCTGAAATAATTGGATTTTAATACTAAATTTTAATATAACCATTTCATTTAACCTGCAAGATTCAGAGAACCTGATGAGAACGCTGAAATATTTAAAGTTTACGTTTTACGAGAAGTTATAAACAGTTGTTATGGCTAAATAGAAATTTTCATCGTATGTCTTCGCAGAAATAAGTTGTACAGTAACAATGATTAAAACAGACTCTTTCTCACACATTGTACATATATATATATATATATATATATATATATATATATATATATATATATATATATATATATATACTAGATTTTGCTCTATAGGACTACTATCTATATAATACTAATATTATAAAGACGCAAACTTTGTTTGTTTGTTTCAACGCGCTAATCTCAGGAACTACTAATCCGATTTGAAAAAAATCGTTTTGCATTAGATAGCCCGTTTATTGAGGAAAGCTTATTATATATATGTCATGTAATATACAGTCTATCTATTCTATACTAACCGTTAAAATGTTCCTAGGGACGAACCCGAGCGAAGTAAGAGTGAGTTACTAGTTATAGACAAAAACGAAGCTCGAAAAACAGTTAATAAGATTCCCATTAGTATTCCCAAGTATATACCGTTTTAAAAAGGGTCTTTATTACAATAGAAACAAATATTTATTCAGTGAATGCGACTAGCGGCCATTTAACATGTCTACAAAAACGGCAGACGCGGAACATTTAAATGTAATATATTTAACATGTGTTAAGGGTTAAAAAGTATTTTCAAACATGCAATATTTTTATTACAAATAAAAGCTTTATTTCTTGCCTAATAGTAGTCTAGGTCATTTTTACTATATTTCATCTAATTAAAAAAATACTAAGTGTTTAACTTTATAATATTAGTTGTACAGTACCTGGGGCGTCCGAGATTCGCTCGGCGTTTATTTAGAAAAGACATCTATATAGATATTAGATATACTTAAAAAGCAAAACTTAAATACAAAATTTGATCCAAATCGTTAGAGCCGTTTTCGAGATAGACGAAATAAATTTATATATATACAAATTGTCATTGTTGTCAATTGTCATTAATTATTATAAGATAATATAATTTGACTACTTTTACTGGTTTACGCTAATATAGCTTGACAGTTGTGTTTGAAACTTAGTACACATACTATCTATACATACAATAAAACTGTAGAGGTCGAATGTCTGTACGTAGAAAAAAAACCTAAAAACCGAATCAGGGGGATGTAAAAAAGAAATAGAACAAAATCAGTTTTTTTTTTCAAATTTGTTGTTTCTCTGTCTGTTTGCCTGTTTGTACGGGCTAATCTCCAAAACTGTTAGACCGATTTAAATGAAATTTTGTATGTTGGTACCTTATGTACCCGGTCAACATTTTAGGTACATTTTATCTCGGAAAATTAAAGGATTCCCGTGGGATAATTAAAAAAACTATAGTAACTTATACAGTTTAGTACACAAAAACTACTGATTGGATTTTAATGAAACTTTACAATAATAAAGTTCATAGATCATAAGCCTATTTGTTAATAGGCTACTTTTTATCCCGGAAAAATGTACAATTCCCGTGGGATAGATATGTTTTTGTGCATCTAGAGGCGAACGCGAGCGAAGCGAGGGTGAGCCGCTAGTGTATAAATTTAACACAAAGACGACTACAGTCACCTAGTGTGGTTATGGTACACTTGCTAAATCGCTACTAATAAATATTAGTAAAAATTCGTATGGACCAAATAAATGTTTGCTACGTTCGATCAAGACAAAGTACGGTTTCACATGCACACGTATTTCAATTAAAAATAAGGAAAAGAACACTGAATAATTAATTGTGTCATTAGGACTTCTTGCCTTCTCCGCAGGAAAAAACGTTAAGATAAATGAAATAATAAATCTTTTACGGTCTTATCGGTGCAAAAATAAAAAACAATATAATTTACTTACTACCCTCAGATTATTTTGTGAAACTAACTTTGAAAATTCTATATTTTTAAACACTTTATAAAAGTGTAAAGCTTCATTCTTAATACTGGATATAAACCTACTTCTAACTTTCTATGGATTTTTTACTTTTGTAAACATGTGAAATCGGGTCTACAATATGATAATTTGCTAGTATTAACTACTACAAAGCAGATCTAATGACGAAACCAGGAGACTCTGCAATGATCTTCTTGATAAAAAATCTTCGAATTTGAATTTGCTTAATGACACAATAAAGATAGATAAGAAGGTTTATTTTCAGATTATTAAGTATTATTGTTATACTATTCCCCTCAAGAAGATATCTTTATTGCTATAGAAACTACATACATATATGAAGTGAGAAATATACATACATATATATACATATCTATGTTATTAATATTTCAACGTGTCAGACACACCTCTTAAGTCGGATATCGTGAATCACTTGTTCACTGCATTTAGTTTGACGTCAATCCATGTTTACTCCATGGCCCTCAGTTTGGCTCGAGCTAATTCTGAACCCATCAAAGCAACGCAATTGTATATAAAGCGTAAGTGAACCGATATGAGAGTTAATTTTGAATTACAAACTCTTGGGTAGTGGGTTCAACTTCAACATTTACTTCTATAGTGTATTTTTTTACTTAGGTACACGGCAGCGTGTTCAGCCAAGTTCCGGTAAAAAAAACTAACGCTCTAATTGCAAGTTGTACTTTACCTACCCTATATAAACATATGTTTATTAGTTGTTTCTAAGTCCCAATCAACTACCTATAATGTAACCGGTAAAACTTTATTTCTAAGATTTTTTCTCTTTTTTATTAATTCAACGCCGTCAGTGAAAATCTAGCAATTTTTTTATTGAAATAAGTATAGATAATGTTATAAAGGAACCTCCTCAATTCAATTTAAATTAAAATCATCTTAATTACCAGCACCAATAACCTCGCAATTTCTTATACTAATTTTGACTCCTTTTTAACCGATTTCAAAAAGGAAGAGGTTATCAATACTAATTGTGAATCGATTTTCATAATTGTTTTGTTCAATGAATAGGTTCAAGGGTGGGCCTAAGTCCTAATCGTAAGATACAGGTAATTAGTGTATTTACAACCACCCTTGAGTTTATTTAGGACCACACAGTATAAACTAACTACATCTAACGGTCTGTTATGTTTAATTTTGTTGTTAGATTTTATTATTATGTTAATTACAGGATCTACGATGATGGTAGCATTATAATCAATAAATATTGTAAGGTACTTCGATGTCATTTTTTAATTTTTGAAATCATTTTTTAAAAATGTGAATAGGTACTGTCTGTAACAAGTGTATAATGCGTTTGAGACGTCTAATACCTTAGTCTCTCCCGTGACCATGATTGATGCAAAGCATTCCAAACATCTAAACTATCGCCAAAAATCTAAATAAATCCGTGAAATAATCCGAAAAGATAGTTTTATTTAAAATGTCAAATATTCGCGTAAATCTAAGAAAGTAATATCTTTTAATAATTAAATATAATTAATTGGTAATAATTATTGGTAGGATAAGCTATGAAGTATGAACCTTGCTAGCACTGTTTATTTAGTCAGGGAAGCAAATGCAATTGTTGCTAGGTCAACACTAAAATCTATGTATATATAAATAGGCAATTTACTCTTCTGTTTGTCAACGATTTTGTTTTTCTGTTTTGTAGATATCGACTAAACTTTAGAGTTATAAATATAAAAAAAATATCTTTTTTTAAAATAGGTAAATTCTATATACATATATATTTGTTTTCCTAAAATTTTATTAAACATCATGGTCGAATTTCGACCATTTGTCTAACACTAGTTAACATAATAAAAGCAATTAAATTATACAAGGGTTAAAGCTTATGTTTGAGCAAATTGAGGTCGGGTTACTAAATGTACGTTATAAATACATATACATAAATTGTAATGTACAGGCGCAGCATTTGGTGTAGGTAAAGTGTGAAAACTTAGCGTACCTTATTCCAATCAAGAAAGAGACGAATTGAATGAAAAGAGAGAGAGTATGAAGATAATACAGATAAATCTATACAGATAAATAAAATTGGAGTGTCTGTTTGTAATATTAAAATAACCGCTTTTTACTAAATGCGTATGCATGTATACACGGTACATATACCAAAACAACATTTTTTACAATTTTTGTCTGGCTAATCTCCGAAACGGCTAGACCGATTTTGACGGGACTTTTACTGGCAGATAGCTACTGTTATAAGGAGTAACTTAGGCTACTTTTATTTTAGAAAATGAATTAGGATTCCGTGAAAAAAAATGAAAACCCATGAAATTGTGAACAAAATTCGCGTACGGCGTACACAATAACGTACGTACGTAACGTAAATCGCTATATAATTTCAATGAATATCTTAGAAGTAGTAAGCTACTATTTATGTATAAACATAGCTAACCGTGAAAACGTACCTAGAGACGAACGCGAGCGAAGCGAGCGTAATTCACTAGTTTATAATATATTTGTCATATACGGAGTTTAGACAAGATGACAATCTATATTTGGCATCGTTAATAGTTAACTAAATATGTAATCTATAGAAATGACATATGCAAGCTTTGTGTGACGTGGTTAAAATATATTATTCCCAAATATTATTTTATTTCTAGCTATATCGATTGTAGAAATCAATCATTTGATTAGACAACACGTAGAAAGATATTTTATTTATTTGTTGCTATATCTTTTCTGCTTGTTTTATAAACTATAAATATGGCTATTTATTCAAGGATTCCTTTCAATTATAAATTGTAAAGGAGTTAAAATTTTAAATCTATATAGATAAAAATATGAATGTCTACACAGATTCCGTCATCAATTATCTACACAGATAAATAAAATTGAAGTGTCTGTTTGTAATGTCGAAATAACAGCTTCATACTATATACGTATGGAATTATGTACCGTATGTACTTATAAGAAAAACATATTTTTTTAATTTTTGTCTGTCTGTATGTTTATTCCGGATAGTCTCCGAAACCGCTGGACCAATTTAAACGGGATTTCACTGGCAGATAGCTGATATTATAAAGAGTAACTTAGGCTACTTTTATTTTAGAAAAAGAGTAAGGGTTTCGCTCAAAAAAATTAAAACGTACCTAGGGACGAACCCGAGCGAAGCGAGGGTAAGTCGCTATTTAGTAAATATGTTGTAGTACTTCTTCTATTAAGTAAATATTGACTTTTAGTTGACACTAAAGATCTAATATTTTGCAGCATCTTTCAGCGAATCAATAACGTCTTCCTGTTCCAGCCATTTATAAATTGTAAAAAGACAAAGTATCCGACAAGTCCACTAACCGTTTATTCAAAAGGGACTAATGATAGAGGTCAAGTGTCACCGCAGTTATGGAGAATGTAAATCACTGTGTTTAAACCAAGATACTTTTTATATAGTGAACTCATTCTTTATCATATTTTGAAACACATTTGATTTAATATTTATTGATATTAAACATCTTGAGAGGTTCATTTTTAACTTCTCCTTTTCCTTTTATATATAAATAAAACTATCTTTTTATTTTTCGCAGATTTATTTTGATTTTTGGTTCCCCACGTTTCGAATGCTTTGCAGCAATCATGGTCGCGGGAAAGACTGGTTTTAGACGTCTCCGCGAAAAAAATCGAAGTGATAGTTTTATTTATTTAAAATGTCAAATGTTCGTGCAGATCTAAAAAGTATTATTGTGTACCTTTTTCCTATGGTTTTTCTTGAGTAATATATACGGATAAGGATGAAAGATTCTACGTACTCAAATATCCATGAGCATATCTTTAATATGATAATATGTTGTATATTAGCGGAAACTTTATTGGTGTGTGTACAATCTTTTATGTATTTGCTATAAATGTTTTAAATACTGTTTGTTTCCCAAATAAATAAATAAATAAATAAAGTAAAATTTTTATGGCTATCGGTTGAACGATGAATAAACACAAAAACCTTCTTCAAATTAAATAAATAAATAAATGTACTAAAACGTCGAAGCAATTGGTAAAATAACTTTCTAAGATTTACGATTTTACACTAAAATTCATTTACATACTTTTTTTACTAATCCTCGCCTTCAAATTTGCACATAATAATTATTAAAAAAATTTAAATAATTGTACTAAACTGTTTATTTTTTAATCGTCTATATAAAAAGTAATATTTTGATTTTTAAAGAAACAGTAAAATTTTTATAATGCGCGCGTACACCGACAGCCACAAAGCGACATTATGAAGTTAGTTGTATTCCTTTTACAAACAGAGAATTTTGACATACGGAACGAATCTTTAGCTATTATTGTTTTTACGCCAAAGAAGTATAACTTCTTACATGCGTACATAAGTACACACACACGTTTTTTATTTTATTTAGAACACTAAAGCTCGTCATTAACTGCTAGTTAAACAAAAAAAAATTTTTACAGAGCAGAAAAAGATACTGAACTGTTTGGTCTTTGCACATTTATATATGTAGGTATATATGTATATATAGGTGACTGCGGTTTGTCACATATTTGTAATTAATTTGAGTTTGTGTTCACACTTCATATGATAGTACGAAGTACAGTATAGTAGATGTATATATATTAATTATGTCATGATTTTGTCAAGAACCGTTTTATGTGAGATATTTTGATTAAAGTAATAAGCCCTTAAAAATCAATAGAAAAAATAAAACTAATGAAAGTCAGAAAAGTTAGCCATATTTGGTCCCTGGTCCTTTTACTCACAAAATAAAATGGCTTCATGTTGATATTCTAAAGTAAACGAAGTTCTCTTTAAAGCCGGCACATTCATTTAACTTGGCAAGGCTATTCAACAAAAGTACCCCGGAATAGCTAAAACAACGTTACTTCTCACTACCATATACTTACGTATATTTAGCTGTATATTTTTTAAAGTTATACTTCTTTTGGCGCGTTAGGGAATAAATGATGAGAGTGAATTTTATGATGCGCGCGTACAGCGATATAGACTACAGTGTAAACTTAGTTTTTATTTATCATAATTATTTTTTAATGAATAGGAAACAATGATTATTACTATAATAATAATATTTTTAATATTATATTATAATAATACTAGCGGAACCCGCGGCTTCGCCCGCGTTCAATTTACAAAAAAAACTCCTTGGCTTTATGTTATACAGCGACTCACCCTATAATATTGTTCATATAAAAATACTAAAATCGCGATTAAAAAATGGGGTGTGGGAGTAGAAGTGTGAAAAATACTTTACGACCTATTCCCATACCTACCAAATATACAAAAAAAAAAACATTAAAATCGGTCGAGCCGTTTCGGAGGAGTGCGACCACAAACACCGTGACACGAGATATTTATATATTAGAATTAGTAATTTTTAATATCTGCCTATAAAGGATAATAATATTTAAATACCTCGATGGTCACCCTACTGATGTCAACAAAAACTCCATCCTTAAGGATAGAATAATTACTTTTAAGTTATCTTGAAGTTAATATACCTGTTTTAGTAATTATCCTACAAAATAATAATATGCTAATAATATTGTAAGTTTAAATAAACTTTTATTAATTTTATTTAGAATTTTTTTATAGACTTCAGCTATGCTGATAATGGATCCTAAAAGCTCCTATTCATATATAATAAGCAAAAATACTGTAAAAATATTCAAATATATTTTTTTATTCATTAAGCTATTTATATTTTTAACGTGATACGTTTTAATGGTTAGTATACACTTCTCAGAGTTGAGATATTTTCCCGCAGTAAAAAGTATCCTATATGTTGACTCGGATAACCAGCTATCATCATACCCAATTTCATCAAAATCTGTCCACTAGTTTTCTCGTGATACATTTCCAGACAGACAGACAAACCCACAGACAAACAGACAGACAGACAAAAATTCTAATAACTATAGATTCGGCATCTGTATCGATAATAATGACTATTTCAATAATATTTTCCAAAAGATATTTAAGATACGACTCAGTTAGAATTTATCTCTAATTTATATCTAATATATAAAATTCTCATCTCACAGTGTTTGTAACAAAACTCCTCCGAAACGGCTTGACCGATTCTTATGAAATTTTGTGTGTATACTCAGTAGGTCCGAGAATAGGACGTAAACTATTTTTCACATCCCTAAGTGATGTGGGTGGTCCACCCTAGGGACGAACCCGAGCAGAGTGAGGGTGAGTCGCTAGTAATGTATAGATTAAGGTTTTACCTTGAATTATCTGTAAAAAGTTTAGTTCATAGAACAATTAGAAACGTTCACAGTTTGTTTTTTCGCATTACCAATACCGTCAAAATTCATCAGTGAGTGTCTCTATAAACGTTTTATTGACGTACAGTAGTTATTGCTTGCTTCCGGAAATGAAATAGATTAAAAGGAAAAAAGAATTTAGGCCACAAATATTGGAATAGAACTGTCTTAATTCACTTTCTATATCATTTGAGACATCCTCAAAATACACTTATAAAATCTTAAAATATTTAATATACAGTTTTGAGACTGAATCTAAGACATTAAAATACATATATTCACAGACTTACAATAAAATGTTCTTTTATTATTTAACTTCCAGTGAAAAAAATCTGGGATGAAGACTATGAATGATTTCTGCGAAATCTATCTAGTTTAATGTTTGAAGTCCAATCTCATTATAAACGACGAGATAAATATTAAATATTTACGTTAAATCAAAAATTTTATGTTCTTTTTTAAGTATTAATGAAATTGTTATTATTGATACAGAGGCCGAATCTATAGTTTTTAGAATTTGTCTGTCTGTCTATCTGAAAACACATCACGAGAAAACTACTGAAGAGGTTTTGATGAATTTTGGTATGATGATAGCTGGTTATCCGTATTTCACCTATTCTAATTATTTAAAACACAAATTAAATTTCATAAAGAGTACCGATAACCTACAGAAGTTATACTTCTTGCGCGTGTACACATTCATACACGCATTCTTAATTTTTTTATTTTAATCGATATGTTCACTGATTATTTTAAATCGATTTTCGTTCCCATTTAATTAATAAACCAAACCATAAGTGAACCCTGATATAAATTAAAAAAAAAACACTTCAAAAGGACTTTCAGTGATTTTGAAGTCTTAAAAAATATACATGTCAACTTGTTTTAGTAAAAAATAATTATCTAGATAGTAATTATCAGACTATTCTCTTCTCTTAATGATCATGTACGTTTTTAAATTATTGAATAAATAAAAAAAAAAGTTAACGTTATTCATATGTTATGCATACAAACAAACAGAGCTAGTACGAGTAAAAGCGTTTATTTCACATAGTAGAAATCGCAAACTGTTTTTTCTGGCTCCTAATCCACCCCAGCCCCAATTTATTTGGCAAATACAAATAATGTAAACTCGATTCCAATAGATTTATCAATCTGTAGCAAATGTCAATATGAAATCTCTTGCATTTAAATAAAACTATCTTTTCGGATTTTTTCGCGGATTTATTTTGATTTTTGTTTCCCGACGTTTCGATTGCTTTACAGCAATCATAGTCACGGGAGAGACTCTCCCGTGACCATCCGAAAAGATAGTTTTATTTAAATGTCTAATATTCGCGTAAACCTAAGAAAGTATTAAGTCTCTTGCAATTTAAGTGATACGAGAACTATTTTATTTTGTAATTCATAAATGGGAATATTTTGCTCACTCGACCATACGTTTGTTACGTATTGACTATAAACTCTTAAGACAATGTGTATCTATCAAATAGATCCCTATATAAACTCTGTGTAACAAATGAAATTGATATTGAAGAGAAAAATGTAGCATTATTTCTAGCTTGCAGTTGCTTTTTTTATTGAGCACTCGATTTCCATACAGAAACGATTTGTATTATGCTGATAATATTATACTTAAAATAAATGATTATATCTTCTATAGAAATAAATGAAATTGATGTGTCTATTTGTAATGTCAAAAGAACAACTTTTTACTTATAAGAAAAAAGTCGGTTTTTAAAAGTTTTGTCTATCAGTCTGTCTGTTTGTTCCTGCTAATCTCCAAAACGGCTAAACCGATTTCTACTGGCCAGTTTTTTGGAAAATAATGGACGAAACATACATTTCTTTAAAAATTATTAACTAGTTTAAGTTTTCGGTTTTGTTTACATTAATTGCGGCTAAAAACGATAAAAATATCCTACAATATCATAGTCTCCAGAGTGCAGGAATAATAATGAAAATTATAGCGAGCTGCCAAACCAAGTTTTTTTTATGGTACTCAGTGATAAACGAGCAGACAGCCCACCTGATGGAAAGCGATACCTGTCGCCCATAACTCCTACGGTTCATGATGCACTTAGATTTTACGTAATAAAACTGCAGAACCGCCGGTACGTTATCACTGTGAGGACTAAGGTGATATGGCTCTTGCCTGTAATTGCGCTGGCTACCTTATACTTCATACTGGAACACAAAAATGCAATCATTGTTGCTTGGCGGCAGAAATAGATAAGGGGGTGGTATCCATCCAGTCGAACTCCTCAAGCTTGACAGTGCCCTACCACCGATAAAGAAAAGTTTAGACTTTTCGGGATTTTCGGTAGAATTTAATTTCCGCTTGAGAATGTACCTACTTATTTTCAGTTAAATGACTTCCACTTTATTTATGCGCGTGTATCAGATATATGTTCATATAAACAGCGTAAAACTTATTTTAATGAAAGTGCTATCTTACCCAAAAGTATGTTTCCAAACCACCATGAATACTGAATATATAAGGGTGTTAACGGATTTAATTCAAGCATTTAAATATTTCTTCCTTTGACTGCCTCATTAGCCTAGTATGCACGACTCTCTTTTCTCTGTCGAGAAATTTTCAATAATAACCAGAAATTGGTAAACCCCCGTACCGCGAAGAGCACGTAAAACTATCGGTTCTGCGCCTTATTTCTCACCAATTGTGTCGAATAGTGACTTTGAGAGTGACCCCGCGTGAGTTGAGAGTGAAAACAATATATTATAGTGTACGATGTGTCATAAATACTCGAATACAATAATATCTCCTGCTCAGACTAGTCTGTGACATTGGCCTCAGCAGAGCTCAGTCAGGAGTACATCCATACTAACATTATAAATGCGAAAGTAACTTAGAATAATTTTTACCCCGGAATCTGGATGATCCCTTAAGAGGGTGAAAAGGGGGGTGGAACTTTGAATGGGAAATCAATCATTTCTTAAGTAATTGATATAAAACTCAAACTCATCATACCTATATACTATATATACATATATAAAGAATATATATATATATATATATATATATATATATATATATATATATATATATATGTATTCAGCCCTTTTTTTTTATAACATCCCACTGCTGGGCACGGGCCTCCCTTTAATACGAGGGGAATCAGGCCATAGTCCACCACGCTGGTCAAATGCGGATTGGCGGACTTCACATGTCTTTCGAAAACTTGCTAGGTTCTCTCAGACATGCAGGTTTCCTCACGATGTTTTCCTTCACCGTAAGGCAAGTGGTAATCAAGTTAGAAAATGATTCGCACATGAAAATATCAGAGGTGCGAGACCCGGGATTTGAACCCGCTTCACTCGGTTTCCCAAGCGAGCGCGTTACCACTGAGCTACCACTGCCTATATATATATATATATATATATATATATATAGGCAGTGGTAGCTATATTCCATACTAACCGCCATAAGGTATCTAGGGACGAACCCGAGCGAAATAAATAGTATAGTCCATAAGTATAGATTTAGACTTCGCACTATCAATTTAATATAAAGTTTCGAGTTATGTTCAGACGCTGCAAATCATATTTTATATTTATTTTTATAATAACAAACTTACGGGATGACGTGATATTACTATTGGAGCGGATATCATTAGTTCTTACAGACTCTGCTATAAATAATTTCAAGCACCACTTACAAATATTAAAACTTTGCCAATTAATTGACTGAGATACTAAGAAATCCACAATAGGAAATGCATAGTGAGTCAAATATTGTGTATTTAATGTCCACAAATAGCTATTACTAAATTTCTTTATGATCATCCACTGTATACTGCCCTTTTGAACGTCCCACTGATGGGCACGGGCCTCCCTTTCATATGAGTTATAGATCACGTTATAGTCCCATCACATGACTTTCGTAAACTTGCTAGGTTCTCTCAGAAAACAGAAACATACAGGTTTCCTCACGATATTTTTCTTCACCATAAAACAAGAACTAATCATGTTGGAGAGATTCGCACTAGAAAATATTTGAGGTACGAAACCTGGATTTGAACCCGCTTCACTGGGCTACCACTAAACGATTACATCTTGCTAATGCAGTAAAAAACGTTTTGAAGAAACCTGTATGTCTGAGACATAATTAGTTTTTAAAGACGAATGAATACCACAAATCAGAATTTGGCCTTTGTTGTATTATGGCCTAATCTCCTTCAAGGGGAAGCACGTGTCTAGCTAAAGGATGAATGATCAATTACAAATCTACATACTGCCAAGGGCTTTGCCCGCTCGTCTATTTCAAATAGAAATAGATGGACTAAATAGTCCGTAACCTCTAAATATCATCCTAACTTTGTATAAGAGCGCGCAGTATAAGTAGCTATAAACTATCACTTCACCGATAGAAATAAAAGTTAGCTATATTTTAACTAAAAGTATTACCAAAAAAACTCATTTAATCCTGGATGGATTAAATGAGTTTTTTTTATATATTCGATTGATACGTGACAAAAAAATACATTACAGAAATTATAAAAATTGATCATTGACGTAAATATAAAAAAAAACAAAATTAAATAAATGGTTTTTAGGCTGTCATTTGAGTCAAATTTTATCAAAGTCACAGACAATGGCCCGTCGACTAATTGAGTTTCTACAATATGATAATATCTAGTCGATATAACGCTTAGATATATTATCGCCTTAAATTTACGTTGTCTATTACCAATAGCGATTGTAGAATAACGTCTTGTCGAAGCTCCTAGAGAGGAAATGCGTTAAATCGGTAAAAAAACAGCGAGCTTAGAAAAGATATACGGCGATATTTTTTTAACAGAATAGAATCTTAAATGTATAAAAAAGTTTAACATTGAATAATAATCAACTGTTACTGTAATATATGTACATATATATTTTTTTCTATTAGTGTAAATTATTGTAGGGCATGATCATATCCAAGACCACTATTTTATTGACCACTAGCAACTCACTCTCGCTCCGCTTGGGTTCGTCCCTAGTTAGGTTAACGTTTAGTATAGATTTCTCAGAGATGAAATATTAATCAAAAAAAAAGTATCCTATATGTTGACTCAGATATCCAGCTATCTCATACTAAATTTCATTAAAATCTGTCCAGTGGTTTTCTCGTTTCAAAACAGACAGACAGACAAAAATTCTAAAAACTATAGATTCGGCCTCTGTATCGATAATAATGACTGTTTTAATAAAATTTAAAAAAAATAATTAATGAACAGATTCGGTTCAGTTAGAATTTTATTACATAAATATAAATAAATAAATATGCTGGGACAATTTACACACAGCACCATCTAGTTCCATGGTAAGCTACAAAGCCTGTGTTATGGATACCAGATAGTTGATATACTACACATATATAACTTTAAATACATACATATTATAAATATAAACACCCATGACTGGAGTACAAACATTCGTGCTCATCACACAAATGAATGCCCCCAGCGGGACTCGAACCCGCGACCACTGGCGCAGAAAGTAGGGTCACTACAAACTGAGTCAAACGCGCCGTCAGAGTCTAAGAAAGTATGAAATACCGGTGGTAATTTTATTACATGTCTAGATTGAACAATTAACATCAAACTAAGAAAATTTCCATCTATACGAATGAGTAATACGATATGAGAAAGTTTAAAACGTATCGGGCGCACTTCAGGATTGACGTCAGAGCCATTTCACAACAATAAATCTGACATCACTTGTCCAAACTGTTCGCGTTGCTGTAGTTGCGTATAATTTGACCTCTTTTAATTTTTATCTCGGTATAAAATATAGAAATTATATTACAGTTATTATTTATTATAATAATGTAACACACGTTTAACTATATTTTCTAAATATCTGGCGCAGTGATTAGATACAAGTTTCTATGCTAGACGACGTAAGTTCGATTTAAAAATAAAGTTTTATACACAATAAATGTAGTATCTGTTCTAATGAAGAAAGATTAATATGATAATTAAGTGAGATTTAAAGAATCTTTTAATAAAAAAATACTGTTTTTAATCATGTGTACAATTTTAATAAAAATCAGGCGAGTAAGAGTCTAATTTGCACACCGAGGGTTCCGTAGCAAGAACCAAAGAAATAGGTTTATATTACGCAAATTTTTTTTTGGTGTATCTACAAATTTACGGTTTTCATACTTTTCCCTTTACCCGTACTGTAAAATATTGCTTCTTACCAAACATGATTCTATGTCAACAGAAAGTATCCTATAGGTATTGAATCCCTTACGAGTTTCAAAATATGCGGAATAAATTATAAGTTTGACTTTTCACAACTCCAAGAGATTGCTGACCTGAGTATTTGATATTATTTTCAACTTGATACCTCTACGTATTCCTAAGGAAAAGAGTCTTGACAGACAGACAAACGGACAAATGGAAATGATAAGATAACCATAGTGAAGCAATATAGCCTATATTTATTTCCAACCACATTGAGGTCGCAGACATGATTTCTGTTAATATAAGTAATAAACAGATAATATTAAGAAAATATTCCAACAAAAACATTTCCTCAACTAACCAAAGTTTTTCATTTCCAGGCATTGTTAACAGAGGAGATTCTTTTCGAAGACGTCGATCAAGATCTGGAAGTCTAGCACCATCTTCACCTGCACAATCTGCTCCTGAGTCGCAAGAACGAAAGCCTGTAGCGTGCCACCGTGTCGCTATGGTTGGAGCACCTGGCGTCGGCAAAACTGCACTTATTAGCCAATTTCAAACAAGCGAATGTATTAATGCATATGATAGACAGAGAGGTAAGCTAATTTTATTAACTTTTATTTAAGTTGCACTATTTGTGTCTCTTTCTAGAAATTCGCAATTATTTTTTTTTGTATTTACAGACCGATTTAGTTGAAATTTGGTTTATCTATATAACTTTGAAAATATTATAAGTACTATGTTACTAATAATACAGCAGATTATGTCACTGCAATATTATCAGTTACATCTAGTCTACACTATCAACACTACTATTATAAAGAGGAAAGATTTGAATTTTTGTATGTTTGTAACGAATAAACTCAAAAACTGCTGGACCGATTTAGATGAAATTTGGTAAGAAGATAGTTTGAGACCCTGGAAAGGACATAGGATATTTTTTTATTTCGGAAGTCATCCCTTAAGGGGGTGAAAATGGACATGAAAGTTTGTATGGAGAATCAACCTAGGGACAAACCCGAGCGAAGCAAGGGTGAGTCGTTAGTCATAAAATATAAAGCCTGTTTTTTTTAATATTATTTTTATTAGGGTCACCATTTATAAATAGGTGTTGAATATTACACACATGTTTGAAGCGTCTAAATATAAATTCTTATTTGTATGGTGGTGGTTAGAACAGGGAGTTTGATTTAGATGACCCATTAAAATGAGATTCGCTTAACACATATTATAAATGGGATTTAATTTGTTTGTGCGTAATATTGTTTCTAAGTGTTTCTTAGCCTGTAACAGTTTTACAGATAAGTAAAATTGGCCTATTGGCTTGGAATAACGAGAAGAGCCGCGAGTAAAAAGTAGTAAATAACAAAACTGTTGGGTTGAAAATCATCTAATCCTTTAGCTTATCTATACTTCAATACTAATATTATAAAGAAGCAAAGTTTGTTTGTTCGTTTGTTTGTTGTTTGAACGCGCTAATCTCAGGAACTACTAATCTGAATTAAAAAAAATCATTTATTGAGGAAGGCTATATATCATCATGCTACTACCTAAGGGAGCGGAGCAGGAGTCTATCAATTCAATACTAACTGTTAAAACGTACCTAGGGACGAACCCGAGCAAAGCGAGTGTGGGCCGATAGTTACTCATATTTCAATTTAACCTCACAATATTACGAGTAACAAATACAGGGTTAAATCAATTTAAAAAATAATACTAAACCACGTTTGATTCGATTACATGAATTTATGAAAGCGGCTACGATTGAAGCAATAGTTATAAATAAACATTAACATGGTACCATCATATAAATGCGTTATAGTGTAATTACAGATATGGAGCCAAACATAAACTACTAATTTTAGTACATTATAGCAGACTAGATTGCTTATGTAAAAGTAATAAATATGTATAACTATAGATTTGATTGCATTTTTTACTATTATCTTTAAATTTTTACTACACACTTGCGACTTGACGACACGTTTGGCTCAGTTTGTAGTGACCCTACTTACTGTGCCAGCGGTCGCGGGTCCGAGTCTTGCTAGAGGCATTCATTTGGGTGATGTGTGAAACTAATGTCTGGTTGGGTCTCACGTAGGATAACTAGATAAATATTGTAAATAATTATTATTTTAAAAGAGCAACTGTTGAGTTCTCGCCGGCTCTACTCAGCAGAATAGCCTTCCGAGCCGGTGGTAGCTTCCTCACGGACCGACTACACTGACATTTAATTTAAATTTAAAATTGATGATTCTTGAAAAGTGCTTGTAAAAGTTTATTTGAAAAGAGTATATTTTGATTTGATTTGTGATGAGTACGAATGTTTGTACTCCAGTCATGGGTGTTTATATTTATAATATGTACGTATTTAAAGTTATATATGTGTAGTAGATCAGCTATCTAGTGTCCATAATACGAGTTTCGTAGCTTACCATGGAAAAAGATGGTGCTGTGTTAATGACCCAACATATAATTAATACTAGCGGCTCACCCTCGTTTCGTTCGGGTTCGCCTCTAGTCAAATAAAAAGAAATCTATGACACGGGAATCGTACATTTTTCAGGGATAGAAAGAAACCTATTTGTTATTTTGATGTATGAACTATATTATTGTAAAGTTTCATTAAAATCCAATCAATAGTTTTAGTGTAGTAAGCTGTATAATTTACTATAGTTTTTTAACTATACCACAGGAACTCTTTAATTTTCCGAGATGAAAAGTATCTAAAATGTTGACCGGGGATATAAGGTACCACCATGTAAAATTTACTTTAAATCGGTCCAACAGTTTCGGAGTTCAGCCCGTACAAACAGACAAACAAACAGACAAAAAAAAATTAAAAAAAAAACTATATTTGTTCTATTTCTCTTCTTAGATCCCCCTGACTCGGTTTTTAGCATTTTTTTCTTTGCATAGACATTCGACCTCTACAGTTTTATTATATGTATAGATTAATTTCCATGTGTGTACGTTTGTTAGTCTTTCAAGCTAAAATGGCTGGACGGATTTGGATGATATTTAGTAAATAGATAGGCAGTGAGCCGGAGTTTTGGAAGTCCTAACTCGCTAACTAACCTAACTAATCAATCTTAAATATAACTTAAATAGTCATAATAGTGAGTGAAAATTAAAACTGTTAGTAAAGTATCGATATAAAATAAATAACATACGAACTAATATAAAACATTGAACAACTAAAGAAAAACTCTACATACTAAGTTAAATTTAAAATCTAAAAGGCTAAAAAGTAAATATAAAAACACATAATTTGCTACGGAATAATACGATTATCTTTTGCTTCGCTTTTAGCTACAAATAAATGAACTTAAAGCCTGTAATTATTCCAAGTGCAAAGGGAATACAAAACGGGTCTCTTTTTATTCACAACATTTCCACTGTATCGGGCCACCAACGGTAATGCCTATTTTTTTTTTTACTTTTAAAAAACTTGGCTGTTTATAGTAGCTCAGAGGTATACGTTCGCTTGAATTATCAAGTGAAATGGGTTCAAATCCTAACATATGTATACACATCTAATATCATCATGTACAAATTATCTACAATATGTTAAACACATGAGTAATGGTGAAAGAAAACAACATGAGGCATTCTACATTAAAATATTTTTAAGGGCATGTGTAATATGTGCAAATAATAATTACATTAAGTAAATGTTATTGAAATTAATAATCATTTTAAATTACAAATAACGCCAATAAAGGCATGTATGTAAATGAAGTCTCTCAGAAGATATTTAAGCTATGATTGTGTGTTTGTTCTTTTGTTGTTGTGGTGCATAAATAAATGTCTGTCTGTCAGTCTGTCTGTTTGTTTTTTTTTTATGGTATTCAGTGATAAACGAGCAGACAGTCCACCTGATGGAAAGCGGTACCTGTCGCCCATAACACCTACGGTTCATGCACTTAAGTTTTATGTAACAAAACTGCAGAACCGCCGGTGCGTTATCACTGTGAGGACTAAGATGTTATGCCTCTTGCCTGTAATTGCGCTGGTAATTGTTCTGGATAATCTTTGAAACGGCTAGAGCAATTTTAACGGGACTTTCACTGGCAGATATAATAAATATCAGCATATTATAAGGAGTAACTTAAGCTACTTTTATTCATAAAACACACTATTGACATTTACACTAATGAGAGTGAAAATATTATGGAGTGCCATTTCACTAGACGAAGAAAGAAGATGAAGTCTATGAAGTCTAGTGAGAATTGGGATAGTATTCCGATTTCATAAAAGAGAAATCAAGAGCAGGACCGACTGTTCGAGACACAAGCTCTGACTACTACTGAAAATTCCTCGATAGAAAAATATCAACAATTAAAATTAGCCATACCCAGGAATCGAATCCAGAAGCTCATCTACAATCATCGCTGTACGAATAGATATAAACCTTGCATGTATAAAATAGATAATGAGTGGAAAATACTATATAAATATAGCTTCGATAAAAAATAGAACTATCAAAATCTATAAAAAAGATTCAGTGAGCATCGAATTTAACCACATTGAAGATCTCGCAGAATAATTTCTTTCATTTCATTACATTGAACAAGCAAACAACAGTTTTATACTTTCAAAGGAGAAATAAACGTCGAATTACAAACCGTACATAAATCCCTAATAATATAAATCTTCTCAATTGAAATTTAATGTGGAAATTTTCGTGGAAAATCAGTCTTTACAGGATCATGAAATTCATGTAATTAATTGATCTGTAAAGCTTTTAATAAAATACTCTTTACGAGCTCCAAGACTAAATCAAATGATTTGTTTATGACATTTAAATGTTGGTAGGTTTCAATGAAATGTTCCTTTATAATCTACCCTCTTTATATTAAACTAGCGACGCTTCGCTTCACTCGGGTTCGTCCCTAGCTTGGATATCTATACTTAATATTATAAAGCTGAAGAGTTTGTTTGTTTGTTTGTTTGTTTGTTTGTTTGTTTGTTTGGTTGAACGCAGTAATCTCAGGAACTACTAATCTGATTTGAAAAATTCTTTTTGCATTAGATAGCCCATTAACTGAGGAAGGTTATAGGCTATATGTCATCCCGGAAAAATGCACAGTTCCCGTGGGATAGATTTATTTTTGTCTCGGGACGAACCCGAAGCGAAGCGAGGGTGAGTCGTATAGTAATATGAATATAGTTTTTTTTAAGTATTAAAACCTTCCGTGGAATTTAAGGAACATATAAAAACAATTAGCCGAATTGGTCCAGCCATTTTTGAGTTATACGCTTACCAACATTCATTTTTATTTATATAGATTATACTAAAAAGTTAACCGAATTAATTAAAAAATACAAGGTATCGCTCAAAATGTATATAAATTAATTACTTCAATTATAGAATTTTTCGTGTTGAAAACGTGTAAAAAACGTACACGAGAAGCTGTAACATATGTATCGTACTACCAAAGGCCCTTGATGCCCTTCGCATTTATAATATGACAGATATACAGAAAGGACGAGTTTTTGTGACTTAATTGTCAAATATCATAATTTTAAATAAAACTATCTTTTAGAATTTTTTCGTGGATTTATTTTGATTTTTGGTTCCCGACGTTTCGAATTCAGCCATGGTCATTTGAGAGACTGGTGATTGTTGCTGGAAAGCATTTTCATTTAAAATGTCAAATATTTGCCTAAATCTAAGAAAGTACGAAATACCGGTGTCTTAATTTAGTATAATGTTCATTAATAACCTACAATCTTATTAGGTAATGCCTTCTGAGATTATCCCGAACAAACACAAACCCAGTGCAGAGATAGATTTTAATTTATCATAATTTGAATGATGATGTTTACAGGCTTTTGCATTATAAAAGCCATGTGTACTACACCGGAATCAAACTTTAACCTCACCACGCTATTGCCATGCCATAAAATCCTTTAAAATAAAATTAGTTAATCTACACAGATAAATAAAATTGAAGTGTATGTTTGTAATGTCAAAATAACAGCTTACTAATAAGAAAAACACAATTTTTAAAAATTTTGGCTGTCTGTCAGCCTGTCTGTTTGTTCTGGATAATATTCGAAATGGCTGGACCAATTTTAACGGGACTTTCACTGGCAGATATAATAAATATCAGCATATTATAAGGCGTAACTAAGCTACTTTTATTTTAGAAAAAGAATTAGGGTTTCGCTCAAAAAAATTAAAAGGTACCTAGGGACACACCCGAGCGATGCAAGGGTAAGTCGCTAGTTAAAAATATATTTGGACATTAAAATCCATTCGTAGTAATTTTTGAAAGCTTTTCTTTATTATACTCTTAATTAATTTGTACGCTTGTTAAGAAATTTTCCTTTCTTTTTAAATAAGTTGTTACTTTTATTAATGCATTGTTTCTTTTATGAATATATAGAATTAGTATCTTGTGAATTTCAAATTATAATGAGTCCGTATTTTTTGATAAAAAAAATTGTATCAATCTGTAATTTTAAATTACCCACATTGTAAGAACCCAAAACAATGATTTTTTGAATTTTTGTCTGTTTTTCGGTTTGTCTGTGCGTTTGTCCGCGCTAATCTCAGAAACGGCTTAACCGATTTGCATTCGGTTTTCATTAATGTATTGTGATAAGCTTTACTTAATATTTATTATTTATTTTATTTTAATCAGTTAATAAATAAAAAAGTTGTGTCAATTTAAAGAATCACCCAGGGACAAACCCGAGTGAAGCGAAGGCGAGTCGCTATAGATAATAAATATAGATAATTTACAACATTTTTTATCTGTTATCTCACATTCTAATATTATACCTAAATGTGAAAGTTGATGAGTGAGTCAGTGAGTGTTTTTGTTACTTCTTTACCCTATAACGGCTGAACTGATTTAAATGAGACTCAACACGGCTTGTAATCCTAGCATAACATAAAGGCTTGACTTTATATAGGCATAAAATATAAACAAAGTCGCTGACGAATATAAGTTTTATCTTCTGCACATATAATAAAATTCTAACTGAATCGAATCTATACATTAAGTATTTTTTTGGAAAATTTTATTGAAATAGTCATTATTATCGATAAAAAAGCGAATCTATTAAGTTTTAGAATTTTTGTTTGTCAATCTGTCTGGGAAGGCATCACGAGAAAACCACTGGACGGATTTCGATGAAATTTGTCATGGTGATAGCTATTCGTCCGGGTCAACGTATAGGATACTTTTTAGTGCAGGAAAATATCTCATCTCTGAGAAATGTAGGAATAATAACCCTTACAACGTACCTAGTGTAGAACCCGAGCGGAGTGAGGGTGAGTCGCGTCATAGATATATGTATATCTCTTTTTAAGTACTTAAAATAAGTTCTCACACTATTAGTAAAACAACCCTCAAAGCTTTATACCTAAACACTTGTGATTGTTTAGGAAGTTGAAACTTCAACAAATTTATCGTGATTTGTTGAAGGAGTTTAAACTGTCTATTTCGCTTCCACTTGAAGCCAAATCTAGATTCCGAAGCTTTCGTGAGCATAAATCACTCGAATATATTAATATTTTAACTCCTTTTTTAATAATACTTTCTTAGATTTACACAAATATAAGAGTTTGTTTGTTTGTTTGAACGCGCTAATCTCAGAAACTACTAATGCGATTTGAAAAATTGCATTAGACAGCCCTTTTATTGAGGAAGGGTATCGTCTATATACATCATGCTATATGCATACTACCCAAGGGAGCGGAGCAGTAATCATAAATATCAACAAATCGGGCCGACTTCCATACATTATTACTTTAATAGCCAAAGCCAAAGAGCTTTTTTTTTTGTAATTTTAATAGTACCGAAGCCACTCCCGTGACCATGATTGCTGTAAAATAAATCATTCGAAATCGGGAATTAACAATCAAAATAAAAAAAATATTTAAAATCCTTTTTTAACTTTCTAAATATTCTTTTTTAACTTAAAAAATACAAAGTCGTGTGTAAGAGTTAGTTCAAATATAAAACTATGTTAAGATTGTGATTGAACATGAGTGCTTTGTTTCACAAAACAGGAAATAGCATCGTAATATCCGGTGCAAACTGCGCTCGTTTTAGATGTTTAAGATTTTACTCGTACATATTTTCAATAGTAACAATATATAATATAAACTTTAAAGAGGAAAAGCTTACGGGATGTGTATTAGAGATGTAAGTTAAGTTTGAAAATTATGAAATTAATGTTATTTTCATACACTAAACTTGGAAAATGAAAATAATTAAGGAATAATCCATTTATTATACCAAGTGGTTGAAATTTGACCATAATCACTATTAAAAGTTATAATACAACATAATATATGAAAAGAATTTATTATTTTTAATTTCTGCGTTAAGGAGTAACAAATATACAAACACAAACAAAATTTGCCATTTATAATAGGAGCCCGTTAATAGAAATGAAATCGGTCCTGGGACCCCAGTTGCTGTGCCAGCGGTCGCGGGTTCGAGTCCCGCTGGGGACATCCATTTGTGTGATGAGCACGAATGTTTGTACTCTAGTCATGGGTATTTATATTTATAATATGTATGTATTTAAAGTTATATATGTGTAGTGTATCAACCATCTGGTATCCATAACACAAGCCTCGTAGTTTACCATAGAACTAGATGGTGCTGTGTGTTAATGCCCCAACATATTTATATTATTTATTTATTTATAAATTATGTTCCATATCGTTTATAAAGAAAGCCAAGTAGAAGAAGTTTTTGTAGAAGACCAGTTGGTTGGTACCAAAAATATTTATCATCTCAAAAAATAACTCAATTTATTTTAAATAAAATTAATGTTTTCCATATAAGTATTTTGGAAGCTCTATATTCTATATAGCTTTATTTTTACAGAATTTTCCTCTCCATACTTTAAAAGTTTACGACCCATTCATAGATCGTAAACCCACACACTTATGTGTACTCAAAATTTTTTTACACCCCTCACTACATACCTATATGAAGAGCCACCCAATTTTTTAGTTTTCATAATTCCACTGCAAAATTATCTAGTGGTTCATATGGCAGTACTATTTATGAAATTTTTATTAAAAAATATAAATAATATTTAATTAATAAGCTGTATATTCATATACAAAGGCAGCGGTAGCCCAATGGTAACGCGCTCGTTTAAAAAAAGCGGTAAAGCGGGTTCGAATCCCGGGTCTCACACATCTGACATTTTCAGGAAGGAAGGAAGTGAGGAAACCTGCATATCTGTCACACATCCAAAACGAATTTGGCCAGCGTGGTGGACTATGGCCTGATCTCTCTCGTATTGAAGGGAAGCCCGTACCCAGCAGTGAGACGTTAAAAAGGGCTAAACACAATACAATTCATAGATAGAAGCTATTTACATCATCTAAGTCGAAAAATTGATGATGACCACGTTTTTTTTGCGTTATGCTATATTGCATATTTCTTGGTCACATTGTTATAAAATAAAATAGTTATGTCCACTCGGGAGCGCCTTGGGCTGTCGATTTACGGTACGTAGTGCCAACTCAGGCGAAATAAAGCCCGTATTAGGGTGGACTAGTCTCTTTAAATAAGATGGGGCTTATACCCCATATAATATATATAATATACTTATATATAATATACTTATATATAATATACTTATATATAATATAACAATTTAGAAGTTATAAAGTTGTAATAAGTCATTTGAATGATACTTTTAGACCAAATATAATTAAATTAGTTTCAATTACGTGTTTTTATATTAAATTGTTTTTTTAATATTATTGAATTATGAAACATATCTTAAAAATATGACATGCCCTAATTTTTAGAGCAGTTGTGTAAAAGTGATGTGCAATAATGCATATAAATCTTACAGCTGAATTAAAATAAATCCGATAAGCTTAGCACTTAAAACAATGCTGCTCAAGTCATATTCCCATAATATCTTTAACACAGAGAAGTAATAGGTATTAAATAATATTATATTAAAATCATGAATTGAAAATATTTTATACACATGCTAATAATAACCTGTATGTATATAAACACAATGACAAAATATATATAAAAACTAAAGTAAATCAATATTAGTTACGATAAAGTATTATGTACTTCATGTTTCCTCTCAATTTTATAGCGCCACGTCGTCAATGGTTATGGCATGTGAGAGACGGTACAATAACTCGATTATGTATCATAGTTCTACCCCCAAAGATTTGGACCGTCCTGAATATGTCATCACGTAAAAGCTGATTGAATTTTGGTTTAGGAATGTACGCAACTTGTACGAGAATTTACGATAGTATTATGTGTGGGTATTTGGAGTCGAAGATTACCCCTTTATGTAGCTTTTGTATGCCAAAGTTTAGATGAATTTGTATTGAATCGTTGTTATTTTATACGATGTTATTTTATTCGTGGCTTGTATTTATTAGGTTACTAGTTAAAACAAAAACAAATCTATCCCGCGGGAATCGTACATATTTACGAGATAAAAAGTAGATAGCCTATGTACTATTCCAGACTATAGTCTATCTTTGTGCCAAATTTCATTCAAATCCGTTCAGCCGTTCTGGCGTGATTGAGTAACAAACATCCAAACATCCTTCTAAACTGTCACTTTTATAATATTAGTAAGATAATATATGTTATTCTGATATTAAAAGTTTGATTATATTGTATGAACATTGCGTTATACAACACTAGTTTATAAACTGCCTCCTAATTGGTGTAGTGATTAGCATGTACCGTCAATCCAAGTTTATTTCATGAGATTTTCTGTTAAAAAAAATTCAGTTCAGTAATATCTCCTGAACTGAACTTTTATTTTGTCTTTTCCCATTTATATATAGATGAATACAATAAAAGCTTAGAGATACTCGTAGGTACTTTGATCGATTTTTTTACCATACACTTTGGAAATTTTTTCATAACCACTTATGGGCGGGCAACCCTTTATGAAACCAATATAAACAAACAGACAGGCTTATTTTCTTATTTTTTTCACATTATGTTATAAATTCTGTTACATATACAATAAAACATATGTTAAAATATATATGGGAATAAAGATTGCACATTGCTTGGTAAATAGAGCTACGTGTGTTTAACATCTCAGATTACGCGAACATACTAACATACTCTAGATAGATATATAAGAAAATATTTTAAATATGAATGGATATCTATCTGTTTTTTAACTTTCCACCCTCAAACCCCTGAATCGATTTATAACATCATCTTTATAAAAAAATCATAGAATGCGTTATGAGGCCGGACATATTATGCTAAATTTTATCCCTGTCCATCGAATGGTGCCGGGAAATAATACTAGTCGTCGTCTCAGCCGAAACACGTCCACTGCTGGACATAGGCCTCCCCCAAAGATTTCCACGACAACCGGTCTTGTGCCATCCGCATCCAGTGGGATCCAGCGACTTTGACCAAGTCGTCGGTCCTTGTGGGAGGCCTGCCCACGCTTCGCCTTCCGGTACATGGCCGCCATTCGAGAACTTTGCGTCCCCAACGACCGTCCGTTCTACGAGCGATGTGCCCCGCCCACTGCCACTTGCGCTTGGATATTCTATGGGCTATGTCGGTGACCTTGGTCCTTCTGCGTATCTCCTCATTGCTGATTCGATCTCGCAGGGATAATACTAGTATTAAACATAAAAAAGAGACTTGTTAGGTACATTGTTATCTAATCTTAAGATTTAAATGGAATTTATAACTTTTAATTAGTCTCGATGAAGTTGATAACTATAACAAGGCAAATTTTGATAAAATTTATAATAGGTCCTTTTCAGAAAATTTAGTTATTTAATTAAGTACTTCATGGATTCGTCCCTACTTACGTTTTAACGTTTAGTATAGATTTTTCAGAGATGAGATATTTTCCCGTAGTAAAAAGTATCCTATATGTTGTTGATCGGGATAAGCAGCTATCATACATATATACCAAATTTCATCAAAATCTGTCCAGTGGTTTCCTCGTGATGCGGTCACGGACAAATAGACAGACAAAAAATCTAAAAACTGTAGATTCGGCCCCTATATCGATAATAATGACTATTTCAATAGGATTTTCCAAAAAATATTTAAAAGTACGTTTAAATCTATTTAACAACAGGCGTTTTTGAGGCAAGCATGTTGAAAGCAACACTGTTGCCGTTTGTTGAATGAGTTTTGCAACAGAGCGTCGACCGTTCTACAAAATACGAGTTGTTGAAACGTGTTGCTTTTGTATCAACAGATGATGGATTCATTCAACAATATTGCTTCTACAAATCATATTTTTTGCTCATTTTGTAATTTTTATCGAGTTTTAAAAAAGGAGCAAACACTCCATTTATGAGTAAAAAACAATATGTAATTTTAATTATTACTCAATCTAAAATACAAATAATATAGAAATGTTATATAGATAATTGTTAAATTGTTAAACAATCCATCATCTGATAGTACGTCCTTTAGTTAATTAACTGTTTCGTCATCCATTTTTAAACATTGCTCATTTCCACCATCGTTTTTTTCTCCTTTCTTTCCTTATAGTTTCATTCAAAATTAAGAAAGCCGCAGCAGCAACGACTTGTTCGGTAGATATGACTGTATACAACTGTAGAACGTATGTAAAATGGAACTGTCGAATGTGTTGCTGCAACAAACGTTGATCAATGTTGACCATACAACATTGTTGAACAGTGTTGCTTCAACAATCCGTTGCTTCAACTAATTGTTGAACTAGCATAAACGTACCTTAATGCACAGATTCGACTCAGTTAGAATTTTATTATACGTGTAAATAAAATAGACCCAGACCTATCTGTCATTATGTCATGATGTCAAAACATGTTCATTTCATTTTCATTAATTTTTTTGTTAACCGCTATATAGATAGTGAACGTAAAAATAGAATAGAAATGAAGTGAGATAAAATAAATAAATAAAACGAGAAAAAATCATGGGCTGTGTCGGGGCATACCACCGTTGGTTTAACGTGAAACGTCCACTTCAGGGACTCAATCTTAGTGTTTTTGTAAATATTTTGCATATTTGAAAACAAATCAGTAAAAATACTAATCTTTGAAGATATACGGAGAGAATTATATATATATATATATATATATATATATATATATATATATATATATATATATATATATATATATATATATATAATATATATATTTCATTTTTTAGGCAATAACAACGGTTACTAAGACGATTCACGTTCACGTTTCACAAAAAAAATAGTATAACTTAAGAACGCATAGAAAACAAACATACAAAAAAAAACATTCATTTTGTTTATAATTGTTGTAAAGTGAAATTCTAATGTACATGCCTTATGAAAATTTTATTTAACGCTCGTTAATATTTAAACGAAGGAAGGAAATCTCACTAGAATAGAAATACAAAATAGCCCACATTAAAAAACGTCAAAAGAAACAGATCATTAATTTACTTCACTCAGTCGTCGAGACAAATTACTAACTACGGTTCCCAAGGGGTACGACTAATACCTTATTATTTAGAGCACGATTTCTTCATATTTTCATAAAATCTTTTGAAAAGATGGTAAAAGGGCGTGCGTACACGCTTGTGAATTATGGTTATATTTTTCAGGACTGTCCGCAACATAATTTAAGGGTCGCTGGGATTTGATTATCTATACATATAATAAAATTCTGAGTCGAATCCGCACATTAATTTTTTTTTTTGGAAAATCTTATTGAAATAGTCATTATTATTGATACAGAAGTCGAATCTATAGTTTTTAGAATTTTTGTCTGTTTGTCTGTGAGCGCATCACCATAAAAACACTGAACAGATTTTGATGAAGTTTGGTATGATGATAGCTGGTTATCCGGGTCAACATATAGGATACTTTTTACTGCGGGAATATATCTCATCTCTGAGAAATCTATACTAACTTTTAAAACATTCCTAGGGACGAACCCGAGCGGAGCGAGGGTAAGTAAGTGGCTAGTTAAATTAAGTGACGTATAGGGTTTTGTTTTAATTTCTTACAGAAATTCATATTTTGTAATTATTTTTTTATATTCTAGCATAAATTGTAATATTTTTTTTGTTTGTAAGGGATTAACTAATTAACTATGCATCCCGTACTAAACCTTAAAACGTACCTAGGGACGAATCCGAGCGAAGTGAGGGGTGAGCCGCTAGTTCTTAGTATATTTTTATACTGGTTTATTTTAAACTATTATTAATATAAATGATGAAACCATGCCAAAACTTTCTCTTTTCATCAGTTGTTACATCGAATTTACTTACTAATTCTAATTTAAATATATTTAAAAAAAATCTTTTATATTATGTAATTTAATAACTCTTAGGCCAACTTCAAAAAATCATTTTGAATGGGAAAATGATTTTTATGATTCTTTTTTTATTAAAAAGGTCACCCCACAAAAGGGGCATCGTATACATTTAAAAAGAAAATTCCAACCCTATAGGTAAAACAATGACTTTTAAATTAGTTTTATGCGCGTAAGGACTCCGTGTGCTTTTTAAGCCGCCTGCGGCGAAGTCCAAAGGGATTAAGAAGGGTTATGAAGTCGGAGACATATTGTATGTCTTCACTTTTACTTTTTCCATCCTTGCTGCGAGATGTATGTATGTCTCCAACCGTAAAATACTATATTCCTTTGTCAAATTAAGTAAATAAATATATATGTTGGGACATTAACACAGCACCATCTAGTTCCATGGTAAGCTACGAGACTTGTGTTATGGATACCAACTTTAAATATATACATATTATAAATATAAACACTCATGACTGGAGTACAAACATTCGTGTTCCTCACATAAATGAATGCCCGTAGCGGAACTCGAACCCGCGACCGCTGGCACAGCAAGTACAGCACTACCAACTGAGCCAAACGTGTCGTCAAATTCAAATTATTCCCATCTTTTAAGTCCACTCGGTTTTTTCTTTCTGTAATATATATTTTTAGTTTAGTTGAGTTTTGTTTATAAAATATCTGAATAAATCAATTTCGATCTCTGAAAAATGCTAGATTTTTTTTTATTAATAAATAATAATTGTTTTTTTTTTTATTGTAATTGTCAAAATTAAAAAAAAATATTATAATCAAATTTTTAATATTAGTGACTTCACAAATAAAGTTTATTATCGTTTGATTTAAGCGGATATTTTTTATATTCTCTTGAGTCATATATATTAACATATATATTAACATAGTTTTAAAAAAAGCAGAAGGTTCTCAATTCGAGCGTATGTTTTTTTTGTATGTTTCGCGGTAACGATATCAACAATTAATTTCATATTTTTTATTACACCTTAAGTGTCTTATATTATCAACATAAAATTGTTTAAGCGTAGAATGAAACTTTTTCGTACCTATTTAGTATATTGGCTAAGACTTATCTTTACAACAGAATTCTATTTATATTTGACCAGCCATTTTCGAGTATATGCGAGTACCAAACAGATGGACAGATTGATCAATAGACTAAAAAATATTTTCCAACACAATATTAGTGAATCACAATAATAATTATAAGTGATTACAATTTTATATATAATAGGTTATAATACAATTCAAACTATACAAACGAGTATACTGTCATAAATAAAACACATTATTTGTACACTGCTGGACATAGACCTCCCTCAAAAATTTCCACGACAACCGGTCTAGTGCCGTCCGTTTCCAGTGGGCTTCAGTGACTTTGACCAAGTCGTTGGCCCAGCTTGTGGGAGGCCTGCCCACGCTTCACCTTCCGGTACGTGGCCGCCACTCGAGAACTTTTCGTTCCCAACGACCGAGCGAGCGTTGTGTCCCGCTCACTGCCACTTGAGCTAAAGAAAAAAAGAAAAAGCTATAACCATATATACAATTAAAACATTTTTGGCGGAAATCAATTATTTTTCCTGTTCGTATAATTTGAACATTGGGCATTTAAGCGGAAGAATTTTCTTCTTTCAAAGGAGTTTCCGTTTTCCGATTCAACGTTTTTAAGGATAAGGTGTACTCTTTCAAAGCTTTTGTCGTTGAACTTTCCTCAATCTCTTAAACTCTTGTATGACAAATTGAAAATATGCGTCAAAACCTTTAAAATTGAAAATTTGTTTATTCTATTATGACGTTTTCACGCAACTTACTAACAAGTATTTTATTTTTCACGGACGCCAAACCAAGTTTACATTTGAATATAATTTACATTACAAATCAAGTTGTTTGAAAAAGCTTTAATGTTCTTTTTATTTAATACTAGCAACTTGCCTTCGCTTCGCTCAGGTGCGAATACTTCTTTTTAACCGACTTCTAAAAAGAAGGAGGCTCTCAATTCGACCGTATATATCAGTGCCCGCCGATACAAATCAAAGCATACCGACTTCGAAAATATCTGACTAGGATTCTATTCTAAATGAAAACTCCCGTTTAGTTATTTCTTACTTTTCAGTGCCTAGAAGTCGGTTTTTTCTTTTAAATTTTTATTGTAAAATAAAAGTAGCCTAAGTGTACATCATAACATCAGCTATCTGCCAGTGAAAGTCCCGTCAAAATCGGTCCAGCCGTTTCGCTGATTAGCCGGAACAAACACATAAAACATATACACACTTACAAAAACACGACGCGCTATTGGAATTCCTTCAATTAACTATTAAAGCATTTTCTTAAGTTTTCAGGTGACCAACAAATATAATATCATATATGTAATATATTATTTACTCACGTTATTTTTATATCTTTAATGTTATATATAACATTAAAGATATAAATATTAAGAATATTAAGCAAAAGGCAGAATTATTTCAAATCTCCCGAGACATTTATAGCAATTACTAGACTAAATTGAATCAACGGACGCCACTCTTTCCATATAAGCCCTCGGGGCTTAGTTTTGATAGAGCTGGATCGAGTTTATCATCATCATTTATTTAACTTTTTAGTATTTTATGTTTTCGTCTAATGGAAACGCGTTCACTTGGAAAGTCAAGTGAAGTGGGTTCAAATCCATTACACCTCTGAGATTTTCTTGTGTGCATATTTTCAACATGATTATCACTTGCTAATACGATTAAAACAAAAATCTTTCGCGTCGAGGAAATCCGCACGACTGAAGGCATCTAAAGTAGTGGTAACCCAGTTAACGCTTGCTTGAGAAAACGAGTAAAGCGGGTTCAAATTCCGGGTCTCATACCTTTAATATTTTTACTTGTAAATCATTTCCAACATAATTAGCTCTTGTCTTACGGTGAAGGAAAACATCGTGTGAAGAAACGAGCATGTTTGAGAAAACTTAGCAAATTATCGGAAAACATATGAAGTCCACACTTGGCCAGTGTGGTGGACTATGGGCTGATCTCCCTTGTAGTAAAGGGATCACATTCAGTGGCGATCTACGTTTCCCTCTGGGAAATTAAGAGAGACTAGATTGTTATTTATATTATTATTATGTATATTCTGGACTTTTTAACCGACTACGGCGAAACCCAAAGAAAAGATATGTGTTTTACCTGTATGTATGTATGTTATTACTAAACGGCTTAATTTAAATGACATCCATATGGATATCATTAAAAATAAAAAAGTTTTAAAAAACATTTCTTCCAAAACTATTGGATGACAAATTTTATCTAAATCGGTTTAGCCGATTTTTTTTTTTTTTTTTTTTTTGTGAGATTCAGTGACAACCGAGCAGACAGACCACCTGATGGAAAGCAGTACCTGTCGCCCATAACACCTACGGTTCATGAACTTAGGTTTTAAGTAACAAAAATGCAGAACCACAGGTGCGTTGTCACTGTGAGGACTAAGATGATATGCCTCTTGCCTGTAATTGCGCTGGCTACCTTATCCTTCAAACCGGAACACAACGATGCAATCATTGTTGCTTGGCGGCAGAAACAGATAAGGGGGTGGTACCCATCCAGTCGGACTCCTCAGGCTTGACAGAGTCCTACCACCGGTGAAATTATTAGTTTATCCATTACAAACTCACAAACTTTACCTCTTTATAATATTAGTGTACATTGTTTAATTTAAAGACTCTAGTAAAGCTAAATGGCATTTAAATAGGTTTTATTAGCAAACTCTAGCCTTTACTCATGTTTTATTAATAATTATTATTGTGCCATTACTTGAATCAAACCACTTATCTAAAACACATTAGTGTGAATGATGTTCTCTACGACAATAAAGTCTGCCATTATACATTAATTGTAGTAGATTCGGTTCAATTGTATTATTTTAGTTTTATATGACAATAAACCTTAATAGTTTTAGGGCCGAACCACACTATAGTGCCCATCAAAGTTCGTTCTCAGTCCGATATCG
Source organism: Argynnis bischoffii washingtonia (assembly GCA_033884665.1). Classification (NCBI taxonomy): domain Eukaryota; kingdom Metazoa; phylum Arthropoda; class Insecta; order Lepidoptera; family Nymphalidae; genus Argynnis; species Argynnis bischoffii. Next base: position 2,346,522 of record CM066619.1, on the reverse strand, counting down.
GTCTGGTAAAGTTTTTTTATACAGGAAACGTGACCGGAACGTGACTCTTACTGATAGTGTGAATGCACTCATTGTTTCTTGTACTATAACAATACTTTACCAGACCGATATCAAACCGAGAGCGAACCGTGATCGGCTCTATAGTGCGGATCGATCCTTAGTAGAAGTTATGACAAGGTAGGTATTTTGCGGAAGTGGGTTTTGAAAGTATGGAATAGATTTTACGCTTTTTAAGAAACCGTAAAGCAAAGTTTTGAAAAGGAAAATTTTAAATGTAAAGTTTTTCCAGATTATCAAATTTCTTTTAGTACCTATCCTTTTTTTTAATATTATTGATAACTTTTTTAAAATAGAAGCTTTGACATATTAAATGTGAGGAACTAAAAACACACCCCGTACATACCCGTAGGAATATTTTTTTTTAAGAATTTGTCTTGCTGTTTGTATCTAGCATTTTTTGAAAACGTAAAACTAATTTTGATCACGATTTTATAAGAATATAGTTGATTTTATTGCACATTAGTCGTACATCAGGTTTTAGTGGATAACTATAACATAAGTTTTTTATATTACTATAAGTAAATATTTATCGACGAAAGTTTAAATTAGATATTAATATGACAACTTTAATTATTATGTCAAAGAATCGTAATATGTCATTCACATTTTTTTTTTATATTTCCATAACGCGGCATCTTGTCTAACATCTGTCGCCTTAACTCGTTATCATCAATCACTGCCATTATATTAATTGGAGTTCATTCTTAAAGTTTTCTACTGCGTCCTAGAACCGCAGAGCTCGAAAACTTTTTCCAATGGAGCTTTTCTTTTCAAAACAGCTGTTAAGAAAAAACTTTAATCAAGTATATACAAGTAATTGAAGAATTTTACTAAATAACGTCTACTCAATACTTAGTCGGACTAACTAACCATAGAGACTTTGCTTGCCAACAATGTTCTTCATGTATAAAAATAAAATATGGTAAATTTTGAAAATTTAACTTGCTAATACTACAAATACAAAATGTCTTTTTTCATATTTTGTCTTTCTGTCACGCTAAAATAAAATGTCGACGTCATTTCTGCATAGTTCATTAGGAGAATCATTTATACTACTTTTAAGCATAATTACCAGTATAATTGCAAACAATTGGTTCAGTCTAGGGTCAGAAGTTAAGCCATTCTTCACCTATCTGTATACTCGAAGAAAAGCATTTAGCGTTCAATGTAATACCTAAATATATCCCAGATGAGCGATCTTACTTCAGACGGTATACTATATATAGTAGTCATCCTTAAAGAAAGTTATATCGAAATACAACTAATATTTAGTTGTTTTATATACTGATATAAATTAATCTATATCCATACTGTCTTTATGAATCTTTTTTTAATGAAAAGATTTGACCTCAAGGATGATGTCACATCATTTTTATGAAAAAACCTATCCCTATGTGTGTAATAACTAATTTTAAACTCCGTGTACATTTTAATTGAGCAATTATAAATTATAATAAATTATACTAAGATTGTTTGTTTGTCCTTCTCTTACATGGATACGGAGTGACAGACTGGCGTAATTTTATGTAGAGATAATTGGAGGGTTGGAGAGTGACATAGGCTACTTTTTACCGAGGGAGATTATCTCATTCCCACGGGAAAACACGTTATAATACAACCCACAACAACACATCATACATATATATAATATATATAGTATATCTATTCCATACTAACCGTTAAAATGTACCTAGGGACGAACCGCTACTTTTATTGTAATTCACTTTAATTTAACGATTTACGACTATCTCCCATGTTTCTTATCCATCTACGTGACTTTGGTCCGCCTAAAAGCCATTAACAAGAACTATAATAAATAAAACTTCATGATCATTTAGTTCAATTAATAAATGGTCTCAGTTTATATCGGACTAGATAAGAAAAATTAAATAAAAAACCTAGAAATATGAATGACAAATAAATTAATAACTAATCTATATTAATATTATAAATGTGAAAGTTTGTGAGGATGTATGAATGTATGGATATCTGAATGTTTTGATCTATGGATATTATTACTCTTTCATGCAAAAACTACTGAATGAATTTTAATGAAACTTTACAATAATATAGCTCATACATTATAATAACACATAGACTCCTTTTTATCTCGAAAAAATGTACGGTTCCCGTGGGATAGGTTTATTTTTTAAATAATAAACATGACAATATTTTACAGGCTTAATAAAATGATTTCATTTAGTGGACGTAATTACTAGCGTAATGAACTTATGTATAGAATTGAATTAGCGCAATCAGTCTTCTAAATCATGTATTCATTACGCCTTATTCAATTCTAATTATATAAAGGTGCTTGCGAAGTCAAGACTATTTATACGGGTATTTCTGTATAAGAGTTTACTACACTATTTGAACCTTGTTATACTGTTATACATCTTAAAACTATTACATTAATTCTAAAAAATATATATAAAATATAAATATGTTGGGACATTAACACACAGCACCATCTAGTTCCATGTTATGCTACGAGGCTTGTGTTATGGATACCAGATAGTTGATACACTGCACATATATAATTTTAAATACATACATTTTATAAATATAAACACCCATGACTGGAGTACAAACATTTGTGATCATCACACAAAAGAATGCCGCCAGCGCGACTGGAACCCGCGACCGCTAGCACAGCCAGTAGGGTCACTACAACCTGATCCAAACGTGTCGTCGAATCCTTATATAATATAAGAAATGATGAAAAATATAATGAAAAAATGCTCTCAAAAAATTTAAAGAGTATAAATAAGACTAGTTTATAGTACCGCAAATTTATCTACCTGGGGCACTATAACTACCAATATGTTTTTATTTTTATTTTAATGCAGCTTTTTTAATAATTTGACTAACCTCCCTTCGTAAATAGGATATTTTTAAAAATTAAGCTTTAATAATTACAGGTTTTAAATAAATATTTTTCCAAGAATAAAAAAAAACCAGTAAAAGCCACAACAATCTTTCAAAAAGTTTCCCAAAAGTTTTAGAAGTTCCGAAAAGATTTGAAATACAACGAGGATATGACAGAAGGAACGGTGGCAAAATAATAAAACCTTATTTTCCTGACCTTTCTTCTCTCAATAAAGGTCAGGCTGAATCATATATACTTTAGCAAGAGTGTAGACTGTTACAAAAAAAAAAGAATTTGCATTAAATGAGAGGAAATATTTTCAATGTATTATTTATTATGTCACAGGCCTTACTCAGTGACATGTTTACAACAAACTAGTGTTCACCCAGTAATCAAAATTAGACTACGATCATTGAAAATTTGAGGAACACATGTATGAATAGAATTAACCTATCTATATAAAAAAAATAACTACCCAAAAAAAAAAAATTGATAACACTGAAGCTATTAAACAGCTACTAAACAATAAGACTATCTATGAGACTTATTTTTACATATAAACATTAGATTTACTACATATTTTGCGTGTTTTTATGTAGTACAGTGTTGCGTGTATTTGTGTAGTACAGTGTATTTACTCATTTTTCCTCTTTAACTAAAGAAATATACTATAGAAAATTCCTAGTAAATCCTTTCCCTATTTTCTGTGTCGAAAGGATATTATGTGCTCATTGAATTCCGTTCTCTCGAATTATGTAGTTAATATCTGTTATATAAACATTAAGATTCGCTATGTGGCAAAATAAAACTCTTGAGCTTTTTGTTTTAACGTTGGGCAATATATTTACTCACATAAAAGTTAACACTGCCCGCTGAAACCAATAAAGTTTTCGTCTTTATGAGTTTGGATAGCTGGTCTTATCTAATCCAGAACCCTCTATTTAATGAGGTTGCCTTCCTCTCCGTCCACACTTACTATTCGACTCTGTTATTAGACAAATACTAAGAGCAACCCCAATCGCACCTGTCTCTCAGTGCTCTATACCGAAGTGTACACCATCCCCATTCGAAGCTGATATGTGCGTCCCAAATGCGTGTCTTGCCTTCTCGCTCTAATAGATTTCTGGACGTTACTGATGCCCAAATAACGAGATGGACGCACGAAAATATGATCGTAGGTATCGAACCCATGACCTGGCACGACAATCGTTAAAAAAGTAATAAATTATACATCACAAAAGGCAATATTCAAAGACTAATAATCAACTGCATAACATTTTTCAAACTATTTAAAAAATACAAATAGCGGGTTTTCCCTTGATTACTGAATCGTGTTAAGGCTTAATAAATCAAAATGTAACGATCCAATTTGTCAAAGGCAAAACCCACCTCAACGAAAGTATTGCTCATCAATAGTAAAAGCCTATTTCCTGATATCGTTTAAGTCATTTTCGTTATATAGTGCAAGCAGTTTTTACCATGAATAATATCATGGACTAACGAGTCACCCGCGCTCCGCTCAGGTTCGTCTCTAGGTATGTTTTAACGGTTGGTATACCTAGATTTCTCAGATAAAATGTATCCTAAAGGTTGACCCGGATAACCATCAACATAGCAAATATCATCAAAATCAGTCCTGTGGTCTTATTTATGTTATATTATGCTCGTAAAAATGTTATTTTGGAGTTTGTTTAGGGCTGGTATATTTCTGTTTCTTTCCCGTTCAGAGTTTATATAAGATTTTGTCTTATAAAAAGGACAAGTGCAATCTGAATTTGAAACCTGTATCGAATTCACAACCCAGATAATGCCATCCTAACACGCTGCCGCTTAACCACGATCGTTAAGTTACCTTAATTATGTATTTATTAAATTTAATATATTACAATTACACACTATAAACTGACAACCATTTGAACTCTGAACTTAGAAATTAGTTGAAAAGAAATGCCCATAGGGTTTAAAGTTAAGTCCTAAGAATAAAGTACCACTGAAGTATCATGTATATAAGATAAAGTACAAATTTTCATCGAATGCAAATAAATTATTTTAGTAAAATGCAATACTTTTATAGATTGTTTTGTATTTTAGTAGGTATATTTCAGTAAATTATGACGTTAAAAGATTTTAGTGCAAATTACGCTTGAAGGTCGTAAATAAAACTAAAATGTTTGCACAATCAAATTCGCAAGTTCCCTTAAAAATGAGAAGCTTACGTCTTTACTGTAATGTGCGAGACTTAAACATGACCCCACTTCAAATTGTTTCCAAAACAAGCAAATGGCTACCAGACACTCATAATTACCAATTATCTACATATATATCTATAATGCTATTACTCTCTTAGTCTATACTAATATTATAAAGAGTAAAATTCTTTTTGTTTGCTCGTAACGAATAAACTCCGGTAGTTTTTATCCCGGCAATCATTCCTTAAGGGGTTGAAAATGGGGATGAAAGTTTGTATGGGGTATCAACCTAGGGACGAACCCGAGCGAGAGCGAATCGCTACTTAAGAAATAGACGTAATTGCGTTTCTGTAAAAATAGTAGATTTATTTCACTACTAGAAAAAAATCTATTAAAAAATTATACTAACAACATAACAAAATAGCTCAATTGTAAAAATTATAAAAACTACTTTTGAAGCATCTTTGTATCTTTAAGAATTATATGGAAAATATTTATATTTTAGCAAATTGTATGTGGAATTATAAATATTTAAATTTAATTATATATAATTAAAATATACACAACTCAATTGTTTTATTGAATGTCAAAATTAACCCCTCGAGGACCGCATACACGCCGGCGTGTACGATAACAATTGAATTCTCGGCAATTCGCACGGATTTCTTAGAAATTATCCTGAAGAGATTTAAAAAGGTAAAAATGTAATTTAGAATGAATCAAATAGTATTTATGTAGTAAATATAAACTTAAGAGAAGCACTCGTATATGATGTGGTTTTCTTTACATATACTTATTTATACTAGCGGCTCACCCTCGCTTCGCTCCGGTTCGCCTCTAGGAAAACAAAAACAAACCTATTCCACGAAAACCGTACATTTTTCCGAGATAAAACGTAGCTTATGTGCTATTCCAGACTATAATCTATATTTGTGCCAAATTTCATCCAGATCTGTTCAGCCGTTCTGGCGTGAAAGAGTAACAAACATCCATACTCACAAATTTTCACATATATAACATTACTAGTAGAGATAGGCAAAGACAAAGCAATCAGTACCTTTTCCCCTTCTGTTTATCGGCTGATTTTTTTACAGATAGGTAGTTTACAGGCTGATTAGTAATTCAATTCGATTGACGTAACTGATTCAAATTTTTGTTATCGAAACAAAAATTTGGAAACAGTTACTTTTTTATACAGATAGGTAGATTTTATTCATGAATGCTTTCCTCAAATTTTAACAACGATTATGATCGAATTTCGACCACAGGGCTAACATTTGTTTAAATAAATAATTAATTACTGTGATATTTTATAAAATGCCACTTCTACATTATTCTCATTTCTGTGTTCTAATTGCTTGCGGCGTTCACCTGCCAAGTGCACAGAAATTACACTAAGACCTGAAAATGTTCTTTTAGGTTACGGAAGCTTCTTTATCTACGTGCCTTTGAAAGCTGCACTCTAAATTACTTAATAAAGTTTTCCTAAGCTTAGTTATCGATTCACTTAGTTTAAACAACATCATATGTTTATACTGTTTGTTTATTTGACATTTTAAATTAAATAATCTTTTCGGATTTTTCGCGGATTTATTTAAAAAAAAAATATGTTGGGCCAAAAGTAATACACAATACCATCTAGTTCTATGGTAAGCTACGAGGCCTGTATTATGGATACCAGATAGTTGATACAATACACATATATAACTTTAAATACATACATATTATAAATATAAATACCCATGACTGGAGTACAAACATTCGTGCTCATCAAACAAATGAATGCCCCCAGCGGGACTCGAACCCGCGACCGCTGGCACAGCTAGGTTTGTAGGTTCACTACAAACTAAGCCAAACGTGTCATCAAATTATTATTTTTCAATTATTATAAATTTTTAACCCCTTAAATAAATAAACCCTTCATCTCCCATGACCATAACTAATTGTTGTTACACATTGGAAACATCGGGAACTAAAAATCATAATAAATTCGCTATAAAATATGAAATAGTTTTATTTAACATGTTACGTTAGCAAGCACACGCAGATTATGTTTTTCGAATAGGCATAAAATTCATTTAAATGAATTCAAATATATATCACTTAATACATACTCGTCTTAAAAACTTTTAAGTTAGTAAAAAGTACTTAATCATTATTTTTTTCTACTAATTAAATTTTTAATGAGGTCATTAACCGGAAGTCTCGGTTGAAAGTAAAATTAAATTGCTTTACAGGCTTTCATGTTTACATTAAACTGATTTTAGCCCGCAGCTCCACTCGTCTAATTAATTTATTTATGGCACTTTTAAGAGTAGTAACGTGATGTTAAGTTTTGAGCAACGAGGAAAATTCCAAATTTCCTTCTAAAGAACAGTTTACTACAGTACAATTTACTAGTTAAGGATCGAAAGAATGTAACAAAAATAAAGTGCGCGTGCGCCGGCTGTGTTTCGAGAGTATTGCCGGCCAACCTCACTGCCCCCCGCGAATCGACTAACCATCCTATAACCTTCATCAATAAATAAGATATTACATTAAAAAAATCAGCAAGAAAGGTGTAGTAGCTGTAGTGTAGCATGTACGGCTGCACTTGCGGAGGTCTTGGGTTTGAGTCCCAGGTTGGGCCAAGTTTAGTTACAGAGTTTTTCTGTTTAGTAAGCCTCAGTAACAGCCCGGAGTTAGGAAATTGGCAGTGTTACATCCCCGTGCCTCGGAGAGCACGTAAAGCTGTCGGTCCTGCGCCTTAACTCTCAATGGTCGTGTCGGGTAGTCGACCTATCGGAGTATAAGAATGACAAGAATAGAGAGTGCACTTGTGTTTGCATGCCCATTTACACACTATAATATCGTCTGTGGAGATGACTAGTCTTGGCCAATCAGATTGGCCGCCGTGGTCAGAATCAGTCGGGAGGACATTATTATTATACATACATAAGTGACTCTAAGCAAATTTTGGAAATACAGGGCTTAAAGAAAATGATATTCTATTTTAGAATGACATTTTGACGTTGACGTTGAAAAATGTTAAAAAAAATCTGAATTGAAATCATATAACAGATACTATGGAACTACTATGGAAAATATCAAATTTTATTATTTTTTTTTTCAACATTCTTACCTAAATAGCTAAGTACGGTCGTTCCTCTTTAATACCAACTTCTACGAGACATTCAACTAACAAGTTTAGCCAAAAGCATTTTTGAAGCGTTCACTTCTCACTATATACCACATTTCCGCCCGTGTATAATATAGTGCTAAAAATGTATGACATCGCTTTCGAAGGATTAGATAGAGAGAATGGATAATAAAATAGGCAAAAGAAAAAGCAAACTAGAAAGAAATAAATTTACATCTTTAAAACTTTATTAGGTCAAAGCAACTTTTGCCAATAATCGGCTACCCATCAATTATGTACTTCTGGCAACATTGCTTACCCCTGAAATTCCATAAAAAATTTCACAACAAGCGTTTCATTATGTAAATCTTTTTTCGTTGCAAACTCATACAACATTTATTTAAAATTTATGGGGTAAATGGTCCTTGAGACTTAGCAGTAGTAAATCACAATTTATATTAGATTTTATCCCAGAAATGCAACAGCATTTCCAAAGAATTTATTTGTCGACGATATAATCATGCAATTGAAACGTATATCTTGCTATGCTACTATGTGCTATTCCAGACTATAATCTATCTTTGTCCCAAATTTCATCCAGATCGGTTCAGCCGTTCTGGCGTGATTGAGTAACAAACATCCAAACATATAAACTTTCACATGTATAATATTAGTAAGATAAAAAAGGTATCTATACTAATATTATAAAGCTGAAGAGTTTGTTTGTTTGGTTGAACGCGCTAATCTCAGGAACTACTGGTTGGAATTGAAAAATTCTTTTTGTGTTGGATAGTCCATTTATCGAGGAAGGTTTTAGGCTATAGAACATCACGCTGCAACCAATAGGAGCGGAGCATAAATGAAAAATGTTGCAAAAACGGGAAAAAATCATTCCTTTTGAGAGCTTCCGTTGCGTGCGTTGCGTGCGTAAGTTGAAGTTACGCAAAAATCGTGTATGACGGAATTGTTCTCCTTTAAAAGTTCTAAAAAAAAGTCCGCGACAGCATATGTCTATCTTTTAAGGTTAACTCAAAATAACCCTTTTTATGGCAATCAAATTTGTTCTAAAATAATGCATTACTTCCGAAGGTGTTTTTATAAACATGATATTAATCCTTATCCAAATAAATACGTTATTCATCACAAGTATTTAATTTTGAACAAAATTGCCCTTGACATCATTTGATTTCAATGAATATCTTAGGAGATATCATAGTTTTAAAATATACATATTTAACTTTACGCGGTCTATGGGTGAGCGCGCTCTCAGCCCGATACAAGGCGAGGGCGGGGCGGTCGTGAGGGGGGAGGGCGCTGGCCGCCGCGCCGGTAGCTCTGCGAGCAAAGTCACTATTCCACGCGGACGAAGTCGCGGGCAAAAGCTATTTAAGATAAATGTATATAAATTATAATATTTTGTATGATAGCATTCGACCCCAATAAGAGGAGAATGTACCATAGAAAACACCAGATGCAAATTATGTCAGGAACAATTGACACACACTTCAACTCATCAAAATCAATCTATATACATAATAAAATTGTAACTAAGCCGAATATGTACATTAAATATTTTTTGGAAAATCTTATTGAAATAGACATTATTATCGAAACAGAGGCCGAATATATAGTTTTTAGAATTTTTGTCTGACTGTCTGTCTGTCTGTGACAGCATGACGGAAAATCCACTGGAGGGATTTCGATGAAATTTGGTATGATGATAGCTGGTTATCTGGGTGAACATATAGGATACTTTTTACTGCGGGAAAATATCTCATCTCTGAGAAATTTATACTAAACGTTAAAAGGGACGAACCTGAGCGGAGCGAGGGTGAGTTCCTAGTATATCCATATATTTAGACAAATGGTATAAAAATGCATTCGCTATAAACAGATATACGTACAATTTTTTTCATATTTTTTTTTAAATAAATTCTAATATACTTTCATTTTTTCCAGACCCTGACAGCTCCGAACAAAAAGTGTCCATCATGCTTAATGGTGAAGAATCAGAATTATATTTTGTAAACTGCACAAGCACTAAGGTAAATAAAAATACTTTTACTTTTTATTAATTACCAGCGTTTTCCCGTAGCTTCGCACGCGTAGTTCAAATATGTAGAACTATACCTTAATAAATTAATTATAGGCCATATACTACATCAACGTATAGAGTATAAACCAATAAAATTTCATCAAAATCCGTTCTGTAGTTTTTGCATGAAAGAGTAACAAACATACATCCATTCATCCATCTATCCTCACAGACTAAATATCACAAGTCAAACACACTAACTTTAGTCAAATACACTTTTACAAGCATTTCTAATCGTATTGTTAGTCGACTTGAAAGGGGAAGAGGGTCTGCATTTGAATTGACAGCTGTCACAATCAAGGGTCAAGGGTCATATGAATTAAAAAAAACCATCCTCTATAGGTGTAATAATTACTTTTAGTCTTTTGAAGTTGATATATTTTTTTTAGTAAATATTAGTTAATTTTATATGTATTAAACTAGTCATTCATCACTGCTTTTTATTTTTTGTATCTTTACCAGTACTTTTCAAGTTGATTTACCTAGACAGATATTAATATCCACACAAAGACACTGTACAACCTCGTTCACTATGACATAGGATAATGAACTTTCTTTTTAATTAAACATGTACAAGAATATTGTATAGCAATCTTAACTCCTTTGAGGAGAACATCGTCGTAACTGCGTGTATGAATGTGTACACGCGCAAGAAGTAAAACTTCTGTAGGTTATCGGTGGTCTTTATGAAATTCAATTTATGTTTTAAATAATTAGGATAGATGAAATACTAAAAATAACGCATATTATTATGCATATTACAAACATATATATTTATAGAATATCATTTAAGGAAAAAATAAAATATTATATATGTCAGACAATGTCAAAGGTTACCATGGCAACAATATTACCTAACCTAACCACAAAGTCAAACGTGCGTATAGAAAATTTACTTCAAAACATTTTTACTCATTAACAATTTCCAAAAATCCAATTCTTGCAACCCCTAAAGGAATAGTTTCTCCAAACAAATTTCCAGATCCTACCGTTAAGATTATGCTTTGTCTATCAGTCTAGACACTAGACAGTATACATTTTATAGGGTATTGTTGGAGTTCAGGAATGTAAATCCATAATTGAAGCACAATAAATTAGAATGTTGTATTGCTATTTTAATTAAGGAGACAAAGACAGCATTTGATATCCGCTTAAATCGACAGCATATTAAATAGTTTACCAAATTTTTTGTCGTAAAATTCTGTAACATATCTTGCTAAGTAACTGCTAGTTCAAAGATCTACTACAGTCCGGAATCGAACCTGAGACATAGGCGTAGAATATGGAAAAAGTGTCAAAATATTTTCAATAGCAAAGTAGATGGGTGAAACAGTGTAATTTCAAATTTTAAGCCACAATCCACTTTCGTCCGTACTCGTATTCTTTGTAAAAAGTTGACAATTCATAATGAGGTTAAGGCGCAATAACTATTTTTAGGCAAAACTTGTTTTGGACATTAATTAATAAACAAAAATTAAAATCTTTACTTACTATATCTTGTTAATTTTTCAAAATAATTTAATAATTTTCAATATAATTTAATACAACATTAAGAAATATCAGTACTAACCGGTCGAGAGTCGCGGGCACACCGGTGTGCCAGTTAACAATTGATTTCTTAAAAAATAATCAGGGGGTGCTAAAACGTCGTTTAAAACTCATACGTTACTTTTTAATTTTAATTACCTTCTTATATTTGCCAACTATTAAAAGTGCTAGCACAATAGAAATGCTTTAAATTTCCAATGAATTTTTCTTATATGGTATGGAATGCTTAGATAAAAATAAAAAATATTGTTACAATCTACGACCAGGGCTCAGAAACCCGTTCAATTTTTAAACCGGTTTTGGTTATTAACCCCAAACCGAAAGGCTTTTCGGTTTAAGGTTTCGGTTACGTTCTTTAACCGGTTTAAACCGGGAGAACGTTTTTTGACGAATTTAGATTCCATGAACTTACTAAAAGGATGCATGCACATTTCTTACTTATGAATGAATTAATCAGTTGATATCGGTTTCAAAACTGAAATCCAACCGTTCTCTAAGAATAACCGTTAACCGTTAATATTTTGGTTTACTAAACCGTTTGTTTTCATTAGCCGGTTAAAGAACAAGCGATGAATTAACCATTACATTAGCGAAACAAACCGTTTTTTTAAACCGGTTCCGCGCCCTGTCTACAAGTTCTATCGGAGGATCGGTAAATCAATGTTCGTCTTTTGCACGATGATTAATTGCTTTTGGTTTCCACCGCTAGTTACTCTTGCACTAACACTTCCTTCCACTTTACTTCAATTTTTCGAATTTCTTTTTAACCTCTTTAGTTTCGAAATTCAACTGAACTCTCACTGAACTGTTTGGAATATGTTTTGTTTCTCTCTAACTCACGGCAATTTACGTTTACATGTTCTTGTCGTTAATTGTCACACGTTTACAACTTTCTTATGGTGTATTAAACATGCTGCATACGTGCCATTTTGAATTATTTTTTTTTTTGTAAAGATGTTACACACTCTCCATTATGCGATAATGTCTTATACAGCAACTTGGTGCGACTCCGGATGGATCCAGTTGTCAAACAGTATCTTTATACTAAATTTTATCCAAATCAGTGGAGGCGTTTCTGTGTGAGGTGTAATAAACATACATACACATACAAATTTTCGCATTTATAATAGGTATATAATAAAAATACGGGATTTTTGAAAATTCATCTCTAAGGAATTGAGGATTAAAATTCGCATCGATCGATTGATCGATCACTAACGTGGAAATCGCTTTGCTACTATTCATTATTAGTAGAAGCTATTTGTATTATCGTTTTTCAAAACATTATTCCTTATGGAGGTTGAATAGATGATAAAAGTTTTCTCACACGGCTAATGCCATGAATTAATATGCTGTGAGCGACACGAGAAAGGGCGCGCCTAGGGCAATCCAATTAAGCAAAATGTATGTATGATGTCTCGGTGGTGTAGTAGCTAGCATGTACGGCACATCTGGAGGTCCTGGATTCGAGTCCCAGGTCAGGCCAAACTTAATTATTGAGTCTATCTGTTAAGAAACTCCAGTAACAGCCCAAGGTTGGGAGGATGGCAGTGTTTCACTCCCGTGCCTCGGTGAGCATGTAAAACCGTCGGTCCAGCGCTTAACTGTCACCGGTCGTATCGAAGTATCGTCCCATCGAACTTTGTAGCTTACTGTGAAATTAGATGGTGTTGCATAATATACCAACATATTTATTTATATTTACTTCTTTTCTCAGGAAGAAATCGATCGTTCGGAACCACCAGATGCCTTCGTGGTCATATACTCTGTGGTGGACAAAGCTTCCTTCACAAAAGCTGAACAGGAGTTAGTGAGGCTCTTAGACTGTGACATGCTGAGGTCTCGACCAGCTTTATTGGTTGGAAATAAAATAGATCTAGCGAGAAGCAGAGCTGTTTCTACACAAGGTATAGAAAATTAATATATTCTAATATGAAGTATATATAGTACACATATACATATATTAAAATGAAAGTTTTTTTTTTTCGGATTTCCGTTAAAATTTTGATAAGTAATGTGCAAGGTTAAGTTGTATCGCATACTTTTAAAATTTATTTGTCCTAATATACATGATAAAAAGAAGTATTTATTTACAATAAAAAGAATAAAAAGGAATAAATTACAAATGTACTTAAAATAATTTCATCTGTTACTTTTTCACGCTTAAACCGCTGGATCGATTTCGATAAAATTTGGCAAGGATATAGATTGCACCCTGGGATCGGACATTGGCTTCCCATGAACCCTGCTCCGCTTAACTCGCAAGCGAAGCCGCGGGCAATGTAGTTATATATATAAAACAATTGTGCACTCAATAAAGTTGTTTACGTACATATGTATTTACAAAGTATATTTTAAATTATTTATGTAATATTTAAATAAAATTATTAATTATTTTCCATAATATTATATATAAAATTTAATTTGTATTTTGACTGTCTGTATCTGATAGCCCAAAATGAACTTGGCAAAAAAATATATCACGCGTTTAAAATATAAAGTCTTTACAAAAAAAGCATTTTTTTTTAATGTTGCCATAAATATCGGGATAGGAAATTCGCTTTAATCTTTAATATTTAATATTTCTTCCCCACGTCATGTATTTGACAATCTAATTTTCAGTCATAATTTCCCTAAAGCGATTTCAATGTGAAATACCGTCAAAGATTTCTGTATGCTGAAATGGTAACATTACTATCTCTATTTATGGACTGAAATTCCCTAAAACTTGACCTTTTTTAATAAAGCTTTAACATTTTTTTCTTGGATTACTTCCTTACCAGGCAATGGTACTCTCTGATATTTTCATATGCGAATCATTTCCAACATGAATACCACTTTTCTTACGGTGAAGGAAAACATCGTGAGGAAACCTGCATGTCTGAGAGAACCTAGCAAGTTTTCGAACGACAGCGTGATATGAAGTCCACCAACCCGCTCTTGGCCAGCGTGATGGACTATGGCCTGATAACCCTCATATTGAAGAGAGGATCGTGCAAAGCGTTGGGACATTAAAAAAGGCTGAATACATGCTCCCTTATCAAATTAGAAAGAAAACACTATTACCATTCTATTATTCTTCGATAAAAAAAAATTAGTAATTGTAAAATACTTGGCTGCAGTTAACAAGGATGCCTTTTGTTTGTGCTTTTTGTTTTCAATTAAAACCATAAAAATAATATTTAGCATTGTTTCGAATAAAGTTATTCAAGATACAAGTAGTAGTACCTACTAGATTTTCAATTGATGCACAACTGATAGACAAACAAGTTATTGTTTGTATTCAGCCCTTTTAACGTCCCACTCTGCTGGGCACGGGCCTCCCTTCAATACGAGGGGGATCAGGCCATAGTCCACTACGCTGGCCAAGTGCGGGTTGGCGGACTTCACATGTCTTTCGAAAACTTGCTAGGTTCTCTCAGACATGTAGGTTTCCTCACGATGTTTTCCTTCACCGTAAGGCAAGTGGTAATCATGTTAGAAATGATTCGCACATGAAAATATCAGAGGTGCAATACCCGGGATTCGAACCCGCTTCACTCGGATACCGAAGCGAGCGAGTTACCATTGGGCTACCACTGCCAGTTATTGTTTATATTATTATTATTATTTTGGTCAATGACAACTAAATTCCCTAACAATATTAATTTCTGCCAATGTCAACTGATCTATAATATATATCGTACAATAAAACACGGGTGTTTTATTTTTATTGCTTTTTCATGGACTCCGTGGAGATTAGCCGTCTCGTATTAGCAGCTTTCAATTCATGTCTTTCGTTAATGGTTAAGCAGAGTTCAAGACGCTATCGAATTCAAAGCAAGGTGTCCCACAAATTGCTTGACGCTCGAATTCAAAGTGTTACAATATTTTTTTATTGTTGGACTTTATAATTGCACTATCCCTAAGAACGTGATATAACACCAGATTTGTATACTAAAATATTTTAAAAAATAAATTAAAAGCATCAAAACAGATCGACCATTAGTTGAACTACCCTCGACGGAATCCATTATTTTTATTCTTACCCAAAGATAATTTCATTATATTTTTCATTAAAAAAAGTAGAGAGATATTTTAAGAAATGGCTCTGTATATAATAAACATACTATTGCCGATTTACATATAAAAACCTTGTGAGAAAATATTCCCAGGTTTTTACTAGAATTGGTCATAGTTTGGTAAATTTTGCTTACTTTTTCAGACGGCAAGTGTCTCGCCTGCACGTATAAAGCGAAGTTTATCGAAGTGTCCGTTGGGATCAATCATAATGTGGACGAACTTCTAGTGGGAATTCTAAATCAGATTCGACTTAAAAAGCAGCAGTATTCCTCAGATGGTGGCAGGGAATCATCTCCGGCTCATTGGTACAAATCTAGGGGTGTAGTACGAGCTAGCATGAAAGCTAGGCAGATGCTTACCTGGATATTTGGTAAGGAAGATTCAAAATTTAAAAACTGTGAAAACTTACACGTCCTGTGAGTAGAAAGTGACGGGCCCGTGTTCGTGTAAGGGACAGTTCAACGCGGGTTATATTATATATATTATATCTTAGGTTAGAATCAGTGCCGTGTTAAAAAGTATTTAATAGATTAAATGTTAAAAATCATAATATGGCGCCTTTATCGTATTTTACGCCAAAGTAAGCCGAAATTAGTTTTATGTGCCAAGTTTTTGGATGGAATTTAATCAGTAGCTTATATTAAAAGTGAGATAATACAGTATTTTCCCCATTTATACCTATAATATACGTGTATTTAATAGTCCTACGACATAATCAGCAATATTAGGTAATCTTGTAATTTTATTACGTGTATAAATATTTGTAATAGAATATGTCAGAATAAGTATTGTAAATATGCCTCTGGAAAAAATATTATCCTAAATGATTTCTGAACGTATAGATTATATTTGATGGGTTTTCTATAATGATTAATATATTCTAGCTGTTTGTAAACAGTTATTTGTTTAGATCAAATTTTTTACTACTCATATTTTCCTTCAATATTAATCGGTTCCAAAGTCATATTTACTGTATTACCAGGGCTTTCATATACTAAAATGAATTTATACTGATATTGGACCATTTGCTATGTATTTTATATAATAATCATACTTATTCTTATATTATGAATAAAATGTAAAAATCACATACACTTAGTATTATATATTTATACACTAAAACTGCCTTCCTAAGAAATTATTCATCGTCCAACCATTTTCTAGTGAAGAATGTTTTGTTTTAGATATAATGTACGGGCGATATCTGTTAGAGCCTTCGCACACTGCAGACTTATTATTTAATAATATAATTAGATTCATAATATTAAATTCAATAGTACCGGCTGATGCAAAATCACGGTAATGTGAACCTGACTAAACCGTAATTTCATAGTATAAAATGTAGAGTGTGCGGGGGCTTTTCAATTTACATTTCTAACCACACAGATCCTTAGCAGAACAATATCGTAGAAAACAACAATTTTAGTTAAGACACATAAATCGTTACATAAAACTTAGGAAATTTTGATTTAAGAAGAAAATAAATTATAACAATGTCTTTAGGCCTATGGAAGTAAAAACCATAAAAGTGACTGTTCATTGTTCTATTTTCTGAAATCTCTAAAAGATAAAATAATATCACCATCATCGACGACTAGTCCTAAAGGCAATTTTTAAACCAAAGATAAAGCAGATAGATGATTATAACATAATAAATTCATAAATATTATTGCAGTATAGTTTTGTTTTGTCTAACATAGAGTATGGACTGAGCAATACAATATTGAACACTCTTTAGAAAGAGAGAAAGCGAACGTGCGGCAAATACCTGTATTTTATTCCAATTTAAATTTATAAATGGAATGAAAAAACATTATAATATTATTGAAAATTATATTATAATGGAATGTAATATGGTTATAAATATCTATCTTCATTACTCGTATTCCAATTAATGCAGAATTCTGGCCGCACATTCGTGTTGTCTCTATCGCACTTTTTGTCCATTTTCAACTGACGGTTGACAAAAAATCAGTCCACTCTCTATATCTATGGTTCTGTCAAAAGAAGTTATTTTATATTATAACTGTCTCAAAATCACATTCATAAATATTAACTCATTCTTTAAATTTTTCGTGATCATTATTACCCTAATTACTGCTTAGAAAATTAAAACCCAACATTTATCTCTCAAAAATACTATAACCGGTAATCAAACCCATGGTAAATCATCATTTAGAATTAATTAGAATAAATAATAAGTTACAATGTACATAATATTTTATATGCAAATGCACCTAAGGATTTGATGTCTTATAAGGTTCTGTAAAAATCGATGTTTAGTATATTTGCTATTCATAGTATAAAATATAGTATATATTATATAATTGGTAAAAAAATAACTTTAAATAAATGTGTATAGAAATTTTACCAATGTATTTCATGTTCTTTAAAAGCGAAGGTATTAGATAAGAATATGGTAATTTAGCGAAGGCAGTGGTAGCCCAATGGTAACTCGCTCGCTTCGGTATCCGAGTGAAGCGGGTTCAAATCCTGGGTCTTGCACCTCTGATATTTTCATGTGCGAATCATTTCTATCATGATTACCACTTGCCTTACGGTGAAGGAAAACATCGTGAGGAAACCTGCATGTCTGAGAAAACCTAGCAAGTTTTCGAAAGACATGTGAAGTCCGCCAACCCGCACTTGGCCAGTGTGGTGGACTATGGCCTGATCCCCCTCGTATTAAAGGGAGGCCCGTGCCCAGCAGTGGGACGTTAAAAAGGGCTGAATACTATTTAGCGAAGAATTTTCCTATTTCTTCTCCATTTTCTACTCTTTACGTAAATACATTGGGATTGATTGATGATTGCTAATTTTACATCTACGAGACCAGCATAATTTGTTCTATATTTCTTTAAAAGCTGCAGAATTGGGTTCGAATCTCGGGTCAAACCATAAAAACTACTACGTTTTCCAAAAACAACTACAAAAGTAACATAAAGGAGTTAAAAATTTGACATTGTACCCATAAACATATTTCAGAGAACACATAACTATGTCAGTAACTGTGCGATGGGAATAGAATACACCTATTTTTTGTACCATACACTAGATACAATATCTCCATCACAGATCTTGACAAAGTCTTACTAAGATGGCTCCTAAATAAAATTAAATATAAATATGTCAGGACATAACACAGCACCATCTAGTTCCATGTTAAGCTACGAGGCTTGTGTTATGGATACAAGATAATTGATACACTACACATATATAACTTTAAATATATACATATTATAAATATATTATTGAAGTATTAAATTAATATATTTAATTGTTCTTGTATAATATCTTCGCTATATATCTTTGTCCAAACTCCAACCTAACCTTGTGACTTTTATATTTAAATCAGTGCCTTTTATTGTTAACATTTAGTATTTATATGTACCTGCAATAGAAATGCTTAAATATACTTTGAAGTTATCGTGATTCTTGGTTGCAAATGTTAGACGTTTTAATTTTGAAGCCAAAAAAATTAGGTATAATAAATGTGTACTAATTTAATAAGATGTATTACTTCGATGTTTTTGAATACGCAAAAATATATATAAATAACTTTTATTTTGTTTTTTAACTATTCTATAATCGATTATATTTTATAACATCAATCAAAAATAAAGAATGCCTTATTTATTATATATTTCATCATCACTCTTTACTTCTACTTTAACCAGAAAAAAAACTAGCTCAGAAATCGAACGTGTAACCTCTGACCTTGTAGCAATAAACCAACAGAATGCTTAAAAACATATTGTATAAGTAAATACATATCTTCATCGAAAAAAGTAATTGTATGTTTTAAATAAAACTATTTTTTCGGTTTTTTTTTTGGATTTGGTGACGGGAGAGACCATGACGATGATTGCTGTAAAGCAATCGAAACATCGGAAACCAAAAATCAAAATAAATCGGTGAAAAAATTAAAAAAAAATAGTTTTATTTAAAATGTCAAATATTCGCGTAAATCTCAGAAAGTATTAAGTGACTTACGTTAAACTCCCTTTCTTTCTTTTTTAATTTAGATTATGAATAGCTTTCACATCTCACGAATATATGGCAACTTACTAAGATATTTAAATGTAAATTCTAAAAATACTTTATTAGGAGCTTAAGCATAATTGTATTAGTTACCATATCGTTAATGTATATCAAATGTTTAATGGAATTGAAGGGTATATGAAAATTAAAATATCATATATGGTAAAGGTAGCTATGTAATATCAATGTTTTTTTTCTAAAAATACATTTACAATGGTCACTATGAGAAAGACTACATTAGCTCGATTGATTTCACCTTTACTGACCCTTAAGAAAGAGGGTCTATCCGTACTCGCGTTAATTTACTTAGAAGAGGCACTTAGTTTCTTATAGCATTTTTTTTCATCATTGATTTTATTCGCCAAAATTGTTAGAATATCAAACCCGGGACCTCGTACTAGACTACGACTTACACTCGCTCCCCCCTCGTCCCTAGTTACGTTTTAACGTTTAGTGTAGATTTCTCAGAGATGAGATATTTTCCCGCAGTAAAAAAGTATCCTATATGTTGACCCTGATAACCAGCTATCGTTTTACCAAATTTCATCAAAATCTGTCCAGCGCTTTTCTCGTGATGCGTTCCCAGACAGACACAGACAGAGAAAAATTCTAAAAACTCTAGAGTCGAACTCTAATTTAAAGTCTCTGTATCGATAAAAATGAATATTTCAATAAGATTTTCCAGAAAATATTTAATGTATAGATTCGACTCATTTAGAATTTTATTATATATACATAGATGTTCTCTCCGCATGACATGCCTTATCCCCTGGCATTTGGATAAATAATGATCGTACAATTATGAAATTAACGTAGATTAAACATTTCAAGTAGCTAAAACGAGATTTCATTTTACTAATATTAAAAAAAATGGGAGCGACAGGTTATGATTCTACGACATAACTTTTGTGATTTCAATTATTCTTTTCTTTCTATTCTTTAACAAATTTAGAATGACATCTTGTCGTAGCCCTCGTGATATAAATTTTCGTTCTTTTCTGGCGTATTCTGTCATTGACAAGCATAGTCTAAGGTTCGAAGTAAAAAACCTTCACTCATCTGCTTACGGATGGGAAGTTTTTGTATTAAACATAATATACAATACAAATATATCGCAAATGTTTTTGTCTAAAATCTGGCATGAGGTCTTTGCTTAAACAATTCTAAAGTTAAACGAAATATTTTTAATTTTTTGGAAATTAAAATAGCCTTTTAGAATTTTATTAGACGATCCGGATGTGATATGACAATTCACTATCTGACCCCACTGACCAAGTTTCCATAAAGTTATAATATATAAATATATGAATTCATACAAAAATCCTGTAGAAAGAGCACTTTCAGTTTTCACTTTCTCAATCAATCGACGACATTCCAAAATTTTTACCTATAAACCTCATTTGAACTATTATAAGCATTTAAAAAATGCAAAATCAATCCAGACGCTTTTAAAAAATGCGATAACCATTAAAAAAAACTAAACATGGAATTTATTTATACAGTTATAATACATATATCATATTTAATACCAAACACTTTCAGGAAACACATGAGTGAAGGTAAATCTTACTTCAGATCTTATACTTGTTACATGTCATGTCTACAGTCGTCGGTTCCTTACATACTGAAAATAAATCTAATAATATTTATTTTAAAAATAAAATATTTTCGTATTAGAAAAAGTTTAGCTTTTAACCTAACGAAAAAAAAACGTTATTACATTTTAAATAAAACTATCTTTTCGGATTTTTTCGCGGATTTATTTTGATTTTTGGTGCCCGACGTTTCGAATGCTTTACAGCAATCATGGTCACGGGAGAGACTAAGGTGAATAATCTAAGAAAGTATTATCATTATTACATGTTTTATTACTTTATTATTGTAAGAGTCCTACGAACAAATCAAAATAAATCAAATTAGCATTGAATAACCTACGTATTTTTTTTTTTGAAAAGAGATGAATAAGAAGGCTGTCAGTGCAAAAGCGGCCTAACCATGAGACTTTTTTTAGAATGATATTAGTATATTTATAACATCAACAGATTTTAGAATTATGTCCCAAAAATAACTTCTTAGCAACAAATATGCAAATATGTTAAAAAATATTAGGTATGTTTTAATACATTAAAAAATCATTAGATTGTCATAAACTTTTCATATTTATCCATACTATTATTTAAATGTGAAAGTGTGTTTGTTTGTTTGTTCTTCTTTCACGTCGGAAACAGAGTAAAGGATTGACGTGATGTCTGTGGAGATAGTTGGAGGGCTAGAGAGTGATATAGGCTACCTTTTACCGCGGAAGATTATCTCATACCCACGGGAAAACACGTTACAATACAACTCACAACAACTCAGCATACTTATGGTATATATAATATATTATACTATATAGTCTATCTATTCCATACTAACCGTTAAAAACGTACCTATTTTTTTAAGTTTATTTATAATTGGGCCATTTTTGCAGCGATACCCTAACATATTATGAACAAAAGTAAGTTATTATTGTAACTAAATAATTTGATAGCTTATATATTGAAATATACCGTCATTATTTCCTTTAGTATACTCATATGCATTTTAAAGCTTTTTAAAAATGTCATCAAAATCGATATAGTTATTTTGTTATACGTAACGTTACCAAATCATTATAGAAATGTATAGTTAAGTAGGCTGTTTGATTAAGATTAGAGTATAAGTTATTGTATGCATTTGCACTATATATATGAAAAAAAAAATCATTTGTGACGGTATGGGAATGAAGCAAATTAAAAGAAATTTTTCTGTGAAAATATGAAATTAAATCTATGCCACTATTGATAGAACTTTAACTGTTAAGTTTTATAAAGAAAAATCTGCTATAATTATATGTATATGCTACAATAATATAATATGTTGCAAAGCGTGTGTAAAGGTTCATTTGAAGGCGGTTACTAATGGGTTAGAATGTAAGCAAAGCTGGGGTAAATTACTAGTACTATATAAAACCTACAAACTCAACTCAAAGTGACGTCTTATATAAATTTTAAACTCATATTCAATACCTAAGTATTTGAGTAATTACCTTATACTAAAGCTTAATGAGATTAAATGTGTCCCTTGCTCCTGTAGCTCCAATTTGTGAATTTCCCTAACTTCTTATTCGAATTATTAATTCAAATGTATAGATTTCTTCCCTTACCGATTCTATTGTCTTTATTGATGAACGTAGCTATTGTAAATAAACAGATTGACAATAAATTTGATTATTCTAAAGGTTGTGTTTAATTTACTATCCTAATATATAAAATTCCCGAGTCACGATGTTGGTTCGAGATGAACTCTGAAACTTCTTATGCGATCTTATCGTATTTTTTTTCAAAATGTGTTATTTGTTTCAACTTAAAAGATAGGATAGTTTTTATCCCGATTATTTCCTTTTTTAATTGCTAAATTAATGGCTGAGAGAACCTGAGAATCGGCTACCCAAAACTCCAAATTTATCCCCTAAGTTAAAGAAAAAAAACATAAATATGCCATAGCAACATATGGCCGGGTCTGCTAGTAGAAATATAAAATACTAGCGACCAGCAATATTAAGTATCCTAAATGTTGACCCGAATTACCAGTTATCATTATACCAAATTTCATCGAAATCCCTCCAGAGATTTTTCCGTCATGCAGTAACAGACAGAGAGACAAAAATTCTAAAAACTATAGATTCGATCTCTGTCTATTTCAATATGATTTTCCAAAAAATATTTAATGTACAGATTCGACTCACTTACAATTTTATCATATGTACATATACATAGATCACCTCTTTATAGTATTTGTGTACAAGCAACTCTTCCTTGCTTCGTTCGGGTGCAGCCTTGGAGGTCTAACTATTTTTGTACTAAACTTCATCCAAATCCATCCAACCGTTTTGGACATCAAGAAATAATAAAAAAACACACATACATTCATACAAACTTTTGAATTTATTATATGTTTTAATGTGCCAGTGTGCTATGTACTACCCCATCCAGAGATTTACCATGAGTACTTACGGAAAACCTCTTTGTTTTTCTGTACCCTATAAAGACTTAAATTATATTAAAATATTATAATAGCAATTGAGATGAGTAATTTTGAATCCAGCATTTAACTTTTACGAATTACTTAGACAAAGGCAAACTACTCATATGAATTAAAAGTTAGCAGCCATTAAAATATTCATTTTAATTATTCTACGTGCGCCTCACTCGCTACGCACCTGTCATACATGTTCTAACTGTACACATTAAAGACTCCTGTATGAAACTTTATGCCAGACTAGCGACTCACCCTTGCTTCGCTTCGGGTTCGTCCCTAGACAAAAACAAAACTATCCCACGGGACCCGTACACTTTTCCGGGATGATATATAGCCTATAGCCTTTCTCAGTTACATTCTATCAAATGCAAAAAGAATTTATCAAATCGGATCAGTAGTTCCTGAGATTAGCGCATTCAACCAAACAAACAAACAAACAAACTCTTCAGCTTTATAATATTTAGTATAGATGATACACAGATCAAGTGGTCGTAGTTGCTCTTTCGTAGGTGTTTTCATGCATTCCTGCTTCGTAGTGAACGTATAGAGCTAAAGTAAATTGAGCTATTTTTCTTGAACAGAATCTATATTTTTATACCTTCAAAGCGTTGCACTATCGCTTAGACCGAAGAAAGAATGTAATTCAAAGTGAATATAAAAATTACTACTGCATTAAAATATTAGCCAGTTGTTCTATTATATTTTGTTCATTAATATATTTAAACGCCTGATAAAGATAAGGAGCAATGTACATGCTGATGTCGCTGTCAGTCTTCAGTTGGAAGAGGACCCAAAAAACTAAATAACAGAGGTAAATTATTTAAGGATATTAACTTCGAAACGGTGAATATTATTAAAACTTGGTCACATGGTTATTGGTTAACTCTTCTAGGTTGAATAGAAACGGCTACGACTACAACAGCTATAATCATGACCGCTAAGTAAAAATGTATTTCTTAGATTAACAAAATATAGTCTTGTCATAGCTCTAACTAGACACCGCCCGCGTACTATTCAAATACTAGTAACTGTATCGGTGGTCTAGTGCCTAACATGTAGCGGGTTCGATTCCCGGGTTGGGTCAAATGTTTCTGTTAAGAAATTTTCAGTAACAGATCGGAGTTGGGAAGTTGTCGGCGTTTCACCCCCATGGAAGTAAAGCCGTCGGTCCTGCGCCTGATCTCTCACCGGTCGTATCGAATGGTTGTCCCACCGGAGTATGAGAGTGACAGCAATAGAGAGTGCACGTTGTTTTTATGCGCATACTCACTATAATATCCTACGCATTTGGTTAGCCTCAGTGAGATTGGCCGCCGTAGCCTAAAGCAGTCAGGAGAGCTTTTTTTTTGATGTTTACTTGTGAATACTTCTATACATTACCACAAATAGTAAATATAGATTATAATAAATTCACGAGTACAAAGAGTCTAGAGATACCTTGAACATGAAAAATCATTGTACAGTATAATATACCTGCTTTATGATGCGCATACATTTAGCAATAAAATATTGAATTCCTCCCACTTCGACGTTTTTAGAGGTCTACTAGAAGGGCAGACATGTTTTATGTACTTGGCAATTTTTTTGCTAAGGATAGTACACACGGATAGGTCGAATACAGTAAAACTTATGCATCTTTTAAGATGCAAATATAGTTTATACATCTCACTCAGCGACTCACCCTCGCTCCGCTCGGATTCATCCCTACTTACGTTTTAACGTTGATTTCTGTAATATAAGATATTTTCCCGCAGTAAGAAGTATCCTATATGTTGACCCGGATAACCAGCTATCACCATCCCTCCAGTGGTTTTTCCGTGATGCGGTGACAGACAGATAGACAGACAAAAAATATAATGTACAGATTCGGCTTTGTTACAATTTTATTATATGTATAGATAGATTTATATGATTAATAGTTAAGTGAAAATATTCAGATTACAGTACTAATATGACGTGATCCCATTTTTCTTCACGCTATAACGGCTCAACAGATTTGAGTGAAAATCTAAAAGGAGATAACTTACATTATGAAACCTATGTATTACCACAGATAATATAATACTATACTTGTGTATTACTTAGCCTTTTCATAAACGTATCCAACATGCAAGCGAAGGCGCGGGCAAAAATTAGTATAATTCATAGTTTTTACGTGTCCGTTGACCTGTAATATTTAGTGGCAGAGTATACTGAGTATGAACATGCAAGGTGTCATGCGAAAGGACTGTAGATATTAATTTTCACTCAAAGAGAATTGCCTGGTGTGACGCAACCTTTTGCATACATAATTTGCTAAATACCTACTAAAATAATATATGTACCTACTATAGCAATGATATGAGATAAGTGTAAAATTAAATTGCTCAAACTTTTTATCTCTATCTTCACATGTTAATCTTTTCTAGGTATCTATATCCATACACAATATTATAAATATGAAAGTTTGTTCGTTTGTTTGTCCTTTTTTCTCGTCGAAACAGAGTAAGGTGATTTTTTGTGGACATAGTTGACGGGTTGGAGAGTAACATAGACTACTTATCTCGGGAGATCATCTCATTCCTAAAAATCTAGTTATACAACCCTATGTGTATATATAAACTTTATTCCATACTAATCGTGAGCACTTACCTAGGGACAAACCCGAGCGAAGCAAAGGTCAGCCGCTAGTAATACAATAAACTAACTGTACGCGTTATTGTAGCTCAGTCTGGTTAAATCTATTGGCTAGTTACAGAAAAATAGATGACGCATTTTTGATTCTTTTTGATTATTTTGATTCTGCAGCACTAACTAATGGCGAATTGTACATATGTATATATATATATATATATATATATATATATATATATATATATATATATATATATATAGTGTAAAAACTAAAAACACTTGTACATGCTAAAATTTTAGCACAATCTGAGCAATTAGTTCAGTATTCAGTTAGTTTGTATAGAATTGAAATGTATTAATTTGTACTTCTATCACGCAGTCACCACGTAACAACGCTTCAAGGATTTTTTCATATGAATAATTTAGAAAGAGTGACATAAGCTGCTTTTTAATAAGAAACGGTAAAGGGATCCTGTAGCGTTGATACGCTATTGCAATAACAAAAATAATTTATTACCATGATCTATGTCCGTACATCAAAACTTGTTCAGTAGCTTAAACGTCAAAAGACAACAAACACAATAATATTATTTTGAATAGACATACATACATATTATTACGTCAGTAATATCTCAAGACCGGAATCTTATTGTATTTGGTAGGCATTGTTCTATTCTGTCGCATCCACATCACCAAGTGTTTATTATCTAGGTAGTATTCACTCAGAATTCAGAAGTATGAAAATATTACAATGCAAGCATAATTATTATGTATATCTTATACATATAATAAAGTTGTAACTAAGCCGAATCTGTACATTAAATATTTTGTGGAAAATCTTATTGGGATAGACATTATTATCGATACAGAGGCCGAATCTAAAGTTTTTAGAATTTTTGTCTGTCTGTCTGTTACCGCATCGCGGAAAAACCACTGGAAGGATTTTGATGAAATTCAGTATGATTGTAGCTGGTTATCCGAATCAACATATAGGATACTTTTTACTGTAGGAAAATACCTCCTCTCTGAGAAATCGATACTAAACGTTAAAATGTAAATAGGGACGAACCCGAGCGGAGCGAGGGTGAGTCGCTAGTAATATATAAAAACAAATAAACAAAATAATTTTTCTTAGACTTAATTTCAATCATGGCGATATAGTGTGTTCTATAGAATAAATCCAAGTTACAATGTGGAATCAATTCACTACAGAGTTGGCTGTGTAGTGAATCGATTCCGCAGATATACTTCGAATATGTTTAACGTGAGATATATATAAAATTTTGCCAAAAAATACTGATCAATTAACGAATACATATATATGTATAATGGTAGATAAAAATATAAATAAATATGTTGGGATTTTAACACACAGTACTATTTAGTTCCACGGTAAACTACGAGGATTGTGTTATGGATACCAGATAGTTCTTACACTACACATGTATAACTTAAAATACATACATATTATAAATATAAACACCCATGGCTGAAGTACAAACATTGAATGTTTGTCTTCCATATATTCCTAAGCCATTTACCCTTAGAGCTAGTCACTAGTTAGCTATAAAACAAAAGCTCATATTTCATTTAAACTCAATCTATATTATTCAATACGTAATAGAAATAGCACCGAAAGGTCCTTTTATTTTACGTTTAAATAAAAAATTTGATGGTACTCTATAATATTTTTCTCGACATTTATCGATGTCACGATCGACCTTAATTGCAACCTATGAGGCTTCGTCATGGAACAGGAAGTGACAGTGTCATTAATCGAAATATGGTTTTATAAAACCAAGGGAATACGAAAATGACCTTACAAAAGCGTTTTATAAAGGTTTATAACAATATTATATCTGAATTTTTGGTTCATTGTACTTTGCAGAATGCATGGAAAGATCATATTGTAACTACTTATGTATATATGTATGTATGTATGTATGCATGTATTCAGCCCTTTTTAACGTCCCACTGTTGAGCACGAGCCTAAAAGGAACCTACGAGAAGGATTGCCAATATCCACCATGCTAGCCAAGTGCATGTTGGCGGACTTCACATGTCCTTCACAAACTTGCTACGTTTCTCAGATATACAGGTTTCCTCACAATGTTTTTCTTCACCGTAAGACTATATGTAAGACTATATTTATATAAGGAGTTGCACAGGATTTGTTACAGTGCACAAGTTCAAGATGGTCCGGGGTGGTACAATATCGACACAAACGATGTCAAATTAAATAAAACAAGACCAACAGTTTTAAGTGCTGACACGGGAGTTTTACACAGCATTCCAAAAGATCAGAATTTTCAACTTTTTGAAATTTCTTTACAAAATTAATAAGTATTTATTCTTGATCTGAACCGGGGCTCGAATCTATCTTAGCTCGCAACTTCACATTTCTCTATAAAGCTCATAGAAATAGTTACATTTTAAATATATGTATTATATATTTCTAGTTATTTTGTGTTTCGAACCTATTTATAGATATCCTTTTTTTGAATAACGATTGATTTAGTTCCTATAGATAAATAAATAGTAACGTTTTCTAAGAACTTTCGACCCTCGACTCATTAGTTTTGCTTTGAATTATGCATGTACTTAAGTATGACTAAACGAGACATTTATGGAATTTGTTTAAATAATAGCTACATAAAAAGGTTGAATATGTTGTCAGTAACTGGAGTCCAAACACTTTAAAATGAGACAGGTGTGAGTAACTCGATAAGATTACGAAGAAAATGGGACGTAATTCCGCACCCTTACTGAGAAGATCTATTATAAATAACACGTGATATAAAAAGATTTATATTAAACGTTCCTTTGAGAATATCATATTATTTTATTGTGATGAACTAAATATTACTTTACCGTATCTTTCCCTTTGATCATATTTTTGGGCGCCATTTTTTGATAAATTCAGAACAGTTATTATTACACTATGAATATTCACTATCATGATATTAGATAAATATCCAAACCATTGACTCTAAGAATGGGCCTATGTGGCTAAAGTTTTATCCAAATTAGTTCAACGATACGCATGACTAAGTTCATAAGCATGCTTCACATTTTTTTTGTTTATATTTAATAATAATCTGTTATATTATTAAAGATATGAAAATACATATGAATATGTTAAAGTGCATACTAAATATATTTTGATTAAGTTTCAAGTCGAATGGGATAAAAGAAATGTGTGTGTGTATGTACGCACGTAATAAGTTATACTTCTTTGGATTAACAGAAAAAAAAGATTAATATTTCATCCCGTATGTCAAAACTCTTTGTTTGTAAAAGGAATTATAAAGTATTGAAATAATCAAATAATGCATATTAGGCATATCACAATCATATATTTATAGAATATCATTTAAGGAAAGAATATAATATTATATATCATTTGTCGGACAATAACAACGGTTACCATGGCAACAAACAGTTATCCACTAACTTTATCATATCGCTTTAACTTCATCATAACGCTTTTTGGCTGTCGGTGTGTGCGCGCATCGTCAAAATTTTACCCTCATAATTTTTTCCAAACGTTCCAAAAGAAATATAACTTCAAAAACATAATTAAATTTAAATACAAAGAATAAGAAAGCGATGAACTTACTATATTATTTTTCACGACTATACTTTTAATAATGTCCTGCCGATTTCGGCCACGGCGGCCAATCTCATTGAGACTAGCCATCTGCGCAGGAGATATTATAGCGCAGCGACACAAGTGCACTCTCTATTCCTGTCACTCTTATACTCTGGTGGGACGACTACTTGACACGACCAGTGACAGTTACGGCGCAAGACCGACGGTTGTACGTGCTCTCCGAGGTACGAGGGTAAAAAACCGCTGACTTCCCAACTCAAACTCAATAACTAAACTTGGCCCGACCCAAGACCCAAGACCCAGGACCTCCGCACATGCTAGCCACTAACACCACCGAGACAGTTAAAATACTTAATATTATGTAAACAAATCGATTACTTTGAAGACTTTACGGTTAATAGAGAAAATTTACGAGCTACCCCCAAACGATATTACACGACGGAATTGCTTTGCTCTGTATCAATTTATAAAATAAGAAGCAGCTGGTGCTCTTTAGGGTACTATCACGATTTAAAAGGTTATATAAAATTTAAGCAGTATACAGACAGGGTAAAACAAACTAAAGGGACATAGAAAAAACCTTAAATATTAAAGACTAGCAACTCACTCTCGCTTCGCTTGGGTTCGCCTCTAGAAAAAATAAACAAATCTATCCCATGTGAAACCTACATTTTCCCAAATAAAAAGTAGCCTATGTATTATTCTGATATATGAGCTATATTATTGTAAAGTTTCATTAAAATCCATTTAGTAGTCTTTGCGTGAAAGAGTAACAGACATCCATAAATCTATACATCTATATATCCATACATCCTCACAAACTTTCGCAATTACCTCGCTTTGCTTGGGTTCACCTCTAGGAAAACAAAAACAAAATTATCCAAGGGAACCGTGCATTTTTCCAGGATAAAAAGTAACCTATGTGCTATTCCAGAACTATAATTTATCTCTGTGCTAAATTTCATCCAGATCCGTTCAGCCGTTCTGACGTGAAAGAGTAACAAACTTCCATACATACTCACTATACTCACTTTCACATTTATAATATTAGTATATGTAGATAATATATTAGTAGGAAGTAGGATATCAAGTTTCACTATAACTTTTAAAAAAAAAATAAAAACCGACTTCCAGGCACTGAAAAGTCAAAAATAACTAAACGGGGGTTTTCATTTAGAATAGATACTTAATCAGATGTTTTCGAAGTCGGTGTGCTTTGATTTGTATTGGCTGGCACCGACTTCGAAAAAATCTGATTAAGTATCTATTCTAAATGAAAACCCCCGTTTAGTTATTTTTGACTTTTCAGTGCCTGGAAGTCGGTTATTATTTTTTTTTAAAGTTATTATTTTTCCATTTTTAGTGTAGACGTATCATCAATACAAATTAATCAAGCCCAAACACCAGGTAATTGCTGTAAATCGTTGAGGAGTTCCCTCGACTATCTTTCGGGTCCATCATCAGATCGACTCCAGACCTTCATTAAATAGTAGTGCTTTAAAATACCTACTGAAAATGTTATCAAACGCACTAGTCGCCGCTACAATTTTCGAAAGTTCCCCTCGATTTCTCTGGGATCCCATCATCAGATCCTGGTTTCCTTATCATGGTACCACTCTTGGAATATCTCCTTTCCAACAAAAAAAGAATTATCAAAATCGGTTCATAAACGACGAAAAAATGCCCGAACAAACATAAAAAAAAAAAAAAAAAAAAAAACATATATACGGTCGAATTGAGAACCTCCTCCTTTTTTTGGAAGTCGGTTAAAAAGGAAACATTCTTTAATTTTTTTTAAATATTAATAACTGCATAATATGTCAAAATATTGATAAAAAGCATACACCTCGTCTTATCGCCTCTACTGGTGACAGAAGAGCTGCTTTGTTTTACGCCCAAAGAATCGGCGCTCATTTAGCGGGGGAATGCGGCTAGCATTCTTGTCCTTATTATTCCACGCGGACATGACTTCTACAGTAATAACTAAGTGTACATTTGTTTAATGTTTTGTATATAAATTAAGTATATTTGTAATATCCTTCATTCTCAATAAATAAAATTTATTTATAACTGTATTTACATATTTTTAAACATGCTTTCCTGAGCCGGTAATCGAACCAACTAAAAATGTCAGAAACTACAACTTCACTATTATATGGAACTAATCAATAGGGTAAGTATAAGATCTTTCGAACAAACATTGTATATTTCTTAACATTGCAGAAAACCAAGAAAGTATTATAAAACAGACGGACGGAACATGGACAAATATTGAAGATATCAGGTTTCAATGTAATGAATTGCTTTGCTTTGTATCGATTTATGAAAGTTAAAAAAGCAGTTGTATACTTTAGAGTAGTATCATGATTTACGAGATTATATCAAAATATAGCCGTAGGTATACAGGATGGAACAATTCGATGGTACATGAAAAAAAAGTAGCTTAAATATTGAAGTTATCAAGATTTACTCAAAGGAAACTTTTCCTTATTTTTAAAAATAACGATAACTGCATTAATTTAAAAGGAAAAAAGCTTACCCGAACCGGGAATCAAACCAAATAAAAAGGCAAAAAAAGGACACCGTCACTATTTTATAGAATTAATCGATAAATGGGAAAGATAGAATGCCTCAAACAAACATTGCGTCTTAGAATTGAACAAAACGATGAAATCTTACAAATTAGCATATCGGCTCTAAAATCGTAGAACAAATGCTCAGGA
Organism: Argynnis bischoffii washingtonia; assembly: GCA_033884665.1. Taxonomy (NCBI): domain Eukaryota; kingdom Metazoa; phylum Arthropoda; class Insecta; order Lepidoptera; family Nymphalidae; genus Argynnis; species Argynnis bischoffii. The sequence continues at coordinate 2,313,532 of CM066619.1, read as the reverse complement.
CATGTAAGAAAAGTGTCTAACACTGAAAATATTAAGTTTTACTCAAAGGAAACATTATTTTATTTTTAAAAATAAGATCAACTGCATTTTTTTTAAAGACGTGACCTAAACCGGTAATCGAACCAACTGAAAATACAAAAAGGTGCACCGTCAATAATTTACTTTTCTTCCATGTCCCATCGATTTTTTCCACCCTGTATAGAATCGCGTTACATTCCATCGAGCTTAGAATTAAAAAGCTTGAATCAGGGTATAGACTTGATTTCTCCTTAAAGTAAATGCAATCGTTATAAAAAATATACCTGACATGTAATTTTTTCTTAAGTCGGATATCGGTAGAAGTCCTTAAAAAAATATTTTTAGACGGAGTGTCTATTCGTCCTTTAATACTGCCTTCATAAGAAAGAAGGCCGTAACGAGCAATTTGGTCAAAAATGACTTATATGCAGATTCGGAATCAGCAAAAGAAATAGTACTTCATAGTCTTATTCATAAACTTCTGTCTTATGAATCGGGAGATATCATAAACATTTTAATCGTAACTACGTCAAAACTAGTAATAATTTTAACATAGCAACAGCCTCCTTTATTTATTACTAGCGGCTCACCCTCACTTCGCTCGGGTTCGCCTCTAGACAAAGAAAAACAAATCTATCTCACGGATAAAAAGAAGCCTATTTATTATTCTGATGTGTGAACTGTATTATTGTAAAGTTTCATTAAAATCCAATCAGTAGTTTTTGTATACTAAGCTGTATAAGTTTTAATTTTCCGAGATGGAAAGTATCTGAAATGTTGACCGGACATAAAATAACTATCATGCAAAATTTTATTTAAATCAGTCCAACAATTTCGGAGATTAGCCCGTACAAATAGACAAACAGACAGAGAAACAAAAAATTTGAAAAAAAAACTGGACTTGTTCTATTTCTCTTCTTACATCCATCCCCCCTGACTCGGTTTTTAGCATTTTTTTTCTATGTACAGACATTCGACCTCTACAGTTTTATTATATGTATGTATAGATTCGTCTTATTAAAATATGAATAATTATTATTCTTTATTCGTCCTTTTTTAAGTACGAATAGCAACAGCCATTCTCATATCAGTAGGCACAATAAAAGCAAAATAAAGGTAAAACGTGGAGAAAGGATAAATCTTAATTAATAAATTTCCTTCAGACATTTCTTCCAGAAGCCCTTCAAATGTGAGAAAATTAATTATTTATTAGTTCACGGAACAACTTTTAAAGTATAAAATCAACTTTAGTATATTTATTTATGAGTATGTAAATAAATATAGACATGATATGTACAAAAAATAGACGGCAAAGATATAAAGAGGATAAAAAAGTCTTATTTTGTAAAAACTAAAGGACGTTTTATTAAACATTCAAATCAACGTATATGCTTTTTAACGTGGAAATATTTTAAATCCGAATATGAAATTCTCTTAAAAAACGGTCCAACTATTTTTAAAAGGTTTGAATAATATTTAAGCTTAAGAAAAAGGGTTTACTGCGAAATTCCGATGGACATTTTCATTTCATACTAACGACTCACCCTCGCTTCGCTCAGGTTCTTCCCTAGGTAAGTTTTAACTGTTAATAAGGAATAGATAGACTATGTATATATTAGAATTCAAGTAGTTTATATCAATTTTTAAGTTCTGTTAATAATTATAAAGTAAGTAGTAAGAAAAAATAAAAATGTGATTTTACGTTTTTCCGTGAGTTTTATTCTATTTTTTTCTTTTCATAAGAACCTTCCTTGGAGTTCAAAGAATATTTGAAAAGTAAAAGAATTAGGCGGCAACATATTTAGCGATTCATTATTATTTCAAAGAAGATTAGATAGATCTATAGATCACCAATAACTTACTAAACCCAGCTTATATCAATAAGGAATTCAATAGAAACGAAAATGCCTTATTACTATTTCAAACAACGCCTTATTATGGCCGCGTCTTGGGACCTATCTAAGCACTTAAATGCTTCTGAAAATTTCAGAAACATTTAAGCTGTCGTTCACAAACTGATATCTTATTGAGCGACTAAAAGGTGCTCAATTTTACTGTATTTTTTTTAATTTCTGTATGTAAGGCATTATCTTTTATCAAATGTGAATCTATTTTCATATTTTTTATAAGTGATTTACACTCGCTTAGCTCGGGTACATCCCTGGATGCGTTTTAATTTTGTTAAAAAAAGTAACCTAAAGTACTTCGTATAACATCCGTTATCTGTGAAAATACCGACAAAATCAGTCCAGCTGTTTCGGAGATTAGCCGGAACAGACAGACAGACAAAATTTAAAAAAAAAAATATTTTTTGTAAGTACCGTATATAATTTTATATGCATTTAATATCAAGCTTTTATATCGACATTACAAACAGATACCTCAATTTCATTTACCTGTATTACTAATGAATACCATTATACCTCAAAGGGTAATTTTTGACAAACAATAAATGTAGTTCTAAATTACCACATGTGTATTTGTAATTCAAATCAAGAATTTTGTGTTTCTAAAATCCAAAGCCATATATGAAATATATATCAGATAAGCTTCAAATATACATCTCCTAATGAAGACCAAAATTTCGGCAGCCATTTTTCAACGTTGTTTTACTTCAAATTGGAACGGAAGCGGAAACGTCAGTTGGCAGAGGCGAGACGCACGCAGGCATACTTTAATGAGTTCCATTGTGACAGAACGTGCCAAAATTCGGTTAACATATTGAAAATTGCTGTGTTTATACGAATTTTGATGTAACCTACATGTCATTTTATAGTTTAACGACTTAGTCTACTTTGGGACTATTTACTTTTTCTATTTTATATACCTATGTACATACATATATTATGTCAATAATTGAATATAAATTTTTAAAAATTTTAATTCTAAAGGTAATTCTACTAAAAATAAATCATATCGTCTATATTATACGAGAAATACATAACTAAGAATATAATAAATGTGAAATGTGTATGTTTGTTTATCCCTCTTTCACGTCGAAACATAGTGACGGATTGGTGTTATTTTTTGTGTGGAGATAGTTGGAGAGCTGGATAGTGCCATAGGCTACTTGTTACCGAAGGAGATTATCTGATATCTACGTATTTCAGAATGAACCCGAGCGAAGCGAACTTTTAAAATTATTTAATAATAATCTGAATAATGTGTCGAAAACAAAGAGAGCAAAATCAAATTTTATTTCCAACTTTCAATCTGGTGATCCTTGCGAAAATGCAGGTGTGAATTATTTTCCAGCAAAAATATTCTACCCTTTTCTAAAATCATACACCGTACTTACGATTCTTATGTTTTTATAAGGTTAAATAAATATGACGCACGTGCAAATTAGAAGAGGTCAACGAGTTCTGAATTTAGCTTTAGAAAATAATCTATGGTATATTTTATTCAAATTTTTATTTATTCAAACAGACATCATTGTATATATTATAATAAAGCTGACTGGGTCAAAGAAGTTCACGGGCCAATAGAAAATATTACAAAGAATGGTGGGCTCAGTTTTTTAGACTAAGTATTATTATTACAACATTTTTTAAATCCCGTTTTGTTTATGTTTCATTCAACAAACGACAACGAGTTATTCCCTCTTTGTTCGGATGGGTTCGTGATTGCCTAACACTAAAATATCATACTCAGTTGCAAACTATAGGAGCATCACCAAATGATCGGGATTTACCGAATAATAAAGTATAACATGCTGTACCACTTAATGTTATATATATATTATTTGGGTTTCAAGAGAAAAAATCAATAGGTATTATTGCAAGTAAAATGGAAATTATTCCACGGTAGTGAAATATATTTTTATTATTTCTTTATTTTTACATTAAAAAATACATTTCACTTGCCGCGGTATTAATAACCCAAACATCATTTATTTTTTTAATGTTGAGAAATAACTTTACGCATACCACCTGTAGACATACAGGTGGTTATTTGAGACTCACAGGCTAGAAAAACCAGTACTTCCCACTAAAACCCAAAACCTCCTCCGTCTTCATGGGGCGTCGCAAGATCGCTTACTCTCAACCACGACGCCCCGACGACAGATCTGCCGAAGCAGACCACAATAACCATGGGATTGCTCCAACGGTTCACTCTACTATCAAAGAAATACCATGAACAACCCGCATGGTACACCGCCCACCAAAGTTAGCCACCTCCCAGTGCCCAAACATTAATAAAATGTCATACAATAAAAGCTTCCACTCTGAAGGTAAAATTTTATTCTTCAATCTTCACTTAAGAAAACAGCCTAAATAATAGAACGAAAATGTGTTTTCTTAATTCCACAGATTATATTCTTAGTAACAATAGCTGATTAAAGATATTTATACTTTGATTAATATTTTTTAATCAGACCTTTGTATTTTTTTAATTTCTTAACAAAAATGTTGACAGTCATTTTTCGTTTCAATTTTTACTGTAACAGAAGAAGTATTTTACGTTTAATGTTACGAAGTTCATATTAAATGAAGCTACGTACTCAGCATTTTAAATTTTTAAATGGCATTCTTTCCATGGTTCTGATATATAGAAGTGTGTTATAATGAAAATGGTAAATGTTCATATGAAGCTTCCTTACAATTTATTTTGAAACTAGCGACTCACCCTCGCTCCGCTCGTTCGTCCCTACTTACGTTTTAACGTTTAGTATAGATTTCTCAGAGATTACATATTTTCCCGCAGTAAAAAATATCCTATATGTTGACCAGAATAACCAGCTATCATCATACCAAATTTCATCAAAACCCTCCAGTGGTTTTTCTGTGATGCGATAACAAACAGACAGACAGACAGACAAAAAGTCTATTTAAATAAGATTTTCCAAAAAATATTAAACACAATGCCTTTAAAATAAAACAAAATTTGTTGTGTAATAATATTCCTCTATAAATCCAAGGCGATGGAAGCTCAGTGGAAAGGCGTTTGCTTGGGAAACCGAGTGAAGCGGGATCAAATCCCGAGTCTCGCACCACTGATATTTCCATAGCAAATCATTTCCATCATGAAAACATCGTGAGGAAACCTGTATGTTTGAGAGAACCTGCGAGAGAGCGTGGTGGACTATAGCCTGAACCCCCTCGCATTTAATAGGAGGCCCGTTCTCAATAGTTAAAAAGGGCTCAATACAAAAATCGCTACGCTACTAGTTAGTTAGAGTTACTATATTGTAAATTTAATATTTCGAAATTAAAAAAAAATACAAACTGTCTTTATTTTTCACCTTCCAGCTAATCTTTTTTCAGTAAGGGCTAAAATAAATCAAAACAAAGCATTCAATTTTGAATCACATAAACGTTTAATATTATTCCTATGTTAAATACATTTATTAATTACAAGTGTACCCGGACCCTATCCGCTGTAGAATGCGTGATAAAACAGTGTTACAGGGCTGTGACTAATACAAAATATTTAAAAAATTACATTATTTCGATGCTATTTCCAAAAATAATATACGTTACTCTCAGTGTTGCCAATTTATGGGGAATTCTCCAAACTGCGGGGAATTTCAAGTCGATTGGGGATTTGTTGGGGATTGGCATTATCCGGGGAAACTCGGGGCATTTTGAATATCGATAAGCCGACCGGGTTCGAACACTTAAGCCTTAAATTACTAACAAGAATCGGACATAGTTTCCACGTCTGAACCAATTCGCTTTTAATTTAAACTATACTAAGTGTTAAAACTGCGCAAATTTTATGATTTTATTTTATTTATATTTATGATTTTTTTTTTTTTTTGAAAAATTAGATTTAAAGGTAATAACACAAAAAATGGAACTCGATCATAATCTAATCTTGTTTATTCATAATTCAAAAATTTAGTTTAAAAAAACAAGTTGTTTATTTACAAAATGTTGTCAAAGTTTTGTTAAAAAATCATAAAAATGTCAAAAATGATAAAAATGTTTTTTAAACTATGTTAAATCCTTATTTTGATAAAATTTATCCAAATTTTTAAAACTACCTTTTAATCTACTGTGCATCCATTAAAGGCCATGATATATTTTAAAATATTAAAATCAATCAAAAATTCATAAAATATCGATAAATTCGAAAAATAATAACATAAATAGATTCTACGGAGATTCTACAAGAATCTGGGTTCCGCAAAAAAAAATAAAACCCATAAAATTGTGAACAAAATCCACGTACGGCGAGCGAAGCGAGGGTAAATCGCTATATATTTTAAATGAATATCTTAGGAGTAACAAGCTACTATTTATATAAACATAAACATAGTTAACCGTGAACACGTACCTAGGGACGAACGCGAGCGAAGCGAGCGCGAGTCGCTAGTAATTTAAATAAATGAATATCTTAGGAGAGCAAGCTACTATTTATGTATACCTTAACATAGCTAACCGCGAAAACGTACCTAGGGACGAACGCGAGCGAAGCGAACGTGAGTCGCTAGTAATTAATATTTGTATTGAAAAGAAGGAAATGAGATTAAACCTTATTCAAGTAGATTCATACAAACACTTTTAAAATAATAATTCTATGGATTGGATCTAATTTGACGACACGTTTAGCTCAGTTTGCAGTGACCCTACATGCTGTGCCAGCGATCGCGGGTTCGAGTCCCGCTGGAGGCATTCATTCGTGTGATAAGTGTTTGTACTCCAGTCATGGGTGTTTATATTTATAATATGTATTTATAGTTATATATGTGTAGTGTTTCAATTATCTGGTATCCATGGTATAACAAAGGCCTCGTAGCTTACCATGGAACTAGAGTGTGCTGTGTGTTTATATGTCCCGACATATTTATTTATTTATTTATGGAATAAATACACTACTATTTTTAAATAAAACTATCTTTTCGGATTTTTTCGCGGACTTATTTTGATTTTTGGTTCCCGAAGTTTCAAATGCTTTACAACAATCATGGTCACGGGAAAGACTAATGACAATCCACAGAAAAAACCAAAAAGATAGTTTTATTTAAAATGTCAAAATTTCGTGTAAATCTAAGAAAGTATTCTACTACTACTTTATTTATAATTATGATACAAATATAAGGCAATCAAAATTATACATAGAACATTTTTAGAATTTTACAGTCTATTTACGAAAAGAAAAGGCTAATTCAGCAATTTTCCTTTTTCCTATTTAGACGCGCTTCATTCAAGAGCTGCTAGACGATTTTCAATGGGCCTTTTTTTCTGAATAATTGTTAAAAAGGCGGAATTCATGGTAGAAATATTCTGAATTCAATAGAAATTTAAAAGGCAAGGCAATCACCATTATAAATTATTATAGTTTAAAAAAATTAAAGAATGAGCTTCCCTCTTCCAATAAACCAAATAGTTCAAATTAGAGTGATTTACTAGAAAAAAAAAATGTTGCCACCCCATGGCTCTTTTGCTTATTAGATAAGATAGGTCTGCACGATCATCAAAGTGATATATTATGTTTTGCAAAGGTTAAATAAAATAAATACGTTGAAGTAAGATAAAACTGACCTTGTATAAATTTTATTTTTATATATAGTGAAGGCATTTCCTATACACATATAAGTGAAGATAATGGTTTGAATTGGTCAACCCTATCCCGAGGGTGATATCGTCCCGATTTCGGAAATCAATTGAGTCGGCGCGGGGCTTCCCACTTGTTTGCGGGCGGCTTGATGTCGTTAGGCAATTTCCATGACGAAAGTGTTGGTAATTAATTGAGAGTTTACATCTGAAGAAAGGGAAAATTTTCTTTAGTTTTGGAAAAGTATTTTGAGATTATTTAATTTAGGAAAAAGACGATGACGATGTGATGATATAAATATAAATAAATATGTTGGGACATTAACACACAGCACTATATAGTTCCATGGTAAGCTACGAGGCCTGTGTTATGGATACCAGATAGTTGATACACTACACATATATAACTTTCAATACATACATATTATAAATATAAACACCCATAACTGTAGTACAAACATTCGTGCTCATCACACAAATGGATGCCTCTAGCGGGACTCGAACCCGCAACCGCTGGCACAGCAAGTAGGGTTTCTGCAAACCGAGCCAAACGAGTCATCAAAAGTACTTACAGTTGTTTTTAATATCAAATATATAATTTTCATAAAATTAATTAATATTTGATATTTTTCATCAAAATTCGTCCCCCTATACATTTATATTCCGTTTCTAATTTAAAAATGAAATATTCGACCTTCAATTCAGCATTTGGCTATACTAGTTAGTTTGTTATCAGTCTTTTCTAAGATTAGCCAAAATTACGTTAGTCAAAGGTCGAAACATAAATAATTGGTTTGGACCTTTGTATTTTGTCAAACCTAGTAATAGAGCATTATATCTAGAGCAATAGACATTACACAATACATAATATGTATACTAGTACTAAAACGGAATAGAAATTATATGATTCAAAAATTAAACCTACCCTCATATTTTCCATATTTCGATTGTTAATGATAATGTACACATTTTATTCAATGTTTACATTACCTTACCTATATTAATTTCTGTATGATTATTTGGAGTTAATTAAAAAAAAATGTTTATTCAATGTAATATTTGGAAAGTAACGACATAATTTAAATATTTTTTTCTCGGAGAAGAACGATGGTATTTATAGTCTCTTGAGATTTACCAAATTCAACGTTCTAAGTCAAAACAACACGTGTATCATTCATGATATACCTATTATTTTGATGATCACTCATTTTTGTTGACATAGAATGACGAAATTTGACAAAAAATCAGTTTAAGAACTCGTAACTGTAGCATTAAGTTCCTACAGGAGAGGATATTTTCCACTGCAAAGTTGAATTTCCTTTAATCCTATTTACCTTTACGGATAATTATGTACATAAATCTCGAAGCGTGCACATGTTCCACTCGTGCTAATCAAATTTTTATTTCAAAGCAACCACGAAACTCTGGATTTTGCCCGTTTTCTTTATCTAATGTAACACTTTTAAAATTATATTATAATTGTTACGAAAAAAATACAATTTATGAATATACTCATTTATATAAGTGTGTTTTTATTGAAGTGAAGTTTCTTTAGAATCGTTGTGATTTGAAACTCGATGAATCGAAAATGCGACATTAAAAAGAGACAAACACACAGACAAGGTGACAGACACATAAATATATATGATTAGGCCGGCAAGAGACTGAGATAGAATACATTGCCATGTTACCATGGTAACCGTTGTTATTGTCTGACAAATATATAATATTATATTCTTTCCGTATATGATATTCTATAAATATATGATTGTAATATGCCTAATATGCCTTATTTAATTATTTGAGATAGAATACATTACACAGGAAGTGAAAAATAATAATATTAATTACTGAATAATATGTAATGTATATTTATGTCAAATAAAATGTAAAATAACTTTTAAACTTATTAATAACTTTTAATATTATGAAAAAAATAAACTTTATAATTATAACTACTACTCCTGATACTCTATATTCATCTCATTCTCTCGTAGGTTACTTTTCTGAAGTTTCACTTCTACAATGTGTGAATTGCATACACACATACTTTTTTTGTTATTTTTATTTACCGATGAATAAAGTAAATAATAAATAATAAATAGTAAATAATAAATAATAAATAGTAAATAATAAATAAATAAAGTCCTCTAATATCTCCTTGCTTTGACAATAGACATTATGCTGCTTGAAAGTCTTAAATATTGCTTTTACTTTCCTTTTTTAGGGTTCCGTAGCCAAATGGCTAAAACGGATGTAACTTTTGAAGTATGTTTACGAAATTTTTGAAAAAAATGAGATAATGATAAAGCTTCCAATCTAATTTCAACGAAAATTATTTTGAAGAAGATACGTAGAGGAAGTTTTTGATTTTTGAGATATTTTCAACTTTTCTCATAGTACCTAATACTATGAAATTCAAAACATAATTATGATGGGTTAACTTAATTTTACTTTTAACGTACCTACCAAATTAGTACGTTTTATGATATGGAAATCTCGGTGTGTGAATGAGACTCGCACTTATCCTTTTTTATGATAAAGATTTTATAGACTATATACGTATTCATTCAAACGTATTATTTTGATTTATATTAATTATGATATCTTGTTGCTGGGAAAATAAAAGATACATAATAACCTGTTCTATATACGCTATTATTCCAAGTTTAGTTATTGAGTCTTTCTGTTTAGTAAGTTTCAGTAACAGCCTGGAGTTGGGAAGTTGGCGGTGTCACCCCCGTACCTCGGAGAGTACGTAAAGCCGTCGGTCTCACCGGTCGTATCGAGTAATCATCCCACCGGAGTATGAAAGTGACAGGAATAGAGAGTGTACTTGTGTCTGCGTGTACACTTGTGCACTATAATATCTCCAGCAGCTCAATGCAGTCTCAATGAGACTGGCCGCTGTGGCCGAAATCGGTCGGGAGGTTATTATTACTATACGCCATTATGGAATCCTTATCTATACAAATAAATAAAATTAGAGTGTTTGCTTGTAATATTAAAATAATCGCTTTTTACAAAATGCATATGGATGTATACACGATAGATACATATACCAAAACAACATTTTTTACAATTTTTGTCTGCCTGTCTATCTGTCTGTTTGTTCCGGCTAATCTCTGAAAGGGCTGGACCGATTTTGACGGGACTTTCACTGGCAGATTGCCGATGTAATAAGTAACTTAGGCTACTTTTATTTTAGAAAAAAAATAGGGTCCCACGTAAAAAAAAGTTTAAAAAAAAGTTTGTTTTGGGAAGCGACCTAGGGACGAACCCGAGAGAAGCGAGGGTATGTCGCTAGTGTTTTTAATAAAATTAAAGTCAGTCTAACTTTGAATGTCATAAATAACAAACTCTAATCGGTACAGAAACGTAGAGCATTCAACTAAGGATGAGTATGTAACAACCAACATTAACACGTCACAGCGTGAAGCCCAACAGTACTGCTAACCGCAATAACCATCTATTTTAAATTATTAGAATCAAAAAAGAACTTTAAAGTTAATACGATAGGGTCTAATTCACTCTAATCATTAAAACGATAAATTCTTCCATTTCACAATAAGGATTGCGAAATTAAAAGAATGTAAGCTCTAAGATAAAGTGCTACAGTTAAATTTTAACTGGCAATATTGTTCTTTGAAGCAACTTAGTATAACGTTGGAAGGCTTTTCATAAGGGTTGTCCCTTTTTTATAAATTTTAATGACATATCAATTTAAATTAATTAATTAAATGTATTTATAATAATAATAATAACAACTTTAATAAAAAAAATATTGTAAGTCATTAAAGCTCTTATCTGTATAAATAGATTAATTTAGGATTTTGATAAAACTTTACAGTATTCTATACTAACATTATAAAGAGGTAAAATTTGTGAATTTGAGGTGCTTTGTGAGATTAAATTTGGTAAAATAGTTTGAGACCCTGCGTAGGACATAGGATTTTATCCCGGAAATCATCCCTTAAGCGGGTGAAAATGGGGATAAATGTTTATATTGGGAAGCAAGCTAGGGACGAACCTGAGTGAAGCAAGGGTGAGTCGCTAGTATAGCTTATATATCAGAGTAACACGTAGGCTATGATTTATAGAGGTATACCTAGTAATAAATGTAATATGCGGAGGGAGTCACAAAAAATACTATTATTGTACTATTTATTTTATCATACTTTATTGCTCATTCTGTAACATATGTATGCATTTGACAAGCCTTTATAATATTTACAAGAACATATTTTAATTTTTAGGGATATTTCTTAAACGTATTTATTGCAAAAAATATCGGTTTTTGTATTGCCTTAAGGGCGGGCTCTCTGTGAATTAAGAAAAAGCAGGTCAAATCTTGACATTTGTATGAATATTGTTACAGTACACGTAAACAAAGAACAATCTTGTAATAGAAAATTTTAATATTTTTTTAATAATGTCAATTTCCCTTTTGAAAAATGTTCTGTTTCTTTCCCACTCACGGAAATATTTCACTAACTATCCTATCATGATTTATTGTACTTTGACACATGTCTAGTTGTCATCTTGTCGTGGTCGGGGGCTCATTACCGTCCGACAATCCAGTTGGGCGTGAAGCTAAGAAACACACTGGGAGATGGCCCATTTCGATGAGCGGTATACTATGCGTGTTGCTCTTGGCACTTCTCTGACAAAAGAGTAGACCGTAGGAGCAACCCTTGATTATTATGTGGTCTACTTCAGCAGACCTACTGTCGAGGCTAGGCGTCGTGGTTGAGTGCATAAACGATCCTGCGACGACCCATTAAGTCGGAGAAGGTTCTGTTCGGTTTTAGTGGGTAGTACTGGTTTATCTAGCCGATGAGTCCCATATATGTATGCAGGCGGTATGCGTAAATGCATTTCCCAACATAAAAAAAAGGTCATATCTTTCTGTGTACTATAGATCTTAACCCGTGCAGCCGTTTTAACGTGAAGGAATTAAAAATCTTATAGCCACACAAACTCTCAAAAATAGTAATCCGATATTATTATATATATAATCTTATATATATTATACGGTATTTCGGTATAAACAACACGTTTGGCTGTGCCAACGGTCGCGGGTTCGAGCCACGCTGGGGGCATTCATTTGTGTGATGAGCACGAATGTTTGTACTCCAGTCAGTCAATTTATAAATGTGTAGAGTATCAACTATCTGGTATCCATAACACAAGCCTCGTAGCTTACTATGGAACTAGATGGTGCTGTGTGTTAATGTCCCAACATATTTATTTATTTATTATTTACTTATTACACGTCTTCTAATAAGAAAATAGTCACAACCCTAATCACAGTTTAATAGAAATACTTGAACGTAACGTGTTTTTCTTTAATATTGTATGCACTTCTCCCTCCCATTTTCTCACTCTTTACTCTCAGTGCCATATACATTAAGCTTTTGTTGGTATCATGTGTCTGGGACTGGGCCAAATTGCATGGTCTTTAGAAAACAAGTGATTAATACATGGTTTTTTCACTGGTATTTGCCCGCGGCTCCTCTCACGTAGATTAATTATTTAAGAATAATTACGCTGCACCTTAGAGCATTTGTTTTAATTTTGAAGCCAACAAAGAATATATATTTGCATATGGAAAATAGAGAACGTGGGTTATTTTTCTATTAATAAACATAACAACAATACATCAACGTTAGTTAATTACTAAAAATGAGTAAATAGAAAAAAAAAAGTAAACTATGAACAGTTTTGGATGAGCTTTATAAATTCCTTTTTAGTTGAATAAAATCTAAAACCTACCTTCGCTTACTACGCTCATAAAGCTGTAACACACAGAATAACTAGCTGTTTTTAAGTATTAATATAGTAGGTACTTTGGTATAATAGGGATGACTTAAGAAAATTTGCCCTGTATAGGATAGAACTCACGACCCTTGGCAATTGTCGCTTATAATCTTTACATAAATTAGTTATATACATATTTTTATTTATTTTACTCAAATATTTAGGACATAAATAAACAAACTTGCAAAATTTTTTTCTGTATAATAATGATATTAAATGAGCATTTTGATAACATCAAATTCTTTTAAAGCTGCAATGATTTAAGTTTTCAAAGGAAGGATTTATATACCTATCCATAATATAATAAAATTCTGAGTCGAATCTGTACATTAAATATTTTATGGAAAATATTATATCTATAGTTTTTAAAATTTTTATCTGTCTGTTTGTCTGTGACAGCATCACGGAAAAACCAATAGAGGGATTTTGATTAAATTTAGTATGATGATGGCTGGTTATCCGTGTCAACATAAAGGATACTTTTTACTGCGGGAAAATATCTCATCTCTGAGAAATCTATACTAAACGATAAATGCAACGGGGACGAACCCAAGCGGAGCGAGGGTGAGTCGCTAGTTTTATATAGATTTGCCCAGTTTTTTTTCTTACAACTTTAAAGAAAAGTTTTATTTCACAGTTTAACGACATCTAACGAGGTTATCGTAAAGCCTTTATGGAGGCTATAAAGCTACTCTTTACGACGTAATAATTATTTAAAAAAACCCTTCTAATATAATATATTCAAATACTTTTATATTAAACATTAAAAAACTTCTTAAAATACATAATACTTCGTCTTATCGCCCCGACCGATAAAAGGGTCCATTCATTTTTAACCAGCTTGAATAAAAAGTACGTACTCAACTCATAGGTACTTATTTTTTATGTATATACATATAGTAAACAATGTCACGTCAATTGTATACTATTTTCATGACTGTTTTTGAATTTATAGGTCCTGTATACGTTTAAAAAAACCATTTCTAAAGGCTATAGAGTGAAATAATTTCAAAATCATTTTGAAGACGGTATGCCTTTTGTTTTAAAATACGCAGCTCTAATTATAAGGCTTTTTCAACAAAAACATCAAATAAGGTACCTATTGTACACGAAAAATTCTGTTTCAATATTTTTACCTTTCTAATGAATTGTAGTCAAGTTACGTTTTTTTTTTTTTTCATTTCACTTCATACTATCATATTTAACTTTACACCATTATTTAAAAATAGAATGTAAATGAATAAAAATAGAGAACATTTTACTCCTTATTACCTCATCCATACTTAATATTATAAATGCAAAAGTAACTCTGTTTGTTTGTTTGTTAACTTTTCACAACTAAATGGCTGAACTGATTGAGATGAAAATTGGTGTGGAGATAGTTTGAGTCCCTGGAAGAGACATAGCTTGGTTTTTACCCCGGAAATCATCCCTTAAGGTGGTGAAAAAGAGATTGGAAGTTTGTATTGGAAATCAATAATTTCTCAAGTAAGGGATATAAAACTCATCATATCAATGTATATATAGTCTATCTATTCCATACTAACCATCAAAACGTACCTTTTTTTTTTAAGAGATTCAGTGACAAACGAGCAGACAGACTACCTGATGGAAAACAGTACCTGTCGCCCATAATACCTACGGTTCATGCACTTAGGTTGTAAGTAACAAAAATGCAGAACCACAGGTGCGTTGTCACTGTGAGGACTAAGATGATATGCCTCTTGCCTGTAATTGCGCTGGCTACCTTATTCTTCAAACCGGAACACAACAATGCAATCATTGTTACTTGGCGGCAGAAATAGATAAGGGGGTGGTACCCATCCAGTCGGACTCCTCAGGCTTGACAGAGTCCTACCACCGATAAAGAGTCCTACCATCGGTGAATAGGACTAGGAATGAACCCAAGCGAAGCGAGGCTGATTCGCTAGTTAATATGTAAAAATATGTCAGACTAAAAGATATCTATAAGCTATATTCTCTTATTATCTCAGTTTATTAAGAAACCACATTAACAACAAAGATAAAATCTCTAGATTTTATTGGAATTTCTTAAGACGTCAAGTGCACGTTTCCCCCGAAAGCTTAGGGTCCTTAGCCCGATTTACTTGAATCTTTATTACCGAAGTAATCTTGCCAACATCTGTATACTTATAAGTTCTGCTTATAAGGCACTGGTAGGTAATAGATAACGCGATGGCTTGAGAAACCTAGTGAACCGGGTTCAAACCCCGAGTCTTGCACCTATGATGTTGTCATGTGTGAATCATTTTCAACATAATTAACAATGGGTTTACGGTGAAGGAAAACTTGTCTGAGAGAACCTAGCAAGTTTTCAAAAGACATGTGAAGTCCGCCAACCCGCACTTGGCCAGCGTGGTGGACTATGGCCTGATGCTCACGTGAAGAGACGTACCCAGCAGTTAGATATTAAAAAGGGCTAAATACATACAAAAATACATACATAAAGAAAGACAGTTCGAATGTAATATGGCTTTATCATTTAACATTCTCTTATATGTAAAGTTATTACATCATTATATTATTACCCATCTTAGCATAAATGAGATTCTTGAATTTATTGATGTAGTAACATGTAAACTTTGTACTTAAAATCAATGTTGGAAATTGTAAAACCATACTTCATTTTTACTATTTTTATATACTATTATTTTCGTCAACTTGAATGCCACATTGGTTTAGTGGATAGTATGTGAGATTGCAGATCCGTAGGTCCTAGGTTCGAGATCTAGGATAGGTCAAGTATAGTAACTGCGCATTTTTCTTAAGAAATTCTAGTAATAATCAATGACAAAATGTCTAGTTTTTGAAGTTTCAAACATTTATATATGTTAATGCTTTTCCTCTCTTTTTTCCGGTAATACACATAATATAAAACAATAGCGAGTTCGAGTATAAGCGACCACCACCGTTAATAAAGACGCGATAAAAAACAACCACTTTTTAACAATAACAACTAAACTAAATAATAAATAAATAAATTATTATTATTATTTATTATATATAAGTAGGGCCACTACAAACTGAATCAAACGTGTCGACAATAATATTTTTGTTGATGTTGAATATATGAATAATTAGTATTATTTATTATATTATTGACAACACGTTAAATTATTTCGCTATTTTCTTTTAGAATAGTGTTGTGTCAATAATTGGAGTAGTGTCGGTGACCGATACTATTATTTTATACCATCTAGTATATATTCTAGCATACAATATAACTTTTCCCATTTACATGGGGTACGAATGTCGTTGAACCACATATGTCGAGGTAGAGATGCGTCTAACATGGCTTTACTGCCAGGACGAAATATCTCCATTATCTTTGATAATCCAAAATGAACGGTAATACTATTTTAGGAAGGTTTAAATTATATTGAAAGATTATATACTTACGCTTGTATAGTAACAATACACCATTTACATAATATGATTTTCAGAAAATGTAGGTTCTTGTTAGCGATGGATCGTTGTCATAAAAATTTGGCTTGACTTAATCTATATATATAATAAAATTCTGAGTCGAATCTGTACATTAAATATTTTTTGGAAAATCTTATTGAAATAGTCATTATTATCGATACAGAGGCCGAATCTATAGTTTTTAGAGTGATGAATTTGTCGGTCTGTCTGGGAACGTATCACGAGAAAACCACTGGACAAATTTTGATGAAATTTGGTATCATGATAGCTGGTAATCCGGGTCATCGTTTAGGATACTTTTTACTGCAGGAAATTATCTCATCTCTGAGAAATCTATACTAAACCTTAAAACATAACGAGGCGAACCCGAGTGGAGGGAGGGTTCGCCTGTCTTCTCTTACCACATCACAGAAAAAACCACTGGAGGGATTTTTATAAAATTTGGTATGATGATAGCTGGATATCCGGGTCAACATATAGGATACTTTTTACCACGGGAGATTATCTCATTCCCACGGGAGTACACGTTATAACACAACCCAAAAAATATTTATGATCATAATTTCTTGAAACTTGGTATAAATGATTTTCAATACAATTAAATAAGTACGTGTTTTAGCGTTTTTTAAAATTCATCCCAGAAGGAGATAAAATAAGGGATGAAAATTTGTATGCAACCTACCTTTTTAAAGTTTTTTTGTTGTAGTTTTAGCGCGAGCGAAGCCGCGGGTTTTGCTAGTATATTATATATCACATAATGACTCTGAATATACTGGACAGAAGAATTACACATTTGAAGTATACATATTTTAAAAAGCTTTTTGCTTTGGTGTTAAAGAGGCATACAAAATTCAGCCATTATTAAGTTACATTTTAATTAAACATGCTTTCGTTTTAACGTTGTCGGTTATTAGGAAGCTTATTAAAATATACATTATATATGTTTAAAATCAATATAAATATGTAGTATCTACCCTCCATGAGAGTCCGATCTGATGACAATTCTATACGACCAAAAAACACTTTTGAGATTTTTGTACTGAAAAATGCAACAAAAGTTATTCTACCGCAAGACCTAATTTAGGACCTAATTTAGCAATATTATCGATTGAATTCATACATTTTGCGTAATATAGTGTTAATAATTATATACCATTTGTTACTTTACGTTATAAATATAGTAATCCGCAGTAATATTCTGTTAGCGATCTATACAGCGTATAACCTAAGCTTAATACACGCTCTAATAGAGCCGTGCCTTTGATGTTATTCCAATAGGCATGCCACATCGAAGCTTTCGTGTTTCCGGGATCGAATAAATATCTTTTCCGTTTCAAAAAACGTGCGGTACGTTTTTGTATTATGTAACAAACAGTAGGGTGAAAGTTTTATTCTTTTCTTTTTTAACATTTTATAATTTTATCTAATAATAAAATAATATATATAAATATATTTCGTGTATCTCGGAAACGGCCCTAACGAGTGTATCAAATTTAGACTTATATAAGTTTTTAGTTTTAGTTTCACTTTGCTTTGCAAATGTTTGTGATACTTACATTGTCGTCAATAGAAGATAACCTCGTTCAGTAACGGGCGCCTATGCCGAGCAAAGTACGTCGCCCAGATGCTGTAATTATTAAAAAAGTAAATAAATGATATTTATATCATCATCATTCACTGCTTTTAACATCCCACTACTGGGTAGGGCTGCAAGGGGGCTCAGCCCTTAGTCCACCACGCTTAGTCCACCAAATTGGCAGCTTTCACGTCTTTCAAAAACTAATTATGATCTCTCAGAAATCCTCGGATTATAAATAAATCGGATAAATCCTCACTTTCTTTCCCAAAATTAACCCAATATTTATTATCCCTTACATACAATATGTAGACCAAAATTCCAACACAGATTACTAGTACTTAAGTACAGACACCTAAATTGTGTATTATTTTCTTTATGTATTGAAAACATCCCCTAAATCCCAGATTATACAAATAAAACCCTCATAAAGCTTACCTTTGTAAAATCGCTTTCCATACGTCATACTTTACAAGATCAAATGAACCGGGCCGTCAGAATATAACTTTACATATTTATTATCATTTACTTTACATATTTATTGTCTCACGTAGGATAAATATATAAGAAGTATTACAATATTGTACACAATTATTATTTTAAAAGAGCAACTGTTGAGTTCCTCGCCGGCTCTTTTCAGCAGAACTGCCCACCGAGCCGGTAGTAGATTCCTCACGGACAGACTACACTGACATTTAATTCAAATTTAAAATGTAAAATAGACGATTCAAAAGTGATTGTAAAAGTCTATTTGAATAAAGTATATTTTGATTTGATTTGATATTGTATTATGATATTTGAATAAATAATTTAGGTGATTCTCTAAAGAAGGTGATTCTCTATGGAAGAATTAAACCATATTTTATTTTAACTATTTATTTGTTAGGTTCTTTTAAACATGTAGGTTTTCTCACGATTTTTAATGTTTTCCTTCACCGTAAGACCAGTGGTAATAAATAAATATATGTTGGGACATTAACAAACTTTCAACACATTCAACACAAACAAACACAACACAAACAAACACATTCGTGCTCATCACACAAGCATCACAGCAAGTAGGGTCACTACATTTTATTCAGACTAGCGGACCTAGTAGTTTGACATGGTTCTGCCATAGACCTTGAATCTTGAAATTTAAATGAAAATAGGATCTCCGCCGCAGCGCTACCTATGGATTCCTACAGCTGAGAACCATTTAGGTGACTCCACAAGAACACTTTGTTAGGTTCTTTTAAACATGTAGGTTTTCTCACGATTTTTAATGTTTTCCTTCACCGTAAGACCAGTGGTAATAAATAAATATATGTTGGGACATTAACAAACTTTCAACACATTCAACACAAACAAACACAACACAAACAAACACATTCGTGCTCATCACACAAGCATCACAGCAAGTAGGGTCACTACATTTTATTCAGACTAGCGGACCTAGTAGTTTGACATGGTTCTGCCATAGACCTTGAATCTTGAAATTTAAATGAAAATAGGATCTCCGCCGCAGCGCTACCTATGGATTCCTACAGCTGAGAACCATTTAGGTGACTCCACAAGAACACTTTTGTGTTCATATCAAAATCGGTCAAGCCGTTTAGGAGTTGAAGGATAACGAACACACGCACAATGGAATCCATACTAATATTATAAATGAGAGTTTGTTTGCTTGCTTATTTGTCCTTGTTTTTGTGTTTGCTTGTTCGTCCTTGTTTTTTGTTTGAGATAGTTGGAGGGCTGTACATAAGGTACTTTTTATCACAGGAGATTATCTCACACCCATGGGAAAATACGTTATAATACAACCCACAACAACTCATCATACCTACTCGTATGTATATATAATATACAGTCTATCTGTTCCATACTAACCGTTAAAACGTACCTACGGACGAACCCGAGCGAAGCGAAGGTGAGCCGCTAGTTTTATTTAAAAATATAATATTTTGTTTACTTTAATTAATAAAACTTAATTTTATGATTTGCAATATATTGTCTCTTGTGCATATTTCCTACTACTGTATTGTTCCTTTGTTCTATTTCTTCCTCTTTTGTGTGTGAGTTTTTATTATTATTATTATTATTGAGTATATTGTCGAAATTATTAAACTGACATTTAATTTATAATGTAAAATTAACGATAAAAAAATGTAAGTGTAAAAATCTATTTGAATCAAGGAGATTTTGATTTATTTGATCTTTTTTTTAAATCTATTAAAATTCAAACAGATACTGAAAAATTTAACTCCAAAAAGCTCCATTTTCATAAATAAATGAGGTTTCTTTTGCAAACGCATTTACAATACAAACAGACAGTACTTTTTTAATATTAGTATGAATATGACAGTGGAAACATAACCTATAACAATTGCACAGAAGCCAACCCATGATTAAATTCCGCTCTCTCGAACTACCAGTCTTGGATTTAGATCTGCATGTGGTGTAAGCTATAAGCATATATGTATGTAAGTATGTATTATGTACACGAATACGAGTATGTACATAGACCGACAAAAAAAATCATTTACGCGTATATATTTATAAATAGGCAAAAATAAAATAATTCAGTGCCTTTTTTTCCTCTGTTTGTCATCCGATTTTCTTCGTTTTTTTTTGGATGTAGTAGCTATTGACAACTAGTGTCATGAATAAAAAAATTGGAAACAGTTTTATTTTTATATACATACATAGGTAAATTCTATATATATATGTTTTCCTCAAACTTTCAATAATAATTATTATGATCGAATTTCGACCAATAGATTAAAATAAATAAAATATTTTTTTTATAATGGCTTAAATCACCACCGCTCCGCTCGGGTTCATCCCTAGGAATATTTTAGCGATTGGTATGGATTTCTCAAAGATGAGATATTTTCCCACAGTAAAAAGTATCCTATATGTTGACCCGGATAACCAGCTATCACCATACCAAATTTCATCAAAATCTTTCCAGTGGTTTTCTGGTAATATGTTCCCAAACAGACAGACAAACAGACACACAGAAAGACAGACAGTATGACAGACAAACAGACAGACAGATAGAAATTCTAAAAACTATAGATTCAGCCTCTGTATCGACAATAATGACTATTTCAATAAGATTTTTCAAAAAATATTTAATGTACAAATTCTACTCGGTATTTTATTATATAGGTAAAACTACGTATGGATTCAGCCCTGTTTTTAACGTCCCACTGCTGAGCACGAGCCTCCCTTCAATACCAGGGGGGATCAGGTTATAATCCACCACGCTGGCCAAGTGCGGGTTGGCGGATTTCACATGTCTTTCGAAAACTTGCTATGTAGCTTCTCTCAGACATGCAGGTTTCCTCATGATGTTTTCCTTCACTGTAAGGCAAGTGGTAATAGTGTTAGAAATGATACGCACATGAAAATATCAGAGCTGCGAGACCCAGAATTTGAACCCGCTTCACTCGGATTCCCAAGCTAGCGAGTTACCACTGGGCTACCACTGCCTTCTAAAAAAACTACTAGTAAGTACAGGTAAAACTACATTTTAAATAAGTTTTTCGATTCCCTTACCGACAAACACTATTTAATCGCTGTATTTCTTTGAATTGTACCAACATCGGGCAATCGAGACTAAACGCAGCCACTCCGACGAGTCACTCTGTTCTGGGGCTTATATTACGTGACGGACGGACATCCATTATCTACATTGACCATTAGATTTTACCTGTAACTTTACTTTACTATATACATACGAGTATATAGACGTCCTCCAGTTACAGGCGAAATAGAATGTTATAGTACGAATAGAACGTTACAGTCGGAGATATACATATACTACTATTATAATATTAGACATTAATTTCTGTACTGTTCTCTTTTTTTTTACGAAATTTTAGTGTCTGAGTAGTGTCTATATGTAAATGTACGGGAATTGTGTCCAAGCTCTCCAAACTCCTTGCTCCACGTGAAACCCATTTTTAAGTGTTATCTTCTACGCAGTGCGGTACATTAAAAATGTTGAGCCGGTTCGAAAACTTTTTAACTACACCAGATATTTAGACACGTGTTCCCACAGCCGCTGATACAACATACAACAATATACAGAATTCCTCTTGATATTTTCCTTCACTTCAAACTTACAAATCTTGTTGAAAATGATTCTTACATAAGAGTACGATACCTGGGGTTTGAATCCACTTTACTTGGTTTTGAAAGCAAGCGCGATTGCACACAACTACCACTGCCTTAAAAATAATTTTACTAAAACAGTTATTGTGAACTACATATATATTATGTTTAAAGAATTAAAATAACTTACAGATTTTACTTGTCTTCATTATTTATAGTACCTGGACGACCGAGCTTCGCTCGAAGTTTTTTTTTCTTATGTCATATTTTTTAGATAAAAAAAAAACTAAAAACTTGAATAAATACAAAAAAAAAACAAAAGTAGAAACTTAGTATCCGACCCAGATTCGAACCCGGACACCTGTGAATGTCAATCTTGCACCTCAGCAGCTTAACCACGATGCATATAGCTAGCGTAAGAAATTATCGACCATATTTTGCGTGAAATAATGCGAAAGGAAACCGCATGAAAACTCGAAACACGCGTTTTCTCAGACATAAGACTAATCTAGATCAATTTTTCGCCACCAAAAACCCCACATACCAAATTTCAGCGAAATCGTTAGAGCCGTTTCCGAGATCATCGGTATAAATAAATAACTATACAAGAATTGCTCGTTTAAATATATTATATTTTACGTACCCAAGGCGCAAATAAAATATCATGTTCTGTCCCATATAAAATTCTCTTTGCGATTCACTTGTACGAACTATGCCAGTAATATGCATAACTGGTCCCCTAACATTGACCTTATATTTAAATTGAGATAAAAAACTTCATTTTTTGTATTAGCAAAGTAAATAATTAAATAAAATCTTCAAATTGCTTAGAAAAATTAAATAAATATATAAACTGTATGTATGTTATCATTTTTTGTTTATTTATATTTATAATATACTAGCGGCTCAAAACAAAAACAAATCTATCCCAAGGAAACTGTACATTTTTCCGGGATAAAAAGTAACCTATATGCTATTCCAGACTATAATCTATCTCTGTGCTAAATTTCATTCAGTTCCGTTTAGCCGTTCTGGCGTGCTTGAGTAACAAACATCCAAACATTCAAACATCCATCTAAACTTTCACATTTATAATATTAGTAAGATTATTATAATATTAGTAAGATTATTAATTAAAAAATCTCATAACTATGCTGTATTTAAAAAAAACTGTGAAACTTTTGCTGAGGTACTCTTAATACTGAAATTCATTTATTTATTTTGTACGTAAATAAAAATAGTATGTAAATAAAAATACAGTATCTAAATAATACAGTATTTGAAAATTTTATGACGTGGTCAAAAAATGTCATCCGCATATATTTTTTTATGTTTTCTAGCAAGAAATTATTATTTTGTTAACTATGCAGATGATTTTTCATAGTAAGGAGCGTGTTTTGATATAAAGCCATTTGAAGGAGCCAGTCATGCGGCAACTTTCCACTTACCTCGTTTGACAAATTTAAATTTTCACTTCATCGGTTTTTTTTTTTAAATAACATATTTCATTTATTCTCTTGAGTTTTCATGGTAGAAAGTGTTAGGTTGTTATATATGGAAAATAAATAATATTCTTTCATAAGGCATTTAAGTATTCGCTTCGTTCTTCTTATATTCGATAAAGATATAAAAATTGTGTTTTTTTTTCTAGAAAAGACACCTATATATAAACTTAAAAACAAAACCTTATCTAAATACAAAATTTAATCCACAAATTCAAATTGACAACACGTTTTGGCTCAGTTTGTAGTGACCCTACTTGCTGTGTACGTCGCGGGTTCGAGTCCCGCTGGAGGCATTCATTTGTATGATGAGCACGAATGTTTGTATTCCAGTCATGGGTGTTTATATTTATAATATGTGTGTATTTAAAGTTATATAATATGTGTAGTGTATCAACTGTCTGGTATCCATAACACAAGCCTCGTAGCTTACCGTGGAACTAGATGGTATTGTGTGTCAGCCATATTTATTATTATTAATCCAAATCTTGGAGCCGTTTCCGAAATACACGTAAAAAATTTATATATAATATACAAAAATTGCACATTG
Organism: Argynnis bischoffii washingtonia; assembly: GCA_033884665.1. Classification (NCBI taxonomy): domain Eukaryota; kingdom Metazoa; phylum Arthropoda; class Insecta; order Lepidoptera; family Nymphalidae; genus Argynnis; species Argynnis bischoffii. Next base: position 2,289,016 of record CM066619.1, on the reverse strand, counting down.
TCTACGTCCTAAGTCAGGGAGAAGGCGTCTAAAGTGAGAGCCGCGACGGAGATGGCTGAACTACTCCAGTTACATATTTATGTAATTTTACATACATATTTACATATGTTTTTAAAAAAAAACTTGTTTTTGACGACACGTTTGGCTCAGTTTGTAGTGACCCTACTTGCTGTGCCAGCGGTCGCGGGTACGGAAGGCGTAATTACGCCTCCCGTAGTCAAAATTATATTTTTGTACCATTTGCTGTAGAAACCCTTAGCCCATGAAGTCATGAAGGCATTTCTTAAAATACATAACACCTCGTCTTATCGCCTCTACTGGTGAAAGGAAAGCTGGCTCGTTTTTCGCCCAAACAATCGGCGCCCATCCAGCGGGGCAATGCGGCTAGCATTCTTGCCACTATTCCACGCGAAAATGACTTGTACAGTAATAATTAAGTGTATATTTGTTTTGTATATTTGTAATCTTTTTCAAATATAAAAAAAAGAATTGCTCATTTAATATGTTAAGATATCGAACAGACGGCTTTTATTGTGCTTCGTTGTAATTATATATGATAATCATTTCTCAGACTAATCACGCACAAAGATGAAAATTTTTACTTTGTAGATGAATTCTCTCGAAGCCTTGTACACATAGAGTCGTTAGACACGACAATTTTGTCGCATTCGTGTAAAATTAATTATTATTATTATTTCCAAAAAGTATATAAGAGCCAGGCTAAAATTCAAAGATTTTGCTATAGCCATGGTGGAGTTTAGCTATCCTCTTTCCGGTTCCATCATCAGATCACAGAACAGCTCGATGGTACCATTTTTTGGCGTTATCATACGAATGTTTACATTTTCAAAACTCCTTATTGAAGCTACACATTTAATAGCGGCAGTGGTAACGCGCTCGCTTGGGAAACCAAGTGAAGCGAGATCAAATCCCGGGTCTCGCACCTCTAATATTTTCATGTGCAAGTCATTTCTAACATGATTACCACTTGCCTTACGGTGAAGGAAAACATCGCGAGGAAACCTGCATGTCTGAGAGAACCTAACAAATTTTCGAAAGACATGCGAACCTGCACTTGGCCAGCGTGGTGGACTATGGCCTGATCCCCCTCATATTGAAGGGAGGCCCGTGCCCAGCAGTGGAAGGTCAAAAAGGGCTAAATACATTTAAAAACGCCTTTTAACGATTCATTGCATAGTTAATAACGTAAGCTAATAAAGCGTGTCATAATGTTTTAGAACTCAAATTAGCCAATTTTCATTTGTACCACAAAATAAGTACTGACTTAATAATTGGAAACACAATTATGGATATAAAATCCCTCCATTTCGTATTAATTAACATTCGCTCGACGTTGATTGGATCCACTGAAATTCACATGTCATTTCAGTATATTACTTTTGTACATACATACATATATACATACATATGTAGGTAGGGTAGGTAAGTAAGTATTATATTCCGTAGAATATGACGCTTTAAAATTATCTTCCTTCAACATTTTATAGGCATATTTTAATCTATGTCTTCAAATACCTCGTTGGTCTAGTGAAGATCTGATGGTTCTGAGTTCGAGTTACGGGTAGGGCCGTGTAGTAGAAAGGTTTTCTACTACACAGGGAAGTTCACGGTGTTTCACTCTGTGCCTATATTATATTATAGTACCTGGACGACTGAGCTTCGCTCGGAGTTCTTTTTTATTATATCGTATTTTTAAGATTAAAAAAAAACTAAAAACTTGAATAAATACAAAAAAAAAAAACAAAAGTAAAAATTTTCTATCCAGCTGGGATCCGAACCCGGACACTTGTGTTTGTCAATCTTGCGCCTTGGCTGCTTGACCACGATGCTTATGCCTGAGCGGAAGAAATTAGCAACCATATTTTACGTGTAATAATACAAAGTAAAACCACATGAAAACTCGAAAACGTAGATCGATTTTTCGCCCCCGAAAACCCACACATTTCAAATTTCTGCGAAATCGTTGGAACTGTTTCTTTTTTGTCCGTTGTCTGTGCGTTTGTAAGCGATAATTTCAGAAATATATTAACCGATTTCGGTGTGGTTTTCACTAATGAATTGTGAAAAGCTTCACTTAACATGTAGTATTTTTTACAATCGGTTCATAAATAAAAAAGTACGAACTAGAGTGAAGCGAGGATGAGCCGCTAGTGTATAATATGTATGTATACTTGAATAGTAATGGCTAATTTTCTATGAAAATGCAAATTTCTCTTTTGTATCATACAAGTAATAACATTTTCACTTCCTTTATATTCTATAGTAAGTATATAGGATATAGATTAGGATCTAATAATTCTAACAATTGACCGATGCCCTTCAACAATGGGGTACTTGACAGGTTAACAGCGACCCTTGCATCCTCGACAAAAGCTCTTCAATTTCCACTTAGATTGTATTAACCACATATAAAGTCAATCGTATTTTAAAGTCTCTTTTAGAAATTTCTTATCTATTTAAGTAATCTTAGTGTTAAGTAATAAGGTGAAGTATACGAGTTTTCCATTTGTAGCTTTTTCTCCGTCATACCGGAAATGACTAGGAAAACTTCTTTTTTTAATTACAGTACCTGAGCGACCGAGCTTTGCTCGGAGTTTTTGGTTAAAAATTCTTTTTTTTTTAATTTGGCTTAATACAAAAAAAAACTAAAAACTTAAATAAATACAAAATTAAATAAATAAAAGCAAAATCTTTGTATCCGACCGGATTCGAACACATCTGTAATAGTTTCACCCGCGTTCAAACTACAAAAAAAAATGTTTGCTTTATGTTATAACTAATATTATAAGCTCCACTACCGCAACTTTTTGCACATTATTCTACTCCATCTTTTCAAAGTTAGAAGGAGAGAGTACAATGATACACGTATACCTACCAAAAATACTGTCTTTTTCGCCAATCTTCTTTGACTATCTTTTCCCCAATCTTCTTCGCCTGTCTTCTTCGCCTTCTTCACCGCCTTCCTTCTTCGCCTGTCTTCTTCGCCCAACGTCTTCTCTTCTCTTCCGTTCTATTACGTTCCATTCCGGTCCGGTCACGATACGGTTACGGTCCGGTCACGGTCCGGTCACGTTCCGGTTATGGTCCGGTTACGGTCCGGTCACGCTCCGGTTACGGTCCGGTCACGGTCCGGTTACGGTCCGGTCACGGTCCGGTCACGTTCCGGTCACGTTCCGGTTACGGTCCGGTTACGGTCCGGTCACGCTCCGGATACGGTCCGGTGACGGTCCAGTCACGGTCCGGTCACGCTCCGGATACGGTCTGGTTACTGTCCGGATACGGTCCGGTTACGGTCCGGTCACGGTCCGGTCACGGTCCGGTCACAGTCCGGTGACGTTCCGGTTACGGTCCGGTCACGGTCCGGTTACGGTCCGGTCACGGTCCGGTCACGCTCCAAATACGGTCCGGTGACGGTCCGGTCACGGTCCGGTCACGTTCCGGTTACGGTCCGGTTACGGTCCGGTCACGCTCCGGATACGGTCCGGTGACGGTCCGGTCACGGTCCGGTCCGGTCACAGTCCGGTCACGTTCCGGTTACGGTCCGGTTACGGTCCGGTCACGCTCCGGATACGGTCCGGTGACGGTCCGGTCACGGTCCGGTCACGCTCCGGATACGGTCCGGTGACGGTCCGGTCACGGTCCGGTCACGCTCCGGATACGGTCCGGTGACGGTCCGGTCACGGTACGGTCACGGTACGGTTACGGTCCGGTCACGGTCCGGTCACGGTCCGGTCATGGTCCGGTTACGATCCGGTTACGGTCCGGTCACGGTTCGGCCACGGTACGGTCACGCTCCGGATACGGTCTGGATACGGTCCGGTCACGGTCCGGTGACGTTCCGGTTACGGTCCGGTTACGGTCCGGTTACGGTCCGGTGACGTTCCGGTTACGGTCCGCTTACGGTCCGGTCACGCTCCGGATACGGTCCGGTCATGGTACGGTCCGGTCACGTTCCCGTTACGGTCTGGTTACGGTCCGGTCACGCTCCGGTGACGGTCCGGTCACGGTCCGGTCACAGTCCGGTGATGTTCCGGTTACGGTCCGGTCACGGTCCGGTCACGGTCCGGTTACGGTCCGGTCACGCTCCGGTTACGGTCCGGTCACGGTCCGGTCACGTTCCGCTTATGGTCCGGTTACGGTCCGGTCACGCTCCGGTCACGGTCCGGTCACGGTTCGGTCACGCTCCGGATACGGTCCGGTCACGGTCCGGTCACGTTCCGGTCACGGTCCGGTGACGTTCCGGTTACGGTCCGGTGACGTTCCGGTTACGGTCCGCTTACGGTCCGGTCACGCTCCGGATACGGTCCGGTCATGGTACGGTCCGGTCACGGTCCGGTCACGTTCCCGTTACGGTCCGGTCACGGTCCGGTCACGGTCCGGTCACGGTCCGGTCTTGGTCCGGTTACGACCCGGTTACGTTCCGGTTTACAGTCCGGGCACGGTCCGTTCCGTTCCGTGCCGGTTCCGCTCCGGTTACGTTCCATTCGGTTACGGTCCGCTTACGGTCCGGTAGCGGTCCGTGCTGTCCCGTCTCGTCCCCTCCCATTGATTATTTAGATTTTTAGGTTAGCAAGAGAAAAAAAGACAGGATGTGTATCGAGTTATTATTTATATTAAATTTGTTACCTATAAAGGTATGGCATAATCCAGGGACACTAGGCTACTTTATAAGTTCCTTAAGCCATGACTCATCTTCTACAATCGAAGGATTATTACGAAGAAGCTGGAGTGCCGGAACCGGAACATAGCCGAGTATGAATTCTGAATTTCATAAATAATGAAGAGAAACACTACTTCAGCTAACTACCAATTTTATTTATCTGACACTAGCTAGGAGCGTAGGACTTAGGACTCACCTCACTTCGCGCGGGTTCGTCCCTAAGTACATTTTAACGGTTAATATTGAATATTGAGACAGTCGATCACTTGCATTGTGTAAAACAAAAACAAATTTATTCCACGGAAATCGTACGTTTTTTCGGGTTAAAAAAAAATCAATTTGCTATTCCAGACTATAATCTATCCCTGTGCTTTTCATTCAGATCCGTTCAGCCGTTCTGGTATGATTGAGTAACAAACATCCATCCAAACCTTCGCATTTATAATATTCAAATTAATTATAACATTTTATTATAGGGATTAAATTAATATACTAGCGACTCACGCTCGCTTCGCTCGCGTTCGTCCCTACGTACGGCTAGGTAAGGTACGTTTTCACGGTTAGCTACGTTTAGGTATACATAAATAGTAGCTTGCTACTCCTAAAATATTCATTTAATTTAAATTGTATAGCGATTTACCCTCGTTTTACTCGGGTGCGTACGCCGTACGCGGATTTTGTTCACAATTTTATGGGTTTTAGAATTTTTTCGCGGAACCCTGATTCTTTTTCTAAAATAAAAGTAGCCTAAGTTACTCCCTATAACATCAGCTATCTGCCAGTGAAAATCCCATCAAAATCGGTCCAGCCGTTTCAGAGATTAGCCGGAACAAACAGACCAAAAGACAGACAGACAGACAGACACACAAAAATTGAAAAAATGTTGTTTTGGTATATATACCAAAACAACATTTTTTTATATATGTACCGTGTGTACACATCCATATGCATTTAGTAAAAAGCGGTTATTTTAATATTACAAACAGACACTCCAATTTTATTTATCTGTAGATATATATATATATATATATATATATATATATATATATATATATATATATATATATATATATATATATATATATATATATATATCTTGTAATATAGCATATTATGCCACATTTTTAAAATTTTGATGAGTTTGATAAAAGTATCTTTATCTTCGTAATATCCTAATTCGCTACATAAATAATATAATATTAAATAATATTAAAAATTATATAATTCAATTGCCTCCTGTGAGGATTGAACTCACGACCCCTGGTTTACAAGACCAGTGCTCTGCCACTGAGCTAAAGAGGCTTACAAATTACAGCACTGTTTTCCACATTATAAAATAACCGGTGATTGTAATGTTGGCATATTTAAAAAAATCCAACAATATATCATTGGATGTTTTTTTCAGGCATACCAACATCACAATTAGAATTATAATTCTCACTGAAATATAAAAGTATTTGTATGTTGGTACTTCCTTATCCCGGAACCGGAGTAACCTAACCTATTTATTCATTGAGCTATAAAGTCATATGATTTTATTATATAATTTACGTAATGCAATGACTAACATGTACATCTGTAGACAGTAAAATTCAAAGGCAAGAAAACAATTCCATTACATGTAGACTAAAAAAATATTATCTGTAAGCAAATACTATATCTCATTTTCTTCCTATCTCGGAAATCAAACTGAAAACAAATCGTAGTGGTATATTACTACATATTTTTTTTTCCATGCACCCTCGAATTTTGTATGAAGCGTAACACAAAAACAAACTTTCACATTTATTATAATAGTAGTTTAATTATTTCCATTTTATTAACAAACATATTTTTCTTCACAGTTCCTAAATTTATGTACACCGTACATAACATCAAAGAGAATGTATTCGATATATTCGATTATACTTCTTATAATATACACTATCCAAGAATAAGGTGAAGGAAAATATCGTGAGGAAACCTACATAACTAAGAGAACCTAGCAAGTTTTCAAAAGACATGCTCAGTCCGCCAACCCGCACTTGGCCAGCGTGGCGGACTATGGCCTGGTTGGTCCCCCTCGTATTGAAGGGGGGCCCGTGTCCAGCAGTGGAACGTCAAAAAGGGCTGAATAGCTATAAATTAAGATTTATATGAAAAAAAAATGAAAATTTTGCCTTGCAATCTGAGATATTATAAAAATATCGTAATGATATTTCAATGCCTCCTGTGAGGATTGAACTCACGACCCCTGGTCTACAAGACCAGTGCTCTGCCACTGAGCTAAAGAGGCTTGCGACGCTGTTTCACATATTACACAACACAACTTATCTTTCTAAAATTATTTATTATCTTTAACAAAATATTATAAAAATATCAATCAAATAGTAATCAATATTTTTATTTAGTACTAGCGACTCACCCTCGCTTCGGTCGCGTTCGTCCCTAGGTACGTTTTCACGGTTAGCTATGTTTATACATAAATAGTAGCTTGCTACTTCTAAGATATTCATTTAAATTATATAGCGATTTACAGTCGCTTCGCTCGGATGCGTTCGCCGTACGCGGATTTTGTTCACAATTTCATGGGTTTTAAAATTTTTGCGGAACCCTGATTCTTTTTCTAAAATACAGACAGGCAGACAAAAATTCTAAAAACTATAGATTCAGTCTCTGCATCGATAAAAATGTCTATTTCAATAAGATTTTCCAAAAAATATTTAAGGTACAGATTCGGCTTAGTTAGAATTTTATTATATGTATAGATATTCAATATTATTTAAGTTTAGTTCTTTATTATAATTATTATTATATTATTACATTTTTTTTAATTTTATATAACTATTATAATAGGAACTAAATTTAAATAAATAATATGTAATATTCAAAAAGAAAAAAAGTACGCACTTTTAAATATTAATTTTAAATATTTTAACCATAGGCACCTACATTTTTTTGCATCTTTTAATTATTTATAACTACATTTTGCCTATAGTAAATCTATACTAATATAATATATTATTATAAAGAGATAAAGTTTATGAGTTTGTGAATTTGTGAGTTTGTGAGATTAGATGAAATTTGGTAGGAAGATAGAGACTCTGGGAAAGATATAGGATACTTTTTATCCCGGAAATCATCCCTTAGGGGGGTGAAAATTGAGATGAAAGTTTGTATTGGAAAGCAACCTAGGACGAACCCGAGCGAAGCGAGGGTGAGTCGCTAGTTTTACATAAAACTGTACTATATAATAATTACTAGGTGTAAAAACCTAATTATAATCATTACAGTAGTTATTAAGTAAACTTTGAATTCTCGTATCTAATACAAATTTTTTAAGTATCGGACAATCTGAAGACTATTCTGGCAGCAACATCAAGTCGAGGCTATACTAAGTTACATAGCTTTGCACGACCATACCATTACTTCTATGATATGTACAAAAATTCAAGCCAATAGATAAGTAAAATAAAAATATAATAAGTAAATAAAGATCACTTATTATTAAAATTCCTCATAACGCTCTCGAAAAGTGTTCAGAATTTTTGAACAGCTAGACTTTCAATAGACTGTCTCCGTTTCCGTTTCCGAAATGAGTTTAAAAGTTTAAATACCATAGACAGACACCCAGATCAAGCAAAACTACCCCTGGTTTTGCATAAGAATTTAAAAAATAATTAAAAAATAACGTGCTTTAATAGGTAAATTGGTTAAAATCAGTTAATTTGAATGTATTCATTCTCTATACACGAAAACAAATATAAAATGTCTCAAATAAAATGGTATCAGGTAAAAAATCCTTGCCTCCTGTGAGGTTTGAACTCACGACCCCTGGTTTACGAGACCAGTGCTCTACCACTGAGCTAAAGAGGCTGATGATGCTACATTGTTTATTACTAGACATAACACCCACTTTGTCAGGTTCTTCTATATATTAATATGTGAAGAAAAAACGCGTACAGACAAAAAGAGTATGAGCTTTGACATAGTTAAACTTTATAAAAAGAAGGGAGGAAAAAAGGTAAAATTTGGTAACTTTCTTTGCCCAGACTGGAGTAATATTCGATATTTCATACTGACATATAAAGCCGAAAAATAAGTAGAAGAGTTTGTTTATTTAAACGCGCCAATCTCTGTAAAAATTATTTTGCATGTACGAGTAATAGTCTAAATATTGAGGAAGGTTATTGGCTATATAACTTTGACTAAAAACTTCAATAACTTATATCCTCCTTGATATCTTCTTCTTTTTAGAACTTTAAAAGAGCTAAAACCTATCTAAATATTGAAATTAATTCATGTTTTTAATTGAATAATAGTATTTTCTTCAAGGAACACTGAAAATCACCTACTAAAAGCAGGGCTCAGATGTAACCCGTTCAATTTTAAACCGGTTTTGGTCATTAACCCCAAAGTGAAATGCTTTTCGGTTTAAGGTTTCTGTTATGTTCTTTAACCGATTAAAACCGGGAGAACGCTCTTTGACGAATTTAGGTTCCATGAATAAAATTAACCGGTTAAAATGAGTTTTTGTGTGTTTACATTTAACGCGTCTTTGCTAATGGTGAATGACTTAGTAAAAGAACGCATGCATGTTTCTTACTTATGAATGAATTCTCCGGTTGATATCGGTCTCAAAACCGAAATCCAACCATTCTCTAAGAATAACCGTTAACCATTATTATTTCGGTTTACTAAACCGTTAATTTTTATTAACCGGTTAAAGAGCGAGCGATGAATTAACCATTACATTACCGAAATAAACCGTTTTTTTTTAACCGGTTCCAAGCCCTGACTAAAAGAACCTATAATCGTTTTCACTTTTCACACATTTTTAGGATATAGTACGTGCTCTCTTGATAATGATTTTCCATCATTATTAGCAAAAAATATATCATTTGCTATTCAACGACGCAATACATATCTTCATAAAATTAACGATGTAACTGAATCTTGTGTTACTAACATGCATACTTACCCATGGTTCGTTTACTTAGAATAATTGTTTTTATGGACAATATATACTTTTTTACAGCAGGATTCCAGAAAACGCTTAAAAGCTTCTATTGTTAAATACAAAAAAAAACGTATGTGTGTTAAAAGCTTTAACTACACACTTAATAATTTTATATAATACTAGCGAGTAGCGACTCATCCTCGTTCCGCTCGGGTTCGTCCCTAGTTATGTTTTAACGTTCAGTATAGATTTCTCAAAGATGAAATATTTTACCGCAGTAAAAAGTATCTCATATATTGACCCGAATTACCAGCTGTCATCATACCAAATTTCATCAAAATCTGTCCAGTAGTTTTCTCGTGGTGCCTTCTCAGATAGATAGACAGACAGACAAAAATTCTAAAAACTATAAATTCGGCCTCTGTATCGATAATAATAGATATTTTAATAATATTTTCCAAAAAATATTTAATTTACAGATTCGACTCAAAATCACTTAGGATTTTATTATATGTTCAAAGTAGCAACACATTCTTTTCATTTAGAACTTACTATCACCCAATCAGTGTGGAAAGATTAAATTTAATCCGGAGTGCGCGTTCGATTTCTGTCGTGTGTAAAATATTTGTGAGTCGTACAGTGCACGATGTTTGAGCTGGTCTGGTTAAAAGGAGTTTAAATGTGAATATATTAACAAAGAAGAAAGGCAGAAAACCACTCTAGTAACTCACTAAACTACCTTAACATAAAATACCGTTTTAAATAAAAATCTGTTGTAAATTTTATAAATTTAAAATATATGTTAAAGCGCTTGGTTCTTGAAGTACTTTTCTTCAACAAGCTTTTATAACTAATTAAAATGAACTTTTATGTAAAAACTTCGTGATGTTTTTTTAAAACATTAGAAAGAAACAAGTACCGCTAACGTTTGAGAATAATATTGTGTGTTTTTCGAATTATAAATATTAACAGTGCTATTAAAATATAATTTAGTTATGAACTAGCGGTTCACCCTCGTTTCGCTCGGGTTCGCCTCTAGACAAACAAAAACAAATGTATCCCAAGGAAACTGTACATTTTTCGGGATAAAAAGTAGCCTATTTGTTATTCTAATATATGAACTATATTATAGTAAATTTTCATTAAAATCCAATCAGTTGTTTTTGTGTACCAATCTGTATAAGTTACTATAGTTTTTTAACAATCCCACAAGAATTCTTTAATTTTCTGGAATTAAAAATATCTAAGATGTTGACGGAGGATATAAGGTACCACCATACAAAATTTCATTTAAATTGGTCTAACAGTTTCGGAGATTAGCCCGTATAAACAGACAAATAGACAGAGAAACAAAAAAATTGAAAAAAATAACTGGATTTATTCTATTTCTCTTCTTACATCCTCCTGAGAGGTTTTTAGCTTTATTTTCTATGTACAGACATTCGACTTGTACAATTTTATTACATGTATAGATATATTACATATAAATACATCAGAGATGAAAGTATTAAGGTATTGATGAATAATAAGAAGATGCCTCCGACTGTATAATACTATGTTTCTTCGCCAACTTGTTCTCATCTTTATAATTCGTTTTTTTAATAACGCGGGTTTTTAATAACGTCTCCACAAAAGAAGCCACAAGCGCAAACTAATAATTATAGATTATAGAGGATTATAGATATTTTACTCATTTGAGAGTCCTCCATCGTAATCATAAGTCAATTATTTTGAAACACTAAAAAAATCAAGCAATATGACCTCCCCATAGAACTCCATGTTTCTGAAAGATGCTCGCTACTGCGGTAACCCAATTTAACTGGATAGTTAATATAACGGTATAGATTTTTGTCTATATAATAAATTCATTGCTATGTGTCCTGTAAAAATGTCATTGTACTATCAGCCTCTTTAGCTCAGTGGTAGAGCACTGGTCTCGTAAACCAGGGGTCGTGAGTTCAAACCTCACAGGAGGCAACTTTTTTAAGCGTAGTACGTACCTACCATATGAAATATAAAATGTTATGAAAATTGTTTCAGTTAAATATAAAGACCAAATTAACAGATTTTTAATATTTATCTGTTTGTCTATTGATTAGTCTAATCTTGATTAGTCTAATTATTTCATAATTATACATGTAAGAATGTAAACCAAGTAAGTTTTGTTCCTAGAAATATCCTAATATTAATACGTTTAATTTTATGTTTCAATAGATCTTATTCAAACTAAATGTTTAAAAGCCATTTTCTCACTTTAACAGTAAAATATATGCATACTTAATCTATTATTGCAACGTGGTTAAAGCTCTTGATTTTTATGAACGAATGATAAGAAACATATTTTTTTGTACACATTAACATGCATGCATTCTTATTACCGCATATACAATAAACCACTTCATTTATATTATATAATAAGTTTTGTAAGACAAAACTATAGTTACTTTTATAGTTTTATAGTTTTGTTGTTTTTGACACTTGTCATTCTTTTTTGGGATAAATAAATAAATAAATAAATAAATAAATAAATAAATAAATAAATAAATAAATAAATAAATAAATAAATAAATAAATAAATAAATAAATCTCAAATCGCTAGTGGAATTAAAAATATAGTTTTAGGTAATCGTTTAAAAATGATGAATTTCAGAAAAAAGGATCACTTCGTACTCAAGTCGGTTGTTTGTTTTTTTTTGTATGTGCATGTCACGCTATATCTTGGGAAATTATTGACAGAATTTCATTTTAACCCCCGACGCAAAAATAGGGGTGTTATAAGTTTGACGTCGGTGTCTGTCTGTCTGTGTGTGTGTATCTGTCTGTGGCATCATAGCTCTCAAGGGATGGACCGATTTCGATGCGTTTTTTTTCATTTACAAGCCAGTTTCCTAGCGGTTATTCTAAGCTATGTGTAGTTAATATCAGTCCAGCAGTGAAAGAGTATCAGCTCTTTTCCAAAATTATTTACTTTTTAAGGGTTGTTCCTTAAACTAAGTATTCTTTGCGTAGGGGGTTCTTTAAATTTTTAAGTCTATTAATTAGGCCAATGGCGAAATAAAGTTCTGAAACAATTAGATATATGTATAACAATAATGCTTATAATATTATACGCCTCTTTAGCTCAGTGGCAGAGCACTGGTCTTGTAAACCAGGGGTCGTGAGTTCAATCCTCACAGGAGGCAAATATGAATAATAAATTAGTTGTTTTTAACTTTTTTTAACTCCAGATAATTACTTACACAAAAAATAAACTAACGTAGAAACTTCTACTTTGAAAATTTTTGTATTCGGTTATTAAGGATATTATGTTATTCTAATACATACATATAAACATCAGTTGTACGTATGTTCGTTATATTTCTCCTCATAAACAGCTTGACCGATTTTAATAAAATGTTTTTATGTTTTAGTGAGGTCACCGGGATGGTTCTTAGCTATATTTTAATATAGTACGTGGCACAGTTGTCAAAATAGATTTTTTTTTTTAATTTCCTGGCCAAACAAGTAGAACACCTGTCTCCCAGGTCCGATAAATTGATGATATTTAGGTACAATATCCGTTTTCGTTTAAATATACTCCAATATACTTGTGATTTGAAAAATAACAATTTCATTTATACTAAAGATTTTATTCCAAAACAAAATTGAACTCCTTTCTATCCCTATTCTAAATAATAGCAACTATCGTACGTATCTGTCTGTTATTGAAAGTTTATTTAAATCATCACTTGGACTTAGGAAGCTTTTACTGTATCTGGTTGAAAATATGTATTTATACTCCAACGGAACTCTTGTTTTTTTTCTAAAATAAAGGATAATCTAAGTATTTCCTTTCATGAGCTAAGTAATCCCATTATCTTAAAGATTTCGCCATCACGAGAAGAAATATATGTATTTTTGAGTGTACCTAATCTTATAATAACAATGCTGCAATGGAGGGAAAACTTTTGTATTTAAAACTCATACTTCTAAGCACAAAAAGCATAATAATAAAGAGACTTAACGACTGCAAAATACTTAAGCAAACGGTCGTATAGAAGAAAAAACCAATATACCTATGAGATACAATGTAAATAAACTACGTTATTGTAATTTAAATCATTTTTTGTTAATATCGTTAATGAGCTCTGACAGTTCTTCTCGGTAAATTTAAAATAGTGTAAAATTAAGTTTAATACGAGCTTTGTTTGGCGTTTGAGATATAAAAAATACGTTTTTTCAGAAAAAACATCTACATATAAAGATAATTTTACAAAGCAAAACTTATCTAAATACAAAATTTGATCTAAATCGTTAGCGCCATTTCCGAGATACACGAAATAATTTTATGTAAGTTTATACATTAGGGTGTCCCAAGACATTAGGGAGATTTTTATTTTCGCGAAATCAAATACGCATGTCGCATACCCTCCTTATTTTCTTATGACCTAAATAACTAAAATAATAAATAATATATAAATAAAATTATCTTTTTGGATTTTTTCGCGGATTTATTTTGATTTTTGGTTCCCAACGTTTTGAATGCTTTACAGCAATCATGGGAGAAACGTCGTTAACCAAAAATCAAAATAAATCTGCGAAAAAATCCAAAAAGATAGTTTTATTTAAAATGTCAAATATTTGCGTAAATCTACGAAAGTATTAAATAAATATTATTGTGATTATATCACGATAACCAGTGTCGACTTGATGCCAAACATAAGGCAAGACAATTTGTATGAAGTAATGTAGCTAGATTCTGAAACTCAAAAGTATTTGAGTATTAAACTAACAATATAGCCAAATCTATACATATAATAAAATTCTAACTAAGCCGAATCAGTACATTCAATATTTTTTGGAAAATCTTACTGAAATAAACATTATTACCGATACAGAGGCCAAATCTATAGTTTTTAGAATTTTTGTCTGTCTGTTTCTGTCTGTCTTTCTGTCTGTGAACGCATTACGGAAAAAACACTGGAGGGATTTTGATGAAATTAGGTATGATGATAGTTTGTTATCCGGGTCAACATATAGGATACTTTTTACTGCGGGAAAATATCTCGTCGCTGAGAAATCTAAAACGTAAAAACGTAAGTTAGTATGAACTCGAGCGAAGCGAGAGTGAGTCGCTAGTTTATTTATATAACCGTATAGTGATCTACAAAGTTCTTAAAGCTTAAACTTTGTGTAGCTGCTTTAGAAATGGTTTTATCAATTTACTATAATAAAGCAGTAACTTAGTGAAATCTGTACATGAAATATTTTTTTATAAACAATGACTGTAACGTATGATGTATACAATATAGACCCCAAAACAATAGTTATTAAATTTGTTGTCTGTTTGTTTGTATGTCTGTTTGTGTGTGCGCGTTTCACGCAAAAAGTAATGAACCGATTTCAACGAAATTTGGTGAAGTGATAACTTATTATTCTGGTCAACATTTCAAATACCTTTTACTTCAGGAAAATCTTTCTTTCCCACGGAAAATCACAATAACTGGTTGTACCGATTACTACTTAGAAACCTTCCGCTGGCTAAACCTTAAGACATAATCAAAACAATATACTGAAAAAATGTAGGTCTTGAAAAGGCCAACAGAAAAATTGCCAATAGTATATGTCTATCTTCTAAGATACACTCGCAAGACTTATTCTTATCTATACCAATAATAAAACTAACTTTCAAATCGATGTGCGCGTTTCACGCAAAAAGTACTGAACCGATTTTAACTAAATTTTGTGTAGTGATAACTTATTTATTACTCGGGTCAACATTTAGGATACCATTTACTACAGGCAATTTTTTCATTACCACGGGAAAACGCAATACCTGGTTCTATCGAGTGGTCCTTAGATTTTTTTATGGCTAACGCTGGCTAAACCTCAAGAGATATATCAAAACAATGTACTAGAAAATTGTAGGTCTTAAAAAGTTATACCGACAAGTTCGCAATAGTATATGTCTATCTCCTAAGGTACATTCGCAATTATTATTTTTATTCACTACTCGCAACTCACTGACTGACTTATCAACGTTCAGCTCAAGCCGATGATGATAGACAAACACCACAAAAAAGCCAGCTTATATATCCATACTAATATTAAATGCGAAATCCGAGCGAAGCGAGGGTTAGCCGCTAATAATAAATATTATTGAAAAAGGTCAATACTTCTGTAATTAATCAACCATATAACTAAGCCTCTTTAGCTCAGTGGTAGAGCACTGGTCTCGTAAACCAGGGGTCGTGAGTTCAATCCTCACAGGAGGCATGCTATCTTGTACAAAAATTTATATAATAAGCTAACCTACATTTTTTTATATTTACTCAACCAACAAAGCCACAGGCAAAAAATCGTTACGTAATAATAAGTTGGCTGTATGCTTAACTTCTTCCATTATATTTTTCTCCATGGATGTGTGTGCCGTAGGTAAATTGTAAAAGCCGTGAAATTATAACTTCACTAGTAAAATTATAATAGCCCGGATTTTTATCAATCGTCTCCTTTTCTTACTAACACATAATAACACAGTGCAATGTTAGGTATAATTTTTCCTATACTAATATTAAAAATAGGAAGAATTTGATTGTTTATTTGTTTGCTTGCACCGAATAGGCTTCGAAACTACTGAACCAAATAAAATGAAATTGAGTAAGAAGATAGTTTGAGACCCTGGGAAGGATATAGGATAGTTTTTATCGCGGAAATCATCCCTTAAAAATAATATAAATAAAAAATAATTAAAGTGAACATGGGGATGAAAGTTTGTATGGGGAATCAACCTAGGGACGAACCCGAGCGAAGCGAGGGTGAGTCGCTAGTTTATTATAATTTTACAATTTACGTGCGACATATTATGTACGCATAGCTTTATATGCCTTCTATAAAAAAAAATATTTTTTCACTAAATTGTTGCTTCACTACGTCTAAAATACAGTCAGGTTAGTACCTGTTATTAAATTCTCTACAATTTTTAATATTGGCAATTGCTTCAACATGGCGATAGTTTCATAATAAACTTTTAAAGGTTAAACATATTTAATATTTTAATTTAATTAACACGACAATGTTCAATGAATATGGAATTAAGCGATAACATTGAGTATTGACACAATAGACTCGGTTATAAACAACTTCTACATGTGAAAGTTTTGTATTTAAAATTTAAATTAACTTTAGATAACCCTATTATTGAAATACTGCCTGATTTACCGAGGTGAAGTTTTTGGTTTTTTTTATCATTCTTGAATACGAAACGTTTTAGTTCTATGTTTCTGAAACGAACAGCTAAGTTATGGAACACCCTTCCAGCATCCGTGTTTCCTGCCACATATAACATAAGTACCTTCAAGGCAAGAGTGAATAGGCATCTTTTAGGCAAGCGCGCTCCAACCTAGACCTCATCAGTGCTTAAGCGTTGATTGTCGTCAAGCGCAAGCCTAACAATAAAAAATAAAAAAAAAGAACAGCGACATCTATTGGTATGTTCAGTACTACATTTTTTGTAAACTATGTTTTTTATATAAATGCGTTGCTCGAAAAAGGCACAAGTCCATGGCATGGAATATCTGTATGCTAAGATTCATTGGAATCAGTTTTAGAATTGGCTATTTGACAATTCTAACGATAAAATATTTAATCTATTGGAGACAGTAGCTTATGGGTCCACAATAATTATACAATATGTTTTTTGCATTAAAATAAATTGTAAATATCTCATTTTTGAAAAATAAATTTGAGTTTTTTTATCTGTGGATTACAAATACTGAAACGCTGGCGGCCATGTTTGTGCAGCGTGTGACGTCACATCGCACATAACAAAACATCGTGTGTTTTATCGTTTGCAGTTTGCTGAGAAGATCACTCTAAAATATTTTAATTAGTGCTTGTGAGAAGTTTAACGAAATGGAGCCGGGTTACACAAAAGCTGATAGTGCAAATTTACCAAAAATAGATTCATTTATGGTTGCAAATTTTTTTGCATGTAATCCTGACTTTTGCTCAGCCGAGTTTCGGAATGTAAAAACTTCCGTGTAAGTACCGAAATGAACAAAGTAATTATGTATAATTTATTGGTAAAAGTTAATTCTTATTTTGCCGACAGAACCCATCACACTGTATTGGATGTAATTTTCCATATCATTAGGCAGCTGTTGAGTGACATAAATATATATGTATATATTACTTTTAAAAATAATAAAAACAATACTTTTAAAATTAATAAAAATAATGTCATAAAAATAATTGTTTTTATGACAAGTTTTATGTACAAAATACTGGATTAAGTTTAATTTATTTTCAGTAAATCAGAGGCTAAATTGACTGCTTTTAAATACTTACATCGAAGTGAACTTCACAAAAAAAAATTGCAGATTTATCAGATGTAAAATTCAACTCTCGGCGTGCTAATTGTAACCACTGCTTTCAACGTTTAGGACATTTAGGGACGTATATAAACAATTTGTCAGGATATTTAATTGTAGAACTTTTACACATAGGTACGGCACACGTCTTGTAGCTTGTCATTTTCATAAAAAATATTTATATTCTAAATATATATATATATATATATATTAACTTATATTGTTATTCCCAATGAAAAAGCTGCACTTTTAGCTTAAAATATGTTTAAGAGTTGGAGCATCGTAGCATGGAAAATATAATATAACATGTTATATTCTCCATGCATCGTAGTTAGCTTTACTTAGTTTATTAAAATATGACGTCACAGCCAGGAATGTCACGTGATGTGCTGTTTTCGCGCTACTTTCAAATTACTGAAAGATTAATATATTTTTTTCCGAATAAATAACGCTTTTTTCAGAAAAAAATAATTGTAAGAGGTATAAAATGAACCTACGTATGTTTTAAAATATCTTTCCGAAAACTGTCAAATAGCCAATTTCTGCGTGGTAAAGTAATAAGACATTTAAACAATAGTAGCCCAGTAGTAACAGACCTGCTTGTTAAACCGAGTGAAGCAGTTCAAATCCCGAGTCTCGCAACTCTGATATTTTCATGTGCGAAACATTTCCATCATGATTACCACTTGTTTTACGGTGAAGGAAAACATCGTGAGGAAACCCAAGGAAAAGTAAAAGAGATGAAATGAAGTGTTTCAACCCGCACTAGGTCAGCATGGTGGACTATGGGCTCATCCCCTTCGCATTGAAGGGAGGCCCGTGCCGAGTACAGAGTACTAGGACGTTAAAAAGGCTGAATACACACATCTTTAAGGTTTTCCCAATATTACAGAATTTGTAAGCATTTTTCACGCGCGAATTTTTGCGTAAATTTTTAAAGCACACGTAGTTACGGGTTAAGATACATAATACTTTCCACGTTAACATAATAAAAAAATCCTCGTAAATATAAAGTGTACTAGCAATATGCTGATTATAACCTATTTTCTCGTGTCAAGAAAAAAAATATTATTATATATTTAATTTACTTCATCTAGTAATCATCATTCATTAATAAAGGAATTGTCATTGATTTTTAACGCTCCATAATTATTTTTTGTATATTTTCTTAAATTATCCGCGAGCTAGTGAACATTTTGGGGTAGGTTATTGAAGCACTACAGAAAATTTTGTACTTGTCCTTGAAGGACCCCTAAATGAGACAGTCGAGGTATGGCTGACGGGTAGCGGCACTCTAGCAACCCTTGTTTTTTTTTTCATCTAGCAGGTAAAAAATCTATCATATTAATCTGGCTTTTTAGGATTATTTGTCTCTATGTACCTATATTACTCTCAAACAAACTGCCTCAAGAACATGTTTTTTCATTTCTTTAAAAAACCATTTTGCAACAGTCGGGTTAACATTTAGACCCAACTGATTGGTCTGGCTTTTTGATTTTTTAATTCCTTAAATATCTAACTTAAGGATACATAAATTTCAAAACACCTAATTTTTTTAAAAAAAAGAAATTTCCCTTAAAAAAAATACAAGGGTTGCTAGGGTGCCGCTACCCGTCAGCCATACGTCAACTATCTTATTTAGGGGTCCTACAAGGAAAATTACAAAATTTTCTGTAGTGACTCAAGAACCTACCCTAATATGTTCATCAGCTCTCCTACCAATATTTAAATTTCAATATATATATTGTGGTATTCAAACACTTATATAACTTACGTATTTTACTATACTTTATTTCCTATTAAAAAAAACGGCAAATTATTGTGCAGATGCCTGTGAATAGGTATAATAGATGGTACAGTTTTACCGGTGGTAGGACTCTGTCAAGCCTGAGGAGTCCGACTGGATGGGTACCACCCCCTTATCTATTTCTGCCGCCAAGCAACAATCATTGCATTGTTGTGTTCCGGTTTAAAGGATAAGGTAGCCAGCGCAATTACAGGCAAGAGGCATATCATCTTAGTCCTCACAGTGACAACGCACCTGTGGTTCTGCATTTTTGTTACTTAAAACCTAAGTGCATTAACCGTAGGTGTTATGGGCGACAGGTGCTGCTTTCCATCAGGTGGTCTGTCTGCTCGTTTGTCACTGAATGTCATAAAAAAAAAACAGTGCAATATATTGTATGGTAGTTACCTTTACAATATACATGGTAGATAAATATATTTTATTTTAACGTCCTTAATTAATAATTATAAATACATAGGTTCATATCAACTTATACATTTATATACAATTAAACAAAGACAGAACAGTTCAGAAACTTTTTCTTCTCTTTTCCATTTTTAGGGTTCCGTATCCAAAGGGTAAAACGGGACCCTATTACTAAGACTCCGCTATACGTCCGTCTGTCTGTCTATTCGTCTGTCACCAGGCTGTATCTCATGAACCGTGATAGTTAGACAGTTGAAATTTTCACAGATGATGTATTTCTGTTGCCGCTATAACGACAAATACTAAAAAACAGAATGAAATAAATACTTAAGGGGCTCCCATACAACAAACGTGATTTTTTGCTCATTTTTGCTCGATATTGATAAGGGCAACAGGTAGACGCTTGAAATATTCACAGAATATTTAGTTACATATTCATTTTAAGAATAATTAAATTAAAATAAAACAAATACTTAAGGGGGGCTCCCATACAACAGACATGATTTTCTTACCGTTTTTATAGAAAATGGTACGGAACCCTTCGGCCGGTTTTTTATGTACTATCTAATATCTATTAAAAATGTAGTATCATATGTGTATGTTGCCCTCAAATTTCAATAATGATTATGGTAAATTACGAATATTAGTGTCTAGTATATTCTATTCAGTGCAAAGGCTACCATTCTCATCCATAGGCATATAAATTACATAATACGGTGAAGGAAAACATCGTGAGGAAACCTGCATGTCTGAGAGAACCTAATAAGTTTTCGAAAGATATGTAAAGGCCGCCAACCCGCACTTGGCCAGCGTGGTGTCCACCACGCTGGCCAAATGCGGGTATGGCCTGATCCCCCTCGTATTGAAGGGAGGCCCGTGCCCAGCAGTTGGACGTTAAAAGGGCTGAATACAATATATGCTGCACATCTGTTATCTATACAGATAAATAAAATTGAAGTGTCTGTTTTTTAATGTCAAAATAACAGCTTTTTAATAAATACATATGAAATTATATACGTTACTTATAATAAAAGAACAATTATAAAAAAAAAACTGTTTGTTCCGGCTAATCTCCGAACGGCTGGCCCAATTTTGGTGGGACTTTCACTGGCAGATAGCTGATGTTATAAGGAGTAACTTATGCTACTGTTATTTAAAAAATAAAGGAATAACTTTCCGCGCAAAAAATTAAAACAACTACGCTCGGATGCATTTTGTACTTATAATTTTACATTTTTATTTCGGATATCCGAGTCTCGGTTTCGGTGCTCCATAAATCTCTATTTTCACATACAAGTAACGCCATCTTTTGACAAATTTTGCAACAGTACCCTGTGTTATTTATGTTTATCAATGAGGTCTCATTGCGAACAAAGAAAAAATTGTTAAAATAAATGTCAATAGATGACATTACATGTACAGATTTGTTATTAAAGTTGTGTTAAATTAACAAAAGATAAAAAAATACACACTAAAAAGGTGTATTATTGTTTTAAAAAATATCCTAAATGACGGGAAACGAAATAATGCGCCTGTAAATCAAATTCGCGTAATTTAACTGATTATATCAGGAATCTGACGATGGGTTTGCAGTGCATATTCACAGATGGCGCTTTTACTTTTATGAATTGCTTATCACGGTTAAAAATTGTTAAAAGCTCAAATTTTTTTATTCAAATGCAGAACTAATTTTACAATATTTACCATACCTTAGTTTGCACATATTTATAAAATAAAACAGTTTAACTATTTGCGAATCAATATGTCTATTCAATATCTATATAATGTATTATCTATTCAAGCAAACAAAAATAGCCCGAAGAATAACCCGAATTAGCGCTGTCTAATTTCTTTGAATGTAAAGAGGCATCCATATTAGCATAGTATTATGTGATTTGTGGTTTATCTGTTTATTTTTATCCATTTTAACGTAAAGGAGTAAAAAACAAACAAACACACGTACATACAAACTTTTGCATTTTTAACAATAGGTTGTGCGACGTAACAAGCAAGATTAGATTTATCTTATACTAGCGACTCACCCTCGCTTCGCTTCGGGTTCGTCCCTAGACAAAAACAAATCTATCCCACGGGAACCGTACATTTTTCCGAGATGCTATATAGCCTATAGCCTTCCTCAGTTAACAGGCTATCTAATGCAAAAAGAATTTTTCAAATCGGATCAGTAGTTCCTGAGATTAACGCGTTCAACCAAACAAACAAACAAATAAACAAACTCTTCAGCTTTATAATATTAGTATAGATAACACTACAAGTTAATTCAATTGGAATATGTGAAGTGATATAGGATGATATGATACATTCGCGTATACATCGTAAAGTCCTGGGTTCGAGTCCAAGTTGGTGTTATAACTTCTAAAAGAAATTCTTGGCAACACATAGATTGAACTTAGCCACAATTAATGAAAATTTCTTAAAAGAGTATTGTTTTTTCCGATGAAATTTTCAAGTTGAGATTAATATACAGTAAAAAGATATATGTAATTATACAATAAAAATGTACCTATTTATGCTTCTTCAATAAAAACTTCTTATTTACTCTAAAGATATTATTTTATTAAAACTAGCAAACAACCTATAATTAATTATAACAAACATTTATTTGCTTAGTGCTCTTCCTTTTGGCTTGAGTCTGTTACTTATGATTCTTTGTCTTTCTTCCTCCTTAGCATTTAACATATCTTGATACCTTTTTTTAGCGAAATCTACTTCTGAACATAATGTTACTATTTTTGTAGCATAATCTTGCTGTTTAAGCATTCGCTTCTTTTGTTTTTGCTGTAATTAAAAATATATTGTACAATTAATAATTAATGACATTGCATACTGATTTATTTATTTATTTGCATCTAATTAGAACGGCAGTGCCACTTACACTAACTAGATTACACATACATTATAAATTAATTACAAACATAAAAGGAAAAAGAAAAAAGAAACATTAGAAATAAAATTAAATATTATTTGGGTTCTGAGAATATTAGTAACAGGGTTATTCAATATTCTCAGCATAACTTAGTACTAAATGTTTAAGAATAAATTAAGTTTTTAAATAATATCTTTAGTGAATAACTTTATATAAGAAGAGAATTATTTAAGACAATTTTACTATCAGTATTGAAAAGAAAGATTTTATATATATATATATATATATATATATATATATATATATATATATATATATATATATATATATATATATTCTTTTCAATACTGATAGTAAACTTTTCTAAAATAATTCTCTTCTTATATAAAGTATATATATATATATATATATATATATATATATATATATATATATATATATATATATATTTTTTTTGGGTAAAGAATGTGAAACAATACAGTATAAAAAATCTTGAGTGTTCTGAACATAGAAACTTAGTGTTTTTGATTATATTTCATATTTTTACAAACTTAAAAATATTACGCTTATTACAGGCAAAGTAATTGTATTAATTGCACTATAGAAATTATTCACATCATTAAAAAAAATATGATTGGCTCAAAAAATAGATAAAACATAAAAACTAGTGAAAAGCACATTAAGAAGTTTAAAAAGTTAAGAATTACATTTTTAATACATTTATAATATTAGCGATGATAAAGAATGCATAAAATTAACCATTAATTTATTGTGAGTAACCATTTTCTTGTGACAACAAAATATTAAACTAAGGACAGATTAATCATATTTAAATTTATTAATTCAACATTATTATAAAACAGTAAAATCTATTTAAAATTTACTGTAAGAATTCTAAGGATATAAAGGCATATAGAAGGTGTAGGAAGGAAGCACAAATTTTTAAAGATCTATACAATTTAGTAATATAAGAACTCTAAAATAATGTAAAAGAGAAAGTGTTTCTTATATGCGCTCTAAGTTAAAATGTTACTGAAAATGTCTCATTTTAAATTAAAATCCCAGTTAGACCAAAGTTTAGTGTCTCACAAGTAGCATTAATTGTTTTTTTCTCCCATAAATATATTGTATTATCAGGCACACAGTCTACTTTCAGAATATGTAAAGAAAAGATCAAATTATATGACATAATTTTTTACATCATTCTGGAGCGCAAAATGGTGCCTTATCCATACCCTTACTTTGTGGAGAGTATTATAGATCGCAAATATTAGATCTATGGAAACCTAACAATTACTACAATACTAAACATGTCATTTATAACAAATTTAAAATTAAGTGCTTATTTAAATGAATTTAGGGTTACCAGTAAAGGCGTCGGTCGTCCATCCAAAAATGTATAGTCAGGCCCATCGGTAAGAATCCCTTCCGCATTACGGTTTACTGATAATCCATGCTCTATTCGCCACTGCTTAATACACATAGATGCAGTACAACTTAATGAGCGGCTTATCACTGGAAATTTTTCAGAACTATTTATATTATATACCATTATGTATAAGAACACAACGCCCAATTGATGTAGTTATAGTTTTATTAGCGGCTATTAAAATTGATTTCTCAGGTTTGTAATTAATAACTAATAATTAATAATAACATTATAGTAGTTATTAAATAATATAAATAAATTGCTACCTGTACGTTGATAGAGACAAATTCTTTTTACCAAATTATTCATCGTAAAGTTGTAATCAATAAATTAAAATGTTAGAAATTGAAAATAGGTAATCTTTTATAGGTTATTTTTTTACTTAAACTAAAGATAGAGTATAGACTAGTTCTTATTTGTCATCCATTTCATTAATTACAGAATACAGACCCTAAAGAGTAAAGAGTAGAAACCACAGATTAAGGAGTCTACAGTAGAAACGTCTACAGACTACTGACTCTAAACTCACAGATTAAAATATATTAATGATAATTGGCAAAATGGGAAAGATTTTTTAAAAGGAGGGTGTCACACGTATTTACATTCAGACTGAAGTTAAGCAATTTATTGTGATATCCCTTTTATATCTAGTTTTTTTGCTTTTGTTGTATTCGCATCTTACCTGTGCAATATGTTGGGACATTAACACACAGCACCATCTAGTTATGGAAACTAATATAGCAATATATTGTACTTATATAGCAATATATTGAAACATAAAATTTGAAGGAAGTATTCCTTATATGATATAGGCATCTGATAAGAAAAGATTTTTCGAATTTCATCCCCTAAGTGGGTAAAATAGGGGATTAAAGATTATATGGGTAAAGAATTTTAGAAGAAAGTTATTTATGGTCAGAATTACTTGTAACTTGGTATTAATGCTCTCCAATACAATTAAATAAATATGTGTTGTAGCATTTTTTGAAATTCAATCCCAGTAGTGGGTAAAATGAAGGATGAAAGTTTGTATAAAACTTTGTAATTAATATTAGTAAAAAAATACAATAAATAAAAAATATTCACCTGTAGAGGATATAAGAGTTTTAAAATCACTTTCTGTAAAATGATGTCCACATAGCCTTAAATATTATAATGATTGTGATTTTTTTTTTTTTTTTTTATACCACGACGGTGGCAAACAAGCATACGGCCCGCCTGATGGTAAGCGGTTACCGTAGCCTATGGACGCCTGCAACACCAAGGGCATCACATGCGCGTTGCCGACCCTGATGATTTCGCCATTTTAGAACGTCTTATTGCTTAAGCCCACAATTTCTTCAGTTTTTGTCTTTTGGAAACAAGTGATATGCATTGTCTTTGCATTCTGGCACTGCATAAATTGTCATTTTATTTAAATTTTAGGTAAAATGACAAAAATTCCATCCAGGCTTATAGTGATCGTGACATCTGGCGGAAGTAAAAGGCAAAATTCTTCCCCATTATGATTCTAATGATATATCATTACTAAAATAACAACATACTAAAAAAAATTATTGTTCATAGACATTGGCGAAGTAATCTGTGCTCAATGTGCACGCTTTTATACTATACTAGCGACTCACCCTCGCTTCGCTTCGAGTTCGTCTCTAGACAAAAACAATTATATCCCACGGGAACCGTACATTTTCCCAGGATGCTATATAGCCTATAGCCTTCCTCAGTTGACGGGCTATCTAGTGTAAAAACAATTTTTCAAATCGGATTAGTAGTTCATGAGATTAGTGCGTTCAACCAAACTAACAAACAAACTCTTCAGCTTTATAATATTAGTATAGATTATTATGTATAATTAAGTTTAATATAATTCATTAAATATTTACTTTGTTATTAAATACATTTACAAATTTCAATTAAAATACAATTAAAATCTTGAATTCTATTCGTTAATATTGTAGAAAAATAAACTGTCTTAGCAGAAAGCTAACTTAATTATTATTGTTTCAGTATCCACCTTTAAAATAATGTAATTTTATGCCTAATATATACAACTATTACAAAAGGTATCTTATACTTTGTGAGTTGTAATTGTATAAATATTTTCATTAATTGTAACCGATAGATATCCTATAATGGAACTATGTAGTCAGTGGCCTCTTAAGCTCAGTGGCAGAGCACTGGCCTTGTAAACTGGGGTCGTGAGTTCAATCCTCACAGGAGGCAAGCATTCGCTTCCCATTTTTAGTTTTTTATATTTTGTAATAATGTGAAAGATTTGTAAAAATAATATCATATTAGTATCAAGTTAAAAAGTAATATTTTAAAGAGAAAAAGGACCTCAAGTTCAAAGATGATTGAACGATTTTATCCTCATTACCGGGAAATTTTGTAACTTAGTAAGAAAATTTAACTTAATACTGCCTATTTCATTTTAATGACTTAAAGGTAGCCTTTTACACACTTTAATTTTTTTTTGTTAATTGTTAAATACTTTTGCACTTTACTACAATACTTTTTATTAATTATTAAGTGGTACTAGCATTATATAATTTTTAATGTTTTTCCTTCTGCTTACATGTCAATAACTTCGTTCGGTCATTATATTTGTACCCGCAAATGTCTAGAATCCAAAACAATATTAAAAAAGATAATTGTATTTTGTTTTGGTATCATTTTTCATTAATTATCTGTGGTATCTTTTGAGTTTTGACATACCTACATAAAATATAAATGCAATCATTGAGAAAAGTGTGAAACAGCCAGAAACTGCTTCACTCCTACCAATTACCATTTCGACTTAGTGAACTGAAGTCATAGTGTTGTGGTTTTTTGCGACTTGCGAGTAATTATAACATTTGCTATTTTTATTGTGCTATACATTGTTGTCTTTTAGTTTGATTCATTGGTGTAAAAGGGAGACGAGGTAAGACTAATTTAACAACGCTTACTAAAATCGATGATATGTTGCGCCATTTATCCGGTAGTCTAGTACTTTCCAGAGACTTAGCGAGAAAGTATATGTGTATGTAGCAATTCTTTTTACATATTTTGGCGATCAATATTTAAATTTTAATAAAAAGGTGACAAAGAAGATATTGAGATAGTAAACAAATTCTTGCATCACTATTTGAGAAAGTATATGTATTGTATATGATTCATGTTTAATAATAGTGATATAAAAAAATCAAAACAGCTGGTAGTTTAGACATGTAAATATAAATATTATATGTTTATCAAATATTATCGTCAATATGACTACTTGAACATTTGCTAGTTGCTAAATAAAAGAAAACCGTTAAAATAACATAACAGTAGCTCTAAATATTATTTAATATTTCCAGATAAATAAATATGTGAGACATATTAATTTCTGATTAATAAAGCTATATAAAACATAGTCATCTAAAATATGTTTAAATTAAAATTGTCTAATATTTCAAGGTTAAGTACAGTCATCAGGTACAGAATTGTTTATATAGTTTTTGATATACCTAATTATCATACACAATCTATTATCATGTATGGTTTAGTATTTAGTAGGCTTTGGTTATGAAATATCTCCTTCAAAGACCTTTCTAGATACATCCTTATGAAAAAACTAAATGAATATGATAATTAAATCCTGCCGACAGTTTGCCTGATAACATGTCTTTTTTCCAGTATCTCTCATTTTGCCTGTAAGTGCTGTGAAGGTTTATCAAAACGGCATCCGAAAAGATAAACACATCTGATCAACCAAATTACAACACAATGTGTATGTATGCTCTCTTATTTAATTATTTATTTTTTCTTACAGTATATTTGGACAATGTGGCAGAATCAAGGAGTTTATCCAGGTTATACATTTTTAATTTTGAATGTTGTGCACCCTGTACCATTGTCCAAAACATGTTTATAAAATTGTTGTGCAATAACAACCTTTAAAATCCACCAATATAAAGCTTAAAAATTTATGTACATATTAGTGATGTCCTTGGTTTTGAAATACAACTGGTAATTATAATTTAGGTGTTTTTGCATTATTATTGCATAACAATGTATTTTTATTTAAGTTCATACAAAAAATCTTGTGAGTCGTGTATTGTTGTAATTGAATTATAATTGATTGGCAGCTTTTAGTCATATTATGACACTATTGCACTCTTTAATGTGCTTGCTCAGAAATTTTCTTGCTATTTATGTATTATTTATCTATTTATTTGCTATTTATTTACTTTTTTTACCATTTTATTTTTATAAGAAAGAAAAGAGTATGAACTCATTTAAAAGTGAATTTTCTATTAAAGAAATGTTAGTCAAAGATGATATTCTGAATGTCTTAAACAAACCTTTTATTAAAATTGACCTTGTGACCTTTCCTAACCTAAGCACTACTTACCCCTAACATGTTTAAATATTGTTTTTACTAACATTTCTTATACATATGCATATATTAAGTGCACTTATATTTATTGAATGTACTCATTTGTACATTTACACATTTGCTATTCTGTTGTTTACACATATAACTACTAAAAATCATCTTTAGGCTCTTTGTATGTGGTTTATATCAGACATGTATATGCAACACTGGCTAGTTTATTATTATATAAAAATAATAAAAAACATTAAGGTGTCTAATTACAGCCTAATGTTAGTGTCAGTACAAAAATATTTCTATTTAGGATCAATAACTTCAGTCTGTCAAGTAGATGTAATAATAAATTCATCTGGCCATTGCTTATTCTCCCATATAGACAATGGTCATGACTGGTGAATAAATAAAAACTTATTCTTAGATTTTGCCAAGCAAAGACTTGCTTACATGGTAAGGAGTTGTAATAGCTTTTTCCCATGGTGTTCTCTATGTCCTAGCCAAATTTAATTAATATATGTTGAGCAATTTAAACTTGAAAAGGGGACTAAGAGACCAACAAAGCTACTGTCACATTTACCAGCACGGTTAAATATGGATAAAAACCGCCCAACATTTTATTTAGGAAATATAATTATTGTATTTCCTACTTATATTAAATGCCCATTATTCTTACAGTTTGTGTAAATACCGGGTAAAATGGTCGGTTTAAGTGACACGTTAATACAGCTCATAATATGTCTTGGACACCTACACGTCTGTTGATTTAATTTTAATCTGATTACTGTACTCGTATTGCAAATGACACGGTTCTTATGTTGAAAGGTAGTCATCGTTTTTTTAAATACAAATACGATAAAAGTATCGTATTTGTATCTCACTCAATCCGTTTCCCAAAAACATCTATTCTTTAATTTTTTCATCAAAATTAAAAAAAAAACCTACTGTAGCCATAGTTATTGTTAATGTTTGTTTTTTTTTTTTTTTGGGATTGTTAAATCATTATTTTATATCTAGCTTTATAAAAAATATCTTTAACGTTCTACACTACATCGTGAATACCACTAATCGCCTTTGGAAAATATATGTAAATAGAAACAATAAAATATTCGATGGCATTTAACAACCTACCTAAAGTCGTGTGGTGCGTTATTATTATTCAGAATTCAACCAGTTTAAAGAAAAAGACTATATAATTTCTCACGCTTTTTTGTCTATTAATCGACTTGTAGTCTCTTACTTAATTTATTTATTTATTTATACCAGCGATCTTAATTTTGAACTAGAAATTTATACAAATTAAAAAAAACCTCTATTTTGATCTTGTCTTACTAGTCTGGGACGAGTTGGGAGCCATTAGATAATCGACATCAAATGTGTTTATTTCCTCACGCTGTTACGGATTGAACGATTTTGAGTGAACATTAGAATAGGGATAGGTTAGGTTCAGGATTAAAACATAGGCTTTATAGACGCACATACTACGCGAGCAGAACCGGGGGAAAAGCTATGGCTATGTACAAAACAACGTTAATACGTTATGTTTATAAGGTTCATTACAAATTATAATTAGTTACTACATAGCAAAGAGAAGAGAATATCGCAAAATTTATTTACTTGATAAAACTCATGACGTAAATGTTTATTCAGTTAATACCTACGAACTCATATCTCGGGGAAGTCCCGACAGCAATATGAAGATGTTAAACATTGACATTCTTGACCTACATCATGTTAGTCCTTGAAATATATAATCTAAACTAATGGGAAATCAATGAAAGCCATTTTTGTCACAAATCACGTAAAGTTTGTTTTAATGTCTACTTTGAATAGGTAACGTTTAAAAGTCAAACATGAAAAACTTAAAAAAAAAAATAAAAACCGACTTCCAGGCACTGAAAAGTCGGTGTGCTTTGCTTTGTATTAGCTGGCACCGATTCGAAAAAATCTGATTAAGTATCTATTCTAAATGAAAACCCCCGTTTACTTATTTTTTATTTTTCAGTGCCTGGAAGTCGGTTTTTTTTTTAAAGTTTTTATTTTTCCATTTTTAGTGTAGACGTATCATCAATACAAATTAATCAAGCCCAAACACCAGGTAATTGCTGTAAATCGTTGAGGAGTTCCCTCGACTATCTTTCGGGTCCATCATCAGATCGACTCCAGACCTTCATTAAATAGTAGTGCTTTAAATTACCTAATAAAAATGTTAACAAACGCACTAGTCGCCGCTACAATTTTCGAAAGTTCCCCTCGATTTCTCTGGGATCCCATCATCAGATCCTGGTTTCCTTATCATGGTACCACTCTTGGGATATCTACAAATTAATCAAGCCCAAACACCAGGTAATTGCTGTAAATCGTTGAGGAGTTCCCTCGACTATCTTTCGGGTCCATCATCAGATCGACTCCAGACCTTCATTAAATAGTAGTGCTTTAAAATACCTAATGAAAATGTTAACAAACGCACTAGTCGCCGCTACAATTTTCGAAATTTCCCCTCGATTTCTCTGGGATCCCATCATCTGGTTTCCTTATCATGGTACCACTCTTGGGATATCTCCTTTCCAAAAAAAAAAAGAATTATCAAAATCGGTTCATAAACGAAGAAAAAATGCCCGAACAAACATAAAAAAAAAATATATACGGTCGAATTGAGAACCTCCTCCTTTTTTTGGAAGTCGGTTAAAAAAAAATCTAGAAACTTTTAATCACATACAAGCGATCAAGTCTTACTACATTTAGGCATCGGTTAAAAAATTACTAGATACACAATCAGCGACAAAAAAGTCTTCGCCGATTGAGCGCTCATTTGAACATTTGAGCGCACTTTTTTTTTGTGAAAACAACTCTAAGCATTGCATTTAAAGTTAAATTTACATTGTTGTATATTAATTTCAACTAGAATAATTACCTAAACACAATTGGTGACAGTTTTAAGAGAACTTTTGCATGATATTTTGTCATTCCGGCTTATATAAAATTGTAACAAAAGAAAGAGCGAAACCTAAAATGACCGTTCATAAAAATGAAGTTCATATCTTTCCATTATTCACGTTTTCTGACTTTGTATAAATTCGTATACAAAATGCTCAATAACAAAAGGGACCATTAATCAACTTTCGACGTGTTTTGCGCCGCCCTTCGCCTACTGCTTTGGGCTTGCACAGTAATGTAAATAGACCACTGATCCAACGGGAAACTTAATATATCGCTATAAATTACAGCAATTTCTATCTAAATTCTATACTATTTCTATGCAACAAGTTACGTAGATATTTTCCTTCTTTTTTTCAGTTTGACGACACGTTTGGCTCAGTTTGTAGTGATCCTACATGCTGTGCCAGCGGTCGCGGGTTCAAACCCGCTGGGGGCATTAAGTTGTGTGATGTATGAATGTTTGTACTCCAGTCATGGGTGTTTATATTTATAATATGTATGTATTTATTAAAGTCATATATGTGTATTGTGGTGGTGCATCCTACCGGTGGTAGGACTCCGTCAAGCCTGAGGAGTTCGACTGGATGGGTACCACCCCCTTATCTATTTCTGCCGCCAAGCGGCAATGAATGCATTGTTGTGTTCCGGTTTGAAGGATAAGGTAGCCAGCGCAATTACAGGCAAGAGGCATATCATCTTAGCCCTCACAGTGACAACGCACCTGCGGTTCTGCATTTTTGTTACTTAAAACCTAAGTGCAGAACCATAGGTGTTATGGGCGACAGGTACTGCTTTCCATCAGGTGGCCTGTCTGCTCGTTTGTCACTGAATGTCATAAAAAAAAAATGTATCAACTGTCTGGTATCCATAACACAAACCGCGTAGCTTACCATAGAACGAGATGGTCCTGTGTGTTAATATCCTAACATATTTATATTCTTCTATGCGTAAAAGAGGGATAAACAAACACACTGTAACTTAATAACATTTGCGTAGCTTCTAATTTTAAAAGAAAATTTTATATCGTATATTGATCTATGTATTGTTATGTTCTGAAACAATTTCGTTTTATTTTAAAACATATTACATTGCGCTTGGCATTTCGTCAAGGATGTATCGATTCGGCCTTATACGTATATTGATGAGTTAATATGTACGTACATAAATGATGTATAGGAGCAATTTTGGTAAAACCAATATCTTGTTCTGAAAATAATAGCACTTGTTATGTAATAATTGCTTTTGACTCAAAGAGCACATCGATCGATTTCAAAACTACTTTAATTTTTTTTACAGAAACATCCATGATGTTTGAAGTGATGATATTGTATAGGTTTCCGTTAAAGAAATTCTCGAATTGTCTTAGAATTTGCGACGATCAGATTTGCTTAACGTAGACAAACAGACATGAATACCTAATGCTTATAATTTGTATTATATATTATACTGTAAGAAAAAGTAGAAATTGTTAATTTTCTGTTAAATGGCCACTATAAACGGCTGTTGTTTTGTTCCAAAAACAGCATCTAGGGAAGTCTATTCACATTCAATATTACATACGTACATCTCAGTGTCATGTCATGATAAGATTTGTTTTCTTTCCTCTCTTATCAACTGTTTATCTAAAATATGTTACTGATAAAGACTTCTAGAATAATCTTGAAATTGCATAGTATATTATTTATTAAGGTCATACTATACAACAAAAACATAAAGTACCTTTAGGGCACAATTTATGGGATCTAATGTTATTGGAAGAATCGTTAGCGGTAATATCCCGTATGAAACTGGATACAAAAGAAAGGGACTTCCCAGTACTAATATTGTGAGCTCAATTCATTTGATTAACAAAACGTATGTACTTTTAGAACAAGTTTATAGTTTTGTTAAGATAACTCAATGCCTCTTTTATTAGTCTAGAACTATAGGAGATACTATACAATATTTATATATTGACAAAAACAAATCTATCCCACGGGAACCGTACATTTTTCCTGAATGATATATAGCCTATAGCCTTCCTCAGTTAACGGGCTATCTAATACAAAAAGAATTTTTCAAATCGGACTAGTAGTTCCTGAGATTAGCGCGTTCAACCAAACAAGCAAACAAACAAACTCAAGCTTTATAATATTAGTATAGATTCTGATTGTGAGTACGATTCATAGGGGCTTTTTAGACCACAACTATTAACGTGACCGATTTAATTATATTTTAACTGTTTTTTTGGATAACTGAATATAGATACTAAAGCCCAACAAAACATTTTTTTTTTTGCAATTTTGCGAATTTTTATTTATATTCTCCACTTTTCACTGTGGAGTACAGATCTTTCGTGCACCATCCTTTCTGTTCCTGGTTATCCACTCATCCTCATCCACTGCCTTCCTACCGGCTTGTCGTCTGATTACCTGTTTGGGGGTCTTCTTGTTCCTATTATCGATTTTATTATAACTAAGTTATGTATAAATAATCATATCTTGGTCGTAGTGACCAACTGTTTATATTATGGTCGCGATGTAACAGGGGTTGTTGAATGTAACATCATATAAAATACAATCAGTAGCTCGTAACCGTGGTCGTGGTTGCCTAATGCGGGCATAGTTGTGGTGAGCCTAAGTCCTAAGTGCATGATACACTTTGGTCTACCATATCAATGTTATGCCCCAGCTATTGAATACGACTGTCGTTTATCAATTTTGTGATATATAGATATATATATAGACTATAGGCTATATATTATCATGCTACTACCCAAGGGAGCAGAGCAGTAATATAATTTATTCTATCTATTCCATACTAGCCGCTAAAACGTGCCTAGGAACGAACCCGAGCGAAGCGAGGAAGAGTCAGTCCCTAGTAAATAATAAAATACTATTTTTTGTTACCTTTTTGGAATAGCACACGATAAGATTTCTTAATACGCTTATTTACCTGTAAACTTTAGTTATTAGTAAGTATTACTCAAAAGTAAATTCACTTTCATACTTCAAACATCTTATAATTTAGTACTAATTACAATAATTGCATTAGCTATATAGTTATTTTGTGTTAGACAACGTTCACTCTTATGATTACATCATAAGATTCAATATTGCATAACAGTTTCAAAGAAAAAAAGCTCTAAATACAATAATATTATCTGCCTTCATTTCGCAAAAGTCGGTCATTTGAAACCGTAGTATACATGACTACACTACGCATGTGTTAACTGTGTATGCCATTTAGCGTCTTAAAGTGAACATGTTAGGAGTTAAAATAGGATGAAACGTGAAAAACATTTTAAGAGTCGCATGTTATGTCGGTTTGTGATGCAGTTGGACCAAGCCCTTCGTACGGTTGACATTAAACTAAAAAAGTAGTAAGACTTTTTATCTAATAAATGAGATATTTTTTTGCTGGTGGCAGGCATTTAAACGTTTTAGATATAAAACGTTTTTAAGTGTTCAGAAAGTGGATAAACACTGGATTTTCATATAAATCATGGAAAATAAAGGTACACTTTTGTTTTATTATTAGTTTACGCAGATTTCTCAGAGATGAAATATTTTCCCGCAGTAAAAAAGTATCCTAAATGTTGACCTGGACAGACAGACAAAAATTCTAAAAACTATAGATTCTGTATTGATAATAAAGACTATTTCAATAAGATTTTCCAAAAAAATATGTAATATACAGATTCAACTCAGAATTTTATTATTTGTATAATTTGTTTTTGTATTTGTTTGATTTGTAACTTTTAAATTAAATTTTATTGACTCGGTAGGAAAAAAAAACTCGTCCTCGTCACGGCCTTGATAATATTGCACGTATATTATAAGTTATAATAATAATATTTTAATTAATATGTACGAGGTAAGTGAAACATGTACATACATATCTAGGAAATAATGAAAATTGCAAGATTTTTTTTAAATTATATTATTTACTAGCGACTCACCCTCGCTTCGCTTCGGGTTCGTCCCTAGACAATAACGAATCTATCCCACGGGCACACTTTTCCGGGATAATATATAGCCTATAGCCTTCCTCAGTTAACGGGCTATCAAATGCAAAAAGAATTTTTCAAATCGGATCAGTAATTCCGGAGATTAGCGCGTTCAACCAAACAAACAAACAAACTCTTCAGCTTTATAATATTAATATAGCTTTATAATATTATATAGCTTTAAAATATTATATAGCTTTATAATATTATATTAGTAAAGATTTAGTTAAATAAGTTTTATTTTTGACACTTGTTGTATTTTTCTATATTCTGTAGTGGGTACCTTCGTAAATAAGGAACTGAAGGCAAACTGTTTTCATTTGGCAGAAGATCAATAAACAATGTTATAAAAGTAGACGCCAGTCAGTCTGCTACACGCTGGTTGCTACTAAGCTAAGCTTACATTCCTTATTTGTTCATAAGCTTTAATTTTGCTGATTTTAAAGTCCATACCAATATTATAAATATCATGACTTGATTGCTATAAAGCATTCAAAATGTCTGGGACCAAAAATCAAAATAAATCCGCGAAATAATCCGAAAAGATAGTTTCATTTAAAATGTCAAATATTCGCGTAAATCTAAGAAAGTATTAATATGATGACAGTTAATCCGCTTGGATTTTAGGCACTATCAGACGACTTAGTCAATTTTGATGAAATTAAGGTTATTTTTAAGTCAACTTCAAAAAGTGGGTAAAAGTATGTTTGAAAAAATAGTATTACTTATCGTGTTAAAGTTTGAGATCGTTTGTACAAAAAAATTAATTAATATTGTTGTTATCTTGTTTTGTAAATAAATATTAAAAAAGTAATAAGGCGAAGGCGGATACTAGTAGCATTATTTAATACTAGCAGCTGGTCTCGCTTCGCTCGGGTTTGTCCCTAGGTACATTTTAACGGTTAGTAAGGAATATATAGACAATATATTATATTACTGCTCGGCTCCTTTGTTTTTCCTCCTTCTTCAACAAACGATCTAATACAAAACAACTGGGGACTGGGGTTCGTGACGCCGCGCCGCGCCGGCCGCATACAAATCTATACTAATATTATAAAGCTGAAGAGTTTGTTTGTTTGGTTGAACGCGATAATCTCAGAAACTAGTAATCCGATTTGAAAAATTCTTTTTGCATTAGATAGCCCGTTATCTGAGGAAGGTTATAGGCTATATATCATCCCGGAAAAATGTACGGTTCCGGTGGGATAGACTCGTTTTTGTCTAGGGACGAACCCGAAGCGAAGCGAGGGTAAGTCGCTAGTATTGTTATATAGCTAAAATGTGTACTTCAGCACTGCCACTATAATATAAATAACTCTATTTACTTGAGAAAAAATAGTTATGTTGAAATCACAAACAGATACTTCAATTTTATTTATCTGTACAGATGTATAAATTAATAGCTAGTTAAAACTTAAAAAAATTATCCTGAAATTAATAGCTCTTCTTAGTTATCGGTTTAGAGTTGTATCAGATTATCACTTTATACTGAACAATTGATCAACCCCATGGTTGTTGTGGTCTGCTTCAGCAGACCTGCCGTCGGGACGTCGTGGTTGAGTGTGTAATCGATCTGCAGCACTCCATTAAGGCAGGGGTCCCACATATTAAAACCACCTGTATGTATACAGGTGGTATGCGTAAATAGATTTCCTTCCAAGCTTTAAATACTATATGTGTGTATATCAATGTATATGTGAGGCTTACTTACAGAGTATTCTAAATTGACTCAACTAATGAAATTATAAACTGTGTCAACAGATTATTCATTATGTACTTACGTACGACAGTTAAGTTGAACTCGTCTTAATGAAATTATCGATTAAAACTGCTACTCATCTATATTATAAAGCTGAAGAGTTTGTTTGTTTGGTTGAACGCGCTAATCTCAGGAACTACTGATCCGATTTGAAAAATTCTTTTTGCATTTGATAGCCCGTTAACTAAGGAAGGCTATAGGCTATATATCATCCTGGAAAAGTCTACGGGTCCCGTGGGATAGATTTGTTTTTGTTTAGGAACGAACCCGAAGCGAAGCGAGGGTGAGTCGCTAGTATCGTATATTTTTATTA
Source organism: Argynnis bischoffii washingtonia (assembly GCA_033884665.1). Classification (NCBI taxonomy): domain Eukaryota; kingdom Metazoa; phylum Arthropoda; class Insecta; order Lepidoptera; family Nymphalidae; genus Argynnis; species Argynnis bischoffii. The sequence goes on along the minus strand of CM066619.1, from coordinate 2,251,166 downwards.
TATAATTCTGTTAATGAATACAAAATGTTAGTGTTTTTCTTATAATAATTTTTAAATGACATCCAAAAAAAGGTTATATGTGTTAAGCCAGTATGTTTTTTTATTAAATCAAATTAAAATTATTTGATTAATTATAATATAGTAAAAAAAAACATCATGTACATAATTGTAATTGAAACGTCATGATCAGATGTCATGAAACGCTTACAAGGCATAGCTTTCCGTTATGGTGGATGTATTTATATCTAATACAACGAAGTAGACCACCCATACGAAGAACATCAATGATTAATGAATGTTTTGAATCCAATCTATTTTATATAAATATAACATAGTTTAACTATTGATTATGTATTTAATTATATAATAGGTATATAAAAATGTGTTTTTTTTTCCATGTACATTTGATGGGCTTAGATTCTAGTAGTAGGATTACTCGATAAAAATCTATCTATCTAATCGAAGATCTAAACTTTTATCAAGTTATATATTATATTCTTCTAAAGTAACGTTTTAAAAAAATCTTATAAATTAAAGAGTGTTTTAATTATTATATATAAAGAACTATTCAAAATTACAGCTGTAATAATGGAGTTAGCACATTAACAGATTCTTCTTTAGGTGGTTTAGGTAAATATATTATACAGGTAAATATTATAGGTTATACGTATGTAAGTTGATCTTTAAAATCGACTATACCTTTCTAATGATGTTGTGACCTACTATTTTGGGTCAAGTTACATGGCACATACAAAATTTATGTAATACGACACTACCCTTAGTCTAGCTTAATTAGCTTTCGTGTAGCAAGATATTAGTTTTAAAAAAAATATATCTATATCTGATTACAGATCAGCAAGGTGGATATCCTCCTCAGGGAGGCTATCCTCAAGGTGGTTATCCGCAGGGAGCCTATCCCGCAGGAGGATATCCCGCAGGTGGATATCCCGCAGGAGGATATCCCCAGGGAGGTTACCCTCCAGGTGGCTACCCACCTCCTCCCCAACCAGGATTCCAACCAACCGGGTATGGCGGATATGGAGAGGTAATTATAATTGTGTAAAATCAAACTAAACTAGGTTTTTGAATAATTTGACAAGGATCGTGGATTAGTACTTGGATGTTTTGTAGATAAGATTGCCGAACGGAATGGACTTTTGTATTGATCATAGAAATGGTCTGGTTATGACAATATATGATGAAATTCTATAATTGCTATCGCTAATAGAAATAGAAATGCCGTATCAATACAATATAATGATGTGTTCAAAAGATACCATTGCAATACTTTTTAATTTTCTTTTATCGATGTCGATTACAGAAAGTCTACGCCTATCGCATAAAGCGGGCTTATTATATGTATGTACCTATATGAACCCGATAGAAAAACGCTACTCAACTAACATTATTGCGTTATAGAATATCTATACTTAATATTATAAAGCTGAAGAGTTTGTTTGTTTGGTTGAACGCGCTAATCTCAGAAACTACTGATCCGATTTGAAAAATACTTTTTGCATTTGATAGTCCGTTAACTGAGGAAGGTTATAGGCTATATATCATCTCGGAAAGGTGTACGGGTCCCGTGGGATAGATTTGTTTTTGTCTAGGGATGAACCCGAAGCGAAGCGAGGGTGAGTCGCTAGTAGATGATACATGTAAAGCGAAGTGATGTGACAGTTTATTTTTTCCATACAAGTAACAATAATAATATAATAAAAGCCTTTATTCGCTGACCATACAAAAAACAGCATGAGTCATATGACAAAGTTTGATTAATTCAATATCTTATTGAATAAATCAATGTATTTTACTCATATCTAACTTTTAAAACGTATTTTTGGCAATTTCTAACAAACTTTCACTTTCATCTAATATATTTTTTATCAACTTGCGACTCACTCTCGCTTCGCTTCGGGTTCATCCTTAGACAAAAACAAATTTATCCCACGTGAAGCGTACATTTTTCCGGGATAAAAAGTAAGCTATGTGCTATTCTAGACTATATCTATCTCTGTACCAAATTTCATCCAGATCCGTTCAGCCGTTCTGGCGTGAAAGAGTAACAAACATCCATACATCTCTCCATCCTCACAAACTTCCACAAATATAATATTAGTAGGATTAAAATATGTTATCTGTTGTAATATATTCTGATGGTTTGATCTAGTAGGTTCTGCTTAGTGACATTAATATTCCTAAGTTTAAGTGTGGGTTGACGTAAACATGTACAGCCATGGAAAGGATGGGAACGTTTTCAACGGTTAGATATGAATATGCCATATGATCATTTTACATATTGTTTTATATATACCATGTTTTTGCCTTTTATATATGACATACTTTAAAAAATATATGTAAATAATGTTTATATTATGTGCCAGGAAAATGATATAGAAAGTTTTATCTGTTTACTTGCACGTGTTTGAAACTTTGATTTGAAACAACTGGACTGTTTTAATGTAGCGGTTTATAGGACTGTTATATAGTATATATATTGTGTTTTATTGTCTCGATGGTGTAGTGCTAGCATGTACGGCTGCACATCCAGAGATCCTGCGTTCGAGTCTCGGGTCAGGCCAAGTTTAGTCGTTGAGTCTTTCTGTTTGGTAAAACTAAGTAACAGCCCGGAATTTGGAAGTTGGCCGGTATTTCACGCCCGTGCCTCGGAGAGCACGGGCTCATTGGTCGTGTCGAGTAGTTCTCCCACCGAAGTATGAGAGTGACAGGAATAGAGAGTGCACTTGTGTCTGCGCGTACACGCACTGCACTATAATATCTCCTGCGCAGTTGGCTAGTCTCAATGAGATTGGCCGCCGTGGCCAAAATTGGTCAGGTGGAAATTGTTGTATTTTCGTGTGCGTATGTGTGTGTGAGTGAATGTGTGTTACTTCTTCACGCTGTAACAGCTGGGCGGATTTGGATGAAATATAGTACATAGTCAAAGTGTGACTATCGCCTGGAGTAGTAGACTAGTAATATAGACTTTTCTTTGACTTTTTAGCACGTGCAGACAACTAAACTCTTTAGCTTTATATATTAGACTAGCGACTTACCCCCGTTCCGTTCGCGTAGGTCCTCTGAGCATGAAAGACAAACGTCCAAAGAAAAATTCTTTTGTTTGCGCCTGGATATAGAATAACCCGCCCACATCAATGCTTTGAGAACGCATAGAGTACAAATACACGAATATTATATAGATAAATAGATTGAAATGGTTATTTACATAAATAAACTAAAAGAGCGGAGTTATGGGCAAGGGCAGGTCAATAAATTTTAACTTTCTGCAATGTTTTTCCATATAAAAATTAACTAACGCTCATAATCCTTTGTACGCGAAATGTATTTAAAAAGCGGTTTATCAGGAGAGTTAACGTGTTTGTAGATAATATTGCCTATATGTACTTAATAGTTTTGTTCTTTTCATTACAGCCAGTGTTTACGGGCCCAGGGGACAGTCTCGGGGAGGATTCCGACGTCAAAGGGTTTGATTTCAATGAGCAGAGCATTCGAAAATCTTTCATTAGGAAGGTGAGTTACGAATATTTATTGAAGGTTATTCACCTCTAGAAAAACTTAATCTATCGATATGATTGCAAAAAAAACTGTACTTTTTAAGTTTTTTATAATATTTATATGATTTACAAAAAAAAATCAGCAGAAACATAATTATGTTTATATATAGAACATAGTGTGCAAACGCCCTTACTACTAATTTTACTAGTCACGATTCTACAAATTATTATTGGTTTTAACACGCCTTAATCTCTTTGAGTCGTGGTTATCGTGTAACTTATGGCATATTACATTATTATTGTAGTGCTGAATTAAATTAAAAGATGTTTGTGATGAAATATGCAAGAGTTATCATAAATCAATAACATATGTGAAATAACACTCTTGTGAAGTAAGCAAGGAATAACGAGGCTTAAACTGTAAGAAAAATCTGTTTTTAATATCTTCGTCCATGAAAAAATTCATATTTTTTCTATAAAACATCGCGAGGAAACCTGCATGTCTGAGAGGACCTAGCAAGTTTTCGACAGACATATGAAGTCCGCTCTGCCCTTGTCCAGCGTAGTGGACTATGGCCTGATCTCAGATTGAAAGGAGGTCCATGCCCAACAGTGGGACGTTACAAATGGCTGCATACAATTTTATGTATTATGATTTTTTCTGAACCAGCGACTTACCATTAAGACGTGGATGGTTCCATTTGGTTTTTGTAGATAGAACTCGCTTTTCTGGCCAGTGACTGAGTGGTACGTCCAAATGCATTTCCTGACATTAAAAAAAAAGTTATCAGTTATGTTACGTATAACATATATGTAACAAAAAAACAAACAAACCAAATACAAACAAAAATATCAATTTATTATATATTATAATTTCAGGTATACGGTATTTTGATGTGTCAACTGCTTGTGACCATGTCCTTCATCACTCTGTTCGTGTATCACGCACCTACCAGGATGTGGGTGCAAAAGAACACTTATATGTTGTAAGTATATAAATAATAATAAATATGTTGAGAAATTAACACACAGCAAACAAATTAACATTAACGAGGCGAATGTTTGTACTCTAGTCACGGGTGTTTATATTTATAATATGTATGTATTTAAAGTTATATATGTGTAGTGTATCAACTATCTGGTGTCCATAACACAGGCTTCATAGCTTACCGTGGAACTAGATGGTGCTGTGTGTTAATGTCTCAACATAATTATAAATATATAATTTCAGTTGGATCGCCTTCGCTTTGGTGTTCATTTGTCTGATCGCGATGGCGTGCTGTCCGTCCGTGCGCCGCACCTCGCCCATGAACTTCATCTTTCTGGGCATATTCACTGTGGCCGAGAGCTTCCTGTTGGGAGTCACCAGCAGCATGTACCAGAGCGATGCGGTATGTTCTGTGGTTTCTTGGGTTTTTGGTTGTATTATTGTAGGTTATTTGACCGACAATTTGCATGTATTTGGAAGAGAGTTTGTTGGTTTTTATTTAGACTACTCGTTTGTAAGGCAATGGTAACACGGTGGTAACGCGCTCGCTTGGGAAACCGAATGAAGTGTATTCAAATCCCTGGTCTCGCACCTCTGATATTTTCATCTTTATTTTATAAAACACCATTCCTTATTACATATATTTATTACAGCAAAGCCGTGGATGAACATTACCTATAATAAAGTATATAACAAAATTGGCCTACTTTTCGTAGGATTACGGAATATATTGGACTACAGCGCTATCTCTTGTATCTGTTTGATTGATTCATTGCGAATCATTTCCAACATCAATACTTGTGTTGCGCTGAAGGAAAACATCGTGAGTAACCTGCATATCTGAGAGAATCTAGCAAGTGTTCGAAAGACATGTGAAGTCCGCCAACCCGCACTTGGCCAGCGTGGTGGACTATCCTCTAATCCCCTTCGTATTGCAGTAAGACCCACCCCCAACAGTGGGACGTTAAAAAGGGCTGAATGCAATATTAATATATTTTTCAGGTGATGATGGCGGTGGGTATAACGGCTGCAGTATGTCTCGGGCTCACTATATTCGCGATGCAAACTAAGTGGGACTTTACTATGATGGGCGGGGCTCTTCTTGTTGCTACCATAGTTTTACTGCTTTTTGGTGAGTTTATCTTTTTTTTTGTCTTTTTTTTTATTGTTTTATCTTATCTGTGGCAGATGTTGCTATACTGATTTTTATAAAGGGCTTAACTTGTTTTATATATAGATAGATATATATATTCTGCCGCGAGAGATGGAATGTTTTTTGAAATTTGTATGGGACATTCAGTTATATTTATTACTAGCGACTTACCCTCGCTTCGCTCAGGTGCGTTTTAATTTTTTTGAGCGAAACCTTAATTCTTTTTCTAAAATAATAGTAGCCTAAGTTAGTCCTTATAATGCCAGTTATCTGCCACTAAAAACTCCCGTGAAAACCAGTCTTCTTGGGCGATTATCCGTAAAATACAGACAGACAGAAAAAAAAATTGTGTTTTTCTTATAAGTACCATATGTACTTTCATATTATGCATTTAGTAAAAAGCTGTTATTTAAACATCACAAACAGACGCTTTAATTTTATTCATATATATAGATGTTAAATATTCCCGTAAATCCAAGAAAGTATTACTTCGCTAGTATAACATAAAATTCTATTTCCTTCAGGTATCGTGGCAATCTTCGTGCCTGGCAAGACAATGACTCTGATATATGCTTCTCTTGGGGCTCTCATCTTTTCCCTCTATCTCATCTACGATACACAACTCATGATGGGTGGCAAACACAAGTACTCGATATCACCAGAAGAATATGTATTTGCTGCCCTAAACCTTTATCTGGATATTATTAATATATTCATCTATATTCTAACTATCATTGGTGCGGTCAGATCTGATTAAAACAAAATGGCGGTCTTTTTTGTCTATGGCATATTGGTACCAATGTTTGAGCCATGTCAGTGTAGTTTGATGTTGTAGATTGTTATTAATGAATAAAATAAAATAAATAAAATAAAAAAGCCTTATATTTCTTGCAAAGTAAAGTTACAGTAAATTTTTATCCTAGAAGCTATGCTATAGTTAGTAGTTTATGTAAAAAAATAATAATTTGTTAGTGCTTAAATGTCTAGGTCTTACGAGTATATATATATATATATATATATATATATATATATATATATATATATATATATATATATATATATATTTTTTATTTTTTTTATTTTTTTTTACTTGAAGTTTGCAAGAACCCCTCTACAGGTGAAGGCCTCCTCCAAGGCTTGCCAGTCTTCTCTTGATTGAGCTACCTGTAACCAATTGCTACCCGCTGTCTGGATAATTTCATCCTCCCATCTAGCATATGGTCTGCCCTTTTTACGTACCCCTTGAGGTCCTTTCCATGCAGTTACCGTTTTGGTCCATCTACGATCTTGTAATCGTGCCACATGTCCTGCCCATTTCCACTTCAAGGATTGAGCGTATGTCAGGGCATCCGTTGCTTTGGTGTACTTGCGTATTTTAGTGTGACGGATTTTTTGAATTTTACGTATGTTCAACATACTGCGTTCCAAGCCTCGTTGACACGTAATTATTTTATTTTTTACATTGCTGTTAAATTTCCAGGTTTGGCACGCGTACGTTAAACAAGGTAGGAGACACGAGTTAAATATTTTCGTTTTTATTTTAATTGGTATGTTACTTTTGAATATTTCTTTTAGACTCCAAAACTTATTCCAGGTTAGTTGTGTCCTACGCTCTGTCTCTAACTCATTGTTTTTTCGGTCGAAACCTATTAGTTTCCCAAGGTATATGTATTGTTCCGTGTATGTTAAAGGTTCGTTATCAATAGATATTGTTCTCTTAGCGCTGTTTGTCATTATTTTTGTTTTTGTAGTGTTCATTTCTAACCCTACCCGTTTACTAGCCTCGTTTAGTGCCTGGATCATCGCTTGTAACTGTGTATTAGACTCAGATAGCAGCACTAGGTCGTCCGCGAATCGAAGGTGGCTTAAATAAGATCCGTTAATGTATATGCCTTTATTTCTCCAGTCTAGTTGTTTGATTACCAATTCCAGTGTTGCTATAAATAATTTTGGGGATAATGGATCGCCTTGCCTCACGCCTCTTTTGACGGGAAACCACGGTCCAGTTGTTTCAAGTTGTACTCTACTCTTACTTTTATTGTATATGCTTTGGATTACTTTTAAGTACTTATCCTCCACGTTTTGAGTTCTCAAAGCTGTCCATATGCTGTCATGTGATATTGTATCAAAAGCTTTTTGGTAATCTATAAAAACGATATACAATGGTCTCCTCATCTCCTGGTATTTCTCTATTATAAGTTCTAGAGAATGTATGTGATCGATCGTGGAAAAGGTTTTTCTAAATCCCGCTTGTTCTATCGGTTGTTTTAATTCTAGTGTGCTGCTTATCCTTTGGTTTATGATAGTGGAAAAAAGCTTGTAGATGCATGACAGTAAGCTTATAGGCCGGTAGTTAGCAATGTCGTGTGGGTCGCCCTTTTTATATAGTAATATTATATTTGATTCTCCCCACTGGGTCGGTGTTCTGCCAGTTTCAATTATTTTATTAAATAGGTCAGTTAAGGGATTAGCTAGTATTGGGAGGGCTATTTTTAAACTTTCGTTAGTGATGTAGTCCGCTCCGGGGCTTTTGTCGGTTTTTAGGTTTTTCAAGGCGCTTATTACTTCGCTTACTTCGATTTGAGTTGTTTCTTTCGAATTTTCGTGTATGTTCGAAGTATAATGGCTATTGTCTTTGATACTTCGGTGGTCGTTGGCGCTGTATAAGTTTCTGTAAAATTCAGTAGCTACCTTGATAATATCGCTACGGTTATGTGTTGTTTTGTTGTGCTGTTTCACTCCATCTATCCACGTTTTACATGTTCTAAGTTCTTTATATGCCTTTTTTGTACTTCCCGTCTGGTAGAGATGTTTTTCGATAGTGGTTGCTCTGTGGTTTTCATAGTCTTTCTTTATGTAATTGCTTATGAGTTTGTACAGTGCAGAGATTTCGTTTTTTATTTGTCTACTTTTCTTTTTGATTTTTTGTAGTTCCTGTCTTCTTTTTATGAGTCTTAAAGTACGCTCTGACAATATTGTGTGAGTACTGGGCAGATTTTGATCATTTTGTAAGCTTCTAGTGATGACTTTGACTATGTTATCGTATTGAGTCTGAACTGTGGTGTTTTCTGACCTCTCTAGAAGATGGCAGGCTTCTAAGGAATTTAGGCGTTCTAAGTATTTATCTATATGTTCCTTACTTTTCAAGTCTATATTACGAATATTTCGATATTTGCATCTGCTCTTTTTTGCATATGTGAGAGACAGTGTTGCTCTTACTGGCCTGTGGTCAGACGGGTATTCTACATTTAGTACTTCAATGTTTTGAAATATGCATGCCTTATTTGATAGTACAAAATCAATTTCATTTTTGTATTTTCCATCTGGGGAGCGCCAAGTCCATTTGTTTTTGCCCTTTTTCTTAAATAAAGTGTTTATTATTGTAAGTTTATTTTCTGTAGCAAAATCTATCAGTCTTTGGCCCCTTTCATTTCTTATACCGTATCCGTTTGGTTTCATGACTAGGTATTCTTCGTCTTTAGGCTGTCCTATTTTTGCGTTAAAATCACCCATCAATATAAAGTTTTTGTGTGCTGCCTCTATTGCTGTATTAATTGTCATATAGAAGTCTTCTATTTCTTCACTACTTGCTTTTTCTGTAGGGGCGTAAACTTGAATAATAGATAAGGGGGTGCCTTCTATGTTTACGTTGAGTAAGGCGACTCTTTCTGTAAAACCGAAGTAACTTTCTAGGTTTTTCTTATGACGTTTTTGTATAAGAAAACCTACACCATACTTTCCAGGTGTATAACCAGTGTGACAGAGGATAAAGTTTTCGTATTCTTCTATTTTATTGCCTAGTCTTCTCATTTCTGATATACCAACGATGTCCCATTTTATGTCATTTAGTGTCTCTCTCAGCTCTATAAGTCGTTCATGGGTTGAAAGCGATCTGACATTGTAGGTAATGAAGTATAATTTATTTGATGGTTCATTTTGTTCCTTTGGAGGGTTTTGGTCGTGATCTTCCACGGTGACCAGCCGGCTTGGAAGATATGTTTTGTTTTGTGATTGTATTTGTTGTGCGTTTTCCGTGTGAGAGGGGGATGGTGGTTGCTATTTAGTATTTTTGTTAAGTTGTTCATTCGGTAGGCTATTAGAGCTTTTGGTAGTCAAGAAATTTAGTATTCCTGGTTTGAGAGCTCCCTCTGACAAACTAGACGATCTCTGTAATCCAACTTGTGTTTTATTCTTTTTATTTACTTGTGCTTTTTGTTCCGTTTGCGTAGAAGTATTATTGTTTGGTGATATTGGAAGTGTTCTTTTCTTATTGCCTGATACTTCTGTATTTTTTACGGCGTATTATTAATTTATCATATCTGATAGTGGCGGAATTTCCTTTCTCTATTTCAATTTTCACTTGTTCTTGCAGTTCCTTCCTTTTTTCTAAAATATGCTGTGGAAAGTCTTCTTTTATATAATAAACGGTATTATTTAATATTCTTCTCTGTTTAAAAATTTCTATTTTTGTGCCCAATGTAGTAAATGTTACGGCAATGGGCCTGGGCTTTTCTCCTTTCTTCCCTATTCTTCTAGCTTCCTGTATGTCTCTTCGTTCTACCCCTACTGAAAAGTATTGATTTACAAAACTTATTACGTTTTTTTCTAGATTTGCGTAAGATGTTTCTGTTTCCGCTAAGCCAAAAATTACAATGTTCCTCTGTCTTGACTGTTTTTCCAAAAAGTACAATCTTTTTTCTTGGTTTTCCAGCTTTTCTTTAAGATTTTCGTACTTTTCATCCATTATTTTAAACTTTTCTTCCAATATGTAGTTTATATTTTGTGTAACTTGTTCTGTAACTTTTTCGCCCGACTGTACAATAGTTAATTTCTGTTCATCGAGTTCGTTTTGAATTTTTCGAAGCATATTTATGACGTCCTCCATGTTTATTAGTTTTATTTCACAATATGTAATGTTAGTAAGGAATTATTCTAGTAATTTGGTACGTGTGCTGCCCTCTTTTGATCCTTCTAGGTAATAGAATGGGGAACGGTCGTTTGATATGTATCAAGTTAGAAAGAGTACTGGATATATCCCATAGATGGCGTTATTTTCTCGATCGATTTTGCAAATTCATCTTTGATATTTTTACTTGGTTTTTAAATTTTCACTTTGATGGAGTATGTTGGCACTTTCACTTTTATTATTATTATTTTTTTTTAATTTTATCTGAATAGAAGCAATTTTTCAATTTCTGGCTCCAACGTTGGTAACAATATATTTATACAATACAACTCCTTGCACATATTCAAATCGATGTCGCTCATAGAAATGTAATGAAAAATATATATAGGAATGACATTCGGTGAAATGTAGAGATGTCGTTTCTATATTTTTTTTTCTATTAGTGATAAAGATTGTAGAATGGCAACATCTCTATGTCCTCATGTAAGAACTGTGTGCCTGAATCGTTATCCGCATTTGACGTAAGTTTTTGTATAGATCTTATTTTGTATCGACAACTTTCACTCAACTGATTTTTTTTTTCTTTTATTTAGTTTTTTTATTTATGAATAAGGCCTTAGTATGATTTTTTTTTTGTATATTTTTGGACGATTCAAAATTTTATTTAATATTTGAAAGTCTTACACGATAGTCGTTTTTAATTAAAAAAATGTTAGATATGTAACTACTACTTACATTTAACATTTGTTGATTTAAAATATTCTCTTTCTGTAAAACACTATTTTTTAAAACATTCCTTATATCAATTTAATTCATGCTAACGACTGAACACGTCAATTGTGGACCCCCTACTTAAATTGCAGACAATAAAGTCGAAACTTAATGTTACCAGTCAGCGACTGATTTTTATTTTAAACTTGAAATGTTAACTTTTTACATCGTCCTGGCATAATGAATGTTTACCTTCGCTTTAAAAAATACGTTAATTTAAAATGGCTGGATGATGTAAAATGAAATTATTTTGTCGAATATTTATGAGTCTTATATATCTTTAAATGTTTAAGCGCGTGTATAAATTAATGTACAATTTAACTGTTATTGCAATAATTATAGGAATGCTTTAACAATACGGTTGTGTAGCTAGGGTGTAAGCGGGTACGGTGCACGGGTGTCGCCCATTTGGCGGTGACACCCGTTTGTCTCACGGGTAACATAAGTTTCAGGTGACACCCGAACTCACCCGTGCCACTGACAAGTTGTTAATTATTATATTTAAATATTACATATTTTATTATAACAGTTTATGTCCACAGTTGAAGGATCAGTATCTGATTATCCAAATAATTTAATTTAGAAAATGTAAAAAAATATTATATATACATATATGATATATGGGTATGTTATTTGCTATAATGTTGCAATGACAGTAAGGAGATAATACAACTTGTATGTTAGACATTGATATACAAAAACTCAAGATACACACTTAACGTCTCGAAGTGTCCTCAAAAAGAAGTGCACAATACGAAATTGAATTGCGCTTTTATTTCAAATCTCTTTTGTTTATTGCTTGTGTCGGTGGACAAAATTAAAACGCACGTTGTTTCGTTTAAAAATGTACTTTATGTGGTGTGCGTAAGTTCGAATTTAGATTTAGATAATGGGGAAGATTTCTCAAAAGGAGGGTGCCACAAGTTTGGCCTATTTACGTTCAGTCTGAGTTTAAGCAATTTATTGTTATATCTCTTGTATACCTGATTTTTTGCTTCTATTGCATTCGCATCTTACCTATGTAATGTATTGAACTTGGAAGTTAGACCAGCTGAAGGAAGAATTGATATGAAGAGGTGCATACTGCGGTGTTCTGACTGACTAATGGATCAATACAGCCTAAACTGCTGGTCGTAGAAATGTGAAATTTGGAGGATGTATTCCATATATGCAAGAAGAAGGACAAAAGGCCAAAATTCTTCACTTAACGTCACACGTCAATGTCACTTATTAAAGAGATATTTGTTAGGAAATGTGTATCTATGTTTTTATATATCAATGATGTTAGATAATAGTTGCATTTACATATTAGCTGCGATGTTCATACTATATTGTAAATTACATATTTATATGTGAATCTTCTCGAGTAAAACTAACATATTGTACTTATTTGGCTTCATAACAAAAGCAGATCTATGTTGATTAATATAACTTTTTAAATTCCGAAATGTCTAAGTCTATAAGTCGTTTCAGCCGAAATGTCAAATTTAAAAAAAAAATGTTATTAATATTATCTAATTCAACAAACAGTATAAAATAAATATAACTTCATATATTATATTTAGTATTGTTCGTATAAAATATATAGGAAATTTAGCTTTAGTATTAAATGATATTATATTTATATAAGATATTTTTCTTTATTAAAATGTTAGATCAGTATGACATTCGGCTTTGGCAACTATACTTTTTAAAATATTTCGCTAATATGATGCTTGCAACATTCAACTTTGAAGTGTAAGCCTATTTTTATATAAAGTGATATTAAAAAAGTGTTTTGTGGTTTCATAATACACGGGTAGTGATTTAGTTCAAAGTTACACGCTGTATATACGCATAGCACATTGACTTACGAATAAGGTATTATTTTATTTAGTTTTTGTTATGTTCGATTTATTTTTATTAAAATTATCATAACAAATGTTGTTTTATTTAAAGGCCCTTGTCACTTAATTATTCAAAATTATATAAAAGGAGCATTAAGGAATAGAAGTTTTGTGGCATTGCCAACTTCTGCCATTTTTATTTTTTCTTAACTTAGCATACACTCACACGATGTATGGTATTACATTGAAAGGGTACTTAAAAAAGAAACAAATTCCTATTTTTTTTTTACTGTAATAACAAGCGACTTACCCTCTTTTCGGTTTTTTTGCGTGGAACCCTGATTCTTTATACCCTGATATATAGTTTCCTTATAACATTAGCTAGCCAGTGAAAATCCCCTCAAAATCTTTTCAGCCGTTTCGGAGATTAGCCAGAACAAACGGATACAATTTTTTTTAATAGTTCTGTATGCTTTCATATGCATTTAGTAAAAAGATGTTATTTTGACGTTACAAACATACACTAATTTCATTTATCTGGATAAGTCCATAAGTACCTTTCTGTAAGTAATTACCCTGGAAACTACTAAACTATAAATTTTAACTTTTTTAAGCACATGTTAACTTTATTTTTAGTTTTATTGCCAAAAAGCAAAAAAAGTACATTTATTTTTAATGAATTCATCATGTCTTGAAGCAATATTGCTAATATTTCATAAATATTAAATCTCATGTGAATCACTATATAGACAATAGTGAAATTACAATATAAAAAAATAAGGGTGGCACTCCACACATGCAACATGGTATCACTGGATAGGCCTTCTAAATTGAGATTGACAATTCTAAGTAACTTTTTTGTTCAAGGCAACAGTTGCGGAGTTATATGCTCTAAAGTTGTATTATATAAGTAACTATTAACAAACGCATAATATTTACAAACAAAAAATTATTTTAAAAACATAAATTAATGTGGATTAAAGTTGGCGGTAAAAATTATATGTTTTCGCGAAAAGTTTTTTAATAAACTACTTGTTTACATGATTAAAAAGTGATAGAATTTTTTGTGAGTTGATTCATTACAAAAGAATGACGATCAAATCAAATCAAAATATACTTTATTCAAATAGACTTTTACAAGCACTTTTGAATCGTCAATTTTACATTTTAAATTAAATGTCAGTATAGTCAGTCTGTGAGGAAGCTACCACCGGCTCGGAAGGCAGTTCTGCTGAGAAGAGCCGGCGAGAAACTCAACAGTTGCTTTTTTAAAATAATGATGATTTGATGAGTAAGCAAATTCAGGACTTCCCTATGAATATAATATTGGGAAGTCCCAAGTTCTTGATTTATTATCTGAATATTTTTTAGAGACTTATTGCATTCACTAAAACTTAAAAACATTATTATAAGCACTTGTAACTTGTAACTGTACAAAATTTTAAGTTATTTTTATTTTTAATTCAAGTCATTTTTTGTTTCATGATTTGTCCACTAAGATTGTACTAAAATTAGTTTTTTTTTAATTTCACTTATCTGTATAGGTTTTGTTTGATTTAATCTCTTTAACTTTTTAATAAACTTAAACGAACAGACAAGCGGATGTTAGAAGGATATCATTGGATGATACAAAAGACAAACTTTATTTAAAAAACAGAAGCCTGTCTGTGATTGGTTATTAGGGTCAGTTAGGTTAAGGATAAGTCAAAAAGTAAATAACCGGTCATTTTGTAACAAATCAGCGAATATACCTATTATTTCGGAAATACTCAAGTTTTATTAATTATTAGTCATCTATCATAAACGATATCGACGCGCGTTATCCGGCAACTGCTAGTTGTTATCAGTGAATAGTGATTGTTTCGTACGATACGTGAAAGAACGTCTGTCTGCTGCCATGGCGCAAGTAAGTTATACAATATTTTATATACTTTTTATGGTATTCTCTAACAGATTATGTTAAATTACTATCTTATTTCAAAAAATATACTAGAAAGATATTTATGATCGTAGATGGACGTAAATGACTCACCACAGTTTTGACATTAATTGTTTGTTATCGTTTTCAATATATGCATATGTATGCATTTCCATGTAAACTTATCATTATATTGGCGTGATCTAATATCGTCAGGCACTATCTATTATTATCAAATTGAAATATAAAACAATTTAAGGAAATTCGCTGTTTTTTTTTTACTTTGTTATTTTATTTTGAAAAAGTTAACAATAAGTAATATTTGAAGCAATATTTATTAATGTTAAAAGTTCAATGAACTACTTCAAAAACTTTACTTTCAAACTTCAGTCAATAAATAAGGTACCTAGTTAATTGCTCTATTCATCTGTCGGTATTTTTTGTGATTAAGGTTATGTTACTCGATATCTCCAATTGTGAATCGATTTCATGGTATAAATGAAAAGGTTGCCATATATGTACATTAAAAATTCAACTTTAGGCGTGAGATAGTGATTATGAATGACTATGAATGTCAGTGTACCTTTTTTACCCGACTGCACCAGAAGGAGGGTTATGTTTTTAGAACGTGTGCGTGTGTGTATGCGTATGCATATGCATGTGCGCATGTGCATGCGGGTGTGCGTGCGCGTGCGGGTGTGCGTGCGCATGCGCGTGTGCGTGTGCGTGTGCCTGTGCGTGTGCGTGTATATATATATATTTCTTTGGCACGCTCTATAGTCTAAACGGCTTGATGGATTTTAGTTTGAGAGGTATCGTTAGATTCGTCTTGATTGTGGGAGTGACATAAAACTATTCCTATTATCATACATCGCTTACGAGAAGAAAAATTTAAAGACATTTCTAAGTAAAAAACTTAGAAATGTTATGAAATATTATTATAACTTCCATACTGGTGAAATAAAAAAGATATATACTAACTTATATTATGCTTTCTATGAAAAGAGACAAAAAATGTCATATGAAGACTGATTTGTTTTATGGAATGGCAGAATTTGTATTCTCAATAATTTACGAATTGAAAAATAAAAAATGTTACACGATGGACATGCAGGAATCACTGCGTTGCAATCTCGTAACTCGCTTGTATGTATATTGGCCGAACATAGATAAAGACATTATCGACTTTGGACAAAAGGTGAATGATGTCGAAGATCTAGAAAAACTAATAACAAAGTACCGTTATATTCTTGGGGTAGTCCCCCTGAACCCTGGTCAAGGATCCACATATATTTCGCAGGTCTATTTCTTGGTTTTACATGGTTAATAATACATGTACTTAAACTTTAAAAAGGTTCCGAAGTGTTTGCTTTATACGGAGACCCGAAATGGACCTCAATTTGCAGCTGATGAATTAAGATAATTTGTTAAATCTATTGGAATAACACATATTAAAAACAAACCATCCCAGGACTAATGAGCTGGCAGAAAAAGCTGTGCGAACTGTTAAAAAGAGGATGGCAGCCTCACATACAGATTTAAATGAAATCAAATCAAATCAAAATATACTTTATTCAAATAGACTTTTACAAGCACTTTTGAATCGTCAATTTTACATTTTAAATTTAAATTAAATGTCAGTGTAGTCAGTCCGTGAGGAAGCTACCACCGGCTCGGAAGGCAGTTCTGCTGAGAAGAGCCGGCGAGAAACTCAACAGTTGCTCTTTTAAAATAAAAACTGTGTACAATATTGTAATACAATAATTATTATATATTTATCCTACGTGAGATCCAACCAGATATTAGTTCCACACATTGATATCTCCGAAGTATTCCGTAATTGTATAATAAGCTTTATTCACTAATACATTTTCGCAAGCTCAAAATCGATTGTGGAACTCTATTATACATGCGTACACCTTGCCCCATAAACGATCTATTTACTTTTTGAAGGCGAAAGCTAGGCGATACCAGTTTTTCCTTATTTCTAGTGTTCATTTCGTGTATATCACTGCGTTTTAAATAACAATGAATGTTTTGTCGGACAAACATAATATTACAATATACATATTGCGATGCAACTGTAAGTATACCAATTTCCTTAAACAAATCTCGTAGGGTATCCCGAACTCCGATGTTATAAATTGCCCGAATGGCCCTTTTTTGGAGAATAAATATAGATTTTATATCGGCTGCATTACCCCACAACAAAATTCCGAAAGATCATGTTGATTTAGTTTTTTGT
The DNA here is from genome assembly GCA_033884665.1 of Argynnis bischoffii washingtonia. Classification (NCBI taxonomy): domain Eukaryota; kingdom Metazoa; phylum Arthropoda; class Insecta; order Lepidoptera; family Nymphalidae; genus Argynnis; species Argynnis bischoffii. The sequence continues at coordinate 2,233,844 of CM066619.1, read as the reverse complement.
TCAGTTACAGAAATACACCCTCAGCATTCCATGAACGATCTTTTGTAACGATGTTTGGATGTAGAATGCATTCAACATTTGATCTATTAAAACCCGAAGTCCGAGGAATCATGGAAAAAGCGCAATTACGTCAACAATTACAAAATAATAATAATAATAATAATAATAATATTTCTTTATTGACATATTTTTCGTTTTACATAAGCCTGTTGAAGCCTCTGACTCCCAAACTAGATTTAACCTGTATGTCAGGAGTCAGCGCCCTCTTCCATCTTTAATTATAGGTTCACGTCAATAATAGGTATTACAGAGCATGTGAAAAAAAATAAAAAAATAATAAAATAAAAATTAACTTAAACAAACCGTACTTAATGAAAAAGTTTCGAAATTGTATAAAGTGTAGTGCATGTATGTGTGTGCGTGCGTGTGTATGTGTGTGTGTGTGTGTGTGTATGTGTGCGCGTGCGTGTGTGTGTGTGTGTGTGTGTGTGTAGTCATTCAGCATTTTATATAACCCTTTCTAGTATCTTTTCGGTTTCCTCATAACTTAGTGTAAGCAGCCAATTTTTAATTTTTTTTTGACATTCACGTAGTGTGAGTGGGTAGATATTAAGAATTTTATTGATTTTATTGTATAAATACACGGCGAGAGAACTACCCTGACGCCAAGTCATGGAGCTATGATATTTTTTTGCAGGTATAATGCTTATGGTACGTATAGTACGTTTGTTGCGAAGTAAGTTTGGATCATAAGGAGTAGAGCGGTGTTGCTTAATAACAACTAAATAAATAAATAACTGCCTAGTACTTAGCACGTTACATAGCTCATATAATGACTGCGTGGGGAATCGATAGGGTTTAAACGTCATCGTTTTCAGGACGGAACGTTGAGCTCTCTCCAGGTGTATCATGTGTGTTTTGGGCGAGCCACCCCAGACCCCAATGCAATAGCTAAGGACTGATTGGACTAGTGCGTAATAAACGGAAAGAAGTAGTTTAAAATCAGCCACATGCCTTAGATTTTTAAACAACCACGTCAATTTCCTAACTCGAGATGCAATCATGTCTATATGGGGTCGCCAGGTTAATTTCTCATCCACAAGTACTCCGAGGTATTTAACGACAGCAGTTCTACCGATATCTTGGCATGAGCAATTGTGTTGAATTGAGACATCGCACGTATGTAATCGAATTTTTATTTCCGGCTGTTTTTTCCGAGAGTTTGTAAATTGTATAAAAGTTGTTTTAGCAGGATTTAAGGTTAGTAAATTACAATTCAGCCACTGATAAACCTTGTGAAGTCCTATTTCCGCGTTCTGACAAGCTTTGTCCCAAGTCTCCCCATGGAACACAAGCGCTGTGTCATCGGCATAGGTGAAAATTTTACCATTATTGAGTGACATTTGACACAGATCGTTTATGTACATCAAAAAGAGACTCGGACCGAGAATGCTGCCTTGAGGAACTCCACAGGTAACACTTGCATCGCAGCTAACATATTTGCCAATCCTAACCCTCTGCTGTCGACCAGTGAGAAAATCAGTAAAAATTTTCAGTACTGTTCCCCGTATGCCATATCTCTCTATCTTCTCCACAAGAATGGGAATCGAGACAGTATCAAATGCTTTTGCGAGATCAACAAAAACACCTATACACTTTTGCTTTGTATCAAGATTTGTTGTGACATATTCTATCAAAGATCCGACAGCGCATTCAGTGCTTTTTCCCGCTCTAAAACCGAATTGACAGCTCGATAGTAATTGATTTGTTTCCAAGTAATTTACTAGTTGATTATTTAAAATCCTTTCTAATATTTTAGATAGTCCTGGAAGCACCGAAATTGGTCTATAATTAGTTATACTGTCTCGTGCCCCACTCTTGTACACAGGCGTTATTAGAGCTTTTTTAAACACTTTGGGAAAAATACCTTGTTCGAAACATAATTTGATTAAAGTAGTAAAATGTGGTACTATAATGTGTTTTGACATTTTAAGGAACCTATTTGAAATTGAATCGCAACCAACAGCACTATCATTTTTTAGGTTAACGATCAGGGCCTCAACTTCACTTTCATCAGGTGGTAACAGAGCCATCGAGTTTAAGGTGGAAGGCATATGATTACTGGTTGAGAGCGGAGTGGTCCTTGGTGATTGTGTAATATTTTTCGAAAGTAACATCCCAACATTCGAAAAATATTTATTTACCTCATCTACAGCGTCATAGGGATCCTCTCTGATATTAAGGAGATGCTCTGAAGTGGTCTTCTGATTATTAGAACCTGTAATCATTTTAACAGCAGACCACGTTTCTTTATTTGTTCTTGCATTTTCTAATGTCGATTTTTCATAATTTCTTTTTAATTTCTTTAACAAAGAATTACAGAAATTTCGGTAGCGCTTATATGATATTATAAGTAATTGATTGTCAGGATCTTTTTTTAATTTTTTATGCAATCTATCCCTATGTTTAATACATCTTAATAGGCCGGGTGTAATCCACGGTTTCAAAATTTTTTTACGAGTGGGAATAGTATAACTAATAGTATTAGATTTGATTGCGGTCGTCAATTTATGGACAAAAAGAGTAGTTGCCTCTTCAGCATTACTCTCTGGACAAATAAAAGAAAAATCAGTTGATTCTAATTGTTTAACAGCTGCTGAAAAGTCAGTTTTGAAAGTTTGGTTGCAGGAATTTTGCTTACGTGTATAGGATAAGCTAAGGAGAATCGTGTCATGATCAGTGACTGTGGATTCTATTATTGTGATAATTGCCGGCAACTGAGTTTTTAACATGATATGATCCAGGCAATTGTTTTCTCTGGTTGGCAATGTATGACCTGGGAGTAGACCTAATTCGGCACAAAGATTTAAATATGTGGAACTATTTCTATCCACGTTATTCGGCTTAATATCGATGTTGAGATCACCAATAAGAATAATATTTTTACTTTTACAAGGACGTACTATATTGTCAAGAGAGTTAAGAAAATTATCAATACAATGTATAGAAGGCGATCGGTATGCCGCTAAAATAGCAATATCACAGCCAATCATAACCAAAAGGAAGTTTGCACCTACTGGGTCCGGTTCTATAACTGTACATTTTATTTCATTTTTGGTGTATACAACAATGCCATCGTTTTGGTTGAGATATTTTTTAGAGTAATAACAAGAATAGTTTACAATAGACGGTGGTGGTCTATCTTCCGACAACCAACATTCCGTGAAAATGATAACATCAGGTTCAAAAGTAAATCTAGAAAGTTGTACAATAAAGTTATCTAAATTTTTGTGTATACTTCTAATGTTTTGGGAAATAATATTAAATGACTTACTGGTACCTTTAATTAATTTACAACATGTTTCAGTATCACATTTATATGATGAAGCTACCGAGAGTTTATCCAAATCTTGTATAATATTATTTAATAGAGCCATTTATGAAATTATAATGCTAATTAATATGTCGCACAAATAAGTTACCGTATGTTGACTGCATGTTGTAACTGAGAGACTGAGAAAATAAATATAAGTTTGTGAAATAGTATAAAAATAAAAATATGGGTTATATAAATTATTACCAAACGGATTTAACAGTGAGTGAGTGTGTGTTTGTGTGTGATAGTGTGATAATATAACTATGTATAGTAATTTATTGTGATTATGTATATGAGTATGTTTAACGTGTGCAATGAGGTGTATAATTGAGGTGTAAATGTTTGTAAGGGTTGTGTGTAAAAGAGTATGATAGATTTTAACATGTATTAAATTTGATATAAAACTTATATTAATGTACAAAACTAGTCATGCAAAATTAGAACATCGAAGTTTTTCAAGATCTGCTTCCGAGTTAACTCGAATTTGGGGGTCACCGGTTTTTTTTCGAAGATAAACGACGCCACGCGAGGTCCAACAGAATCTGTAGCCATAGTTTTTGTGTTGTGTTCTTGCAAGATAGTATAATTTCTGTGTTTTGTAGGTAAGGCATTCAGATACGTAAACCGGTTGTTTGACATGTTTGATTTGCAAGTGAGTTGTGTTGAGCTTTTCACTTTTATCTTTAGTCTTATTGAAGGTTTTTATACCATTCATGACTTTTTCCTTGGCTATAACTGAGGTAAAATTAACATGAATGGGAGAGGTGTTGCCTTTTGTTTTAAATCTGTGAACATCCTTCAAATCATTCTGGGTGAAATCCAAATTCAAACTTTGTCCCAGGTTCATGACTAAGCTGCAAAGATCATCTTTTGTCTCTCCCTCAGTTTTAGGAACATTACGGATTTCTATACCTGTAGCCCGAGTTGAGCGCTCAAGCAGTTCTATTTTATCCTCAAGCTGTTGAATCAACTTTCTGTCTTCCCTCTTCTCTGCCTCCAAGGTTGTTATACGACTTAAGAATTCATCATACTTTTCGGACATCATTTCGACACTCTTTTTTAATTCGACGTTTTGATCAATTATACTATTTATTTTACTCATTAAATCCTCGTAATAACTCTCCTGCTTATTTGAAAAAGCAGCAAACATGGTTCTATTTATTTTCTCGGAAGAATTAGAAACCATCCCCTCAAACTTCCTTTTCTTCCGTTCCGTTATATTAGAGTCAGCAGATAAGTCAGGCGCGGAAGCGCATTGATGCAACGTGGATTCAAAGCTAAGTAATGTTGTGGCAGGCTCATCTGTCCCCGCGAGAGACGTTAGCGGGCGTGGTGAGGTGGGGGGCGTGCGGTTTATGGGCATGTTTCTAATGCTAATACAAGCCGAATTACCAGGCAAACAGAATAGGAGTAAAAATTACAAATATATTCGCAGTAAGTTGCGGAGGTCAAGTTATAATGGTGGCGATCGGCGATGTAGAACAAAATCGTTTTCCGTCTAGTGTATGTAGACCTCTAGCGGTTACGCTTAATAGAAGTAGCTGTCAATAATAATGTTTTCTCGAGTGATTGTATATTAGTGTAGTCCTTCTATCTCGCTCGTTGGGCTTTAGACGTGAGTAAATAATTGTTACTCACGGACTAGGCTTGCTTCGTGCGCTGGTATTACTCGTTGTTCCATGCACCTCCTTTAAGTTTCTGCTGTCCCATTATTCTCATAGAATTTGTTTAGTTAAAATGTCATACTTTAATTATTTTTGAGCACAGTTTATTCCGCAAAACACGTCTGTTCACTACAGAGGTCCGGAAGGAAGGGGGAAATAACACTAAACAGCCATTTCAACCTAGAAATTCTGTCTGGATAAACAAAACGTTAAAAAGGGTTCTGAACCTGGCATAGTGACTTCTAAAACAGGCCAAATTTAGTAAATTTTAATGGTACGAAAACATATAGATGAAATGCAAAGGAAAGTTTAAGTGCCTGATGGTAATAAAATTTCATATTATTTATCAAACAAAAGCCAAATGAAACCTACAACCCAAGGTGATTCGTCCTCTCGTAACATTACATTTGATGTTAACCCTGTACTACTTCACATGAATCTTGACAGTCATTAGTTTACCCTTTATTACCATCGAGAAAATTAGAGAGAAAACCAAAGGCGACTGAAAGATTGGGTTTTTCGGTTAGTGTTTTATTGTAAAGAGGGATGTGATGTAATAGGGTTACTAAGCAACAAGGCTGTCAAATAAAAACATACTTATTACAATGGGTTATTTAAATATATACCTAATACTATAGCACCCAAATCAATTAACCCGTTTCTGAGATTAGCGCGCACGAACGCACAAACAAACGGACAAAAACTCTAAAAAATAAAAATCATTGTCTTGGGTTCTATTGCGTTAATAAAGAACGCCAAATATATTTTTTCTTAAATGTACAGATAGCGGTCAATTACACTTTTATTATATGTAGGTATAGATATCATCCAACCGACACCACGGCTATTTTTTATATTTTTTGCGAAACAAAATCAGATGAGTAATTTTACTGTAATATCCGTATTTTATCTTGCAATATGGTAAAAATATACAAAACATAGTTGTGTTAAGTATCTATATATTATGTTTAGATATGATATTTAAACGTGATAAATATATATATATATATATATATATATATATATATATATATATATATATATATATATATATATATATATAATACAGACGTTCGACCTCTACAATTTTATTATATGTATAAATATATAATTAAATAAATGCAAAAGCTGAATGAAATGTAATTTTCGGTCACATAAAGAGTGCCATTAGGTACTCTATAGATTAGTATATACCTACCAATTATAGGTAGGTAATTAGCCTATAATAATTGGTATATTCCCTTGTTTTTCTATATTTTTTATAATTTGTTCTAGATATATCATATATACATATATATTACAGAATTATCTAGTAATTCACATAATCTTCGAGTAATATAGCTGTGATACACGGACAGACAGACGGACTGCCTACTGAAAACTAAAAGTAGATCCTTATATCTCGCTAATGTTGATACCAACTCGACGCCACATATTAAGGCACATATGGACAGAAGATGAAAAATCCTTTTTAATTTGCGATTTAATAAATGCGAGTGTTTTTGTATTTTTGCGCTTTATTCACACAACTTACTAAATAAATAATTTACGCTAGAGTGCATGTTACTATCTAACTCTATACACTTTATAGTGTACACCGATGATGTTTTGTATAGATATAACTAGCAAAACACGCGGCTTCGGTCGGGATCAAACTACAAAAAATACGAAATTTCATGCAAATATGTCCAAGGAATGAAAAGTTTCATATAAACTTTTATCCCCTAATTCACTCCCTTAGGGGTTATATTATGAAAAATCCTTCCTTAGTGGATGCTTTCGTCATATAAGGAATACGTGTGCGAAATTTCAATTTTCTAGCCTTAAGGGTTTGGCCTGTGCGTTGATACATCAGTCAATCATTTTTGCCTTTTATATGTATGTATATGCAGATTTATCCCCATTAGTGTGCACCAAATAGTTTCCATGGAATATTATATTAGGAATATAATTAAATATGGGAGTTTACTGAATTTATTTGTAATTTTATCTTAAATATTTTCAGCCAGGGTACTACCATTCTGCACACCTTGGCGAAGATGGGCATGGTGGTGCCGCCGCCTTTGATTTTACGGAGCAAAGTATACGAAAAGGCTTCATTAGGAAGGTAAGAAGTTAAAACCTTACTTTTCACATAGCCTCGATATTATTTTAAATCTTTTACGAAAAAACAAATTAATAATATAAAATATACGCACTTTAATCACAATTAATAATAATTTTAATTTAAATAGACACCATCGCTCCTGCTCTCAAACTAGGTACTTTTCAATATTTTCAAATTTCAAGTAATCGGCAACAGTGCCAACTTTTTAAAACTCTTATATCATTATAACCAGAGAAAAACGGTAAAAGTCACAGTTATTATGAGAAACCGACGATAGTTTGACAAAGTTGATTTTTTTCTTCCGATTGTCGGACAAATAGAAAAAAAAAAATTTTTATGTCAAAAATAAAAAAATATAATACTTTCTTAGATTTACGCGAATATTAGTCATTTAAATAAAACTATCTTTTCGGATTTTTTCGCGGATTTATTTTGATTTATGGTTCCCGACGTTTCGATTGCTTTACAGCAATCATGGCCACGGGAGAGACCATGATCATATGAGACATAAATCCGCGAAAAAATCCGAAAAGATAGTTTTATTAATATATATTATGTATCACGACAGGTGTACGCGATCCTGATGAGTCAGCTGCTGGTGACGATGGGATTCATAGCATTATTTCTGTTCCACGAACCCACGAAAGAGTTCGTTAGGCGAAACACATATCTCTTGTAAGTATCTATATTTTAAGAAAGATTATTGACATAGTTCTATTATTTTACATATTTCCTGGCGTTATGTTAAGCATTTTAATACATTTGCCTGACGCGGGAATCAAATCTTCTTTCGATTTCAAAAGTACCTATTATTTTCAACTACTTTCATTGAGCCAATATATCACTCTGTATATATAGGCAAAGACAAAACATTCCCCCTCTGTTTGTCAACCAATTTTCTTTTTTTTTAGTAGCTATCGACGACCTTTAGTGGTATCAAAATAATATTTGGAAACAGTTTTTTTAATAATATAGTGGTAAATTTTCAATAATGATTATCCATGATCGAATTTCGACCTCTGGCGAACACTAAAAAGAATAAATCGACTATAAAAGTCTTTTTTTTTTCAATCGGATTAATATTAAGCGTCTTAAAATACAGTGATAGACACGAAATAAACACTAGAAATAAGGAAAAACTGGTATCGCCTAGCTTTTGCCTTCAAAAGTGAATAGACCGTTTATTGGGCAAGGTGTACGCATGTATAATAGAGTTCCACAATCGATTTTGAGCTTGCCATTTAAATAATTTAAGTCTAAAATTAAAAATGTATTAGTGAATAAACCTTATTATACAGTCACGGAATTCTTTGGAGATATCAATGTGTGTAACTAATATCTGGTTGGATCTCACGTAGGATAAATATATAATAATTATTGTATTACAATATTGTACACAGTTTTTATTTTAAAAGAGCAACTGTTGAGTTTCTAGCCGGCTCTTCTCAGCAAAACTACCTTCCGAGCCGGTGGCAGCTTCCTCACGGACTGACTATACTGACATTTAATTTAAATTTAAAATGTAAAATTGACGATTCAAAAGTGCTTGTAAAAGTCTATTTGAATAAAGTATATTTTGATTTGATTTGACTTATACAATAGAGAATGTGCGTGTAATTTAAATAAAGGTGATATATTTTTTTTATAATCTTTATTGCTTTTCAATTAAGCCTATATCAATATTTTTAATGTAATTTCTTTTTGATTAGGAAAATAATTATTAAAAAGTGTAAATATAAGTGGGAAATTCAAAGTAGTTGAAACGCACGCCATTGGTCAGACCGAATATGATGTCAGAGTATGTTATAACAGAGCGATTAGCGATATTGTCGCTACAAATAGAACCGTCATTTTACTGTGTATATCATACTGTGACGTCACGCCAAGCGCGCGAAATGGCGGGCGTTTAAAGTATCCGTATCGGTATGATATTTAGAATTTTTGTTATACTAAATTTTAGTTTTTTGGAGCTGGATATTTTTTTTACAAGTATATAACGATGTTAGCTATTGTATATAAAAAAAAATCACGCATATTTCCTATTTTTTTGTCTAATTAAAAAACTAATCTTTTGTCTACAGCTGGGTAGCTTTCATAATTCTTTTCGTATGCCTGATCGCAATGGCGTGTTGCACGGAAGTGCGTCGCACTGCGCCCATGAACTTTATCTTCCTCACAATATTCACTATAGCCCAGAGCTTCCTGCTGGGGGTGGCCACTAGCCGGTACAATGTTTCTGAGGTAAATCTGTCGTTATACTATTTTAGAATATTTTGATTTTAAAAGTTTTTTTTTTAGTATAGTATAGTAGTATTCAGCCTGCCCACCCCAGCTGGACACGGGCCTCGATTCAATACGAGGGAAATCAGACCATAGTCCACCACGCTGGCCAAGTGTAGGCAAACAGAGCATGTCTTTTAAAAGCTTGCTAGGTTCTCTCAGACATGCAGGTGTCCTCACGATGTTTTCCTTCACCGTAAGGCAAGTGGTAATCATGTTGGAAATGATTCGCACATGAAAACATCAGAGGTGCGAGACCCGGGATTTGAACCCGATTCACTCGGTTACCCAAGCGAGCACATCACAACTAGGCTACCACTGCCTTTTTTTAGCTCCTTATTATCCTGCGATCTGTTTAATGACATTTAACTGGAGATTATGTAGGTATTTGGTTAAGGTTGTGTATGGACAATATACATTGATATGCCCTTTTATTTATTTATTTGTTTTTTAGTCTGATTGTTTTTGTGTCAATAAAAATTTAAGACATAGAATTAGGTAGATATTCCTTCCATGGTTAAGACCATTAAATTGTTTTAGTGAAATTGACGGAATCGCTGTGAAATCAAATAACTTTAGAATGTCTGTCAAACTGTTCATCATTCGAAAATGGCTGGTCCATTTTCAGTGGAGTTTTTTATTATACAGCTATGACTCACTGACTCTAAACAGCTAAATTTCATTACAGTCTGTCGTCAAGGCAAGAAAGAGCTTAATTCATTCATAAATACACACGCCAACAAAGTTTTTACCCAGTAACTAATATTCTAATCAAGTTATGGATATCTTTTAATTAATATTCTAATTACTGTCTTTATTAATATTTGAAACCCAGACTGTACAATAATTTGAACCGTTGAACTGACCTTATAATTGAGCAATACACTCGTAATATCTTCGAAATAACAATCAATTAATTCATCTATACATATAATAAAACTGTAGAGGTCGTATGTCGGTACATAGAAAATAAATGCTAAAAACTGAGTCAGGGGGATGTAAGAAGAGAAATAGAAAAAATCTAGTTTATTTCAATTTTTTTGTTTTTGGTATAGATTTGTTTTTGTTTGTCTAGAGGCGAACCCGAGCGATGGTGAACCGCTAGTTTTAAGAATAAGTACTATACAATATAGTTATTTTAAAAAATCGGACAAGTGCGAGTCTGACTCGCACCGAGTGTTCTAGAGGATGTAACTACTTTACGGTTTTCGGATTTTCCCCTTTACTTGTGTCAGACATTGTTTCTTGCCAAACATGATGCCTTGCGAGTGTCAAAGTATGCGGCATAAACGACCGTATCTTTTGATTGCGTTGACCTGAAACTCTTTAAGGTGCATGTTAACACGCTTCTCTTGGGCAAACTCGCTACATCGTAGAGCTTATCTGTGCCCTCGAGCTAAGATAAAGGTCAAGAGTATGCCCATTATTAATAATAAAAAACGAAAAGAAAAACATAGAAATTTGATTTTTTCACATCTCCAAGTAATTGCAGGCCTGTGTATTTGATATTCATTTCAACTTGATACCTACACGCGTTCCTAATAAAAATAGTCTTGACAGACAAACAGACAGATGGAAAACGAAATGATCCTATAAGGGTTCCTTTTATCCTATTGAAGCACTGAACCCTAAACGTGTTTAGTTTCTTAATACTTTACTTTTTTTTATTTAAAAAGGTGATGATGGCAGTCGGTATAACAGCCGCAGTGTGTCTCGGCTTGACAATATTCGCTTTCCAAACAAAATGGGACTTCACGATGATGGGTGGCGCGCTGGTCGCCGCGACTATAGTTCTTTTTATTTTTGGTGAGCTCTATGTATCGAAAATAAGTAGAAAAATGTTACATGCACTTTTGAATCAATCTATGTACCTACATCATATTTACAACCATTTTAGACTTGTATTGTTGTTATGTATCACATTATAATGTGGTTAAAGAATGAAATACATAAAAAAAATCACTTGGACTTACAATTAGACCTTACAACAGAGGTTGTCAATTTTAGACATGTTCATGACTTTAATGTTCATTTATAGAAGTCTTGCGAACTAATTAATCCATACTAATATTATAAAGCTGAAGAGTTTGTTTGTTTCTTTTTTTGTTTGTTTGGTTGAACGCGCTAATCTCAGGAACTACTAATCAGATTTGGAAAAATTCTTTTTGCATTAGATAGCCCGTTAACTGAGGAAGGCTATAGGCTATATATCATCCCGGAAAAATGTACGGTTCCCGTGGGATAGATTTGTTTTTGTCTAGGGACGAACCCGAAGCGAAGCGAGGGTGAGTCGCTAGTTGATAATACATGTGCTTGCTTGTGTGCATAAAGGATGTATTAAATACTACTGACTTACCCTCGTTTCGCTCGGGTGCGTCCATATGCGGTACGTTATAAAAATATACAACATCAGCTATCTGCTGGCAAAAGTCACGTTAAATTCGGCCCAGCAATTTCGGAGATTAGCCGAAACGAACAGACAGACAGACAAAAATTAAAAAACATTTTTTTTTTCTCTTATAAAAACCATTATATATGTATACTTTCATATGCATTTAGTAAAAAGCTGTTATTTTGACGTTACAAACAGACAGTTCAATTTAGATAATTTAATAAACATTTGTTTCCAGGTATCCTCGCAATTATAATTCGTAGTAACATTTTAAACCTTGTATACGCGTCGGCTGGGGCGCTGATATTCTCTCTTTATCTCGTGTACGACACTCAGCTCATGATGGGCGGCAAACACAAGTACAGCATCTCTCCTGAAGAATACATCTTTGCAGCTTTAAACCTATACTTAGACATTATTAACATCTTCTTATTCATACTCACTATAATAGGCGCGACTAAGTAATAGTTCTTTTTCAGATAACATACCGTTTTTTAACTTTAAAAGTTATTAATTTCACAGTAAATGGTCGGGATTGGAAATTTTGATTTTTTTTTCTAAAATATAATTTGCTTGCACTTAAATACTACTAATGATATGTTTCAAATATTAAAAGCAAACATTAATATGTTAAAATCATGAACAAAGTACTAGATACACAATCACATGCAAAGGTTCTCTTAAAACTGTCACCAATTGTTTTGAGGTGATTATTCAAGTTGAAAAAAATATACAACAATGTAAATTGAACCTTAAATGCAATGCTTAAAGTTGTAATCGCAAAAAAATAAAAAAATAATAGAGCGCTCGAATGTTAAAATGAGCGCTCATTCGGTAAGGATATTTTTTGTTCGATGGTTAAAAGCAAGCTTTTAGTTAAGTAAAGAGCATTTTCATTATATATATAAGTAAATATGGTGCTGCCAAAGATGAAAAGGTTTGTGACGTATAATAATTACTATAATATATTTTAATAAACAGCGAAACATTACATATTTTTCCTAATTTTATAAGTATAGTGTTCTGGTCGAAATTCATCCATAGATCATTATTGATAGGAAAACATATATAAATATGAATATATTTTACCTGTCTATAAAAAAAATCTGTTCCGCTTCTTTAATATTAATGTATTATAATATTACATTCATCATATTAATTATTTTATTAAATAGCTAATTATGTATATAGGTATGGGTACAAAAAAATAAAAAAGCTAATTATGTACGTATAGGTACTATGAATGAGTGTGTTTGTTTGTATAAGAGCATTTAAATAATAAATAATATACCGAGTTTTAGCTATTTCATTCATTTTCCACGCCTATTTCGCTTGGTTGCTACTTTACTTCGACGATGATTCGTTACTGTCGTAGCCCACCCAGTAGGGTAAGTCCGGGAGAGACGCCTTTAAGTGAGAGATGCCTACTACGTAGTAGGGTCTAAAAGTTTCAAAACCTATAAAATATATTAAAACAATAGTATATATTAATATGTTCGCAATTTGTCTTTATTTTATAAACTTTTAACTAGCTTACTAACATTTCTATACCTTTAAAAATGAAACTGGAACTTTGTCCCGAAAATGTGATGAAACTGATAAATTCAGTTCATCATCTTTCATCATCAGTATATTTTTTTTCCTCTAAGTCAGTTTTCGATTTTAAAAGTAAATAATAGTCGGCAATAGCTTCCAATTCTTTTGTCTATAGGCGTCTAATTCCTGTACTGTCTCCAGTAGTACCACACTCCCGTACTTACTAGTATTCTCTACTTTGATGTTTTCACCAGTAATGTCCTCAAAGGGTCATCCTAGCGGCTCATTTTCAACTGATTCTATTCCTACACGAAAATCTTTCTTTTCCCGAGCCTTCTTAGTTATGAAATAAAATACTGTTGGAGAATGTGTCCTAGTGACTATCGATGTTACTGTATTTGCCGGAAACAAAGTGCAGGTACAGCAAAACTCAGGGCTCGGAAATCTGTTCAATCTTTAAACCGGTTTTGGTCTTAACCCTAAACCTAAAGCTTTTATGTTTTAGGTTTCGGTTACGTTCTTTAACCGGTTAAATCCGGGAGAACGGTTTTTGACGAATTTAGGTTCCATGAACAAAATTAACCGGTAAATAAGTTTTTGTGTGTTAATATTTAGCACGTCTTTGCTAATGGTGAATGGCTAAGTAGAAGGATGCACGTTTCTTACTTATGAATGAATTAATCGGTTTATTTCGGTATCAAAGCCGAAATCCAACCTTTCTCTACGAATAGCCGTTAACCATTATTATTTCGGTTTACTAAATCGTTCGTTTTCATTAACCGATTAAAGAACGAGCGATGAATTAACCATTACATTAACGAAATAAACCATGTTTTTTAAACCGGTTCCGAGCCATGGCCAAAACTTGACGGAAAATTTCCCATTAGGTCTTTTAGATTTAAAAGAAATTTTATTGTAAATTTAATTTTGATTTTTTTTAAAGTACCTAATAAGCGTCTTTCATTTGGCTCTATTTCAAAAGCAATGACATTCACACTATAGATTTTGTTTGTTTGGTTGAACGCGCTAATCTCAGGAACTACAAATCCGATTTGAAAATTTCTTTTTGCATTATGTAACCTGTTAATTGAGAAAGGCGATATTTGTTAATTTGTTAGTTTAAGTAAGTTAATTGAGAAAGGAAATATATCATCCCGGAAAAATGTACGATTCCCGTGGGAATTGTTTTTGTCTAGGAACGAACCCGAAGCGAAGCGAGGGCGAGTCGCTAGTTAAATAGAAAGATATGAGTATTTCACCAATTTTTGGGCTCAAAAGTGAATAGGAGTTAAATTGAATATTTTAAAATACGTATTCCATAATAAAAATCCATTTAATATATCAAAAATGCTTGTAAAAATAAATTTCGAGTTTTAATTAAATATTAACAAATTAGATAGCACAACTTAAGAGGGCAGATAAAACTGACCATCAAAATGAAATATTTACATTTCGTTTTCACGCTATCAGTTAGGTACGTCACTTATCAAGTTGATATAATTAACAGTGTTCATTCACTTCGAAAATAACCAACAAGATGTTGTGCTGGACGATCGCGGCTGTATTTGTTATATTAATTATTATCTTTCTCAGAAAAAAAGATCCGGAACCCATTTTTGGCGTATACTCAGTACCTGGCAAGTGGTATTACCTTAAATATGTTGTTTTCTCCTGTCTTTATTACTATAGAAAGGTAAGTTCATATTTTTTTTATTTTGCCTATTTGATTAATTTTTGTCAATATTCTGTTAGTGGAGCGCCTAAGGGTTTTGACCTCGGACTTTCGTTACAGTGAATGAATATATTATGTGGTCGAGGTGATATTTTGTTGTTTATACTATAAAGTGTAAAGTTTACTAGAATTTTTTGTGTGCTTTTGATTTTTTTAATTATTTAAACAAAAAACTATAAAAAAAATAATATTTAAGCATATAATTTTATTTTAAATATATATTTTTTTACTATGTATAGCTACGTTGAATTTTACTTAAATATAGATAAAAAATAACATATTTTAAAGATACTTGAGTGTATTTGGTTATAGCGATCTTGAATAAGTAGTAAACACTAACTTATTTGATGTGTCTAAGAAAAACAGTATAAAATCAGCTGAAACCATTGTGGCTGGAGGTATAAATGTGCAGATATTGAATTCGATTAAAATATGCCTTTGAAAATAGCTCAAGATATTTTTTTGTCGAATAATAAAAATAAAAGCCGCTTGATAGAAACGTTAATAAAAACTTAAAAAAAAAACGACTTCCAGGCACTGAAGTAAAAAATAAGTAAACGGGGGTTTTCATTTAGAATAGATACTTAATCAGATATTTTCGAAGTCGGTGTGCTTTTATTTGTATTGGCTGGCATCGACTTCGAAAAAATCTGATTAAATATCTATTCTAAATAAAAATCCCCGTTTAGTTATTTTTTACTTTTCAGTGCCTGGAAGTCGGTTTTTTTTTTTCATTTTTAGTGTAGACGTATCACCAATACAAATTAATCAAGCCCATACACCAGGTAATTGCTGTAAATCGTTGAGGAGTTACCTGGACTGCCTTTCGGGTCCATCATCAGATCGACTCCAGATCTTCATTAAATAGTAGTGCTTTAAAATACCTAAAATATTAACAAACGCACTTTTGATTTTTCTGGGATCCCATCATCATATTTTTTTTTTTTTTTTTTTTTTATGTCATCAAGGGGGCAAACGAGCAGGAGGCTCACCTGATGGAAAGTGATTACCGCCGCCCATGGACATCTGCAACACCGCAAGGCTTGCAAATGCGTTGCCGGCCTTTCAAAAAAGAATACGCTCTCTTCTTGAAGGTTGCCAGGTCGTAACGGTTCGGAAAGACCGCCGGCGACAGCTGGTTCCACAGAGTGGTTGTGCGGGGCAGAAAGTGCCTAAGAAAACGCACTGTTGTGGAACGCTGGACATCGAGGTGGTGTGGATGGAATTTACTGTTTTGGCGCGATGTCCGATGGTGAAATTCTGCGGCCGGGATCAGTCCAAACAATTCCTCAGAACATTCCCCGTGATAAATGCGGTAGAAGATGCAGAGTGATCCAACATCTCTACGCAGAGCTAAAGGATCAAGCCGATCGGAAAGAGCTTGATCGTCGATAACTCGAGCTGCCCTACGTTGAATGCGGTCAAATGGAAGCAGCTGGTACTGGGGAGCTCCCGCCCAGAGATGAGAACAGTACTCCATGTGGGGCCGAATTTGCGCCTTATAAAGATTAAGGCGCTGACGCGACGTGAAGTACTGTCTCGCCTTACTGAGCACACCAAGCTTCTTTGAGGCCAATTTGGCCTTATCTTCCAATTGACCACGAAACTGGACGTTGCTCGAGATATCGACGCCAAGTATTCCGATACTGGCTGTGGTGGACAGGGGAGTGTCCTCAAATTGAGGAGTTACGACAAACGGCGACTTTTTAGCGGTTAACGCGCAGACTTGTGTCTTTTTGGGGTTAAATTGGACTAAATTTAGTCGACCCCAATCCGAGACTTTGGTTAACAAAGATTCGACTTCAGACACAAGTTTGTTCCGGCTCTCGTCGACGTATTCCCGAGAAATATTAGCGCGGCCTGTGTACAAGGCATCCACAGTGCTATCGTCTGCATAGCAATGAATGTTGCTGATTTGCAACATGTCATTGATATGCAGAAGGAACAAAGTAGGAGACAGTACACAGCCTTGGGGAACACCAGCATTGACATATTTAGGATCAGAGCAAGCACCGTCGACAACGACCTTGATGCTCCGATCTGCCAAAAAGCTGGTGATCCAGCTGCATAATTTCTCAGGGAGCCCATAGGAAGGTAGCTTCGAAAGAAGCGCTTTGTGCCATACCCGATCAAAGGCCTTCGCTATGTCCAGACTTACGGCAAGCGCCTCCCCCTTGGTCTCAACTGCTTCTGCCCATCTATGTGTCAGGTAAACTAGAAGATCACCGGCTGAGCGACCTCGACGAAAGCCGTACTGGCGGTCGCTGATCAGCTGGTGCTCCTCTAGGTACCGCAGGAGCTGGCAGTTGATAATGGACTCCATTATCTTAGAGAACAAGGAGGTAATGGCTATAGGCCTGTAATTGGACGGATCCGAGCGGTTGCCCTTTTTTGGGATCGGGTGTACTAAAGCGGCCTTCCAGGATTTCGGGACTACGCCTAATGAATAGGAGTGCCGGAAAAGACGCGTTAAGACCGGTGCCAACTCCGGAGCACATGTCTTCAACACGATCGGAGGGATGCTATCAGGCCCACTCGACTTATGAATGTCCAAGGAAAGAAGTGCTTTGCGAACTGCACTTTGCCGGAACTGAACTTCCGGCATCGTAGTATCGCACCGCGGGATTGTCGGTGGTGAGTTTCCTTGGTCATCCAGAGTCGAGTTGGATGCGAAGAGAGAGCCCAGTAAATCGGCTTTCTCCTTCGCAGCATGAGCCAGCGAGCCATCCTCCGTGTGCAGGGGTGGAAAAGAAGGCTGACAGAAATTCCCTAAGCAAGCTTTGGCGAGAGACCAGAACGCACGTGTTCCTGAAGGGAGACGCCCCAATCTCTCGCCAATTCTGCCGATGTGCTTCGATTTCGCATTAGCAATAACACTTTTGAAGGACCTGGAGGCAAAGTTATACTCCTTTTTGAAGTCGCTAGTATTTACATCACTAGACGCCGTCGCGACAGCCCAGGCTTGGTAACATTCCAGCTTTCGGCGAGATGCCGTTTTGCAGGGGCCACCAAACCAAGGCTGGGATTTGCCTCCGATGGGCACTACAGAAAACGGAATAAACAGTTCCATACCCTGAAGTACCACATCGGTGACAGAGTCAGCAACGACGTCTGGATCATCTGGCGAGAAGCAAATCTGCCCCCATGGGTAGGATGCAAAGAATGACCGCATCCCGTCCCAATCCGCTGACCTGTAGTGCCATACACGGCGACAGCCCGCAAAGCGAGGCCGTGTTAAGCGCTTAACTGGCACTTTACTACGGACAAGACAATGGTCCGACGAGCCAAGAGGAGGATCGACGGAGACCAGGTAGCCGTCTGGATGAGAGGTCAACAGAAGGTCCAACAGGGAAGGTGTATGATCCTCCACATCAGGGATTCGCGTTGGCGAGGTGACCAGTTGTGTCAGATCATATGCTAATGCGAAATCGTGAACAGATCTCCCCGCATGATCGGTAGTGCGTGATCTAAGCCATTCGGAGTGATGGGCGTTAAAGTCGCCGAGAATCACGATCTCTGCGGATGGGATCTGCTGCAGCACGGAGTCTGTAGCCATTTGCATGTGCTCAACGAGTCGGTCAGTTTCGGCATTTCCGCTATGAGACCTATACAGGCACGCGTAGATTCGCGGATGGTCGTCGCAGTCTACACGTAGCCAGATAACGGATAGGTCCCGCCCTTCAAGGCTGCCGAGGCGACGAGAGCAGATATCCTCTCTGACGTACACGCACACCCCAGCCCGCGGTACAAAGGAATGCTCCAGTTTATACCCCGGGTAGGAGAGGAAAGCGGTGTCAGCCGGAGACGATATCTGCGTCTCAGTGAGGAAGAGCAAGGCCGGCTTCGCCGTCTCAAGGTGGAAGTGGATCATATCCTGGTTTCCTTATCATGATACCACTCTTGGGATATCTCCTTTCCAACAAAAAAAGAATTATCAAAAACGGTTCATAAACGACGATAAACGACGAAAAAATCCGCGAACAAACATAAAAAAAATATATATACGGTCGAATTGAGAACCTCCTCCTTTTTTTGGAAGTCGGTTGAAAATTAAATTATGTGACAACAATATTGTTACATGTGAAGTGAAAAGCGATGAAGACCATTTAATTATTGATACAGCAATATTATATTAATACGAAATATATTTTCTTAAACCATCTAGAGGCAAAGTCCAACATAAAATATTTTCCTCGAAAAGTTTAGAAGAATCGTTTCCAAAATGTAAAGGAAGACTCGACGAGTCGAAAATGTATGGGAAAAGTTTTTGGTGATTTCTGTCATTTCTAGTGCTCATACCTTAAATGGTCCCATAGTCTTATGATCCCTACATGAAATGGGATTGATTAACATACATTTGGAACGTTTTGTAACTATAACTGTTAAGGTACCTACCTGCCCTTACTGTCCCGTCTCAAAATTTTTTTTTCAAATGCAGATCACAATTTTTTAATAAGTAAACTTGTTTATATATATTATAAGCTAAACATATCTGTTTGAATTATTAAATTTCATTCACTGTACCTAACTGAAATCCGAGGTTTCCATGTTTTTAACGCTCCAGGTACTCCACTATGTATAATTTCTTTAAAGCTTGATAACTTAAAATCATATAGTGATAGGATATAAATATATACATATTTTAAGTTTTAACTTAACTCGGCTTCAATTAAGTACAAAAATTAATTATTATTAATAATAATTGATTTATACTTAAGTTTAATTAAAAAGACGAATCCCAATTACCAGCACAAATTCTGTTTCTGGATCTTTAGGCTAACAGTTCATCGGTATTTCTATCGAAAGCATTGTGTAACAATAAGCAGTGTATATATACATATATATATATATATATATATATATATATATATATATATATATATATATATATATATATATTATAAATTTATAAAATTCATTTATAGTGTTTATATAAGTACATTTAAGTTTTGGTTAATTGAATAAGGAAAATTAGAGACGTTACACTAGGTTATCTTAAAGCTAGAGACAAAGTATTTTTTTAATCTATTTTGTTATTAACATTAGCACTTTGGTCAAATTACGTTATCTTCATTAAATACCTAATGTCTTCAAATATTAATTGATAAACACCTATCTAGAAACAAATAGATATTCCTCTGAATATCGATCTTTAAATCAATAATTGCTGTTAAAAACCATTTTCTCTTATGTCCGAGGTGCAATAAAAGTTTATTATATAAATGTATTCAGCCCTTTTTAACGTCCCACTGCTGGGCACGGGCCTCCATTCGATACGAGGGGGATCAGGCCATCCCTATCGAAAAACTTCAATAGAATCTCATCAAAAGCGACAAAAGCCACATAGAAACCAAAAAATATTTATTGGTTTTTATGTGGCTTTTGTTGATTTTGACGAGATCCTACTGGAGTTTTTAAATAGGGATAGTCCACCACGCTGGCCAAGTGCGGGTTGGCGGACTTCACATGTCTTTCGAAAACTTGCTAGGTTTTCTCAGACATGCAGGTTTCCTCACGATGTTTTCCTTCACCGTAAGGCAAGTGGCAATCAAGTTAGAAATGATTCGCACATGAAAATATCAGAGGTGCGAGACTCTAGATTTGAACCCGCTTCACTCGGTTTCCCAAGCGAGCGCGTTACCACTGGGCTACTTACTGCCTTATATAGATATATAATAAATATATTATTTAGATGTATAATAAATATATTATTTAGATATATAATAAAAAATTGTCTAGTGCGTTGTGGACTTGCATACCGAGTTGCCATACCATCAAACAATAGAAATTAAAAAAAAAAACAAGTATCTATGGAAACATGTTAAATGTGAAACTTCATTGGTCATTTATATTTCAAATCTGTAAGATTAAAAAATTAATAAAAACTTTTAATATTATACTGAGTGTAGTATGATGAAAAAAATATGATTTAAACGAATATCATACAAAGAGGAGAGAATAATATTTTATCTCTTTCTATCTAGCTGGATTCTTATATCTATCGCTTATACTCTAAGAGACGAACCCGAGCGAAGCGAAGGTGTGCCGCTAGTTATAAATATTATATATATTTGAAAACAAATTAGTGAAAATAGTAATCTTTCAAGGTAGCAACGGTAAGAATATCATATTTATATATGTATGTCATTTTTCAGACAATAGCTACTGTTACTATGGCAACCGTGACTGTTTTTCGTGACGTGACCTTGAAAGTTTACTCTCATGCGCACAAAGAAGTTTCACTTCGAAACTATGTAGTAAATATTTTGGAAAATACGTATCTTATCCATCCATACCAATATTAAAATGTGAAAGTTGTGAGGATGGATGGATGTTTGTTACTCAATCACATCAGAACGGATCTGGATGAAATTTGGCACAGAGATAGATTAAAATCTGGAGTAGTACATAGGTTACTTTTTATCCTAGAAAAATGTACGGTTCCCGTGGGATAGATTTGCTTTTGTCTAGGGACGAACCCGAAGCGAAGGAGGGTGAGACGCTGGTATTGAATATAAGCTGATTGTTGTAAAGCATAAAAAAATAACCCTAAAACGAATTTCTGTCTTGTAATAAGATAACAGTCATTATAAATTACGCAGAATTGTAGAAACCTAACACAGGCATTAGAATTTAATTTAATTAATTATTATATATTATACATCCCAATAATACAACTTTATATGCCTATTTTCATCAACCATAAATAGAATTGAAACTATTTTTTTAAACTATGAAACCTTTGTGGTTATCGATATTATTATTGGTGTTATTACGGCACCAAAATCCTTTACAGGTACGAATATGACAGACGTACAGACATACAGTGCAGGATTAATATACATTATTGAGGGCATCGTTCTAAAAACTATTGAAATCATCCTTAACACTTTACACGCCATTTTAATCAAAGCGAGCTGAAAATTAAGGAACGAAGCAATACAAAGTTCTCTTATATAACATCTAATTTTTATCATGTTTTAAATTATATTTGTTTATTTAACAATGCAAACCCTTCAAGAATCTTATACTAATAAATAATAATTATAATATGCCTATGTTATAGTACTCGAATAAAAACAAGGCAGCTGGTCCCGACGGCCAGGCAGGACGAGGGGTGAGGGCGGTCGCCAATCTAGAGGATATGGACAGGGCACAACCCCTCAGCGAACATGCGAAGGTAAATTCAAATTCCTATTTATTTATGTTTTACTTAAGTTCGACGACATGTTTGGCTCAGTTGGTAGTGCTGTACTTGCTGTGCCAGCGGTCGCGGGTTTGAGTCCCGCTGGGGGCATTCATTTGTGTGATGAGCATGAATGTTTGTACTCTATATTTGCATTCATCATTTTGAACACGTGCCTGTAACACATCGCCTTGATGACGATAGACAAGAAATTATCGAAGTGACCTATACCCGCAACACAGAACACATCGCCTTATTATATTTCGCGCGGGATTTCAACTGTCAATAAAGAGAGACGCGCCCGACTTCGTGGATGGCACAAACTATAGTATCAGACTACTAAATTATAATTGTGAAAGATTATATAATATATATATATATATATATATGTGGATTTGGATGAAGTATATTAAGAGCAAAAATACACAATGATTTGGAATAACACATAGGCTTTGATTATATAATCAAAGCACATAGGCTTCTGTTGGGACGCGAATTAAGCCAAATGCAATGTATAATCTATACATATAATAGAACTGTAGAGGATAAATGTCTGTAAATAGATTGAAAATGCTAAAAACCGAGTCAGGGGGGTGTAAGAAGAGAAATAGAACAAATCCAGATTTTTTTCAAACTTTTTGTTTCTCTATTTGTCTGTTTGTACGGGCTAATCTCCGAAGCTGTTGGATCGATTTAAATGAAATTTTGCATCGTGATACCTTATATCCTCGGTCAAGATTTTAGATTCTTTTTATCTCGGAAAATTAAAGAGTTTCCGTGGGATAGTTAAAAACTATAGTAACTTATACAGCTTAGTACACAAAAACTACTGATTGGATTTTAATGAAACTTTACAATAATATAGTTCAAACGTCAGAATAACAAATAGGCTAGTTTTTGTCCCGAAAAAATGTACGGTTCCCGTGGGATAGACTTGCTATTGTTTGTCTAGAGGCGAACCCGAGCGAAGCGAGGGTGAGCCGCTAGCATAGGAATAATAGAATTAAAATCAGGTACAATATTTTTTAAATGGTATTTCAAATGTGATATTGAATTGCATTTACTTTATATATTTGAATATGTTATCTAGGCTTTCGATGCGGTGTTCTTCATAGCATCAAAAAAAGAGGAGGGCGATAAGGGCGTGTACGTGATAACAGGTTGCGAGCGACGACCCATGGGCATGTGCAATGGACTATTTTATATTGGCGTAAGTATTGTATTCGAATAATTGAAACTAATTTTTAAAGTAATTATTTCATCCCTAAGGATGAAATTCTTGAAATTTATGTAGGATCTTTGAGGTTTAAACCTATTGATTAATAATTTGTAAATATAATCGTGTAAATCATAATTGACGAAGATATCAGGAATCTTCTAGCGGTTTGGAATAAAATTCTGCTGGAGAGAGCCGTCGGCAATTTGGTCTTCCTTAATTTATAAAGCTAAATATTTTTTTTTATTTGAACATTATAATATCGGAACTACGTGTCTAAAATCAAAAAATTGTTTTGCTTTTTACATTTTATTACCACTACAGTTGCCAGGTAAAGGTCTCCTATGCAGTAAGAAACTACCAGACACCGTACTATTCGGCGCACCGATCGGCGAATTTGCAGCTGAAGGCATTAAAATTACCCCCTTAGAGCCTATGAAAAAGTGGGCTATATATTACAAAGGGCCCATGTGGTACGTAATGTGAATATTTCTAACACTTTTATATTAATCACGAAAACAAAAACAAATTTTTCCCACGGGAAACGTACATTTTTCCAAGATAAAAAGTAGCTGTGTTATTCTGATGTATGGGCTATATTATTGTAAAGTTTCATTAAAATCCATTCAGTAGTTTTTGCGTGAAAGACTAACAAACATCCTCACAAATTTTCGCATTTATAATACTCATTAGTAGAGTAACGATGTCTATCTGACTCTATTAAATAAAAGGAAATATTCCAAGGGAAACATTTAGTTTATAGGGGTTGAACCACAGTCACTATTCGGTTCTTGTGGATATTGTGTATAAAAATCATAGTTTATACGTCAACATAGCTGTACCTTTATCTATATATATATTTGTGCTTATTATTATATTATATGTAGTTCGTTAATTTTTAGTAATTAGATGATTTGTCGGACGAAAAATGACATCAACTCTTTATTTGGTGAATATCGGTATATTATTATTTAAAATCAATTCTTTTTTCTGAAAAAAATATTTTTCATTTGAGGTTAGGCTATTTAAATTACTTTGTAACTATTTCTAGGTATCAAAACGACCCAAGTAAAATAGTTGAAGTAGACTTCAGTGGGGAATGGATAGCCACAAGCAAATATTTCGACTACGACACCCATCTGTACCCGCCAGCTGTCATCAGATCTATCGCTAGAGAAAAGTGGAGTCGGGATTATTTCGAAGGACTAAAAAAGTGAGCATTATAATAAGAGTCTAACGTAATTTCCTATGAAATCTGCTGCACGTATATTATTTAAATTTAAAAAAAAAGGAGAGTGATCCCTTTTTTTAAAGTCTTTCTGTTCTTTTTCCAATTATTGTGTATCTATTGATTTTGAAAAATCTTTATAGCAATCCATTATTTCATTCTGTAAATCCAAATTAAGCAGGA
Source organism: Argynnis bischoffii washingtonia (assembly GCA_033884665.1). Lineage (NCBI taxonomy): Eukaryota > Metazoa > Arthropoda > Insecta > Lepidoptera > Nymphalidae > Argynnis > Argynnis bischoffii. Next base: position 2,208,944 of record CM066619.1, on the reverse strand, counting down.
GCTCTTGAGTATAAAGTTCCTTATAAGGAGTGGTCAAATTAAGAAAATACTCAAAAGAAATGTCTTAATGTCTCTCGAAAAGGCAGTAAGCTTAGAAATAGTTATAAACCAGAAAACATGTCAAGACAAATGGTAAATTTAATTATATTATTCCAGAGCACACCAATCTCGTTACGAGCAGTTCGGCAAACTCAAATGTAAATTCACAATAGAAAACGAATCATTTGAATACACTCTACCATCGTTCAGGGACCATGGCTTTGGTAAGAATAATACTCCAATAAGAATAATCAACGGTGAAGGAAAACATCGTGAGGAAACCTGCATGTCTGAGAAAACCTAGCAAGTTTTCGAAAGACATGTGAAGTCCGCCAATCCGCACTTAGCCAGCGTGGTGGACTATGGACTGATCCCCCTCGTATTGAAGGGAGGCCCGTGCCCAGCAGTGGGACGATAAAAAGGGCTGAATACAAAGAATAATCACTAAGTGATCTTTAGTCTTAATGCAGAATTTGAACAGGTGTCTATTAAAATTTTGACTGTCGTTCATAAAACCGTGACTATCATCAGTTCATTTCCTGATTCGTACAAACAGAGCTATTGGATCGAGATAGCATATCTGCCTGTCTGATATCTCATCGATCGTATAGGTTTCTGGTCTTCCGGAACTATGATTGAGGGAATATAAAGAGTACATCTTTGAGATTGCGCTCAAGTTTAAACTGTAGGTTCTAGTTCTACAATATATTTCGCATCTATTCTCAATCAGACTGGCCGGCATTGCTAAACGGTGTCAGGAGAATAATATTATTGTAATAATGATTAATAATATTGAAGTGTATTCAAAACGACACTTGATAAAAAGAACTGGAAAAAGAATCATATGTAAAACATATTTTTTATTCCATTTCATAGGTCAAATTCGTGATTGGACGTTAATGCATCGGTACGCTTTTCATCACATTTTCGTAGAAAACGGTATTAGCATCAGTGTTGGGGTTGTTTGTCAGCCCTGCACCGCTACAAAGTAAGTATGCAGTCAGGTCAATATTGACCTAATCAGTTAATCGTTTTACAACTATAAATTACTAGTACCTGGGTGACCGAGCTTCGTTCGGAGTTCTTTTTTGTAATATCATATTTTTTAGATAAGAAAATACTAAACTTGAATGAATACCAAAAAATACAAAAGTAAAAAGTTGGTATCCGACCGGGAGTCGAACCTGGACACCTGTGATAGTCACCACTATCTTACACATTGGCCGCTTGACCACGATGCTTATAGATGCTAGCGTAAGAAATTATCGACCATATTTTACATGGAATAATGCGAAAGAAAATCGCATGAAAACTCGAAAACACGCGTTATCCCAGACAAAAAACTAATCTAGATCGATTTTTCGCCCCCAAAAACCCAAACAGACCAAATTTCAGCGAAACGTTAGAGCTCGAAGCTAGAGATCACCGGTATAAATAAATAAATATACAAGAATTGCTCGTTTAAATATATTAGATTATTCATACTATTTGAGATGCCCTATTTTTACTGACTTGAAAAAAGAGAAGGAACTCAATCCGGTTGAACTTTTTTTTGCGTACACATGTTGCTCGATGTCTTTGCCAATTGCGAATCGATTTTCATAATTCTTTTTAATGAACTGATTATTTAAGGCTGGTCATTAGTGTTGCCCAAATGCAAGAACAAGACGAGACTTGGCCAGTCTTGGTCTTGGTCTTGCGCCAATACACCTGGTCTTGGTCTTGGTCTTGGTCTTGCGCTCCCAGTCTTGGTCTTGGTCTTGGTCTTGCAGCAAGAGTCTTGCAAGTCTTGCAATTACCTATTAGACTATTGCTATTTATTAAAGTTTACTTTAGATCTTTAGAATTAACATAGCCAAAGCAAAGAACAATCAGATTAATAAATGTCTGAAGATTTGATAAAAAATTTGATAACCGCCACATGGTTATCAACTGAGCTATATGCCGTTTTCCATGGGAGTAACTGTTTCTTAATAAACATTTACGCTTTATAAGCTTACATGTGCTAAAACATAGCGGACCCCGGGCGCCAGAGCGCTGGCTTTGGTCGCGACTGGGATTAACGCTGGGATGATGATGATGATGATGATGTGCTAAAACATGTAAAAAACAAATTATCAAGCCTCCGTGGCGTAGTGGGTGATGAGCCGACTGCGAAGCGTGAGGTCGTGGGTTCGATCCCCACCCAGGATAAATCTTTGTGTGATGAGCACTACGATTTATTCTGTGTCTGGGTGTTATTTGCCTATAATATGTATGTATTTAAAATTATATATGTATGTTTATCAGTTGGGATCAGATGGCCGTGTGTGAGATGTCCCAGGATATTTATTTATTTACAATAAATTGACTGTATTTTAAAGAATCTCTCTAGAAAGAGATTGAACCCTCAACTTATATGAAATTTAATAAAAGAGTTTTACGATTTATCATTTATTTCAATAAAAAAAAAATACAACACAAATCAAATAACATAACAGTACACAACAGCTTTGTCATTAGGTTCTGTTACTTTATATCAATTCTTTTGACCAAGAATTAATACAAAGTGATGACTACCGGGTCTTCCAAGGAGAATGCAATGAAACACCAGAGCTCTTCTTAGTAATTCCCCAGATTCTTTATTCTTATTTCTTAGTCGTATGAAACAAATCCCAAGGAACGGAATGACGACTCGCTACAAAATGCGTGGGTCCGTTGCTTTGAGCAATACCTTACAGAGAGCCGCCGCATTTTGACGCGAGTTTAACAATAATTTTCATTATCGATTTACCACATTTTTGCGTCTAGCTCTTAAACTATAAAAGTTACATATTTTAATGTTATAATATTAATTGTAGATCTTAACCTATTCTAGCTATATACATTAGTTTTATTTAAGCTACTTATATACTTTTTGAGATATTTGTACAAAAAAGTCAAGATTCGGAACTTGCTCTGTCAATTTACCCTATTTACATAGACGTGTGCCTAGCCTTACTTATAATTCTTGGCTTTCCTACTTAATATCTAATGGAAACACACGAAATTTCAAAACTTTATTCATAAAATAATAAAATAAAATATACAAATAAGGTAAATAACAAATATCAAAGTACAAAGCTTAACCTACGTTTTATCCTATTCTAATGCCTATAGCTATGTTTTCTCGCTGTCTGCAACAGTCTCCCCTCGACGAAGACCAGTCGTAGTCCCATCTTCTCCAGCAGCAGCGAGCTTCTAATCCTTCTCTCCATCCACCCGTAGCACGGCGAGTCGTGAAGTCGGTCTTCTGAAGATTCCTCCTTGCGTGCGGACGTCAGCACTTCGCACGCCTCCATCTGGTCCCGGGTACACGCGCTCGACAACTCCCCTCGGCCAGGTATTGCGGGGGAGTGTGGAGTCGACCACGACCACCAGGTCTCCCTCAGCCAGGACGCGCTCGTTCTTTGCGACGTCTCTCCTCGGCACCAACGTCGGCAGGTATTCTTTAAGCCACCGGCGCCAGAATTCGTCGGCCAATGCTTGCGAAGCTCGCCAGGCTCTTTTGTCGGTGACTTCGCAGGCTCCGGTGGTGGGCAGGCCCGTGGACGATCCGATCAGGAAGTGGTTCGGTGTGAGCGCCTCGGGATCGTTGTGATCGACCGAGACGTGCGTGAGTGGCCGGGCGTTGATGGAGTACTCCGCTTCCACCAAGAGAGTCTGGAGAACTTCTTCTTTCGGAGACTTTTGGTTGAGGGTCGCTTCCAGCGCGACCTTCACCGATCGGACCAGCCTCTCCCAAGCTCCTCCCTGGTTCGGTGCTCCTGGCGGGATGTATTTCCATTTAAGGTGATGCTGTAGCCCCAGGTCTTGCAGGGCTGGTAGCCACTCCTTATATGCCGTCTTCAGCTCGACGTCTGCGCCGCGGAAGTTCGTCGCGTTGTCACTAAACATGATGGCTGGCCATCCCCTTCTCGCAGCCATCCTCCTCATCGCCATCAGCGCAGAGTCGGTAGACAATGAAGCCACTGTTTCGATGTGGACGGCTCGTGTTGTCATGCACGTGAAGAGGGCTCCCCATCGTTTTTCATGTCTTCGCCCGATGGTCACGTTCATAGGCCCAAAATAGTCCAGCCCGCAGTTGCTGAAGGGTCTCAAGTATACCCCAAGTCGCTCCTTTGGGAGATTGCCCATGATCGGTGGTCTCGGGTTGGCTCGTCGTACTCGGCAGAGGGCGCACCGACTCATCGCTGCTTTCACCGCTGGTCTTATCTTCAGGATCCAATATTTCTGTCTCAGGTCGTTCACGACCCGTTCCTGGTTCGCGTGACCAGCTGCCTCGTGTTCCTTGGTGATCAGCAGCATGACGTAGTGATGTCTCCCGTCTAGGATGGCCGGTCTCTTCATCTCCGTTGGCACATCCGCAGCCCCGATCCTCCCACGCAGCCGCAGCACTCCGTCTTCAAGCACTGGATCCAGCTTGCGTAGTGGGCTTGACTTCGGTAACGGCTTCTCTTTGGACAGCAGGTCTATTTCGTTCTGGAAGCTGTCCTGCTGGGCTTTCCGGATCCAAAGGTCTTCAGCTCTCTTCAAGTGTTCCACGTCCAGCTTCTCAATGTCCTTATTCTGGCCTCTTCTTTTGCAGTAGTCAGCAAATTGCAGCACCCGGGCTGTCGTTCTGATCAAGCGCTGCCACTTTGAGAATCTCTTGACATCTGGCAAGCCTCGATCGTCGACTGCAGTCTCTCCCACGTGCAGCACCAACTTCTCCTGGGGACAGTAGTCTTCCAGGCATTCTGGGGTCTGTGGCCATTCCCTCTTTGGCTTCCTCAAGAATGTCGGCCCGTTGAACCATCGGTCATCATTCCTCGGAACGTATCCTGGTCGAGTAGCTAAGTCGGCGACGTTTTCATCCGTCGGAATCCATCTCCATTGTCTCTCCGACGTCAGCTCTGCGATCTCCCCAAGGCGATGAGCTACAAATGGTGTGTAGCGTCGGCTTCCATTCTGGATCCAGTGGAGTACGGTCTGTGAGTCTGACCAGTACCAGGTTTCCGTGACGTCCCATCGGTGTTCCTTCCTTATCGTCTCGGCGAGTCTTGCTCCGATGAGGGCGGCTTGCAACTCCATCCGAGGAATTGTCACGGCTCTGAGTGGTGCCACTTTAGCCTTGGCCCCGGCCAAGACCACGTTCGTTTCCCCATCTTCGGTTTCCACCCTCCAATATGCAGCCGCGGCGAAGGCCTCTTCGCTCGCATCGCAGAAGATGTGTAGCTGCCTGTTGGTTACGCTCTTCTCCTCGTAGCATCTTGGAAGGCGTAAGGTCTTGATATCTTCAAGCTTCGCTAGCCAGGTGATGAATGACTCGGCGACGTCCGTTGGGATTGGCTCGTCCCAGTCTATCTTTCTTCTCCACAGGTGTTGGAGGACCACCTTTGCTGTGATGGTGTAACAGCTGAGCAATCCCAGTGGATCGAAGATGCTCATGACGGTGCTCAGAGCTTCCCTCTTCGTTGGCGGTCGCTTCAGGCTCTTCACTTCTTCTGTCACCCTGTTCAGCGAAGTGTTGAAGGTGAGTACGTCGTCTCTGGCGTTCCACAGTAGCCCCAAAGTCTTCTCGAATTTCTCGTCGTTCGCCAGAGGTTGTGTTGGATCTTCAGCTTTTAGTTCTTGTGGGATTTCTCGCAGTGCAAATTCAGAGTTGCTGTTCCATCCCCTCAGCATGAATCCTGCTTGTCGATGCACGTAGTCCACTTGCTGGACAGTTTCTTTTGCTTCATCTTCATTTTCAAAGCTGTCCACGTAGTCATCCATGTAGTGGGCTTTCGTGATGGCTTGCAGGGCCTTCGAGTGAGTTGCAGCGTGCTCTCTTGCATTCTTGTTTCTCACGCTGTGCGCCAAGAAAGGGGAACATGACGCTCCGAAGATCATCGAGGTCATCCTGTACTTGCGAGGTGCTTCATCTTCTTCGTTTCTCCACAGGAACATTTGTGCTGGCTGATCCTCTCTTCTGATTTTCACACGAAGAAACATTTCTTGAATGTCTGCTGTGACCGCGATGACTCCTTCCCGGAACCTGAATAGTACTCCCTGCAGTGATTGCAGCAGGTCCGGACCTTCCAGCAGGTAGTCATTGAGGCTTCTCCCTTGTGACTTCGCAGCAGCGTCGAAGACCAGTCGAATCTTCCCGGGCTTATTAATGTTCTTCACCGGGAAGTGTGGCAGGTACCACGCGACAGGACTGCTGTCTTCGCTTCCATCGCACTCCTCTGCGTAGTTTTTCCTCAGCAGGTTTTCAATTTGTTCCTTGTATTGCTTCTTCTCATCGGGGCATTTCTTCAGCCTTTGTTCCAAGTTGTTCAGCCTTCTCATAGCTGTGTTGTAGCTGGCTGGAAGCTCGGTATCTTCATGACGCCAGGTGAGCCCAACTTCGTAGCGTCCATCTTCCCTTTTCTTTGCAGTCTTCTCGAAGATTTCTTGCGCTCGCTGATCTTCAGATCTGATCCTTACTTTTGTTGAGACTCCCAGGGCGTCGATGTCGAAGTGTTGCTTGACCATTTCTTCAATTTTCTGGTCTTGACTGGTGGTGATGATGTGTAGAATTTCTTCTGGTCCCTCGGTAACGATTCTCCTTGGGACCGCTCCATGGATCACCCACCCGAGCTTCGTCTTTGATGCAGCTAACTCTCCCTTTTTGCCCGTTCTGATTTCTCGGGACACGATCAGCTCCCAATTGTCTGTCCCTATTAGGAGCTGGGGTCTTCCTCGCGAGTAGCAGAGTTCTTCCTTGCTTAGATCCTTAAGGTGTTTCTTCCGCAGCAGCTCTGGACCCACGGATTGAGTGGTCAGCTTCAGCTTCTCAACTGTCCTCGCTGCGATGTTGAACTCTTCGCTGCTCTTCCCGCGAATGCCGATCCTCACCAAGCGGCTCTTGTTTTCTTCTCGGCTGGTGTTAATCCCGCTCATGCTCATCGGTTTCAGTGGCCCTTTGGCTCCAATTCGTTGCGCGATTTCTTCATCCAGTAGTGTTACTGTAGATCCTTCATCGAACAACGCCAGGGTTTGAGCTTCTCCATTGGGACCGCTGACCGTCACTGGACACATCTTCAGCTTGATGCCTTCTCTCTCTGGGATTACTGTCGCCGCCACCACTTCTGAGGTGTCTCGTTCTTCATTTTCAATAGTTGCCACATTTTCGGTTGTGGCTACCGGCGCTCGAACCAGGTGCAGCATCGCATGGTGTGGTCGCCGGCATTCCCCAATACCACACGGCTTGGCCTTGCAGTACATCTTCCTGTGCCCTTTGGTGAGGCATTTGAAGCAGAGTCCCGATCCTCTGACTTTTCCCCAGCGGTCTTCAATCTTCATCAGTTTAAACTTGGGGCACCTTGGTACCTCGTGCTCCCCTTTACAGATAAGGCATTGGGTTTCAGCTTGTTTTTCTTTTGGCATTATCTTCTGCTGAATCCCGCCTGTCGTTGCCGTGAAGACTGTCCTCTTGTTTCTGACGGCTGGTGTCTTGAGGGTTGTCTCCGGTTTCAATGTCTCCTTCTTCCCAGACAAAGTTGTTCCGTGCTTCAAGGCCCGTTCAGCATCCTTCATCAAGAACTCAGAAAGCAGGATGATCTCTGGAACGTCTTCGTGCTGGTGGGCGTCGGCGTAGTCGTACCACCTGGACTTCTGATGTGGGCTCAGCTTTTCTAATATCTCTGCCTTCAGAGCCGGGGCGGCCAGGTGCTCCTTCTTCAACTGCAGTAGCACGGTAACGGCGTTCTGCACTTTGACTGCGAACATATTGAATTCAATCGCTGTCGGTCCCGGCCTAGGCAGGCGCTTCAATTCTTCCAGTGCCTTCGCTATCAGCACTTCCGGTCGGCCGTAGCACTGCTCCAGGGTCTTCATAATCACGTCAGGGTGTGTCATCGTGCTCAGGAGAGACGATACGAGTTCACTCGCCTCCCCTCGTAGACAGTTCCGCAGGCGCGACAGGTTGTCCCATGGAGTAATGTTGAACCTCCTCGTGGTGTATTCCATTGCGGTCTTGAACCGCATCCACTCGGTCGGTGCTCCGGAAAATGTTGGCAGGTCTGAAGATTGTTGCGTCGCAGGCCTCTTGTTCATCATCTTCTCAATCGCCTCTGCTAGCTGTTCGAAGTCGGTTCTCCCAGCTGGTGGTGAACGTCCTCTTCTTTTTTCTACAAAGTCTTCATGCCGCTTGAACCTTTCCCTGGTGGTTTCTTCCCTTTCCGGCATGCAGGCTTCTGGGTTCCGGGTTCTGGGTTCCGGATCCCGGGTCGCAGGTGCAGGTGGCTGTGGAGGCCTGATGAGATTATTTGTCTTCTCTCTTCCCTCCATACTTCTATCCAGCCAGTCGGTGACCCGTCGCTCCACCTGTTCAGGTGGTTCATCTTCATGGCTGTCGTCGTCTTCCAGAGCAGCCACTTCAGCGGCGAGCCTTTTCCTGATCAGCTCTGCTTCTATTTCCAGTTGCTTCTTCCTGATCTCTGCCAACTGTTGCTCCGCTTCATACTGCAGTTTTGCTCTGGTGCTGGCGTTCGATCTGCGCGAGCGGACCGAAGGGGCGGATCTGTTCTTTCTTCTCGCTCCGGTTCCCAAATCATCATCCCTCGCGTCGTCAGCTGGCAAAACTTCATCTGCAGTCCGCACGAAGGTGCGCCTCTCCATAGCCACCCTCGTACTCGCACCCGTCGGGGTGAGGTAGCGGCGGAGTGAGGGGGGGGCGTGCAGGTCCACGAGCTCTGAGGGCACGCTTAGCGTCGGCGGCGTCGGCAGCACATCGTAGCTTCGTAGCCCCAGTCCGCTACGCCTCGTAGCACCGGGGGGGGCGTCGGTCCCTCCCCCCGCCGCTTCTCCGGACGGGGGGACTCGTAGCTCCGTCGTTGATTCCGCCCTGGTCTCGATTCCCGAGGGGGAGCGGGGGGAGTCGCTGAATATCAATCTTCCGTCTTCTTTCCCCCCGCCCTGGCTTCTGGTGACCACCATTCTGTTGCTGTCGAAGATCCGGCTCGAAGGACCAAAACTGATGACTACCGGGTCTTCCAAGGAGAATGCAATGAAACACCAGAGCTCTTCTTAGTAATTCCCCAGATTCTTTATTCTTATTTCTTAGTCGTATGAAACAAATCCCAAGGAACGGAATGACGACTCGCTACAAAATGCGTGGGTCCGTTGCTTTGAGCAATACCTTACAGAGAGCCGCCGCATTTTGACGCGAGTTTAACAATAATTTTCATTATCGATTTACCACATTTTTGCGTCTAGCTCTTAAACTATAAAAGTTACATATTTTAATGTTATAATATTAATTGTAGATCTTAACCTATTCTAGCTATATACATTAGTTTTATTTAAGCTACTTATATACTTTTTGAGATATTTGTACAAAAAAGTCAAGATTCGGAACTTGCTCTGTCAATTTACCCTATTTACATAGACGTGTGCCTAGCCTTACTTATAATTCTTGGCTTTCCTACTTAATATCTAATGGAAACACACGAAATTTCAAAACTTTATTCATAAAATAATAAAATAAAATATACAAATAAGGTAAATAACAAATATCAAAGTACAAAGCTTAACCTACGTTTTATCCTATTCTAATGCCTATAGCTATGTTTTCTCGCTGTCTGCAACACAAAGTAACCATCTGGCTGACTCATCACTTAACCTATTTCTATGTTTTCTAATTACTAATGATGCTTTAGAAAATAATCTCTCAGCAGGTACTGAAGTTGCAGGTATTGAGAGAAAATCACGGGCCATCTTCGATAAAGTCGGATACTCTGTCTCATGCGTCCTCCACCAATCTAAAATGTCTTCCGAGCTGCCAGCTCTTGGTTTTCTCAGGTACTCCTCCAACTCGTTTATCACTAAGCCTTGAAGACAAGATCCAGATGACGTCGAGGGACAATCATACAGTTTATCAAAGTCTATTACGTCTTCATCTTCATCAGATACCTTATTTTCTTTTCTTGGTAATTCCAGAGACTTGTTCAGTGAGTGTAGACTGTAGTATTCTTCATAAAGTTCATTGAACTTGCGCAGGCTTTCTGTTTTAAGTTGCTTCCCCCATACTGTCAGGTCAAAAGTCTGAGCCTTATGCCTTGGGTCTAAAATTAAAGAAGTACAATAAATCCAGTTGCTCTTCTTATAATGTTTAAGCATTTTGTCTCGAGCTGCTTGGAAAGCCAGAATGAGCCTTTCATCCACTTCAGATCGATTAGGTTTCTCATCTAACTGTTTTACCATGGATTCAATTTTATCGAGCAAGAGATTGAATGATACAATGACTAGCGGTAATGTAACATATTTTTCTCCACCAAGTTTTGTACTTAAAAGTTTAAAGTTTATTAGAAACTTATGTATTTTTTCGAGTATTTGCCATTCACTAGCTGTGATTTGAAAATCATTCAATTCGGTGACAGAACTGCACAATATGTTAATGCCCGCTCTCACTTTTAAACCAAATCCAATCATATCATGTGTGGAATTCCATCTCGTTGTACAGTCAAGAATGGGATTCAGATTTGATGGCACGCCAGCTGCTTCACAAGCAGACTGAAACTTCTTCTTCACTATTTCACTTCTTTTTATTTTACTGGAAATACTGCGCAGCTTTGTTACAGATGTACGCGAATCAGCAATATTTGGTGCATATTCTTCATCTTCTTCATCATCCTCAGTTTCGTCTGCATAGTCTTCATACTGCTGATCTTCCGCGTTAGTGTCAGTCTCACAGTGTAATGCTAAGGTCTTTAATAAATCTTGTACACCAAGGTTTAAAATGTGAGCAAAGCACCGGAAATGTTGATTGTCTGAATCAAAGTGTGGTGGCAGCTGTTTGCCTAGTTCATACATAAATTTGGTATTTGCAGTTGCGTTGTCGACCGTGATACCTTGTATTTTATCAATTATGTCATATTCCAATAAACATTCGTGGAAAATCGTTGCAATATCTTCCCCAGTATGTCGACCGCGTGATGGTATAAAATCAAGAACTACAGATCGATACTTCCATTCGTTGTCTATATAATGCATAGTAACCCCGTAGTAACTCCTACCAGCAATTGACGTCCACCCATCAATAGTAAACGACATTTTAGATGATAATTGTTGAAGTCGTTCCTTGAGATTCAATTGGAGCTCTTCAAATCGCTCTTTGACTTTCCTTCTAAGTGTGGACCTTTTAGGAAACACCATATTCGGGCAAATACGTCGAAAATATACTTGTGTAGCTTCGTCATCGAAAAATGAGAAGGGAAGATATTTTTTCACCACCCAATCAACTGTAGCTATCGTGATGTTGTCATTCCTGTTTTCCGACTGAAATAAAACAATAAATCTGTGTTATTATTTAAAACATACTAGGTTTGAGCGTTTAGGAGGAGGAGGTTTGTTGTTGTTAAATTGAGGTTTGTCATATTAAGGTTGCACTGTACTGTAATTTACCAAAATAAAGTACTTAGTTGTTTACAGGGCGATTATGAAAACAAATGAAAATATGAGTGTTTTATAAAAAATATTTAACACGATAATTACATACTTAATATGGTGTTATGTAATTAAATAAATAAATATATTCGGACATCTCACACACGGCCACCTGATCCCAAACTAAGCAGAGCTTGTACTATGGAAATCAGACAACTGATAAACATACATATAAATTCTAAATACATACATATTATAGATAAATAACACCCAGACACAGAATACATCATCGTGCTCATCACACAAAGATTTATCCTGGGTGGGGATCGAACCCACGACCTCTGGCGTAGCAGTCAGGGTCACTAACCACTAGACCACAGGCCCGTCAGTTGTGAGATAAGTAAATTTATTCTTACCTGTCCACTTCTTCCAGCAGTTACGAAAAAGCTTGCGATATCTCCGCTTAATTTTGGTTTAACAGGAAGAAATATTTGTGATTCCTTTTTGTGGAAAGATATTAGATGTTTCCTTAAGCCTGAAGTGTTTCTGTTTTTCATTTTTATTTCAACTTTTTTATGTTGGCACAATTTACACAAGGCAGTTTGGGATTGGGATGCATGAATTATTTCGAAAAACTCCTCAAATTTGCTTTTGTGTCTTTTAGATCTGTAACTCTCATTACTCGGACTAGAACAATTTGAATCTTCGTCCCTCATATTAAATTGTAGACGTGATACGTTTTCCGTAAACAACAAGAATTAGTAAAAACTATTATTACGTTAGACTCGAAGCACAGCTCAATTAAAAATGACTGGAATTAAAATAATTCCTTATTATATAGTACATTTCCTTGCTTTCTACCGCGCGGCCACGGCACGTGCCAACTCTATTAAAAGGATGCCGCCGTAAATCAAACGACGCCGCGTGCGGCGTTCAAACACAGATTAAATACCTACTTGTATAGATGCGTGACATTGTCCAATCACTATTCTTTACATATAAATGAATGTTTTGTCGTACATCTATACTAATATTATAAAGCTGAAAAGTTTGTTTGTATGTTTGATGACAGAAGTTTTAAAATAAATAAATAAATCCTGAACGTCACTATACCTCCAAAGTTACTATTCCTCGTGGACGAAGTCGCGGGCACTGCTAGTAAATACTTACTCTCATCATCTCCCTCAGAGATATTCGGGCTCATAAGCAATACAAAAATCGTATTGCAGGCTTTTTATTTTAAAAGTAGGTAGGTACGCTTTTTATATTATTTTATTAGTTTTGTAGAATTTTTTTACACGTTTCAAGTATGTTTAAAAGTGGCTACAATATTTATCAAACGGGTGATATTTGACCACATTTTTGCTATTTTTTCTTGTAAAAAATTAAGAAATTTAAAAAATATTTTGACTAAATGTACAATAATAGTACCTAAGTATTTAGTTTAAACCCATATAATCAACTAGCAGTCACTCGCGACTTCGTCCCCGTGGCTTATTCGTCCTTGCCGAGTTTCATACAAACTTTTATAAACTATCCCGTTTTTACAACATTTTTTATTACTGCTCGGCTCCTATTGGTCGTAGCGTGATGTTATATAGCCTATAGCCTTCTTCGGTAAGTGGACTAACCAACATAAAAAGAATTTTTCAATTCTGGCCAGTAGTTCCTGAGATTAGCGCGTTCAAACAAACAAACAAACTCTTCAGCTTTATTATTATAGATAAGAAGATATTATACTATATACTTACTAGAATAAATTATTATGACATCTACTACCTATCCTTACCATTATCTAATCATAATACTACTTGCGTGATCAGTATAATGTATGTATTCGTTTCCATTATAAGCACACTGAAACTTATTTATTCTTTGGAACACCTGTGCCCTTAAAACTATACCTAGGTTCTATGGCGGCAATCAATTAGTGTCAAATGTTGTGATTTCGGCGCGGCGGCACCGATTGTTGTATGTGAATTCAAAAGAAGCCGCCGCCACGTGTATCATCCCCATGTACTTCCGAAAAGCGACAAATTTCTTTGAGACGTCAGTACAAAACCTTTGATGCCGCATTATCAAAGTGCCGATGTAAAAACAAAACTATGCATGCACTCTGTTTGATTTTAATGGATATTTTTTTATTCGCTATGTATGCTTATGGTAGGTATTGGTCGTAATGCGAATAGGTCCAGTTTTTCATATTCTTTGATACAGTTTTTTGCGTCTCATAGAATTCCTAAGCGTACCTATACACCGAACTGTTATTCCTAACTACTCCGTGAAATAGCGCTAAGTCCTAGCTGCAAGACGCAAGAGTCTTGCGGGATTAGTCTTGTTCTTGCTCAAGTCTTGCATGGTCAGTCTTGGTCTTGGTCTTGCTAAAAATACGCGGTCTTGTTCTTGGTCTTGGTCTTGCAAAAATGCAAGACCAAGACCAAGACTGCAAGACCAAGACTGAATTTGGGCAACACTACTGGTCATTCATGAATTTAAAAAAGTCCACCGCTTTAAATGTAGTATAGTTATTGTAAGTGATTTTTAAGTCCAAATCTATTATACCTGAAAATTCCTAATAAGTTACCTACTTTTTTTATGAATATCAATGTTGACTTTGTGTTTATAATCAGAATATTCAGTACCGTTTGTAATTTTTAATGCAAAAGAATATTTTGTCCTATTTTCAATATATTTAATTGGTTGGAAAGTATTTATACCGAAAGATGAAGTTATTCCAGTGGGATAGAGTATATTTATCAAACAAAGAGAATGACTAGTTAAATATAAATAAAATTCAACTTTACAAAATTTCAGTATAGAGGCAGGTCTGATTGGATTACCCAACGGTGATGTTTTACCCATAAAGTGGGTGGACCTGAAGCTGTACCAACACGGGGAGGGCGGTGTGGCGCCTCGAGATTACGCTTTTAGGTTCCAAGCAGGAGATGAAGTGTATACTGTCCAGGTACACATATTTTTAATATATAGAATTCAAAAATTATTTTAGAAACTAACTTAAAGACATGATGAAATATCATATCGCATATAATAGTCGAATAATGTACATATTCATGATCGATTTAACGTTACTTTTAATACGCAAGGATAGAATCAAAACGCTAAATATGGGGAATATTATATCCTAATTTAACTCTGACTGGCAGGCAGTCACCAATTTTAAAGCTAGAAAATCTAAGTTTTCTCTTCATGGCAGGTTTTGGTGGAATATGAATCAATTCATTACGTGTCCCAAGACTGGGATGCAAAGATGGTGGAACGCTTCTGCAAGTATGTAGTCAATGGGGTACCCGGACGAGGAGTCTCCGAGTTCCACTACCGACACAAGGATGGACGACCAGAAACTGTGGCTAAAAACGATCCGGAATGGTATAGGAAATTATGCCATAAAATATAGTACCTTAATAAATCCTAGTCAAAGTAGGGTTGTTACTTTTGTTAAAATATAAGCATAATATATCATATTTGCAATTAAAGGACTTGTTTATTATAAATAATGTTTTTTATTTCACGTTTTTCTTTACGTATCAATTTTCATGATTTGTACAAAACATTCTTCTTTAAAATATATCTCTCTCATCTGAGAAATATAGCAGTCATACCAAAAACTCTGTAGAAACAGACATCGGTCTTGTTCTGAATTACAAGTCTATTATTCTGGATAATATTTGATTTTTTTAACTCTTTAAAATCTATGCTATTAATTTTTCAATATATTTTTAAAAGACAAAAAAAGGAAACTTGTTAATTGAATATGATACGTAATACATAATAATTGTTAGAAATAATTTCATTGGGATTTACTGTAGTACTTCTTACAACCAAATTGTATATTCTATTAAGTACATAATATACTCGTAGCTATTGAATGTGTTTACAAATAATCAAAACCGACCATGACAGAGCCTTGGCAACCTTTTATATACAAATATGAGCTATCCTGTTTTACTTCAGATCCACTGGTGGTTCTCCTGAAAATTTTATCATTTTTGCTATAGTCAGTCTTCAATGGATTTTGCCCATTGTTTCATCCAGTCCGACCTTGATTGGTCAGGCTGGCCTTTCGCTGCTCCAATTATACACTAATCGAATTGACTGACTGCGCTCTACGAATGAGATAATTGCACACGCGCATCCCATAATGTATATTGGGTGATGTAAATACACTACTTCTCATGTTTCAGATATTAACAATGTTTTAACTTTCTACAAGTATCATATTTAAAACCTAATAATCGGGGAAATCATTATCAAATTCATTTATATAAAGTCAAATCAGCTTAATTAAAATACTCATATACGGCAGAAAAAGGTGAATTTATTATTTTTTTTACTGTAGTTACCAACCGTTTTGTAATTTTGCCAGAATCTCACCCTACGTTAAAAGTTTTTTATACCAAAAAGATAGAGGTAAGCAAGTATATTGCCTGCGTGACGATAAGCAGTAACCTAGGCTATGTAAGCTCCCTTCTTACCCTCTCATCATCTCTGATAGCAAAGTGGATCGTGGGAGGAACTCCATAGTTGTTGTGGTCTACCTCGGCAGGGTATCTGCCGGGGCGTCGTGATAGAGTGCATAAGTATTATAGTATATTGTGATGCCCCATTAAGACGGGGATGGTTTCGTTGGGTTATTCTGGGTAGTAGTACTAACTTTCGTAAGCGGTGAATCTGAACCCCACATAACTACCTATATGTATACAGGTGGTGTGTGTAAATACATTTTCCATTGTCTAAAATGCTTTGTACGTTTGTCATACTAGGGACACTGGTGCAATACAACTTGAAGGATGAAATAGAAGGAGAAAGAAAAAGAGAGGATGCGAGATCAGTGTGGCAGTTTCACTCTCAAAATAAATCACAAAAGTACAGTTTGCGTACTGTTACTCCGAATCCACTTGTACACATACAGCTCAATTACACATTCAACTTTAGATACACATAATACTAAAATATGTAATACAATTTACAAAACATTTAGAATATTTAAAAATTCCAAAAAATAATAGTTTTGAATCCCACTGTACACGAAAGCGGTAGCGCTTAGGGTCCGAGTATAGTACTCTACTTATTCGTACACGGTAACAGTCGCCCGGCCCATGCTCGGCGATGAGGACTGCTTCTAACCCTAAATCATTAGCTTCGACTGTTCACTCTAATCGCTAGGTAAGTCTCTTAGTTCTAAATGATCATTCTACGTCGGTGGAATTAATGGCCTGTATTTCTAGCCCATTATTCTTATTATAAATATTCTCCTGTAAATATTCCTAATTAGTAATTTGTCTAAATATTAATGTTTACATAAGATTTAGTTTTAAAACTAAAATTGCCGAAATGTTTTAGTCAAATTATATTTATAATCACATTATAAGTATAGCTAATTGTAATCTACAATCACTTATCAAGCAATATTTTATCCTATCCTTAGAAAACGTTAGACGAACAGAATTTACCTCTTCGATTTGATTCATCAACAGTTTTAGACAATTTGAAATATGGATTTCGATGCGATACTAGAGGACGTCGGTACATTCGGACGCTATCAGAAATTGGTGATTTATTTCATCTTACTGCCGGCGGTCATCCCTTGCGGGTTTCATGCGTATGCGCAGCTCTTCATGGCAGCGGATGTCAAACATTGGTGCAGAGTGCCTGAGTTAGAGCATCTAGAGAATGTAGAACTTATAAAAAACTTAAGGTATAACTGTAAATATATTTGTGCTGAAATATAGTGATATATATAACTAATATTGAGACCTCTAGAGCATGGTCTCTTTATTCTAATCAGGTGCAAATATGCGTCTTACCAACACCTGAAACTATATCTGATTGGAACACTAGGAGGTGGAAGATATGATAAATAATAAAAAAACCCATTTAAATAACAAAAACTAAATAAGTTTTGTAACCCTTTTTAATAAATGATAATATATTTTCAGCATCCCACTGGAGCTCAAAAATGGTGAGCTCGAATATTCCCAATGTAGCATGTACAACTTAAATTATAGTGAACTATTCAAAAGCTACCCAGATATAGAAATAGGTGATTTCGCAGAAATAACTCCTTGTACTGATGGATGGATGTATGATAAGAATATATATAAGAATACAGTTGTAACGGAGGTAAGTCATTACATAGTAGTTCGCATCACATCAGGGCAATTCGTGCTAAAAAAAAAAACACTTAATCTGAACTTAACAATCGTCTCAACAAGTCTCTTAAAAGAAATATTTCGTGATATGTTTAAATAATAAAAACTGGAAGTAGAACTATATAGATAATTCTAATAAAATTTATATTGCAAGTGGGATTTGGTATGCAACAAGGATTTCTTTCCTACACTTGGCCTGGTGCTGCTGGCAGTTGGCGGTATAATTGGAAACTATATTTTCGGATACCTTCAAGACACTTTCGGAAGAAAACCTTCCTTCTTTATTTATTTGGCAATAGAATGTGTCTTCGGTGTAGCAACGGCGTTTGCACAGAATTACTATATATGGGTCATTTACAGAATTGGTGTCGGTTTTACAGTACCTGCCATCATGGCGACTCCTTACGTTTTGGGTTTGTATTGTTCGAAACCTGTTACAGTCTGTCAAATGTCTTTATTACGGAAATGACCAAACTATTTTTTTTTAAATATTTCCTCTAATTACAGCAATAGAACTTGTGGGACCTAATAGCCGGACACTATGTACTATTCTATCAAATATTGCGTATTCGATGGGGTTAATTTTGCTCGCTGGTGTAGTCTACTTGGTTCGAGAGTGGCGTCATTTAGCATTAGCAACTACACTTCCATTTATCTGCTTTTTTATTTACCTATGGCCGATGCCGGAAAGTCCCAGATGGCTATTAGCAAGGGGGCAATTTGAAAAGGCAGAAGTCATCTTAAAGAATATGGCCAGGTTGGTATACTCCTATAGTAGGTACTTAGTAATGTTGTCAATGTATAAATAAATATAAGTATTATAATTTATGTATAAATATGTATAAGCTTTTTAAGCTTTTTATGTTGCTTTTTTTGTTTAGGATGAATGGTAAATCTTTACCGGCAAACTACATGGTGCATTTACGAAGAAAATACGAATCGGATAAACTTAAGGCGGATTTAGAAAAGGAGAAATCGCGAAAATACGGTATCTTAGACCTTTTCAGAACACCAAATTTGAGGAAAAAAACAATCATCATTACGTTTATTTGGTTTACAAACACAAGTGTGTATGTTGGTCTCTCGTACTATGCACCAGTTCTTGGAGGGGATGAGTTTCTAAATTTTTTCTTAGCTGGTATAGTTGAGCTACCCACGTATATGTTTTTATGGCCCTCTATGGAAAGATTGGGAAGACGTTGGACATTGTGCATGAGTATGGTGGTCGGCGGTGTTGCCTGCTTGACAACATTTTTGGTACAGCATGGTAAGCTTCTCTATAGTTCTTTACATTCACTACAGCTAATATGTTTGACAATAAATAATTTAATTTCCTTAATGAAGTTTACATTGATTCATTTCTTTTTACCCTTTTCTAGAAACAAACGTGACTCTTGCTCTCTACTGCGTGGGTAAAATGGGAATATCGTCGGCTTTTGTGGTATTGCCTTTAATGGCTTCTGAATTATATCCAACCGTTGT
Organism: Argynnis bischoffii washingtonia; assembly: GCA_033884665.1. Taxonomy (NCBI): domain Eukaryota; kingdom Metazoa; phylum Arthropoda; class Insecta; order Lepidoptera; family Nymphalidae; genus Argynnis; species Argynnis bischoffii. Next base: position 2,189,841 of record CM066619.1, on the reverse strand, counting down.
TAGAGGCCTCGGCATGAGTTTAAGCTCAGTACTAGGAATGCTTGGGCCGATATTTATTCCATTAGTAAACTATTTGGTAAATATGATTATCTTTTTTTTACATTTTGAATTAAATATAATATATTGTAATTTTAATATTTTTTCTTACAGGGCTCTGACATTATGGTTCTACCGTTAATCATAATGGGTGCATTATTAGTGGCTGGTGGTATTGCCAGTTTGCTTCTCCCAGAAACATTAAATCAGCATTTGCCACAAACATTAGAAGATGGCGAGCGAATGGGCTTAGATACAGAATTCTGTTGCAATCCACCTGTAAAAGAAACAAAACAATCTTCGGACCAAGAAGATCAGGAAAAAAGTCAAATTAACTGTAAAGACTGCAACGCTCTATGTTCTTGCCAAATGGTTAATGTCTCTTTACAAGAAGATGTAGCTGCAATTATAGATAAAAATAATGAAAAAGTGGAATTTGTAGTAATAAAATAAAAGTTAAACATAATTTCCTTTTTTATGAAAAGAACCCTTTAATAGAATTAAATAATAAATTATTAGTAATTCACGATAATTTATTTCCCCAAATTTAATTAATATCATCTTTGAGGTACATCTGCTAAAAATCTATACATATTGTTTGTCTTCTATTGTAACTAAACAAAATCTGTACATTAAATATTTTTTGAAAAATCGTATTAAAATAGACATTATTATCGATACAGAGACCAAACCTATAGTTTTTAAGAATTTTTGTCTGTCTGTTACCGCATCACAGAAAAACCACTGTAGCGATTTTGATGAAATTTGTTATGGTAATAGCTGTTTATCCGGGTCAAGATATAGGATACTTTTCACTGCAGAAAAATATCTTATCTCTGAGAAAACTATCTAAACGCTTAAATGTAAGTAGGGACGAATCCGAGCGGAGCGAGCGTGAGTCGCTAGTAAAAAATTAAAATTGGTTCAAGTCAGCGTCACATATAGATATAACATACTCATAAATTCGATGGCATTGATGAATTACTTATCTTTAAAAAAAAATGTGTATCACTGTATATATAGAATAATACTATATTTATGCTAGGAATTTCTTCCCTTTCATGAGAATGAAAAAATATTTACGCTGTTTTATCAATTTTTATGTGGTATAACAAACTTTTTCATTATCTGTACTAGAAACTTCTGATTTCAATAATCTATGTAACAAAAAAAGGCAACAGTCAAATGTCAATATCAGATGTTCTTCAGCTTTCAGAATCGGCTAAAATTCTTATATATACTATGAAATAATTATTAAAAAGAATACAACTCCCAACATGGCTTCTATATTTTTACGCAGTAATGTATTAGCCCGAAATTTAAAACGGCCATATTATCAAAACAAACGTAATTCAGGATATGTTGTGCTGTAAGTGTATTCTGATTTTTATTTCCAAAGACGCCTTATACTGTCCTTTTTAAAAATGTTTATATAATTTCTGAGACTAAAATTGCTCCTTTACCTTATGGTATTAACTTTTATTCAATTCATAGAGTAATATTTTTTGATATAATTATGGTGCAATTTTCATATTTACTTTAACTCATGCACTTAGATATATTTAAAAACCTGTTTGTAGATTATGTTGTAAAATGCGTATTTCATCATATATTCTTTTTACAATATTGTTTATTTTCTTTAAAAAATACAATACTTTTCAGGATTCCAGAAATAGGCGAAGATGGAGATAAAAATACTTTATTGTCAGAGAATGGCTTGCCAGAATTTAACGATATTACGATTGAGAAGTGTATTGCTACTATCAGTAAGCAAAGCATGGAATATGAGAATGGAGTAAGACAGGTGGAAGAATCAAGCTTAAATTGCAAAAATGCATTTACAGAAATCTTTCAACCACTAGAAAAGCTTGACAGTCAGCTAGAGCTAACATGGGGAATGGCAAAAACTTTGTACTTAGGAAATAGCTCATTAATGCCTACAAAATCATACATTCAAATTCATGAAAGAGCACACAAAGCGAGATCATCAAAATTTAACAGCATACCTATCTTTCATGCTGCAGTTAATGAAAAAAATAAATTAAAAAAATTAATTGATGAAGAACAAAGACTCTTAGATAAATATATCCTAGAAGGGAAACTTAACGGATTAGATATCAAAGGCAGTAAACGGGAAAGGCTTAATAATGTTTTAAATGAAATACAAAAAGAAAAAGCCCTTATCAGACATAAAGTTAATGTTGCCACCAAAAATTTTAGTAGTATTATAAATAATGAGCAATTTGCTGGAGAATTTCCTGAAAGCTTAGCTAAATCTATGTCTGTTAATAATGATGCAAGCAAAGGTCCGTGGAAAATTACTTTACAGCCTCATATTTATGAGCCATTTATGCAATACTGTCCTGACAGAAGCTTACGATGGAACACCTGGCAAGCACTAGTACAACGTTGTTCAGGATATGGCAATAAGGACTTAGAAACAAGTACCAATATAGAAAGTTTGCGAAGCCTACGCATGGAGCAAGCAAAAATATTGGGTTATGACTCATTCGCAGATATGAGTATGGAAACTAAAATGGCTGGATCAGTTGAAAATATTTTTAACATATTCGATGGTCTGTTAGAAATTGCACGACCTATTCAAGACTTAGAAATTGATTCATTACAAAACTTTGCAGCAGACAGAGGATTTGACAAAAAATTAGAACTGTGGGATATTCCATACTGGCAGAGAAAACAAAAATGGTCACTGTACAATTTTGATGAGAATAAAATAAGGGAATATTTCCCACTTCCTAAAGTAATAAACAGCCTTTTCAACTTATGTAGTGCACTTTTTAAAATACAAATCGTCGAAAGATCAGACATTTATACTTGGCATAAAGACGTTAAGTTTTACGATATTTACGACGATTCCAGTAATAGACCCATTGCCGGATTTTATTTAGATCCATATGCTAGAGAGGATGAAAAGATTCGAGTGTACGACGATGCAGGATGGCACGTGTCGATTCGAAATAAGAGCTCCGTTGCGGATACCCAACCATTATCTGCTCTAATTTTCAATTTCCAAGCACCATTCGATGGCCAGCAATCACTACTTACGTTCAAGGAAGTCAATGTTCTCTTTAAACGTTTTGGGCACTCGCTCCGGCATTTACTAACAAAAGCAAACTATTCTGAAGTGGCTGGGCTTTCTAATGTCGAATGGGACGCGGCAGAAGTTTGTGGTGAAGTAATGAAACACTGGCTGTATGACCCACACACTATACAGGCTATCAGCGGGCACTATAAAACAGAAGAACCATTGCCAGAAGAGATTATTACAAACTTGCAAAACGTTAGGAGGCACATGTCTGGATATGATTTATGCCATGAATTGTATTTATCTCGACTCGACTTAGAATTACATTCAAAAAAGACATTCTGGCGAGATGTCGTGAAGGAACTATGGCCGAAGTACAGCGCATTGCCTTTCGACAAATACGATTCACATCCGCTTTCATTCACAAAAATATTTTCTGAAGAATGGGGCGCTGCATATTACTGCCATTTATGGTCGAAAATGATCGCAGCTGATATTTATAGCGCATTTGATGAGGCTAGAGAGGGGGATCAAGATGTAATGACTATTGGAAAGAGGTATAAAGACACTTTCCTCGCGACAGGTGGAAGCTGCCACCCGAGTGAAGTGTTTAGAAGATTCCGCGGCAGAGATCCTTCGCCTCACGCCCTGCTTAATAATCTTGGTCTCACCAAAAAGGTTATAGAGGAATAAAGGCAAAACATCCATCTTAGTTGTTGTATTTCAATTATAATATTTGTAATACAATTATTATTTCATTTTTGCCTCTAACTTAATATAAGGTTTTTCAGACGAAACAAATCGATACATTAACATTGTTGCGGAATATAATTTATTGTTTAAATATAATAATACGTTTACTATAATCTTTCAATCAGAATCTGGATTTTGCTCCCAGGCCCTCTCCATATCGTAAATGTCTTGCTTAATATTGTCGTCCTCTGGAAGCAATTTCGAGGCCGCTTTCATTTCGTCTATAGCTTTATTCAAATATCCCAAGCGAGCGAGAGAAGCCGCTCTGCGGGCGATGCATTTTCCACGGCTTTGTCTGTTTCCCTCACATGCTGGCTTCATGAGATCAAGAGCAGTAGAACAATCTTTGGCCTAGGAAATAAAATAAGTAAAATTTTGGATATGCATGAATAAAAGTAAATTAACAGTTTTCTAAGAAATTGTACTTAATTTACATCTGACAACAAAAGTAGGTAAAAATTAAATTTAAAATGAATAGTTAAAAATAAGGGGTGAAAATTTTAAATTTGCTTTTGTATTAGACTCGAAATTATTTACGCATTTATTAAAATTTCCCAAAGCAAAATGCGCGGCAGCTCTATTGGAGAACAAACTGGGCAGCTTGTCCGAAAGAGAAATTCCATGTGTGTATGCGCTGATGGCACCCAAAAAGTTGCCATTGCGAAAGAATTCGTCGCCTTTCTCCTTACACCACTGAGGGTCTTGCTCTTCGGGGCGTAAGTCTTCCGAAACAAAACCTGAAAAAAGAATATCTTGCGTGAATATTTTTTATTGAAAAATTTTCTTCAATCAAATAACCAGCTTTCCAAAATAAAGGTACGAAATATCTTTATAGGACCAATATAGCCTGTCATCTCACCCTTTCTATTTAGTCCACGGTCACGAAACATGCCATCCTAGCTCCATATAGGAGCGTCTAAAACTTACAATTAGACGTAGAAATACACTTCTTAAAAGTATTAAATGAATCACGTTGAAATCTACGTATCAAAATAAAAGTAACATTAGATATACTAGTACAAATTACCGCACGCCCGTCTAGCCAGTGTAATATTTTTGAGCCATGCTTCCTCTTCTGCCGCAGTAGATTCTCTAGTAGGTGTAGGAAAAGATCGTGGCGTATGTGTTATCTCTAATTGGGCCATTTTCCTAAGTTTTGGTAAAACTCTTTTAGCAGTCTCATCCTTTTTTTTATCTATGTACTCGGATTTAATTACATTCCTAACTTTTTTCTTTATATTTTGTGATTGGTTGCTTGGTTTTGCATATTTAGGATCCTCCTCATCAGAAGATGGTAATTCCGTTATTGTGACCCCAGATTCATATGATACACTTAAATTTTGTTTGCCTTCTACAGTTTTATTTTTTCGCCATTCTTCCAAATCCTGCATTGCTTTTTCACAATGTTCATTTCTTCTAGAATCCATTATAGCATGTTGTCTACTATCGATATCCATTGCTTGTTGAACAGTAAATCTATTTAATTGACTTATTCTTATCGCTTTTTCTTCAGCATCTTTGGTAGCTTTGTTTTGAGATTCTTTTAAGACATATTCCCTTATGTTCTTTTTTTCATCTTTAGATAATTGCTTCTCTAATTCACTCCACTCACAGTGATCTTTTTTGACTAAATCTAGTTGAATCATATCATCATTTATTATGCATTTACTTTTATTAATATCTACATCGTGCAATAAAAATAATTCAAATAAAAATGGTTTGAAATTTGCCTTTATATAACAATCGCTAGTAAATAAGTCTACCTTTTCTCTATAAACTGGATCAATAGGGACTCTCACGTGAATATTAGTGGAACTTTGAATCCATGTATAATCTTTAACTAAAATTGCCATTTTTAGTGAATAATTTATTTAGCGTTTATTAAAATAATCAAATATCAAAATCTGTTATTTCTTATTTCGTAGAGACGTTATTTGTAACCATGGTAATAAAATTGCCATTTTAAAGTATAATTGTCAATATATCTCGATATTGAAAAAGTTAGCTTTCTTCTTATTGAATGGTATTAGTGCCAAATTTTTATTTATTCCCTTTAAATGATGTCATAATATCTATAACTTTAAAAAAAGTATCGGTGGTATGATAACTATTTAACTACAAATGTTTAAAATTTCCATAAACATTTTTCGTTGAGAAAATTTATAAACGTATAATAATAATTATTATTAATAGAGTACCAGTTACTGGTATACGTAGATATTAACTAATACTAGCGGCTCACCCTCGCTTCGCTCGGTTTCGCCTCTAGACAGACAAAAACAGATCTATCCCACGGGAACCGTAAATTTTTCCGGGATAATATTATTGTGAAGTTTCATTAAAATCCAATCAGTGGTTTATGTGTACTAAGCTGTATAAGTTACTATAGTTTTTTAACTATCCCACGGGCACTCTTTAATGTTCCCGGATGAAAATTATCTAAAATGTTAACCGGGGATAAAAGGTACAACCATGTAAAATTTCATTCAAATCTGTCAAACAGTTTCGGAGATTAGCCCCTACAAACAGACAAACAGAGAAACAAAAAAATTGATAAAAGAACTGATTTGTTCTATTTCTACATCCCCTGACTCGGTGTTTAGCATTTTTTTTCTATGTACAGACATTCGACCTCTACGTGCGTACGTGCGTGCGTGCGTGCGTGCGTGTATGTGTGTCTGCGTGTTTGTAAAATTTTTAGTTTGCGCTTATTTCACAACTAGCGACTCACCTTCGATTCGCTCGGGTTCGTCCCTAGGTTGCTTCCCAAAACAAAATTAATTGATTAATTTGGCTTTAATTTTTTTCGTGGCACCCTATTTTTTTTTCTACAATAAAAGTAGCCTAAGTTACTCCATATTAGTTACTACATCAGCTATCTGCCAGTGAAAGTCCCGTCAAAATCGGTCCAGCCATTTCAGAGATTAGCCGGAACAAACAGACAGACAGACAAAAATTGTAAAAAATGTTGTTTTGGTATATGTACCGTGTATACATGCGTATGCATTTAATAAAAAGCGGTTATTTTAAAATTATAAACAGACACTCCAATTTTATTTATCGGTATAGATGTTTTCGAATCTTAGATTAGGAAGTAATATACTTATATATCAAGAGCCAATTTTATATGAATTTGGCAATTAGCCAGGCTTTAGTTAAAATTGACGAATAAGTAGAGCGCTTATCATTTAATATAAATTAATATCATTTAATATAAATAAAAGCGATAAGGTCGCCTGATGTGCATCTTTTCTTTGTGTTTTTTTTCTTTGTATTTTTATTTATTTTTTGGTGTGCAATAAAGAATATTATTATTATTATTATTATAAATTACATTTTCTTAGATTTTCAAATATTTTAAGGACATGAATGCTAACAGTATAAAGATAAACGTATGCAGTGATATAATTTTTTTATGATTATTATTATCGATAGTATTAAACAGGCACGAATATGATTAAATAGATAACTTTCTCCTTTTTGAAGTCTACAATTACACTACAAAATTAGTTGTGACTTATTTTTGTTTTAACTTTAAATTCTAAATATGGGAGCAGGCGATCTTAAAATGTTGTATTTACGTATGCCTGTTTAAAGTGGACTCATCTATATAGATAAATAAAATTAAAGTGTCTGTTTCTAATGTCAAAATAATAGCTTTTTACTAAATGCAACTGTTATAAATATATAGGGTACAAGAATTACACAATTAAAAAAAAATTGTCCATCTGTTTGGTCCGGCTATTCTCCGAAATGACTGGACTGATTTTGACGGGACTTTCATCAGCAGATAGCTGATATTATAAGGTGTAACTTCGTCTCGCCTCGTCTCAGCCCAAACACGTCCACTGCTGGACATAGGCCTCCCCCAGAGATTTCCACGACAACCGGTATTGTGCCATCCGCATCCAGTGGGCTCCAGCGACTTTGACCAAGTCGTCGGTCCACCTTGTGGGAGGCCTGCTCACGCTTCGCCTTCCGGTACGTGGCCGCCACGCCAGAACTTTGCGTCTCCAAAGACCGTTCGTTCTGCGAGCGATGTGCCCCGCCCACTGCCACTTGAGCTTGGATATTCTGTAACTAGTTCTGTAAGGTGTAACTTAGACTACTTTTTTTAGAAAATTATTTTAGAAAAAAAATTAGAGCTCCGCTCAAAAAATTTAAAACGTACCTAGGGTCGCAACCGAGCGAAGTGAGGGTAAATTGTAAGTTTTAATAAATCTGGATATAATTTAATTATATATACATCCGAAGCCATAAGCAGTAACTAGTTTACAAATTATGACATTTAACAGATAGCTATACATACCTACCTGCTAGTGTACATATGATGATATGAGTTGTTGTTTGTAAAGATAAGGTTAGGTTATTCTCGGAAATCATACACAATTTATACGTACTAACGTTCATTACCTACTTGTGTATTAATTCAGTTAAATATATACCTACAATAAGAAATTATGCCTAACAAAGTACAGACTGGTAAGTTAAATTTAACTAATTATTAAGTTAATACAGGAGACAAATCTTTCCTTTGAAATAGGCACAAATTTTGCATATTAAAATTATATTAAAGTAGTCTTGTTAGGTTAGTAATTAGCAATGAACAGCTTCACATCGGCTAAAGGAAATAACAAATAAAACTAAAATCACAAATGTAACATAACCTTAAAAAATATGTAAAAGAGATTAACAAATAGTACGTGCCTATCTATATTGTTAAATAGGTCTGTCTAGGACCGCAAGGACGCATACCTTTGTCAAGCTATTAATAAACATTAAACACAGTCACACTTAGAATTTTTTTTATCTATATAGGCAATGAGGAATACAGATACCGGCAAGTCAAAACCTAGCTTATATTTAATCTGTATAAATATATATATATATATATATATATATATATATATATATATATATATATATATATATATATTTATACAGATTAAATATATAAAATATAAATTGAAGTACCCACAGTTAATAAAGTAGGTAATTAGAATTGTTACTGATACTGATTGCGACTTAAATAAAATATGAACTACTTTCGTTAGTTTCTAAAACAACCACTAAGGAAGTCTAACTACCGCTAATACTTAAGTCGCATCTTATTTATAATTCCATAATATAGGGGCAGTGATGTCTTCAAACCTTTGTTGGTTTAAGTTATGCTGGATAAAAGTTATATAATATATAGGACTTCTTAATAATATAATAGTTCATGAAATGCAGGCGACGATTGCAGATAGTCACTATTTCCACACAATTAGCATACAATATCCTCTGCGACATATTCATAGATACATACAAAACTAAAAAATTAACATAGAAATAAGTAAATTATAAAAGCGTCATTACAATCGTTTCAGTAGATCTTAAAAAAATTAGTTTAAAAAAAATCGTACACCCAGAAGTATATTCTATAGTTATTAATACCAGCCACAATTTAGAGCTTTGGTTATAGTTTTTCGACTAAGAATTTACTTAAATCGGATCTTTCGTTTCAGTATTGGGAGATGTCGATCCAAAATTACTCGGAAGAACACTCACCCATGAACACATGGCTATGGAATTTTCACATTTTTATCGAGAACCACCAACTTCAGTCTCGGAACATGTTGGGTCACTAATTAATTTAGAAAATGTCGGGTATATAAGACAGTACCCTTACAGTAACCAATACAATTTAAATTTGAATGATAAAGGCGCTAAAGATGCTGTTGAAAAGGATGTGCTTAGATACAAAAAATGTGGTGGAGGTATGAGTAACATGAGTAGTATGTATGTATATTATATACACGTTATTAATTAGTAATTAAATTTTTATGTTGCCCGACTTCAAAAAATGAGGAAATAATGTAGGTGTAACTCTGTTTTTTTTCGTTCTGTTTGTTACATTATGTAGGTACTGTACTATGGACTTTGAAAATAACTCTTACTCTTGATGATATTTGGTATCACGATAGCTGGTTCAACATATAGGATACATTTTGCTGTGAAAAATATCTCATCACTGAAAAATTTAACCGTTAAAACGTACCTAGGGGAGAACCCGAGCAGAGCAAGGATAAGTCGCTAGTAAAGTACATAAAAATCTTACCCTTTTAGATTAGAATTAGAACCCCTTTGTTATCACAGGAACCATAGTGGAAAATTCTACGGAGGGCTTACAGAGAGATATTGGGTTTTATAAAGAAGTTTCAAGCAGAACTGGTGTACATATTGTAGCTGGCACAGGATTTTATATAGCTGATGTACAGACTGCAGATGTAGTTCATCACTCGCAGGAAGATATGTTTAACCATATGTCGAAAGAGCTTCTAGAAGGTTGCGAGAGCTTTAACGTAAAAGCTGGTTTCATCGGGGAAGTAGCAAGTGTTTGGCCAATACGAGGTAAGCCCATTAGATAATATTTATCTAGGTCACGTAATATATAAGCTAGGTATATAATATTATTTTTCATTATTTTGTGTAGAATAATTGACCGACTTCAAAAAAAGAGGTACTTATCCTATATGTAGGAATCGAGAAATAATTCAATCTCTAAGGTTTGAAGTCGGTGTAGGTACCTTTTGATTTAAATTAAAGAAATTGTAGATGGAAAATTAATATACATAATTTAAATAAAAAAAATGATAGTCTATAAATAAAAATTCAAAAAAATAATATTTGAATTTAAAATGTAAATATTTTAGATTTTGAACGTAAGGCAATAATTGCGGCCGGGCAAGTTCAAGAGCAGATCGGGTGTGGCGTGAGCTTTCATCCACATCGCAATCCTGACGCACCTTTTGAAATTATACGCCTTTATTTGGAAGCTGGGGGTAGAGCTGAAAAGGCTGTAATGTCTCATTTGGACAGTAAGTTGTTTCATCCTTTCGTTATATGTGAACACTGAATCATAAACGTTTTGTTACTTTCTTACTTTAGTACAAAGTATAAACCCACGTACATTATTTCGTCCTTAGATATTTTCTGAATGACGAACTTTTGTTACATAAAACAAGGCAAATTTAATTTAATTTATCCCAAATGCAAACTAAATTCTGGCACAAAAGTTAGTACCAGCAAGTAATGCGGTCATAACATTGTATGACATAGAAATTGATGTAAAATGAACGCTGTTATTATACTCTAAATATTTTTGAAGTTATACTTCTTTTGGCACCTTGAAAAATTTCACGATACGCACGCACACCGACAGCCAAAAAGCGACATGATGAAGCTAGCTGCATTCCTTTTGCAAACAGTTGTGATATGACAAACGGAATGAAATCTTTAGCTCTTACGTGCGTACATAAGTACACACGTTTTTTTTCCTTTCATTGTTTACAGGAACTTTGCTGGACCCTGAGAAACTTCTAGAATTTGCCAAACTCGGAACATACTGCCAGTTAGATTTATTCGGTGTCGAGGTTTCTTTCTACCAATTAAATGAAATGACCGATATGCCATCAGATGCCCAAAGAATTCAAATGATAAAGCAGTTGGTGGATAGTGGTTATGAAGATAGAATTCTTATGTCTCATGATATCCACACTAAACATAGATTGGTAAGTCATCTTTGTTCTATCCTCTCTTCTTGTTCCGGATACAAATACATATGTATATGTTTTATAATTGCTGCGTGTGTGTATGTCTTCTTTTGTATAATACTATGTCCCTTCGTCAAGTTGTTTTCATCATTTTAGCTTTTACGCAGTCGGTTTTTTTATTTTTGTAAATTTTTTTTTCTCATATTGTTTTTAGTATTTTTTCATTCCTAATTACATTTAAACATATAAGTTGTATGTATCTTTGTAAGCTATTAATAAAACCTTTTATTTTGATAACCCACTCGATAGGTTTTGAGAAAAAAAAATTGAAGATAATATGGCGCCAAAAATTGGAAATTTTAATTTGAATAATTTTGATATACCCAGTGTCACTCTCACGAATCTATCGACGACTCTCAAGCTAAAATCCATAGAGCCATTTAGAGTACAGAGCTTGCCAAAGAAATATACATATTGTAATACATCCCAAACACATAACCCTCCTTGTGGCGCAGTCGGGTAAAAAAATTTTAAACTTTTTATTTACCGATCGAAACTATCTCTAGCAAAAATCGGTATTTCATTACTATGTGTAAGGACAACAGCCATTATTTGTCTATTTTTTTGTTTATATAAATAAAAACTATTTATTTAGGAATCGCCACTCGACGGGCTCTCAATGTACATAAAACATATAATGTAATTTATATTATATTTGTTACAGACCTCATATGGTGGCCATGGATACGATCACATAATTACCAACGTGCTACCTAAAATGAAAATCAAAGGATTTTCGCAAACCATTATAGATAAAATAACCATAGATAACCCAGCAACATGGCTGACTATTTCCGCATAAGATATTTTGTATTTTTTTGCAAATGGAATGGAGCAATTATTGTAAATTACTGAGATAATATATTTTTTAATTAAGGAAAGTATATCATTTATTAATAAAGCATTATGTATATTAATATTCACAAATAAATAAAAAATAGCATAAACACTGTTTTATTTCTGCAATTAATAAAACCCTAGAATAAGCAGGTTGTCATGGAAAAATGAAATATATTTTCAATTTCTTTTTCACCTTTTTTTTAAATTAAATGTCATAACCAAAATTGGACGAAAACAGATTATATTTAATAATAAACATTTATTCACTAAACTAATCTTCCAGGTCTAAATTCTGCAGTTCTTCATCCAGGTCTTCGTCAAGGAAAAGGTTTTCATTAATAGGGACTGCGTTTTCTGGACTTTCTTTTGACTCTTTTTCTTCTCCGTTCTCCAACCCTTTACCCAGCTGTTCTAATCTGTCCTCTGTTGCTTTGGTGCCAGAACCGTCCACCTGAGAACATCAAATGTATATGACAATTAAATATTTAATCACACATAAAACTCTTTTTATAGTAGGCTAGCGACTTACCCTCGTTTGTTCGGGTTCGTCCCTAGTAGGTTGTGACGGTTAGTATGGAATAGATAGATTATTAATTATATTATACTAGCGGCTCACCCTCGCTTCGCTTGGGTTCGCCTCTAGAAAAACAAAAGCAAACCTATCCCACGGGAACCGTACATTTTTCCGGGATAAAAAGTAGCCTGTGCCAAATTTCATCCAGATCCGTTCAGCCGTTCTAGCGTGAGAGTAACAAACATCCACACATTCATACTCACAAACTTTCACATGTATATTATTAGTTTAGATATCAGTATAAACTTAGCCTAAGCCTTCTTCAATATATGAGCTATTTAATGCAAAAAGATTTTTTTAAATCGAATTAGTACTTCTTGACATTAGCGCGTTCAAACAAAAAAAAAAAAATAAACTCTGCCTCTTTATAATATTAATATAATCTATAAAAATAAATAAAAATGAATCACCGAAATGTATGTACGCGCATATCTTCCGATCGATTGCACCAAATTGGATGATTCTTTTTTTTGTGTTTGTTATTGTCAGGACAAGCTTTGTATAGAAGAAAATGAAAAGAAAAGATTTTTTTTTACTAATATAAGATTTTTTTAAATCTCATAATATGAAAAGCGAATGAGTGAATTGTTTTTATCCCGGAAATTATGCCTTAACGGGTGAGAATGTGGATGAAAGTTTGTATGGGGAAGCGAGCTAGGTAACAACCCGAGTGAAGCGAGGGTGCGTCGCTAGTAATAATATAGATTTTAATATAGTATTTTTATAGATTTAGAGAGAAACATTTACATAACTTACTAAGTTTCATTACTAGTTGCATAACTTCTGTTACTTATTCAAATACATATATGGGGTATATTTCTTCGAGGTAAGAGGCAATTTTTTATTTATTTTCTTTTTAAAGATTTTTTTTTTGTGTTGCATGTCACTTAAAATTTAAATTTTTATTTATATTTGATTCTTTTTGCATTACTCGCGAACACAATTCTAATAGATAACTCTCATTGAGACTTAAATACCACCGTAACCGTAACAGTACAAAAAATTCAAATCAATTGGATCTGTGAAAGTAAGACCCTTTTGTTAAGTAGGAGATGAGCTGATGATAATCAAACTCCTATAGATCTTCTAAGCTAAGAACCATCTTGATCACGTCAGCTTTGAAACAAAAAAAACCGCAGCAATATCGGTCCATTTGTTTAGGACCTATAATGTCATAGACACAGATACACAAACAGACACGTCAAATATATAACACCCTTCTTTATGCGTTGTGGGTTAAAAATGTTTATCCTCTACTTCCCATATAAGCGGGGGTAATATATAAAAACACATAATAAAAATCCAACTATACCTCTGACGCTTCCATACCAATGAGGTCCAGCTCAATATTCCTATACTCCATGATGTCCTGCTCCTCCTCTTCATTATCATAACGACGAAGGTCGAAGGTCTCGTCATCGTCGTCATCATCCTCAGCTGCGAGGGCAGGGTCGAAGGAGAACATCTCACGACCAGACAAACCAACAGCTCTGCCCGCTTTGAAGTCATTACGTTTCTGCTCTTCTGCCTGAGTGTAGGCTTCCTGAAAGGGTTAAACAATATAACATAAAACAAAATTATTATAAAATAAAATGAAGTTATTATAAGCATTCATATAAATAAAAAAAAATACAATATCATTAGAAATTATAATTACAGCTTCGCTCAAACTAAAGCATGAGATAATAATACTTTCTTAGATTTACGCAAATATTTGACATTTTAAATAAAACTATCTTTCCAGATTATTTCGCGGATTTATTTAGATTTTTGGTTGGTTCCCGACGTTTCGAATGCTTTACAGCAATCATGGTCACGGGAGAGACTAAGATTTTAGACGTCTCAAAGGTCATTACATACTTGTTAAAAAGTTGTAATGGATAAGAATTAGATTATCTAAATCTGACATCTGTGCCATTAAATCTATTACAATTATTATTATTTTTGGTCCTAATAAAAGACTGGATCTATTTAAATGATGTTTAATTTTACAGATAGTCTGAATTGGAATCAAAAACAATAATGTATAATAGTGAAGAAGTCATTCATTATTTAACTGAACTCATACATAATTATTAATTTTTTTAAAAGCTCTAAATAGATATTGATGGATACTTCAATCCAGTTACGATATGATAAAAAAATGGCAAATCAGTCAGTCAGTGTTCTCATCATCCAACCATCAATGATATATAATATACTAACAGAACCCGCGGCTTCGCTCGCGCTAAAACTCATCGCCTATTTTACCCTCTTATGGGAAGAATTTCAAAAAATGCTAAAACACATATTTATTTAATTGTATTTAAGAGTATTAATACCAAGTTTCAAGTAAATCTGATCATAAATAATTTTTTGGGTTGTATTATAACGTG
The DNA here is from genome assembly GCA_033884665.1 of Argynnis bischoffii washingtonia. Classification (NCBI taxonomy): domain Eukaryota; kingdom Metazoa; phylum Arthropoda; class Insecta; order Lepidoptera; family Nymphalidae; genus Argynnis; species Argynnis bischoffii. Next base: position 2,174,622 of record CM066619.1, on the reverse strand, counting down.
TTTTCCCGTGGGAATGAGATAATCTCCCGCGGTAAAAAGTAGCCATGTCACTCTCCAGCTCTCCAACTATCTCCACACAAAAAATCATGCCAATCCGTCAATCCGTTTCGACGAAAAAGAACAAACAAACAAAAAAACACACAATATTAGTATAGATATAGTAAAATCTAATTATTATTAAAAAAATCATTAATATTACATACTTGTTTCTCTTTGATCTTCTTTTTCTTCCAAGCTAGGAATGTTTCTAGGGTGATTTTTGTTTGATTTGGTCCTAACGCAGCACGCTCCCTTTCTATCAAGTCAACAAGAGATATCTCATTCTTTTTCTCTTCCAACTTCTTCTTATCCCTTTTAAGAACAAAGCCGGCAGGCAGAGCGTGTCTGTATATACATTTCGTACCCGAGGGGCACTCCCAAAACCAACCATATTTCGATTTCTCAACAGCTTCTAGGAAATGTTTACAAATCTGAAATTTCCATTATAATTTAGTGTGGTTTTTATTCATTTTGCTAATTAATTATAGATAAGATATATTTTTTTCATGGATAAAAATGAAAATGTTTGCTTATGAAAAACTGCAAGACTTTGAAAGTTTTTTACCCATTTGTTTCAAATTTTGACAAATCTAAATATATGAAAAGGATTCTTAAGATATCTATTTTGCAGTAGCACACCAATATATGCCACAAGTATTTAAGTGTTGAGAATATTTATATGTCGTTTCATTGTAAGCAAAGCAATGTATTGAAGGTTGTAAATAAAAACATTTGAAAAAAAATATGGAATTTTAAAATATAGCAATGTTATCCAAGGTTGTAAATAAAAACATTTGAAAAAAAAATAGAATTTTAAAATATGGCAACTCACAATTTCAGTTGTTGGCCTTTGCTTATTGCCTTCACCGTGTTTCTTCTCAACTACTTCTTTTAGTTTGTCTTCATCCCAATTATCCATATTATCCTCATCATCATCCCGCATGTCCACATATAATGACCGTTTCTCTGCCTGAAATTTAAACAAATACATTTTAATGGAATATTGTTCATTTTCATTTGTTAGACACTCACCATCCTCTCAGATCATATAATATCATACTGTATCAAATTTTCCTTACACAATGTTACTTTCAAAGTAAAATAACTTATAAGTAAGTAGTACCTATCATATAGTATAGCAATACATAACTACTAGCAGTTCACACTCGCTTTGCTCGAGTTCGTCCCTAGGTATGTTTGAAATAGATATAAATAGTTATTAACCAGCATTAGCCATCTATATAATAAGGGAAAAAATTTCGTGAATTTTTCCAATAGTTTAATAGTTATTCTGCTATTCGGGCGGAGACAAAACCAACAAATCAAAGATTATAAAAATCGATCCAGCCATTCTCGAGTTATAAGTGTTGTAAAAAAAACCCGACGTTTTAACGCTTCATATATTATAGGTAGGTATGATGAGTTTTATATCTCTCACTTGAGAAATGATTGAGTCCACATACAAACTTCCACCTCCCTTTTCACCCCCTTAAAAGATTTTTATAATAAAAACTATCCTATATCTTTTCCAGAGTCTCAAATTATCTCCATACCAAATATCATCTAAATCATGAAAAGGTAACGGATAAACAGACAGAGTTACTTTCGCATTTATATTAGTAGTATGGATAATTATGATTTGTAATACTCAAAATTTTGTTATGTTTTTTCACTATGGATTATTTCTTACTAGTTGTAAATTTATTTTTTGGATAATATGTTATATAGTAATCACAAAAGTATACTTTCACTCAATGGAAACTTTTTTCAATACATATTACATATTATTATTACATTATGCACTTCATGGTAAATGGAATATGACATTAACACAGTTCATTTTAATTTTGCTTTTTTAATTATGCTAAAAAAACAATAACTTTTTTAAATGTGTTTTAAAATCTATAAATGAAAATGAAAAAATCTTACACATACCTTTCTTTCAATTGTTAAATCATGAGAAAATTTACATTTATCACCCTTTGTACATTGTCCCTGTTTGAAGAATGCACAAACAACCGACTTGGGATCAATACCTGAAACATTTATATTTTTTATGTAAAGTACATTATGAGATGAGAAATGCAGAAACTTAAAGAAAGCTTGAAGTTGACTTTTTGTACAAAGTTTATTTAACTACCTTAAGAAGTTCTACTAATCATAAGACCATTTACTGTAAACATATTATGTATATTATGTAGAGAATATATTCTTTAAAAGTTGTGGAGAGACTTATAATACCATTCCATTTCTATTCTGTTTTTAATTGTTCACAGCCACTTGCAAAAATATTGTTATTTTTAAAATCTTAAATATCATATAACATATTTAAAATATGGGACAGACTGAGTATGATATTGATTTGGCTGAACGAAAGATTCTTTAACTATTATTATCTAAACGATTTTAAAAATAAATAATGTTAATACCTTTTTCAACCTTCTGAGTTTGTACTGGTTTAAAAAGCATAGCCAGTTCCTTTTGTTCTTTCAATTTCTGTTCTTTATCTTTCTTTTTATCCTCAACGGGCTTAGCTGGGTGAATTCCACCACTTTTGACTTGTTTTTCTACTTGTTGGATGAATTTTTGTTGTTTAGCTCCTTTTTTATTTTTTAACCCAAATGTTTTATCCTAAAAATATTAATAATGAATATGATATAATATTATCTTATAATCTATCGCCACACCGCTACTTTAAACATATTGATATCGTGAATCTTTAACCAGTACCGAAAATCATTTTATTTTAATGTTGCTAAGAAAATAAAATATCCGACGCTTAAACTTACTTCTATAACTTTTTCCTTCTTCTTCGCTTCTGTCTTCTTGCTGGCTGAATTTCCAGCTTTTTTCGGCGGCATGGTTAGGTTTACACTAAACTTTTTATTGATATAATAAAATTACAATTAATAGAATTGCAAAATTTTATTTTTAGAGAAGAAAATTTGATCTCGCAGGAAAACTGCGATTTCAAAGAACTAAACCATTCGGGGGATATATAAAATAAATTAAATCCTCTGAGAAAATCGTCGTGGAAGACAAATTATTTTGACATTGACAGAAAACGCTAATCACAATTATTAAAAAATTACCACAGACTGTACAATTTAGATACTCAAGAGAATATAGATTTTCAATAAATACTAGTTTAAAATAATTTGTTTCATCTATAATCAATTCTAATAGTAATAATATTATAATAATAAACGATAAAATTAATAACTTAAATAAATTTACATTTATTCTGAAATAATTGTTTATTGAGGGAAAATTATTATAATCGATTTTTTTAACACGTTAACTAAAAATTAAAATGTATTTTTAATTTCCTTAATCTTAGTAATCTTATCGCGGATTACATTAAATTAATTTATTTTGTTTAAATGACTAGCATATTATTCAAGTTTATAAATACGTATAGTTACAAATCGCAATTCACAAATGGTCAGTTATAATCGGTAAGAATCGGTATTCGGTTGTTACTTCACGTCATAATCGCTACGATTCTCACAAACGCTCAATCTTGATTTTTATCCCGTGTAGAAATAAACAGTAGCGGAAAGTAGGCCATGGCGAATGATAGTCTATTTTATTCGCATATATTTAGTGCACCGTCGAATAACTCGTATTTATCTTGTCAGTAAAATAAAAAAATGGAAATAGTGGACGTTGAAGATGGTCAAGCCGATCCTTCGGCAGTAACGAGAAAGAAAAGTTTGTGGGCTAAAATAAACAACAGGACGACATACAGTTACTTATTTAATATTGTTATTTCAATATTATTACTAACGTGCTTAGTTTTAGTGTTATATTTTTTCAAAGAGTATCTAAAGACTATTTTATTCTGGGTGGACGCACAAGATCCGAAAATAATATTTTTATTATTTATGGGATTATTTTTGATTGTAAGTTTTCCAGTGACTATTGGATACCTAGTTTTGATAATAACCAGTGGTTATTTGTTTGGTATCTTGAAGGGATTGGGGACAGTGGTTGTGAGTGCGAATTTTGGTGTAGCTGTAGCACATTTCACGTTAAAAATGCTAAGAGGATACTTGCCTCTCGACCGGCTTCTTAAGAATGATACAGCGAGAGCACTTCTCAAAGTAATCTCAGGACCACAGGCGTTCAAGATTGTGTTTTTTGCAAGATTAACGCCGATTCCATTTGGACTTCAGAATACGATATTCGCCGTAAGTTGATTTTTCAAGTAATAGGTTATATATTATGTTTTTTCTTCAAAATGTATTAAAAAAAACAATAAAAATAATTATTTACAGGCTCAAAACAAGTCAATAGTAATAAAAATACAATTAATGAGTAATAGACAATTCTTCTTTAATAATGAGTTAATTAAATAGTAAGATAAATTTATTATTTTCAAGTGTTTTTAAGTGCTTTCATATTTAATTTTCCAGATTTTTATGTCAAAAATTGTTATTAACATGCTTGCAAGTAGGGAACAGTATAGTCATATCCCAAAAAAAGAATTTAATGCCTTTACATACTTCAATGGATGTGTTCATATTTCCATGCTAAAAAAATATTCTATTTTTATATAAATAGAATAACTGCTTATAAAAAAAATATTTTTTTTTTAATCTGATTCAATTTAATTTTATATATGATAATTTTATCATCTTTGGCCTGTTAAATTATATACCTAAAAATATATTATCATACAGTAAAACCCACTCAGCTGATTTTGACAAATTAAGTAATTATATTTTTCTTATCAAGTGTGCGTACTATAACAATAATGATATAAAATTGTTGGATAATATATCCGTTCTTTATGAATACTTTGTGATAACCTTTTTGTACTTAATACAATTAAAATGTTAATTTTTTATTCATTTGAAATGGAAGGAAAAGGGGAAAAACAGTTGACATACTAAATTATACTTGCCTACCTCATTTTATAATTTACAAGACTCATTTATTTACATATTTTTTTATGCTAATTTTACCTACTTAACTTTTTGAAATACATTACAGGCAAAAAAATATTTAGCCATAAAAACTCAAACTCATTACTTATTCTATGAAACAAGCAATCCCTTATGTTTCTAGAAGGTCAGTGAAAACACAATGTTAAGCTTTCTTAATAATTTACACATACTTCAATGTTAGTAGTTAGTACTATTTAATTATTCACAAAGGGCCAGCAAAAAGGGTGTAATCAACATAAAAGGCTAGGCTGTATAATAATTTTTAATGTTTGTTGTTAAAATATGGTATTTTATCCTTTATATTATTATTAGTAAATATTGAGACTAATAAATAAAGATTGAGATTGAGTCTTGGGGTTTTCTGAGGTAGATGCAGATGCAGCAAGTCTAATAAATTTTAAAATTTTTAACCATATGTCTGTATGAAAGTAGCCAGTCAACATTTGTCTTGGCCTGGTAAAGAAATTTTGCTTTAAATTTGTCCCAGTATGCATCATATTGATGCTAACAGGCTGTACATAAATTTATACGTTTTAGTATATTTTCTTCATCTATACTAATTTTATAAATGTAAAAGTTTGTGATTACGTCTGGATGTCTATACTCTATATGTATGGGTGTATGGATGTTTGTTACTCTTTCACGTAAAAACTACTTAATGAATTTTAATGAAACTTTACAATAATATAGCTTATACATCAGAATAACACAGGCTACTTTTTATCCCGGAAAAAAGTACGGTTCCCGTGGGATATATTATTTATGTTTGTTTTTCTAGAGGCGCATCCGAGCGAAGCGTGGTTGAGCCACTAGTATTATATAAAGCAGTTCGATACTTGATATATAATAGTCATGGAACATAATAAAAATATTACATGGCTTATTTAAAGCTAAAATGATAATATACCTATTTATTATTTATTGTTATCATAAACTATTAAAAACGTTATTACTATCGTATTAGAAGTTTTTATTAATGTATTTTCCATGACGTTATACGAGCTTATCATTTTGCAAGCAAGCGAATATATTATAATTTTTTTCGAAAAATGCTAAAAGGTAGGTAAAAGTTTGAATTTTTATTGAAAAAGATTAAGCTGGCAAGAACTCAACATCAAATCTCAATCACTTTTTAAATGCAACGATGTTTGTAGCCACAGAAGCCATTCTACGGATTAAAACGGTAGTTTAATTTTTAAACTATTTTCAAATATAAAACTGTCTTTTTAGCGACAAATTTTATAAATATCTAGTAATTCCATTCGAGGAAAACCTTTTTAATATGCGTACGACGACGAGGGACGAGGAATAAAAAGGTCATTCATATTAAGTTTTTTATCGCGCATCACTAGAAAATGCCTACACGAATTTTAAAGTTTTCCTTAAACGGCATTAGTCTGAAATGAAAACAAATATAGAGCTAATTTCATTTTAATGAGTCAAAAAATCCTATAATATTTGATCCTCCTATTTAAAATGCAAGTCGAGTTGTGGTTGTGAACTAAGTAAAATTACAAACGCGAGAGAAATCGCGTGCATATTAGTTAGTTTGCGATTAAGGCCTATATACACGAAGATTTTTAACGCACAGTCGATGCTCATGTAACGCGACAAAAGCGATGCAAACGCTAGCAGTGAGTAGATTTATGTAACGCAATTTGCAATTTAAATTAAACACGCGAGAATAAGACGACACGCGTTCGTAAAACGCACGTCATCCTCGCGTTTTAAAACATGATGTCCTTATCTCGCATCTCTGATATTTTCAAGTGCGAATCATTTCCATCATTATTACCACTTGTCTTACAGTGAAGAAAAACTGGCTTGTCTGAGAGAACATAGCAAGTTTTTGAGAGACATGTTAAATTTACACACTTGGCCAGCGTGGGCTATGGCCTGATCCACCTCGCGATAAAAGGAGGTCTGTGCCCAGCAGTGGGACGTTAAAAAGGGCTGATCATTATAAATGGGATTTTTTTGTTGGTTCTATTCATTAAAGGAGTAATGCAGAGCGACTTTATTTTCTGCTTTTTAGATAAGTTTACAGGGCAGAACTTATCACTATAAGGACCGATTTGTAATGCCTCTAAATAAATGAATACTTGATTAGATCACCTATTACGTATAAGTATAATTTCTACAGACACAATAATAATGTGGGGAATCTCAATTATATAAAAAAGGTAATTTTTCATAGCGAAGAAGTAAGTTCTTAGTATAAAAATAAACGTTACTCTTAGATCAAAATAGTTACTTAAGAAACTATTAAGCATAGAAACGACGCGATGAATGCAATTTGACGCTAATATGCTTCATTGTTTTATGACCACTTAGGAGATAACGTTCATGTTTAATTAGCAGAGGTCAAATTCCATCTATTTGATGACCAGAATTATTAGCCTGGTGATGATTTGATCAGATCAACAAAAGAAATTTGGTGTCCCATATTGGGATTCTCCACAGTAGTCATGTCCATAACTAACTCTAGTAGGTCGACTCGAACTACCGTAAGATTGTTAATTTAGGCCTTAAGACTACAGGTATGAAGAGCTAAAGGACAAGAAGAAATGAATCTCGTACCTGCCCCTTTATTTTGTAGTATTCTTAGTGAAAAAATGACAAATTCACTAACAATTCACTGAGTATTATTACAAATGGATGTTAGATGCTTCTAATCACTAGGGATAGATATTCTGGACAGTCTATGACAGATGGTGGGCCGAACTATAAAGCCGAAGGAGTAGTTATAAGACCAAAAACAATAAATGTCGTACCGGTAATGTACTACCGGTGGTAGGACTCTGTCAAGCCTGAGGAGTCCGACTGGATGGGTACCACCCCCTTATCTATTTCTGCCGCCAAGCAACAATGATTGCATTGTTGTGTTCCGGTTTGAAGGATAAGGTAGCCAGCGCAATTACAGGCAGGAGGCATATTATCTTAGTCCTCACAGTGACAACGCACCTGTGGTTCTGCATTTTTGTTACTTAAAACCTAAGTGCATGAACCGTAGGTGTTATGGGCGACAGGTACTGCTTTCCATCAGGTGGTCTGTCTGCTCGTTTGTCACTGAATCTCATAAAAAAAAAAAAAATAAAAAAAAAAAAAAAAAAAAAAAAAAACCTATCTCTTAACGTTTCATTTTCTTTAGTGAATACGTTGAAGTTATTCACTAAAAATTCATCATCAACATAAATGGGCATATCAATTGACATTAACTTACATTTGATCGAGAAAGAATGTCCTTAGTACTAAAGTTAGCTCTAGCTAAGTTACTTTTTTAAGTTTACTTTCTACGACTAATAGAAAAATAATATTATAACAATGGAAATGTCAGTTTCTAATATATTTTTAATGTATGTTTTTTGTGTTTTTTTAACTCACTCTATAGTAATTGTGGCTAGTATAGACGACTGCAGATCCGAAAGTCCTGGATTCAAATCCCGGGTCAATCACTAAACTTGACCCTAACTTTTGTTATTGAGACTTTCTGTTTAAATTATCTGAGTAACAGTCCAGAGTGGGTAATTGACGGTGTTTCATCTCCGTGTCTCAGAGAGGACATAAAGCCATCAGTCCTGCGCCTTTTACTGGTCGTGTCGAATTGTCGTTCCACCGGAGTATGAGAGTGACAGGAATAGAGAGAGAGTAATTGTTAATTGTGTCTGTATATACACTAGGGTACTTATAATATCTCCGTCGTGGATGGCTTATCCTAGTGAGATTGTCGCCGGAGCCAAAATCGGTCAGAAAGAAATCTTTTTATTTTTCTATTAGTCCACAGATTAAAAGAACAAGGTTGACAGCGTGTGCGTATTCTCGAATTCCCGTGTTCTCAGCAAAACCTGTTTAGGGATCAACTATTTTTATTCCCCGATCTGTTTAAATTAGAAAATGTGTGGGTGATAAGTGAAATTTCTTCTTTTTGCCATCATGCGTCGTTAGTTTCTTTACTGAACCTTGATTTAATAAAAACCCAATAGAGATATATTAGTATTCGATCAATTTAATATAAAACTAGCGACTTACTCTTGCTTCGCTTTTATTTATTAACCGACTTCCAAAAAAAGGAGGAGGTTCTCAATTCGACCGTATATATTTTTGTGCTTTTTGTAATTTGCCAATTGTGCTTAGGTAATTATAATACGTATATGTATATTTATTTAAAGTTATATATGTGTAGTGTATATACCTGGTATCCATAATCCTCGTAGCTTACCATAGAACTAGATGGTGCTGTGTGTTAATGTCCCAACATATTTATTTATTATATTATATTTATATAAATATTCCAGTTGAAATATATATTTATGTATGTATAAATGTAAATTGAACTTTAAACGCAATGTTCAAACTGGTTTTCATGCAAAAAAATAATTAAAAGCGCGCTCAAATGTTCAAATGAGCGCTCATTAGGTGAGGACATTTTTTTGTCGCTGATTGTGTATCTAGTTCTTTTTTAATTGATGGTGAGAAGAAGATAATAAAAATGTAATGTCACAAACAAATAAAAAATACCTATTTATGTAAAATGTCATTGTAATTCCAGTCACTTTTCCAAGTATGCGTTTTAAACCTTAATATTTTATTATTATGTAAAAACATTAAAATAATAATTAAAATACACGCTCATTGTCCACGTATCACTTATAATACTTAAAGTCGGCACGTGGACAGTACATTTGAGTTTGCTCTTAAATTAACATTAAAGTAATATGAGCATTGAACAGTGAGAGCAAAGATGTCAAAAATCCAAGCAAGTTGCTGCGAGCAAGTTTTACTTTAAAAATAGCTATTCTTGGCTATAATGAATAAACCTGGTAAAATTGTTCTCGCTTTATAAGTCGTCAAAAACGGTTCAACGCTCGTGAGATCGCAGGATATTATGTTGGTACCGGTTACGCGGCTTTTTTTGCTATAGTCTGTAACAGAGTTATAATTAACATAAAATATCTATTTATAAATCGAAATGTTAAGTAGTCTATTGTTTAATTAGACCCTGCATTTAGCCAATGGTAGGATCTGCCATTTTTCCTAATGACCTTGAACATTTTCGAAGCTTTTCGTCAAGCTTTTACGTCCTAATATAAAATAAAAGCTTTCAATGCATTCCTTGCGAGTTACAACGCAATTAGCTAAGTTGTATTGTTGTATTTCAGAGTTTCTAAATGTGTGGAATTTCTAGGGGTTGGTCAGTAAATTATGAAAACATGCAAATACTTGGCAATTTGTAATGAGGGCTTAGTTCTGAAACGTTTATTTATTGTTCGAAATGCATCTGTCTAAAAATCTATTGTGTGAGATGAACAAGTAAACCATGGTGGTTTAATGTGGTGGTGTGATGATTTGATTTGAAATAGGGACAGTGCGTTTGAGTAATCCTGGATAACTGACAATGAGTCGAATCTGTATATTAAATATTTTTTTTGGAAAATCTTATTGAAATAGTTATTATTATCGATACAGTGGTCGGATCTATAGTTTTCAGAATTTTTGCCTGTCTGTCTGGGCACGCATCACGAGAAAACCATTGGACAGATTTTAATGAAATTTGGTATGATGATAGCTGGTTATCCAGGTCAACATATAGAATACTTTTTAATGCGAGAAAATATCTTATCTCTGAGAAATCTATACTAACCGTTAAAACGTATCTAGGGACGAACCCGAGCGGAGCGAGGTTGAGTCGCTAGTTGAGTATTATAAAAACGTGCGGTGTATTACTGTGCGAGTCTTAGGTTTAAATACATCACGTGTACGCCAGTACTTGACGCATTTCAGCGGCTAGTTATTTTCCGATACGTGACGTTTTTATTATTGTTCGTGTGTGGTACAAATTGTTTTATTAATATGTGAAGTTTGTGCACACGTGGATTTAGCGGACATTTTTAAATTATTATATTTTTTTTATTTTTTGTGACGTTTTTAACTATATAATATATAAGTTTATAGTATATAATTAATAATTATATATCCTGTAAAAGCTCATGATCTTTTGAAATCAAAATTTATGTTTTTGTTCCAGTTAGCCAAGAATAAAGAATTGCTGTTTTTCTATGGTGGTTCTCCATAAATATTCTAGTTTATTTATTAGTTCTAAAAGTTTATAGCCTTCGTAGCGGGCGTAATTGGATGAATATAGTTCACCGCTTTCCGCCTGTATCGGGAAATTGCATGTAACATATAATTAGGTGTGTAAACATAATTAGTCGGTAATACTTAGGCTCAAACAAGGAAAACTATTGCTTACAAGTGGAGGTTAACTTCAAAGTGATATTTATAATCTATGGATTAGTAGAATCCATGAAAGTCCTTAACTTCCTATTCTTCCAGCAGCTCATATAAAGCAATATAATAAAAATATTGCATCTAGTTCCATAGTAAGCTACGAGGCTTGTGTTATGGATACCAGATAGTTGATACACTACATATATATAACTTTAAATCCATACATATTATAAATATAAACACCCATGACTTGAGTACAAACATTCGTGATAATCACATAAATGAATGCCCCCAGCGGAACTCGAACCCGCGACCGCTGGCACGGCAAGTAGGGTCACTACAATCTGAGCCAAACGTGTCGTCTGAGCAAAGGTCATTTCCAGTGGTTATGGACTAAATAGAAATCCAAACTTGGGCGGAGTTCTAGGTTTGAAGTGGTTTAATTCTGAACAGCATCTATTGTGTCATGATATAATAGGATCGGAGATACATCAGATAACGAGCAAGGAGTCTGATAGTGATTTTCGGTCGACAATATAAATTAGCTGAAACAACAAATATTACTTTCCATATTTCTATATTGAGGAATTTCATATGTTTCATTCTCTATTCAACCCCTAAGGGTTTGAATTTTCAATAAATAATCGTTCCGTAATCCTTGCGTTTGATACATAAGGGTCGAAGTGAGGTAGTTAGCGAGTCAGTGAATGTATATAAGATTTTTATTAACTAGATGATGTTGATTGTCGGCTATAATATATAATACCATGTTTCATACCATTTTATACTTTATTTCAACTAACTAACGTCCTATATTGAATCCACTTAAATCACATCAGGGGATTCGACAAGGACGTTTGTTCTGCGTGAGAGCTAAACGACAGAATCAATATACAGCTATGTAAATAAAGAATATTCCTACATTAAATACTACTACTATTTTTTTTATTTGAAAATTATTACGTTACTGTATATACAAAGGAGTAAAGGAAAAGAAAGATAAAAATCTTCTAAATAAAACTATCTCTTCGGATTATTTCGCAGATTTATTTAGTCAGTCTCTCCCGTGACCATGATTGCTGTAGGTAAAGCCTTTGAAACTTCGGAAACCAAAAATCAAAATTAATCCGCGAAATAATCCGAAAAGATAGTTTTATTTAAAATGTCAAATATTCGCGTAAATCTAAGAAAATATTATAAAAATTTTCATTAAATCTTTGGTTTCAACAATACTTAGCGTTTCCCTACCTCCTAACTTTTGCCTGCTTTTTCTATACGATAGCTGAAACAGCGAGTATTTTTATTTTTAAATAAAGACTGTCGTATCTATGTAGTTGCAGCAAGACGAAATGGTCGCGGATTCGATCTCTGACCGTATATGCAGATAATATATTATTATTATCTATTACCTAGACTTTAGTAACCCACACTCTTTGAAATTATATTTTAGTATCCTTTGATAAAAAAAATAGCCTGTGCTTAGCCTTTCCACGTATAAGCTATTTTATCTATAATAATTTTATTAACCGACTTCCAAAAAAAGGAGGAGGTTCTCAAGTCGACCGTATATATATATTTAGTGTCCGACCGAAACTGGTTTTTGCGACCGAAACCGAAACCGAAAACGAATTTCGTCAACATTCTCAGTTTCGGCCGAAACCGAAACCGAAACCGAAACTTCCTTACAAGGATCATGTTTTGAAGGAAAAATAGAGAAAACGTTAATATAATCAGTCGGTCTTTATTTAAATGACATAGCTATGCAGTCTTCGATACTTTCACTTATTGATAATCAACTCAACCCATCATTTAAGAAAAAAATATTGCGCCTTAAAAATACCTAAAATCTCATTTGGTGTTTTTTTGAGTAGGTAGGAATATTTCGCGGATTTATTTTGATTTTTGGGTCCCGACGTTTGGAATGCTTTACAGCAATCATGGTCGCGGGAGAGACTAAGGTTTTAGACATCTCAAAGGCGTTATGTACTTGTTACAGACAGGGCCTACCCCAATTTTACAAAAAATGATTTCAAAAATTCAAAAATGGCACCAGAGTACCTTACAATATTTGATGATTTTAATTCTAAGCATTTGATTTTTTTTTAATAAGTATTATAATTAAACACAGTAATATTATTAATTTAATTTTAGCTGTTATTATTATAAATATTACAATTTTACAAAACTTTATTAATTCATGATATTATTTAGTGTTGCTATTACTACAATATGTATAACCACATAGAAAATTAAAAAAAATATGAAAATATTAATTATTTATTTAAGCAATATTATTGTTTTGTAATTTGAAAAAAAAAATATTGTTTTATATGTAATTTAATTTAATAAAATTATTAATTTAGATTGCTATTATTTAAAGTTAAAATATTAAATAACGCTATTGCTATCTTTCCATATAAAAATATATATTAATTTGAATTACTCTTATTGTGATCCACACAGTATGAATTAACTACATCTTATGGTCTGTTATGTTTGTTTTTGTTGTTAGATTTTATTATGTTTATTACAGGATCCCATGATGATGGTGTACCCAGCCATCTTCTCAGAAGTAAAACGCCTTTGAGATTATCTTAAAATCTTAGCCTCTCCTGTGACCATGATTGCTTTAAAACATTCGAAATGTCGGGAACCAAAAATCAAAATAAATCCGCGAAATAATCCGAAAAAATAGTTTTATTTAAAATGTCAAATTTTCGCGTAAGTCTAAGAAAGTATTATATTAAACATAAAATTACTTATTTGTTTATCATTAGGTACGTAGGTAAGTATCTAACTGAACTTGCCACTGGGATACCTTGGTTATAAAATAAAATAAGTATTAAAATGAACTTTGAAACTCTGAATCCACAATATTATCACCACTAATATACACACTATAGTAAGTACCAAGTACACTAATGTTTGTTTAGGTATAGCATTAGCGAGAGAGTTAAATTAACCAAAAAGTTTTTTAGATAGGTTAAACTTGATTCTACTATAATCTATGTATTGATTGGTTATATTGAATTATTTTTTAATGTTTACTGCCTACTTTTATGCTATATCATGTGATAAAACTTACTGAATTCAAAATAAATCACACGAAAACTCATAACAAACAAAACTAACTGCAAACGCAAGCCAGTAACGATATGATTAGGCACGTGGACGCGGCAAAATGTTTTCATCGCTTGGATGGAATTCAACGCGTTGAACATGACCGATCACAGCGCGAGAACTCCCGAACGCAGTTTTGGTTTCGGCCGTAGTTTCGGCAGGTTTGCCGCCGAAACCGAAATTAAACCGAAACCCGTTTTTTTGCCGAAACTCGACCGAAACCGAAACCGAAACCGAACTTTCGGTCGGACACTACATATATTTTTATAAATGTGAAAGTTTGTGAGTATGGGTGTATGGATGTTTATTACTCTTTTACGCCGAACGGCTGAACGGATCTGGACGAAATTTGGCACAGAGAGATAGTCTGGAATAACACATGGCTACTATTTTATCCCGGAAAAATATACGGTTCCCGTGGGATAGGTTTGTTTTTGTTTTTGAGGGTGAACTGCAAGTCTATAATAATATTATAAAGAGGCAGAGTTTGTTTGTTTATTTGTTTGTTTGAACCGATTTGAAAAATTCTTATTGCATTAGATAGCCCGTTTATTGAGGAAGGTCACAGGCTATATATCATCACGCTACTTCCTAAAGGAGCGGTGCAGTAATCATAAATATCAACAAATCGGGCAGACTTCCATACGTTATTGTAAAACTGATGTTTATAATATGTTTAAGTGTTTTAAGCTCAGAAACTTTGGTCAAATACTCATCGTGTAGAGGATAGGTATATGAAACAGGCATATATATGTATACTTAATCAAATTTAACGTGGGTGAAACCACGGGGCGCAGCTAGTTAAATGTATAAAATCATATCGCGCCTTTGCCAAAAGCAAGACTTGAGTAAGACAAACGAACACATTTTCGTTGAACACAATGTCGTGACACATTCGTATTCATAAAATTAGAGCAAGGATAATATGTTTTGATACACAAATAAAACAAAGGGATTTACTATAGTATAATAAGAGGGTTTGATATAAAACAATTTAATGTCTGCGGTGAACAGGAAAAAATAAACTAACGTCATTAATTTTTTTTTATTAATAGTTTTTGCAATTTCTAAGTACTCATTTAATATTCATAATTTACATAATATAATAAAGTTATTATATTATAAGATGATATAATTAGCGCTTTTTGCTCTGACGATTTTCTACATAGATAAGTATCGCATTTTAATAAAAACCTGTCTAAGTACATGTAAAAATCCCCAACCGGGGTTGCACCAAACAATAAATAGTGATTGAGACTGACTCAGATCTTTTATAGGGTTAATAAAATTATAGGGTTAATAAAAATTTCCTTGATGCTCTGTAAAAGGGGATTCCCGCTTTTTAATACTTTTTAATTTTTATATTTAATCACAATTTATCTACATTTTTAAATAATATGTTTGTAAGAACTCACTGGTTAAATTTTAAAATATTCAAAGCCATAATTGGTGTTAGAGGCGGACGGATGAATAGACAGATAGGTAATGCATTTATTATTATTATTATTATTATTTAGTTTAGTTTTTCTTCGACCTGAACATTTGTTAGCGGAGCACTTATTATTAAAGGAAAATGAAAGTATTTATTCAGGGAAAACTATTTAAAAATGATTAGAGGACTTAATTAAAATTGTGTTACGTGCACTGTCCACTACACTTAATCGTTCACGTTCAGTACGCAATTACTCTGTATAAATTACCACTTCAATATAAAAATACTAGTGGTGATTAAAAACCTATTAAGTAATCTATACAGATAACTAAAATTATAGGACCTATTCATTTGTAATGTCAAAATAACAGGTTTTTAGTAAATGCATATGAAAATTATATGATAAATAATTATTGATTTTTTTTTCTGTCTGTCTGTTTGTTCCGGCTAATCTTCAAAGCGACTGGATTTATTTTGACGGGACTTTCACTGGCAGATAGATAAGGGGCCGTACTTAAATTACGTAACGAACGCAAGGGGGGAGGGGGGTAAGGCTCGATTGTTACCATTCGTTATGGTTCGGGGGAGGGGGTTTTTTAATGCTTGTACGTAATTTTTCCAATTGAATCTATAATTTTTAGGTCATTAATGGAAAAATACTAACGATATTTTTCGCGCCAAATTCTACTATAGCCAACCTTCATACATCTTGAAACTAGCGCTATACTAGATCGTCTGTGACAGCCATCTTACGCGTATCGCTGTGTCTGTGTAGGCCCTTAAGCGGATCGCTAGGAACCCCGCCGCGTGTGCTTAAAATGACGACATCTCTAAAGTTTTGTACGGTAAGGTTAGGTTGTAGAGGTAGAGAACTACTTTGTCAATTGGAATCACCATTCAGCGAAGAGACAGAATGGATTGACATAGAAAGTGTTAATGATGATTATATTCTACTCGAAAATAATTCAATACTGGACAGTAAGGATTGCATACCAGTAGTTAAAAATATTGGAGACTGGCTTAACACTCCATGGACTGATGATATTATGTAGCTAAAATCAACTACTCAAGTTGAAAACGATATTGTAAGTGATAGGTGAAACATCAGTTTATTACCAAATATTAAAGTTTTATAAAAAGGATTTAAGTAAACGTATTTATATTTTGCAAAATTTTAACAAATTAATACGTCAAGAAAAAATAATATATATGAATAGTTATAAGAGAAAAATATTTTGAGTTACTTTATTAAAAAAAATTATGTAATAACTTATATTCCTTTTAAGATATTGAAAAAATACATTGCTAAGTGATAATGTAATTAAATAAGTAATAAATAAAAAATATATGTTTGATTTCAATTAAATACTATGCAATGACGATATTCCATAACAAAAAATTACGTACATTTGGCTAGGGGGGAGGGGAGGTTGACATTTTGTTACGATCTGTTACATCGGGGGGGGGGGGGGGGGGGAGGGATTAAAAAGCTCTTTAAATTGCGTTACGTAATTTAAGTACGGCCCCTAACTGATGTGATAACTTAGGCTATTTTTATTTAAAAAAAATAGGGTTTCGCTCAAAAAAATTAAAACGTACCTGAGCGCTAGTAAAAAAATATAATAATTATTAGTATATACTAATAAAATGCATAGAAGTGACAAAGTATTTTTTATTTTTTGTTTTAAGTGAGACATTTTGAGTACGTAACCGTCTTATTTAATCAAACCATGCTGTGTTTAATTCGATGGTGCTTAACAAACATGACCAATCTACCGGTTAAATAATTAATAGGTACTGGTACTTAAAAGGTTCAAAGGATAATGGGCATTCCGTCCCCAGAGTGTATCAAGTTGAGACATATGTCATTTTGAAGAGCAGAAGAATAGGTTCAATTTATTGTATGACACCAACACTGAGACTCGTGCAGGGAAAGAACTATGAATCATTTAATTTTATTAAGTCCGTGAAAGTCTAAAACAATATGACGTATGTACATCACTTTAAAGGTCATAATAATAGCTTTATTTTATTGTACAGCGCCAAAAGTGAGACAGTTACATGGAAGAACTATGAATTATTTTATTGAAACAACTTGTAGACATGGATCAGAAGCGAGATAAGTCAAATTATTTACCAAGGCGTTATCGCCCTTTTTACAGAACAGTACAACTACGCTTCTGCTCCATAATTGTGGGGGTTTCCTTCGAGTATGATGGAATTAAGTAACATTCTCAGAAATTCAGCCGTAGTTCCACCTGCACCCGGTGCTTTGTTGTTCTTAATCTGTTTTAGTGACGTCCGGGATTTCTTCGCTATAGTGTCGGGTTATCCTGACCCTTAATCATTGTCCAGACTGATGGGTTGTCGCGTTGATGTCAATAGCTATCCATAAAATTTCGCGATCTCTCCCATTACTAAACTCGGGAATAGATAATATAATCCTATTGTCGTCGGTTTTGAACTGTACTAGCCGGTTTTGCCCAATAGATAAATCAAAAAACCTCGAAAACCTTTGGAGTGTTTGGATGACTGTAAGATCATCTTTCTCCTTTCTGTCAGGAGCTCGAGAGTAAGATCAGAAATCTTTTTGGGTCTATTTTTAGTGTGTGCTTAGAACCCAACTGATTCGACACCTTTGAGAAACCCATTGTTAAAAGTAGCCACATCGCTATCGCAATCAAAGCGGTTTTGGAGTTCCAGCTGAAAGCTTAAGGGGTTTTGTATTTGGTGTGGCACTGGTAGGAACGTGGACTTCTTCAGTCGGAATCAGTTGGATGCGTTCAAGCTGTACATAGTTACCATTCTGTACAAGACATCACAAGATACGATAAACCCGACACCACCTTGGGACTGTTGGTCACCCGAAAACAGAACAGGTGACCAGATTTGAGCATCATCGAGTTGTCCCCCCTCTTTTCGAACTTCCAATAACCCTATAATGTCCCATCGTAACCTGCTCAATTCTTCCTCATTTATTCATTTAGCTATCCTGTACAGGGCTGCAAAAGTCACAATATGTGCGAAGGTATGTAAAAACAGACGGCACGGCACGATATAAAATAATATTTATGAAAATATTATACAATCTAAATTATACTGTTTTACTTTCACGAATTTAATAAAATTAAATGATTCATAATTCTTTCCCTGCACGAGTCTCAGTGTTGGTGTCATACAATAAATTGAAACTATACTTTTGATCTTTAAAATGACATATGTCTCAACTTGATACACTCTGGGGACGAATCCCATACAAAGTTGCCCATTCTCCTTTAAAACATGTTTCATGATTTATCAATAACCTATTTGTATCGACACAATTTGCTTTCCCACATGAGATAATACATTTGTAACATAATATATTGTTTTTGTTATTATCAATGACTATTTCGGGATGCTGATATATTTTTAGCTCGTTACAAACGGGCAATAAAAGATCAGTCTAACGGATCTATTTATGGAATATCGATTGCATGAGTGGGGCGTAAGGTAAGCTGATTTCTTTGATTTATCTATAACCCAGTTTATGAAAATGAACTGTTTTAAATATAATATCCTATATAATAATATACCTTCACTAAAAATGTGAATTAAACTATGATTAGGCGTGTAATATTCAGCCATTTTTAATGTCCCACTGCTGGGCACACAAGGGTGTTATCCCTTAATTGGTGGTGGTGGAAGGTGATCAGGCGATAGTTGTCTAAGCCAAGTACGCGTTGGTGGATTTCACATGCCTTTCGAACACTAGTTAGGCTCTCCCTCACATGCAAGTTCCTCACAGTTCTTTTTTGTTGGGACATTAACACGGCACCATCTAGTTCTATTGTACCTAAGCTACGATGCTTGTGTTATGGAAACCATTTAGTTTCCATAGTTGATACACTACACATATGTATATAACTTTAAATACATACAAATTATAAATATAAACACTCATGACAGGAGTACAAACATTCGTGCTCACACAACAACAACAGCGGGACTAGAACCCGCGACCGCTGGCATAGCATGTAGGGTCACTGAGTCAAATCATGTTTTCCTTCATGGCAAGTGGTCATAATTGCGTTTATTAAACGTTTAGTAACATTCGAAAATTTCGTTCATAAATATGTACTTAAAAATGATTCTTATATACTCGTTATAATTACGTAGGTACATGTTTTTGTCCTCAGCTTTGCTCGTATAATTAATAAAAAAGAGCGTTTGTTGCTTTGAAATGAAGCTTTTCCAAGTAAGACATATATATCTTTCTCTACATTAGTATAGACTCATAGAGTTTTAAAAATATTTTGCTATGGAATTCTAATCATGTTGTTTTTGAAACGACTGAACGGTCATCACTGGCGACGCATTTTATTTTCGTACATTGACAGATTTCATTTAGATAAACATGGAACTATGGCGCCAGACGTTCTGTCTCCTGATTATCCCATTTCCACAAAAGCTTTTCATATTATATATTTATTTATAAAAGATGTGCAATTTCCATACAGTTTATCATTTTAACTATAATTCATCTCGCTTCGCTCGGGTTCGCCTCTAGACAAACAAAAGCAAATCTATCCCACGGGAACCGTACATTTTTACGGGATAAAAAGTAGCCTATTTGTTATTATGATACCTATATGAACTATATTATTGTAAATTTTCATTAAAATCCAATCAGTAGTTTTTGTTTACTAAGCTGTATATGTTATTAGAGTTTTTCAAATATCCCACGGGAACTCTTTAATTTTCCGAAATGAAAAGTATCTAAAATGTTGACCGGAGATATAAGGTACCATCATGCATAATTTCATTTAAATCGGTCCAACAGTTTCGGAGATTAGCCCGTACAAACAGACAGAGAAAAAAAAAATCTGGATTTCTATTTCTCTTCTTACGTCCCTCTACAGTTCGACAGACATTTGACCTCTACAGTTTTATTATATGTATAGATATGAACTTTGGTTATATAACCCAGTGGTCGGAAATCGACCATTTTTATTGATTGAACGTTAAAGCTAGTCTATGGACTAAAAAAAAAACAAAAAGAAACAAAAAAAAAATAAAAAAAAAAGTAGAAACTGGTTGAAAAAAAACAAAGAAGAAAAAGGTACTGAACTATTTTGTCCTAACATATGTATCTAGTATCGTCGTTTATAAAAATAAACTTGATAACATTAAAGCTCTTAAATAGCTGCTAAACAAAAAAAAACAAAAGCTAATCGTTTCACTAACAGAGGAGAAGAAAAAGGCACTGAACTGTTTTATCTTTGCCTACTTATATATAGAGACTAGCGACTTATTTTTGCTCCGCCCGGGTTCGTCCCTAGGGTGGACCACACTTATCACTGAGGAATGTGAAAAATAGTTTACGCCCTATTCTCCGACCTACTGAATATACACACAAAATTTCATAAGAATCGGTCAAGCCGTTTCGGAGGAGATTTGTTACAAACATTGTGACACGAGAATTTTATATACTTATTAGATTGGTACTGTTAATTAATATTATTATGATTATTTATTACTAAGATCGATATGTTATTTTCTATGGGAAATCTCGTGTATTTTACCTACCAGCAACATACAATATTCATTTTTTACACATTTAGGTCACAGTAGCTCTGGTATGACATTTATTAGTAGGATTGTTATGTAATTTTCTATGGGAAATTGGGGCAGATTCGTAAACAAGCAAATTTTATTTATACCCCTCAAATTCTTTGTTTAAAACAGCTTCAAAGTGTGTTATTTTTTTTTAAATGTCAAATTAGGAATATTTTGATTGTTTTGACCTTACGCAATAAGACGCCATTACTCTAGATTGGTGATAGCCAAGAACAATGGCATCGTAGTCTACAGCGCATATATATGTGCGCAGAGATAATCAGCTCACTTGGCAAGTACGTACGACATTAACCTTCTTTAGTTCATCGATTCTTATTTCTTACAAAGTTCTATCTGCAGTTTTGCGTTAACTGTTCCGTTTTATTTGAAACTTCACTCTTGGGTTGTAGTATAATAATTCAAATCAATCTACCTGCTGCTTCGTTTGTGTGTATGTACGTGTATGTTTATTTACTTTATATATACTAAACCTCTACATGACTTAGTATCTTTTAGGATGTAAAGATAAAGTTTTTATATTTGGTTCTACTACATCGATTTTTACAACTTTAAGCTTGCTAGGTTTTATTAACTTACTTACTTATACTTTCGCCCATGGCTATGATCGCGTAATAAAGAACTTGTGGTACACTTACCAAAACGTCCATACGTCTATAAAAGTCCCGTTAAAATCGGCTCAGCCGTTTCGGAGATAAGGAAATACATAAAGATAAACAAATAATTTGAATATATATATATAATTTTAAACGATTATTTTTAATCAACTACCCACGTAGAATATCAGTTAGGCGAATAATTTATTATAGCTACTTATATATTAAATTATGATTCACAAAATGTTTCGCGTGCATAATATAACGGCTTAGTCCAAATTATGCATATACTTCTTCTTCTGCCTGGCATTTATTAATCCCGGCTATTGCCAGGGTCTGCCTTCCTGCTAAACCTACTCCACTTTGCACGGTCTTTCGCGTCATCCTGTGTAAGTCCATTGGCTCTCATATCCTGCTTCACGACATCCAGCCATCGCTTTCTTGGGCGCCCGGGAGGTCTTGTTCCAGGGACAGATATATCAAGGCACTTTCTTCCAACATAGTCCTCAGACCTACGCGCGACATGACCATACCACCTCAGACGACGCTCTTGGAGCTTATCCGCTACGTCACGGACCCCGAGACTGCCTCGGATGAACGTGTTGCGTATGCGGTCAGTCCGCGTTACGCCGCACATCCACCTCAGCATCTTCATCTCCGTGACGTGAAGCTCCTGAGTGTGCCGAGACAGCGATGGCCAGCACTCGCTTCCGTATAGAAGGACTGGTCGGATGATGCTCTTGTATATCTGTCCCTTGAGCTTGGGCGGTATTCTGCGATCGCAGACCACACCTGTGACCTCCCGCCATTTGGCCCAAGCAGCTCTAATACGGGCTTGAACGTCGTGATCGATGCTTCCGGACTCGTGCAGGACGGATCCAAGGTACCTGAACTTCTCCGACTTAACGGCTGGTTCAAGCCCTATTTGGATGGTGATAGAGTCCGGACTCCCGCAAGCCATGTACTCGGTCTTCGCCACATTTAGTTTAAGACCGCCGTTCTCAAGCGTACCCTTCCACAGGTTCACTCTACGCTCCAGCTCTAGACGGTTCTCATCAACGAGCACTATGTCATCGGCATACATCATCAACCATGGAGGCTGGTCCTGGATGCATGTCGAGACAACATCTAGTACTACGTTGAATAAGAACGGGCTAAGAGCGGAGCCCTGGTGGACCCCTACAGTGATTGGAAAGGGCTCGGTATCGCCAACGCCAATTATGCATATACTGATAAGATAAAAGTGTTTTATCTGTAATCAATATTATATTAGTGTTGTAATTTTTTTGTAATCACTTGGTATAAATGTCTGAATAAGCGGAAGTGAAGACAGGTGTAATCTTTTATTCTTTGACGATTTGTTTTAGGGATTTTCCGTTTTTATAAAAACATTCCATCCCTGAGTAGATGTTTTGAAATTGACCAATTTTTTAACGGTTAGTGCGGAAGAGAGAAACTATATACATATATAGCCTATAGCCTTCCTCAATAAGCGGATTATCTAATACAAAAGGAATATTTTAAATGGGATTAGTAGTTCCTGAGATTAGCGCTTTCAAACAAACAAACAAGTAAACAAACAAAAAAAAACAAACAAACTGTCGCTTCAAAGTATTAGTATAGACTATAGATTAAAGTCAAACTTGTTTATTTGTAAAATTTTAAGGATTTGTTTTTAATTCGCTGAAAGCGCCATTTTAATGTGGTTTCATATCAACTTTTAACTAACTCATTATCTCGACCATATCTTATTCAAAAGATAGTATTTAAATCAAACAAAAATACTAATAAAATCCTTTACGTTTTAGGGTTCTGTGAGTAAAAGGCAAAAGTGGAACCCTTAGGTATAATTTTTCAATATCGTCAGTCCGTATGTCCGTATGAAATTGATGCGAGCGTTTCTTATATCAATGTATATTGTTGTGTTACAGATCTCCTTTATTTCTTTAATGAATAACCTTACAAGGTAAAATATTAAACGTGTTTTGTCAATATCAGCTTTGCGAAATTGGACACATTGATGGACAGCACTTTGATAATATTATTGTCTACTATCTATATATACTATCTTTTTATATATCTATCTTCTATATATTTATTTAAATGTGTCGATTTTATCAGTCTCTAGCTTGTACGGCTGCAGAATATAAGGTCTAGGGTTCGAGTCCAGGCAGAGGGCTAAGTCTAACTACCTAGACCCCGAGAACCGAGATAAAGTAATAATATTAAAAAAAAAATCTTTCACCAGTTCTTCTGACGTGTAAGGCTTCTTCTTTCCGAACTTTTAGAAGACTCATGGACGTTCAGTAAAAAATTGTAAAAATTTAACGCTGAATAAAATATTTTGAATTTGAACTGAAATTGGCCAAGTTACCGAAAATCCATCAAAACCATTATTAACGTAAAAATATTGCGAAAATTAAAACATTAAAACTTTTAAAACAAGCGAACATAATATAATGATTAAAATCAAATTTTTCATATGTTAGTTACCTCTAAATCTATATTTAAAGTGCCGATTAAATATCAAAAAATTATTAAAAGATGACTGTACCGTGATAATTTTTAGCAAACACGCGTTCGAAACATCCGCTAAAAATATTTTCAGCTTCGTCTCAGTTTACTAACATGTTTATTCGACGTCGAATGGTTTACGTTACTGCAATATTTTATGTTCATATATTTTTTTTTTTTACTAGAAATTTCTAGATTTTGCGTTATATAACTATAACATAATACTGCTATACCTATAATTCGTTATGTTAATATAGCGATAATACATTTGCAAGCAAATTTTTCCTATTTAGAAGATTTTCTACCAGCTATGTCATACACACGACTTCGACCGAAAAAGTCAATAGGCGCTCTGTTAAAAAATATACATATATACATATATACGAATATTATAAAGATACAGTTTGTTTGTTTGTTTGTTTGTTTAAAAGCGCTAATAACAGGAACTATTCGATATGAAAAAATTTTTTTGCATTGGATAACTCGTTTATTGAGGAAGGTTATAGACTGTACGAGTATATCATCATGCACTACCCAAGGGAGCGGAGAAGTATCCATAAATGTCAACAAATCGGGCAGACTTACATACATTATTGTAAAAAATGATATTTATATCGGAAGTTTGAACGCGGGCGATGCCGCGGGTACTGCTGAGTGCTGGTATATAATATTTGTAAAAGTATAAATGAAAATATCTAAAATTATTTTTTTACTCTGGATATTTTGATGTTTAATTAAAATTTTTGTAAGCGTAAACTGTTCTCGGTTAGTTAACATACACTAGAAAACTCTAATCAACAGCAACTACCTACTTATGTTTCATTTAAAGTAAATATATTAAGTGTTAAGAGAAGATATACTATGTATATGTCTGTTAGTCGTTTAATTTTTTCGTGTATACGCAGACTGCATATACATAATGTACCTATATATAAACATCTAACTCTAACGAGCGCGTTGGGCTGACACTTGAATAGAGAAATACTTGACCAATTAAAATGATACGGTCTTATTAAAATAATATGAATTTAATTCAAAAAATCCAGTAAAAATGTTCAGCAAGAATATTAACATTTTAAATAAAACTATCTTTTCGGATGTTTTCGCGGATTTATTTTGATTTTTGGTTCCCGACGTTTCGACTGCTTTATTTATTACAATAAGAAAGTATTACAATAATATTATTATTTTTTTACTGAATGTGATGATTGATGAGTTTGCGGGACTAGTATTTTGTATATATATTTTTTTACTGTGAGCGAGCTTGTTTCGTGCAGATACAGGAGCGTAGAGTATATTAGATAAAAAACTCCGGAGATTAAATATGAAGTATCGTCGTTCTATTGCTGACTCCGAAACAAATATTATTTGAAACTAGCGCTCGGGTTCGTCAATAGGTATGTTTTAATAGGTATACAAAACAGGTATAGAAAAGTAGTAAGTAGTAGTATATATATATATATATACAATTTTTTAGTACATTGTTTTGATGTATGTCATAAGGTTTAGCCAGCGGGAGGTTTCTAAGGAGGACTCGATAAAACCAGTTATTGTCATATCCCGTGGGAAAGAAAGATTTTCATGAAGTCAAAGGTATCCTAAATGTTGACCCGAGTAATAAGTTATCACTTCAACAAATTGCATTGAAATCGGTTCATTACTTTTTGCGTGAAACGCGCACAGACAAAGAGACAAACAGACAAAAAATTTAATAACTATTGTTTTAGGATCTATATTGTATACATAATACGCTACAGTGATTGTTTTTAAAAAATATTTCATGTACAGATTTTGCTAAGTTACTGTTTTATTATAGTATAGATTATGCACTGTATACTACATATTTCATGGTTTTTAAAACTGTATTTGAACAAATTGTATTTCACACTTTAAATGGAATTTATTCGCTTTATACATTAGTTATATTGTTTGCATTTGAACAAAAACAACTAGACGATAATATCTCAAGGTCTAAAATATTTTTCAACATTTTGAATTCAATATTCGTTTCGACGTCAATCAAATCAAACAGCTAGCGTTTATTTTCTGTAGACTTTGGATTTTACCAAACTTCTAACGTTTTTTTGTTTCACTAATTGTAATATGAATATAATATTCTATACTTCCTCCTTTTTTTCTCGCTTGTTTATAAAATCTTTAACTGAAACTACTTTAAAAATATATTTAATTATAATTTCAAAAAACTATAAATTATGTTTTCAGCCAACTATTGTTTGGAACTTATATACAAAATATATTTATATACAAAAATTTATTAAATAAAATATATTTATATACAAAACTTCATAGATTTTTCTAGTAGGCATTGAACAATTTCTCTATTTACTAGGCTACGAACTAGGAGATAGATAATGTTTACTTCAAATATACGAGAGTATATATTGAAGTATGACGTAAATAAAATTTAATTGTCTTACACAAATTGGATATGTTCAGAGTATCGTGAAGCGTCATACAATTTACTTAACGGTGGCACAGTTTAAAAATCTATGCAGTAGGCCCATTGATATTAACGGATGGCTGTTAAGTGCAAGGGTTGTCAAAAATTACCAATTTTCATGATGAATGGTTTCGAAGTTCAAGCTCTATAGTGCCTTCTCGTGCCAAGTTAAGTAATTATACTCTTCAACCTATTGATATACTAAAACTCAGATAAGTTACTCAAATAGCATCCCACAAAAGTGTCGAAATTAAAATTGCCTTTTTATTTTAAATCTCTTTTGCTCATTGCTTTTCGGGTGACAAAATTAAAACGCACGTTGTTTCGTTTAAAAAAGTTATTAGAACTTTAGATTTTGAAATTTATTCTTTGGATTGACTTAACGTCACACATCGACGCCATTTTTTAAGAGTTATTTGTTAGGAAATGTGTATCTATGTTTATATCAATATCAATACTTCGACCCTAAAGCGTGTCCCAACTGTAAAAAAAAAAGCTAAGTATGACAGTTGGGTGCGCTTCACCCAAGTCTCACCCCTCACGCCCCGATTGCCCTGTCTAGACTCTAGAGGCTTTCTTTAGACGACTGTATGGTTTAGTAAACTGTGGTGGTGGCAAGTGAAGTAATTGCCCCCACTTTTCTATGTTAGATTATTGTAGAAATGTTTATGAGTTTTCCGTGTTTAACCACTATTTTCAACCTTTCTTCTACTTACTGTATATATGTAAAATGCAAATTCTTCGCGTGATGTTTTATAGCGACGATTATTTTAATTATGAACCAGTTAGCAGCATGTGGCGTTATAATGGAAGGTTATATTTTTTAATAATTTGTTGAGGAACATTTATTATATGTTAATATTTTATCTATGTTTTGCCTATATGTTTAATAGAAGATTAATTTAACTTTAATTTTGTACTAATAATTGGAACAGGTAATGGCAATTAAAACTCAAGGAGCTCCAAAGTCCTTGCCTACGAAAAAAGTGTGTAAAC
The DNA here is from genome assembly GCA_033884665.1 of Argynnis bischoffii washingtonia. Classification (NCBI taxonomy): domain Eukaryota; kingdom Metazoa; phylum Arthropoda; class Insecta; order Lepidoptera; family Nymphalidae; genus Argynnis; species Argynnis bischoffii. The sequence continues at coordinate 2,146,668 of CM066619.1, read as the reverse complement.
GTATTCTAAATTTAATCCAAATCGGTCCAGCCGTTTCAGTTTGAAGGAGTGACAAACATACACATACAAACTTTCACAATTATTTATTTATTTATGTATCATAAAATTAGGATATAATATTTTATGGATACAAAATACTCTTTAAGAGATTTTCAGAAACCCTTCAGAAGTAAGAAAATAAGTAATTTAGTGCGGTGTAGGTACAGTACAGCATCAAATGGTATAAACTTAATATTAAAATATATCAACTAAATATTATAATAACACAAAAATACATATTTTTATACACACATACATATATATAAACATATACATATAGGTACCTACATACTTATAATATACTACTAGCGACTCACCCTCGCTTCGCTCAGGTTCGTCACTCGGTACGTTTTCATTTTTTTTAAGCGGGGAACCCTAATTCTTTTTCTAAAATTAAAGTAACCTAAATTACTCCTTATGACATCAGCTATCTGCTAGTGAAAGTCCCGTGAAAAGCGGGCAAGCCGTTTCGGAGATTAGCCGGAACAAACAGACATAGACAGACAGCCAGACAAAAAAATTTAAAATTGTGTTTTTCTTATATGTACCGTATATACTTTCATATGCATTCAGTAAAAAGATGTTCCTTTGACATTACAAACAGACACTTCAATTTTATTTATACTGTATAGATAATTTTTGTCCGATTTGATAAATAGCGCTGTTTAATTCTAAATTTAAACGTTGTGAGTGAGGGAACATCATTATAATAGTAATCAGATTACAAATAAATGTTTTTCCAGGTTAGCGACGTGCGGGGGTGCGGGTATCATCTGGCGACGTTGTTGGGTTTGTTGCCCGCTCAAGTGATCAACGTGTACCTCGGCTCCACGCTGCGATCAATGCACGACGTGTTGCACGAGCCGCACTTGACCGGATACATTGTGTTCGCTTTCCAGGTGACGTATTCTTCCTCTGTACTTATTTTGATGTGGTTTATTTTATTTCATTTAGAATATATACTTAAGTATTTGTGAAGAAATAAGGATTTTGTTGCTGACCATTTGTAGATTGTTTTTCTTTTTTAATAAAATAAATATGTTAGGACATGAACACATAGTTGATACACTGACATCCATGACTGGAGTAAAAAGATTCGTGCTCATCAACACATTAATGACCCCAGCGGGACTCGAACCCGCGACCGCTAGCACAGCAAGTAAGGTCACTACAAACTGAACCTGAAATATATATGTATCTGGTATCCATAACACAAGTCTCGCAGCTTACCATGGTACTAAATGGTCCTGTATATATAATTATAACAGTTCCTCTGAGTATTGAACACACTAACTTAAAGTTAATTAGTTTACTAAGTACGTTTAAATTCATTTAAACGACCAGTGAGCTGTGAGATTGGAATAAGCACATTTATCTGGTTTAGTGCTTCTTCTCTTTTAGTGATATTCTGATATCTAACAGGAAATATTTTGATGTACGGAATAAAAAGTAACTACGCCATGATTATTATCATCGATCTATGAACTGTCTCTATTTTTAAACTCAAGCCAATCTCTTGTTACGTTGCAAAGAATGTTGGTGAAAGATAAACACACAACAAACAAGCTCACGCACTTATAATAACTAATGATCGCCGCGTGATTGAAAATCAACCATAATTCATTAAGTTATATATTTATTGTCTTGCGTATATTACAATATCAATCTATTCTCAATTTGACCACAGACTTTAACAATAAACAAGAGTATATATGCGTGTGTGTGTGTCAAATACATGGTAGTAATGTTTTTTTTTTATTGATTTAATGTATTTTTACGCATAATTAAAAAAAATAGCATTCTGCACTCTATCTCATATAAACTATAAGTCTGGAAAATTTCATACTCCTCCGTCCGCGCAAATTTCGTAAAAACGGGTACAAAGTTTTTGGTATACGTATTAATATCTAGATATATATCATCATAAATTACATTATCTCCCACGTCCGTGAGTTGACGGAAAGAAATCTCTTACAGTGATAACGTATAAGTCCACCTTTACCTAATTTTATAAGTAATATCTGTATAAAGATTTACTTTTAGATATTCTTATTAACGTTTAGTATATTATATTTCTCAGAGATGAGATAATTTCCCGCAGTAAAAAGTATACTATATGTTGACCCGGATAACCAGCTATCATCATACCAAATTTCATCAAAATCTGTCCAGTGGTTTTCTCGTGATACGTTCCCAGACAGACAAATGACGAATGAAACAGACGAATGAAAATCCCAGACAGACGGACAAATATTCTAAAAACTACAGATTCGGCCTTTTCTATCCATAATAATGACTATTTACGAATTCGAGTCAATTATATTTTTTTTATATATATAGATATATCAATATTTCATTTGTAAGGTTGATTTACATATTTGCTTTATATTTGTGTGAGGCAGAGGCGAATGTAGGCAGTGTCAGAACTATAGACAGTTAGACGCAGTATTTCTAGGTAGATATTATCGCCGCTCTTGTTAATTTTTAAACCCCCTAAGGATATTGAACCCCCCTTAACATTGTCAGTAGTGCAGGTCACAGCTAGGCCGAGAGGCAACGACCGTAAAAATAAGCCTTGTTTAAGTGATAACAGTTTCAAGAGCCATTTGCATTTATACAATTAATATGATGAAGCATGCTCTTTCATTAAAAAATATTAATCAAATGTTGGTGACGGCGGTCAGGCCAATTACGTAGGAGATATAGTGCACAAATATACGTAAATATAAGAATTCATTATCCATACTCCCATACTTATATACTTATATAATATTATAAGTGTGAAAGTGTGTTTGTTTGTTTGTTTGTCTGTCCTTCTTTCACGTCGTAACAGAGTGATAGATTGGCGTGATTTTTTTTGTGGAGATAGTTGGAGGGCTGGAGAGTGATATAGGCTACATTTTACCGCGGGAGATTATCTCATTCCCACGGGAAAACACGTTATAAATAATATAATACAATCCAAAAAAATATTTATGATCAGAATTACTTAAAACTTGGTATAAATGCTCTTCAATACAATTGAATAAATACGTGATTTAGCATTTTTCGAAATTCATCCCTTAAAACGGTAAAATAGGGGATGTAAGTTTGTACTAAACCTACCTTTTTAGTTTTTTTGTAGTTTTAGCTAGCGAGTGAAGCCGCGGGTTCTGCTAGTAATTTATAATTTATTTGATTGGGCAAGTAGTCACGGCCACAAGGGACAGAACTCGATTTGTAAAAATTATACAGTGTGCAAATAACTCGTTTTGTTTATTGTATTAAATGTTTCTATTTAAAGCGATTTCATTGTTCATGAGGTCGATATACTGCGAACTGGAAACGGATTCTCACGAAATAAAGGAAAATTTAGTAATTGCATGGATCAAATATTTGAAATATTATATACTAGCGACTCACCCTCGCTTCGCTTCGGGTTCGTCCCTAGACAAAAACAAATCTATCCCACGGGACCCGTACACTTTTCCGGGATGTTATATAGCCTATAACCTTTCTCAGTTAACGGGCTATCAAATGCAAAAAGAATTTTTCAAATCGGATCAGTAATTCCTGAGATTAGCGCGTTCAACCAAACAAACAAACAAACAAACTCTTCAGCTTTATAATATTAGTATAGATACTAACAGTCAAACAACGTTTTAGTGGATAGGCTATTTAACTGGTGTCGCCTTTATATCAGATGTTGCGAGTTCAATTCTCGCGTGTAATATTTATTGTCAATTATATCCACCACAGAGACCATTATTTTCATCCTCATGAAAACAGAAGTCATCTTAAGGTGTAATTATTTTGTTCTCTGGATTTCATCAGTAAAACTGTAATGTATTTATAAATGATCGGACACCTTCAGCATGACTTCAATACATACGTTGTTAAAGACGAACAAACAAACAACTCGTGTCCCTATAAAATTACTTACACAATACATAATACATGTATAAACATACATCATAATATTCTAGACCTAACAATTTCGCTTCAAGTGGCAGCTCCACTTAAGCAATGAATTTATGATTTCAAAGTTAACATGAAAAGGCTTTTCATTAAAACGCGATTATATCGTTCTATTTTTAGCGAACAACCTTTTATCCGAGATCTTAAGAAAATGTCAGGCTTGGTCACGTTTCCATACACACCGCGGTGAGAGCTTTGCTTTCATTCAAAGTGAAGAGGAAAACTTTGAAACGTGTTTTTTAAATATTTTTCCAGCGTATGTGTATTTTCTGTGGCCTTTTTATGTCTATTAATATTTAAATATTTTTTAAAGTCAACGGGAGAATTGATTTGACTTATAAAAAGTAGTGCATGCTGCGCTGGATTTACACTGGGGGCACTTGGGGCCAATGGTGGCAAATTTTTAGGGGCGGCAAAATTCGGAGATGAGAAAAAAAATTTCTTCGTGTTATCGAAAACGTTTTTTTTTATTTTCCAAAAATTGATTAATTAAAAAAATTAACTAGTACATTTTTCGAAAAAATAAATTCATTTATAAATTATTTTCCATTTTCCAAAAAAATAATAATTAAAAAAATTTAAACTTCCAACATTTTATTCAAAATTTCGATAATAGGGCGGCATTTTTTACTATGCCCAGGGGCGGTAAGGTTAAATCTGGCCATGAGTGCATGGTGCAGGGTCTGCAGACCTGGCGTGTGCTATTACTCTTCTAGCTTTTACTATGCGTTTGATTCTTTTTTGAGGTTTTTATGTATTATGCAGACATTTTATATGATTGAGATTTTTATTTACTCTGATTGAAATACAATGTTTTAAAGCGAGCGAGTTTAACAGATCATGTTTCATGAAATTCCGACACATACCGACATCTGTACTGTTGTTCATTTTCTTTATGGTTTTAAAAAAAAACTCCAATAAAATACCATGATATTTTTATCTATACGATATGTAAAGAAAATACTGAATGCAAACTCGACCTCGTTACATACTATAATGGATACAGAAATAGATTTTTAGGGCATGATGTTTATTTTATGGTAAGTAATGTATATTGTATAATAAATGTTTGGTTTTTGAATAGTAAAAATAATTCTGTTATTTTACTAATATTTTAGATTAAAAGCTCGATCAAACTAGCAATCAAATCGATTTTTTTAAAAGGGCTGAATTTATGTTAAATTTTTGATGCCATATTTTTTTACTTTTTAGATTTTAATTATATTTCACAATATTCTAATGTTACAAACACTAAAAATGTAGCTTTTGTTGTGCTTTTATTTGATTCACCCGTAACTAGTGCAATTAAAATTAGTAAATCGATTTTAATGTAAATACCCACTTCTAATTATCATAATATTATATCGATTTAAAATTACTTGTTACTAAGTTTGTGTAGATCGGATTATAATACTTTAATTTGCCAGATGGTGGATAGTAAATTCTACAATGGTTTTTAGTAAAACATTTGAGTTTGGGTTCATTTGGCTTGTTTAGATGACTTCTATACATTACAGTTCGTCATAACTCAAAGGCATTTTTTGTTCATACTAAAATCTCGAATTCAGAGCTCATTGAATTGGACCATAAACCAATTCAAAAACTGATAAAAACTAGTTTTCTTAAATATAACTATAATGTTCCAAGGTTAATAAGCTTATGACACGTTTGGCTCAGTTTGTACTTGTTATGCCAGCGGTCGCGGGTTCGAGTTCCACTGGGCATTCATTTGTGTGATGAGCACGAATGTTTTTACTCAAGACATGGGTGTTTATATTTATAATATGTATGTATTTTAAGTTATATGTGTGTAGTGTATCAACTATCAACTATCTGATATCCATAACACAAGCCTCGTAGCTTACCGTGGAACTAGATGGTGCTGTGTGTTAATGTTCCAACATATTTATAACAAAATACGTCAAAAAGTAAATTTTTACTTTATATAAATAAAATAGTTCGAAAAGTTGATCCAAATAACAAGTTTATTTCTATGAGTATGTATAGAATATAGATATTATATGCATGTACCATCCACGTATAATTTACTTACGGCATACCAAATAGGTACTCTCATACTGAGTTATTGGGTTAAAGAAGGAGAGCTCAATGTACATATAACCGGTCGCCATTTGGCATTTCAATTTATAAATTGACGACGCCGTCATGTGAATATGAGGCAGGTCGTCTCCATAATGGTCCGTCAAGAAAAATTATATATATTTCACTTTTTCTTTTTTCCTTTCAAGACATCTTATCTTCACCACGTCCATCAAAATTTTAATAACATCATAATACAGATAAATAAAATTGAAGTGTCAGTTTGTAATATCAAAATAACAGCTTTTTACTAAATGCGTATACGGCACTAATAAAAAAAAAAAACAGTTTTTAAAATATCTTTCTGTCTGTTTGTTCCGGTTAATCTTCGAAACGGCTAGGCCGATTTTGACGAGTTTCGATGCGATGTATTAAACATTAGCCAGTATGTCGTTATAGAAAAATTCCTTTATAATAATAATAGATTCTAATCAATTCAAATAAAATCAACGACGTCATGTCGACGAGCCATCATCTTTCATTTTGCTTGGGTTGCGAATCTTATTATTTCTAAGTTATTTAAAGTGTATAATGCAAGTGGAGAATAAGAAGAGCTCAGAAAAGCTATGAACGACTATTAGGTGTCCTATATAATGAAAGAAGGACGTAGCTGTGACGTCATAAAAGAATGATGGCTGTCGTTATAGCGAAATAAATACCTATACGATCGTAGCGATTGGTGTTTCGCATCTTTCACAGTCTCGCAACGGATATATCGTTAAAATACTACGTAATACGGTAGATGTATGTATGTATGTATGTATGGTGGTATGAACTTTACAATGCATATGGAGGGTACCATTCAAATGACTTCTTCATAAGGTTTCAGAGCTTCGTTGTGCTTTAAGTTTCGTGTATTTTCAGTTATTTGTGAGATAATAAAATAACTAATTGGGTGTATGTATGTCTGAGGGCCTCTAGTTTATTATAATAAAATGGTTTTACTTTATTCTAAGTTTATTTTGTATTGTACACAAAAACGAAATACTGAAATTAATGTACAGAAAAACTTATGTTAGCAGCGGTTGATTACTTTAAAAGAAATCTCTTCCAGCCAAACCGTGGTCTTGGAAGATCATATTAGCGGGACAATAATGATGCAACAAATATGCTATATACGAATAAATAAAAATCTCGTGTCACGGTGTTTGTGGTCGCACTCCTCCGAAACGGCTCGACCGATTTTAATGATTTTTTTTTAATATTTTGTATTTTGTAGGTATGAGAATAGGACGTAAAGTATTTTTTACCCTCCTGATATATATACATAGCGACCTGTATATAAATATATATGTATATAATATAGCGATGCGAGGGTGAGTTACTGTATAACATAAAGCCGGATTTTATTTGTTGATTGAATACGGGCGGAGCCGCGGGTTTTGCTAGTGTGTATATATATAACAAAACCTTATAAAAAAAAAGTTACATATGGAGTGTGCGTTGTGACGTCACTTTCGACCTAGATTGAAAAAAGCATAATTAATTATACAGCTTTCATGTGTGTCATATAAATTTTCTTATAGCCTTTTTTATCGAAGTTACCATTTTAATGGCACACTGTAATAGTGCCTAGCGACTACAATATTCTATCAGCGCTCGTTACCTCGGTCGAGTGTCGCCTCGTATTGAGTGCTCAATCGAGACATTGACACCGATTTCGTTTTATTGTTCTACGTGCTCTTTTGTCTATCACTTTTAAAAATGTTAATATATAGTGTATGTTGGTGAAATAACAACACTGAAGTATATTGTATACTTCAGTTTTGTTTATTCACCAAAATACAGCCTCTGTCCCTTATGTTTATCTATACCTACTTAATATTATAAAAAGGCAGAGTTTGTTTGTTTGTTTGTTTCGAGGAAGGCTATAGGCTTTATATCATCCCGGAAAAATGTACGGTTTCTGTGGGACAGATTTGTTTTTGTCTAGGGACGAACCCGAAGCGAAGCGAGGGTAAGTCGCTAGTGGAATAATAAAAACAAATTGTATGTATATGTAAGTCCTATAACTCTTTATGATTTTTAAACCTAAAAATTATATCGCTTGACCCTTCTATCTTCCAATATTGTGTGAAAGGTAAAAAAAAAACATTTTTTCATTATCATTAAAATTTATTTTACATAAACATTTTTTTTTAAATCTGAAATCTTAAGAATGTTTTGTTTATATTAGTATAATATATTATATAGGATAATCAACTGAAAAGTATACGTCATGATAGTCATATAAATAATAACCAAGTTATTTTCGAGTTTCATTATTGAGGAAAACATTACTTTTCAAGAAATATACTGTGCTATGTAAAGTGTGGACTGTAGTTTCAAACCATTGTACGCTATATGGATTAAACAAAAGGAAAACAACCTAAGGCATTCCTTAGATAAGAATTTTCGTTCAAATACCTACCTAAGCTAAGGATTGATTTCATACAAAGCGTAACTATCCTTTGCTATACTTTAAAATATTTTTATCCAATTCCTATGGGAAGATTCACTCTATCATCTATGTCTATGTATGTGCGTTTATTAAATACCAGCGACTTACCCTCACTCCCCTCTGGTTCGTCCCTAGTTACGTTTTACGGTTAGTATCTATCTCAGAGATGAGATATTTGAGGCAGACCCTGGCAATAGCCGGGATTAATAAATGCCAGGCAGAAGAAGATGAGATATTTTTCCTCAGTAAAAGTATCCTATATGTTGCTCCGGATAACCATCTATCATCATACCAATACATTAAAATCGGTCCAGTGGTTTTCGCGTGATGCGGTCATAGACAAACACACAGACAGACAAAAATTCTAAAAATTATAGATTCGGCCTCTGTATCGATAAAAAATATCAGTGCCAGTCAATACTAATCAAAGCACACTGACGTCGAAAATATCTGTTTAGGTATCTATAGTAAACCAGCGACATACTGTGTCCCTAATTCTATTTCTAAAATAAAAGTAGCCTAAGTTACTCCTTATAATATTAGTTATCTGCCAGTGAAAGTCGTCCCTTTAAAATTGGTCAAGCCGTTTCGGAGATTAGCCGGAACAAACAGACAGACAAAAAATTTAAAAATTGTGTTTTTGTTATAAGTACCTACAGTATATAATTCTAGCTGCTATTTTAATATTACAAACAGACACTTCAATTTTATTTATCTGTATAGATGAAAACTAACAATCGCTTATTTTTTAATTTTAATACATTGAAAAAATGAGTGTCGCGGAAGCAAGAGTCAAATTTATTATTAATAATTAATTTAAAAAAAGTCTTACTTTTACCGTTCGTAAAGGTTTTTACACGCACCCATTTTTTTTTGTTTTTGATTAGGCCTTTATCGTACTATCAATTTTTATTTCTTAGGTACTAGTGTAGGCAAATTTAAATCAAACTATAATTAATCCAACACAGCCTAAGCCTTTGGTTTATACCGCAGCTAATAACTGTCGTACGTTCTGCACGCGAAAAAATAATAAAAAAATATTAAACATGGATATTGTTTACATTTAACACGGAGGGCTTTAATAAATTTTTTCATTGTTTATCTTCGTCTGAGCATTAACCGATAAGAAAAAGTTCATATGTTTTTTATCAATGCAAAGGGTTTATAGACTAACATGTATAAATAATAGTTTTTTTTAAATCAATTAGTTATAAAATTTATTTTCAGAAACATATATAGATACGTAAACTATATATAAACTATATATAACTTTTACCGGTGGTAGGACTCTGTCAAGCCTGAGGAGTCCGACTGGATGGGTACCACCCCCTTATCTATTTCTGCCGCCAAGCAACAATGATTGCATTGTTGTGTTCCGGTTTGAAGGATAAGGTAGCCAGCGCAATTACAGGCAAGAGGCATAACATCTTTGTCCTCACAGTGATAACGTACCGGCGGTTCTGCAGTTTTGTTACATAAAACTTAAGTGCATGAACCGTAGGTGTTATGGGCGACAGGTACCGCTTTCCATCAGGTGGACTGTCTGCTCGTTTATCACTGAATACCATAAAAAAAAAAAAAAAAAAAAAAAAAAAAACTAGCGGCTCACCCTCGCTTCGCTCAAGTTCGCCTCTAGACAAACAAAAACAAATTATCCCACCGGAACCGTACATTCTTCCGGAATAAAAAGTAGCCTATTTGTTATTCTGATGTATGAACTATATTATTGTAAAGTTTCATTAAAATCCAGTCGGTAGTTTTTGTGTACTAAGCTGTGTAAGATACTAAAGTTTTTAACTCTATAATTTTCCGGGATGAAAAGTATCTCAAATGTTAACCGGGGATATAAGGTACTACTAACTAAATTTTATTTAAATCAGACCAACAGTTTCGGAAATTAGCCCGTACAAAGAGACAAACAGACAGAGAAACAAAAAAATTGAAAAAAAGACTGAATTGGAATTTGTTCTATTTCTCTTCTTACATCGCCCTGGCTCGATTTTTATCATTTTTTTCTATGTACAAACATTCGACCTCTACAGTTTTATTATATGTATATAGATACCTTCACATATCTTAGCGGTCAGTGTCCTTTTCCTCTTTAAAATTTAAAGTCAAAGCTCGCATTTTTTTTATCATTTCGAGAGAAGTACATAAATGTAATAATTTATTTGAAGTTCCTACTAATTGTATTATAGATAGGCACAACGCGACTGTGCAAGTGATTTTAACAGTGCACATGATTTGCGGTAAACATTTACGCGCAAAATTATTTTGATTGTATTACTGTAGATATATATTAGGTAGACATACATTGTACATTATAATGTATTGACTTTTCTGTGGAAGATTTCACTTTCATGCTAATTATCATCCAAATCTAATATTATGGCATGTACGTATATTGTATAAAAATAATAAGTAATTATAATCTTAAGTTATGTTATTTTTATCAAATCCGTCAGTTTTCTTTCTCCCAAATATGAACGCGGTAAGAAAAAATAATAATTTCCACTTATTCTTATCAGATTAATAACAAGATAATAAATAGACAAAGCAATAAACGTCATTTCAAGGTATACACGCAAATGCATAGGTACATGATTTATGCCACCTCATATATAACCCAAAGATTTATATTGCTATATATTTCTATATCTATATACTAACGACTTACCCTCGCTAGTCGTTTCGCTCGGGTGCGTCCCTAGACACGTTTCAAATTTTTTGAGCGGAATCCTAATTCTTTTCCTAAAATAAAAGTAGCCTAAGTTACTCCTTATAACATCAGCTATCTGTCAGTGAAAGTCCCCTTAAAATCAGTCTAGCCGTTTCGGAGATTAGCCGGAACAAACAGATAGACAGACAAAATAATTTTTAATTGTTTTTCTTGTAAGTACCGTATATATAATTTCATATGCATTTAGTAAAAAGCTCTTATTTTGACATTACAAACAGACGCTTCAATTTTATTTATCTGTATAGATTTGTAAAACAAGTGTGAATGTATCGTACATACATACATACATACATACATACATACATACATACATACATATATTCTTTCGTAAAGTCGATGCACGATGATTTTTGGAGCATGTAAATTATATCACAGCTCTGTTATTTTACCAGCTTTAATATGAACTTTATTTTCTGCAGTTTCGCTCGAGTTTATATTGCAATTTAGATTGTAACCACTAAAATATATCGCTAGAATAAATCAGTTTCACAATAAATGTCATTTTGTTGTAATGTTATTTTGTTATTCTATAGACCTTAGGCTTAAAAAAAACATTAAAATGTGCTCAGCCCCAAAAGCTAAGATGTCAGACAGGCTAATGCTTCAATCTTTTTTTTTTTGTTTTGGGATAATAATTACCATTATTATAAAAGCGAAAGTTTGTATGTGTGTATGTTTGCTATCCCTTAACGCTGAAACGTTTGGATTTAGATGAAATTTAGTGCACAGTAGACTATGACCTGGAGTAACACATAAACTAAATACTAGCGGTATTCAACATTTTGTTCTAGAGTTGATCGATGTAGCATTGTTTTTTTTTTTTTATAGGAAAATCGAAGGCACAATTTTAAACGTGGCGTGTTAATCTAATCACGCGACGCGGACGGATATAATTACAGTTTAATTTGTCCTCTACGATTGCCCTTAGTTTGCTATCAGCGTTTAGATACTGCTATTTACTATTCACTTCATCATATTTTATAGTCTGCGTTTAATAACGTTATAATGTACTAGCGACACCCTCGCTTCGCTACGGGTTCGTCCCTAGACAAAAACAAATTATCCCACGGGAACCGTACATTTTTCCGAGATGATATATAGCCTATAACCTTCCTCAGTTAACAGACTATCTAATGCAAAAAAAAATTTTTCAAATTGGATTAGTAGTTCTTGAGATTAGCGCTTCCAGCTAACCAAACAAACAAACAAACTCTTCAGCTTTATAATATTAGAATAGATGTGACTTTAACTGATTTTTTATAAAGATAATTTACGTGCATGATATGTATGAACAATAAACATTATTTTGAATATTTTAAAGATATCTTACATTTATTATAAAAATCGATTTTGTGTAGAGTACTGACCGTTTTATGTACAATGACTTTATTTATTCGACCTTTAGGAGTTGGTTTTCCTTGAAAATTCTATGGGGTCCTTGAGGTTATAGAGACCATGTATTTAGTAAAAAAATATATTATGAAATCGATTTTCAATTGCACCATGCAATTAAACTAGATAATACAATCCCGAGCATGTTTCTCAATCTCGGTTATACGTGATTTTTGATGCGTAATCCCGGGATCCCGGGGCTATCCCGAGATTACGCATCAAAAATCTATGTGGTTTCTAATTGGGCTAAATGGAAAAAAAAAACTTGAGTAATTTCTTAAAAAACGCTTTTAATATTGTTACACAACACGAAACACAATATAGTAAGATAAGAAAATAGACAAAACATACAAAACTATACTTTTGCAAGAAATCAAAATAACAACACAAACTATTTACAATTTTAAAAATGCAATTGAAGAAGTATCAAAGCATCCAATGTTTGACTTCCAAGCCTGCTTCGTAGTATATGACGACCGTACTAAACACGGTCGATATACATAGTAATTAACAGTTACACACAGATTTATACATTGCACTCCACTTTGGGTAATGTATTATTTTAATTTTATCAAATTTAAAAATTTAAATACAATTTTTAATTTTAATTTAATTCTCAGATCCCGGAGGCGCGAAAGCGCCTTCGTTCTCTTATTTCCGAGTCAGTCACTTTAGGCTCTAAGCTTTGAGGAAGGGCTTACTAGCCCGCTTCCCCAACCGGTTACGCTATCAAGGCCCCTAGGGCTAACAGCAATTTTACCTAAGATAACATAACATAACATAACATAACAGTGTATTGCCAACATAAGCAACAGCCGAAAACGCTCGCTCAGGTTTTACGCTGGTTGGAGGAATATTAAATAGATACTTGTGTATATGCCGTTTCTAAGTGATTATTCCGAGCGGGGAAGTCCCTTCTAAGTTCTACGAGAAAAATATTATTAGGGCTGTACCTGTGTAGTACGTAGGTATCTTACGGAGTAACTAAGGGTTGCTTTTGTCGTTATGTAATAAATGCTATTAATATAATCTAGGCAAGGTTATTGTCAAGGCGCAACGGATTACGGATTGTAAACTAGGTTTTTTGTATTGTATTCTCTAAATTAAACATACTTCGACTTCGAAGTCGATGGTCAAAATGTAAAAGGTATACATATATATGATATAATATACGTAAGTGTACAATGTAAATATCTATTGTTATCAACATAGCAACAATCTTAAGGAATTTTATCTTTAAATAATGATAGCACATCTCATAAAATATCATAGAGAATATATTTTTGTATGATGTAAGGTTTTTTTTTTTCTAAAAATTCTTCATCTTATTATATTACATATTTCTACTAAGATTTCGAAAATTTGAATCACGTTCACGTGATATTTTATAGTGTTGTTCCTAAATATGCTTCTACTTTATTAGTTGGTAACACTAAACACAGGCAAATAATTTTCAATTTAAACTTGCAGATACTCATCGGTATAACACTAATGGTGTGGGTGGTGCAAAAAGCACGCAAGGAGTTAACTATCGCGATAATGGCGGCGGAGTTAGGCCGCGACACACTATCGACCAGCAGTTCTTCGAGCTAGCCCACAGCACGCACGTCGGAGGTCGACAGCGGTAGTGACAGCTAGGGTCTGCCCTCCGGGTGCTGCACTGAACAGTGTGAGACTTACGTGTGAAGATAATACAGGAGTTTGCCTAATTCATACACCAGATAATTGCTAATAATGTTGTAAATAAAATAATATAATTAATTAAATTCTGGTGTATTGTATGCTGGCAACCCTGCTAATTGGTTTTGGAAATCGAGTGCGGGCTCGGATTTTGCTAGTGCTATCGACTCGGATGTGAAATTTTTGTGAATAGACCTTTTATGTTTAAGGTAAGTTCGATAAGATTCACAATTGTACTCGATAATTTAAGCATCTTTATAAAAGCTGCAAACTATGGCCGCTAGTGTTGCCTTAATTAAAAGATATTCATTTAAACTCAAAACTTTCTTGAATATTTTCAAGATAATTAAATCGAATTATTTACGGAAATCAAGAAATCTGGCAACACTAAGGGCGTAGCACTGACGTGCTGGCCAATGTGAGACCTAACTGAAGAGATGTAAGGTCCACAATCCTGTGATATTAACGTTACGTTTGTAGAACATATAGACGGATGTAATAGGTACCTACTCTAAAGATTTTATTTTATAAGTAGAGCTATAAAATCGGTCAGAACGATGAGTTGTATGAAGATAAAATTTATTTATTCTATACGTATATGTAATGTAATGGTATTAATTATTTTTTTTTTGTAATAATTTGGTTAAAATATATTTTATTTTAAGCACTAAAACTAATTGACAGCTTGTTTCAAAAAACTTTCTAACGGATAAAAAGTGGTGCTTATAAAAATCAAGTAGATATAAATTGGATTTGCATGAATTAATTATTACAAATAGGTATTGTTATCGTGCCGACAGACTTGTATTAATAAATACCTGGTAACGTGTTGTGATGATGAACTACATAGAAGAGATGAACAAACAATAATTTAATAGAAGAAACCATATTGCTATATTTTTTAAATTTTAATAAATTCTATAAATCTAAAAATAAAAAAAAACTATTCAAAACAAGTTTAAATTAATATTGGAGAGTCAATGAACTTTGTTTTATTTTATTAGTCTTGGCATGTTTAGTTTTGGTTTTTTATAGACTATAGTTACAAATTGATGATAAGAAACTGTTAGATCAGATCTACTGGGTATATTTGGGGCTTAATCTATTTACATTTACTATCTATTGGCTCGTTCAAACAAACAAACAAACAAACAAACAAACAAACTCTTTATAATATTAGTGTAGATAATAATTATTAAACAATTTTTTTTATAAACAAGTACGTAAATTTTAAATTCTTTTATAATATAATGCTAATGACAAAAAAATGAAATATTTTGTTTCATTTTACTGTGAGCGGTTTTCTATGATTTCAATCACATCTTGTCACGCAAATTCTGGTACATTGTTATGGGGGACTAAGTTTCATGCGACATAAAATTAAGCTTTGTTCAGAGCGACCTTTAAATATCTTGGATCTTGATATAACGTCTTGTGCTACTAGAACGATCAAACTGTACACGTACACGCAAACTACTGAGTACTTGATTGTTATAATTAATGGGAGTCGTCATATAAAAGCTCTTATATTTTTATTTTTTTATGTAAAAAATTAAAATTATAAGAGCTTTGTTGTTAAGCTTCGTATGTACGGTAATAATACTTTAGTGGTATATGTAATAAATCAGGATTACAACCTGAAAGGATGTTGGAAAAAGTAAAATTTTTGAATTTATACTTCTTTGGTAAAAATTATGAGAGTAAAATTTTTACGATGCGCGCGCACACCGACAGCCAAAAAGCGACATGATGAAGTTAGCTAGAAGCGACATGATGACGTTAGCTGCATTCCTTTTACAGAGAGTTGTGACATACGGGATGAAATCTTTAGCTATTTTTGTTCTGTTACGCCAAAGAAGTATAACTTCGTACGTGCGTACATAAGTACACACACACTTTTTTTTTTATTATTATTTACTATCCCTCCCACAGCCATATAATATAACAATTTTGGAAATGAAGACGGGTGGAATTTGCCACAGTCAAGTTCTAATTATGAATATGAATAGACTAAACACTTTTGTCATCACAATCTCTTAATAATGTTATCTGTAAGATTTTTGTTTTACCAAACGTTCGCGGTCCGACTTAAAATGATAAGGTGACTGGATCCTGTGACATTAAACTTTCGACGCTAAATAAACATGCGTCGTAACTTTCAAGGTGAATATTTTGTTTCATTTTATTGGAGTCGGTCCAACATATTTCATTGTTATTCATTAATTCGAAATTATCGTAAAACGCGTTTTTCGTAGCTTAATAAAGTCGCTATTTTAATATACGCATTACGCATGCCTTTTCGTCGTCTGTACCCGATATAAAGCGATATTGGTCTATATATTTTTGTAGCGTGTTCGTTGGAATCGTTTTTGTGCGTTTCATTATTTATGCCTCATTATCTATTTCGTGTATATATATATATATATATATATATATATATATATATATATATATATATATATATATATATATATATATATATATATATATATATATATATATATATATAGTTTAGTGTATCAGAAGTACCTACACATACAATTGTAAATCAAAGAAAAATTTAAGTACAGTAATACCCCGACTTACGCTACCCCGTTTTACGCGAATTCGGATTTCGGAGATACGCGATTTTTCTTTTTGATTGTCGCGCGCATCAGCTCTCCCACTCCGCCCTGTTAGTGTTCTGTTCACGACAGGTTCGAAAGTATTCCGCGTGGTATTGTTTTACTAACTGAATATTACCAAAGACTTTAAAACAAAAATAATAAATAGTGAATTTCAACAATGTTAGGCGACATTGTTAGAATATATATTTTCGACATCAAAATAACTTCGGTTTACGTTGTTTTATTCATAACAATGTAAAAATGTAAAAATTTATTATCTAATATGTTGTTAAACATGTTTCTTCTAAATTATTGTTTTCTTTCGACTCTGGTCCAGATTAAACATACTTTATTGTATTTATACGCAAAGTTGTACCTCGACTTACGCGAATTCGACTTACACGCTTATCGCTCGGTCCCACCTATCGCGTAAGTCCGGGATATTACTGTACAGTAAAAATAAACCCAACCATAATAAATATCCACTACATGCTTATAGATAGTTTTTCATTAATTTTACCCAAGTTTCTTATCTAAAGTATTAATTGTCATTTACGGGACCTGGTCTCTCCCGTGACCATGATTGCTGTAAAGCAATCGAAACGTCGGGAACCAAAAATCAAAATAAATCCGCGAAAAAATCCGAAAAGATAGTTTTATTTAAATGTCTAATATTCGCGTAAATCTAAGAAAGTACCTATTATATTAATTGTCAATCAACATCAATCTATATTTGTATATTATAAAATATGAATTACGTTTTATATAAATTATCACACACGTTATCAGCCGTCGCAGATAGTTGCTAGATAGGCAAAGATATAGTAGGAAGGTCAGTCGGTAATTTGAGTTTGCCATACTGATAAGAATATGCCAATATTGTCTTTACAGCTGTCATACATACACGTTAAGTGTTTCCTGTTCGTATTTATGTAACATTTCTATTATCTTTTCAGCTATAAGTAAAATAGCAAATGTCGCATTGATATACAAAAGCTTAAGGTACACAATTCTGCCGTCATAAGATAGAAGACCGTAACTTCGTCAAAGTTGATTTCGAGATATTTGATGTTTTGTCTTACTACAACTTCAAAATTACTACTAGTTTTGAAGTAGTTACGATTAAAATGCTTATGGAATCTCCGGGTTCATAAGACTTGAGGTTTATGAGTAAGACTATCGAGTAGCATTTTTTTTTGCTGTTTCTGAATCTGCATATGTATACATAAGTAATTTTTGACCAAATTGTCAGTTACGGCGTTCTTTCTTATGACGGTAGAATTAGCGCCTCAAGTGTCCTCAAAAGAAGTGCACAATTCGAAATTGAATTGCTCTCTTTTCAAAACTTTTTTGTTTATTGCATTTCGGATGACAGAATTAAAACCCTCGTTGTTTTTTTTTTAAATGTACTTTTTGTGGTGTGAGTTGAAATTTGTGTTAAGACAATTAGAGCTTTCGAGTTTTGAATATTATACTTTGGTTTGACTCGACTCCACTTTTTGATATTTGTTAGGAAATGTGTATCTATGTTTTTATATATCAATGAAGTTACTGTTATTTATTTTAATGCATATTTATATGTGTATTGTATAATTATATGAATATATAAATATTACAATCTATGTCTAAAGTGTCATCGTTGTTGGTTATTGATATTTCCGTGTTTACTATTCATTGAGTTACCTATTATTTTTCAATTCAATTCAATTCAATTCTTTAGTTTCGTGGCTTCTAGGAGTGCCGTTATTATTTTTAACGGTATAATTATTAAGAGATGTCATTCTGCTTTGTATTACTTGAAAGGTATTTGTTTTGAGCGAAACAACTGCAACAAAGCATCTTTCTAGTATCGTACATTCAAATGTAGAATATGTATTTATCATTGTCCTTCGATCATACATGTAGATATGTAAACGTATTGTGTACGTTGATGTGTTTGTAATAAATAAATATTTTTCAAAAATATATCCACAAATAATAAATATATTACTTTTCGGAAAATGTATGTAGTTATTGATAGTATTAAAATTGTTGCCAAAATGTGTTGTGGTCATGGTCAAGAGAGCTAACTAAAGACTGTAAATTATTTAAAATTCGCGTATTTGCCATTTTTTACGTATCTATGTATACAATATATTATAGAAAGATTAAATCCATGTCACTTTTGATTAAAAAAAAAGAAATCCACAATCTGTAAAACTGGGACCATACGCAATAATTTTGTTCGATCCAAAAAAAATATTTTCTATTATTAATAGAAAAAATAATACCGGCCACTTAATAAGGTGAAGTAGAACTATTATTGTTATTTTATAAAATCTAGGTGTAAATATTTTTTTAATTGCAAAATAAAAACATCATTATTCGTTTCATAACTCTTTTGACCGTGACTGTACTGTAACGTCAATACAGTGGAATTATTTATGTAAAATATAAGGTAGTGTATGTATGTATGTTTAGCATTTGGCATTTATTATTAGCAATTAGAGTGTATCTGATAATTTATTTATTTAAATATTTTTTTAAAATGGATACATAAAAAATATTAATTTTTGAAGCCAATGTGAAATGTATATGAAAAAATATGCAAAAAATACTCGAAAAGCTTAAGAAGGAAATCTTAAATACTTTTTTAATTTAAAAATTCTAAAATTACTAATTATTAGTAATTATTTTTTTGCAAACTATTTAAATGTGAGTTTTGTGTAACCTAAATGTATGTAATTATTATTAATTATTATCAATACAGATATAAACATGTGTTCTAGTAGTTAAAAATATCACTTAAAAGTATATTTGTCGCTTATTGTTAAATAGAACCAATAATTTCAAGTGTTACCCATGTTAAAATATTCTTATTTTTAATGTTTTTTTAATCAGTTTAAGTCAAAGATTGATGTTCTCAGGATTTAGCCAAATTAACATTCAACAATCACATGAAAATTTTAGAGTACTTAGAATGACATTATTTTGAAAGCTTTACATAGCAGAAGATGGCATTCTCGTATAATATTATTTTATATACAATATGTATTGTAGAAACTTAAATTGGCTAAACGGCTGAATAGTAAACAAATGGCAGGTCCTGTATTGAATATCATATATAAAAGTCTACTTTGCTTTTTTTGACGCTAGTGCTGTACGTATGTGGTGTTCGATCTCGAAATAATCCTTTTGTCGTACCTAACGTTACTTTGTTTTTTATTTTTATTTTTTTTAATCTAATTTGTTCTTCCTTTAGACATCTCGAAGACTGATTTTCTATAACATTGTAAAATTTAAAAGTATATTGGTTATCTTTACTTTATCGATCTATTTTTGAAGTAGTCAAAATTAATAACGTCTTCAAAGTTACATTTAAATGGACTTATATGTAGTGCAATGTCAAAATCTTCAAGTTTTTCAATACCTTTAAATGTAAAAGAACATGATATTTTATTATATTGTGCATTATTAAAAAAAGTCCTTGTATGATCTAAAAGTACCGTCGAAATATGTCCAAATAGTTGTTAACTTTATTAATCAAATATTTCAATTTTAATATTCAATTCTAATATAGTACCTAATTTTCATGTCTAAGTCATGCTCTTAGCACAATACGTATAAACGATTCAGTGCCAAATTATTTCTCTTCTCCACTATTCTTTGTTGCCATCTTTAAAAATGTGTAAAATAATGCTTAATAGCAAAAGTTATTTGAAAATTATTTCTTATGAATTTAGGCATTATACTGCATACTGATATTATTGTAATATGTAGTTGAATTTATATATAATTAAGATGTTATTTTGTAGTATATTTATGTAAATTCATTGATTCACAGTAACTGTTAAGGTTATTAAGTCAAGAAGTGTAGTGATGACGTGGCGGATAAATCCAATCGATGAAAACAGACAAATATTATTTATTTAATTAATTATTGATAATTAAATTAGAAATATTCTAAAAATACGGCAACTATTAACATGACTGAATTTTACTCTTAATATTATCAAGTTATTTGGATTAATAAGTCAATGTCTGTGGCTTAACTTATTCCGCCATTTAAAAACTACAAGTCATGTATTCATTGTGTAATATTATCCATGTCTTGTATTTCCTCCTTAATTTGAAATAATTTAAGGACTTTTTCATAATTTTATGTGCATTTGAGTAGATGTAATGTACCTAATCTGTTACTGTGAAAATATATTATTTGGTATTACACTACAAAATGTTATTTTACGGTCTTTTATAAATGTCATAAAACTTTGTCTAACATAATATATTACTAAATTATTACAATAATTTTGTTATTAATGTGTGATGCTTTAAAAGCTAAAATTATGCTCAGACTCCTAATGTACCTATTAAACTATTTTTATATTAACCTAGTGTCTATTATAATTGTGCATTTATTGGGAACGAATTTATTTTGTGTTGTTTTAAATACATATATCCTATTGTTATATTTATGACTTCACATTCTGTCAGTTATGAAAAATAAACAAGCCTTATGAAACATTTACGCTTTGGTTTTATTTCTTCTTTGTATTTTTGTAAAACTATAAATTCTTTCTTTTTAAAACATCCAAAATTGTACCAATCCACTCTAGAAGAAATTACACATGTATTGAAGATGTTATAAAGATGAATATTGAATTTAATGGTAAATAGATAAATATATAAAAAAATACTTATATGAATACTGTTAATTATCAGGGAGTTAGATAGTGAGTCTAAAGTACATAATATATATAATATATATACCTAACTATTAAATTGTAATACCACAGATAACAATGTAGTAAACTGAGAATCTCTGCTAATTATATCACGATGGTGTCAAGACAAGCACCAGTCTCTTTCATGTATTTGCATATAAAAATATATACATAAGATAAATAAAAAAAGCAGTCATGAGGACTGCCAACAGAAGTGAAAACTTAAAACTATAAACAAACAGTTGTCATTTTTGGGTATTCAAATTAGTTGATCTTAAATTAAAATTTATAAATTATAACTGCTTACATTTATCTGGTTTTGACATCTATCGGCACTCTGAGTGTTACCGTTAACATGTCACGTGACCATGTCGATGAAGACTTATATGAATTTATATCCCATCCAAACCTGCCTATAGAAGTTTTCACTTCAAAAAGACATTATGTTCAATGAATTTTTAGAGTACTTGGATCAGACATCAGTATTAAAAATGAGGCCCTATAAATTATATATTATACTAATAAATATTTATTGGTTTCTAAGTGGCTTTTGTCGCTTTAGATAAGATCCTATTGGAGTTTTTAAATAGGGATGTGTGCGCAGATACAAAGGGCACTCTGCGTCCAGTGAGATGCCAATTCGACACGACACGTTGGAGGACGGATGGAACGCACACTGTTGCCCAACCAACTAGAGATGTTCGAGGTAACTTTAGGACGTTACTGAGAATTTCTTAATAGAAAAACCTCAACTATTATTACATGGATTGACAGCTGGGACTCGAACCTAAGACCTCAGGATCTGCTGCCGTACGTGCTAGTCACTAAGCATAAGGCAATCAATAACTGGTGGCTTGCGTTTTAATACTTATTTTTATTAATAAATGTACCTTATGCTACCAGAGTCAGATTACAATTCAGTTGGCCATTAAGAAAGATACATACTCTGAACTCACTAGATGCACTTTTAAATAATTAATTATAATGCACATTTTTATTTATAAGGTTAGAAAATCTAAGGAATTAGGATATAAGATTTTTTCATAATTATTAATATATTACTCTATACACGTCAGCTATAAAATGTATGTAAAACAAAACAATTCGTTGAACTTATGTTTAAACATATATAAATAATAATATAGCAATAATTTATTGCATAATATTTTAATATTAAGTAGCGCATTATTGCCACACTGCTTTATTTCATAACATAATATTTTGATACTCGATTCTCGAACGCATTTACAAACTGTCATTTTCATTATCATGGCGGAGGACGAAGACGGTGTTTCGGATAAAAAATCACCTCAAAATTTAAATAATGCTGGAAATTCGCAAGAAAACCAACAAAATACGAACAAGCCTGACTTAGGAATTGAAGAAGCTAAATATGACATTAAAGAAAATGGAGAAACTGAGTCTGAAGAGCCAATAAGCTCGTCGTCCAGTGAGTGTTTTGCGAAGTTGTTTTTTGTTCCCTAAATTAGAGACATTTCCTTATGTTTTATTTCTACTTTTTACAGAATCAACTGGTGCAATGCGGAAGGAAGAAAACCCTTTCTCATTTCGGCATTTTTTGAAACGAGATTTGTCTCTACCAGGCAATTCAACATACGAAAACACCGGAGCTAGACCAAAAGTTTATGCGAATACAGTGCAGCATTCTCCTACGAAATTAGATATCCACCCTGATTCGAGACGGGACAAAAATCGCCCAAGTGATATTCAAGCCAAAGAAAAACAAAGTGATGGCGTTAGCCTCCGTAACAATGACGATACATCTTCAAGTAGTTCAGTAGAGATTCCTTTTAGTGTAGTGGATAATTCTGATTCTAAGCATAACCTGTATGCAGATAGTTCTGAAGGGCCTTTCTTCCACAGACCAAATTTAGCATCTGAACCTTTAGGAATGCCATCATTGCCTGACTTTGTTCAGGATCATATATTAGTGGAACAAGCTTATTTAAATTCAAATGGGCCAATATCAGTTGATCTAGACAATCTGCCTGATTTTACATTCAATACAAATTATAATGCTGCTTCATCTTCTTTGGGAAGAAGAAATCAAAGTGGCTATGGAAATAATAGAGGATACAATTATGAATCTTATATGGGGGCAGCATCCACATCGAACTCAGGTCCATCAAGTCGAAGTATTCCTTTAGATTTACCAACTGGTGCAGAAGCAGCTGGACCAGTTCCTCTTGATCTTCCAGTTCATCTCAGCTTGGATCTCACTGAATCAGTAAACTCCGCTGATCGCAAAAATGTATCTCCTAGAAATAACTTCCCTTTAGATCTTCCTCCTAATGCTGGTAAGATTATTATCTCTAATATTATCTCAATTACATTAATTTTGGTTGACAATTTAATTTAAATAATAGCAGTACATAAGAAGCCTTATACTGTTATTAAAACTTTCAAATACAATATTGTCCCAAATTAGTTAATACTGATTCATCATGATGGTATGTAATAAAGGTTCATAGCACTTTATTGTTTGTTTGTCACTCACACACTCAATAGACTGTTAAAGTTAAAGATCACAATATGAATTAATGTAAGTAGCCAGGCTATTTATGACTTTTTAATTATTTTTATGACAATAGAATGAGATCTATTGCTTATAAAGAAATATTTTAATTAATCATTACTTTTAGAATCATTCAAATATAAAATGCTAATTATAACTATTAAGCTATATTATACCTAGCTGTATTTTCTACTTCAGATTATTTCATAAATGATATATAATATAACAGTAATCAAAACAAACAATTTTAAAATACAGTAGGTATACATTTTAAGCATATACATATCAGTGAAAACATTAAACTACAAAGAACTAAAAAACAATGAGTTTCTGAAGCTATATGGCATCGTTTACATCCCAAACATACTTTAAACAATTTTATCTCAAGAATACACTATATAAATGTATTACTGTATTAATTAATTATAATTAAATGCACTATTTACAAAATTATGACTGCAACATTTTTAGATATATATGATAGCAGTACAAAGTGGAAGCAAGGGCCATATCAATATTTTATTGTGTTGTATACAAAGTAAACAAAAGTAATTGATAATTTTTAATTTTGTAGTGAAGCAGTTGTTGTTTATTTAATCGATGGATACGAGAAATAATAAAAATGGTTACAAATAGATATTATATACCCTGTACTGATGTATTTAAGGTGCAGAATCAATGCGTCTACCAGATTTTTTACCAGTACATCCAGGTCGAACTTCACCGGAACCTGAGCATCAAGATGAACAGCTACAGCAAATCATATCTGAGCTAGAACGAACCAGGTAACCAATTAAATAACTAATAACTTACGATAAGTATTGCCAGCAACTTTGCATACTTAAATTTTATATCACTCTATCCAAAACAAATAATACATCATTGGCATTCATATTAAGATTTTGTAATATAGCTTTAATGATTGTTTAAAATATATATGTTCTATATTATGGTAGCCACAAACATTCTATTTTAACCTATCTTACGGTTGCTTCACAATATACATATACTGTGTAATATATTATTTGTTTGCAAAAATCTAAATAATTATGAAAAAAACAGTGATAGACATACAATAAACACTAGGAATAGAAATTAGCTTGTTACGCCTAGATTTCGGCTCCAAATGGTGAATAAATCCTTCTTGGGCCTGAGTATATGCATATATAATAAGATTCCACAAAATGTCCTTGATTCACCTCTTCAAAAATTTAAAGATAAAATTAAAAATGTTTTATTGAGCAAAGCATATTACAGTGTTCAAGAGTTTCTTGTTGATGAAAATGTGTGGAATTGAGTATTATTGACTCATATGCGGGCTATCTACATTGTTATGTTAATAAAATAAATGTTATTTCGATATTTAAAAGAGCAACTGTTGAGTTTCTTGCTGGCTCTTCTCAGCAGAACTGCTTTCCGAGCCAGTGTTAGCTCCCTCACGGACAGACTACACTGACGCTTACATTAAATTGACGATTCAAAAGCACTTGTAATAAGTCTAATTGAATAAAGTTTATTTCATTTCATTAACAAATATAGGTATTAGGTACTGGCTAATTTTGATTGTTTTAGCTCATATTGACTGGTTTATTTTGAAATTATAATATATTTTTTTAAATGTACATACATGAAGTACATATGAATATAAATATTTAATTCCAGAGCGGAACTGTTCGCGGAGCGTAACAGGCGCTCGCGGGCAGAGGAGGAGGCGAGTGCGGCGCGCGACGCGGTGGCGGTACTGCGCGCGGAGCTCAACGCGACGCGCGCCCGGCTGCACGCGCGGCGTGACGCCGACTGCGGGACTGATGCTGCGGTAATTTTAGACTACTTTATTTTTTAATTGGTCTCTTTCATAGGATGCCACTAAGCTCTTGAGCTTTATGCATACAAGTAATTCAGACTACTTTTTTTAGTTTAGTGTTTTGAGCAAAGGTCTCTTCCATAGAGTGTCACTGAGCTTTTAGGCTTTACGCATTCAAATTATTTAGACTACTTTTCTTTTAGTTTAGTGTTTTGGGCAAAGGTCTCCTTTATAGGGTGCCACTAAGCTCTTGGGTTTTTTAAGCTCTCTTCCATGATATGGTACTAAGCTTATAGGCGTTACGTATTCAAGTAATTTAGACCCATTTGTAGGGTTCCATACCCGAAAGGTGTTAAGGGCAACCTATCACTAAGTCTCTGCTGTACTGAACCGTAATAGGTAGAGAGTTGAAATTTTCACAAAGTATGTATTTCTATTATTTAAAAAAAAATAACTATGACTCATACTTGGCTGACTTTTTTAGTTTTCTGTGTTAGGTAAAGGTATCTACAGTGCCACAAGGCTTGAACTCTGGGTTTATGCATTCAATTTAATTACTATCAATCAAAAGGACATACTACATAGTTATTTGTAATAGTTATATATTCTTTATTGTCACACCAGTGTGACTTAATCAGAAGAAAAAATATATACAGATATTGGAAAAAAGTATACAATCGCCGTTAACGCTGAAAAAGTCTCTTGATATCTCGATTAATTTAATTTGACAATGGACTGCATAGAGATCAAAATTATCAAAAATAAATGCTATTTACTTAGTTTTTTTTATACAAAAGCCCAATTTTTTTTTTTTATATTTTGAGGTAAATGCAGTTTTATTTAAATTGGCCAAATAGATCCAAACATTTAAAGATGTGGCAGGGTATTAATAAGAGAAAATTAAGTTTTAAAATAACTTGGTTTAACTTATTTGAATGAATTATTTAATTTTATTACTGACTAAAACATAGAATATTTGAACTACATATGTCATATAATAATTATTTTTTTTCAGGCGCGTTCTTCAGAACCTGACACATGTGTTGCTAAATTAAAGAGTGAAATTAAAAGATTGAAGGTATGTTAGAAAAGAAAGTTCAATACTAACTATAGATAGTAACTGTTAAGATTTATTTGACAGTAATTATTAAGCTGATTGTAGTAGGTTCGATTTATGTATGAGAACTTTTAGATATTAGAAATATTTGAAAATTTGTGAGGATGTGTGTTTGCTACTCTTTCACGGAAAAACAGCTGAACGAATTTTGATAAAACTACAGTACAGTATAGCTTATACATTAGCGAAACACATAGGCTATAATTCATATATTAATACGGACGGAGCCGCGAGAAAATATTGTAAGTGTATATTTTTTATATTCAGAAGAAAAACATCGTAAATAAATCTTCATGTCGAAGAGAACTTAACAAGTTTTCCAAAGACATGTTCAGTCCAGCCGCACTTGGCCACGTCATGAATTATAGCCCCCTCATATTGAAAGGAGGTCTATGCCCAGCTGTGGGGGATTAAAGAAGAGCTGAATACTTAATAATAATTATTTTAAGAGTAATGTCAATAGGTTTCTTAAAGGCCGGCAACGCATTCGCAACTCCTCTTGTGTTGCATATGTCCATTGTCCGGACCATCCATCAGGTGGATCGTTTGCTCGTTTGCCCCTTTTTTCTATAAAAAATAATAATAGTAATAATAATTGCTTATTAATAATTATTTTATTTAGTAATTGATATTGTATTGATTGTGTGTACGTGGTCGTGCGGTTGTGCAGGAGGAGCTGTGCGCGGCGCAGGAGGAGGCGCGCGCGCTGCGGGCCGGCCGCGGCGCCGCCGCCGCCGACCTGCGCCGCGCCACCGCGCTCGCGGACACCTCGCTGCGGTATGTGCACACACATGCACACACAGACACACACAGACACACTCGCACACACATACACACACGCACGCACGTGTATGTAGCACCCGCACACATACACCATTCAGTGCATACATCACAACACATAAAACTAAAGTCCTCCGCCGCGTCTGTCTGTTCGCGATAAACTCAAAAACTACTGCACCTTTTTTCATGCTGTTTTCACCAACGGATAGAGTGGTTCTCGAGGAAGGTTTTAGTATATAATTTGTTTAGTTTTTGTATACATTGGCTAAAATGTAACGATATTTGTTGGAGGTGTCGGAAAAAAGAAGCTATTTGGAAGCTTTCAACGAAAACGCTGCCTAAACCCTTTGACAAATAGCAAAAAAATGTATGGTGGAATTGTGTATCTTATATATGTAGGCTTACAGAAAAGTCCGCGATGGCATTTGTCTATCTCTTAAGGATAAGACACTATATCTATATTAAACGTTAATACGTTATTAGGGACGAACCCGAGCGGAGCGAGGATGAGACTCTACCACACACTTATAACAACCACATAGACACATCATAATTACGTGAACGTGTTAATAATATATATGATGAGTTTTTATTGTCATTTGCAAAAAAAATATATTGTATAATCTATAATGTAACTTTTCAGTTTCTTCCTATATTATAAATTTTTTTTATTTTTTTTTAAATGTGTTTTAAATCGTTTCACGATTAAATGTAGTAAAGTATATTTCAAATAAACTTTATATATTTTTTTCATGATTTTATGTATATGTTGAAAAAAATAATAAATATTTTATTTAACTAACCAAATAGGTTAATTTCTCTCTCTCTCTCTCTCTTTCTTTCTCTTTCTATCTTTTTCTCTTAAGGTATTTTATAGGATTTTTTTCTTTGTCCAGAGAGCTCCTGGCGGGTCTAGACCGGTTAAGGTCGCTGAGCTCGACCCTCGACCCGACCTGAGGCCGTCCCTGCACTCACTCCATATAACAGCTATTTATAAGATTATTTATTAAATATTTTCATTAAATACGCTTTTATTTAATTATTCATTCGGCTGTAAAATAAATCATTCACGAATCTCCCATTTTTTTTGTGCAGCTACTACCATTGTTTTTTTTTCTCTGTGTGCATAATCTTTTAATTATTAATTGCAGTACAATTTTTTTCGGTTAGTAAATATAAAATAGTTACCTATTTTGCGATCGCGCGGGATAACTTTGACCCACTTGTAAATTAGTATTTTATTAGGAAAATTAGGGTTGTAATTTTGACTGTGTTTTTTTTTAAATCGTCTTCTTTTTTTTTTGGGATAAGGTTACATTCTAAGTTTGAAGTTATCCCGAATGATGATTGAAGTTAATCGATGTATAATGTATATATTCGATGTATCGATTTTTTCATTTATCGATACGTTATATGTTTAAAACTAAATTGCGAAATTTATGACTATATATTGTTATTTATTAACAAAGGCTTAGGAAAGTATGTATTTTGGGTTTTAATTACAAATTAAGTTCCGATGGTGTAAAATTGTCTGAGGATATTTTATAATATGAGGTACAACTAAAAGCCACAAAACAAATAATTGAATTGAATCTATAATGTAGTAAACATTTTCAAGACTATCTCAAAATTATTAAATTTAAAAAAAAAAACTTATATCGTAGTGTGTCACTTTGTTTTTACATCACATGTCCACTTTATGTTGTCATCGATATTTTAATATTTTCATATATTTTGTAGTCCTTACACATTTTCTTTAGCGTTTTATTTAACCAACATAATATATATATAGTCGCAATTTTTATTAATCGATTTAATTAATAACAGCTCGTATCTCCGATCACGGTGACTGGTGATTCAGTTCTTGTTTGTTATTACATACTTGCCTTCCTTTGGATGGGACGGAATGCGGTGTGAAAGTTATAAAAATACTAATATAAAAAACCGGTCAAGTGCGAGTCGGACCGTATACGAAGGAAGGGAATGTACTAATAAAAAATTTTTTTAATTTTCATGACGGCCATTTGAAATTCGCCATCTTATTATTTGTTTTTATAGCGGCAATAGAAATACACTTAAATTTCAACTCTCTACCTATTATGGTTCATGAGATATAGCCCGTCGACTGACATACAGACGGACAGCGGAGACTTAGTGATAGGGTCCCGTTGGCATCCTTCCGGTATGAAACCCTAAAAAGTAAATGGCTTAAGGAACTGTCTTTAACGATTGATATTAGATTTCATACTCCTAGAGCCTGCAAGTAAGAGTAAGTGAGACAGCATACGACTATTTCTATCTCTTTTTAACCGACTTACAAAAAAAGGAGGAGGTTCTCAATTCGACCGTATATATATATATTTTAATGTCTGTTCGTGGATTTTTTGTAAGTAAAACTGACTCGTATGCCATGACAGCAAACGGTGTGACGCTGTCATGCCATCATACCCCTTCTACGCCAGCGCTTTCGTATACTTTGTTGTTTCTCTGTGTGAGCTTGTATGTTTCTTTATTTTACCCCATATTTTTTTTTTTTATGACATTCAGTGACAAACGAGCAGACAGACCACCTGATGGAAAGCAGCACCTATCGCCCATAACACCTACGGTTCATGCATTTAGGTTTTAAGTAACAAAAATGCAGAACCACAGGTGCGTTGTCACTGTGAGGACTAAGATGATATGCCTCTCGCCTGTAATTGCGCTGGCTACCTTATCCTTCATACCGGAACACAACAATGCAATCATTGTTGCTTGGCGGCAGAAATAGATAAGGGGGTGGTACCCATCCAGTCGGACTCCTCAGGCTTGACAGAGTCCTACCACCGGTAAATTTTTTTTTCGTTTCGTTATAGGTTTTTACTAATTATGAATTCTAATATTAACATAGATGTTTTACACATCTGTGGGGTGTCCCGTGATGGTCAACTTTTTTTTACTACTGTTTTTAGTGCGCATTTGTATCGACTGAAGTAGACAAATTGGCATGGGTTTTAAATTAAGGAAAAAGTGTACAAATTGGTGTTATGGAGATGTTAATTTAAATGTTTATTTTTTATATAAATGACATGTATCTCATTTTAAAATGTAATTTTGGTGTTTGTATGTTTTCGGAAATCCTGCAATGTATGGGGTGTGTAATCTTTGATATATATTTTTAATCGAGTTTTTTTATAAATCGATAGTAATCGGCGGATACAGTTGATATTTTTTTACTGTTTAATCGATTGAAAGTGAAACGCTATAGGCAAGTAAAGATTAAATTAATCGTTCTTTATTTTATTAGATCAAATTATTATTTTTTACGCTTAAGTCTATTTGTAATCTTGATTTTTCCCAAAATTCATTTTTTTTTTAATTTCCAATGTCCATTAAAAGGGTTCAACATTTTTTCATGGCCTTTTTTCTTATTTTTCTATACATACATTTGTATGAATGATATTTAGTCAATCCACAGTTACTAATTTAGTTTGACCTTACCCTAACATTAAGAGGTATCGGGTGGGTTAAAGCATAAAATATACATTATAAGTAATATAAAAATCAATTGCACTAAAAGTATATTTTACAATTATCACTAATCATGCTGTTATTGTCATGTTTTCATAGAAATGACTGCGGTAATATTGATATTTCTTTTTTTTTTTATTTTAAATCAACGACTACGGATTCAATAACGTAATGAAACTAAAAAACCATGTAGACGGAGTCCGCCAATAAATGTTAGTCGAAAATATTCGCGTGATTCGATGTTTATGCAATTTTTCCCGATATTGCCATACACATTGTGAATTTTTTTTATTAAAAAATTTGGAAAATTTTAATCGTTAATTGGGGAAAAAATTTGAATAACTAAAAATGCTATATTTTTTTGTATTATTTTAAGCATTGGTTCTCTTCTCCTTGAAAGAGAAATAGTGTAAAATTAGCTTATTTTACTCTTTATTATAATAAAATCCATTGGTAATTTATATTTATTTACTTATCACAGTAATGAGTGTTCTATAAATAATTGTATACTGTTTTAAAACACTATGGTTTCATATTTATTTCTATGACACTTAGTTCTATCTTATGCTATATCAGAGATTTTTCTATGGTAACTCATAAGTTTCTGTTAAAATAATCAAGACCTCACAGGGAATGCCTGTAAAATATAAAATACAGAAAAAAAAAAAAATTTACCATTTTGTTCGTTCAAAAAAATTGCCGTTTAATTCATTTTTCAAAAATAACGAAAATTTACTTCAATCAACATAATGTAGATATTATACGGGCAGTCCCTACTCCCTCATGAAATTGTAATGTTTGTATAGAAGTGTACAATTGTACAGATTATTTATTTTGTATGAGAGATGGATTGATACAAATGTATTGTAAAATAAAATGTACCGTGTTGGCTATGTTTTTGTAACATAAATATACTAAATATGATAATATTAGCTCGATGTGGGAACTCTAAAATAATATCTAATGGGATTTTGTGTACTGGCAAGCTGTCAGGCGGTGACTCTCGATTCGGACTCAGCTTGTAATTGTTGCCAGCACTTAATAATAAATATTTTACTAGTTTTTACTATTTTTCACTTGCTTGGTATATCGGGATGATTAAGCGGGTATGCTTATCCAATCATTGTAACAAACAGACAAAGTTACCTTCACATTACAGATTGGCTAATGCTAATTTAATTCAATTAAATTATATTAATATACATTTTTTTTTGGATATTTTATAATATTTTTGGCATAGTCTTTGTTATAAGCGCCTTTTTAAAACTACAGTAAATTGTCCTCTAATATATTAAATTATATTTGTTATGATCACTATTTCCGTGAATACTGCATGATATTTATCGGTACATTAGAACTACTGGAAAACAAAATGTTTGTATTTTACAAAACATACACTATATCTTGTAAGTAACATAAGATACACTATACATATTTTGTAAGTAAATTCCTCTTAAGCAAACGTGCAACTGTTACTGAAATTCGGTAATACATTGTAATATCTCCTATATAGATAGTTTTAGTAAGACGGGACGCCGTGACCGAAGTCGGTCAGGAGGATATTAGGTACTAAAATAGAATATAGACCAGTTCGAGACCGTATCGAGAGTGAACCGTGCATATGTATTTTAACAAATAATATCTTTTGTTAAGAAAAACGGTATGTGACTATATCATAGGCGTAAGGAATGTTTCTGAATATAGAAAAATATTTTTGCATTTAAGAAGTATATGAGTGTATGGTGTGGTATGGTGTGGTATGGTATGGTATGGTATGGTATGGTATGGTGAATCGGGCTTGTTTCCGCAACTCGACGTCTTTGCGCCTATTTTGCGTGTATATGAGTGTAATTGAATGTTCTATTGTTAAGATTGTGATTAAATAAATATGCCTGAGGAAATAACGTGATTTTTCGAGAAACTAAATTTCTGTTGTTTTTGTCTTTGTTTTTGTTCTACCTGACAAATAATACTTTCTTAATTTTACGCGAGTATTTGTCATTTTAAATAGTTTTTTATCTTTCCGGATTTTTGCCGACGTTTAATTTGTTTGTATTTTTAACCGACTTCGAAAATTTCGAGGTTCCAATTCGACTATATTTATATTTTTTGTAATCATTGTATAATTTTGTGGTTAGTCACTGTCTGTAATAACTATATGATCTTTGAGACGTTTGATATGTCAGTCTCTCCCGTGACCATGATTGCTGTAAATTCGAAACGTCGGGAACCAAAAATTAAAATAAATCCGTCAAAAAATCCGAAAAGATTTATTTAAAAATTTACAAAGTTTTATACTAACATTGAACCTTTAAAAAGTTATTTATTTATTTAGAATAAAAATATTTGTGTACTGAGATTATTTTATTAGACTTAATTGAAAAAAGATAATTTGTATTGGACAGTCAATAAAGTAGCAACACTGATGAGTCAAGATATTATGTCGCTGTGATGTACTCTATGCAATCGAAATGAAAATAAATATTTTTTAGTTACAAACACTAGGGGCCGGTATGTTTGCTGAGTGTGACAAGATGGGGAGGATGGGGGGAGGGGGCCAAAAAAGCTAATTTATGCTTGACGTACATATGTATTTTTTATATATTACATTTTTTCTCCAACAATGTATTAGACAGAGGAATTAATTTTTGTTGATATAAAGAGTAAAATCGAGTAGTTCCTGATAATTTTTAATGATACTTACCATATTATAATATGTTGTTCTATATTTAACTTGTGATGGCATTGAAGGAGACAAGGATTTTTGTGTGCGTGTTCACTTTGTGTATGATGTTATTTTAAAACTAAACACAGGCAACAACATCGTATTTATTTAAGAACCCTTATTTTATAAATTCTTTTCTTTCATTTTAATATTATCTTCAATAATTGGTTGATTTATTAAAAAAAAGTAATGTAAATAAAATGTAAAAGATAATTTTCGATTATTTTTCCAGACGACGCTATCGCTTATATTGGAATATTTGGTCGAATGTTTTGTTTGTATAATTTAAAATAAATATGAATCTGATGAATAAAGTTCATTTAAAATGAAAATATTTTTTTTTATTTTTTTTCCACAAACATTTGTTTACAAAAAATATTAAAAGCAACTAAGATTTGGATATTCAGTTTTAAAATATTGAAGATTAGTAACTAATCATTAGCGTCCGGCAGTTCAGCCGGGCGCGAAGCCAAGAAACTCACAGGGAGGTGGTCCATTTCGGTGGGCGGTGTACCGTGCGAGTTGCTCCTGGTACTTCTCTGATAGTAGAGTGGACTGTGGAGCCACCCCATGGTTGTTGTGGTCTACTTCGGCAGACCTGCCGTCGGGGCGTCGTAGTTGAGTGCGTAAGCGATCCTGCGACGCACCATTAAGACGGGGGAAGTTTTGTTAGGATTTGGTGGGTAGTACTGGCTTTTCTAGCCGGTAAAACCCATATAACCAACATTAAAAAAAAGGCGGTTCTGGGTATGGTTTATATAGAAAAAAATAATTAATGCAAAATTAATAGGTATACTAAATGTTGAATAGTCTTATGATCCCTACATGAAATGGGATCGATTGACATAAAAAAATTTTTTTTGGTATTTCATCATTTTTCTCGCTGACTGTACATTTTTTTTTCAAAATTTTTATTTTTTTAAAAGTTTAGAATATCTCAAAAAGATATGGATGGTTTCCTAGGAACGTTTTTCTGTAACTGTTAACGTACCTGCCCTTACTGTCCCGTCTTAAAAATCCACCCTGTATAGATCATTATATAAATCCATAAGAGTACTGTGTACTTCACGTATAATTCTATAGGTATTGATAATAAAACTAAAAAAGTTAAATAATAATAAAAATAATTTATTTAAACTATCACACACAGTGAATAACAAAATGATTCAAAATTAAAAGCTAAACAATATGTATTATATATCTGTGGAATGCAAATTTCATAATTTATAACACAAAATATAACTATTTATTTATTATGCCTAAAGGAAATATTTTACAATACTATTTAATATCACAATGGATACCGTACGCGAAATGTATGTAGAAGGCAGCATTATTGTCCCCCTAGTGTATTATTCCTGAAGATAGTGGGATCAAAACATTCATTTGTTTCATTCATACACAGAATATTTATAAAAAATGGAAAAAATAATAAAATATGGATTTCAACCAGTTATCGATAATATTACACATGGGCAGAATAGTGATAGAGGTAAAAAAATATTCAAGTCCAACCATGTTTATGGTGTAATAGAAAAAAGTAATAAAAGTGAAACTGTCTTAACCGCAAAAGTTGTACCACAAACGTGTGTCAAATGTATATGATGTGAAAATTATGATATATATATAAAAAAATACTTTAAAAATACTTACAATTAGTATAATCAAATTAAAAAACAACAATTTTTTCTTGACGTCGACATTATTGAATAATGATCCCAATAGATTCAGGTGTTTGCCGCTAGTTGGCGTAAGTTGCCCGCTAGATGCACGGTCCCTATATAATATTATTTTATTTTTTTCTATTTCATAAATCATAATTTTTTACTATTTGGTACTTTATTCGTTTTAATAAACTAAAAATAAAAAAACAGGTGTCAAGGGACACCCGGATGGAACGAAGTTCCTTTCGATTAAGAAACACTGTCAGGATTCATTATTATTATTATTATTTATTATTTATTATGTACAAAAAACCTGTATACACTCAACAAAAATAATCGTCGCGACACCACACTGTTCAATGCGAAATAGAAATGAAAATATCTGGCTTGCTTTCTATAAGAGAGAGAGAGAGAGAGAGAGACAGACAGAGAAACACGCGCACGCCGCGATTTTTTTCCGTCTAGCCCCCTTTCACAACGCGCGATAAGGAACTTCGTTCCAAAATAAAACAAATATCACTCAGTAACGTTGAATAAATAATTATTTATTTCATTATTATAGATTTTTTTCTTATAGTGAAATCGTTGCCACCATCATTGCTGAGTGAGATACTAGATTGTTACATCTTATAATATTAAATGAGTATTTCTTGTATGAACATATTTATTTCGTGTTTTTCGAAAACGACTCTAACGATTTGGATGAAATTTTTATTATTTAATTTTTGGTTTCCAAAAAATCAAAATAAATCCGCGAAATAATCCGAAAAGATAGTTTTATTTAAAATTATGTAAGATCTTGTGAATATTAAGTAACTTTGTATTTGGATAAATTTATTATTATTAGCGGCTCATCCTCGCTTCGCTCAAGTTCGTCCCTAGGTACGTTTTGATGCTTAGTATGGGATAGACAGATTATATACTATATAAGTAGGTATGATGAGGTGTTGTGGGTTGTATTACAACGTGTTTTCCCGTGGGAATGAGATAATTTCCCGCTGTAAAAAGTAGCCTATGTCACTCTCCAGTCCTCCAACAACGTCCACACACACTTTCACATTTATAATATTAAGTATGGATATGGATTATTAGTAAGAAAGACACCAAAGCTGGTTAAAAACTGGAACGTGCCTCGCCGCGAGCGCGCCGGTCACGGGGCGTCGCGGGCGTCGGCGCAGAGCGGGTCCCAGTGCGCGGGGCACTGCAGGAAGTACTTGTCGGCGGCGGCGCGGAAGCGGCGGCGGTACTGCTCGGGCGACACCACGGTGGGCTGCCCCGACCCCAGGTTCTTCTTCACCAGGTGCTCCAGCTTCTTGTCCCACGTGAACGTGCGGATGTAGTCTGCCGACGAACAGTTATATAGATAGTGCCATAGAACTAAACAATGAAATAGTGGACTGTATATAAATTACGTAAAATCAAATCAGAATCAAATTGAGCGTATAATAGGAGTGTCCGAATATGAATATATATATATATATATACATATACTTATGGAATACAAATATCTATTTAATGCTATAGATAGTTAATTGTGCTACAAACCGTATTATGCCATTATAGAAAAGGACACATACAATAGTATACTGTAAAAAGCACAAACTCGTAAAAAACGGAGTAACAGTGTTATGCTTTTCAGGTATAGATTTGTCGTCGTTTCGGTGCTTATTTGTCCTTTGTCTACCATTAGTTTCGGCCTCTGAATAATAATGGCTGTTTCAATAAGATTTTCCAAATAATATTAAATGTATAGATTCGACTCAGTTAAAATATTAATATTTGTATAGAGAAATAAAAATGTACTGTGAAGTATAGCGAGTAATTAATATTTGTTTTAACAAATAAGCCTCGAGTCGACGGTGTCGACCATGCGTGTGCGTGTGTGTGCGTGTGTGTGTGCGTGTGAGTCACCGATGATGCCGAAGACGAGCGTGTCGCTGTGCACGCCCAGCAGCAGCGAGTAGTCCATGACGCCGTTGTCGGCCAGGAAGCGCGTGTCGCGCGCCACGCCCGCGCGCAGCGCCGCGCCGCCCGCGCCGCGCACCGCCAGCTGCCGCTCCCACCGCGCTGCGCACACACACCATCACACCATCACACCATCACCCCCACCGTCTATCATTGTGTCATCTTATCTTCTAAATTCACATTCAAAATATTAAGAGTTGTATGAGGGTGTACACGCGCAAGATGTAAAACTTCTGTAGGTTATCGATACTCTTTATAAATTCTATTTATGTTTTTAATAATTAGGATAGGTGAGATACTAAAAATAACGCATATTGGGCATATTACAATCATATATTTATAGCGCCATGGCAACGAACGTACGTACAAGTTTCCGTAACGCATTCACCAGCTTACCCCCCAAGTCAAGCGTGCGTAGAGAAGTTTTACTTCATAAACACACATACACACGCACGCACGCACACACACACGCCTATATGTACGTCACACAACATCACTTACTGTCACTTATTGTGTAATCACTCATCACGCACACACACACACATACACGCACCATCACATTCACTGTCACTCAGTGTGTAAACTTATCTCACAAAGTCGATTACATGTACACTAATATTATAAAGAGATAAAGTTCATAAGTTTGTGATGTTGTAGGGGATAATTTTTGGATATACTGAATCGATTTAGATGAAATTCGATAAGAAGATAGTTTGAGACACTGGGAAAGACATACGATATATATCATTACTGAAAATTTGAGAAAAATATATTTGAATAAAATAAAAATTTCAATTTGTCAAAATAAAAAAAAAAAGGAAAGAAAATCGTTTGACAAACAGAGGAGAAAAAGGTACTGAACTGTTTTGTCTTTGCCTATTTATATATAGATATAAGTATATGTATTTGTGTGCCTGTGCGTATATGTATGTGTGTGTGTGTGTATACTAACACTTGAGCATGTGGTCGTCGAGCAGCACGGTGTCCGGGTGCGAGTGCGGCGCGGCGGCGGGCGCGCGCCGGCTCAGCCCCTTGAGGTCGTAGCGCAGGGCTCCGCCCGCCGGCGCGCCGTACCACACGTGCTCCGTCACCAGCACGCCGCTGCCCGCGCCGCCCACGCTGAACACGCCCAGGATACGCGCTGCGGGGACACACAGACAGACACCTCACTCTATGTGTAGGGATGGACTTAACTTCAATACGACAGGGATCAGGCCATAGCCCACCACGCTGGCCAAGTGCGAGTGGACTGAGCGTGTCCTTCGAAAAGTGCTAGGTTCTCTCAGACATGCAAGATTCCTCGCAACGTTTTTCGTTATGACGTAAGACAAGTGGTAAACACTTTGGAAATGATTCGTACATGAAAATATAAGAGGTGCAAGACCCGGAATTTGAACCCGCATCACTTGGTTTTTTTCCTAAGCAAGCTGCCACTGGGCTACCACCACATTTTTTACACCTGACCTTCACTGTCAATCGTGTGCACATCACTAACATATATACGTGTTACATTTTTCAAATATCATCGAACTTTTATTGCATATGCGAAGTTTGTATATATACATAACGGCACTTTGGCTCAGTTTGTAGTGACCCTACTTTCTGCGTCAGCGGTCGCGGGTTCGAGTCCCGCGGAGGGCGATTCATTTGTGTGATAAGCACGAATGTTTGTACTCCAGTCATGGGTGTTTATATTTATAATATGTATGTATTTAAAGTTATATATGTGTAGTGTATCAACTATCTGGTATCCATAACACAGGCTTTGTAGCTTACCATGGAACTAGGTGGTACTGTGTGTTAATGTCCCAGCATATTTATTATTTATTTATTATACCTATACAGATGTGGCTATTTATGTAACGGCTATATAAATTTGGATCAAATTTAATACACTTATATGACTATAACGTTAACATATAAGCTATATAAAACAGCTAAAAACGCTCTCGAGACAAACGAGAATATCTACTTTATTTAAAAAATAAGAATAAACTTCATCCAATACCATACGTGCCACAAAACCCCTTTTACTTTGTATAGTATTGACAAAAAAATATTTAAAATATTTAAATAGTATATAATATTACCGAGCAAACTCGGCAGCTTCTTCTGGCGGCAGTTGGTGACGTAGTTGAAGTAGTGCGGCGCGAACTCCAGGAACTGCTGCCACTCCGGCTTCGTCATCTCCTTCAGCACGTACCTATCGTCTGCACAGTATACAGAAAAAAAATCAATTTTATTTGTTACACGCACTATTTACAGACATACATATATATATATGTATATATATATATATATATATATATATATATATATATATATATATATATATATTCTTCCGTCTTGGCAAAGGGTAGGATTAGAGGAGTAAAAAAAAATGTAATAATAGCTTCAATTTTTAACTGAATTATTAGCGCACCAAATGCAGGTATTTTTCTTTCCCAACCATCTTTTGAAAAATTTTCACCACAATCTTTTTACAAACATAAATTAGAAACATATATTTAACGATTTCTTATAACACAGACACGGGATATAGCAAGTAATAAAGGAGTAAAACCAAGAAATACCCTTAGTCTTGCAGAAGGTGCTCCCGGACTTGCCGCCGCGCGCCGCCCACGGCACGCAGTGCGCCAGCGACCTGATGAAGCCCTCCTCCACCTCGCACAGGGCTCTACCTGCTGTTGTACCATGTTCTGGTATTAAATTATACATTGTCACTATAATTGTTCACACGTGTTGAATTTAGATATTTCCATATAAATCTATACAGATAAATAAAATTGAAGTGTATGTTTGTAATGTCAAAATGACAGCTTTATAAATATAATACTAAATGCACATAATATAGAAAAACACAATTTTTTTAATTTTTATCTGTCTGTCTGTCTGTTTGTTCCGGCTAATCTCTAAAACGGGAAATTTTAACGGGACTTTCACTGGCAAATAGATGATATTATAAGGAGTAACTTAGGCTACTTTTATTTTAGAAAAAGAATAAGGGTTTCGCTCAAAAAAATTAAAAACTAGGGACGCACCCGAGCGAAGCGAGGGTAAGTCGCTAGTTAATAAATAAAAATGGCCTTTTTTTATCTGACTAATTCATATAAACACTTAACACCGATTCATATAACTTAATAACTATTGAGCATATTTTAACATTTATTATAAAAAACATTTTTTTTAACTTTTGCTAAAAGTTTATAATATTTATTGTTATTATTTTTAATATCACCCTTTTTTGCTTTTGATAGATATTTTTAAGGTATCCTATCAACAACTGGGTCATGTTGCCTTGCGACATATGCCTCCTCCAATTCTCTCCATGTATCTCTTTCTTTCTCTAGATATTGTATATAATACACATAATAAACAAATTTGTATTCAGTATTAAAGTCGATCAAACATAGAATTAATATAAACCTAATAAATATGTAAATAAAAATTATTTAGTTTTTGTAATTAAATTAATTATTCAAAGACCATTTTCGCACAGAGAGACCAACGTACATACAGAACAAACAGATGTACAGGACAAAGTGAATTAATTAGCAAAAAATCATATATAACATAGTTTAAATATTAATATTTATCTATACTGCTATTATAAAAGTAAAAAAAAAAAATGTTATTCTTTTTATGTTTGTTTGCTTGTAATGGTCAAACTAAAAATCCGCTGAACCGATTTAGATGAAATTGGGTATGAAAATAGAATGAGATCCTGGGAAGGACATAGGATAGTTTTTATTAATAAAAGTCGCTAGTATCTATACTGATATTATAAAGAGGCAGAGTTTGTTTATTTGTTTGTTTGTTTGAACGCGCTAATCTCAGGAACTATTAACCCGATTCGAAAAATTCTTTTTCCCTAAGATAGCCCGTTTATCGAGGAAGGCTATAGATTATAGGCTATATATCATATGATATATAGTCTGTCTATTCAGTACTAACCGTTAAAACGTATAGGGATTAACCTAGAGATGAACTCGAGTGAAGCCAGGGTGATTCGCTTGTCTATACAGATAAATAAAATTGGAGTGTCTGTTTGTAATATTAGAATAACCGCTTTTTACTAAATGCATATGGATGTATACACGGTACATATACCAAAACAACATTTTTTACAATTTTTGTCTGTCTGTTTGTTTGTTCCGGTTAATCTCCGAAACGGCTGGACCGATTTTGACGGGACTTTCACTGGCATATAGCTGATGTTATAGGGAGAGTAACTTAGGTTGCTTTTATTTTAGAAAAAGAATTAGGGTTCCGCGAAAAAACATTAAAATCCATGAAATTATGAACAAAATCCGCGTACGGCCTACACACCCGAGCAAAACGAGGGTAAATCGCTATATAATTTAAATGAATATCTTAGGAGTAGCAAGCTACTGTTTATGTATACCTAAACATAGCTAACCGTGAAACGCACCTAGGGACGAACGCGAGCGAAGCGAGCGTGAGTCGCTAGTTATGAATGAAAGTAAGAGAGTGTCAGTGTGCACGCACCGTCCTTGTCCCGGGCGTCGTCGCCGCGCTCGAGCGGCGCCAGCAGCATGCGGCGCAGGCGGTGGAACTGCGCCGCGTAGTACACGCGGCACACCAGCCCGTCCTGGACACACCACCAACGAGGATTTCTTTGAACTTATAATTCTTTTGGCACGTTTGGAAAAAAATATGTACGATGCGCGCGCACACCGACAGCCAAAAAGCGACATCATGTCGCTTTTTGGCTGTCGGTGTGTTTAGTTTTAGCTTAAGTTAGCTGCATTCCTTTTACAAACAGAGAGTTGTGACATACGGGATGAAATCTTTAGCTATTTATGTTCTGTTACGCCAAAGAAGCATAACTCCTTACGTGCGTACTTACTTATGTACTTACACACAATTTTTTTTTCATTAGGACCACAAACGGATTTACAATGCTATGTATTACAAATGTATATTTTAACTTAACGGATATTATCGTAAAGCCAACATCTATGGTCATGATTTACATGAATAAAAATAGGAATTTATTTGGCGTGTACAAATCTTGTTACATTTGTAAACTTGCTGAATTTCATTTCAGTTGAATTCAACAAGTAAAAATCTGGAATGAAGGACCACAAAAAACCCAAAGGCATAACACTTTAATTTTGGATTAACAAATATGAAAAATAATCCTCCTTCTATACAATTTAAATGAACAAAACTTATATTTATATCTACATATATACCCATACAGTAGGCCATCTCTCTTTGATTTTAGCGAAAATGTTGCCAAATACTAATTTTCGTGGCAAACGGTTTCAAAGTAGCACGGTAGTGCCATATCGTGGCTAATTACATTTATCTTCAACAACTTTAAAGCTATTTCCCAAAAGTCATAAAATCAAGTATGACAGGGAGCTCCTCCTTGACGTCTCACCTCTTACATCTCGCACATCTAATCACCTTCGTTTGACGACTGTGTGAATTAGTAGATTGTTTATGGATTTTTTTTTGGTTGCTACCGTAGCCAAAAACAGATAGGAAAAAATGGATACACTATAATTGTCCGTCTGTCCGATTGACCTCAAACACTATTATTACTACACAGCTCAAATTTAGTAAGTATATATTATGAGAAAAATGCTTCGAAAGTAATAATTTAGATAGATTTTTCTAGATTTAGATAAAAACAATGTACCTTCAACAAAACCTCGATATGATCATTGCTCTTCGCCTTCGCCTTGTCACCGTCAGTTTTGTCTTTGACAGAGTTACTGTTTTCACCGTCGTCGAACTCGATTTGGCTTCTGAAATATTTGATTGATTAATTAACTTATGGCACCAATACAATCCAATACTCTTGATAATGGCTTCAAAGCGTGACAGACGGATAGATACTTTATTATAGTATAGATAGTATTATAATAATTTATAGATCAGTAATAGTTTATGACAGTGGTAGCCCAGTGGTAACGCGCTCGCTTGGGAAACCGAGTGGAGCGGGTTCAAATCCCGGGACTCGCACCTCTGATATTTTCATGTGCGAATCATTTTCTAACTTGATTACCACTTGCCTTACGGTGAAGGAAAACATCGTGAGGAAACCTGCATGTCTGAGAGAACCTAGCAAGT
The DNA here is from genome assembly GCA_033884665.1 of Argynnis bischoffii washingtonia. Taxonomy (NCBI): domain Eukaryota; kingdom Metazoa; phylum Arthropoda; class Insecta; order Lepidoptera; family Nymphalidae; genus Argynnis; species Argynnis bischoffii. Next base: position 2,102,805 of record CM066619.1, on the reverse strand, counting down.
TTTCGAAAGACATGTGAAGTCCGCCAATCCGCACTTGGCCAGCGTGGTGGACTATGGCCTGATCCCCCGAGTATTGAAGGGAGACCCGTGCCCAGCAGTGGGACGTTAAAAAAAGCTGAATACAATAATTTATAGACAGAAGACGGCCGGCGCTAGAAGCGATCTCTTCTTGGCAACCTTTATTGAGAACAGATTACTTCGCCAATATCCCGTATACAAGAATGACCTATATTATAAACCTAAGTGTATTACTTTTTTACGTTTAAAAAATAACTAATTTAAGTAATATTTGAGATGAAAATTGTTAAGTTGAAAAAATTGTTAAGCTGTTATATTATCTTTCCAAATAAAATAAGGATTGGTTGTTTGTATAACTAAGCACTAAGTCAACGACTTTTTAACTTTAACTGTCCGTTAAAACTATTATAACTGATAATTCTGATCGAGAAAAATTAATAAAATCTAACAAAGTGTGGTGAAATTGACCTCAAAGTTTAGGGACGAATGGTCCCTTTTGCACGTACACTATCTGGTCCCCATACGATGTCCCCATGACCGGTCATCTTAGTAAATCAATAATATTTATGCTTAGAAATTAAAAAATAAAGTTAGTTGTAACCGTCCTTTGGGACAAGAATTTTATTTTAATACAACCCTTCGTACGGACTAAGTAACTCTCGCATTCAGCATACAGGGGCGGATCTATATATGGGTTTTTGGGCTGCAGCTCAAGATATAACGGGTCTATTAAAAATAATGGTTAATATTGTGAATTTAAAATAAAAAAATAAGGCTATAAAAAGTTGGCCTACTAACTTTGAGATCAATTAAGGACCAACCACCATTTATCATTATAGATTTTATAAACAATAACAAAATTGCTTTTCAGGCCTCCAAGAAATGTTAACCCAGGGCCTCCCAAATTACAGGGTCCACCCCTGCACAAATAGAGTCTATTATTGAAGAAAAACTTCTCTACGCACGCTTGACTTAGGGGGTAAGCTGGTGAATGCGTTACGGAAACATGTACGTACGTTTGTTGCCATGGTAACCGTTGTTGTTGTCTGACAAATGATATATAATATTATATTCTTTCCTTAAATGATATTCTATAAATGTATGATTGTAATATGCCTAATATGCGTTATTTTTAGTATCTCATCTATCCTAATAATTTAAAACATAAATTGAATTTCATAAAGCGTATCGACAACCTACAGAAGTTTTACTTCTTGCGCGTGTACACATTCATACACGCAATCTTAATTTTTTATTATATATGATAGGCAACGAAGCGTGCGGCAGCGTGCAGTACTCACGCCACGCGCAGCTGCAGCGTGCGCGCGTAGGTGACGGAGGCCAGCGCGGCCGCGATCACGGACCCGATCTCGCCCGCCTTCACCACCACCGGCACCAGCCCGCTCGTTATTATCATGCCCTCCTGCGAATATACATACATACAACAATACTCTGTTACGTTTACGCAAATATTTCATATCAGTATTAATATTGTTAATGTAAAAGTTTGTGAGTATGTTTCTTACTCTTTCACGCCAGAACGGCTGAAAGGATCTGGATGAAATTTTGGCACAGAGATAGATTATAGTCTGGAATAGCACATAGGCTCATCCCGGAAAAATGTACGGTTCTCGTGGTATAGGCTTGTTTTTGTTTTCCTAGAGGCGAACCCGAGCGAAGCAAAGGTGGGCCGCTAGTTTTAAAAAAAACTATTTTTTCGGATTATTTTGCTGTGAAGCATTCAAAACGTCAAAAATCAAAAATCAAAATAAATCCGCGAAAAAACCTGAAATGACAGTTTTATTTAAAACTAGCGACTCACCCTCGCTTCGCTCAGGTTCTTCGCTAAGTACGTTATAACACTTAATATGTAATATATTTTTGTTTTCATTTCATTTTTTGTAATTTTTCCCAATTTTTTATAGTTATTCTGCTATTCGGGGTGAAAACAAATCCAACAAAACAAAAATCATAAAAATCGGTCCAGCGGTTCTCGAGTTATAAGTGTTATAACGAACCCGACTTTTATTTTATATATATAGATATACATACTTGTATATTAGTGCCTGCTTCATGTCTCAGATCGGGTGGAAAAAACGCAGCTACTTGTTTAATTTGTGTGGTTACATTGAAGTTTAGAGGAAGTTCTCACCAGAGATTCGAACCTAGTATCTCATAATTTTAGCCGTTTAAAGTAGCTACTATGAAGCTCTTGGCACAATTGTCATTATATCACCCTCAAGTGACCTAAATTGGACATAGTTATGCAAAATAGATCCAACCACAAAAACTTACTTTTGAAAAAATAGGAGTTTTGGTAAAATTTGTATATCAAAATAACAAGACCATGGTATTTTTTTTGAAATTCCTCTTAAATATTGAATATTTTATCTACTTCCTGTATATAAGTTGATATGTAGGTGCCATTTATGACAGTACCTCACAAAACGTCCAATTATAATGTGGCCGTATCTTCGTAACAAGTAATGTAACTCAGTATAATTTCTTAAACACTTAACGTTAAAAAACATAACCGCAATACTAAATTACAATGCAATATTTTAAAAACAAACCTGATTTGAAGGTTGATTGTTAGAAAGGAGTTGCGACAAGATTTGCTTCACCGTTTTCTTATCACCTTTTTCCTCGTCCTCTTCGGTTCCTGAAAAAGTTTTGACATACATTGTTAGTTCACTTCTTAGATTATGTAAATCGACGTCATCACTTCATTATTATAAAACAAAGTTCAACCGCTACGTCTGTTTGTCTGTCTGAATGCGACAAATTCAAAAACTAGTGAACGGATTTTCATACGGTTTTCACCAATAGATGGAGTAATTCATGAGGAAAGTTTAAATGTATAATTTACTAAGGTTTAGTGTAAATTCGTTGAAATATGACGATGATTGTTGAAGATGGAAAAAAACATGGCGCCTGGGAGCTTTACTGACCATCCAATAGAGTTATATTTTTCTTTCATATAGAGTTTATATTTCTATTCACAAATTGAGATTGAAGTTGTCTGTATTCAGCCCTTTTTAACGTCCCACTGCTGGGCACGGGACTTCCTTCGATACGAGGGGGATCAGGCCATAGTCCACCACGCTGGCCAAGTGCGGATTGGCGGACTTCACATGTCTTTCGAAAACTTGCTAGATTCTCTCAGACATCAGGTTTCCTCACGATGTTTTCCTTCACCGTAAAGCAAGCAAGCAAGTGGTAATCATGTCAGAAAATGATTCGGACATGAAAATATCAGAGGCGCGAGACCCGGGATTTGAACCCGCTTCACTCGGTTTCCCAAGCGAGCGCGTTACCACTGGGCTACCGCTGTCTATGAAAATATATTGTTTTAAATCATCGATCATAAAAATACTAGATACACAATCAGCGACAAAAAATGTCCTCACTGAATGAGCGCTGATTTAAACATTTGTGTGCTCTTTTAATTATTTTTTTTGTAAAAACAACTTTAAGCACTGCATTTAAGGTTCAATTTACATTGTTGTATATTTATTTCAACTAGAATAATTACCTAAACACAATTGGTGACAGTTTTAAGAGATCTTTTGCATGAGATTATATTTTTAAATAGATAAATAAGTTTAAATGAAAAATCATAAGATATAGCCTCAATTAGATTCCCAACAGCTAATACAATACAATAATGGCAGGACTAATTTATTGCACTTTTGTTTTATTTACACTGTGGAATAAAATCTACATATTAAAATTTCCAAACACTTACCCGCGTGTTCTTTCTCGGTCTCCTTCAAAAGACTTTCTGAAAAGCAGTAATTAAAAATAATTAATATTACTAAACACAATTGATTCTTTTAAGAAATTTACGGATAAATCGATTTCATATTCACCTCCAGCATCACTGTTCGTAACATCAGCCACTTCTTCGGCTTCAGTCTTATCGTCCGCTGCAAAGTAGAATAATATTGGTCTTCATAATACTATTAAATTAATAGCAACACTAAATAATATTATATTATCTATACAGATAAATAAAATTGGAGTGTCTGTTCGTAATATTAAAATAACCGCTTTTTACTAAATACATATGGATGTATACACGGTACATATACCAAAACAACATTTTTTTACACTTTTTGTCTGTTTGTCTGTCTGTTTGTTCCGGCTAATCTCTGAAACGGCTGAACCGATTTTGACGGAACTTTTACTGGCAGATAGCTGATGTTATAGGGAGTAACTAAGGCTACCTTTATTTTAGAAAAAGAATTAGGGTTCCGCGAAAAAAAATTAAAACCCATGAAATTGTGAACAAAATCCGCGTACAGCGTACGCACCCCAGCAAAACGAGGGTAAATCGCTATATAATTTAAATGAATATCTTAGGAGTAGCAAGCTACTATTTATGTATACCTAAACATAGCTAACCGTGAAAACGCACCTAGGGACGAACGCGAGCGAAGCGAGCGTGAGTCGCTAGTTAATTAATAAAGTAAATAAAAATTATAATAGTAACAGCTAAAATTAAATAAATAATATTTAATTATAATACTTATTAAAATTAAAAAAAAAATGTTAAGCCGCAACTTCTGCTAGTCCCATAATAAAGGTTAAAGAATGGATGATTAAAGAATGAAAATAATTAATTAAAGTAACATGTATTAAGGCAGCACACACTCACACGTGGCGTCAGGCGCGGGGCGGTGGCGGTGCGCCTCGGCACTGTCGCGGAGCATCTTCTCCCCGTTGATGATGGCGTCGTGCACACTCCACAGTTTTCTTACACGCTCTTTAAAAAAAAGCGTTTAAACTAAAATTATTAATGAAGTTGGTGTCACTCCATTTTGATTTGTAACCTTATGAATTGCTAAATCAACTTGATATAGAGTTTTTAGTAAATATCAAAATGTATTTGATTTAAACGATACGTTTGGCTCAGTTTGTAAAGATTCTACTTGCTGTGCCAGTGGTCGCAGGTTCGAGTACCGCTGAGGACGTTCGTGCTCATCGCACAAATGAATGCACATTTGTGTGATGAGAACGAATGTTTGTACTCCAGTCATGGATGTTTATATTTATAATATGTATGTATTTAAAGTTATATATACATATGTAGTGCATGAACTATCTGGTATTCATAACACAAGTCTCGTATCTTACCATGGAACTCGATGCTGTATGTCGCAACATTTTATTTATTTATTTATTATTAAAATGATTTTTGCAAATGCATACGTACGTAACACACGTACGTAAATAATAAACTTGTTTGACTGTATATAAATCGGCTCTTTAACAGAAAAAAATGACACATGTTTATATTTCAAAATTCCGCTTTAAACTAGAGTCAGGTCGCTAATATTTAAATACATTCAATAAATACACGAGTGAACGAGAACCAATTTAAAATTCCATTCAATTGGAATGAAATAACACACTTACGAGCGAATGAGTCGTTATCATGCGTGGTGAGGGCCAGGTGTATTTGCTCCATGTGTTGCTTGAAGGCGGCGTATGCTTTTTCGCCTTCGGGTTCTGTCGCATTGCTAAATGCCTCGTGACCTGGACATAAAAACAGGTTAAAAATTTTATTTTGACCGTATGTTACGCTATCGCCATTTTAAGAGCCAATGTTTTCGTTTCCTTTAAAAAAATATAAGTTAAGGTAAAGAGAGATAGAAAGAGGTCATAGGAAGTAATTGAAGAGTAATTTCTCAATTTTGGTTGATGTTGGCATTTCCAACATGTACATTTTTGTAGCTGGCAACAATTTTGTATTTAATTCTTTTTGTCACTTGCAATACTTTGCTTTTGCTGTTAAAGCCTCTTTCTGTATGGTGGTGGACATAAAATAAACGTGTGTGTGAAGTGCTCCGAGGTTTCAATAACCAGCCCCTATAGATGCAATAATTAAGTGGGAATCTTTCTCTTCTTCTTCTCCCTCTCACCCCCCGACAGTTGAGTCATCATCCTTGGAACTCAGATTGTTAAATTATCTCGAAAGTTAGGTCGCCTTTATAAGTATGTTAAATGAGTAAATTTGCTAATTTTTCGTGCTGTAACTCCTAAATCTAATTTGACAACAATTTGGAATGTAGATTATTCCAGAAAAATATTCTGTATTAATTCATACTCCAAAGAAAATATGACAAAAGAATACAAATACAAATAATTCTTAGTTGCAGACTTTTATTTTACTTTTCTAATAGACGTAAATTAAAGTGGAAATTTCAGTCAACCTTATATATATATATATATATATATATATATATATATATATACGTACATATATATGTATATATATACATATATAGATAATATATACTTATATACACATATATATACATTAAAAGAATATGAAAGTGTAAAGTGAGTCACCCCTAAGCATGAGGTCGTTGAGGTGCGCGATGAGGGTCTCGCGCATCTGCTTCGTGTCGTAGTCGATGGCGATGACGTCGGGCGGCAGCTGCACCGAGTACGTCGTCAGCTTGTTGTATCTGTTGTTGGAGAGACTCACTGACACATGTATGTATAACTTGTGCAAATAAAAAATGCCATTAAAAATGGCGATGATTATATTCATGTTATTTCAAAACTATTGCCTTTTATACTTACACTCGACGGTATAATGAAAAAATAAATTTTTTATAAAAAATATTATTAATTTTATACATCGCACATAAAACCCAATCGCAGAATTCGATTCAGTTTAATAGGTATTTTGTTAAGTATTTTTCAAACCTTGTCATCATCTCTTTTAAGTCATTTTTTTCCTAACCAAACTTGAAACTTCAGGAACCAAAAATCAAAGTCCAAAAAGATAGTTTTAATAAAAAAATGTGTAACATTAGTATATAAGTAAAGCACGAACTTGAAGCATGCGGTGGTGAGGCGGGAGACGAAGGCGTGCGCGTGCGCGTGCAGCGCGTGCGCGCACTGCGGCCGCGCGTACCGCGGCGCCGCGGCGCGCGCGCGCACGTACTGCGCCAGCGACAGCGACAGCGCGCCGCGCGACAGCCGCGCGCCGCGTGACGTCGCGCCGCAGCGCTCGCAGCGCGACCAGAACATCACCTGCCACCGCCCAAAACATCACAACTTTCCTAAACAACTTCGCTTTCATAGTGAAAACTTGTTTAAAACACCTTTGTTTTCAGCCCTTTTTAACGACCCACTGCTGGGGGTGCGCCGCCCTTCACTAAGAGGGGGATCAGGCCATAGTCCACCACGCTGGCCAAGTGCGGGTTGGCGGACTACACATGTCTTTTGAAAACTTGCTAGGTTTCCTCACGATGTTTTCCTTCACCGTAAGGCAGTGGTAGCCCAGTAACAACAACGCGGTCGCTTGGGAAACCGAGTGAAGCGTGTTCAAATCCCGGGTCTCGCGCCTCTGATATTTTCATGTGCGAATCATTTCTAACATGATTACCACTTGCATTACGGTGAAAACACCTTTATCCCATACCAAATCCTATAGCGAATCTTTCACTACTAAAACTGGGAAACTCTGGAATGAGCTCCCAATGGATATAAGAAAACAACAAATGCAATATGCAATGTTTAAACATTTTTAAAAAACGTTTCAAAAGACACTATTTATCACATTAGGATATATGTATATAGGCATTATATATAAACTAACATTATTACTGTACTACGTAATATGTTTATGGTGTATATATATATATATATAGAATTTTGTAATAAGCAATATAGAATATATAACATCTATCTATTTCTACATAGACAAAATAATATTATATACCTGTTTGCTCTGTTCCTCCTTGACCTTGTCTACACTGCTGTGCCCGATCGTGTTGCACGTTATAGTGATGCATACGTCCTCGTGAATGAACCTGTTCAAGATAAACATTTCGTTAGTAAATAACTTATGATGTAATCGATAAAGTACCTATAATCTATACTAATATTATAAAGGTGAAGAGTTTGTTTGTTTGTTTGTTTGTTTGGTTGAACGCGCTAATCTTAGGAACTATTGATCCGATTTGAAAAATTATTTTTGCATTAGATAGCCCGTTAATTGAGAAAGGCTATAGGCTATATATCATTCAGAAAAATGTACGGTTCCCGTGGGATAGATTTGTTTTTGTCTAGGGACGAACCCGAAGCGAAGCGAGGGTGAGTCGCTAGTTATCCATAAATTCAATAAATAAAAAAACAAAATTGTATCTAACAAACCTTTGAAATATTTAAAACCTTAGTATCTCCCATGACCATAATTGCTGCTGTAAAGCATTTGAAACGTCGTGAACCAAAAACCAAATTAAATCCGTGAAAAAAAACCCGAAACGATAGTTCTATTTAAAATATCAATTTATTATTATATTGTGTATTTAACTAATAATATATTTAAAAGCTAAGTGCGAGTAAAGTACACCCACTTCCTCTCATGCTGGTTCATGGGTATGTGGCAGGTGGCGGAGGGACACTTGTGGTCGCCGTTGAAGCAGTACTTCTCCAGGAACGCGCCGAGGGAGATGTCGTTGCGCCCGTACATTTCCATTGTTACAACCCTATGAACAACGAAAAGATAATCACAAAAGGCACAGACCGTCGATCAAAAAAGTACTAAATACACCATCAGTGACAAAAAATGTCCTCACCTAATGAGCGCTCATTTGAACATTTGAGCGCGCTTTTAATTTATTTTTAATTGAAGTTATAAGTGTAACTTTTGGCACGCTTGGAAAAAATAATGAGAGTAAAATTTGTAAGATGCGCGCGCACACCGACAGCCAAAAAGCGACATGATGAAATTAGCTGATAACTGTTCGTTGCCATGGTAACCGTTGTTATTGTCTGACAAATGATATGTAATATTATATTCTTTCCTTAAATGATGTTCTATAAATATATGATTGTAATGTATGTGTATTCTATAAAAATATTATTGTAAATGCCTAATAAGCGTTATTTAATTATTTTATTAATTTATCATTCCTTTTACAGAAAGTTGTGACATACGAGATGAAATCTTTGGGTATTTATGTTCTGTTACGCCAAAGAAGTATAACTTCTTACGTGCGTATATAAGTATACACACACGTTTTTTTTTGTAAATAACAATTTTAATCATTGGGTTCAATTCACATTGCCGTATATTTATTTCAACTAGAATAATTACCTAAACACAATTGGTGACAGTTTTGAGAGAAACTTTGCATGGAATTGTGTACCTAGTACTTTATCGATCGATGACACGACGAAACGTCGGGAACCAAAAATCAAAATAAATCCGTAAAAAAAATACGAAAAGACAGTTTTATTTAAAATTAAAATGACAAATATTCACTTAAATCTAAGAAAGTATTAGTTTTACGTTATTGTGCCTTTAGTTAGTACACACATGATCTAACTTACCATGGATTAACACAGAAATCAGGTACATTTGGTGATTTGCTGCTGTAGCTGTATATTAATAGGCTGAGTCTTTGATGGTTTTCTGGAGACAAAGGGTCCAGTGGCTCTGCTTCGGGCGGCTTGCTCGCTTCTTCGGATTCCACTTCCTTCACTATCGACGGGTTGTAGCTTGGACATTCAGCTGGAATATCGTTTATTTTATGATTCCTTTTTAATTGCAAGAAAACTTTATGTTCGATAGAACCAACTATGTAGTTTTTGAAAGACAAAGTCCAACATCCCTTGGCCTGCTCTCCCTCACATTTAGAGAAAGCATGTTTTCAACATGGGACATTATATTACGATTACGTTTTATTATTACTATACATCTATCTATGAACTGCTTTGGTAGTGTAGTGTACCGCTGCATATCCGAAGGTCCCGGGTTCGAGTTCCGGTTAAGATTAAACTTAGTTATTGAGTCTTTCTATTAAAACAAAACACGGTAACAACCCGGTAAGAATTCGAAATTGGGAAAATGACAGTGTTACACCCACGTACAAGATACCATGTAAAGCTAACAGTCCTGCGGCTGACCATCACCGGTCGTATCTCGTGTATGAGAGTGACAGGAATAGAGAGTGCACTTGTGTTTGCCCTATAATATCTCCTGTGCAGATGGCTAGTCTCAGTGAGAGTGGCCGGCGAGTTTGACACCGTATCTATATTATTAATATTATAAAGCTGAAGAGTTTGTTTGTTTGTTTGGTTGAACGCGCTAATCTCAGGAACTACTAATCCGATTTGAAAAATTCTTTTCGCATTAGATAGCCCGTTAACTGAGGTAGGCTATAGGCTATATACCATCTCGGAAAAATGTACGGTTCCCGTGGGATAGATTTGTTTTTGTCTAGAGACGAACCCGAAGAGAAGCGAGCGTGAGTCGCTAGTATTATATATACTAACGTTTATGTTTCCCGGCGACGGAGCAGCCGGCGGCGCGGAAGTGCGCGAGCGCGGAGCGCACCGCCGGGTCCTCCGCGCCCGCCGTGATCGGACGCTCTATGAACGGGTGGAGCTTCTAGATGTAAAAAAAAAAACATTTAAAAATGCCTTATGTGTTTTTTTTTATTTAAATTAGTCCAGCCTACAGATATAACTAGAGGGTATTATTCAATAGAAATAAAATTTTACTTAAAAATCAAAATCACTAAATAATTGCGACTGAGTGTTCGTTGAATAAACACAATACACTACAATACGTTGAACTTTACAATAGACACAATAAATCTGTATGAATATTATAAATGTGAATGTTTGTGAGTATGCATGTTTATTACTCTTTTACGCCAGAACGGCTGAACAGATTTGGATGAAATTTGACACAGAGGTAGATTATAATCTGGAATAACACATAGACTAGGCATAGACTTTTTATGCCGGAAAAATATACGGTTTCCGAGGGATAGGGTTGTTTCTGTTTTTTTAAAGGCAAGCCCGAGGGAAGCGAGAGTAAGTCACTAAATAATTATAATCTATACTAAACGTTAAGTTTTAACGTTTAATATAGATTTCCCAGAGATGAGATATTTTCCTGCATTAAAAAGTATCCCATATGTTGACCCGGATAACCAAATATCATCACACCAAATATCATCAAAATCTGTCCAGTGGTTTTCTCGTGATACGGTCACAGTCAGATAGATAAAAATTCTAAAAACCATAGATTCGGCCTCTATATCTATAATAATGAATATTTCAATAAGATTTTCCAAAAAAAATATTTAATGTATAGATTCGACTCGGAATTTTATTATATGTATAGATATTAGATATAGATGTAGGAGGAAGTGTATCTGACCGGGCGCGGCGCGCGCGCGGCGTGCGCGCGGTCGGCGCGGCGCGCGGCGCGCGGCGTGTGCGGCGCGGGCGCGGGCGGCGGCCGCGGCAGCGGCTGCGGCGGCGCCGGGATCACGATGTTGGGCGACATGGACAGCACCACGTCGTCCGTGCACCATCTGGCGGCGCAAGGAGGGCGGGGGGCGGGAGGTTACTTTTCAAGTAAAACTTCTCTACGCACGCTTGACTTAGGGGGGTAAGCTGGTGAATGCGTTACGGAAACTTTACGTATGTTCGTTGCCATGGTAACCGTTGTTGTTCGACAAACGATTTATGATATTATATTCTTTTCTTAAATGATATTCTATAAATATATGATTGTAATATGTCTAATATGCGTTATTTTTAGTAGATATCTCACCTATCCTAATTATTTAAAACATAAATTGAATTTCATAAAGAGTACCGATAACCTACAGAAGTTTTAATTCTCGCGCGTGTACACATTCATACACGCACTCTTTTAACTTGACTTTGACACTTTTAGCGAAAGGAGGCTTATTATCAGGAAAATGAATATGGAATTTAGGTTTTTTTTTATTTGACAGTTTTTACGCAAAGTTGGCGTATTATAAGGATAACTAATATGGAATAATTAGTTATTTTTGATATTTTGTGTGTTAACTGTTAAGCCATTTTTACCTAGAAACACCATAATACTAATTAGTACTACTAATATTTCATTATTAAAAATTGTTATATATTAAATACCATACTTAAAGTTACTACTTCCCATACTAAAAAACATATTAAGCATTTTGAAAAATTTACTTCAGAACATTAAATAGAAGATTCTTGTATGGAAAATTTTGTAAAAATATTACAATGAGTTTGTTTATATAATTTCATGACTACTATATTATATAATTTTATGTAAATTTACTTATAATTTATGCTTACCTTTCACTATGCGTGTCTGCTTTCAGTTCAGCCTCTTCTTTAGGCAAAAAGACATCGTCGTCTATAGAAAGTCTCGACTGCAAGGGATCACTGAAATCCTTGATGGGCACACCGCAACTCAACAGCTTATCACTGTCTGTTTTACGAGAAAATTGTCTTGATTTTTGTAATGGATCATCTATTTCCACTGTGTTATCTTTCACTTCTACTGTTTCTTCACTAACTTCTTCATTTTCACTGGTATTTGATTCATTTTTAGTAAAATCCTGTTGAGATTCAACTATATCATTATTTGACGATTTAGATTCTTTAAGCGTTTGCGCGTTCACGTTGCTCCCAAAAATGGCATCGTCAGCTTCAGATGTATCGTTGCTAGATTTTTCATCATCATTATTATCAGAAGTTATGCGATTTTTTGTTACAATATTTTTGATGTCTGGTTCATTATCTATATCATCATCAACAAAAGTCCCAGGTTCAGGTAAGATAGCTTCAATGTCGGCTAAAAATGCTTTTTCTAATTTCCAATTGTAACATGCTAAGACCATGAATTTGACTAATTTTTTTACTTTGATCAACTCCTGCAGTGAACCACCTCGGAGTAAGATACAACAACCCAGTTGTGATTCAGCACAACCTTCGAAAACCATCAGCGTTTTGCTGGAATCTGTTGAAAAAAGCATTATATTTAGAAACAGACTTTAGATAGTATTTTTCTTTGAAATTAGTAATACAGCTGTATGCAAGTGTATAACTAACTATACTTAGATTTTTTTAAATTTCGAAAACATTGAGTATAAAGTAAATACAAGGGTTATTACTCTTGTATTATTATAGGGAACTATGTCAAAAAGAGTGAAATTAGTTTATTATAACAGGACAAATTACAACAAAAATATTGATTGTTGAATTTAGTGAATTTAAAATTTTGGCAAGATATCATGAATAAGAAATTAAAACTGTTGTAATATTAGTAGCTGCTAGATTCATAATATTAACGAGTGAGTGGGTTCCTTCGGCTATATTGAATTAAAACAATTATAAAAAATGACATCTTCCCAGCTTTTACACAGTGTAGTTCTTATATCTATTGCAAATAGTTTTTGTTTGTATATGTTAAAATATAATCTAATAAAAATATTAAACGCATATGAAAATATATATGGTATTTTATAAGGAAGAATAATTTTTAAAATTTTTGACTGTTTGTTCGTTTCAGCTAATCTTCGGAACGGTTGGACCGAATTTGACAGGACTTTTACTGTTATTTTAAAAAAAGAATTAGCTTTGCGCATAAAAAATCTTTGAAACCTATGAAATTTGGTAAGTCGATGGTCTTTTATATTGTTATGTTATTAAGTCAAGAACAAAATTAAGTTTGACAATTGCACATATAAAGACTTCACACGTCGTCACAGAACGTCACAGATTAGGTATATCGTTGTAACATTAAGCGAGTGAAGTAGACTGTGTGTATGACTCACAGTTGCGCACGTAGAAGGCGTCCGCGCGGCCGAGGCGCGGCACGCCCACGGTGGCGTCCACGGCGGCCAGGCGGTCGGCGGCCAGGCAGCGCGCGGCGCGGCGCAGCGCGCGCTCGCCCACGCGCAGCGCCAGCGCCACGCCGCGCGCGCGCAGCGCGTCCGCCGCCGCGCGCGCTGCGCCGCCGCGCGCCAGCACCGCGCGCGGCCGCAGCGCCAGGATGCGCGCCGCGCACCGCGACAGGTACTCGCGCTCCTATAGGAGTGTACTCGTATAGCCAGTGGCATGTTTTTTAATTTATCATGTTCGTACCTGATGTTCAAATTCCATTTCGTAGATTTACGTTTTTTCATTACTATATAGTCTATCTATGTCCTAAATTTCATCCAAATCCGTTCAGCCATTTTAACAAAAGCATAAAAGAATAACAATAACAACAATAAATTACACTATTTATATAAATTACGAGATATTTAAAAAAAATATATCAAATCAATAATATCAACTGAACAAAACGCGAACAAAATATTTGTTATAGATTTTTTTTTAATATTCTTGACTAAAATATTGTTATTTAAATAACTGAACTATTTAATATATAAAACACAATTCATACCTGCATCAAGAGAGGCTCTAAAGATGTCAACTTCCCCTCGACCCTTTGATAGGCGATTGAACAGTCCAACAATAATACAGTTGGGTTTTTTATATATTTCGGCATTCCCCTGAAGTAAAAATGCACATTAAAAAAAGCGAAAAGTAAGTCGACTCAAAAATTATATAAGGTTATATAATATGTTTTGAAATAAAGGATTTTCGATACACTTTGTTACTATTTCATTATATGTATAGATAAGATGTAAGTAACCTGTGAGCGACATTCTTGGTCATGACGACGCCGTTGATGAGGCAGCTGTCGCTCATGCAGCCGCCCGGCACCTTCTTCACATGTACGTAGTTGCGCACGTCTATATCCATGCCCATCATGTCTGACGAACATATAAATATATAATCAGCCCTTTGTAACGTCCCACTGCTGGGCACGGGCCTCCCTTCAATACGAGGGGGATCAGGCCATAGTCCACCACGCTGGCCAAGTGCGGATTGGCGGACTTCACATATTCTTCAAAAACTTGTTAAGTTTTCTCAGACATGCAGGTTTATCGGTGAGTGAATTTTCAGTATTGGATCAGTAGTTTCAGGGTACATCCCCTGGTCTTTACATACAAACTTACAAACTTTACCTATTTTTAATATTAGTATAGATATAGTATCTATATATTTATATGTCAGTGGTAGTCCAATGGTAACCAAGTGAAGCGGGATCAAAACCCGGGTCTGGTACTTCTGATATTTTCATATGCGTATCATTTTCAACATAGTTACCGCTTGTTTTACGGTGAAGGAAAACATCGTGAGGAAACCTGCATGTCTGAGAGAACCTAGCAAGTTTTCGAAAGACATGTGAAGTCCGCCCGCACTTGGCCAGCGTGGTGGACTATGGCCTGGTCCCCCTCGTATTGAAGGGAGGCCCGTGCCCATTTCATTCAGCCATTATTTTAGGCCCAGCAGTGGGACGTCAAAAAGGGCTGAATACAAACATACATTGTTAATTTATGTAAAATAGAAGGGATTTTTTTTTAGGGTTCCATGCTCCATTTGCAATGATCTGATCAAAAATTAATCATTAATATTCTCTTTTTGTTCAAGAATTGTATTGATATAAAGTATGCTTATGTCAATGATAATTTAATAAATGTTACATTCGAAATACCATGTGGTTTAATTTAAAACTTATTAAAACTTTGTGCCGTAATGGAAGTGCTCAGTTACTATACCTCCTTAATATATAAATTTCTAAGTAAATGAAAGACTTTTGTTATTAAAATTGATTATTTTTATGACAGTACATGTTGTATCGTAAGATTTAAACCGATCAAAACATTTTCTTTTCTTTTATATTTTTTTATGGGTGGAATTCCATTACGTAACAAGAAAATTATTTGAAAAACACTTATGCGTGACACAAGCATACAACCAAAACCATTCTCACACATGCACGAGCACACATACACATACATACACCCATATACACACACTTTTTTTTCTCTCTTGTAAATTAGAAGTATTTTTTTTGTTTACATTAACTAACCTTATTTTAATGTGTAATTTTGTGAATTATATGTGTACGACTAATATGGGAAGAAGTTAGGGCCGTGTGCATTTGTTACCATTGTGTTATTTGAATAAAATCTGTGCGTGTGCGTGTGTGCGTGTGGGTGTGTGGGTGTGTGTGGGTGTATGTGTGTGGGTGTATGTGTGGGTGTGTGTGTGTGTGTGTGGGTGTGTATGTGTGTGTGGGTGTATGTGTGTGTGTGGGTGTATGTGTGGGTGTATGTGTGTGTGTGGGTGTGTGCAAACATGCGTGTGTGCGTGCATGTGTGTGTGTGTTTGTGAGTGTTTAGACGACTGACCCAGCACGACGGCGTCGGCGGCGGCGCGCGCCAGCGGGTAGAGCACGTCCAGCCAGGCGGCGGGCAGCGCGGCGCGCGCCAGCCACTGCCGCGCCAGCAGCCGCAGGTGCGCCTCGCCCGACTGCTCGATTGCCTTGCACGCCGGCTTGCCGCCGCCGCCGTCGCCGTCTGACCACACTCCTTATATTATCATTATATACTTTACTAGCGACTCACGTCCCTACCTTGGATATAGTAAAATAGATATAGTATGTTATCTTTAAGAAATATACATATGCCATCGCAGACTTTTTTGTAGACGTTTTTAAAGGTGTACAATACTGTGGTGTTTTACCGGTGGTAGGACTCTGTCAAGCCTGAGGAGTCCGACTGGATGGGTACCACCCCCTTATCTATTTCTGCCGCCAAGCAACAATGATTGCATTGTTGTGTTCCGGTTTGAAGGATAAGGTAGCCAGCGCAATTACAGGCAAGAGGCATATCATCTTAGTCCTCACAGTGACAACGCACCTGTGGTTCTGCATTTTTGTTACTTAAAACCTAAGTGCATGAACCGTAGGTGTTATGGGCGACAGGTACTGCTTTCCATCAGGTGGTCTGTCTGCTCGTTTGTCACTGAATCTCATAAAAAAAAAAACTGTAATACATTTTGATCTATCTCGTAGGGTTCAGCATTTGCAATGTAAGCGCAAAAAATGTGTTTATTTACGACATCACATTAGAAACCTTTAAAATTATCAGTGTAACCTTCCTCTTGAATCACTCTATCTATTAAAAAACCACATCAAAGCCCGTTGCGTAGTTTTAAAGGTCTAAGCATATAGGGACAGAGAGCGGAAAGGGACTTTGTTTTATACTATGTAGTGACCATTTCCTAAATATACAGGCACAAGCATTTTCAAATTAATATTTCACCCTTTGAAGTGAAATGTTTTTTGTGAAGTTATATGAGACAACCTTTTAACTATTCATTAAAAAACATATAGAAAAGAATATACACAAAAAATAACACGCAAATTCAATGTCCATTTTATTTTTCTCTTTTTCTTTCACCCAATAAAGGCTATCGTTTCAAGTATCTCACCAGTTGGCGCCACTGACGTATAAAGTTGAAAAAGTATTTGCTAGTGCCAATAAATTACAATTTAATGATAATAATAGTCAGCAGTCAGCACGGAACCAGTTTATCAATATCTTATTGCAAATAATCGATGATAATAATCAAATAAATAAAATATTAACTTTTTCTTAGCTCTTCTTTTAAAGCACTAACATTTATTGATCCGTACCCTATGTCTGCCATAATTTATCAGGAATGACACAATTTTTACAACAATCATGAATAATTAGTGAAAATCCGCGATACAAAACTCGAAACAGTAAACCATCAGTGTCATTTGACATTTCTAGACACCTCACTCTACACTAGCGCCTCTCGCGGCGAATTCAAGCGCGGTAGCCCTCGTTGAATACCCATTTCCTTTTTCCGTCTACTTCTTTTACTCAATTAAGCCGTATTTTTGTATGTTATGTGATATTTTTGAGAATTTTCGATCGATTTTCATGATTATTTTTTTAATAAATACATTACACAAGGGCTATCCCAAATAAATGCCTACTCATAAACTATGCCTATAATTCACTAGAGGTGTAGTAATTACTTCAAAGAGATTTTGAAGTTAGTGTCACCATCTTTTATTGTTATCACTTTAGGTATCAAACAAAAATTACTTAAAAAAAATTGCACTTTCTAAATAAAACATTTTTTTTTTTTGGATTTTTTCGCGGATTTATTTAGATTTTTGGTTCCCGACGTTTCGAATGCTTTATATCAATCACGGTCACGGGAAATATTCGCGTAAATCTAAGAAAGTATAATACTCACTTTCATTATGATCTAAAATTGGTTGGTCCTCTTCACTAGACGAGGTGGACTTTTTTTCTGTTGAAAAAAAAATGTTACAGATAATAATTAAATAACGTAATAAATACAGATTGTAATGTTTTATTATATGTTTTTTCCGTTACCGTTTTTCACGCTGCTTGTTAGCGATATTCATAATTTCTTAAAATACACAAAAATATTTGTTTTCTTACATTTGACATTTTAATTAAAAAAAATGTTTTTTTTTTCGTGGTTTAATTTTTTTTTTTTTTATTTCCAATATTTTGTGTGCTTTACAGGAAAATATAGTAACGGGAGAAATAAAGACTGCATCCTTATTGCATATAGTATTCGATAAAAACAGTTTGGTAATCATGTCTAACTAAACAGACAAGTAACATAAGTAATCTACCTGACTGCGTCATTAGGTCCTGGCTTCGAGTCCCGGGTCAGGCCAAGTCTCGTTATTAAGTGTTTGTATTAAACAAGTCCTAGTAACAGCCGGAGTTGGGAAGTTGTTGGCATTTTTCCCCCCATGTCGAGGCAGAGAACGTAAAGCCAAATTATAGTCCCACCGGAGTGTGAGAGTGACAGGAATAGAGAGTGTACTTGTGTCTCCTATAATATCTCCTGTGCAGATGGCTAATTTCAGTGAGGTCAGGTCAGAGGACTTCATCATACCTGACTTCGTTGCTTTGATGAGTCTCGCCGAGCTGTTACCGAGGTTCAGGTCCAGACAGTACGAGGAGACGCTTTCTGACAATCTGTTGCTACACTCTTCTTCTGAAATAGGTAAAAACTTATTAGTCAAAATATCACTTTTTACAACAAAAAAAAAAAGATTTTTTTAATACAATATCACTTTGATTTTTTTAAATATAACATAAATATTCTAAATTTAAAAAAGGTTCCATAATCATCAGTTATTAGGGTAATAAGTTGATTCTGCGTATCGATAGATGGCGCTGTTTTGTGAGAACATTTTATGACATGTTTTCCCCGGTCACAGACAGTTATAAATGTTGAAAACATTGGTTTTATATTTTATTATATTTTACGCATTTTAGCTGACGCATACATACATACATACAAAATAACTTTAAATACAAACATATTATAAATATAAATATCCATGACTGAAGTACAAACATTCATACTCATCACACAAATGAATGCCCCCAGCGGGACTCGAACCCGCGACAACTGACACAGTAAGTAGGGTCACTACAAACTGAGCCAAACGTATCGTCAAAAAATCGTGCTTGGAAATCTCAGCAAAAACTATAGTATAACGATGCATATACATATAAGGTGACCTGGCGTCGTCTCAGTGACGTCGTCGTCGTGCGCGAGCGGCACCGGCCGGTAGAGGGCGTAGTCGGCGAACTGCGGCGGCTCCGTCACGCGCTCCATGTACCCGTTGCTCAGCAGACTCTGGCAAAGCAGTGTTGCTTGGACCCTTCAATTATATATATGATTTTTATCATCGAATAAGATGAATGTGAGAGTTTGTAGGTGTGTGTGTGTGTGTGTGTGTGTGTGTGAAGATATTACCTTGTTTTATGCGACGTGTTGTCGATGAGCCATTGCATAATGTCGCATCCTCGCCATACATTGTTGTACCTCACTAGACGATACCTTTGTAAATAGTAATAAATATTAATATGGTGCAAGTTTAGTAAGTATCCAAACTATTGCTTTGAAAATGTTTTATGTAAAAAAATTACAACACCGATCTATAGAATCCCATTTTTTTTATTTTTATTTTTTTCCTAGAAATATGTAATTAAATTTTAAATTTAATGCGCTTATACACAAGTAATACCTATTATTAGCATTAAAAACTTGTATTAAGTGTTCAATGTTACCCAGAGAAAAAAGTAAAATATTCAATGTTAGTCTGAGCCAAAGCTTATATGATTATATCCCACACACACCTGTGTTGTTGTGTAGGTAGCGCATAATAAAGCATCCTGTACACATCCTGAAGCGCCTCCTTGCTAGAGTTGCGGACTTCACACGGCTCCTGTTCACGCGCAAATATAAAGTCCCTGTTTTTATACACCTGGCTTTTGTTCTCCGGGAACTTCACCTGGTGGATGATAACATGTTTACATTTATTTCCTCTTAAAACAACCCTTTTCTCTAAAATATTGTAACGAACTTCACTAGGTTATCAAAAAAGGAGTTTTATGCAACAAAAATAACTAATAACAGTAATAGAGTAAATACATGCAAATATTTTTGAAGTTACACTTCTTTTGGTGCGTTATGAAAAATAAAAAATGAATGGTGAGAGTGATTTTCTTACGATGCGGCAGATTTAGACTACAGTATGAAGTCAGTACCGCAGTGTCTCAAGACAAAAGTCTTTGACCAGTGTGTGTTGCCAGTGATGACATACGGCCACCTGATAAGAAAGCTCAAGGTCACACAGAGAGCAATGGAAAGGGCTATGCTCGGGGTTTCCCTGCGAGATCGAATCAGGAATGAGGAGATACGCAGAAGGACCAAGGTCACCGACATAGCCCACAGAATATCCAAGCTCAAGTGGCAGAGGGCGGGGCACATCGCTCGTAGAACGGACGGTCGTTGGGGACGCAAAGTTCTCGAATGGCGGCCACGTACCGGAAGGCGAAGCGTGGGCAGGCCTCCCACAAGGTAGACCGACGACTTGGTCAAAGTCGCTGGAGCCCACTGGATGCGGATGGCACAAGACCGGTTGTCGTGAAAATCTTTGGGGGAGGCCTATGTCCAACAGTGGACGTGTTTCGGCTGAGACGATGAAGTCAGTCGTTATTGGCTACTGTATGAAGTTAGTCGTTAAACCTCCCTTTAGTATAGTGTGAAGAAGAAAGCACACACGTTTGGTTCTCATGATAATGCACGATTATGCCATTTATCATTTCTATAGTGACCATTACGATATGGGCCTCAAATGATTGAGGAGCGAAACACAATAAGCAAAATCCAATATGGCGGACTCCCAAAGATGGCGGTCTGTTTTTTATGCACCCCCACGATAGGGATATCAAATAAATAAAAACATAAAAAAAAAAATTTTTATTAAATGCTCTAAAAAAACAAACAACTATAACCTCTTACGTGCGTAAATAAGTACACATACACACTTTTTTGTTAAAAAAAATCTTAACACAGGTTACTTTTATTTAAGAAAAAGGATTAGGGTTTCGCGTAAAAAAATTAAAACACATGAAATTGCAAACAAAATCCGCGTACCTAGGGACACACCCGAACGAAGCGAGGGTAAGTCGCTAATAATAATTAATAATATTATAATCATGTTTTTATAAGCATATTTCTAATTACCTGTAAGCTCTCCTGAAGAGTTTTCAGATCAGGCGATATGTCCCCACTCATGTCGTTCTCGCGTAAATACGTAAGAACGACTTTACAACAATACGTACACACGCGCAAGCCCCCAGCACATCCGAATATTTGACCTAGAAAGAAGAAATATCATACATAATTCTACTAACTAGTATTGAAAGTATGCTTAACTCAAATAAGTATACAAATCATTTATAATAAAATTATTTAAGGTATATTGTCATCTTATAGATAGTTATAAATAGTTAAGGCAGTTGTAGCCCGGTGATCAAATCTTGGGTCTTGAATCCTGATATTTTCACGTGCGAATCATTCCTAACATGATTACCTCTTGTCTCACGGTGAAGGAAAACACTGTGAGGAAACCTGCATGTCTGAGAGAAACTAGCAAGTTTTCGAAATATATGTGATGTCCGCCAGCCCGAACTTGGCCAGTGTGGTGGACTATGGCCTGATTCCCTTCGTATTAAAGAGAGCCCGTGTCCAGCAGTGGGACGTTAAAAAGGGTGGGATATCGATAGTTACAAATATTATTTTAAAAGGGCAACTGTTGAGTTTCTCACTGACTCTTCTCAGCAGAACTGACAATACAAAAGTGCTTGTAAAAGTCTACTTGAATAAAGTTTATTTTGATTTGATGTAATATACATTATAAAATATAATGATATAATTATTAAATCTTAGAATTAATGCAAAAATAGACCTTATATATAAATGTTGACATGAGAGAATACATACCAGGCACACGCTGGCTACAGCAGCGTGAACAGAATATCTGTCCACATACTCTACAGTGGTGGCGTCGTCGTAGAGCGCTAAACCGCGCTGCACATTCATAACATTCACGAGAAATATCATCTGGCATCCAATATCTGGCTAATTCTGTATCTGCATATTTAGTACCACTCTGTAAATCATCATTTAAATATTATACCAACTAACATCCCACTGTGTATGAATATTTCTAACATGATTAGATTTAGGGGTATTACGATTAACAATGAATAGGCTGTATATTAATTATACAAGCAAAGCCTCATTAAAAATGTGTGTAAATGAAAAATATTGCTTATTATTTTCCTCAATGGCTTATACCGACAATCAAAACTAAAATTTACCTGTATAAATTAAACAAGTAATAAAAATAAATCTTTAAAATTTTATTTCAGCATGAGCAGAGTGAGCAAAAATTAATCTATACTAATATTATAAAGCTGAAGAGTTTGTTTGTTTGTTTGAACGTACTAATCTCAGGAACTACTAATTCCGATATTAAAATTCTTTTTGCATTAGACAGCCCGTTAACTGAGGAAGGCTATAGGCTATATATCATCCCGGAAAAATGTACCGTTCAAGTGGGATAGATTTGTTTTTGTCTAGGGACGAACCCTAAGCAAAGTGAGAATGAGTCGCTAGTTATCAATAAGAATGGCTGTTGGTTAATAGGTATGTAGAGATCATGTCCCCTAGAGGAGTAGGTTATGTTTTTAATAGATAAGGCAATTATCTTGAGGAAATCAAAGATGTGGAAGTTATGGAAGCTTGAAGTGACAACCTTCTATAAATGATTTTCCACTCTTCCTATCCTTCTTATACTTTCCAATAATTATTTATCCAACATAAATAATACTTTAAGTAAATATGAAAATAGACTATGTAAATAAGAAAAATTATAATATAAAATTATTTATTTTGGATCCCTACTTCTTCCACTTCTTCCTTTCAAGTATACATGATATTAACATAAAATCAACACTGTGAAATTAGCTTGGCTAGTTAACAAAATCAACTGCCTCCAACAACCTTTAATTTAACATACAGCATGATGGGTGGTTTTTGTAGTTAAGATAAAAAAAATACTTTTGAAAAGGCTGATACTGGAGTTGATTTTGAATTTATCATAAACAGTAAATTATAACAGTGCTGTAACTTTAGTCCTTAAATATTATTTAATGTCCTTAAAGTATGTTTTATATATTGAGGCTCTCCACCACTTTCCCTATTTAAAAATATGTGGGCAACCTACATGCTAAGGTTGTGCTAAGAACTTTTTACGACTGTTAAATAAATCTGTAAGCATACCCCTGAACCCAACGCAACAAGGCCGCTTATTCGTTTTACAATATTGGGTAAACTCCTTCCTTCACATTCCTCAACATAGCTCGCAGTTTCTAGTTTATCTTCGTAATCTTTTTCTTCAGTATGTTGTTGTATTGGTTGTTCATCTGCTTTTACGTCACTCTGAGCCTTGTTATCCTGATTATCTGCAGTTTCACTGGGCGTAAATATGGGAAACTTCCATAATTTATTGAGAAATGTAGTTACACCGCCCTGGCTCGATTCAGATTCAAAACGAGGAAATTCTGTAAGCTGGGACGTATCATACTTCTCCATAGTTTAAGACGAAATTATAGTTTTTGTAAAACATATATACAAAAACTATCGCGAAAACTGACATAAAAATTGCATTTTTGAGTTGACGTTGACATTTATTAAAACATCCCATGACACGCCAATGTCAATGTTTTCAACAACCGTTCAATAACATTCGTAATGGAAGTTAATTTTAAGTTTTATTTATTATTTGTTTATTAAGTATTGTTTACTAGCTGCAGGCATTATTATAAATAATGTTTAGTTCACTTGAGTATTATCATTGATTCTCGATAATTTGCAATATTAATGTAGTGTAGACATCTATGGTTATGACTTTCAGTCTTGTTCCTGGTCTGTGACTTTCAGTCAATTTTGCATTGATTTGTCGTTTTGGTCTTTGATCATAAATTGACAATTAGTTACCTACTAAAATTTATGATTTGTTAATTTAATTTCGTTTTCGTATCTCCTATTATTAGTTAAAAAGTATATAGAAATGGGTGAAGTATCTTTAGAAACTTCAGCTTATGCAAAAATAATGCTACATGCAGCAAAATACCCACATTGTGCTGTAAATGGAGTTCTTCTTGCCGATAGTGCGTCAATTAGATCAGGAGCTAAAAACCAGGAATTAGATATCCTGGATGCTGTGCCATTGTTTCATCATAGTCATTATCTATCTCCGATGGCCGAAATTGCATTAACACAGGTATTATGATATAATTAATCATTCATTGAATTTAACACTAATATCTATCATGTATCCAGTTAATATTTTAGAATAATAGTTATTATATATAATTTTATAATACTCGTAGTTGTGAATTTTCTTTATATAGGAGTATAATTGCTTATCTAGTTATATATGACATTATTATTTATTACTATTTTTTAAGATTGAATCTATGGCTCAAGCAGACAACAGAATTATAGCAGGCTATTATGCAGCCTGTGAAAACTTTAGAGATAATACAGTTGAAAAGTGTCCAGGTCAGAAAATTGCAGAAAAGATTGTTGAACATTTTCCTTCCGCTGTTTTCATTGTGGTAAGAAAAATAGATTATTTAAATGTTTATATTCACATTCAAAATTTTGTCTGTACTTCTTAGAACTAAAGATTTTTATCAAAAGTAGTTGTGTACATCATCAAGTGTTATAAGCATATTTATTAGATAAAGTTAAAAGTTAATAAGAGGCAGTGGTAACCTTTTGGTAACACACAATTTGGGTAACCGAGTGAAGTGGGTTCAAATCCCGGATCTTGCACCTCTGATATTTTCATCCGCAAATCATTTTCAAAATGATTACCACTTATCTTACTGTGAAGGAACACATTGTAAGAAAACCTGCACATCTAAGACATGCTCAGTCTGCCAATCTGCACTTGGCCAGCGTGGTGGACTATGGCCTGAGATCCCCCTCTTATTGAAGGGTGGCCTGTGCCCAGCAGTGGGTTTTCAAAAAGGGCTGAATACAAATAAAGAATTGAATCTTTTAAATAACAGTAAACTAAGAAAAATCTTTTTTAATTCTAGGTGGATAATAAAAGAGTAATGAGACACTTGGATACTCCTGCTATTAAAATGCACAAATACAGTGATGGCAAATGGAAGCCAAAAGATGCCACTAAAGTATTATTCCGTAAGTCTAAGTGATGATGATAACTTGATGTTTTATATTAAAATTAAAATCCAATTAATATTAAACATTTATAAAAGTATAGCGTTGTTTATGTAATAAAATATATGAATTCATTTTTCAGAAACCCCATATGTTTTAGAGACAGTGTCTCATTTACTTCAACGAGGTGTACAAAGAGATCTTGTAGATTTTGACAATTATTTGGATGATCTATCCCAGGATTGGACCAATCTTGACATTGAAAAGCTAATTGCAAGTATAAATGCATCAAACACAATTGACTGTAAGGATAAAGACTATGACGATTAAATTGTAATGTATATAGATAATATAGGTGAATAGTTAATATTAAAATAAATAAATGTGAAATGGTTATTTGGTTTATTTATGTTCTTGCTAAGAAAGTTTTGAATAGATTTTTTTGTTTTGAATATAATAGTAAAACATTAATTTATAAAATGTCTATCTGATACACTTTTATTGTTTGTTATACTAGCGATTCACCCTCGCTTACAGTACATTCTATCTAATGCAATAAGAATATTTCAAATCAGATTTGTAGTTTCTGAGATAAGTGCATTCGAATAAACTCTGCCTCATTATTATATAATATTAGAATAGATTAATAATATAAAAATTCAACCATTGGAAAACACCGTCTTGTTTTAATTTTATTATATATATTAATATAAAGTTAATAGCAAATTAAATATTCATTATTTAAACATTTCACTTTGTTCATATTTTAATAAATGTATAGCCCTGGATATGTGTAATTAGTAAATAGATTAATTATTTATCTGTATAAAGTAATCTCTTATGTAGCATTCTTTCAATGGTTTTTGAAATGAAAACTTCTATAGGCAGATTTGGATGAGGATTAAATTCATGTAAGTCGTCAATGACATAGTCTCGTGACGTGTTAAAGCTAACACTTAAGAGTGTCGATAGATGTCAAAACCAGATAAAAGTAAGCAGTTTTTAGAAATTTTAATTTAAGATCAAACAATTTGAATATCCAAAATAACAACAGTTTGTAATAGTTTCAAGTTTTCACTTCTATTAGCAGTCCTTGTGACTGCTTTTTTAAACTAGGTTTCTACAGATTAAACGAAAATACAAAAATTATATAATATTTAGTTATAACTTTTCTATGTCCACAAAAATTTTAAATAGTTTAAACATGAAATAATTTATTATGTAGGATTTAAGTTCCTTTAAAATATTATGGATAACAATGAAACACTTTTACTGTATTATTCATCATATTGTCAATAATTAATAAAACATTATGCACACAAGAGATAATCATATGTTCCGTGCCTAAAGTCAAAATATATTCACCGTCATATTTTCCTTGCCTGCCTGGCACCTGTGTAGGATGACCACAAAGGATGTAAGAAGGGCTCGATGTCTTCGACTAAACTAGCGGTGCATAACAACTGTAATTTTAGCCATAATTTAATCAGCTTCACTAAGATGTTCTTTTCTTAGTATGAAAAATTCGAGTTACCATTATTTAATTATTTGTAACTTATTATTTAGTGATTTTTGTATGTTATTTAAACATAATAAAAAAGGGTGTATTTACAAAAAGTTTATTTGAATTATAAAATAGGTACATGATGTAGGTACTTTTTTATTGGTATTCTGGCATTTATTATATTATGATATGTTATTAAAGTAATCTTCAATCAGTTTCTTGCACTTATTTATACCACTTAAGTCTCCAGCCTTTCCCTGGAACTTGCCATTTTTAAAAGCTCCCTTGCCTTTCAATATATCTGTTATTCTAAAAATAAGTAATATATTTATATTATTATCTTATTTAATAGCATCATTCCAGTAACAAATAATAAACTATAGAAAAAAAAAAACAAATTACAATAACAAAAAATGGACTGCACAAAGAGCAAACTAAAAAGATAGAAAGAAGATGACATAAGAACATTCAACATAGTATTATGCAGTGTTGCTATAACATAATGT
The DNA here is from genome assembly GCA_033884665.1 of Argynnis bischoffii washingtonia. Classification (NCBI taxonomy): domain Eukaryota; kingdom Metazoa; phylum Arthropoda; class Insecta; order Lepidoptera; family Nymphalidae; genus Argynnis; species Argynnis bischoffii. The sequence goes on along the minus strand of CM066619.1, from coordinate 2,075,454 downwards.
TAGACAACCCATAAAGTCAAACACATGACTCGCCTTTTGGACTTCAACATAGTTGGGTAAAGTCAAACACATGACTCGCCTTTTGGACTTCAACATAGTTGGGTAAAATAATACTTACTCTTGCCCTAAAGCCTTGCAATGTTCTTCTGGTCCTTGTATGATAATTTGTCCTTCTTTTGGCTTATCCGGATCTTCGGAAGCCAAAAACATAAACAAATTCTCACTCTCCAATGCCTTACAAATATTTCTATTGAATTCTGGAGTAGCTTCTTTTTTAAACATAAATACATATTTGGGCTTTGGTTGACTATTCTTAATCCTATCTACTTCATACTGAGCCAATTCTGATAAAACATTTTGTAGGTTTTTGTTTGCAAATTTTAGGTTCTTTTGTAATTTCATAACTAGCTCTTCATGTTTGCTTGGTTCGTTTCTGTAATAAGACATTTCTGTATATGAAAAAGTATGTAATTCCCAATGAAATGGTAAATAAATCAGTCATCTTTATAATGTTTACCGAGCAGCAGTTAATTTAAAAGTATGTTATGATTTCTATTTAAATATTTGGCAAACATTATAATATCAAATAGTTATAGGCCACATAGAACAAAAAAAAAATACCAATGTTGATATTAATATAAACTGTTTTTTTATTAATAAGATCCCATGCTTTAAATTAAATACATCTTTGTCACTCACTTCAATAGTCCAGTAAGTGCTTTTTCTCTATCTAACATCTGCTGAAATGTTCTTGTGACGCGATTTCCCACAATAAACTTGAGATTAGTCTTGCCTTTCTTTCCTGGTTCTGTACCTAGTAGTTTTATCATTTGCAATTGACTGTAAAAAAGAAATAACCATATACAAGTTTAATAAATATTCCGGCATCCCCAACATTTCAATGTAAAACTGAATAATGGTGGCCAAGAAAAGAAAGAATGGAAAATGTCAGAGGTTTTAGCCGAGAAGCACATTGTACTTAAGGGATATAGTACAAATTGTATAAACCATTAGAGAAATTAGTATAAGAAAAAGGAAATTAATGTCTATCTCTCAACTTGAAACATTAATTTTAAAAACTTTTACAACAATTTAAATAGATTTAATGGGATATAGTAAATCGGGAATTAGCAAAATATTAAAAAAATGTTTTACCTTAAGTTAGACACATGAGTGCCACAGCACATGTTCTCATCTATATCTCCGATGCATATCACTCTTATAGTATTTATGCAATCTTTAGGCAAACCCCTTGTATGAGCCTAAAACCAGCAGGTTAATTCGTAAATATTGAATTCAGTGGCTCCTAGGAGTGCCATTTGGGCACCATTTACTTCACCAATGTCGCATAGAATGGAGAAGACACTTTATATACAAATGAGAATAAAAATATAGAACAACTAATAAAAAAGAGAAAAACACTAGATCTGAAATTAATAAATAAAAAAATTACTTACTTAAAACAGAATAATTAATACAATCTGGGATAGAATAATTCTTTAAATTTAAATGTAGTCACCGTTTAAAAGAAGAAAAATCATCTTTGTAGTAAAATTTTACTAACAATTCAGCTGGTAATTTATTATAGATTTTAAAAATTTCAGTTTTATCCATTTGAAATATAAAACTAAGCTTACAACTATTTCATGACATAAGATTAAAAAAATACAGGGGTGACATAATCAATGGCATGACTTCAAACGCCCAAGTAAAAAATAAAGACTAAATACAAAAAAAATGAAATTAATTCAAAAAAACTTACCTCGTCTAAATTAGGATCATTTGCTTTACAAAATTTAACATTAACAGGTATTGCCGAAGTTATCAAGTCATTGCATCGTTTTTCTACACTTCTTACTATATCTTCACTGATATTTGCAGAATTAAGTTCAACAAAACACTCATCAGCACCCAGCCACCAGCTAGTAGTTGGTAAATTGTGCTCTTTTTCTAAGATAGCTGATAAAAGATGTTGACCTGCAATACATAAAAATATACTTTCTTATGTATAATACTGAAATGTTTAATAAGTTTAATAAATTTTAATATTCATTAAATAACTGTTAATGTACTGTAATGTACCTGAATGTTGTTGCATATGATCAAATCTTCTCCCCCAGTCAATCTTTTGCACCACATTGGTACCAACTTCCAAGGGTTCTCTGGTAAAATGAAGAGCTTCATCTCCTTTTCGCAGCACTTGAATCACTTCTGTGTTATTTAACCAACCAATATCATGAGGCTTAGAAAACAAATTTAATAATTATTTTTTACTATATTTGTTAAGTTAAAATAGTTTCTACATTTATGGATCTATTATATAATATATTTAACAACTAGCTATGCTGTTGGACAGCTGTCTGTCCAGTCTAAATTTCAATAAATTTGTGATTTTTGACCTATTAAAAATTTACGTATAAGTTCTATTTTACAAAAAACGAATAGTTATATCAAAGGAATAACAATTAATACTATTTCAATTAAGTTACAATATAAATTTTGTTGTACCTGTCCACCTCCTGCTGGAAATAGTATAGTATTTTCCAAAGTTATTTGATAACCTTCGAACTTCGACACTTTCCCATATTCAACAATTGGATCTTTAGTTTCTTCGCATTTCAATACTTTTGATGTGAACTGTGTTTAATAACATAATTCAAATTAATAGAAGTAAATTGAATAAAACTTTTATGAAATATAATTCGAATATCGTAGTTATTGCGGTAGTGAGTATAGTAAAAACAAAAATGAAGAAAAAGATACTTTAATGTTTATTTTTAAATTATTAAAAGAATTGTTAATTTTGAATCATATATTTATTTACAAATATGTAACCTCAAAGCCAGTTTAAATTTGTAGCTTACCTCTTTCAAAAAACTATCCTCTTGGCATTTAAACACCATCTTTTATATGGTGTTTATTTATTTTTTATTTAACAAATAAAATTTCCCGTACACAGTAAAAATTATATTATTAAAACATTTTTTTTTAATTTTAAGAAAATTGTAAAGGAAAACCGGGTCAATGTTGCCAGCTTAATATAATTAATTATCTGCTATTTTAATAATTTTATTTTTATTTACTTCATACTTTTAATCATTTTTTTATTGAAATAATTATAATTTATAGTTAAATTTTTGGTTGGTTTTTTGAAGTTATACTTCTTTTGGCGCGTTAGGGAAAAAATTATGAGAATGAATTTTTTACGATGCGACAAAATACTACAGTATGAAGTTAATCGTTAAATCTCCCTTTAGTATAGTGTGATGTCTATATTAAAGATATTTATTTTCATCGGTCGAAAAGAAATACTAGATACACAATCAACAACAAAAAATATCCTCAGACCTTATCGAATGAGCGACCATTTCGTTGAGCTTTTAATTTAATAATTAGTAGCATTCGAAGTTCGAACCATGGATGACAAAGTTCGAAGGCTCCGATGGTAAACATATCTTGGTGCTCGATTAAAAATTGCAAAAATTACACATCTATAGACGCTAAGAAGGATATCGAGTTTCATATTTTCGGTAAGGGTTAATATTATCATTAAGTAATTGTTATTACTATATTGTAAATACTGATATTTTGTCAAGAGCTCAATGAAGAAAATAGCCACAATAAGAATCTAATTACCGCCAACGGATTGAAGTCATGTCTATAGAAATTATAAAAATATACAAGAACGCAATTTATTTGTCGAATGTACCTATGCTAGTGAATATTTATACATCAAATTATTCATAATATAGCGATTTTGGGGATTTACAAAATGGTGGTGAAAATTAACATATAAATATTCATTAACAGGTGATACAATTATAAAAAATAACTTTTCAAGTTGAAATCCACCGGTTAAAAACAAATGCTCTCTATTTTCCGTAATAAAAAAATATATTTTACTTTCAATATTTTTAATTTACAGTATACTATTACATAAATTATTTATTTTTTGAATACGTATTCAAAGCTTGATCCAAAATTGATATAGCGTAATCAACATCCTTCTTGTTGATGCACATAGGTGGCTTAATTCTTAGCACCTGGTAACAAAACAAAGCGCATGATTATCAAAAATAAAATATACTAGCGATTCTCCCTCGTTTCCCTCGGGTTCGTCCCTAGTGAAAAACAAAAACAAATCTATCCCACGGGAGCCGTAAATTTTTCCGGGGAAAAAGCAACCTATGCGCTATTCCAGGTTATAATCTACCTTTGTGTCAAATTTCATCCAGATCCGTTCAGCCGTTCGATGGCGTGAAAGAGTAACTTCCATCCATCCATCCAAACATTCGCATTTAAAATATTATTGGGATGTGGTGATACCTCATTAAATGTTCTTTTTTAGAAAACCTGAAACTTACATTATACCATCTTCCACCACGACCTATTAATACTCCTAGGTCTTTGATAGTTTCCATAATATCAGACACTTCACTGACACTAAGGGGTTTCTTAGTGCCGGGTTCCACCAATTCTATACCCAACATCAGCCCTTTACCGCGTACATCGCCAATTACTGGATGTAAATTTTGCAATTGCATGAGCTGTTCAATGAAATATTTTCCCGTCACTAGGCAGTTCTCTTGGAGATTCTCTTCTTCAATTACCTATGGATATTAAAAATATGTTATTTTAGAAATGATGTGGTATTAACTCGAGATTGCATTAAGCTTGTGATTCGGTTAAACTAAGTTAATTCCAGAAATACTGTCCACATAAAAAAAATCGTAATATGTCAAATGTTTTTTCATATTAAAGAACACGAGGAGGCTTTGACTTCTATAATTAATAATTTTACCTCTAACACTGCTTTTCCAACTGCAGCGGCCATAGGGTTGCCACCAAAAGTATTAAAATAAGACGCTTCAGTGTGAGCATTTGCTATCTCTTTCGTAGTGACGACCGCTGCCAGAGGGAAGCCATTGCCAATTCCTTTGGCCATAGTTACAATATCAGGTATAACTTCATGATTTTGGAATCCCCAGAATGCGTCTCCTGTTCTACCGAAACCTGTTTGTACCTGGAATATGTAAAATGATATCATTCTTTCCATCTTAATTCTATGATATTTGATTTTTACGGGACAAAGGTGGCAAATAAGTAGTAATACCAGGGGAAGCCTTTACACAATGCCGACATAGTTGGTACCATTGAAGGGATACGAAGAGAAGGAGTTGGGGAGGATTGGGTGATTTTAGGTCATAGATAACACATATAACATGATTTAGGGTAAATAAAGTAAAGAAATAAAAGAGGTTTTCACTCATAGAATGTATTACAACGGTATTACGTCTATATTGCTTGAGAGCGTAATATTTTCCGGTTTTTTTGAGACGTACAAACAGTAGGTAAGCTCTTTTACTCAAAACTCAATGTTACAAATAATAATTACTTTAAAATACTTCAATAAATAATGTTTTACCTCATCAGCAACATATAGTCCACCATATTGTCTGATCAATTGGCTGGCTTTCCTAAGGTATCCTTTGGGAAATTGTACAGTGCCGTTAACTCCCTGGATGGATTCGGCGAAGAATGCTGCCACGCGGCCCGCTGGCACGGAATTCTCTAGAAGCTGTAAGAATTAATACGTGTATGTATGTATATTATATTTTAATATATTTATATAGATTAAACTACCTAATTTAATATATTTATATAGACCTAAAATAATTTATATATGCCGCGTCTGTGTTCTTAAGTTTGATGGGTGCTAGTCTGAGTAGAAGGAATTTTTGAATTCACCTTTAATAATCGGCCTTATAAGGAGCATGGCTTTAAATGGTCCACCCACTTTATACATACATACACTGATAAACACATTACCCTTCTTTGCGTCGCGCAGTTGAGTAAAAAAATAATTTATAATTATTCGGATTACTATATATCTATCAATTTTTTTGAGCGGAATCCTAATTCTTTTTCTAAAATAGAAGTAGCCTAAGTTACTCCTTATAACATCAGCTATCTGTCATTGAAAGTCCCGTCAAAATCAGTCCAGCCATTTCGGAGATTAGCCGGAATAAACAAACAGACAGACATTTTTTTTTAAATTGTGTTTTTCTTATAAGTACCGTATATAATTTCATATGCATTTAGTAAAAAAAACTTAAATTTTATTTATCTGTATAGATACATAGATAAACTATGACCTGGATTCACGTCACACATAGCTAGGCTACTGATATATATATATTTCTTGCAAGTTCGGGATAATTTATATTGTATATTTTAATCTGTCGTTTATCTATACTAATATTATAAAGCTGAAGAGTTTGTTTGTTTGTTTGTTTGGTTGAACGCGCTAATCTCAGAAACTACTAATCCGATTTGAAAAATTCTTTTTGCATTAGATAGCCTGTCAACTGAGGAAGGCTATAGGCTATATATCATCCCGGAAAAATGTACGGTTCCTGTGGGATAGATTTGTTTTTGTCTAGGGACGAACCCGAAGCGAAGCGAGGGTGAGTCGCTAGTTATTAATATGCCGTGAACTAAAGTCATTAACTATATTACCTCACGTAGCTGGTGAACATATTTGTCAGAAGAGGAACAGTCCCCTGGGCAGGCGCAAGCGTCACGCACTTGTGAGAGCGAGTCCCGACACCCGCCCCAGATACCCCGGTATGGGTCCGGTAGCATTGCCTAAATAAAATTATTATTTGAAGAAGGAATTTTAACTTTTTTTATTTGCATCACAGTAATCAGCGTATAATAAATAGTACACTTCTAGATATTATAACATATTATTATATTTTTACGACACGTTTGGCTCAGTGTGTAGTGACCCTATTTGTTGTGCCAGTGGTCGCGGGTTCAAGTCCCGCTGGGGGCATTTATTTGTGTGATTAGCACGAATGTCTGTACTCCAGTCATGGGTGTTTATATATATAATATGTACGTATTTAAATTTATATATGTGTAGTGTATCAACTATCTAGTATCCATAACACAGGCCTCGTAGCTTGCCATGGAAGTAGATGGTGCTGTGTGCTAATGTCGAAACATATTTATTTATTTATTTATTTTATTAAACTAATAAACTAACACGCAAACACAAAATTATTGTTTACACTAGAATACTAAAAAGGCACAATTAATATAATTTGCAAGTATATTTATTACCTATTTATTTTGTAATAGTTTATTGATATAAATGTATTTAAAATCGTTTTAAGATATATATTAATATTGTGTATTATTTAAAAAAAATAACTTTTCATTTGTAAGATTATATAAATGGTCCTTACATGATGAAATCCAGGGGGAACAGGTATGGGCATACGATATGACTGCGTAGCTGTTAGCCCCATGATAATGGTCGAGTAACCGTGATAACTACACTGCAGAGATATGACGTCATTGTTCCCAGTATACGCCTTAGCTAATAACATTGCTAAGTCGTTGGCTTCCGTCCCACTGTTTACTAGATATACTACCTAAAATAAAGAAAAAATAGTATTTTTTTAAGATTTCCTGATATTTTGAATTTTTTTAATGGCAACAAAAGTATTAGTAGCTACCTATAATTAAACTTTATGAGAATAAGTATGAAATGAGTTTATATTAAATATTTTATGCTTACGAATATATTTATGGATATAAATATTTTTTTAAGTATTATTAATATTTTTTTCCACAGTACATATTATTATTTTACCTTCAAGTTTCCTGGGAATTTAGCAGTAAGCTTTTCAACATATTCGTATATTTTCGGATGTCTATATATATTAGTCGTATGCCAAAGAGTATCTATTTGTTTATGAAGCGCCGCAGACACTTTACTAAAAAAAATATTATATTTCATGTAGTATGCCGTTAAAAAAATCAATACAAGCGGAAGGTCAGGAATCAAAAGATTTACTACTAAGCAAAGTATAGAGCAGTAGGAAATAAGAAAAAAAAATTAAAAACCGATAAAAATATTGGAAAATCAATAAAATGTTTAAATTAATTATTATTGTTTTTTTTAAATACTTACGGGTGGCAATGACCGACAGAAACGGTGACGATTCCTCCAATAAGATCAAGATATCGTCTACCTTCATGGTCATAGAGCCACTGCATATGACCCTGGTGTACAACTAATGGACGTTTGTAAATATTGAATAATGCTGGTGGTATGTTTTCGGATTTTATTTCATCAGTCCTTTGAACTGAGGGTCCCTGAAATAAAATTTGACAAAATTACTTCATAATTAGCCATATAATATTATCTACTTCATATGTAGGCAACATATGGAAAATATTGTGTTATGTTTTAAATGTTTTTTCTGTAATAAATGTAGAAAAAAATGTATGTCAAGTTGTAAGTAAATAAATCCCTATAAAGTTCAAATACCTAAGCGATCGGGTCAATATTACATAAGTAAATTAAAAGTGCGCATATGTACATGCCATTGTACACGAGTGCTGATATATCTATATCAATATTTTTTATTAGTATGGGTATAAATATTGTTTTCTTAGTTCATATATACCTATGTGATTAAATATTAAAGGCTATACCATAATATTTTTTATATAATTTTTGCCTTAAGACTTTTGTGTTAGTTCAGGTCATATAATATAGTACTAGCGACTCACCTTCGCTTAACTCGGGTTTGTCTCTTGATTAGCTTTTAACCGTTAGTAAAGATTTCTCAGGGATGTGATATTTTCCCGCAGTAAAAAGTATCCTAAATGTTGACACGAATAACCTACTATCATCATACATTAAAATCTGTCCAATGGTTTTCTCGTGTTGCGTTCCCAGACAGACAGACAGACATAAAAATTCTAAAAATCATATATGTCTGTATCGACAATAATTACTATTTCAATTTTTCAAAATATATAATGTAATAAATATTTAATTCATTTCAGATTCGACTCAGAATTTTATTATATGTATGTATCTAATATATTTAAACGAGCAATTCTTGTATATATTTATATCTTTATTTATTTATACCAGCGATCTCGGAAACAGCACTAACAATTTCGCTGAAATTTGATACCTATGTGGGGGCTTTCGGGGGTGTAAAATCTATTATATCATTATTCTACGCAGAATAATGATATAATATCGGTTATAAGCGTCGTGGTCAAGCGGTCAAGGCGCAAGTTAGATAACATATAAGCCCAGGATCGAGTCCCGGTCGGAATATCAAGTTTTTACTTTTGTTTTTTTTTGTATTTATACAAGTTTTTAGTTTTTTTTATCTAAAAAATACGATATAACAAAAAAGAACTCCGAGCGAAGCTCGGTCGCCCAGGTACTAGATGTCTATGTAACAAATATCCAAACACTTCCTGTCGTTTTAGTGCAAAGAAGTAGAAACTTACACATACATACATACAAGCATTTTCACAATAAACTTTCGAACTTATAAAAGTAGGAGTAACTTGTAATCTGATTCCGTGTAAAGAAGTGGAAAAATATTTTAAACTTACGGAATAATCTTTTGGAGTAAACTCGCATTTTGGTAGTGCTGTAGCGTAGCGCCTTTTAAGTGTATGGAAGCAATACCTCGTTACTATTATAAGAAAAAATATGTACTATAGTAAATATGTATTTCTCTTTAGGTCTAAAAATTAGGTTTATATTGTAAGACCTATTTAAAATAGATTTATATTTTATTTAATTATATAAAATATTATATCGATACCTGGGTTTGCCATTACTGATTTTATTATCAACGATACAACGAAGCTAAAGTAACACAATGAAAGAACTGAATATTATGAATTATGAATCGTGACCATTGACTCGTGAATTAATAATGAAAATATAAGTATAAAGACGTACACACATGAATTAGGTTTTTTATTAATAAAATAAATGCCTCCATGAACTCAGAAAAATTATCAAATTATCAGTAATCTTGATCATATATAACATACTAGCGACTCACCCTCGCTTTGCCCGGGTTCGTCCCTAGGTTTTAATGGTTAATACGGAATAGATAGACTATATATATATATATATATATATATATATATATATATATATATATATGTACCTAAGTATGATGAGTTGTTGTGGGATGCAGATGGTATCCCGTAGAAATGAGATAATCTCTCGCGGTAAAAACAATCTCTGTAGGTACTCTGTGTCACTCTCCAATATCTGTAACTATCTCTACACAAAAAATCACGCCAAAATCATAGTAGTATTATATTACAGAAAAAACATACACATTTATACCATTTTATATTAATTACTATCTATATGTAGCGCCACCTTTTGGTAAATTTTATTGCTAACTGTAACCTTGCATCTAAATAATTCCTGGGTTTTCCAACAAGCGAGGTACTTAGGAACAGTCATATGCAAACTTTCACATTTATAATAGTACTAGCGACTCACCCTCGCTTCGCTCGGGTTCGTCTCTAGGTACGTTTTAACAGGAAAACAAAACAGGAATAGAAAAGTAGGTATTATAAAAAGTTATATATATACTATATATATATATATATATGAAAACTATCTCATGTCATTCCCAGGATCTCAAACTATTTCCATTTCACCACATTTCATTTAAATCAGTTCAACGATTAAGCGAAAAGATAACAGGCAGAGTTACTTTCGCATTTAATATTAGTATGGAGATATAAACCTTAGGAGATAGACGTATACTATTGCGAAATCTAGTTAAAATCGGTTTAGTACTTTTTGCGTGAAACGCGCACAGACAAACAGACATACATACAAAAAAATTAATAACTATTGTTTTGGGGTCTATATTGTATAGGTAGGTACATAATACGCTACAGTCATTGTTTTTAAAAAATATTTCATGTACAGATTTCGCTAAGTTACTGCTTTATTATAGTATAGACTAACGACTCACCGTCGCTTTGCTCGGGTTCGTCCCTAGGTACGTCCTAACTGTTAGTATGGAATAGATAGACTATACATATACTAGTATACACATATGTATAATGAGTTTTATACTTACTTGAGAAATGATTGCTTCCCCATATTAACTTTCATCCCCCTTTTCACCCCCTTAAGAGAAGATTTCGGGATAAAAATTATCCATTACTTTTACAAACTTTACCTCTTTATAATATTAGTGTAGATTGTGGTTAAGTATGAATAAATCTAATAGAAATCACAATATTATTATAAAAATTAAGCTAAGTTCAAAGTGCCAAAACTAAACTATTATTAAAAAAAATGTTGTGAACATAACTTTAATTTAATCAGAAAAAATGTTTAACTTTTATTTCATAGTTTATGGCATGATAAGATTGTAATAGCAAAACAAAAAAAAAATGTATGAATTATAAATAAAAATTAATATCTAAACATGTTGCTATGAGGAAAATTTGAGAACGGCTAGATCAATTCGGCTGATATATTTTTAAATATAAAAAAATATAGTTTTTTTAAAAGTCCGAGGAACGTTCGAATGAATAGAAAATCGGCAAAATTTCACGGAAAAACGTAAAAATCACATTTTTCTTTTCGGATTTTTTCGCGGATATATAACAATTTTATTATTATATTTTATTATTTATGTATCGTTACTGCAGAATGTCCAAAACTCGAAAATGTGTCATGGGTGATGGAGTACATAGTATATGTATGTACGTAAGGTAACTGCCTCGGTGATGTAGTGGCTAGCATGTACGGCTGCACATCCTGAGGTCCTGGGTTCGAGTCCCGGGTCGGGCCAAGTTTAGTTATTGAGTCTTTCTGTATAGTAAGCCTCAGTAACAGCCCGGAGTTGGGAAGTGGGCGGTGTTTCACCCCCGTGCCTCGGAGAGCACGTAAAGCCGTCGGTCATGCGCCTTAACTCTCACCGGTCGTGTCGAGTAGTCGTCCCACCGGAGTATGAGAGTGACAGGAATAGAGAGTGCACTTGTGTCTGCGCGTACACTTGTGCACTATAATATCTCCTGCGCAGTTGGCTAGTCTCAATGAGATTGGCCGCCGTGACCGGAATCGGTCAGGAGAACATTATATTATTATAAGGTAAGCAAATCTTAGCCTCCATTACTTTCTTTTACTACTCTGTTTGTTGTGCGCAAACGTCGCACTCTATACCTAAGTGAAATTGGCAAGTGGCCCCATTAAGACGGGGAAGATTTAATTGGGTTTTAATAGTGAGTAATACTGGATTTTCTAGTCGGAGAGACCCACATAACCATCTATATATATACCTACAGATGTTATGCGTAAATGCATGCAAAATATCTTTAAACCGAAACCGAAACGCATTTCCCAACATAAAAAAAAAGTGTGGGATGATGATTTTTTTTGTCAGCTCATTTTCATTTCTGTAAGGATAAAAATAAAATTCTTTCTTAGGAGACAATTGATTTAGTAAATACTACATAGTCAAATTTTACATTTAATAAATCGTTACAAAACAAAAAAGAAAACGACAGTAGTCGCATATGATGTGTAACATCTGACACCTCACCTAACACCTTATTATGCTTATTTCACTCTAATTAGACTAAATAACTGAGCTCTTGGATTTCTTTTTGCAATCTCTAATTAGACCACAGAATTGATGTTTACCTATTCCGTGAATTAGACTCACTAAAATATTAGTTTGAAGAAAATTTTGAATGTTCTTAGAATTTTTGTATAATTACGTATTATTTAAAGAGGAGAATTTTTGTTTGTTGAGATATTTCAATAATAAGTCTCAAAGATAGGTGTTAGGTCTAGAACTAATATTGCAATTGAAATTATGAAAATCGGATAACTCGCTTAGAAGATATGAGTAAAATATAAATGAAATGTGAAAACGTATATTATTTAAAGTTTATGATCTAGAAACCTTTTAGTTATATCAGGGTTACTCAAAGTGGGGTACGTGAACCCTTAAGGGTTCGCGACAAGATTTACTGTAATGGTGGCTGGATGGCTGGCGAATATCACTCCAGAACCTAAAGTGACGTTAGATTCGAAACCCATTTATGGACACAACCGAGAGCATAAATTCTGTTTTGAGTATTAAGTAACAGGAGTAATTACTAGAAGTGTCGGCAGATGAAACTCTTCAAGTAAATTTAAAAGGAATGTCTTTAATTGATTTTTGGGTAGCTAGACCGAAAGAATACTGATCCTGAACTCTGACAAAGCAAAAAATGACTCCTAAAATTGACTCAATTTGCGACAAGAAGCAACCCGTCACATTAATACTTTTAACATAATATTTCTTTATGTAACTATATTTGTAAACTTTTATCAAAATAAAAAACCGCATTTTCTTCTGTACCTAGATTTTTCTTACGGAGAAGAGGGGAGAGCGGAAGCAGGGGAGAGATCGAGAGGGGGCGGGGGTGTGAGTGAGGGTGTTTGAAGGTTTGGGGTTCGATGTTGTCTGGGAACGTCAACGGGGGTACGTGAAGCCATAAGTTTGAGGAACCCTGAGTTAAAAAAACATTGTTGTTTTATATAAGAAAAGAATACATAAAGGAATACCTGTGTTAAAATTAATAAGGTTTAGGGGTGCAATTACTGTATCAGTCGGAATGCAGTTCTCAACAAGGCAACAAAAGGAAGAAAAATCAAGAATAAATGCAAGAAATCTGGAATCACTGTATTCTTTTAATCCAACATCATACAGTACGCCATAGATATTATTCGTGTAATTAATTACTTTGTTTATTTTTAATCAAAATTAAAAATAACAATTGAACAGTGATAGAAATTAACTTCAAAATTTAAAAAAGCTTATTTTTAATCAAATTAAAAATATCAATTGAGCAAACCTCAAAATTTATATATTTAATCACTTCTTATCAACAGTAAATGCATTTATTAATATAGTTTTCACATATAAATTAGTTTATATATAACAGCACACTTTATACATAACATTCCTTAACCTATTACGCGCACAGCTGATGCGTTCTCCTTCTTTATCTCCTTTTCTCTTTCTCGTCACACACACGCCCACGCTGTTGGCTAATAGTACCAACCTCTCTAAAAATGTGTTGATACCTTTTGACGACCACCTCTACCGCACGTGCGTTGCTTCATTTTGCAAAAATCGCGAGAATATTTTCAATCGATTCGTATGCTATGCATGACGATTAAAAAAATCTATTCCCGCCATAATATCGCCCATCCTGTCTGTGGCTGTCGGGTCTGGCGGGAGTTAACGCCCACGAAAAGCGTCTGGCAATAATCAATATTGGTTTTTAACAACATTCTGTAAAACATATGTAAAAACCAGTTTTTCTAGTTTAACGTAGATGAGTAAGATTTTTATGCACCTTAATTAGACTAAAGGCTTTAGTACTTGTTACTTGTTAATTGGTCTCGCTTTCATACTAGTTAGTATGCACTATTCATAGCGTCTTAGCAGCATGTTGGACTATTAAGCTTCAAAAAAAATTATTTTTTTAAAATGACGTAGATCTGGAGGCTCTGGGATCCTCGACTGTCAGTACTGCTTTGTTATAAGTTGTTTTGTGAAAGATAATTTTATAAAGATTGTATTATATAGGTATGAACATTCGAAAATAAGTTACAATTTGAAAATTTTACATATTTGCGATTATTTTTATGGTCATACGAACTCGTATGAAAATTGAATTTGCAACCTTAGCGAATGTGCTGTTCTACAGGCTCGCAGCCATTGCGACAAATGTTTATTATAGTCAAAATAAAAATAGGATTTATGATTCCGTAACATAAATCGTTCCTGAATTTTGTAAAGTGTCTGTTTTTAAATATCTAAAATATTATAATTAATATAAAGTGCTATTAATTATCAAATTAGGTGATTTGTTAATATTTAAATATTAATAATATAATTAGCTTAACTATAATAATTACTCATTAAGTAAAATTACGATTTTTATAAGAACCGGTAATATTCTATGCATTGAAGTTCGTTACTAGTGACAAGTATGCCTTCCACGTCAATCGAGTTGGAAATAAAATTGGCATTGGCGACAGCGAGTGTACGCGGTGGTAGCTGTATTGTGTCGAGTGAATGGCTCTAAGTCACCTCAAAATATCTCATTTTATTTAAATACGTCTTAAACAAAACACAAAAATGAAATTAATATACCTGACATTGTTAGTTCTACCTGCGGCATTGCTGTGCTTCCAAAGTGGTAAGTTTTTTTAATAGAAAGTATCGGTGCAAGTACGTGGCATAGTATTTCATTTATTTTTAAAAGAAAATTTCTATAAATACGTCAATATTTGATATTGTTAGATCACTATTTGAACAAAATTAGTTTTATCTCAAAAATCCATGCTCATCTGTAAATTAACTGCTTATTAAAATTAGCTTTCCGTTGAGTTTATCTTTAAGAAAGTCAGGATCTTATTTGTTCATTGATTGTAACTAAAAAAGTATTCCAAAAGTATAATAATAATGTTAAACAAAATTTTAAAATGACCCCCTTTCACCAATGACTAGCTGAAATACATACTTATGTATGTAGATTTTAACTCTTATATAAATACATTTTACCTTACACCACCTGTTACCATTTACTGCTAGTTCAATCTTTAAATTTTTTTTATATATTATAGTATATAACTATATTTTTTAATCTCTCATTTTATATAAGATACTTTATATAAAGACTTTGTAAATGATATTAGAGTACTTTTTAGTAAAAGTATATTTACTAAAATGTTTAGTAGGGATATGAGATAATTTTTTTAGACCATATTGTACAAAAAAATACTGTAACCATTATCTTATTTGAATCCTATAGTCTCCTTGATTTGATAACAACATACCTTTCTAATCACTTACAATGATGGAAACTAACCCTTATAATATTAAATCTACAAAATTTTTCTTGTAAATGTTTTTAGCAAACACAATCTTAGCTCGTGCAGACGAAGATGAACTTGATGATGTAGTGGACATTGAAGGTGAAGATAATCAAGTTGTGGGTGAAGATGTTCTTGATGAGGATGAATCAGTTGTAAAATCATCACAAGATGTAGACACTACCATTCTGTTCACTAAACCTATACCAAGTTATGGTGATGCCACATTCGGTTAGTAAATTAAAAATATAAGCATTATTATATATAACTTGTTAGCATTATTATGTGTAATTTGAACTACGCCCTGGTTACACCTTTTACTGAAGGGAGGGTTGTGCTCAGTAGTGGGAGGGTAAAAAAGTTTTAATACATATATAAATAACTTGTAAATTGTAAGGGCATCATTTCTTATTGTTGGATAAATATTTTTATTGTTAATAATAACATCATTGGTAAAAGAAAATAGGCACAGAAAGCTTCTGTTTCTTGTAAACAACAATTTTAAGTATTCTGAAAATGTTGTCTTAATGTCTCATAGAGATAGAGTATAGAATAGTATATACATGTACTGACCGTATAATTAAAGGTCCTTTTTATTTTATTTTTATATTTTAGTATGGAATAGGTAGACTATATATTATATGATATATAGTCTATAGTCTTTAATAAAAAGGCTATCTAAAGCAAAAAGATTTTTTAAATTAGATTAGTAGTTTCTGAGATTAGCATATTTGAACAAATAGACAAATCTTACCTCTTTATAATATGAATATAGATTTTGCTATAATCATTAATAAATAAAATGATAAAATTGTATTTTGGCTTTAACGTTAGTGTTAGTTAGTTAGTATGGAAATGCAAATAAAATATTAATAACATCAAACATAATAACATTTATAAAAATTATGACAAACTTTTTTACGCCGATTACTTTGTAATTCTTCATAAAAGGTAATTAATTGGGTTTCTTTCCACAGATTTACAAGCTGGATTTCCTGTTGAATTCCTTGTTGGTTTCATCAACAAAGGCTCAGAGGACTATATCGTAGAGACTATGGAAGCTTCCTTCAGATACCCAATGGACTATACCTATTATATTCAAAATTTCACCGCATTACCTTATTATAAGGAAGTCAAACCCAAAGAAGAGGCCACATTCGCCTACTCTTTTATTCCTAATGAGGCATTCGCTGGTCGGCCATTTGGATTGAACATTCAACTCAATTACAGAGATGCCAGTGGAAATTTCTATCAAGTGAGTTTGACATTTGATTTTTTTACTGTATTGAAAATTATGTGTTCTACTTAATTTTTTTATATATTTCTTATTTCTTCTTTCTACCTCGGTGATGTAATGACTAGCATGTACGGCTGTACATCTAGAGGTCCTGGGTTCAAGTCCCGGGTCGGACGAAGTTGAGTTATTGAATCTTTCTGTTTCATAAGCCCAGAGTTGGAAAGTTCCGCGCGTGTTTCACCCCTGTGCCTCGGAGAAGAAGTTAAGCCGCCCTTCCTGCGCCTTAACTCTCTCTCTCTGATTGTATTCAGTAGTCATTCTACTGGAATATGAGAGTGATACCTTCAAACAATATTTCCATTCCACAGGAAGCCGTATACAACCAAACACTCAACATTGTAGAAGTATCCGAAGGCTTAGATGGAGAGACCTTCTTCCTCTACATCTTCTTAGGTGCAGCATGTGTATTAGCCCTAGTCTTGGGACAGCAAGCATTATCATCACTCGCACGTCGCCGGTCACCAAGAGCGGCCCCCAAACCATTAGAAACTGGTACCGCTAATGATGTAGACTATGACTGGCTACCTAAAGAAGTCGTCAACCAGCTGAGTAAGTATATTACTGCTATATATTTTAATTTTCATGGTGATTTTACATATTTATTTTTTTACCACGATGTTAGTGTAATATTTCCTATCGAGGTATATGTAGATACAGAGAATATAAAATTATTAGTTAAACACTTTCATTATCCAGTGTTATTCAGGTTATTTCTTTAATATATATAAATCTCGTGTCACGATGTTGGTCCGGGATGAACTCCGAAACTACTTATCCGATCTTAACGTTTTTTTTTTCAAAATGTGTGATTTGTTCCAACTTAAAAGATAGGATAGTTTTTATCCCGATTATTTCCTTTTTTTATTGCAAAATTGACGATTTTCATATGTGTGCCACAGCAACGCGTGGCCGGGTCTGCTAGTAATTTATAATTATTGAGTGAAAATATAAAAAAATATAAAAAATAAGGAACAAGTAAAGATGTGCCATACTCGGTCGAACTTACAAACTTTTGTTCAATCAGTTAGTTTTGTTTTTCAAGTTATACTTATTTTGGTGAGTTAGGGGAAAAATGATAAGATTGATTTTTTACGATGCGACAGACGGTATGAAGTTAGTCGTTAAATTTCCCTTAGTATAGTGTGATGTCTATATTAAAGATATTTATTCTGTTTATACAAAATATTTGCTGAATAAAACTCATAAGTTATATATCTTGTTACAGAAAAATCACCCAAAACTCCTAAACAGTCGCCACGTTTGAGGAAGGCGAAAAGATCAGCTGGTGATGATTAATTTCATCATTATATCACTACTTTAGGAACACCAAGCTCTGCCTGTATAGGCATAGAAATGTGTGTTGAAACAACTGAAATAGAATTAGGCTGAATACATGTCATCATCATCAAAAAAAAAACATTTTATTCATTTAATTTTCTAGTGTTGTCCATTCTCAGCCTATTTCTATGTTTTGTTGTATAAGTGAAGAGACTGCGTGATTTAGTTATTAAAAGTGTTGAGAGTAAATTATGGAACAAACAGTGTGGACAGCTTTGTAATAATGTTTGCGATTACGAGAAGACATTATTTAATAAAATGTTAATTTTTTAACTGTTCTTTTTTTTATATTATACCTTTTTGTGAATATACAAACCAAAAGATGCTATTGTTACAAAAACATATTTCTAAATACATCTTTTATTAAAATAGAATCTTATTAATAGTGTTGTAGGCATCAGCTATTTATTCGTTATTTATATTTACCTAATTGCTATATTTAATTAATACTAAATTATATTTCAAATATCTTAAAATAGATTAGAGTTTTTTTTCTGAACGGGTTTTGTATTATCTTTCCAATTCACTTGTGTGTTTTATTATTTTGTATAATTAATTACTATTTATTACATTTATAAATTATTTGTATAATTACATACCTACCCTATATTTAATTAATGTTAAACTTATATTCAATATTTAATAATATAACAGAATGTATTATTTCTAATAAGTTGCTTTTTGATCATTCTGGCGTCAGTGCGGGTACTTGTATTTAAAGCGATGTAATGGTGAAATCGGGGTCGCATTGTATTCGGACAGTGATAATGTCGGTTTGTTGTAAAGAGCCACAAGTGAATAATTTTTAATTTGGTAGTGTAAAAAAAATATGAATCCATAATAAAACAATGAGTGAAACCTGGGGAATTTGATAATTTTCTATCAACTTTTACTTTTTTTAAAGTTTTATGAAATTTACTAATTTGAGACTGTGGTAGCCCAGTGGTAGAGCGCTTGCTTGGAAAACCAAGAAGAGCGAGTTCAAATCTTAGGTCTTGTCTTACGGTGAAAGAAAACGTGAGGAAATTTGCATGTCTGAGAGAATCTAGCAAGTTTTCAAAGACATGTGCGTCTGTGTGTTGGTCTATAGCCTGATACCCCTCGTATTGAAGGGAGGCCCTTGATGAGCAGTGCGATAAATAATAGGTCTAAACTTTGAATACATTATTAAATTACTATTGAGTTGCCCTCGCTTCGCTCGGGTGCGTAGCCTGTGTGTAACTTCAGGTCATATCTAGTCCATCTGTGTGCACTCATCTAAATCCAGGCCAGTCATAAATATAAGTACACACAAACTTACACATTTATAATATCAGTCCGATTATAACCAAAGGGCACTAAAAGTTAAATAAAAAATAATTTTGATCTTTGTGTTGAATATTTCTAACTATTAAGGATTTTTTTTCGTTAAAATTATGTATTATAACTTTAACGAAATGAATTTTATTTAGATTTATATTTTCCATGATTCATTCCAGGATTTTGTCAATAAATAGATTACTATAATTTATAACTAAAGAATTACATAGGCCGTTATAGTCGTATACTTTATTTATAAAATAAATTCAATGCATTTTTTTAATCAGTAAAAATCGTTACTTTTTTCATTTTTTCATGATTGATGATGTTTTTTCATGATGACAACACTAAACCGATAAAACTATTGTAATATTATTTTATCTGTCATCTTTCCTTTTCTTATACGCTCGTTGCACTGCACGTGTATATTTTTCACTTCGCTCGATATCTAGACCAAAATGGATAAACCAAACGTTCTCGCCCGTGTTATCAAGGTTCTGGGCCGCACTGGATCCCAGGGACAATGTACTCAAGTAAAGGTTGAGTTCCTCGGCGAAACCAGCCGTCAAATCATCAGAAATGTGAAGGGACCCGTGCGTGATGGAGACATCCTTACTCTCCTTGAGTCTGAACGTGAAGCTAGAAGACTAAGATAAAGTGGTAATTTTGATATTGTATAACAGTTTACTATTATTTTCTTGGAAATATCGACTTCTAATGGTTATAGCATTCGACTCGAGATTGTTCGTTATGGACGACACCTTTTGTCTTTATTGGGCCTGAATCTGAATATAACCTTACAAGTTCTTATTTTTGTTTGATTTATTCTATATTTCCTAAAATATTGCTTTTTTTATAACTTTTCTATGCAACTCTAAAAGATGATATGGAAAGGGCATTCTGCCATTATAGTTTTATTTCCAAGTATGTTTTTGTACTGTATACATTGTAATTATTTGTATTTAATTTATTCATAATGAGTAAATATAATTTTAACTCTTTGTTTTTGTTTCAGGGTCAGCATAAATTTCATTAGGTTAAATTTATAAATGTAACCGTTTTACTATTATTACTATTAAATTATAATGTGAACATCAAAACCGTCAAAGATTACCATCATATTATATCCAGCTTAATACATACTTAAAACACCAACCCTGCGTTTTATTATAACATCCCCTTTAGTGACCATTATTTTGTTATATTAAAATAAAATCTTTATATTTTAAGTTAAACTGACAATCTATATAAAAGAGTAATCTATATTTAGAATCCCAGATATAAAATTTTTAGTACTTATATTTATAGGTCTTGTTTATATAAAAAACCTGTATGTAGGTAGGAATATAATATATATATATGAGAATAATTATTATTACTATGAATTAGATTTAAATGTATATAGAAAAAATTTAAACTATTGAGAATAAAATTAGAAAGCTTTATTATGTAAATTTAATTTTAAAGAATCTTATGTTACTAAATTAAGTTTGATTATGTGTTTCATTTTAAAGTAAATTAAGTTATGAATAAAAATAATTTGAATAGGAATGATAAAATATTGTTCTCTACATTGGCAAGGCAGTTCATGCTAAGTGATGGCATCTAATATTATACTTCAAACTAGCGACTCACGCTCGCTTCGCTCGCGTTTGTCCCTAGTATGTCTGTATAGATTAGATAATATAAAACTTATGGTCAAAAAGAAACACTCATCCATATTACTTATTAATATTATAAATGTGAAAGTAACTGTTTGTTACCTGTTCCCAAGTAAATGGCTAAACCGATTTAGATGAAAATTGGTATGAAGATAGTTTGAGACCCTGGGAGAGACATAGGATAGGATATCAGGATGTAATAATAATTATTAGACAAGTGTGTTAGAATAATATACTACATAATAATAATAATAAACTACCTGTGTACTTCAGATTCTTATCATATTATGAATTATTTTTATATTTTTTTTTAAATGAAGAGGTGGTACTGATAATTACATGATTCATTGATTCTCAGGTTCTTTTATTTGATATAACTTATAGAACTAATTTTTAACTTCAAATTTAAAACTAGGTGAGCTTTTGTATATTAATTGCAAAGTATGTTAATGTCAAATGTGTAAACAACAATCTTGAATAAAAACAATATTAGATAAAGGTCAAAGATTTGAAAAGTAGAAATAAGATATCAGTTAGTCTTACTTACAGCCTCGTAGATATCAAATATGATAAATTATATTTAAAATAAAATACAAATCAAAGTTTGGATTTTAAAATTTATTCACAATATTACCATAACATTTATAATTAACAATAACTATACATTAATTAATATGATCACATATTTCATTAAAAATAACAATTAAAATAAATACATAAGTACACATCAGCAGCCATGGATTGAAATTCTCATGGGCTCATACACCATACTTGGTAAATAAAAAAAAAACAATTTATTTACAAAAATATAGGTAGGTACTTAAATAGTATCGTTTTGTTTGGGTTGCGAGAAGTGGCAGGGACCAGAATGAATCCTTAGTCGTGTATTTCCTCACAAGTTCGGTGACAGAAACACTAGGTTGCACTTTGAGCACGTCGTAGTTTTAGAGACGCTATTAAGTGTCATATTTTTCACCTTCGCATTGACTCGCCCAAAACAGACAATTTCCGATGCCGCTATAACAGATTAATATGACGGCGGCCAAGAATACTACACTGCACACTATACATGGTTTTCTTTCTAAGAAGAATCCAATTAGATATAGCACCATAAACATGACGTGCGTATTCATTAACGCCGGGTTGACGGGCTTTGGTATCAGAAGTACGGGGATCAGCCATTGTAAACAGTACATTTCGATGTTGGCACGGAATTTGTTATTGACTGATCTGTACGGTAACTATAAAATATACTATTAGTGTAATAATCGACATGTTTTAGATGCTATCATATTTATTCCGGCTTATTAATATCAAGATATGAAATTACTAAATTTATTGTGAATGTCGATTGTCTACTATAATCTATTTTGACAGTGACAGATTTTTTTTTACCTAATGGTCCAAACCATAGATAAATACGTAAAGTTCTAAACTACAGTGATTAAAACTGCCTGTGGACAGCTTTGAGATCGAAATTGACGATGAGTGGATTCTTTACCGCCAAGTCACAGAAGTAAATTCAATAAATAGTTATTATTTAGTCTGCGCAAGTTGTGTTTAAAAAAAATAATAGTATTGTTAAGATGCAAACAGACGAAGTATATTTGATTCGGTTCCGATTTTTATTCGTAGTTTTCTACACACTTCAGACTCGGAAGCATTATTTATAACGGGTTAATGTGTATTTTACAATTTATGCTCCATCTGGTAAATTGTGGCAAAATAATGATTCATGATGTACCTATACAACATACATATCACTGCCAATAGAAATCTGTATATAATATAATTAAACTGTAGAGGTCGAATGTCTGTATATAGAAAAAAATACTAAAAACCGAATCAGGGGAATGTAACTTCTTACATTCCCCTTTATTTCTCTTCAGAAATAGAACGAATCCAGATTTTTATCAATTTTTTTATTTCTTTATCTGTTTGTACTGGCTAATCCCCGAAACTATTGGACCGATTTAAATGAAATTTTACATTGTGGTACCTTATATCTCAGGTCAGCATTTTAGATACATTTCATCCCGGAAATTAAAGAGTTCTCGTGGGATAGTTAAAAAACTATAATAACTTATACAGCTTAGTACACGAAAACTACTGATTGAATTTTGATGAAACTTTACAATAATATAGTTCATACATCAGAATAACAAATAGACTACTTTTTATCCAGGAAAAATGTACGGTTCCCGTGGGATTGATTTGTTTTTGTTAATCTAGAGACGAACCCGAGCTTAACGAGGATGAGTCGCTAGTCTAAAATAAGATAAGCCATAATTAATATAATTTGAACCAGTAATAACCTAAAATGTTAAACCTAATTTTTCGAGTGTTTGTTTTCAGAATTATGTATTGTAGTTTCCTTGCTTCACCATAACAGTTCTAATTATTTCGTATTGTCGTCTATACGTAATATACTTTGATATATGTATATCCCTTATATCTAATAATATATTTAAACGAACAATTCTTGTATATTTATATCTTTATTTATTTATACGAGCGATCTCGAAAACGGCTCTAACGATTTTGCTAAAATTTGGCATTTGGGGACGAAAAATCGATCTAGATTAGTCTCATGTCTGGGAAAACACGTGTTTTCGAGTTTTCATGCGGTTTTCTTTTGCATTATTCTACGCAGAATATAGTCAATAATTTTTTATATAAGCATCGTGGTCAAGCGGTCAACGCACTAGTTAGTTAGACAACACATATGCCCGGGATCGAGTCCCAGTCGGAATACAAAGTTTTTACTGTTGTTTTTTTTTGTATTTATTCAAGTTTTAATTTTTTTTATCTATAAAATACGATATAACAAAAAATAACTTCGAGCAAACTCGGTCGCCCAGGTACTAAGGTTAAAATTATTATTGACGTGTGTGGATATAAGTTCTTGTAATGTAATGTATAATATTACGCGTTTTCAGGAAACCCCAAATTAATTTACATTTGTTAGGTATAATAAAAACTAGAGTAGAGGGAGAGAGAGAGACTCTTATTTACCAAACGTATATGGTTTTCCCTACAGAATTATTAATTTGACAGTAATGTCCATACTATCCGTATTTTAATATTATAATATGTGATAGTTTGTGAGGACGGATGGATTTTTGTTACTCTTTCACGTCAGAACGGCTGAACGGATCTGGATGAAATTTTGCATAGAGATAAATTATAGTCTGAAATTATTACATAGGCTATTTTTCACCCTGGAAAAATGAACGGTTCCCCTGGGATAGATTCGTTTTTGTTTTCCTAGAGGCGAACCTGAGTGAAGCGAGGGTGAGCCGTTTGTAATATTATATATGTGATAGTTTGTGAGGACGGATGGATTTTTGTTACTCTTTCACGTCAGAACGGCTGAACAAATCTGGATGAATTTTGGCAAAGAGATAAATGCTAGTCTGGAATAGTATACTTTTTATCCCGAAAAAATGGTTCCCGTGGGAAAGATTTGTTTGTGTCCAGGGATGAATCCGAAGCGAAGCGAGGGTGAGCACCTAGTATTAAATATGATTAGCAAACATCCGCAAATTGTATAAAAATATTTAAGATATTAAAGTAAAATATCCTTGTATGTATTCAGCCCTTTTTAACGTCCCACTGCTGGGCACGGGCCTCCCTTCAATACGAGGGGAATCAGGCCATAGTCCACCACGCTGGCCAAGTGCGGATTGGTGGACTTCACATGTCTTTCGAAAACTTGCTAGGTTCTCTCAGATACGCAGGTTTCCTCACGATGTTTTCCTTCACCGTAAGGCAAGTGGTAATCAAGTTGGAAAATGATTCGCACATGAAAATATCAGAGGTGCGAGACCCGAGATTTGAACCCGCTTCACTCGGTTTCCCAAGCGAACGCGTTACCACTAGGCTACCACTGGAAAATATCCTTAAATGAATCTTAAGTCAATTATGCAGATTAAGTGTTATTCCACTATAAGATTTACTTCAAGTTTTTATGTCGGTTTTTTTTATTCAAAAGGTAATTTCTTTTGAAGGCGGACACAAATTGCCATCTCAAGAGCAAGTCGTGTAGAACAAAGTGATTAAATTTTGCTATCTTTAGGGCTTACTACGCTTAATGCCAAAACAACATTTATTGGTTTTTGTAAAGTTAATGTTATTTTATTCAACGGGAAATTTTCCGGGATAAAAAGTAGCCTATATGTTATTCCAGACTATAATCTATCTCTGTGCCGAATTTAATCCAGATCTGTTCAGCCGTTCTGGCGTGAAAGAGTAACAAACATCCATATATACTCACAAACTTTCACATTTATAATATAAATAATACGGACGGATAATATTTTAAATACACATACTCGTTATTATTTCAAGGAAGGAATTGCTCATATTACCTTATACATTTTTTTAATTGCTCTTCCCTCGAACATACTTAGTTTATTTAATTAAAATAAAATATGAATAAAATAAAGAAGTGAATGTATTATAAAATTAAATATTGAAAGCAGTGACCCTATTGAAATGGAAATGTAGGTAAAACTTGCTAATGTCACCCTTGTTATTTACCAAGCTTTAAGGCAAATTCACAAGCTTTGTTGACTTAGGAACTGTTAGGACGACCAAATAATTGAGAAATATATATGCAAAATGGTCCTCCTACACGTAGTAGGTACGTACGTATGGACACGTCTTAAATTTTAGCATTATTAAAATAATATTTGTTTATGTTGTATGATGTAAAATGTACATTCATTTGACTACACGTTTACTCAGTTTGTAGTGACCCTTCTTGCTGTGTCAGCGGTCGCGGGTTCAAGTCCCGCTAGTTGCTTTATATGGGCGGGGGGCATGGGGGATTGCTGATAGCACGAATGTTTGTACTCCAGTCATGGGTGTTTATATTTATAATATGTATTTATTTAAAGTTATATATGTGTAGTGTATCAACTATCTGGTATCCATAACACAGGTTTCGTAGCTTACAATGGAACTAGATGGTTTATTCCTTAAAAACCTTTCCAAATAGAGGAAGAGAGGAATTTGCTTTCGTAATTATATCTCCACTTTTTATCTACTTTAAAATATTATGAACTGGGTGGCAGTATCCATAATTTAAAATAATGTTAACCGAATACTTTCTTAGATTCACGCGAATATTTGACTTTTGAAATAAAACTATCTTTTCGGATTAATTCGCGGATTTATTTTAATTTTTTGTTGGATTTCTTTTTTGTTGTTTTTGATTTCGTCGGGAACCAAAAATCGAAACAAATCCGCCGAATCCGTCGAAACAAATTAATCGAAATAATTCGAAAGCATAGTTTTATTTATAATGGCACCGACTTTGAAAATATCCGATTTGGTATCTATAGTAAATGAAAACCCCCGTTCAGTTATTTTTTTACTTTTCAGTATTTTTTTGAAGTTGGTTAAATTTTTTTCAATTTACTTTTTTATTTCGTAATTTTTAGTTTGAAATAAAAACTGAAATAGTTTTTATAATAAGTAGTAATATTTACAAAAACTATTTTTGTTTTAATTACACGTTTTAGTCCATATCATAAAAAGTACTGAATCGATTTTGATGAAATCTTTACTAATCCCTAAGTTCAAATAAATGTTAGCAAATAAATACTTACATAACGATAGATACAATACATAGCGACACCCCGCCGCGACTTTAAATCACTAGAAAAAAATCTAGGTATATTTCGGAATGTTGAAAACTAATATCGTTAAATTGAGTAGGTATGTAGTTTATTGTTAACATTCATCAGAAAATATGTTTGGAGACGGCTTGTTGAATATTTTTCAATTCACATTTCGATAAACATGTTTATTTGGTTCCTAACGATTGATAAAGGACAATTATTTTTTACTTTTTATTATTTTTTGCGTAGGGGGTTTTTAAAATTTTTAATTTAATTTTTATTTAAAGTCGATTAATAAAAAGATTTCCTTTTCAATTACCCGCGATGGCTACGGAGACGGTATATGCGTTGGAGGTCTGCTTACTGTTACAATTTTTCTCGGAAATGGCTAGGGCGATTTTGAAACGTTTTTACTTTGTAAAAGTCTCATTCCTGAGCATGTTCTTAACTAAGTTTTATAAGGTTACTAAAATCCAGGTGGCGCTACTTTTTTTAGTACTCGAGTAAAAATAAAGTACCTGGTCTAATCTATTTAAATTTATATATAAAAGGCAAAAGTGATTGACTGATGTATCAACGCACACGCCAAACCATTAAGGCTAGAAAATTGAAAATTTGTTTTAAAAAAAAAGTTTTTTCATGTCACAATTTTCCGTAGTCTGGTTTTTTACACTTTTTTTTTAACGTTGGAAAATGCATTTATGTATAACGCTTGCGTACATACTACATAGTATCTACATACATGTGAATAATCACAATTCTCCCAAGACCTAGTTGCCGTCCCTAAAATGTGTTTCCAAATAATTTTTTCACAGTGGGCACTTATATTAAACAAACAATTACCTGATCAAATTTCATGACCTTGTTTCAGTAGTTTTTGAGACTTCGTGGTTATTTTGTAAGTCAGGCAGTGTTTGGCATAATCTTTTTGGTCTACATCAATAAGGAGGTCTCAATTGTGTAAACGTTTTTTTTTTTTTTAAATTAAAATATATAAAAAATAATTAAAATACATTGATATATTTCAGTTTTTTCAATCAGCATAATATTTGGAGCAGGTCTCTGTAGACCGCTTGCTTGTAGCATCCGAGGGTGTATTCTCAAGAGTACTTTTACAAGCCAGTTATATATATACCAATTTTCTCAAATATACAGTAAATAAAATGAACGTAAGGGACACATTCATGCATAAACTTTCAATTTATCTTTATTTATTAGTACTCCGTAGCCATAAAAATAACCAAAGGTTTATAGTTTCGTCACGTACGTCTCGTATATCACAGGTGTTTTCACATAATTACAAATTATATAAGTAAATATTAGTATTTTGTTGAATGAAACGCTTCGTGTCGGAGTCAAATTCGCACTTTGACCGTTCTTAATTGAATAAAAATAAAAATATTTTTGTTGGTTTTTTCCGTAACAACAGACCTTGTTATGAACTTGAATTAATACTTGTTTTAATACTTTCTTAGATTTACGCAAATATTTGACAATTATAAATGTTAAAGTTTGTAAGTATGGGTGTATGTATGTATGAATGTATGTTTGTTACTCTTTCACGCCAGAACAGCTGAACGGATTTGGATGAAATTTGGCACAGAGATAGATTATAGTCTGGAATAACACATAGGCTACTTATTATCCCGGGAAAATGTACGGTTCTCGTGGAATAGGTATGTTTTTGATTTAAATAAAACTATCTTTTCGGATTTTTTCGCGGATTTATTTTGATTTTTGGTTCCCGACGAACTCAAAAACAAGAGAGACTGACGGGTCCCTTCTGTGACCATGATTGCTGTAAAACATTCGAAACGTCGTGAATCAAAAATCAAAATAAATCCGCGAAAAAATCCGAAAAGATAGCTTAATTTAGAACTTGATTTTTGCTTCATTGCGTAGTGATAGTTGATGGGCTGGATAGTGACTAGGTATTTTATCTATATAGCTACATGTTGTGTCCCACATGGAGTAATAATATGTTGGTTAAACGAATAAAATAGCTATTTGCTTTCGTTAACAAATAATAAGTAATCTTTGATCTAAGTTTCATATAAATCCGTCCAACCGTTTCGGTGTGAAGGAATAATAAACATACACACACTTTTTATTTTATTTGAGATTTACTAGTTTTACAGAATATTTCGATAAAATGTCTATGTCCAGTCCAGGATGTAAGCCAATTTGGATTTCAGTCAAATTTGTTGGCAGCAGGTACAAAAACACAAATAAGTTTTAATACGTATTATAAGAAAAATAGCGTTTTAACGGTTAGTATAGATTTCTCAGAGATGAAATATTTTCCTGCAGTCAAAAGTATCCTATATATTGATCCGGATAATCAGCTTTCATCACACCAAATTTTATCAAAATCTGTCCAGTGGTTTTCTCGTGATGCAGTCACAGATAGACAGACTTACAGACAAAAATTCTAAAAACTAGGTATAGGACGCGGCCTCTGTATCGATAATAATGACTATTTCAATAAGATTTTCCAAAAAATATTTAATGTACAGATTCGAGTTAGAATTTTACTATATGTATAGGTAATAGGTATTAGAATATTTTGTATTTGCCTCATTTACAAAAACTCTTTGCTGGTGTCCTAAATATATTTAAGCTGAATAAAAAAACAACTGAAAGTCGATAATCGAATGTTGCACATTTTTTAAAAGAAGAACTATATAGGTACCATGTGAAAAAAGTTTCACTCAAAAATCTCAAACCATGAAGGTTCTATGTCAATTCGAAGTACCTATTACAATAAAACGGCAATTTCATACTTTAACCCCTATTATAAGGTTCTATTTTGCCATTATTATTATAATGCTCGCCTTCCCTTGTACAAAAACATAAAAATCTTATGGGATGCGGTCAAAAATCACCTTGATCCTTCAGAATCATTCAAGACAGGTCATTACTTTCCACAGGAATACTATATAGGCATACTATACAGGCATACATACATATATATATACGACAGTTACGAAATATATAAATCTTTACGATAAAATATTCTGCACCATAAAAGAGTATTCACAATGCTTGCTAATATCTATACATATAATAAAATTCTGAGTCGAATTTGTACATTAAATATTGGAAAATATTATTGAAATAGACATTACTATCGATACAGACGCCGAATCTATAGTTTTTAGAATTTTTGTCTGTTTGTCTGTCTGTTACGGAAAAACCACTGGAGGGATTTTGATAAAATTTGGTATGATAAAAGCTGGTTATTTGGGTCAACATATAGAGTACTTTTTACTGCGGGAAAATATCTTTCTGAGAAATCTATACTAAAAGTTTAAAACGTAAATAGGGATGAACCCGAGCGGAGCGAGGGAGAATCGCTAGTTATATCATAAAACTTAAAAGATATAAATTTGCTGAATATATAAAAGCTGGAACGTAAAAGTTATGGTTAAACTCATAATTGAATATCGTAGGTTTTAAGACTACTTACAAGATATACAACGTCTGCTATAAAAATTGGGCAATTCATTTCTCTTTCAAGATTTATCGCTGTAAATTTTTTTTGACAAAAGATAAAAAGTGTTGACTTAAACGACTTAGTAACGACTTAAACTCCTTGTAATAACTTTCAATAACCTCATTTTGGTATTGTGTGAATATAGCGCTTGCAAGCAAAATATTTTTATTAACTTGTAATGATAAAAGTGATTTTACTAGCCTTTTTAATTATGATAAAACAAAGCGAAATAAAACACCAAAACCGAAGTAAATTACTTAATTACTGGTATTCTAGAAGCGGAATAACATCTATTGAAATCAGTTATCAGTCATCCGAACCATATTGTATGGGGAACAGCTAAAAGCATATGAGATTGAAGATTAATGGTCAAAGCTACAAAAACCCATTTGGTAAAGCTTATGTACGCATGCGCCTCACGCGACGCGATCAGCCTCCCTCATCCCTCAGTGCTTTCCCGCCAGTCGCGTTCAACACTCACGTCAACCCTATCGCCTGATTGCGACCCCAAAAACCTTTCATAATCATCAACCTGTGAACTCTTGACCGCGAAGTGAACATAAAACGGTTAACTATTTCAAACATGGCCCAATTTCTGTGTCAATCGATAATAGAACAGTTGCAGTATAAAATTAAACCAATGTTAATCATCTCTCATTTATTGTTCTCCATTATGTGCCATGACGACGAGAACGAATCCTTTTAAATAATAACTCAAATTGGCAATTAGGGTTTAAACTTGATATTTTAAAATTGGGCAACAAAATTAACTAAAAATGGCGAATACAGCACATTTAATGAGACGTCAAAGCTCTCGTGATTTATATGCACAGCGTTCGTTAGACAGAATGGAAATGAAAGAGTTGAGGGGTCGGTTGGTAACACTGGAAAATGGGCATTCGTCTCATCGTACCCACGTCATGTATGGAGCAACTAATAAGGCGTTTGAAGACACGAGCCCAAACCGACGTTCGTCAGAAACTCCTACAAGTAAAGCTAGTTCTGCTGATGAGAGAGCTGGGTTAAAGCCTGAGGGCGTACCAGTTGAACGAGAATCTTGGGATAGCAAGTTAACTTTTCTCCTAGCAACAGTTGGGTATGCGGTCGGTTTGGGCAACGTGTGGAGATTTCCATATTTAGCTCAAAAAAATGGGGGTGGTGCCTTTTTAATCCCTTACTTCGTGATGTTGGCGATTGAGGGTATACCGATATTTTATTTAGAGCTAGCTATTGGCCAGCGGTTGAGGAAGGGTGCTATAGGTGTGTGGCACCAGGTGTCTCCGTACTTGGGTGGTATCGGGATCAGTTCTGCAGTGGTGTCTTTCAATGTGGCTCTGTATTACAACTCTATTATCGCATGGTGTTTGTTCTACTTCGCACAAAGCTTTCAAGCGGAGCTGCCCTGGTCTGAGTGCCCTAAGAAATACTTCAGCAATGGATCCTATACAACGGAGCCTGAATGTGCTGTAAGTATAGTAAATACAATGAAAATTTCTAGTTTACGGTTCTTCTATTCGCTATAGATGATGATTACTTAGCCTTATAATCCACATGAAGTATAAAACGGAAAAGTATATATACTTACATAATCTAATTATATACGTGTATATTTTTAACGTTTTAAATTTTGATATTTTACTAAACATACAAAAATACAATGGATAATACTCGTATGCACTTTTATTTAAAAAAATCGGATTACTGTATAACTAAAAATGGTTATGTTCAGGAATAGCTACGCAATTTCTCGATTATATGTATGTATGTTTTTGGTATGGTGTATATAGTACAACTTTGACCAATTTTAACCACTATGGTACCTACTGCCAGATTCCCCTTGATTTTAGGAGTGACATCGCGTAAACTATTTTAAGATGGCGCCTGCTATTAAAAATATTTTGCTAGTAATTATAAGGTCATAAGCCAATTCATAAATAAAATATATACATATTATGACACCTTTTAACTACTGTTTTAAGAATTCAAGTTGCGTTTTCTTGGCGATTATCTACCTTTATAAGGACTAGGACATTTAAATAATCAATTATTCCCTATGCATCTGTGCGATGCACACATGTTTTTTTATTATTTTTTAATTATTATTTCTACTGTGCGCACATTACCAGAAATTACCAGAACTCAGATTGATTTACTTTTTATTTTTAACATTGTTTTTTTTCTATTACTGGATTTCTAAAGAGCATAGATGTTTCAAAGATAAGAAATTAGGCTTTGTGACCGACAGACAGAGGTAGGCAGACGGAAGGAATAGAAAAATTTCGTTTGTTCATGATATGAAAGGGATCGTAATTTATTTAGAATTGTCCGAAATTCGGATGTAAGAGTTGGGAGGAAAATGGAGAATGGATTAATGTTAAAATTAATATATGTGATGAAATTTGGTATGATGATAGCTGGTTATCCGGATCAACATATAGGATACATTTTAGTGCGAAAAAATATCTCATCTCTGAGAAATCTATACTGACCATCGAAACGTACTTAGAGACGAACCCGAGCGAAGCGAGGTTGAGTCGCTAGTAAATAATAATTTATGAAAAATGAGCAAAGAGAGAATCAATGAGAATGGCGCTTTCGCTTTGCAAAAACATTTAGTTTGCTCGTCTCTTAATTAGAACTCGCAGAGTGAAGTGGGGATTTTAGTTCTCATGTCCATTACAGGCGTTGAGAGTATATTATATTAGTAATTGAGATGTGTAAGTTTAGTGCGTAAAGTATTTAGTGATTAATTAGATTAATTTAAATAGATTTATAATCAAAAATAATTAAAAAGATTTATAATTAAAAAGAAATAGTCAAGTACGAGTCGAATTTTGATTAATTATTTAGACAATGAATATGATTTTCCTTATATTTTGTTATGTTAATCTTTTATCTTAATGTTGAAAATCAAGTTAATATCTATTTATCTTACTTAAAATGAACACACAAACACCCTTAATATTTTATATTCGGGTCAAATTATTGGATACGTTTCGCGGTAAAATATTTTATCTCTGAGAAATCTATACTAAACGTTAAAACGTAATTAGGGACGAACTCGAGCGGAGCGAGGGTGAGTCGCTTGTCTATTACAATTTACGTCATACCTCAAATTATTAAAAAAAAAATCATTAAAAATAGAATCCCCTAAAACCTTTTGTCAACACAAATCTGTAGACATTTGTTACATTTACAACTCATTTCAATGGCTGTTTACTTTACGAGATTGGTTCGTTGTTTATATCTGATGCTACACGGAGCAGTGGAACAATACATGATAATTTTCAATTTTGAAAGAATAGAGAGTCATTTTAGTTTGATGGTTACTAAAAACGCTTAGAATAAAAAAAAGATCTACTATAATAAATGCGAATGTTTGCTTGTGGGTATATGTATGTTATATATACATGTACAGGGTGAATTTTTTGTGAGTTATCCATTGTGAGATATTCATTGGCGATACGTGGTTTAGTAACGTTGGTTGATCATGGTGGATCATAGAGTTATACTTTGATATTGAATGTGAAAGTCTGATTGGTGACTTTGAACCCGCTGCTCTGCTAAATTATTAGAATTGTCTTTTTTTTCGTTTTCAAGTTTATAACATTGTGATTTCCTTCATTAAATTGTAATGGAGCATTGAGAAGTCTTTATTGTTTGGGCCCTAATAACGCCCACAAGATTAGTAACTACTAAAGATGATGTCCGTATATATATAAATACAGGGAATCCCCAGCCAGTAAAACTAGTACTATTCACTTAAACCCAACGGAATTATTCCCGTCTTAATGGGACATCTCAAGATCGCTTACGCACTCAACCACGACGTCCCGACGGTTGCATGCCGAGGCACATCATAATAACCATGGGGTTGCTTACACAATCCACTTTGCTATCAGACAAGTACCAGAAGCAGCCCTTTAGTACGTTTCATGGTTTCATGTTCGACTGGATTGCTGGATGTTAAGGAATCCGCTACCACGACAACATGAATGTATATCTGTGGAAGACTCGTAGAACTAGAGTAACACATAGGCTACTGTTAGGTATCTTGAGACGCAATCGAATGTTGTAAAGGAAAAGAGCTAGTGGGTAATAAAAAAACGAACATTGTAAGTAACTACAATTTTTGTGTAGTGGCAGCTAGCGAGAGCAAGAAAATAGTTAATAATAACATGAAGTCTAATAAAAGAGTTTATAGTTCATCGGTAGGGCGCTCGCTTGGAGTCTTAAGAATTTTTCATTTAATATACACATTTAATATAACTCTTTACCAAATCATATGAAAAAAGCATTAAACCATATAAATACTAACTTAAAAGGTATTTTATTCATTCAATCAAAATTTTCAACAGTTATCTTATATCTATATATAAATTGGCAAAAACAAAATAGTTCAGTACATTTTTCTCCTTTGTTTGTCAACTGATTTTCTTTATTTTTGCTTAGTAACTATTAACGAGCTTTGGTGTTATCAATAAAAAAGCTTTTGAAAACATTTTTTTTATAGGTAAATTCTATTCATATATGTTTTCCTCAAATTGTCAATAATAATTATGGTTGAATTTCAACTAAGTATTGAGCGAACCCGTTTTTTTTAAATAGTTGTTATTGTGATATTTTAAACAGTTTATTTAATAATATTGTAGGGAAATATGAAACTTATTACAATTCTATTTAATATAATGTATTTATCTACAATTTTTATGTCAATCTTTCCATATTCATCCAAATGCAAAAACAATAAGAGCGTCCATTTGTAAATCCTGCTTTCTATTATGTGAGAAAATTTACTTCACCTTTAGAAATATATGTAAGTAGTTGTAGGTAAATATAGTATAAAGTTATCATCTCAATGCCTACAGAAACTGAATAGCTTATTTGAAACCGAAAATACTCAAACGCTTTCTAAGAGATTATGTTACATGACAGAAAATTGAACTCCAGTAAAGAGACGCAATATAGAAATCGTAGCAGATCCCGTTTATTACATACCAGCGACTCACTCTCACTTCGTTCCGGTTCGTTCCTAGGTTGATTCTCCATACAAACTTTCATCCCCATTTTAACTACCTTAAGGGATGATTTCCGGGATAAAAACTATCCTATATCCTTCCCAGGGTCTCAAACTATCTTCTTACCAAATTTCATCTTAATCGGTTCGGTAGTTTCGGAGCCTATTCAGTGCAAACAAACAAACAATCAAATCCTTCCTCTTAAAATATTATTATTGGTATTGATTAGTTTATTGTTTCTTGCTTGGTTTGCAAATTTATATTTACAACTAGTTTTTGTGCACGGGTTTGTTCTACATGGCATATTAAGTTAATAAAAGCTATCCTATTCACTCTTGTCCCAATACTTTATCCAAGTTATTTAAGTGAAGGTGCCATTAAGATTGATTTTGTTATTCGGAAATAAGCGCGGATAAACAGATAAAACATTCTGTTTTATGAATATTGAATCTCTTTGTATTATAAAAGACGATAAGTCGATAGACTTATCGTCTTTTATAATACAAAGTTCAGCCGTTTTTTTACGTCCCACTGCTGGGTGCGGATTGGTGGACTTCACTGTCTTTCGAAAACTTGCTAGGTTCTCTCAGACATCAGACTTTCCACACGATGTTTTCCTTTACCGTAAGGCAAGTGGTAATCATGTAAGAAATGATTCACATATGAAAATATCAGAGGTGCGAGACTGGGGATTTGAACCGCTTCATTCGGTTTCCCAAGCGAGCACGTTACCACTGCGCTACCACTGCAATGACGATAAGTACCTAGTACCAAATTGATATGGCTTAATGTGGAGTAGTTACTTAGACACCATAAAGATACAACAGTTTTATCTATAAGTGTAGATTTTATCGTCACTTTCAATTTATATAAGTGAACCGGAGAGTACATTATTTACGGAATATAACAATTAAGCGGGACCAAGAATGCCTTTGAAGTTTTCTGTTGTGTTTTTGGAGTTTTCTGTATGTCCTTCGTACGAACCCTTGAATAAAGATGAAACGTACAATCAAATGCGACAAATGACCGCACATACTTCAGTCAATATATTTAACTAAAACAGCAGTTTGCATGCGCGAATGTCGTCAGTAGGTTTGCAAATAACATATCATTCTAGCACTGTATAATATGATATTAGTTAATTAATAGGGTTACACATGATATCTAATAATAAAACAATTAATGAACATTATTTTTAGAGTTCCGTATCCGAAGGGTGCCAACGGAATCCTATTATAAGGTCGGTGTCCGTCTGTCCGTCCGTCTGTCAGAAGGCTGTATCTTGTGAACCGTAATAGGTAGAGAGTAGAAATTTTCACAGAGTGTGTATGTATGTGTATTCTATTGCCGCTATAACAACAAATAATAAAACTTAAAATACAAGAAATATTTTTTTAACATTGGTAATCAATCATCGAAGTTAATATACTACATAAATAGAGTATAAGTCATATTAATAAAATGTACATACTCGATGGTACGGAACCCTTCATGTGCGAATTCGTCTCGCACTTGACCGATTTTTTTAAATTGGTCAAAAATAAAAATGTGGATGTTTCTTGACAACTGTAGTATATATGTCATAATTAATGTCAATTAGAGCAGTCAAACATTCTGTCTTATGAATATTGAATCTCTTTGTATTATAAAAGACGATAAGTCGATAGACTTATCGTCTTTTATAATACAAAGTTCAGCCGTTTTTTTACGTCCCACTGCTGGGTGGACCGCCTTCAATACGAGAGGGATCAGGCCATAGTCTACCACGCTGGCCAAGTGCGGATTGGTGGACTTCACTGTCTTTCGAAAACTTGCTAGGTTCTCTCAGACATCAGACTTTCCACACGATGTTTTCCTTTACCGTAAGGCAAGCGGTAATCATGTTAGAATTGATTCACATATGAAAATATCAGAGGTGCGAGACTGGGGATTTGAACCGCTTCATTCGGTTTCCCAAGCGAGCACGTTACCACTGGGCTACCACTGCAATGACGATAAATACCTAGTACCAATTTGATATGGCTTAATGTGGGGTAGTTACTTAGACATCATAAAGATACAACAGTTTTATCTTATATAAGTGTAGATTTTATCGTCACTTTCAATTTATATAAGTATACCGGAGAGTACATTATTTACGGAATGTAACAATTAAGCGGGACCAAGAATGCCTTTGAAGTTTTCTGTTGTGTTTTTGGAGTTTTCTGTATGCCCTTCGTACGAACCCTTGAATAAAGATGAAACGTACAAATATATGCTACAAATGACCGCACCTCCCTGTCAGTCAATATACTTAACTAAAACAGCAGTTGCATACGCGAATTACGTCAGTCGGTTCGCAAATAACATATCATTCGAGCACTGTATAATATGATATTAGTTAATTAATAGGTTACACATGATATCTAATAATAAAACAATTAATGAACATTATTTTTAGAGTTCCGTATCCGAAGGGTGCCAACGGGACCCTATTATTAAATCCGCTGTCCGTCTGTCCGTCCGTCTGTCAGAAGGCTGTATCTTATGAACCGTAATAGGTAGAGAGTAGAAATTTTCACAGAGTGTGAATGTGTATATATATGTATACATACACACTATTACATATTCTATTGCCGCTATAACAACAAATAATAAAATTAAAAAAAACATATATACGGTCGAATTGAGAACCTCCTCCTTTTTTGGAAGTCGGTTAAAAATACAGGTAACATTTTTTTTAACATTCGTAATCAATCATCGAAGTTAATATACTACATAAATAGATAAAATGATATTAATAAAATGTACATGTACGATGGTACGGAACCCTTCATGTGCGAATTCATCTCGCACTTGACCGATTTTTTTTAAATTGGTCAAAAATAAAAATATTGATGTTTCGTGACAACTGTAGTATATATGTCATAATTAATGTCAATTAGAGCAGTCAAATAAGCAGGTGCCTCTCGATGATAAGTTAATTAAGTACCCTTATAGGGAAATTAATTGTTCAGGGTTTTCAAAGCAATTAGTTAAACTCTACACTATAGGTATGTATTATATGCTAATGTACACGTGCATGAATCTACACACATACTCGTAATATGTGTTGCTTAACTTCAAACGAAGATAAATCCACCCTAAGGAATGATTGGTATTTCTGTGTAGCGTAAAATCCTTTACTTATACTAGCAAATAATGATAAATATTTCTATAAAAACAGTTATACTTGGCTTAGGGATGCATAAAACACACGCTTACAATAAAAAATTTTTGGACCAAGAACCTTCGGGTGCGCAGATGAACTCTATAAAGTTTTCTCGATAATTTCTAGATTTTCTAGATTTTTTTATAGTTTTCTAGATAATTTCTATTAGTGAAAACCGCATTAACATTCGTACAGCTCTTCTGAGGTTAGCCCGAAAATACATAAGCTCAACAGCACGTCGCGCCGGGGGACTTTATAACATGTAATGATTATAAATTTTGTTCAGTTTTTTTTTATTTAACTCGGAACCATACATAATTGGCAGAAAACAGGGTTCAACGTCAGTATATACAAGATTGACCCTCTCTCTGCAGCCTACACAGCTTGATTGACTTTTTACATAGAATATGCCGTGAGAATGACTTAATTCTTTTCATTATTGTATTATTATTATTAAAATTATAAATACAGTAGGTTTCTTTATTCTTCAATGATTCAAAATATTTATTAGTTATTTTTTTCGCACCGCCATTCTTTTTCAGAACCATATCAACCTTGTCAATCATAACAAATATTTAAAAAAGCAGTCGTGAGGACTGCCGACAGAAGTGAAAACTTAAAACTATAAACAAACATTTGTTATTATTGGATATTCAAATTAATTGTTTGATCTTAAAATTAAAATTTGTAAATTAAAACTGTTTACTTTTATCTGGTTTTGACATCTATCGGTTCTCTGAGCGTTAGCGTTAACACGTCACGTGACGTGTTAATTTACTCCATCCAAACCTGCCTATAGAAGTTTTCACTTAAAAAAAAATATATAGTTATAATGTACTGTAATATCGCGCTAATGAAATAAAGTGTAGTTTTAATGGTGCCAGTGTTCGGTAAGACACGCTGAACGACGTTTGGAAGGATATAATATGAACGTAGCAAGATCGCGACGGCGTTTTGTGATAGCATTACATTATATAACGTTATCAAAGAATTCTGTTCAACATTTTTAACATTATTTCGGCACCTAGCCATGTGAATTTGATATGTAGAGCGTTGTTTCTTTGTATGAAGTACGTAATTAAAGAATATTGGTTTGCACTACTTTGGTTTGATTCAGTTACATAATGTACCATAGTTGCAAGTTCTTTTTAAGTATGAGACACACCACAGTCTTTTTGCCCGTGCCCTTTTTCGATTATTTTTTTATTTATTGTAATTTTCTTTAAGCGTTGTAAGTTTAAGTTTCAAATAAATAATATTCCTCTATTCGTTTATCGCTTACAGCGGCGAATTTCAATGAGAACATCGAGAGAGTATGAGATATTGACTTTAAAAGCCTGAGCCTAAAAAACCTCTGGATCTGCAGCCATATACGCAAGCCATTAGACTAATAAGGTATACATTTAAATAAAAAATTAAGAAGGATTCCTTCTGCTGTTTTGAGATTTGATTTTTTGATTTGATTTGAGATTTTGGTTAGGAATGTTGTCATTCGTTAAGAAATTAAAATCTATAGAATTGACAAATGTTGATGCACATTTATAACGGTATTTATCATTTTAAAATAAAATAGTTTAAAAAATAATTATAGTTTAAATTTTAGTTTAAAAAAATAAACATCTGTGACTGTATAATAAAATCTTGTCTAAACGTTACGTTCTGGTTGTGTCTGGAGTTTATGAAGTAGTCTTACCAGAATGCTGTTCCTTACACTAGAATAAGAGTACATTTCGCTCAGTAGGTTAAAGCATAATACATACCCGCCTAAGCTGTGTTCGCTGATCGCTTATCTATATTCGACAGTGGTTTCATATTATTATTATTATTTTAGCTTTATTTTTCCACTTAACAATTCTTACTAATTTATATTCAATTATAATTATTTCCTTTCTATTTCTTTGTTATGTGGTCCCCTGATGGGTAAAAGTCTCCTCCATTCTTTTCCATCTTTCCCTATCTTTGGCTGTAAACATGCAGCTTTTTCCTGCTGTGATTATTATATCGTCGGCCCATATTATCGAAATATAAAAATAAAAAAATTATAATAATAACTACTAAATTATAATAATAAATTATAATACCTTTATCGATGAAATCGTAGTTTTACGCTGAGCCTTCCCAGTAAGCAATCAAAGATACTTGTTTTAGTATATAACATATATGTATATAAGTTCCTCAGTGGGAGGGTACCTGTCGTGAGGTTTCCCCACAAAAAGAAAAAGGTCTCCGCGCATCACTCAAAGTCAGTTGAAATGGAATGAACTTGTAATTTTACCATATTGTCAAACCTTCTCTGAACTTTGCCGAAACTGTTATTTAAAGATTTTCAACAGTCATGTTGTATATCTTACTTCTATATAAATGCGAAAGTTTGGATGGATGGATGTTTGTTACTTACTCATGCCCCGGCTGAAAGGATTTGGATGAAATTTAGTTTTACTTTTTACCCCGAAAAATGTACGGTTCTCGTGGGAAAGATTTCTTTTTATTTTTCACTAGCGACTCACCTTCGCTCGGGTTCGTTTTAATTTTTTTGAGCTAAACCCTAATTCTTTTTCTAAAATAAAAGTAACCTAAGTTACTCCTTATAATATCAGCTATCTACCAATGAAAGTCACGTTAAAATTGGTTCAGCCGTTTCGGAGATTAGCCGGAACAAACAGACAGACAGACAGACAAAAATTTTAAAAATTGTGTTTTTCTTATAAGTGCATATATTATTCCATATGCATTCAGTATTTTATAAAATTTTATAAAACTAACTTAAAGTTAAATTAATTATATTATAAATAATATAATAAATATATAAATTATTGTAATAATATTAGGTTACAATATTTTAGTTGCGTTACCTAGAAAAAAAAATATATGCATTAAGTATTTATACTGTTATTTTGACATTACAAACAGACACTTCAATTTTATTTATCTGTATAGACTAACGACGAATCCGAGCGAAGCGAAGGTGAGCCGCTAGTACAAAATATTATATCATCAACACAAAACAAAGTGCCATAATCTTCAAAGTAATTTATGATAAAGTTTTGACGAAGTTTCCTGACCGTCACGAGCTGTGAAGTGTGCTCGTTCGAGTGGCAAGTATCGATTTAGTGGAAGATGCTGCGGTTAGAGATTTCAATGTTGCTCTTCAATTTGAAATTCAGATAAATCTCTCAACGGATATTTTAAAATTATATGATGTTACTGCTGTAGTCAACAAATAGTATTAAAAAAAATCACATTAAAAATATTACTGGTGCGAATGTTTGTGAGTTATGTTTTTTTTGCTATTAATAGTTAACATACTTGATTGAAATTTAGAAAGTAGCTAAGATCTAGTAGATTGATATGAAGCTTAGTTCCTCTCGATGAAAGTGCGGTTTCGGACAAAAACCTGTATGTAAGAAATCGATAAAATGTACATTTAAAAAAGATGGCGTAAAAACATTAATAATTTTCGTTTTATTTTAATTAGGTTCTTGTAAATGTGTATAAATAATATCATCTTCCTCTGCATCAGGTATAGCTGATTAAATTAGATCTCATAGTCTCAAATAATGTACTAATGAAAAGAAGAGACCGGGACATAAAGCTTTCAGAATAAAAGCACTTCAACAAACTTCTTAGCTTCAGAATGATACTAAGTAATTCTTGCCGAAAACCGTGTTTTGTCGATATTTTTCTAGATAAAATGGATTTTTTTTATCAATTTGTAATCCAGAAATTGCTACCAACTAATAAATGTAACATCTGAGAAAAAGCGGACGATAAAAGAGTTTTTAACATTTGTTGCGTTGAAATTCATGAGTAACCCGAATAAGTGAAGTAACTCGAAAAACTTAGGTAAGAAATGCTGAAGTTTTTTCATTACTTCTTTAAACTCATGATTCAGAATGTAATAAAATTCGATACGGGAAAATTTATTTAATCACTTAACCAAGGTAAAAAAATGACGTCTAGGAATTAAAAAGTATGAAATAACGTGTTTTTTCATTATATTTTTTTATAATACTTCATTCCACACGAAAATGGTACATTAACACATTAACAAGAAAATACAATCAAAAGAGATGTACAAAGGCGGCCTTATCACTATAAGTGATCTCTTACAGGCAACCGGTAGAAAAGGATACAAGAAAATAAGTGAGAAGAGCGGATATATAGAATTTAGTCTAATCAGATATTTTTGGAGTAGTTAGGTAAAAAAATGAACAATCGATTTACATATGAGTAAAACGCATTAATTCTACTTATAGTTAAAATAAATTGATTTTTGATATACACACGTATATATCGAAAAGTATTAAATAATTTTATTTTAGAGTAATTATCGTGAGGAATGAGAACATACATAATATTGTTTTTTTTTTTATTTTTGCCTCAAAGACGCACCGCCCCATATTGGACTCTTGTTTCGATTAACCTTATCTTCAACGTCCAGTTGAATTATTTCTCTTAAAGCTGTATAGGTTACGTAATCACTCGAGGGTGTAAAGCTAACCTCTATATAATAAAAGCTTTAAAAAGCTTCTTGTTTTATATATTTTTT
The DNA here is from genome assembly GCA_033884665.1 of Argynnis bischoffii washingtonia. NCBI lineage: Eukaryota > Metazoa > Arthropoda > Insecta > Lepidoptera > Nymphalidae > Argynnis > Argynnis bischoffii. Next base: position 2,032,225 of record CM066619.1, on the reverse strand, counting down.
AATACTTATTACAAAAATGGATGAATAATAACTATAAATATTTCCCGTAGTGCCCTCGTTGGTCTTGTAGCTGGTATGTACAGCTGCAGTTCGGAGGTCCTGAATTCAAGTTCCATTGAGCCTAATATTGGGTTTTTCTGCCAAGAAATATTCACAAATAGTTCAGAGTTGGACAATTGGTGAAATTACGACAGTTAATTCTGTTACGATTTTAACTGACACAGATGATTCGGCTATGGTCATACGGGATATTATGAGCTTTCTGATAGAACTAAGCAAGAACAGATTGCAGGCATTCTATATAATAATAACACCAAAGCAACTTCTGCGCTTGTGTCAAAACAAGAGGATCACTCCATTATTCCAAAAGCTCTATGCAAATAGAATTCGGAGCTTTCAATGCAATTTGAACTAATTGATGTTAAATTCCAGCACTTTAAATTTATTTTAAAAGTGTGTTTTAACTCGAAGTTTTAAAATTAGTAACTGAATTTACTTCGAGTATGTATTATGTTATGTATTCGCATTTTTTCATATTCACTTAATTTTAATTTAATAGAATGAAAATATAAATATATAGTAAAGCACTATGTAATAAATATTTATTGCTTTGATTCCGTGTTCAAAGGAAGGACAGTGATTAGTTTCATATTAGGGTTTTAACCTTATTAATGATGTTCGTCCATGTTCTTGTAGGGCTCACGTAAAATAAGTTGGCTATTTTATCGCTGTAAGCAAGCGAAGTCGTGGGACTTTGTCAGTATAGCGACAGGGCAAGTAACATATGTTTTTATTTTTTACCTTACAATATAACTATTAGCGACTTACCCTCGCTTCGCGGGGATGCGTCCCTAGGTACTTTTTAAATAGATAAATATAGTAATTGCAAATGTATCTTAGGAGATAGACGTATGGTATTACGGACTTTTATGTAGGCCTTTTGAAGACATACAATTTTCTAATATCTTATCATCTCTTCAGGTGTAGCCAGTGTTAGCCATATTTTCTAAGGATGATTCGATGGAACCAGTTATTGTGTTTTCCATCGGTTGTTGATTCCACTATAGAAAATTTAATTATCGGTACAGATATCGCTTCAGTACTTTTAACGTGAAATGCATACAGATATACCGACAACCAGACAAAAAAAAAACAGAGAAAAAAAATTAATTCTTTATTGTTTTAGGGCCTATATTCTGTACATAATACGTAACAGTATTGTTTTCTTAATATATTTTATGCACAGATTACGCTTTGTTGCTATTTTATTATATGTATTGATGCTATACGTATATACAGGTTATATATACGTATAAAATTATATAACTATGATGTTTACAGATCTGTATTTTTTATATTTATATAAAAAAATACGTTGATTCAAAGTGCGAATTTACGTTGTCGCAAGATCTCGAGAAGATTTGACCCGTATAATCTAAGCGCTACGAGAGCTTCTTTGTTTTGTTTTTTATAGCATCTTACGTTGCGAACATAAAATAAGCTTTGTTTTTCAACTATATTAAGCAGAAGTGGGTTAATGAAGTTCTATTAGCATCTCTAGTATTTCTCACTCTTATTTCAAGAAAATTTATTTGTGTCTATTTTTATTTTAAGACTACCAACTCACCCGCGCTCCGCTCGGGTTCGTCCCTACTTACGTTTTAATGTTTAGTATAGATTTCTCAGAAATGAGATATTTTCCCACAGTAAAAAGTATCCTATATGTTGACCTGGATTACCAGCTACCATCATATCAAATTTCATTAAAATCCCTTTAGTGGTTTTTCCGTGATACGGTCACAGACAGACAGACAAATATTCTAAAAACTATAGATTCGGCCTTTGCATCGATAATAATGTCTATTTCAATAAGATTATCCAAAAAATATTTAATGTACAGATTCGGCTTTGTTATAATTTTATGTGTAGATTTTAAGATTATGATATACCTGAATATATAAAATTCCCGTGTCACGATGTTGGTCCGCGATGAACTCCGAAACTATTTATCCGATCTAAACGTATTTTTTTAAAATGTGTAATTTGTTCCAATTTAAAAGTATCCCATGATAGTTTTTATCCCGATTATTTCCTTTTTTTATTCCTAAATTAACTATTTTTATATCCGGAGAGAGAACCCGAGAAACGGCTACACAAGCTAAAAATTCGACTCCCAAGGTAAAGAAAAAAAGATTTATAAGTTTACATATATATAATAGTATTGGGCATACCTAAATCTTTACGGGATGGACCAAGTAATTTGGAAAGTATAAATAAATCAAATAGGGAAAATGTCTCTGAAATTATTGAGCCGTACATTTTAAATTAAATTCTGATTTGTCCCTTTGATAATTTACAGGACAAAAAGGAAGAAAATGTAAAGTCATAAAACTTTTTTAAGTTTTTATGTACGGAATCCTTTTTCATGCAAGTCCGGCTAGTACATATTTTTATTTACTACACTTATGTATATGTTTATCGATAGATACACAAAGTTTGACGTTTCTTGTTCTGTTTTTATCTTTATACAATAGAAGATTTATACAATTTTACCGGTGGTAGGACTCTGTCAAGCCTGAGGAGTCCGACTGGATGGGTACCACCCCCTTATCTATTTCTGCCGCCAAGCAACAATGATTGCATTGTTGTGTTCGAATGAAGGATAAGGTAGCCAGCACAATTACAGGCAAGAGGCATATCATCTTAGTCCTCACAGTGACAACGCACCTGTGGTTCTGCGTTCCATTTTTGTTACTTAAAACCTAAGTGCATGAACCGTAGGTGTTATGGGCGACAGTTACTACTTTCCATCAGGTGGTCTGTCTGCTCGTTTGTCACTGAATCGCATAAAAAAACAAGATTAAACATGAAAATGCCTTTTTTATATGCTTTTTGCCTTTGCATTATATAAGCTTAGTATAAAAGTAAAGACAGAAAAAAATTAGAATGTTCATGTGATTTTCCCTTAAGAAATGTTTTAAGTAATTAAAAGAAAATTATTTAATTAGTCAGTATAATATACATACATACAAACGGTTAAAATTCTAGCTAATATATATCACAAGCTGACTCTGTGTGACGACACCCTAACAAAGATTAATTACAGAGCTATCTCTCTTTATATAGTTTCAGAACCTACTTTTTCTCCTTCACTAAACTGATATTGAATTTATTGACTCGATATTATAACAAAGGGACAGATGGTGACTTATTTATAACTTTATTCTATTACTAGCGACCCACCCACGCTTGTTTCTTTATCGCTATCAAGGTTCATAAATAAAATCGATTGAAATAAAACAAATACCAAATGTTAAGTGAAGCTTACCACAATACATTAGTCAAAAGCGCATCCAAATTGGCTAATCCGTTTCTGAGATTAGCGCGCACAAACGCACAGACAAAAATTCGAAAAATCATTATTTTAGCTTTTATTGCATTAATAAAGACCCCAAATAACAGTTTTTCTCAAATATCTTCCATGTACAGACAGCGATCAGTTACATTTTATTATATGTATGTAAATAATCCGTATTAATATTATAAATGTGAAAGTTTGCATGTATGGATGTTTGTTACTCTTTCACGCCAGAACGGCTGAACGGATTTGGATGAAATTTGGCACAGTGATAGATATCTGGACTATATCTGGAATAACACATACTTTTTATCTCGGAAAAATGTACGGTTCCCGTGGCATCGGTTTGCTTCTGTTTTCCTAGAGCCGCTAGTTATTAATATTTATGAAACTGCTTATTAATGAGTTAAATCAATAAAGTATAAGTTAATATTAGGGTTTTGGCTAGTCACTTGTCATTGACACGGGCAGTAGGTAACTTGAGTATCGGTTAGTCACCATAATCGATCGGTCCTCACAACCGGAGCGATTAGACGCAAGTTCGACGTCTTTATAGTCTTTCGAGAATGTAGACTATAATTAAAAAAATCTCGAGAGAAAAACTTTAAACAATTTTAATCTGACCGATCTGGGGCTCGAAGCCAACATGATCTGCAGTTGTATAGGCCCGCAGACTAGTGTTGCCCAAATGCAAGAACAAGACGAGACTTAGCCAGTCTTGATCTTGGTCTTGCGCTCCCAGTCTTGGTATTGGTCTTGGTCTTGCAGCAAGAGTCTTGCAAGTCTCGCAATTAGCTATTAACCTATTGCTATTTATAAACGTTACTTTAGGTCTTAGAACAACGCAACGGAGTAGGTACATTTTGAGCTTGAATTAACATAGCCATAGTGAAGACCAACCAAATTAATAAATGTCTAAACATTTAATGAGAAATTCGAAAAATCAACTGACACCGGGTAGGGTTTGAGACGCAGACCTACTAGACGATATAATAATACATTGATCAAGATATTATATTGAAAGGAATTTGTTCGAGCCCTTTCAAAGGATCGCGGAAGTACCACAGGGGATTCTACTACAGATATAGCAATCAAATCTGTGGGTTCCACAGACGTGCAAGAATATATTATTACGAGCAAGGGTTTAAGGAGCGGAAATTAAAGCACGTCTTTTGCACTATAGACGTTTAAGTACTTTAATGACAGGCACTGTATATAGTTCACGTACACTCGCAAGCTCTTTCAAATTCAAATTCAAAATATTTTATTCAGCATTAAATTATTACACTTTTCTACTGAACGTCATGAATCTATTAACAGTTCAGAAATAAGAAGCCTCAGACCTGAGAAGAACTGGCGAAAGAAACTCAGAGGGACTAATATTATTTCGTTATCTTTTTTATAACGTTAAATTATAATGTATAATATTTCTATAAAGTTAAAGTAGCCTGGAGGCGATCAATTCATTCCCAAGGCGTGGTATCTTCTTTAAAATCATTTATTGTATAATAGCCTATAGCACACAAACTCTTTGTATATATACAGCTTAATTTGGTGTCTGAGCACTATTTGGTCACTACTAACCACTTTATTTCACTTTTCCAATTTTATTATTTCTTATCGATCTTCGCTTAACTCCAAACTTGAACTGATCTGAATCTGAAAAAGAACAGTTCTTTTAATGTCTATTCGTTTCTGGAAAATGGTTTGTGTCTCTATCACTCACGACAATTTATAATAAATTTTATTTAATTTGCTTATTTTGTCGATGATTGCCATGATGCTGTTACGTCCGTCTGTCACATTCCTTTTACTTGGAAACTATATTGGAAATTTAGATTGTAGGTGTGTTATGTGAACTGCTCGACACAGTAGTAGTCAAATTATGAAAAATAATAAAATAAGGATGCTACTTCATGTAAATATCATTATTTCTGATAGATATTATAGAGTCTGGAGTGCACATAATGAAATGAAATGAAATAAACTTTATTCAATTATACTTATTACAAGTGCTTTTGAATTTTATGATATTATTTGAATTTGAAGCTTATGGGATATGTTTGGATCGACGCAATCTTCAACAATTTTACAGATGCGAACCTTTAAAAATAGCTGAACATTCATAAGGGCTAAATCGATAGTTATTAAAGCCCTCGACCCCCTTGACCTCTTTTGATCCAACACTAATGTTACAATGTACTATATGGGAGACCCTTAAAATAATTATAAAAATCGATTTGTAATTCTTCGTTAATTATCGCGTAAAACAGTAAAAATCAACATTTTTATTGAAGCCAATAATTCCTGAAATATATATACATATATATATGGAATCATATGCTTTCAAAGTCGTAAACATTGTGTGTTTTGTTTTAATTGATCAAGGAAAACCAACGTATATCCAGTTATTCATTCTATTTTCTTTCCTTCAAAAGGACAATCACGACCCAATTTGTCGTTATCGACTAAACAGAATGTCGCGTCCTTGGATGGCCTAAATAAAAAGTTTGCAATAGCTATTCGTTGACGTTTTGTTATTCATTGTAAATATTTGTTTCTAATTAGTACTTCGATTATAAGAGCAATCAATCTTAGAGAGTGGCAACGTCAAAAGAATTTATTCAATAAAAAGTTTATATAAGAAACTTATACTTCAAGTTGTTCCAAAGCAAACTGAAGCAAGCAAGCAAACTAAGCAAAGAAAATAAGATGTCTATTCCACATCTTTGCAAAAAATTATATGTTCTATGAAGTACATAAGTAAACAAGTTTTATTCAAAGGAAACTTTTGTTTAAAAAAATAAAAATAAAACCGCATTTAAATATTTAAAAAAAAAAGCTTACCGAGCCTGTAGCTTTCAGCTAAAAATACAAAAAAGTACAACCACACTATACAAGTTTATACCTCATATCTTCTTGTCTTCCATTCCGTACCTATAGCTTTAATAAGTAGCTGTAGTTATTTAAGTTTTAAACGTCGTATTTCATTTAACCACGAAGATGGCCCTTGCTTTAAGTGACTATTCATATTAAGAATCTTAAGCTCAAGTATCTTAAGGCGGTTTACTAGATCGGTTCATATTAAATTTTAATTTAATATGAATTTAATAATTATAATGCCATTTACCATTTTATTGATGAGTTTGTAGCGGTTTTTTATTTTTATTTGACTAACTGAACTAAACAGTGCTAGCAATCTATATTTCAATGAAACGATTTAGCAATTTCTTTTTTAAGGATCGATATCTTGTCGTTGTTCTACGATGACCCAAAAAAGTCACTATTCAGAGGACAACAGCAATAAAGTATGACATTTGTCTTGCGTACATTCACATTGGTAGTCCAGTGGTAACGTGCTCGCTTGGGTAACCGAGTGAAGCGGGTTCAAATCCCGGGGTTCGCACCTCTGATATTTTCATGTGCAAATCATTTTCAACATCAATACCACTTGTCTTAACGGTGAAAAAAAACATCGTGAGGAAACCTGCATTCTGAGATAACTTAACAAGTTTTCGAAAGACATGTGAAGTCCTCAATCTGCACTTGGCCAGTGTGGTGGACTGTGGCCTGATCCCCCTCGTATTAAAGGGAGGCCCGTGCCCAGCAGTGGGACGTCAAAAAGGGCTGAATACACAATTTCACATTTGCGTACATTACATACATTGATAGGCGTGATTTCGATGACATCTGTCAAAGGACTAATAGAGGAATCGCGGTAAAAAAATTATTAAAAACAAATATGTAAAGCTAGTTGCTTTAAATTTAAAGCTTTGTCTAACATTTTATAAAAAAAAAACTTTCATTTATAGATACTGCTTTTAAAATCAATTCAATAGTTGTTACTAACGCGATGGTCGCCCATTTATATTATCTCGATAACGACGGGCACGGAAAAGGAAAAGGGGAAAGTTTGCTCACTTTATCTCTTCCGTCGGGGGAATATTATGCAGCTATAAATATAGTACACTTGTATGTACATATATATATATATATATATATAAAATCCTATAACGTACCTATGTGTTTATCCATGATATAAGTTATCTCCATTCTGAACTTCACTCAATCAGTTCAGCCATTACAGCGTCACGAAATAACTTAAAACATTCAGTCTCTTTAATCGAAACTAGAGAACTTTATAGTTTTGTTTATGTTGATTTCGTCCGTTTCGACTTCATTTACTCAGTAAAATTGCATTTCAAGTGGTGTATGGTGGATTTATTACCGTGATTGACTGCACTAACGTCAATTTACCGTAGGTACCTATAAGACAACGATTCAAAAGTTTATTTAATAAGTTATATGTACTAAAAACTATTTTATAGTCATTTGACCCTGTGTTATTAACAGCGTGGAAAATTAGGCTTGAATGAATTATGAAGCTGAATCTATACTAATTTTATAAAGAGGAAAGATATTTTTGTTTGTTTGTTTGTTTGTTTGTTTGTTTGTTTGTTTGTTTGTCTGTACCGAATAAACTCCAAAACTACTGGACCGATTTAGATCAAATTTGTTAAGAAGATAGTTTGAGACCCTGGGAAGGACATAGGATAGTTTTTATTAAAAATATTCTACGACATATAAATATTATACAAAATATTGTGAATTTAAGTTATAAAAAAATAAAAGTGAGCATTTTTATTAATATAGGTTTAAAGAACAACAGCACTTGAGATAATGCACGAAATGCCTGTGCGAAAATTACGAAGGAATTTCTTTCATTTTAATTAAATGTTACAAATTAAAAATATTCAGAAAGTTTAACTTTCAGATTTACCTACATTGATGTATTTCTGACCTATTTATATTATGATACAGGTTCAAAGGAAATATTTGAAAATTTTCTTTCTTCATAAAACCATAGATGGATGGAACTATTATGGAAGGCCAAGCAACAATGATTGCATTGTTGTGTTCCGGTTTGAAGGATAAGGTAGCCAGCGCAATTACAGGCAAGAGGCATATCATCTTAGTCCTCACAGTGACAACGTACCGGCGGTTCTGCAGTTTTGTTACGTAAAACTTAAGTGCATGAACCGTAGGTATTATGGGCGACAGGTATCGCTTTCCATCAGGTGGACTGTCTGCTCGTTTATCACTGAGTATCATAAAAAAAAAAAAGAAAAAGGAATTTGCTGTAAAGTAGATTACGTAGTAACGTTCTAATTTCAATAGGGTGTCTGATAGCTAGGTTCCCCAAAATCTATTTCTTAATAGATAAAACATCTAAAATGTAGGTCTATGGTGTTACATATGTAAATTCGAAACAAATTTCGAAGTTCACTTATGTAAATCTAATCTAAGCTATTGTTAGCAGACCAATTTTAACTCCACGATGTTTAATAACCGCAAGTTATGTTGTTTTGTATTGTTATGTTAACTCGGTTATGTAATCATGTGAAAGCGTGTGTCAACAATGTATGCCGCAAAACATCTTATGTATTTAAATACTAATTGTGATTATACTCGTAGGCTATTATAATACTAAGTAGGTTCCAGTGGCGAAGGGTGAAATTTTAACAAAGGTAATCTGTACCAAAAAGAAACACAAAAAAACACTGTTTTTTTTTAATGTATCAATGCAAAAAAAATAATAAGGCTATTATGTCCAAAAGAATATTTTTACTAATAATATTAAGTGTATGTTAGATTGTAGCAAAATACATTATAAGGTAAGACGGTGGAAAGTCTTGTATAGACCCTTCGCCACTGATAGGTAATCTATACAGATAAATAAAATTGTAGTGTCTGTTTGTAATATTAAAATAATCAATTTTTACTAAATGCATATGGATGTATACACGGTACATATCAACATTTTTTAAAGTTTTTGTCTGTCTGTCTGTTTGTTCCGGCTAATCGCTGAAATGCCTAGACCGATTTTGACGGGACTTTCACTGACAGATAGCTAGTGTAATAAGGAGTAACTTAGGCTATTTTTATTTAAAAAAATGGGATCCCACGAAAAAAAAAAACCAAATTAATTAATTAATTTTGTTTTGGGAAGCAACCTATGGACGAACCCGAGCGAAGCAAGTGTGAGTACCTAATAATAATAATAATAAAAACCTAAAAAAAAATAAGTAGTACCTAATATAGTAAAGGTTATTTGTTCGCATATTTCGTTTAACTACCTATCTAGTGTTTGCCTAGTGGTCAAAATTCGATCATAATCATTATGATGATGACATGATATTTATTAATTTATTAAGACATGTTTGGCTCAGTTTGTAGTGACCCTACTTGCTGTGCCAGCGGTCGCGGGTTCAAGCCCCGCTGGGGGCATTCATTTGTGTGATGAGCACGAATGTTAGTTCTCCGGTTATGGGTGTTTATATCTATAATATGTTTATATTTTAAGTTTTATAGTAGTTTTTAGTGTATCAACTATCTGGTATTCATAACACAAGCTTCGTAACTTGCCATGGAACTAGATGGTGCTGTGTGTTAAAGTCCCAACATATTTATTTATTTATATTTATTAATTGTTTATCAATATCCTTATTCATTAATGCAAAAACATATTTTAATAAATTAGTATCTACTTTCTACACAATAGTATGAATTTTATTGTATCATAACTTTCAAGATATTCGCAATTATGTATTCTTTGTGCGTCTCAACTTCGTTTCGAGTTAGGGAAACATCCAGAACTATATTAAATAGATTTTCTTCCAAGATTTGATGAAAAAAAGTATTTTTTATGTTTTAAAGAACAACAGGAATAATCAATACAGAAAAATAAAATTGAAATGTTTGTTTGTAATGTCATGTGTTTTTTTACTAAATGCATATGCAATTAATTATATGTATACGGTACCTAAAAGAAATATACAAAATTAAAAAAAATCTCTATCTGTTTATTTGTTCAGGCTAATCTCCAAAACTGCTGGGCTGATTTTGATGGAACTTTCACTGGCAGATAGCTAAGCTTATAAGGAGTAACTTAGGCTACTTTTATTTTAGAAAAAGAATTAGGGATCCGTTCAAAAAAAGAAACGTACCTAAGGACGCACCCGAGCGAAGCGATGATAACTCGCTAGTGTAAAGTAAACTTGGTAGAAAAGTAAAAATAAAATGAATGAATGTGTTTTTCTACACGCTATAAAGGCGTATCACATTATTTACAAATTAATTATTTATTTCCGTTATCTTTTATTTCAAAATCATCATTTTCAATAGGTACATGAAAGTATTTCTTCTACTATGAATAAAAAATATGACTGACTTTGATTGATATTGGCCTTGCCAGTGTGCGTCTGACGGAGACGAGATTGTAATTAGAATGTCACCAGAGCCATTGTTCATTAAAATGTAAGGAAAGTGGTAGAAAAATGGATCGAAGACGAAAGTCGATAATAGAAGAAATAAATTAACTATTACGCTGAATTTATAAAGATATTTATGGCAAAGTCTATTCTTTAACTGTCTCGTTGAATGTCACTGTTTTTAGTTCCAAAAAGAACCACTTAGAAACACTGTATATTATAAATTATCTTTAATACTTTCTTAGATTTATGCGAAATATTTGACATTTACAAAAACTATGTTTTCGAATTTATTCGCGGATTTATTTTGATTTTTGTTTCCCGATGTTTCGAATGCTTTATAGCAATCATGGTCATAATCAAGTCAGTCTCTCCCGTGACCATGATTGCTGTAAAACACTCGAAACGTTGGTATCCAAAAATCAAAATAAATCTGCGAAAAAATCGGAAAAAATATCTTATTTAAAATATATTTCTTTATTTAATATTATATTTAAACAGACAAAAGCTTTAAAATTTTGAAATGGATACTTAACAAGGACCTACATGGTATGTGATACATACCGTGTAGGTGCTATGTAGATTGTAAGTACATAACTATAGCAAATTTTAAGAAGACTTCTGTCATATTTTTTATATTTAGACTGTATATAAAAATACATGTATGTGTAGATAAATAAAACTAGTAAGAGATTTGGCGTTCATCCAAAATGCAATGTACGCTTATAACGACATATTGTAACTCTGACCTTTTTGAACCCCTACTACAGTTTGTCACGCAAACTCTATCGATATTATTTCACTAGCGACTCGCTCCGTTTGGGTTCGTTTCTAGTTACGTTTTAACGTTTAGTATAGATTTCTCAGAGATGAGAAATTTATTTTCCTGCAGTAAAAAGTATTTTATATGTTGACCCGGATAACCAGCTATCATCATACCAAATTTAATCAAAATCTGTCCATTGGTTTTTTGTAACGCGTTCCATGACAGACAGATCAAAATTTTAAAAACTATACTTTTGGCCTCTGTATTGATACAATAATAAAGACTATTTCACTAAGATTTTCCAAAAAATATTAATAAATAATAAATATTATTTTATTAAAAAATTCTAGAGCATACTAATTTTCATTATAATTTGAAATTTAATTAAACATGAATTGCTGTAAACCGCTAAGGCTTGTTTTAGTTAAAATTACTTTTAAGCGAAAAGATAAAAATATTTTAATTTAAAATTAGAATAAAACCTTTTTGATTTTTTTTTAATTTTTACTTCTTTATATAATCAACTATCAAGGGTGATTCCATACACATTTCAAAACAAATCTACCCCCCAAGGGGGAAGGAGACCTTTTTTATATTTATTCAAGATTTTAGTTTTTTTTTTAAATTGTACTTTTGGCCAAAAACTTCGACCGAAGCTCGGTCGCCCAGATACTATAAAATAAGACCGCGACAAAATCTGAGAAGAAAGTTTTAATGAAAATAAAGAAAAGACTTAAACAAGTATAATACGCGTATATAATAACAAAAAGCACCGATTAAAACAAATATGAAACCCTAAGAATCAAACAACGCAAGTATATAAGTAAATACATATGGCAAAACCTTTCATATGATTGTTGGTAACGTGGGCGGGTCGACTGCAAATATAACTACATCAGCACAATATACCTACTTGTGTGTAGGTGGAATACTTGCAGTTTGAAATCTGAGAGGATAATATTACCTATAATAACCTTATTTCACTTATTTTACTTATTTATTATTTAAAACACTTAAAACTTAACTTAAAACTTATTTCACTATCCGAATTTTCGGTGTAATAAAATGTGCTTAATTTATAAACTACATAATATATTATGTACGATTATAAAATAAATTTTGAATGATATTTTACTCAATTTTATCGAGCTTTTAGGTTATATTGATAATACAGGCTAAAGTCGCGAAGCTAGTCCTTAGACGTTATAAATTATTATACATGTTTTCAATAGATTATATCTATATTAATATTATTAAGAGGCAGAGTTTGTTTGTTTGTTTAGTTTAACGCGCTAATCTCAGAAACTACTAAACCGATTTGAAAAATTCTTTTTGCATTAAATAGCCCGTTTATTGAGGAAGGCTATAGGCTTTATATCATCCCGGAAAATTGTACGTTTCCTGTGGGTTTATTTGTTTTTGTCTAGGGACGAAACAGAAGCGAAGCGAGGGTGAGTCGCTAATATTTCCATAAGTTTTCATGAACATTTCACATAATAAAAAGGATAAATATATTTTTCAACTCTTGTACAATCTTAGTGCCCTGCCCTTGTTAGGCGTCTTAAGCTTTCCATTTTCACCCCACATTTCAGTAAGTAGTATGAAGACAAGTTGAGCTTAAATTAAGCTGGATAGGCTCATGCCTATGTGCTCATGACAGTTATTAACCAAACTTTTTGGCAGTTGAAATTAAATAAAATTTTTGATTGTTTGTTAAAAAGCATAGACTTTATTTGTTGAAATACGACATAATAAAATAAACATATACTTAATGTTTCCCGATGTTTCCATGTGTTGTTTGTACGTTTGCTGACAACGTGGAATGGAAAGAGTTTTGTAGTAAATTTTTTTAACAAAATATAAATGAAAAAAAAAATCTAACAATGAGTTAAGTATTTTAAATACCAAAAACTAAATATTTGAGCTCAACGTTCATAAAACGTATTAAAATGTAAGCTCTTTGTAATTCTCTCGTCGTAGGCGGCTACGACCGTACTTAGTGTAGGTACTTAGTGTAGGTAGCTACGACGTCCCATTAAGAACGGGGAGGTTTCGTTGGGTTTAAGTGGGTAGTACTTGCTTTGCTGGTGAGTCCCACATCACCACCTGTATGTACGGCGGTGGTATGTGTAGCATTTCCCAACGTTAAAGAGAAACAAAAAAGGCGTTTCATTACACAAGTTTTGGACTAAAACGGTAAGACTAGAATTGAAACCTTAGTTTTATTTAAAAGACCTATAAGCTTGTTTTATTTTAAACACATTATTATATTGGTTTAGCTATATTTCAAAATTTTCTTTTTTTTTTCACTTTTTTATGCCATAGGTAACAGTGCTAAATAAGCATCTGATAAGTAAGTCTTAGTCTATGTGTACCGGCAACTTCAGGAAAGTCAATGATGAGATCTGAAATGTAAGGGATGAAGAAAATAGGGAGGTTGAATGGCTTAGTTTTATGCTCTTACCCATCGAACGAAAGGCAACAGCATTGGTATATTCTGGGAGATGGTAATACTTTCTTAATTGTGGCCTCCTATTCATAATAACTACATATGACACAAAAACGTTAAGTGTAAATTTCATGTTATTTAGAGTTGACTACATTTTTTTTGGACAAAATGTGTCTAATTAAACTTAAGCTTTAAAGACATTTCGTGACATTCATCAGTGCATCCCATTTAACCTACACTTTGCTGTACAACACGGCTTCTTACAAACTTATTTCATGTGAGTCAACTTACGACCCTTGAGTTTGTTTTTTTTTTTATGGTATTTAGTGATAAATGAGTAGACAGCCCACCTGATGGAAAGCGATACCTGTCGCCCATAACTCCTACGGTTCATGCACTTAGATTTTACGTAACAAAACTGCAGAACCGCCGGTACGTTATCACTGTGAGGACTAAGATGACACGCCTCTTGCTTGTAATTGCGCTGGCTATCTTATCCTTCAAACCGGAACACAACAATGCAATCATTGTTGCTTGGCGGCAGAAACAGGTAAGGGGGTGGTACCCATCCAGTCGGACTCCTCAGGCTTGACAGAGTCCTACCACCGGAAAAAATATTTATAATATAATATGTAATATGTATAATTATGTATTTCAACTTTATAAAAGCTCACAAAGTTTGCTCTGAGCAAAACATCTATTGCCAACTTTATAATGTTTCCTTTAATATTTACTCAATACAGTATATAACTAATATAATTTAAAGAATGGGCGAAAAGATATAGAAACAATAGAATCGAATGGCTTCTAAATAAATGGTTATGGGGGACGTAATAGTGCAAATATTGTTACAAATGCAATTTACTGGACAGTTTTACTGCATATCGAACTAATGGAATGAAACAAATAAAATAGAACATTCTCTCCTGGTCGATCGGCTAAACTATATTACAATAAGTGACTTTAAATGCTTCGAATCTAGGTTAAGGTTGTTATGGTGTTTAAACTAAATGTTTTGAATTTAAACTAGATGGCGCTGTGGTCTGTGATAAAGCTAATAATAATTCATATTCCGAAGAGATAACACCTATCGAGTTAGACATTCTCTTTATAAATAAATAATTAAATAAATATATTGGGACATTAACACACAGCACTATCTTGTTCCATGGTAAGCTACGAGGCTTGTGTTATGAATACCAGATAGTTGATACACTACACATACATAACTTTAAATACATATATTATAAATATACACGCCCATGGCTGGAATACAAACATTCGTGCTCATCACTCAAAGGAATGCCCCCAGCGAGACACGAACCCGCGACCGCTGGCACAGCAAGTAGGGTCACTACAAATTGAGCCAAACATGTCGTTGTTTATGAACACCTATTCTAACCCCTATTCTATGTAAAAATATTACACTTTAGCCATAAAAGGGTGGCCTTGTTCCCTTAATCGATAGTTCCATATACAATGTATATCAAACGAGCCAGAATCTAGGACGACGAATACTGAGCGACGGCTTCCTGCGCCGCATTTTCATTTTTCACAGATGGGGACAAATATCATAAATTCAATTTCATAATATGCTGAGAGAATATATTTAAAAAAGAGTATGTATTTAATTAGGATGTTTTTATTGCAAACTAGGTTTTACATAAAAATGCTATGTTTTTTTTTGCATTTTATTCTTTTTTCTAATTATATATTATCCCCAATTACCTTAACATGTTGTATATATTTTTCACAATTTATATATATTTTCGTGATGGCTTCTAAGAGCTCTTTATATTGATGTGGCATTCGATAGGTATGAAAAATATATATATTTTTGATTAGACCACGTGCTATGGGCTGGGATTCCAAAAATCCATTTTTTTTATAATTTTTATATATCCTATGACACTCATACTATCCAGACGAATCCAATGACGTATTTTTGTCAGGCATACATACAAACAATCATAGATCAAACACAACCATTTTTGGCTTTACCGTAGTCGAGAAAAAATTATGGTGACCTAATTAAAAAAATAATCATTTATTTGACACTGGCCCTCAGGCGGATGCTCGGACAATTGACCATACTAGAGTATGATAGACACTTAATTGGACATAATGTATTTTAATTTACAGGATTTAACTTATATTAAAGCTATATATAATTGAAAAAAATATTTATTTACAGGTAAGCAGTCCTACACAGTACTTTTGGTACAGGACAACCCTCCAGATATCCGAAGACATCAACTATCCTGAATCCTTCAATTACAAAATAGCTCTCGCGCTTATCATTGCCTGGATTCTTGTCTACCTGTGCATGATCAAGGGCATCGCATCTTCTGGGAAAGTAGTATACGTGACTGCGACGTTTCCTTATATTGTTCTAGTTATATTCTTCTTCAGAGGTATAACCTTGAAGGGAATGGGAGATGGTTTGGTCCATCTGTTTACACCAAAGTGGCACAAAATTCTAGATCCTGTAGTCTGGCTCGAAGCCGGTACCCAGATATTCTTCTCTCTAGGCTTAGCCTTTGGAGGCCTTATTGCCTTCAGTTCATATAACCCAGTCGATAACAACTGCTATCGAGATGCTATTATGGTTTCAATGACAAACTGCCTCACCTCCATGTTTGCTGGCATCGTCGTCTTTTCCATTATAGGTTTTAAAGCAACCATGGTATATGAAAAGTGTTTAGAAACTAGAAATACAACACTGCTCGAAATGTTTGGATCTGCATACAGATCTATGACGTTTCCTGAGGCGGGTCAAATCGTTACAGTGGACTTAAATGGCAATCTAACAAAATTAATAATGCCGAGTTTACCCGAATGTGATCTACAGAAGGAACTTGATAATGTAAGTATTAAATTGAATTTGCCTTTTCGTTATGATAAAAAGTCAGGGTAGGGGTTTCATCCTATGATAATAATAAATAATGTACTAAAGAAAAACGATTAATTTTAAATTTTATTATAAGGGAATACAATTCTCGTGGCTCTACCCGGACTCGAATTCAGAAACTTTCTTTACTTTATGCTAAGACTGGCACGCCATCAGTAAACCAAATGGCCAAATATAATCAGTAATAATATACTAACAGTAATAATATACTTTATGTCGTATTTGTCTGATAAATCATTTTAATCATTAATTATGCTGGTCCCAAATAATACTGAGTGGTTCATGTTGCTCGACTATAATTAATGTGCACCCATCAAGCGATAATTAACATAGTGCTTTGAAACATTTAGCTTAGGATGTTTTACTAAACCAACCTTGTATTATATTTATATTTACCATATGAAATAGGTATACTCGTACTACACATACGAATACTTATTTGAATAGACTTTTCACGTTTATTAACGTTCATCTGGAATGAATGGGTTATTGCCCTCTCATAGCTTTCATAAAGCTTTTCTGATGATTAAAAAAGCTTAGCTCACTCAATTTTAGCGTTCAATATTGGGTTTTAATTGAATGTTCAGTTTGTTTTGGTCCTAATATGGATACTTATCAAATATCTAATATATTTAAACGAACAATTCTTGTATATTTATTTATTTATTTATACTGGCGATCTCGGAAACGGCTCTTATGATTTCGCTGATATTTGGTATGTGGAGGTTTTCGGGGGTGAAAAATCGATTTAGATTAGTCTTATGTCTGGGAAAACGCGTGTTTCCAGTTTTCATGCGGTTTTCTTTCGCATTATTCCACGAAAAATATGGACGATAATTTCTTACGCTCGGACATAAGGATCGTGGTCAAGCAAGCGGTCAAGGCGCAAGATAGACAATCATATCTGTCCAGGTTCGAATACCGGTCGGATACAAAGTTTTAACTTTTTTTTTGTATAACAAATTTTGTATATAACAAAAAAGAACTCTGAGCGAAGCTCGGTCGCCCAGGTACCATGTAATAATATGCCTACTACTATACTTATACTTACATTTTGCAAATTTGATGGCCACACATATTGTGTTACATATTTTTGGTACTTCTCTTTAATTATATCTCCATCAAAATACATATATTATTATGGTTAATATTTATTTTATACTAAAGAAACAGCTAAGCGAGAAAATACAAAATAATGTATTGTACTTTATTTTTTTTTATTACATAAGCATTAGTTTTAAACATTAAGAAGTATGAAGTTCATTTTTAACACATTATAATAATTGAATGAATAAATCTCTTAATGTAAAAAAATATCAACTAAATATAACAAATAATTACAATACTGATTATTTTTGGACTAAAGAACCCCATCTTCTTTTCCAGACTGCATCAGGTACGGGATTGGCCTTCATAATATTCACAGAAGCTATCAACCAATTCCCAGGAGCCCAGTTCTGGTCCATCCTCTTCTTCTTAATGCTGTTCACCCTCGGTATAGATTCGCAGTTTGGAACACTAGAGGGTGTAGTGACCTCCATTGTGGATATGAAACTATTTCCAAATCTTCGCAAAGAGTATCTAACTGGAGGTCTTTGTCTACTTTGTTGCTTATTGTCTATGGGATTTGCTCATGGTGCCGGAAGCTACATATTTCTACTCTTCGACATGTACAGCGGAAACTTCCCCTTGCTGATAATTGCGTTTTGTGAATGCATTGGAATCGCTTACGTGTATGGAGTTAAGAGGTATTTTTTAAATAATTTCTTAGATTTACGCTGATATTTAACATTTTAGATAATCATCATATTTTAGATAATATCTTTTCGGATTTTTGAATCCCAACGTGTCGATTGCTTTACAACAATCGTGGTTTCTCCCGCGACCATGATTGCTGTAAAGCATTCGAAACATCGGAACGAATTATTTAAAAGGTATTTTTTATATATTTACCTATAAGAATATATTATATAAAATACATGCATAAATGCTTTATACTTTCTGTGTTAAGATTTTATTACTTTTATAAATACAAAAACACATTCTGTGTTTGTGACACCATCAACAAATTTAAGCGAAATTCGAAATAAAGATAGCTTATAATATCTGAAACATTTATAATATTTTCCACGCGAAGAAATGAAAAATTAATAACTTATAAAGCTTAAAAAGCATTTAACGAGCTTCTCGGTCATTAGAGCTTTTATCATTTAAATGTATTAACTTGAATTAATTTACAATAGCTGTAGCTAAAATTAACAATAACTGTCTTATTCAGTTAAAATACTTTCTCAATCCCGTCTTTGTTTGAGAAGCGATTAGTATTCACGATTCTAACTTTGAGCGGAAGCAAGCGTGAAATGGCGTAAAATGTTGTGAAGTTTCTAATTAGGATTTTGCAAGTAGACACTTTGCACACTAATTTATAATAAGCCCTCTAGTATTGGGTAGTTGAGTTATTGGGTTTTATAAAAAAATATTTTCATTCCATACAAATCTGATTTGGCTCGATTTAAGACTAAAACCCAGGACTCTGGTCTGCAGTCAAACATTCTAGTCACTACAGTTAGATCAAGTTATTGGCAATTCTTGTTGCTATTTTCGTAATAAGAAGACCATGATTTCTCACAATTTTGTCTTCTCTTTTGTCGGTCGTCAGTACGGATTAAAACTTAGATCGTAGCTTGGAGACAAAACTCGCTACGTAGCAAAAGCTAATTTAACTTCTGTTCAAGAGCTTTCACGCCATCAACATATATTAATTTTGACACATATAAAAAAGCTACCTCTTTTATTTATTTGAGCGCTCATTTGTTCTTTTAGAAATATAAATGTGTACAATTTTCTTTGATGATGAATGAAATAAATGCCAATACGAGTTTATTAGAACGTTTTCAATTTATGTGAAATGTGAATTGGTATTCGGTTAAATTTTCCTTTTAAATTCACCGTTGAAAGTTTTCAAATAAATTGAATCTTATTGAAAATATTCAAATATATTATTATTGGTAAAAAACTAATTTCAAATCAATAGTATTAAGGGTACTCACTTTTAAATCCGGCTCCGTAAAGATATTAAATATTTTTTAGATTTATTCACACTTTGTTAGTTTAACCAGAGGTAAATTTAACTCTGTTTTTATTATCATACTAAATATCAGTGGTTTTCTCGTGACGCGTTCCCAGACAGAGACAAAAATTCTAAAAACTATAGATTTGGCCTCTGTATCGATAATTATGACTATTTAGTACAGATACCCGGATAACCAGCTATCGTCGTAAATCAAAATCTGTCCAGTGGTTTTTCCGTGATGCGGTCACAGACCGACTTATAGACAGACAAAAATTCTAAAAACTGTAGATTCAGCCTCTTTTTGTATAGTAATGTCTATTTCAATAAGATTTTCAAAAAAATATGTACAGATTCGGCTTAGTTAGAATTTTATTATATGTATAGATATCATAAAATACATACTTATTTGTACTATCAATTAAAGAAAAATCTTAGATGAATGATGTTTTTTTTTATATAACAAATAACTGAAGTTAAAGCATAACAATAAAATAAAAATGTTTGATGCTACGGATCCCTCGGTAAGCAACTCGCACTTGTCCAATTATTTTATTCACTATATAAATAAATATGACACTGTCATGACGGTGTTTCAGCAAAAGCTACAACAAACAAAAGCTGTCAACGCGGAGGTGTTTTTCCGACGCGGATTAAAAAGTGTATCTTTAAAAGCTGTAGTACCTACAACAAAGCTTTTTCATAAAATGTTTAATGTCACAAACATAAAAAAATCTGTACATTTCGACCTGTCATATTATTCACATGTATTCACGAAAGTAGAGTGTATTTTAATGTAACCAACATACACACACTAACTTTTGTATTTATAATATTGTAAACTTTCATATTATATCTAAATAACGTTTTATTCATAACTAGCGACTCACCCTCGCTTCGCTTCGGGTTCGTCCCTAGACAAAAACAAATCTATCCCACGGGAACCGTACATTTTCCGGGATGATATATAGCCTTCCTCAGTTAACGGGCTATCTAATGAAAATAGAATTTTTCAAATCGGATTAGTAGTTTTTGAGATTAGCGCGTTCAACCAAACAAACAAACAAACAATCAAATAAACAAACAAACAAACAAACAATCAAATAAACAAACAAACAAACAAACTCTTCAGCTTTATAATATTAGTATAGATGTCAACCTTTACAGATTCGCAGATGACATAGAATTAATGACAGGACAACGTCCAGGTATATACTGGTTGATTTGTTGGAAATACCTGTCTCCTCTAGCCATGCTTTCGATCCTCATATCCTCGTTTGTTGAATTGGCTATGGAAGGCTCAGGATATGAAGCATGGATCAGCTCTGAAGGTGATACTGTAAAGAAACCCTGGCCTATATGGGCAATTATGTTGGTGCTTGTTATGATATTGGCTTCTGTGCTCTGGATACCCGGCTTGGCTATATGCAGGTAAATAATTGTTACTAACACTGTTGAAAGATTTAAACATCATTTTTAGCTTAAGTAAGTAAGTTTTTAGCTTAATTAAGTTAGGTAAGTAGCTTGTCTGGTTGATGATGATGATGATGAAATAAATTTTATTCGGCTAGACTTATTACAAGTGCTTTTAAATCGTCAATTTAATGTAAGTGTCAGTGTAGTCTGTCCGTGAGGAAGCTACCACCGGCTCGAAGGGCAGTTCTGCTGAGAAGAGCCGGCAAGAAATTCAACAGTTGCTCTTTTAAATATCGAAATCACATTAATTTAATTAACATAACAATGTAGATAGCCCGCATATGAGTCAATAATACTCAATTCCACACATTTTCATCAACAAGAAACTCTTGAATGTGAATACCTAATATGTTTTGCTCAATAAAACATTTTAAATTTTATCTTTAAATTTTTGAAGAGGTAAATCTAGGACATTTTGTGGAATCTTATTATATATGCGTATACTCAGGCCCACGAAGGATTTATTCACCTTTTGGGGCCGAAATTTAGGCGTAACAAGCTTATTTCTATTCCTAGTGTTTATTGTGTGTCTATCACTGTTTTTTTCATAATTATTTAGATTTTTGCGAACAAATAATATATAATATTTGGTTGGGTATAATGGTTGGCATTACTATTGTGCCAGAGGTAGTAGATTCGATCCCTTTTGAGGAGAATATTTCTTTTGTCCATTTAGATATTTTTCTAGTTTAATAATTATGATAAGCTGAACGTTGATAGTACATACTTAACTAGAAATAATAGGTAAAAAGTAATGTATTCGTATACATATATGTATCTTTAAGCTTCTTCATTTTTTCAGATACTTCGGCATGCCTGTAATAGATGATGAGGAACGTGCGTGGTTCCCAGCTGATGATCTTCGGGATTTCCACGGGATTGAACCTCGACCCGTCTCCGCAATTGAAACTGTACTATTCTGCACTAGACCAGATGGCACTGAGGGATGTTGCTGGCCGGGATGCTGCGAGACAGATGACGAGGAATAAGGAATTATTTAGTCCGATAACCATAAAATGTTTTCACTCCATAATTACTCATAGTATTGTAAACTATATTCTATATTATATTTTGGTAATTTCAATATAATTTATTTTTCGTATGTTATAACAAAAATATTTATAATTTGTGCTTTCCAATATTTTTCGTTTTTACTCAATTCTTAACTTAAAACTACTAATAACAATAATTATTGAAAATATGAAAAATTATCTGCTGCATAACATATGTGGGTTAAGGTTACTGCATATTAGTGACTTTTGGGAAGACAAATCAGCGATAAAAGCTCGCTATAAAACATTTTTTAAACAGTGATTTTTTACAATTACTTATGTTTCAAAATTTTTGTTTTTTCTATATTATACACACACAACATACCGTTGAGCATTTGATTATGGATTAAAAGAAGTCTCAACTCTATCGAGGTTAGAGAAATGTTAACGAAATAAAACGATTGAGAGAAAATATAATACTATCAAATATTTAAATTAGAGTTTGTGCTAACTATATTTTTAAAATATTATTATAATACTTTAGATGACTTTGCAAAACTTTTGTAGAGATTTCCTCTGTTATACAATAATTTATGTATATTTTATGAGATTATAGGAACGTTTAACTTTTAGAAAATATAAATTTATTTACAATAAACTAAATCTTTTTTATAAGTATGGTTTTTGGTATGTTGAAAAATAATGTCATGTTATAACTTCGAATTTTGATATATAAGTCTTTACTTTTTAAGGAGTTGACAATAATATTAAATGATAATGACAATAATGACGTTAATAGATTCAAGATTTACATATAACTAGCATGGACAATATAACATACGCTCAAAAGTTAGGTGATTCTAATAATTCAATATAAATTTTTGATGTGATATTTAATTGTTACCCTTTTAGAAATGTATTATGGAATAATAATTATTATTTTTTAATTTAAGTATTATACTTTTTATTTCTCTTATATAAACAGAACAAGTAATTTTAAGTAGTCACAAAATATATATCTTTATTACAGTATTATTATGTAAATTTAAAATTATTTATATGTATTATATGAAAAATATAGAAACCTTGAGATGTAATAAAAATTTTATTATATATACACAGCGACAGTATAAAGAACCTATTACGTAATATAAGATAAAAATTAATGATAAATGTTATAAACTTAAAAACTATCTATTATGTATAAGCAAACAAGTCTATTTTATTTTAAATTAAGTAATTTTCATTTAAAAAAAAATATCAAACATACGTACACGATTTATTCCAAACAATATAAGTATCAAGAAAATTCTCTACAACAGGGTTTTAGATCAATATCATAAATTGAAACTGCGCATATCAGCGAAATATCAACAAAAATATTAAAATGGCAGCTATAACTACTTATTCGGCCTATGAATAAATTTATGGTATATCAAACTACTAATAAGGTCTTTATATCATACGTTGATGTTTTTGTCTTTTATGGCTCTAATGATTAATATATCACTTTCTTTTGCCTATACTTAGAAAAAAAACAACTGAAAATTTAATTTTATTAAAAAAGTAAATACTCGTAAAATAATTGTACTACCGCGTAATATTGTTATTCGCTCAATGATGTTTGTAGACTAGTTTCAAAGGTAAAAATTATAATGCGAGTAATACTATGTATATTAGAATAGATATTAGAATTGTATGTACTTAATAACTTTAAAAAATGTTCTTTCGGCAGGATGATCTATGACTAGATAAAAAAAATGTATCTTATGATAATATAAGTTAAAATAAGCTTATAGCGACTGTATACTATCGGCTACGGTTGGGCCATGTTTGCCAATATCTAGCGTCCGTATCATATAATGCAGTCTTGTTAAATAGTTATAGTTTTATTGCTGGTAGTAAAATCAAAAATAAATATCAATATTTAAAAAAAGGCAAAGCTTTTGGTGTTATTTTTATAAAATATGTCAATTAAATCTCTTGTTATTGATATTATATATATTCGCAGAGAGATTGTGACATTATTTGTGCAAAATTATTGCTGTATATGTATAATTTTGAACATTTATTGCCTTACTTTTTGTTATAAATAACTTACTTGTTAGGAATGCTTAATAAGCGCACATCGAATCATATTATACCTACTATTTAGGAATATTGTACGATAAACGGATAATAAATGTTTATTTTGTAGACGTTTAAAAAAGCAGCACTTTGTTGAAAATGTAGGATTAAAAAAATATAAAGACAATAACGTAACATACGCGATGGTGTTATATGTGAATTATATGAAATCAATTTATGCAATAAAAAATATGAATAATTCACAATTCATATAAAAACTTTTGTGTATCAGCTGACAATAAATCATAGATGAATAATGAAAAATAAATTACTAGTGTGCGTATAGCCTTACTATTTCATCGCACTTGTCACTTTCGCACAATTTTTTAATCGCCATAGATAATTAAGAAAATGCTGAGAATAATCTTCTGTTGAATATTTTATTTAATAATTATTATTTTTCAATAATTAACTTATTATTTAATCGATAGTCTTCTTATACAAATATAATTAATGTTCCAATAATAATTGAAACTATAATAAGATTTAATAAATTATTCGTTATATCTATTACTTACATACCGACTCAGTAGACAGTAATACCACAGTCTATAAAACATTACAGTCATCTAACGAAGCTGTCTAGACAGGGCAATCGTGCGGGGTGTGAGAGGTGAGACGCGGGTAGGCGAGCCCGAGCTGCATAGATTTCTGCCGCCCGAATTAGTTAGTAGCTCGGGACACGACTTTAAGGGTTGTCGCGTGTTTGTTGAATAAGTGTTTACACAGAAATCTGCGGATGTGTTTAATAATGGCGTGGATTCTCACGGTGCTGATTACAAAAATGACATTCATTTTCAAATCCAAGATGGCCGATATTTTTTTTTCAACAATGACATGGGCGTCATTTTCGCAATTTCTAAGGGTACTGATTACGAAAATGACATCCATTTTCAAATCTAAGATGGCGCACATTCGTTTTTTTCTTAATAATGACATGGGTGTCATTATCGAGGTCTCTCAGGGTGCTGATTACG
Source organism: Argynnis bischoffii washingtonia (assembly GCA_033884665.1). Taxonomy (NCBI): domain Eukaryota; kingdom Metazoa; phylum Arthropoda; class Insecta; order Lepidoptera; family Nymphalidae; genus Argynnis; species Argynnis bischoffii. The sequence continues at coordinate 2,006,828 of CM066619.1, read as the reverse complement.
AAAATGACATCCATTTTCAAATCCAAGATGGCGGACATCCGTTTTTTAAAAAAATCGATGGGTGTCATTTTCAAGGTTTCTAGAGGGTGCTGATTACGAAAATGGCATCTATTTTCAATTCTAAGATAGCGGAAATTAATTTTGTTAGTAAAATGTTATGGGTGTTGGAATCTAAGCTTATAGTTATATTTTCGCATTTACGAGTATAAGAGTAGCACGCAAAAGTTCAAGCACGTAGAAATTTCAAATCCAGTAATTCTAGAAACCGAAAATATTTGTCCGTTGCCCATTTATAATGTGATTGGAATTGTGTGGTGATTTGGAAATTTATTAATTACATTATATTATATAAAACTAACTTTGCTCAAAAATTTAAAATAATGATAAATATATAAAACTGAATTCAATTTAACTTATGTAATATAATTTGCTAGATTTAATTTATTTTTAATTATAACTTATTTTATTTCATTCTAATTATCTAGTTATTTATTAAATTAATTATAATGTTACATAAAAATATTTAACTAATCAAATCAAATAATTGTTAAACCAATTGTATATTTTATTTTTTATTAAAGAAATAAAAGGCTTATTATTATTATATGAAACATTGTAAAACTCTATTTGAATTTGTCTCCGCGAAATGTCTTTTTGTAAACATTGCTATTAAGAACTTCGATAAATGACTAAATAATAATATTATATTTTAATTAAATTATAAAAAAAACTGTGACAACCCTACGTACTGCGGAGTACGCCACGCGGTGTCGGCTTTTAGTCAAACATCAAAGGCGTTAGCTCACTGTTATTTTTTTGTACACTGTGGTAATACTATAAATGGATTTGACATCGATATTTAAATCGATTCAAAAACATTGAAGTTGCTACTCTAAAGTAAAAGTACTTCATAAAATTAATTATTAAAAGTCGATTAAATAAAAAAAATATTTAAATATTCAAGTTCCAAAGTTTTTTTCAAGTTTCAAATTAATTATATTATATTCAACCAGAGACTCCTTTCTCAGCAACCATTTTATAGTCAAGTGGACAATAATGTAGTGAACTGTTGTATAGACATAATTCAAGACATACTATTCCTAAATACATATAATGTTAATCTTTGGATTGCATATCTTGTTGTTTTGTGTACCTATTGTAAATTTTGTCTAACTATTGCGTGTTGATGGTAAATAAATGTTTAAAAAAATATTTTGTTTTATATTTCAACGTATGGATATAGAATAGTTACGATTATTAGATGGACTCTAGTCTTTACTTACTATAAACACCTAATATTATATTTGGTTAATGTTATAATTCTTATTCAGGCTTCAGCGCTGATAAATATACCTCGAATTTAAATATTACCTAAATTAGTACCTACCATATAGTTATTACTTGGGCCACTGAGTGTTTTTCGGAAAATATATAAAAATTGCTTTTTTTCATAAGATAGGTAGGTACATCTGGACCAGTGATAGCCCAGTGTTACTAGTGAAGCGGGTTCGGATTTTAGGTTTTACACCTCTGATATTTTCATGAGCGAATCATTTCCAACATGATTATCACTTGTTTTACGGTGAAGAAGAACATCGCGAGGAAATGTTCATGTGAAGTCTGCCAAAGTGCACTAGGCCAGCGTAGTGGACTATGTGACCTAATATGAGGGACAGTTTGTGGAATCTTATTACATATTTTAAACCAATTAAAATTTTAAGATAAGTAACTTTATGAACAGTGTATGTTTCTTACATCTTCACAATGGAGCCTACGAAGGAATGTAGTCAGACTATGACTTGATAACACAGAGGCTACTGTGAGCGATAAAATTTGTTAAAAGGTGTCACTGCTTGTCTTTTCTAATATTATAAAAAGGATAAATTTGTTTTTTTGTTTGTTTCGAATAGACTCCGAAACTACTAAACCGATTTAGATGAAATTTGGTAAGAAGATAGTTTGAGATCCTGGGAATGACAAAGCATAGTTTTTATCCCCGAAATCATCCCTTGAGGGGGTGAAAGATTGTATGGGAAAGCAACCTAGGGACGAACCCGTGCGATATATAATAAATTATGAAGGCCCTAATTCCGGTTACTGTCCTAGCTATTTTGTCTGTCGTGAACAGACTAAAGGTGGCGCATTTCCATAAATCACCAAGTTGGCATTAATATTATAATTTATAGAAGTGTGAATAACAACGGAATAAAATAGCAAAATGTAAAAACAAAATAAATTTCAGTGAAAATTTTAAAACCGGGTTACGAATGAAAAAGCTTACTGCATACAACGCCATCTATGAATATACAGCACAAGCTTAGTAATGAATCTGGAATTAAGTTTGTAGTGACCGGTGACCCTACTTGCTGTCGCGGGTTAAGATCCCATCATTCATTTGTGTGATGAGTATGAATGTTTGTACTCCAGTCATGGGTGTTTATATTTATAATATTTATGTATTTAACGTTATATATGTATGTGTAGTGTATCAACTATCTGGTATCCATAACACAAGCTTCGTAGCTTACCATGGAACTAGATGGTGCTGCGTATTAATGTCTCGACATATTTATTTATTATTATACATATAAAGAACAGGCAAATAAAAAGACGATTTAATTTATATCATTTATTGTTGTTATTCATACCGGAACTAAAAATCTTTGAACTTACCATCAGGTACACAACATAAGGTATTTTAAAGAAAAAAAAACACGTTTCTTCAGTGCACAAAAATCTAAAAGATTATAGAAAACAAAAAAAAAAAATTACTAGCGTTGGGCAAATACGTCATAAGTAATTTTCTTCCATAAAAAAAAACGATTATATTAAGAAAATTTTGTCCACAAATGAATTATATTTATCATTCAATTCATGCCAGCAATTTTATGATAATTAAATAATATCAGTGAACAGAAAGCTAGAATAAAGCCTTATATGATTAATCAAAGGTTCATATTATGTTACAGTAATTGGTCTAAACAAATTTTAATGTATAATTTAAATCTACTCATAAGAATCTTAAGTTCAATATATTAGAATTCTAAACTAAATATTTAATGAAAACAAAGTATTACATGTATTTGAGATTAATCAGTCAATGGAAAAAAGGCAGTACTCTTGTCTATGACTCAATATGTAATATGTACAGATTAAATATAGTAATATTGTTAAAAAAATCGATTTTATGAACCATTTAAATTTAAGCTATTAATTAAAAAAATAATAATAATCTTCTTTTTTTATCCCTTTTCCCTTACTAGATAATAGAGGACATACATATATTTTTCAGTCAGTAAGTCCAGTTTATCCAAAGTAACACAAAGGATTAGACTTTTTCTAATTTAACACTACTAGCGGCTCACCCTCGCTTCGCTCGGGTTCGCCTCTAGAAAAAAAAAATTATTTTTTATTTCTCCGGGATAAAAAGTAGCCTATGTATTATTCCAGACTACAATCTATCTCTGTGTCAAATTTCATCCAGATTTGTTCAGCCGTTCTGGCATGAAAGAGTAACAAACGTACATACATTCTAACAAACTTTTACATTTATAATATTAATACGGATTTTACTAATAAAACCTAATAATTTAACTAAACAATACAAGCTATTTAATTGACAGATATCTGAATTTTTGTTATAGTTTTGCTATTTTATTAATAATAACTACTTTAGCTTTCCAATTACAAGAAAATCATGGTTAAGACAGTCTTATTTTATTAATTATTGCTTGCAACTATCTCATATCTCACTATATTTTAGTAGTATAACTTTGTAGAATTTAAAAATAATTTGATAATATGTCTTCTCAAACCAATCATGATGATCTGTTTACCAAAAATATGTGCCTCAAATGTTTATAATTTATTTAGGTACTTTACCATAAAATTACTTTAGTTCACTTTGCCATAAAGAACAGAAATGTTCCTATATATGTGACGAATAATACTTGCCGGAAATATAAATAAAAAACAATGAAGTTATTCTTATTATTCATTAGACAGTAAACGAAAGTATTCATTTTCTTTTTCATGTTTGATGAAGTGTGGTAAATATATGCATGTTTATAAATGAAATCTTGTATAATGGCACATATTCTTAACACAAAAATATATAGATTTATACCAAACAAAAATATTTTTCAAGCATATTTGAAACTACCATGGGCGCTTGGGGCAAGAGAGTGCACCCCCCTGATATGAAGGAAAATATATAGAAAAAGTTAAAGAAATGAAATTGTAATAGTAAAATCCCTGTTTAAATTTAGATACAAGTGGAAAAAAGATGAAAAATAACATTAGAATAAAAATTATATAATTAATCATTTAAAGATTAGTTGGTTGTTTAATGTAAAGAAGTAGATGCACTCCCTTGGATATAATTTAGCCACCACCTATGGAAACCACTGTAGTCTTACTAAGGTGTTTAAAAATTAACTAAGAATATTATATGTTTGCAGGATTATAAAAAGGTTAAAGTTATATTCTATATACCTAAAGTCAGATGATTTCTCTATCGGCATTTTGTTTATCAATCTCAGCTTTCTTTACTTTCTTGGCTTTAATATCTGCCATTGTTTGTTCGATAGATCGTAAATCTTTCTTATTTTCACTAGGAACTTCTCCATAGCTTTTATTCATATTTGTTTTCTGAGCTGCCTCTATGGCTGCATCTTGACCAATCAAATGTGCATACTTTTGTTTATAATAAGTTCCACTTATTTCTACTTTGCCATGTTTGCGTTTTCTAGTCTTTTCTTCTTCATTTTCTATAGCAGCTAATTTTTCCATTTCGAGGCGCTTTTGTGCCATTTCTGCTGCTTTTTCTTCGTCCCATATACCTCCTGCCCTACGTACTGTCAGTTCATCTTCGGACGGTCCCTTGTCTTTTAAATAAACCACACAATATCTATCAATGCCTTCCTGACCAAATGAATATACTTGAGCTCCAGCTGTAGTTGCAACATCTCGTATTACTGATCTATACATCTGATCCATTGGATCAAATTGCAAATATGGTTTAGTTCCATCCTGTATGAAATTACTTACTTTTTCTTCAACACGAGCACAAAATCTATTAAGTATATTCTTTTCTTCTTTATGTTTCTTTTCCAATGCTTCTTTGTGTTTCTTAATTGCTTTCTTTTGGGCTTCACTTGTTGATGGAGGTTTCTGCATAGAATTCAAAATAGAGCCTAGTAGATCCATGTTTATATTTCGTTTTCAGAACAAAAGGATGTATAAGCTATTATTTCTGGTATTTTCTTCTGCCAATCTGATGAAATTTTAAAATTATCAACTAGAGACTGTGTATTTAGGCCCTTAAAAGCGAGTACACTTAATGATGTTTCAATTTGTGCAGATACTTGCCCACCAAAAGTAAGGGTATCTTCAGCAAATTGTAGGATTTGTTCAAGAGGTGGCTGGAATGGAGTCCCCTTAACAAGTAATGTTTGTTGGCTAAAATCAATTTCTTTGACACTTCCCAATAAACTTTTGTGTTTACTACAGAGCAGTTCAAATACCTCGTCCACTTCAGTCCTGGAAAGTTTAATTATTATATAAAATAGAAACAATATAAATGTTTTATATTTAATGAACTTAAGTAAATTTTTCACTCTTTTTACGAGTTTAAAATATTATCATACTCGCCTTTGTCTTTGAATTTCTTGAACTTCTTCAGAGATTAGGTTATGTAAAGCCGATAACAACTTACTTTGCAAACCTGCAAACTCTTCCAGAGGCGTGCCAGTTATCGTAGCCCTAAAAATAAAGAATGAAAATATAAAACATATTCACGTTTTACATTACAAATCCACAATTAATAAAAACCTTACTCTTTTATAATTTTGCACCTACGAATCACTTTATTTATAGATATTGCGCAGTTTTGGCAGATTTTCAAACACGTTTTGGATGTATTATAAAACTCTTCGAAAAAGGAAAAGTAATCAATTATTTGCTTTTGTACTTTCGTTTCCATTATACGAATTCAGTTGCATGTTTATTACTTTTCTCACAAAAGCATAAATTTTAAGTGTTGACTGTTGACCTTGTATCAGTGTTGCCAGACGCCAGTTGCCATTCGCAACGTCCAACGACGAAACGATAAATGATGAGAATGTAATTTGTAAAAAAAGAGATTTTTTTCAATTTATTCTCCTCCTTTATGGATGGAATAATTAAACCATGGCTGTTATGGGAGTCGGTTTTGTTTTTTTATATACTAGTGTTATACTGCGGCTGCACCTACGTAGTTCAATTTTGTATTATTATATGTTGCCAACCTTATTTAAAATCTCCAACAGGATCTCATCAAAAGCGACAAAAGCCACATAGAAACCAATAAATATTTATTGGTTTCTATGTGGCTTTTATTGGTTTCTATGTGGTTTTTGTCGCTTTTGATGAGATCCTATTGGAGTTTTTCAATGAATGTATTAGCTACATTAGGTACTGTAAAATTCTTATTCATCAAAATCTGTTCAGTAGATCCGCGTAAAAGCGTAAGAAACATACATGTATACATCCTCACAAGTCATATACTTTCTTTTATAATTTTTGTAGGATTTTTAAACATAATAATAAAAGTGCAAGTTTCTTTCGAACCTATGTTACGTTAATAAAGTTTATGGTATGTGATGTAAAAGAATAATATTTCGTTATGGCTAGTTTATATTTTATTATAATTATTTAACTCTGTTTTAAACTTTCTAGTTTAATTATAGCTCGTAAGCCGGTAGAGTCACAAATGCAGCAGGCAGTGTTGCCGCTTTTAATATTTCGTCTTTATTAAATATTGACTTTAGAAAAACCGGAACGTAATATTATATAGAAAGTTTTTTTATTCTAAGAGGTAAAATAATTATCAAAAAGGGAAATTTAACATTAACTTTAATATTAACTTATTATAAATATAAATTATGTTTCTACTTTGTGTATAATTATAAAGTTCTGAAATGCTTTACAATATTGAACCAATAAAAGAGAATACCGCGCATCGAAACGGCGCTTATTTTCTTTCTGCAGTGCGCGTTTGACTTCAGTATATATCTGTCTTTCATAAGAGGATAGCGTAAAACTTTATCGTGTTATATTTCGATTTCATTTGCGCTATAAACTAATATAATTTAGTGTTTTTGCAAATATTTATGACTGTAGTGTAATAAAAAAATAGGTGTAAATGATGAAGCTTCAATGCATATTGTATTCTAGATAAAGATTGTGATTTTGTGAAAATGAATGGCAAAAGGCATAGTGAAACGGGCACTTTCTCGCCCGATGGCATGCGAGCCGAAATATTAAATCCATTTGTCCATAAGTTGGAATTAGATAATACGTATGATAAAATACGGGTAAGAATATAATTAAATAATATTTTTAAATCTTAAGTTTAAAAGAAAAAAACAATGCGTATCATTAGATTATTTATATGTGCGTATCGTCTGCGCAAACTCTTAAATTTGAGTTACATGTGCCGTAATGATTTTATATTAATTTATTTTTATCAAATACATTGTCTTCTTTGCTTTTATTAGATGCTATAAGTTTCTTAATTATCTATATTTGTGTTCATTGCACACTTTCTCCGGTTTGTTTTTTAAATAAGAGCAACAACAAATTACTGTTTATGTAACCGGTGTGTTGTATTGAAATACAAATTATTATAAAGTAATGACTCGATGAGGCGCTCATTATATGAAGCAAATAAATAAATAGAATTTTCAATATTGCCGTTCCTTTTCATTTTAAAATGAAACATTTTGGATTGATTTATTTTTTATGCATATTTTAAAAAAAAATATTTTAATACAATATTAAAATAAAGGCATAAAATATGATATACAAGTCAATATAGGAAAACGTTAAAAAGATGCAGCCAAGTACAATAGACCATAATATTTATGAACAAATGAAAGTGCAATTCGAAGTTAACCTAAATGTGCTTAGAGTATTATTTTTATCGTACCTTTCATCTTGATACAACTAACCGGTTGTCATAATAATAGAAGAATTTGTTTTGGACCAAACCGGTAGTTTTCTTTAAATGTTTTATAATAGCCTCATTTTTTCATTTCAATCTTTACATTCTAGTAAGAGTGGTTCCTTAAAAAAATTAATCTTCTAAAGTACCAAATCCATTTTGCGAACATGTTTTTGCATTTTATAATAGTCTATTCGTTGAGGAAGGTTACTGTCTATATCCCGGGGGAGAGCCAACTCCTACCGGGCGCGTCCCCAGGTGGCGGATCGGGGAACGCCACCCGCTTGGACCCAGCGGGTGGTACCGGAGAAATCCGGCGCGGACCAAGGCAGGACGGGGCCGCTCTCCGTTAAGGCTTCGGCTTCCGGAGTTGCGGCCACCGGGAGCGGGGCCGCTTCGGCGGTCTCGCGACCGGAGGGTGGGGACCGGTTGCGGGACTGTGAAAACAGGCTCGTAACCGGTAGAGGGGAAGGCCGCGGTGGGAGAGGAGTGCCGGTATTTCGGTGCGCCGTTCTCCCTGCCCCCCGCGGCCTTGACGGGGCTGCCACCGTCTTGGATGGCAGACGCGGTGGGGCTGCAGGGGAAGAGGAGTGTCGGTGTGTCGTTGCCGCTCTCCCTGTCCTCTGCAGCCGATTGAAGTGTGCCCACTTCGGTGGGCGGTGAGGTTTTAATGGGGCTGCTCCTGGTACTTCTCTGCTTCAGTAGAGTGGACTGTGGAGCAGCCTCATTGGTTTGGTGGCCATCAGGCCTGCCGCCGGGGCGTCGCGGTAGTTATGCGTAAGCGATCCCGCGGCGCCCCACTAAGGCGGAGGGGAGGGGAAAGTTGGGGTTTAGTGGGTAGTACCGGCTCTTCTAGCCGGTGAGCCCCACATAACCACCTGGGGGGCAGGTGGTATGCGTAAATGCATTCCCCAACTAAAGGTTCTACAACTAAAGGTCTATATAATACAAGATTTTACTTAGCTCTACTCATTATTGGAGATAAGCGATAAATATATAAATAAAACTCGAGCGAAGCTTCGAGCGAAATTACCTGTTATACCAGTAATGAAAATGTGTAATAACTTTAAAAGATCAATTAATTTAATCGGAAACCCTTTCAAAATTCCAAAAAAAATGTGAAAGTCTAAAATAGTAGCGTGATTTGATGTTTATGCTACTTTCCTCGATTTTTCCATATAGGTTGTAAAACTTTCTTCAAAGAATAAGGGAAACTTTACATAGGTATTAATCGTTATTTTACAATGACTGAGAAAAAAAATATGATTAATAAAAAAAATACTATACAGATTATATTACAAAGATTTCATCTCGTATGTTACAACTCTGCTAGTAAAAGGAATGCAGCTAACTTCATCATGTCGCTTTTTGGTAGTCGGTGTGCGCGCGCATCGTAAAAATTTTACTCTCATATTTTTTTCCAAACGTGCCAAAAGAAGAATAACTTCAAAAAAATTACTTTATGACTATATATCCTCTATGACGTTATCTAAATGACCTAAATGTGACGTTATATAGACTAACCCGCGGGCGATCAAGACCCTTCCAGCGATACCTCATTTTACAAATTATGATAAGTAGTTTAGAAAATAGGAGGGAACAGATGAACATACACACATATCGTTAATAATCATAACCCTCCTTTTGTTTCGCCGTAGTCGGGTAATTACACCATCGGCACCAATTTACTCAATAAACAGAGCTCACGGTTTTGATAGTCGATGAACGGTTATATTTTGTTTTGACACATTCCATACAGTTATTTGTTTTCGCCTTCATGCAAAGGGAAAGGAGGGCGTTGCGTTTCTTCTAAACTCATCACCCTAAATCAGGTTAAAACTGTCTTTTGTACGCTTTTACTTAAGTTTTATTATTATAACGGTTATGCTAAGTAATATAAAATGTCGTTATGTAGACTGCTTTTTAGATTCTCTCATTAGGACAATCTGTATCATTTGGCTAATATCATCTTAAGATCTAGAAAAACCGTTCTAATTTTTATTCCTTATCTTGTTTCTAATTACTTTGGTAAAAGAAAGTTGAAAATTGCTCGTTTACTTATTGATCATAGAGGGAAAGTCGACTCACCGTTACATCAACGAACCTCTACTTGAACGGATATGACCATGCATTATGTAATGTAAATCGACATTTGATTGAGATAGGTTTATATTTGATTCAGTTAAAAGGTATACTATATAATATAAGGATTTCAAAGTATTTATTCTACCTAAGAAATTTATGTGGGGTCTATATAGACACTAGCGACTCATTCTCACTTCGCTTCGGGTTCGTACCTCGACAAAAACAAATTTATCCCGCGGGAACTGTACATTTCTCCGGGATGATATATAAACCTATAGCCTTCCTCAGTTAACGGGCTATCTATTGCAAAAAGAATTTTTCAAATCGGATTAGTAGTTCCTGAGATTAGCGCGTTCAACCAAAAAAACAAACAAACTTTTCAGCTTTATAATATTTGTATAGATATATTCAGCCCTTTTTAAAGTTCCACTGCTGGGCACGGGCCTCCCTTAAACTGGACTTCAAATTTCTTTCGAAAACTTGCTAGGTTCTCTCAGACTTGCAGATTTCTTTTACCGTAAGACTAGTGGTAATCATGTTGGGAATGATTCGCACATAAAGATATCAGAGATGCAAGACCCGGGATTTGAACTCGCTTCACAGTGCATTTGCAGTGGTAGTTCAGTGGTAACGTGCTCGCTTGGGTAACCAAATAATATGGGGCGTATCCATTTAGTATACTTAATAAAATCACCAAAATCAATTTAAAAATGGCCAAAATATCGCATAACACGTACAAAAATTGAAAGTCTTCTCCTTTTTGGAATCGATCAAAACTTAAAAAAAAAACAGACTTCAAAAAAAAAAAAAAAACACACTAAAAAGCAAAAATTTACTGATTGGTAGTTTTCATTTACCTAATCAGATATTTTCGAAGTCGATGTGCTTTGATTTGTATTTTCTGGCCTTTTTAAAGAAGTAGGTTGAAACAATAATGAGCTACTGGAAAATTACCAGAACTTTTAGAAGAAAAGTATTTTGTACGGCTTCATTTAAATTAGTTTGTACGGAACTCCCAAAAAGCAAACGCAGGTAAAAGTTATGTTTTTGCTTTGGATTATTTTAATATTAATATTACACAATAATCAAATGAAATAAGAATCAAATGTATCGATAAGTTTAACCAAACAAGGTTATTTTATGTATACTAGCACTCATTTATAAACCTTCAAGGTCTCATCTAGTCGAATTTATTAAACTGTTTAAAATGACGTGTAAGAATTAAAAAAAAAAGGTATATTTTTTTACGGATTACACGTGCTTCGAACAGTATATAAAGCTGTCCTGCACTCCTGCATCTGATCTATTGCCGGTCGTGTCGGATTGCTATAGGAGCTCGATAAGGATCCCTATAATAATTATAATTAATAATATTATCTACTATAGAGAGGTCACCTTATTTATTGGTGCACACCTAATTGTATTTAACCAACAATTTGTCAAAAAGACCATGCAAATAACCCCTAAATTCTTTTTTTTTAAATATCAAAAACATCTTTATTTTATAATTTAACTAGCGACTTACCCTCGCTTCGCTCAGATACGTCACTACGCACTACTTGAATGGTTTAGGAATGCATAAAAGACAAATGTCCAAATTCTTTCTTCTTTGCACCAGGAACCATGGCACTAGGCGTATACACAATAATCCACCAGAGTTTCATCACAATATGATTAATGGTTTAGGAACGCATTGAGGATAAACATACGAACATTTAATATTATCTATATAGACCTATAGTAACTAATATTATAAACCCGAAAGTTTGTGAGAATGTATGGATGTCTGACTTACTTGTACTGACTGATTGAATTTTAATGGAACTTTACAATAATATAGGTCATACATCAGAATAACACATAGGTTACTTTTTATCCCGGAAGAATGTACGGTTCCCGTGAGATTGATTTGTTTTTGTTTTTGGTTTTTTTAGTAATAGATGAAAAAAACTTACATATAAAAGAACATAGAACCTCCTTCTTTTGGAAGTAGGTTAAAAATAAAACAAATGTAACGTTCATTATCCTGTATTATTAATTATTATTATTCTTGCAAACTAAATAGACAGACGAAATTTCTAAAGAAATCTATGTTGAGGATACAACAAATTTTCGTAAAATATTAGAAAATTAAAGTATTGCTAAAAAGTTACTTTTAAACGGGAAGTTATTAATGGTATATATTTTTGTAATTTAAAATACATACTTTGAATAAATACATAATTTACTTAAAATAAATATTGTTGCATTAAATGACCTAATTTTACTGCTAGGATTTATTGAAAGTTTTTACGATGCACAAAACCTTATTTATTACTCGTATTTACGTGTTTTTTTTATTAATTAATATTATTATTACAAAGAATAAAACCGGCGAAGATGATGTGCTTTCTATCGCTTAAGTCTGCACTGTATACCGACTGTTTAGAACCGATTCACACTATAGTGCTGATCACTGTCCGTTCTCGGTTCGATATTAGTCTGGTAAATTATTTTTATATAAATAACGTTGCTGGAGTGTGATACGACCGGAATTTGACTCTTACTGATAGTGTGCACTCATTGTTTCTGGTGTAAAGATACTTTACCAGAACAATATCGGACCAAGAACGAACCGTGATCGATGTTCGGCATTGTGATCGCACACACGCCGTACATGCTAGCCACTACATCACCGAGGCAGTTAATTTTTTAAATTATCTGGTATCCATAACACAAACCTCGTAGCATACCATGGAACTAGATGGTGCTGTGTGTTAATGTCCCTACATATTTATTTATTAATCCTAAAATACGTGCTAGATTAAACTAAAATTTGTTAAGGTTTACATGTATAGGCGTAATGAAGTAACAAACATACAAGGTCATTTTAATAATTAAAATTGTTAGTGATATGACAATGAATAAATATGAGTGATATAGCAGCAATACCTGTATAAATTGGAGGTCGTAAAGTTTGGTTTTGAGTAACCTGTTTATAAATGCATATAGTTTAGCATTGACTCAATTAATATCTATATATTTGCGTAATTACGCATTGTTATTGTTGGTATATTGATTTTAATGATAATTCCTGTAGTAATGATTGGTGGGACAACAAAAGTATCTTAAATATTGAAGATATCAAGGTTTCACTCAAAGGAAACTTTTTTTTTTAAATATTAACTGCATTTTTAAATTTAAATATTAAAAAAAACTAAGCCGGTAATCGAACCAGCTTGCAAAATATGCGAAAAATTACGGTACTATTTTATCGAACTAATCAATATGGCATGGTATACGAATAAAACCCGAATAAACGTACCTTGCGATTTAATAGAAATAAAAAAAAAACAAGAAAAAAAAGTATTATTAAATAATACAACTGTAGTCGTTTTTTTATTCATAATCGTAATTAACCTCGGTCAGAGATACAAAAACTTATTTAACCGGTTTATATATAGTATACAGCATGAACTTAATCCTTTTGGGAGTGTGTCAGCGTTTTTTACCCGACTGCGCCAGAAGAAGGGTTATGTTTTTCGAGTGTATGTATAGATGTACGAGTATATTTTATATGTATTTTTTTGGCACGCTCTGTAGCCTAAACGGCTTGAAGGATTTTAGTTTGAGAGGTGTCGTTAGATTGATTTTTATTGTGAGAGTGATACTGGCTATATCAAAATTATAAAAATTAGAATGGTTGATTTTTGGCGTCATATTATGTCTCCAACATTTTTTTCCTTAAACGTTTCTAGTGGGGTGTCACAGTATAATAAAATATTTAAGGTACAGATTCGACTCAGTTAGAATTTTATTATATGTATAGATATAGTAATTAAAAGATTGATCGCATGCGAATCAGACGAGTTGATGAAGTTACCTATGTAAAGAATTTTCCAGCTAGTGAACAATAAAATACGTGACGATGAAGAGAAAGTACCTATATTTAAAAGCGTTATCGTATCGATCACTTTTAAAAGATCATAAATCAGTCATACCTAAAGTAAACTTACGATCAACGTTAATCTTATTCAATATGATTGATTATAATCAATAAACAAAGTTTGACGCAAGTGTACCTAAAACATAAATTATTTATTACAATGATATATTTATAGAAACATATTTACGCACGCAATATTTTTAAAGATGATATGTATTTCTAGTTGTAATACTTGTATAGTTGTATTTTTAAGTGCACATTGCACTAAAAATTTGCGGTGACGTAGATCGTCATTTTGGAGCAATTCCAAAGATTTGTTTGAATCTTCTGAAGTAAGAAAATATTACATAAATAAAATTACAAAAGTAAGATATTTTGAAAGTACATACATCTTTTGGGACGTTTGGATAAAATTATGAGAGTAAAATATTTACGATGCGCGCGCACACCGACAGCCAAAATGCGACATGATGAAGCTAGCTGATAACTGTTTGTTGCTATGGTAACCGTTGTTATTGTCTGACAAATGATATATAATATTATATTCTTTCCTTAAATGATATTCTATAAATATATGATTGTAGTATGCCTAATATGCCTTATTTATTTTATTAATTTATCATTCCTTTTACAAACAGAGAGTTGTGACATACGGGATGAAATCTTTAGCTATTTTTGTTCTGTTACGCCAAAGAAGTATAACTTCTTACGTGCGTACATAACTACACACACACAGAAACACACGTTTTTTTACTATTTGAAGTTTCAATTTCAATACTGTACTGTACTTATTAATTAACAAAGTTTTATTTGTATATGATACAATTAAAATGAGTCTTGAAGTTCCATTTCAATGGTCATTTGTTCGACCTTATTTCTCGCGAATAATGTTAGTTTGCAACAGTTTTAAGTTGCACATATTATATGTATATTTAAAATTTTATATTTTCCAATGGAAACTTATTATTTTTAATTCACAAGGAAATCTCCTTTCTTCGTTTTTCACCATAATAATTAAGCTCTTATGCCGAATCCACATGATTGCCAAGCCTCGACAAGCCATTATAAATTCAAACATGTGGAAAGGGCGTTTTCTTTGGCTTGTATACTTGTGGCCGTTCCGATCGTGTTGATTTTTGTGCACAAACCAAAGGTAATTTGTGGCAAGTGCTTGTGATGCATCCACACGTTTATGCGTTTGTAGAGATTTGAAAGTGGCGAATGCAAGCGTGTGCACCCGGCATTACGGTTTCACTGTTGTTGGGCATGGACCTTCTCTTTTTTTTTGAATAGCAAGTGTTCGCTGTAGATAAATATTTACATACATTACTTAAATGATTCTTCAATAATATGGAAAAAATGAAGTCGTTCATCCATTCACTTTTCATTTCGCAACTGAAACTCACTAAATTAAAGACTTAATATGTAAATCTAATTCTATTTTTGTGTTGTTTTGTTAGCGGACCTTGTCGTAGTCCGTAACCTTCAGCCTTTGCCTAATCAATTAATAACCACTGCCATTTTATAATTTAACAGCCTTTACTGGCCGCTGGTCATTGGCTAGTGGAAAAAAGAAAAAAGTAGTTTTAAGTAAAAATAATAATACAGATAATATAATTATGTTGTGTATAAAGTTATCCATCTCTACTTTTGTCTTCTTATTTTTTTAAATGGACTTCAAAGTTGCTAGCTGTTAGTACCTACATCTACTTAATATTCCACATGGTTCTATATACATCTTTACTAATATTATAATTAATGTGAAAGTTTAGGTAAGTTTAGGTCCGGTGGTAGGACTCTGTCAAGCCTGAGGAGTCCGACTGGATGGGTACCACCCCCTTATCTATTTCTGCCGCCAAGCAACAATGATTGCATTGTTGTGTTCCGGTATGAAGGATAAGGTAGCCAGCGCAATAACAGGCAAGAGGCATAACATCTTAGTCCTCACAGTGATAACGTACCGGCGGTTCTGCAGTTTTGTTACATTAAACTTAAGTGCATGAACCGTAGGTGTTATGGGCGACAGGTATCGCTTTCCATCAGGTGGACTGTCTGCTCGTTTATCACTGAGTACCATAAAAAAAAAAAAAAAATTTTTTTTTTTTTTTTTTTTTTGTTTGTGATGGATGGATGTTCGTTACTCTTTCACATTAGAACGGCTGAACGGATCTGGAGGCACAGAGATAGATATCTGGAATAGCACATAGATAACTTTTTATTCTGGAAAAGTATACGGTTCCCGTAGGATATATTGTTTTTGTTTAGGGGCGAACCCGAAGCGAAGCGAGGGTGAGTCGGTATTATGTTCATATACCAAATGTATAACTATTTGTTTTCAAGTTTGAAAGCAAGCAGATGAAAATGTAAGTGACATTTTACACAAGTGTATTTTCTTTAAATTAATGATTAATTTTGTTTTTATTGATATTTACGCTTTAGTTTTGTATTGTTGTTTTTAATATTCCGAAGCTAAGTCTACAAATTATAAATGAATTTGCAGAAAAAGAACATAATATATTTCATAGAGTGGAAATAATATTACATATATTCGTGTTTTCAGGTTGCTTATAAAACCGGCAATGCATTCGGAACTTTTCTTTTATTGCAGATGTCTATGAGAGACGATAGCCACTTACCATAAAGTGGATCGTTATCTCGTTTGCCCCTTTTTCTTTAAAAAAAAACCATAGATCTCGTTTCTGCCACTTTGGTTAGATTGAAAATGAATCTGCCAAATGAACTAAATTATTTTTTATAACATATTAATTGTATTAGTAAATAATAACTAATTAGTTTAAATATAATTTATTTATTCACAATGAACCACTGTGTTCAAAATCATAATCATGCTCCATAACGTTTATTCACCGTCACTACCGCTCTCCGGGCTTAGATTCCGCGTCACAAAGGCACACATTTTGAATAATCCATCAGAGATATGCACCTCCAATATTATTAAATGTAGCTCAAAGACATAGTTTTATTTTTTTGATATCTCATTTCGTTTTCGAGATATCAATTTTTTTCTGACCGACACAAAAAAATTAAAAAAAAAAAATTTTTTTTTGCATTTTATAGCCCTCGTTAAGACGTGTCTTTTGATATCCCAATCAGCCACGTAGTCCCAAAACTCATGACACTAGGGCGATGTTGCCCTTTCGTTGAAAATGGGGCCTATACTGAAGCGACAAAAAAAACATTTTCGATGTTAAAATTATTCTTCTGTCCATGTTCTACGTTTAGGTGTTAAGTTAAAACACTATCTTTTTCTAGGTCTAATACTTTGATTTGATATTAAAATTAATGTAATATTTGTAATGTTTAGTGGTCACTTGTATTGTCTTGTCCTTCTTTCACACTGCAATGGAGCAAGAGGTCGACGCGATTTTTTGCATTATAGGCCGGAGAGCGGCGGAAATCTACTTCAGTAATCGTATCGTAATCTACTTCCTAGTTCTTGGTTTTTGTAATAATTGGAGTTGGAATTGGAGTGTTGCTAGGATATAAGTGAAGCTAGAGCGGGACTAGTATAATATGTATACGAATACTAGCAAATTATCCTGGCTTCGCCCGTGTAGAAGTTGGTGCCTAATAGTAGCCTAAATTTCATCCAAATCTGTTCAGCCGTTACAGCGTGTTGAAGTAACAAACAAACAAACAAACTTATACACATATACACATACAAACTTTCGCATATATAATCGTAGTCTGATTTGGCGTGTGTTATATTAGTACCTTATTTGATTTTCAGACGGCGATATTCACGGTTATTCTGCTACCTTTTCGAGTCATCGTCATTTGCTACTTGATCGTCACTGCTTGGTTTCTCGCCTGCATTGGTCTTTATGGGCTGAGTGAAGAAGATCTTCGTAAGAAACCAATGACTGGATGGAGAAGGTGAATAATTACCAAGTTTTGGTACTAACATACTCGTAATTTCATTTATTTTGATGAACTTGAGGAAGAATTTTTTGATAACAATATGTATTTACGATAGTGGTAGCCAAGTGGTAACGCGCTCGCTTGGGAAACCGAGTGAAGTGGGCTCAAATCCCGGGTCTCGCACCTCTGACATTTTCATGTGCGCATCATTTCTAACACGATTACCACTTGCCTTACGGTGAAGGAAAACATCGTGAGGAAACCTGCATGTCTGAGAAAACCTAGCAAGTTTTCGAAAGACATGTGAAGTCCGCCAATCCGCACTTGGCCAGCGTGGTGGACTATGGCCTGATTCCCCTCGTATTGAAGGGAGGCCCGTGCCCAGCAGTGGGACGTTAAAAAGGGCTGAATACAAAACGTATTTAGGGAATTAACATTTTTATTGATATTAGAAGAGGGTTCAAACTGAAATACCTTTATGTTTTAAAATACCATTTACTATATGAAATAGAAGATAAGGAAAAGAGGAAATCTAGTCATTCTAACAAATATAATATTGAGAGTACTAAAACCGAGACAGTAAATACAGTCATTGCGTCGTTACATAATAACGTTTATGTTTACTTATATGTAAATAAAATAAAAATAAATAAAATAGCCTTTAACTTCTGAAATAAATTGACATTATACACTCGCACATGCATATAATTTTTTTTACATAGATGGCAGATTATTAAATAAATATATCAATCATTATATAACAAAAATGAATATCTTTGTATATAAAGTGGTATAATAACACTATCAACACCTATCGGGGAATGGGGACTATTGTGTTTACTTACGGATGTCTTATTATTTAATTACATACCATAGCCTACGTTTTATACAATGCTTTTGCCATAATAACTAACAAAAATCACATAACAATGCTAACAAAAGCATTGTTGAAAATATACCTTGAAACATTGAATAGAAAATGAGTGAGAGGCGGTGAGTAAGGAAAAACTGTTGTATTTAGAACAATGATGCTCTGTTTTAAGATTTACCGTTTAGTATAAAAAATAATTTAACTAATTAAAAATGCAATTGTTTTTTAAATTTTTTTTTCTTATACCATTTAGACGGTAAGATTTTATTGTAAAGATAAATAGATTGTCAAAGTTGTTTGGACATTAAATCTATACAGATGAATAACATTGAAGTGTCTGTTTGTAATGTCAAATTATCTTTTTTTTACAATAGCATATGCAATTATATACGGTATTTGTAAGGAAAACACATTTTTTTATTTTTGTCTGTCTGTCTGTTTGTTCTGGCTTATCTCCGAAACGGCTGGACTGATTTTGACGGGACTTTCACTGGCAGATAGCTGATGTTATAAGGAGTAACTAGGCTACTTTTATTTTAGAAAAAGAATTAGGGTTCCGCTCAAAAAAAATTATAACGCGTTGTCTCGGGTGCGTCCCTAGGTAGGACTCTCAAATAAAATAGTTATATATGGGACGAGCTTAGGATATACATATGTACATATATACTATATAGGACCTAAATCATAAGTTTTTTAATTCTAATTGGAGATCTGCGTCACTACATTACTGTGTTACTGGGGAGGCGGGATAGATGTCATTGGGACTTTTATTATGAGTGGTTATAACTTGAAGTAATTTTTTTGGATTTAAGCTTTAAATTAAAGCTTGATAAGCTAAGAATGCAGCTTGATTTCGGCTAAATACAAATATGCAGGCAGAGTCGCAGTATAGAATTTAATTAGTATAGGATTCAATAAGGTTTTCATTTCGTCATACCGCAAGTTGAATGACATTACTAATATGGTAAAGGATCATTGTCAAATTGCGGTATTTGGCAACATATGGCAAAGGTTAGTAACTCACTGAATATGATTCATAGCCGCAAAGCGGTAATTTTAGATACATAATTAGGTTTCCATTCCCTAGTCATTTGAAACGAAACCGCGGATTAAGAGCAAATCTTACTAACTGTAGATTTACTTTCTTAGACTTACGCGAATATTTGATATTTAAATAAAAATAAGGATTAAATGATATTTTTTTAGGAAATGCTTATACTGTCTATAATAACTATAATATGTAAAATTGAGATATCTAAATTTTAGTCTCTCCCGTGTCCATGATTGCTGTAAAGCATTCGAAATGTAGGTAGATAGTATAGAAATGTAGTTATAGTAACTGCCTCGATGGTGTAGTGGCTAGCATGTACGGCTGCACATCCTGAGGTCCTGGGTTCGAATCCCGGGTCGGGCCAAGTTTAGTTATTGAGTCTTTCTGTATAGTAAGCCTCAGTAACAGCCCGGAGTTGGGAAGTTGGCGGTGTTTCACCCCCGTGCCTCGGAGAGCACGTAAAGCCGTCGGTCCTGTCCTGCTCCTAAAACTCTCACCGGTCGTGTCGAGTAGTCGTCCCACCGGAGTATGAGAGTGACAGGAATAGAGAGTGCACTTGTGTCTGCGCGTACACTTGTGCACTATAATATCTCCTGCGCAGTTGGCTAGTCTCAATGAGATTGGCCGCCGTGGCCGGAATCGGTCAGGAGGATATTATTATTATTAGTATATAACGCCTTTGAGATGTCTAAAACCTTAATCTCTCCCGTGTCCATAGTTGCTGTAAAGCATTCGAAACGTCAGGAACCAAATATCAAATAAATTGATGAAAATATTATGTTAATTTATTTTTGGATTAGTTATTTCGGATTTATATTAGGAAAAGATGGTTAAGGTGGCGGTTTTCATACTTTATAGAAATCTTAAAACTTATTAGTTTGTCCATACAGCTGTGCTAATTTGATCCTGTATTATTTTCTAAATTAGTAGGTATGTTTAGTAATTTCTGATTTTTGTAATCATTTAAAAACTCCTTAGGGGTTTTTAATCTATATAAGCGAACGGTAAACTTCCTTTTTAGGGTGCCGTACCCGAAGGGTGCCAACGGAACCCTATTACTATTTACTATGCCTCTGCTGTCGATCCGACACAGATGAATTACAGCCTTCTGACAGACGGACGTCTATCAGAAGGCTGTAATTCATGAATGCTATAACGACAAATAATAAAAATAAAATACAAGAAACTTTTTTAACTTTCGTAATCGATCATCGAAGTTAATATACTACATACATAGAGTAAAAGACATTAATAAAAAGTACCGTCGTGTACGAATTCGACTCGCACTTGACCGATCTTAATACTATTGCTTAATTTTTAAGTTACACTGTATTTATGGTAATTATAATTAAGTTTAATTTTATATAATATATTATACTATTAACATATTAGGTCAAGACTTCTGTTTGATTTACAATTACCCAAGAACTGGTAATCGATAGTATGATTAATAAAAAATTTCGAAATTAAGAACAGTCTTAGTTCATTGACATTTTCAGGTTTACGTTTTACCCTACATTAATTATAGTATGTTGTAACACATTTGTGTGTCAATTGTGAAAGTACTCTTTTTCTTAATGCGATTAATATATGTATATCTGTACTAATATTATAAAGAGGTAAAGTTTGAGAGTTTGTGAGTTTGGTAAAGTTATAGGAGGTAATCTCTGGATCTACTGAACCGATTTTTACGAAATTTGGTAAGAAGATAGTTTGAGAGGATAAGGATATAGGATACTTTTTATCCCGGAAGTCATCCCTTAAGGGGGTAAAATGGGGATGGATGTTTGTATGGGGAATCAACAATAGGGATGAAGGAGGATGAGTCGCTAGTATATTAATATACTCGTAGTATTACTTGTTTATTTTATGTTAGCTGATTTGCTTGAAATGTTTTATCTAATCTTTAATTGAAAGAAACAAAATAAAGACTTTTTTCCTGAACCTTTTTTATCTAATTATGTTTGCTGTCGTTACCTTTAAGCAGAATTTATATAGCCTTTGCCCGCGGCTTTGCGTGATAAAAGGGGTGGGCTTCAAGAGTAGGTAGTCTATGTCCGATCTCAGGATACAATCTATGTTCTTGTACAATTTTATCGAAATCTGTTCAGTAGTTTAAGCCTCAAAAGGTTACAGATAGAGGTACTTTCACATCTATAATATTACTATGGATGACGTCGTTTAAGCATTTCTATTTCTTTGCTCTATTTTTTTGGAAGTGGGTTAATCTATTTAATTAAATAACATAGTACCTAAGTACTGAAAAGTTGCAAATAAAAACTAAAAAGTTTATTTCAAGTGACAAAGACAACGACGGGCGAGTTTGTCCCTAGCTAAATCGAATCATAAGGAGTATTATAATTATGTCTCGAGGCTTTCGGTTATTATCATAGAGAAAATTATCATCATCTTCCTGATCATTCCCCAATCATGGGGTCGGCGCAGTACATCTTACGTACTGCTGATAGGATTTGGCAAAAGTTTCATAACTAGCCGCCTGCCTGCCTTGGGAAGGCTATTGTTATTAATGTTGTTCTATGGTATAGAGAAAAGTATACTAATCAAAATTCCCTGTGTGATTTATTATGTGTATCTATTTTGTCCCAAAAGTAGCTTAAATTACTCTATAGCGACTATCTCTAACTATCTCGGCTCAATACAAAAACTCGTTTGTCGCACAATTTCGGCGTGACTTACTTTCACATTCAGGCCGTTTAAGTATTACGTAAACGGGTTTGGGTCCAATATTTTCTTACTTTTGCTGACATTGGGAGCAAGAGGGGGAGGGGATGAGGGGGGGGGGGTATGTCTCGTGTTATATTAAAAATCCTTAATAATAAAAATGATTCCAAAGAATATTAATTATTAAAATGAATACCTCAATTTTTGTAATACATAATTTTACCGAAATACTTTTAATTTCACTTGTATTAAATTTATATTTATAATTACCTATACCGAAACTGTACGTAATTCTTCACTTTTATGTAGAGCAGGCTTAAAAAAAAATTAAAAAAGGCTTAATAAAAAAGATATGTTTTTAAACTGTGAATTAGCGAGTAGTTTAAAAAAAGTCTCATTTATGGGAGGAGGAGGGGGTTTAAAATACTTAAAAATGCTTATGTAAGTGATACCTGAATGGCCCCTTTATAATATTACTTGATTGACTTAATTACTCTTTACATCGTATCGAATTAAAATTTTGTGAATTTGGAACAGTATGATTTTATTACTTCTACTAGCGACTCGCCCTCACTCCGCTCGGGTTTGTCTCTATTTACGTTTTAACGTTTAGTATAGATTTCTAGATATTTTCCCGCAGTAAAAAGTATCCTATATGTTGACCCGGATAACCAGCTATCATTATACCAGATTTCATCAAAATCTGTCCAGTGATTTTCTCGTGAAGCTTTTTCTGACCAATAATAACGGTCACCATGGCAACATGACAATGTATTTTATCTCATTCTAAAGAAGTTTCACTTCAAAAAACAATTATAATATATCTAGTTGCTAATACGCGTATCGCGCGAAATCGCGTAAAGACAGGCAAAAATGATAAAAACTATAAATTTGGCCTCTGTATCGATAATAACGACTATTTCAATGAGATTTTACAAAAAATATTTAATGTACAGATTCGACTCATAGTTTTATTATATGTAGGTAAATATAGATAATAAAATATTATGATGTTTATAATTTTGATGTGACACATAGCTACATATATATTATACGGAAAAATAATAACGTGAAGTCATACTCATTCATCACTACATACATACATATAGTCTCGATATTTTTTACATATTAGATGATCTATGTTAATATTGTCAAGACTGTCAAGACGT
The DNA here is from genome assembly GCA_033884665.1 of Argynnis bischoffii washingtonia. Taxonomy (NCBI): domain Eukaryota; kingdom Metazoa; phylum Arthropoda; class Insecta; order Lepidoptera; family Nymphalidae; genus Argynnis; species Argynnis bischoffii. The sequence continues at coordinate 1,983,179 of CM066619.1, read as the reverse complement.
CACGTCACAGGTCGGCCTTAGTGCAACCGTTGAAGTGGAACCGTGAATACGACACGCTATCCAAACCGTTTAGTGGATCGTACAAGCCAAGTCTAAGTTCTTGCAATTGTATTCATTACATAGCTAGCAACTACCTGCGGCTTCACCTGTCAATCTGTTTAGTTCCTTCGATAAATATCATAAACGCGAAAGTTTGGATGGATGTTTGTCACTCACGCGAGAACGGCTGAACTGATCTGGGTGAAATTTGGCGCAATGATAGATTATAGTCTGGCATAGCACATAGGTTACTTTTTATATCCTTACGGTTCCCGTGGGATAGATTTGTTTTTGTTTTTCATTAGAGACGAAACCGTGCGAAGCGAGGGCGAGTAGCTGGTAATTCATATCTACCACATAGGTATGACCCCTAATACCCATACCAAGCGTTCAATAGGATCGCGGAGAATGGGGTTTTTACGATAGATATCTTGATCTTACACTATTAGCATTGCATCGTTAAAAAGGGCTGAATTCATATCTAAATATATTTTATAAAAATCTATAGTGATTCATTTCGATCTTTTTTTTTATGTGTACAGTGTACATATGTATATCTGTTTGTAGTTTGTACCCGTTAATTCCAGAACGGCTAAACTTATTTTCATGAAACTTTTATAGTTGCATTAAGGATTTAGGTTATTTACATGGGGTAGTTTCTTTTATTCCAACGGGATACGGGATAGGTACATTGCATATTGTTTATGACGCTACATGCACGTGTATTGTAATTTGTACTCCATATGTAACCGTCAGTATTGGTTTGAAAAGAAAACTTTTGAAATGTCTAATTTATTTTTAAACATCTTCCTAAATAATACCCCTTACGTTTTTATGTACATACTTTTTTCTCCCTCAATTACATAACCCCATGCATATAGTTATGTTTACACACCACCAACCCTATGTTCTTTCGTAGTTCTACTCCAGTATAGTCTAGTAACTCACGCGAAATGCCAACTTTTTTACAGCTTCCTAAAATGGCTGTGACATACGGATAGACGGACATTTATTTACCTTAATTTTTATACTTTATAATTATGAAATTTTCGTCTTTTCCTTTTTGGCAACGGAACCCTAAAAAAATGCAATATAGGTGGAAGACCTAGTCATTTAATTAATTTTATAGTTTCAATGGCTCTTCGTTGTAATATACAATAGAATTAGTTCTATTGTATTCCTCTATAATAGAGCCGTCAAAAAGAACTAGAAGCTATACACGTATGTATGAAGTATTAAAGTAGTTCTTGTAAGATGTGATTTTTTTACTATATATGTATTAGAAATTTTGTCGATATATACATATATGTAGATTCTTCATAGGCACTCAATTTAACCATGTGTGTGTTTTTTCTTCTTTTAATTTCTATTTTTACGATTCTTCGAAAATATTCTTATTTGAGAATGAAAAAGCCGATAAAATAATTGAAATAAGTCAAATATATACATACATATAATAAAATTCTAAGTCGAATCTGTACATTAAATATTTTTTGAAAACTCTTATTGAAATAATCAGTATTATCCATACAGAGCCAGAATCTATAGTTTTTAGAATTTCTGTGTCTGTCTATCTGTCTGTCTGGGAACGCATTACGAGAAACCTACTGGAAAAATTTTGATGAAATTTGATATGATAGCTGGTTATCCGGGTCAATATATAGGATACTTTTTACTAACCATTAAAACTATAATATTATCTAGGGACGAAAGCGAACGGAGCGAGGGTGAGTTGCTAGTATTTGCATAAAACTAAAAAAAGTATTACTTTTAACTTGAATTTGAAGTCAATGGACCTTTTCATTTAAAATAATATAACGAATGCAATGTAGATTTTCAACTTTCTTAAAGCTGCCTTGCTTCATTTATTATAATAAGTATATTAAATATATTTTATCTTAATCTTTAAGGCTAGCACTAATTAATATCAATATTTATTAAGAACTTTTAACATCACGTGATATAGATAAGCTATAATGCTTTACCTATACCAATATATACATATAGCTGAGGGGTTTGTATGTACTTAAAATAAAAAAAAATCTATTTGTGTTTTATAGGCTAGGTGCGCTCCTAGGTACGTTTTCTATCGATAAAAATAGTTATTGTGAGCGTACCTTAGGAGATACACGCATGCTATCGCGGACTTTTCTTCAGGCCTTTTTGATACCTACAATTTTCTTAAAAAAATTTTTTTGCCGAAATACTGTCATAGTTCAGTCATTTTGTACAAATTATTTATAAATTATGCACACAAACCTTCCTCGATTATCGCTGCTTCTGTTATTGAAAACCCTATCAAAATCTGTTGCGTAGTACAGAAGGAGGAAGAGGAGAAACAGACACACAAAGACAGCGACTTTGTTTTATACTATGTACCTATAGATTTATTGAGCAAGGATACGTCACATCACACGACCTGCGTAAGCGCAGTAATTTCACAACATTAAATAAAGCAGACGTATCCGCGAGAAAACGTTAGTCGTCAAAAACTTTATATCTATAAAGTTTTTGTCAATAAGTGCCGGTTTTAACTTTCTTGAATCGTTAACTACTTTCTATGTCATGAATAGAGAGATGTTTCTTGAGAGAGATCTTGACAGTCATTTCGATTTTGGAAGTTCACTAACCGTATGTTATTTGTATTAGACTATATTTGTAATGATAAATGGATATTATTTTAAATAAAGTAAAAATCGGTTAAGTGTTAAGTGAGAGTCGCGTTCACCCAATGTTGATGCTGTACTATGTACCTATAAGTTAATATTTATAAATATAAATAGCGTATACTAGTGGTTAAAATCCATGAATATTATAAAAAAACAGGAGGAAGACTATGAAACCTTAGAAATTATATCAAAACTAGCGACTCATTCTCGCTCCGCTCGGGTTCGCTCCTACGATACGTTTTAACGTTTAATACTATAGATTTCTCAGAGATGAGATATTTTCCCGCTGTAAAAAGTTGGAAAACTAACTATCATCATACAAAATTTCACCAAATTCTGTCCAGTGGTTTTCTCGTGTTGCGTTCCCAGACAGACAGACAGACAGAAATTGCAGAAACCATAGATTCGGCCTTTGTATTGATAATAAGGACTATTTCAATAAGATATTCCAAAAAATATTTAATGTACAGATTCGACTCACAATTTTATTATATGTATAGAAGATAGATATCAAAATGAGACCTAATTCTAGAAATGTCAACGTACGTCCGTTCTCTTCAATTTAGTGTATTTTACTGTTACCTATCCATACAAGCCCGGTTTGGATAATGTGGATTAAGAATTTGGTATCAGAACATTACATTTTAAAATAACATAGCACGTATGATATTGGGTATATTGGGGGTTCTGGGTTTGAAATAAAAAAAAGACCTAACGAGAAGGCGGAGCGTAGCGTAGCGGGTCTGTCATATAATAATACCACCCACTCCTCCAGAAGCTGCGCCCCATATACTAAACTGCATCCGAAATACCTCATTAAATACCTCAGAAAAATAGTTAAGCCTAAAGTATTTAGGCCAAAACTATGTGGATTGTCCTGGACTATACTAGTATATCCTGACACACTTTGGATAAATCGGTTTGGCCTAGGACAAAACAGTTTGGCCTGAAATTTGGTTTTACCGGTAACACGTATACAAAAGTACACTACTTTTATCAATGCAAACAGTGTTGTGTTGTGCAATATAGTGTAGATTAGTATGTGTGTTATGGAATAAGGACGTCTGCTTAAGAAGTCTCTACATGCATTACGTGACGTGACGTGTCGCCTTTTGATTTAAATAAATTAAAGCGGTCCATTGCCTAATTCAATCTATCTATATATAAACAGGAAAAGACAAAACTATTCGGTACCTTTTTCTCCTCTGTTTGTTTGGTTTTTTTTGTTTAGTAGCTATTGAGTTTCTTAGTGTTATCAATAAGTACTACCCACTAAAACCCAACGGAACTTCCCCCTTATGATGACGTCGCACGATCATTCGACCCCTTGCAGGATCACTTGACCCCGTCGCAAATATTAGTCATTATAATTTTAACCGCCTTAAAAAAGGTGGAAATACTCAATTTGGTCGTTACGTATTTACGTTACGTTATTGTGTGCGTGTATCTTATATATTTAAACGAGCAATTCTTGTATATTTATATATTTATTTATTTATTTATTTATACCAGCGATCTCGGAAACGGCTCTAACGATTTTGCTGAAATTTTGTATATGGGGGCTTTCGGGGGCAAAAAATTGATCTAGATTAGTCACATGTCTGGGAAAACGCGTGTTTTCGAGTTTTCATGCGTTTTTCTTATGCATTATTCTACGCAAAATTTAATCGCGACATCTATACAATTGTCTCAGTAACACTTAATGTAAAATTATTTTTAAGCCAAATTAAAAAGAAAATTATTCTTATGGCGACATCTATACAACTGTCTCAGTAACACTTAGTCACTTAATGTAAAATATACAATCTTTCAAGAACTCCGAGCGAAGCTCGGTCGCCAAGGTATTACGTTATTGTGTACGTTACGAAATATCAAAATCTCCGTCCATTATAAATCGATTTTCATATATTTAAAAAAAAAAAACATTAGATTGAATCATATAAATTCAACGTTCAAAAGTGAATTAAATTATCTTTTCATTTTGTCATTTTGAAGTTGGTGTACCTTAAATATAATTCTTATTTTTATGGAATGTGAACAACATAATACTTTCTTATATTGATAATATTTACATCGAATATTTGACGTTTTAAATAAAACTATCTTTTCGGATTTCTTCGCGGATTTATTTAGATTTCTGGTTCCTGACGTTTCGAATGTATTACAGCACTCATGGTCACGGGAGAGATTCCAAAACAATTATATTCATAATTCGGATTTAGAATTTTCCTGTTATATGTACTATTTGTTATAGTTTCTATAATCCTCATTAAGTTCCTCTAGGGGGGGTAGCAACGAAAAATTAGTTTATCTATTATAGCGCCATTATTATCGTTGCTGTAAATGCTGGTAGATTAGGAACCATCTCCGTACGCGAATCAAATCCGCGACCTTTGGCTTTGTAGGCAGTTTCAGTCAGTCATATGGCACTGCCTCAATGGTCATGATTCTCTGCTATTGTACAAGCGTTCATTATGAAACTTTTTGCGAAAAATAATTGTGCTATGGGGGCTGCTTGAAATACTTCCCATGGAGGAGTATTTTTTGAATTTGTTTTTAAATAGTAACTAGCGATATACGAAAGAAACGAGGGCGCTTCGCCCGGGTCCCTTCGTACGTTTTAATTTTCTTTGAGCGGAACCCTAGTTCTTTTTCCAAAATAAAAGTAGCCTAAGTTACTCTTTATAACATCAGCTGTCTGCCAGTGAAAGTCCTGTCAAAATCAGTCCAGCCGTTTAGGAGATTAGCCGGAACAAATAGACGGATAGACAAAATTTTAAAAAATTGAGTTTTTCTTTTAAGTTACGTATATAATTTTACATACATTTGATAAAAAGCTGTTATTTTGAAATTACAAACAGATACTTCAATTCTATTTATTTGTATGAACTTAATAAGTCCATATGGTCGTAATACAAACACATGTTTTGCACGATGTATATTAAAATTATTTACAGCAAGCAAGAATTCTAATTATTCTTATTATATAATATATTTATCTAAGTCATTTTTCGAGCCTCCAGAGTCTGACGTTTTACCTTCAAGGTCACTTGAGTGGAACATTGCGTATCGAAGCGAAATACCGAATGTGTCGAAATGAAGCGACAATGCCGAAGGTGTCGAAATGAAACATAGGAAGAATTTCAATAACTATTTAAGCATAAGTGTAATCCATACTATAACATTATAAATGGGAAAGTGTGTTTGTTTGTTTGTCTGTTCTTATTTCAGGTCGAAACAGAGTGACAGAATTGGCGTAATTTTTTGTGTGGAGATAGTTGGAGGGATTGTGAGTGACATGGCTACGTTTCATCGCGGGAGATTATCTCATTCCCACGGGAAAACACGTTATAATACAACCCACAATCATAACTAATCAAAAAAGAAAGACAAACAAACACACTTTCGTATTTATAATATTAGATGGATAGTCTTATCTATTCTTACGTTAAAACGTACCTAGGGACGAACCCGAGCGAAGCGATGATGAGCCGCTAGTCCGTATATTAATAATAAAGTTTGTTTGCTGCTTTGACCTTGTGCAGAGTCCGAAGAGTCTTATGTGTAAGTATTAAAGTGGTTGAAGAGGGACATTAGCTGCCCCAAAAGAGTTCAGCGACTTCATAATCACATAAAGTGTAAATATTCAATTTTTAGGGGTGGATATTATTACTTCTATATTAGCTTTGGTAGCTTCGTAACGGACGTGCATTACGTTTATTTTAAATGTAACATTTGACATCAAACATATTATTAAAAAAAGGAAGTTGAAGTCAGTCAAAAAGTTATGTAGGGGAGCTACTAGCTGATCACTTATCAATCTAGGTAGGTGTATATAGGACAACTTAGATATGTAATTTGTTCCTATTAATATTCGCGTAAATCTAAGAAAGTATTAATTTGTTCCTTTTGAAATTTGACCGAAATTAGTTTAGCGGCTTGAGCATGACAAAGTAACAAACAGACGGAGCTACTTTATTATTAATATGGATATTCACGATAAGTAAGTTCTATTTTAAGCCAAAACACAAACAACATTCAGGCACGCAATATCTAATAGGTACTTTGAAGTTAATTCTCATTGCAAAAATGAAATGATGATACCGTCTGTATGTTGAACGCATTATATTATTATTTCATGTAAGTATATCAAGTGCCTCGCGCTATTTATTATAATGAGATATTATTTATACAATTTTCACTTGTATTACAATGCTATATAGCATAGATTAGTGTGTAAATTATGTTAAAACCGGTAAAATTGCTTGTCCGTATGCCGAAGATTGAGTTTTGAGGCCAAGAATCTTTGAGCGCAAAACGTATTTCATCGTCATTATGAAGCTGCGATATGTATATGACAAATGAGTCAGCAATAGCTGATTGTAGTGAAAGAACTCATGCTTAATAATTAATATTTGTATGCGGTTTCGCTCGCGGGTGTTCGTGTTAATGAAAACACAAGAACTTACTTCTTTTTCAGTACTACTTTAGTTTTTAGGGTAACAGATAAGAAGATAGTGGGTTAGAGTCTAGGTTAGTGACAAAAAGATCGTGATCGTGAAAAGATGTTATCGTTCCCTGATGAATAAGATGCACACACAACTCAGGACCTCGCTAGCTGCAGCCGTACATGCTAGCCACTAGACCAACGAGACAGCTATACCTATAAAGTAATTACTGTACATCAATTGTATTCAGCCCTTTTTAACGTCCTACTACTGGGCACGGGCCTCCCTTCATGACAAGGGGAATCAGGCCATAGTCCACCACGCTGGCCAAGTGCGGGTTGGCGGACTTCACATGTCTTTCGAAAACTTGCTAGGTTCTTTCAGACATGCAGGTTTCCTCACGATGTTTTCCTTCACCGTAAGGCAAGTGGTAATCAAGTTAGAAAATGATTCACACATGAAAATATCAGAGGTGCGAGACCCGGGATTTGAACCCGCTTCACTCGGTTTCCCAAGCGAGCGCGTTACCACTGAGCTACCACTGCCGTACATCAATTAAAAAATCATAAATACGTTTTAATAAATGTTAAAAGTGATGATTACTTGTTATATTATCCATCACATTTCCCATCAAAATTAAATGTCGTTTACATAGGTATTTCAATTTGCAATAACACTAACGTTAATAGTACTATTAAGATTTTAATTAAATGTCGTTTACATAGGTATTTTCATCAAAATTAAATGTCGTTTACATAGGTATTTCAATTTGCAATAACACTAACGTTAATAGTACTATTAAGATTTTAATAAGTCTCCACTAAATATTATACGGTAGAGCCATTTTGTGTAATTTATATGTAACTCATTGTTATATGTGACTGGTGTTGCCAAAGATCGTGGCTTCGATTCCGGCTTAGTGCTTAAACTTGTTTGTTTGTTGGTTTACAAAAACATAGAACTCCCGTTCATGTATTACTTAAATTTCAGCGTTTTTCTTTAATTAGGGTTCCAGTCCCGCTGGGGGCATTCATTTGTGATGAGCACGAATGTTTGTACTCTAGTCATGGGTGTTTATATTTATAATATGTATGTATTTAAAGTTATATATGTGTAGTGTATCAACTATCTGGTATACATAACACAGGCTTCGTAACTTACCATAGAACTAGATGGTGCTGTGTGTTATTGTCCCAACATAAAAAAAACAAACCATAGACACAACTTTATCCTAAAACTTTGACCTCTCGTAAAGAAAAGAGAATATAGCGGTAATAAATCTACATGTAGGTGAATTTCAACGTGCGTTATTGTAATGTAAAATTTCGATGAAGAAAGTGGGAAAGTCGGCTACCAAGATAGGCTCTATTGCCGCTTTCTGCAGCTATACCATGACGAATGTCTAAGTAGGTACTTTTGATTTGAATTTGATTGTATTGTAATTTTTTTTTAATTTTGTATTTTTCGTAGTTTTTTTAAAGAGCAAGAAGAGCACCACCATAGAGCGTAACATATCTTAAGCCACTTAAACAAGTTGATTTTCTATAAACTATTAGCAGGCCCGGCTACACCTTGCTGTGGCACACAAAAAAGAATTTAAAAAAAAATCTTTAGCTATAATATAGATATAATTCGTAGCCTAGGGTGGCCGTTCCTCGGGTCCTTTCTCCGGATACGAAAATCGTTAATTTTTCATTTAAAAAAAAAAGAAATAACCGACATAAAAACTATCCAATCTTTTAAGTAAAAAATCACACATTTAAAAAAATCGTTAGGATCTATATATTTAAAATGTTAAATATTCGCGTAAATCTAAGAAAGTATTATCTTGTATTACTTTTTATGTCACGTGAAATGATCGCTCTCGTAAATCTTCATAGTATTCGAATTCATAACTAAATGTCTACTATATAAGTACATAGTATTAGCTTAAATGACTATAATATTACTATAATATACTGTTTCAACCTATACAATGAAGTTAGATTACCATAATTAAAGTCTTTATTTGATTAAATAGACGATAGATGGCGTTGAATCAAAAGCCGCCAAATTATTTTAATGAATGAAAATGTGTGTACTTAAATGTCTCCGTTTTTGGGATTTCATTTTTTACTTTTATAGATTTACATCAACAAATAAGTATGTTATATGTAGTTTTTATTTTTTGATGTTAATTTTAACTGTTTTCTTTGTCCTGATGAGCCTCTTTGGCATTAGTTAGTAAGTAAATAAGACTAGGCTCTAGTACAATCTAGGTTTAAATAAAAATCGTCATCTAAAACTAGTTTGCTTAAGGAGAGGGATATAAGTATATCATTTTACTTAATGTCACGTCTGTGTTAGGGTGTCACATATATGTTATAAAACTAGATGCATTAAACTTTTGAAGGTAATCATCCTCGTTTCTTCACATGTCTTCCGAAAACTAGCTAAGTTCTCTCAGACATGCAGGTTTCCTCACGGTGTTTTCCTTCCCCATTAGACAATTGGTAATCATGTTGAAAAGTTTCGTACATGAAAATATCAGAGGTGCGAGACAAGTTTTCCAAATAAGCGCACTACCACTGGGCTACTGCTGGCTACACTGCCTCTACCAAGTATTAATTGCTTAGATATAATTAAAATGTTTGTGAGATACTAAAATAGCTGCTAAATGTAGCTTAATAAATTTAATATTTTAAAACCCAAACAACCTTTAAAATTTCTTTGTTTTTATGTATGTCTGTGTATAGGAAATACTAATTTCCGTTATGACTGATAGATTTTAAAGATTTTATCCATAGTTAGTAGAAATCAAAAGATTTATTATTTATCTTTGTTTCTCGCGAGCGGAGTCGCGAGCAAGATATAGTTTCTAATAAAATATATACCAACTTTTGTTGGTTTGTTTTACAGAATACTTTCTTAGGTTTGCGCGAATATTTGACATTTTAAATAAAACTATCTTTTTGGATTATTTCACAGATTTATTTTGATTTGTGGTTCCCGACGTTTTGAATGCTGTACAGCAATCATGGTCACGGGAGAGACTATATATTGCTGTAAAGCATTCGAAACGACGGGAACCAAAAATCAAAATAAATAGTTTGTTTTTCTTAGAGTATTTCAAAACCACGACTGGTTACTTGCTGGCATTATAATTTCAGTGTAGCTTCAGTAATACGACTCACAGTCGAAGCATATACATACAATTATGTGCCTTTTTTGTAGATAAATTCATACAAATTATTAACAGCTAATTGAGTTAAACATCATATCCATTTCCTGAAGTCAAATCGACCCTAGTAAACAAAGATCACTCAATAAGAAGCCTGTACAATGTGCTTCGACAAATTAAGTTAACCTTTATCGGTTTTATGTTCTAATATATTGGATTATTACCATAACTAAAATACTATAAGCGTAACGTATTGTCTCCTAAGTATATCGTAAATTCGAAATGACGCATGTTTTATAGCCTGGTATGCTCCTTTATAGCCTTTTCTTTCTTATGTAACGTTTTCATTAGAAAAGGTTGTATGGAGCGAGCTTCAGTTGACAGTCTTTAGTAGAAACGTTAGTAGGATAAAATACATACCTATTGTTGTTTTTATCGTTAATACTTGAACACATAGTGCAGTGCTATACAGTCCTTGCTATTAAATTTAGTGGGGTTCAAGAACCTCTGAGATTTTTATGTGTCTATTTTCTACACGATTACAGCTGTATTACCAATAAGGTGAAAACTGCCTCGATAGTGTAGTGGCTAGCATGGCTGCACCTCCGAAGGTTCTGGGTTCGAGTCCCGAGGTGGTTAGTTTCAATGAGTTTGCCCGCCGTGGCCAGTATCGGTCGGGAGGACATTATTTTACGGTGAAAAGCATTATCAGGAAACCTGTCTGAAAGAATATATTCTGAAAACGTGTGAAATATGCCCGAATCCACCTGTCCAGCGTAGTGGACTATGATCTGATCCCCCTTGCATTAAGGGGAGACAAACCCAGCTGTGACTTTAAAAGGTTGAGGATACTAATAAGGATGAGATAAAAATAATCTTACATTAAATTATTTCTTTTGTGCTGGTATATAGTCATCAGTTATTAACTACTGTAGACACAGACCGTTATAACTGCGCTATTTGTATTTTCAAGATATTAATTTATCATTTCCTTATGTACGCTCATTTAATTTTGCGTTGACCTAGACATTTTGATTTATGTTTGTGAGGATAACGGATGATGGCAATAATTTATACCGTTATTTAGATGTTTAAAATATTATCTAAGTTAACAGATTATTGTAAATTATAAGTCAATACTTAGTAAAATATATTGAAGTGTTAACTTCTTTGTTTAAACTCATTACCACTTATGCTTCACTTTGATATGCCAAGTTAATAAATATTGTGGTATAATACACATTAATCTGAAGTTTGTAAATGCGTGTGCTTGTTACATGTAAAGGCTCAACGGATTTTAGTGAAATTTGAAATGGAGATAGCTTATATTATTGAATTAACATAGGCTACGTTTAAAACTAGTCTTAGAACATAACTGTCACATATGAAAAATCATCATATCAAATAAATTCATTTACTAATACAAGTGTATTTTCTAGCAAACTACGCTTCTCGATTCTATCTCTCATGCGGTTGGTTGTGGTGGCGGCTGGTTTCCACCGGGTGAAGGTTTTGGGTCGTCAGCACCTGCCTTCGAGTCCCAGGGATGCACCGGTAGTGGTCCTCGCCCCACACTCCTCGTTCTTCGATGCGATTGCTATAGTTTGCCTTGGCGCCCCCAGTGTGGTGGCCAAAGCAGATACAGCAAGGCTACCTTTCATCGGACGTATGTTTTTCGATAGTAGCATGGTCGTTGAGTAGATTAGTGTTTTGCTAGAACTTCTGCATCTATTTTGTTTTATGCCAGAATGGTTTTGTGCTGGAAAGCTTGTTTTTTGTTTTGGGGTTTGCAATTCCACATATTTTAGGTTTTTATGGGTTTTTATGTAGTCTTCGAATTCAGTTTCTATAAAAAATGTAGATTATAGATTCATAAAAGTTTCAGTAAGGATTTATTATAAGCTTGCATGAATATTTTGCCAAGCTTTAGTTTTTTTTTAATTTTTATGTTTTTTGATTTGAATTTATGAGATAAGAGATTTTTGTAAGATATTAAATAAACGTAATAATATTAGATTTAAAGAATTATAGCACATTATTTAAAAAAGCAATTGTATAAAGTTCGGCACCTTAATATACATGCTCAAAGTATATTTAAAGGGCGAGTAAACAACTATTAAAGTAAAAATTACTTTTTTAATTACAATTAAACGCTCATTCATAATTCATATTATATATTATGTAAAAATTTTTAATACTGCAATAAGTATGTAGCCAGCCTTAGCCACCTGTACAAGAAAGACAAGTAAGTGAGTTTACGCTAACGTTAAGAGTTCGTCACGTGACCGCTACGATTCGGATTCGGACAGGTCGTCTAGGAGCGGGATGATAAGATAATGTTCTATCGTGAGTGAGAAGTGTAGAGGGATAGATACACAACGTATTTTATAACGACGCAAACGCCAAAACTGTTTTTAATCCACTATAAATTCAATCGAAAAATGAAATTCGGTAACTAAAGTATCTAATAGTTCTAGGCTTCCTGACAAAACAAAAACCCTACAAAAATATTGAGCTGTTTCTGAGATATATGGCAATATGTGTGCAAATATGTATTTTTCAATAAAGAAAAATATCGAGAAAATTTTCACCAATCGTGTTTTCTTTGGCAATTTAAGATAAAAGTCCGAAGTATCATTTCCCTAAATATCAAAGTGGTAACTTTCACAGATTCTGACATAAATAACGATGTCTAGGTACAAAAATGTCATATGCACGTTCTTAACGGGATCGCGATATCGAGTTACAAACTTAACACGCACACGTTATTTATGGTATGAATTATGTAGTCATTTTAATTTTTATTGCGGACTAGCAATTCACCCTCGCTCCGCTCGTCCCTAGGTACGTTTTAACGGTTAGTAAAGATTTCTCAGAGATGAGATATTTTCCCGCAGTCAAATAATATATCATATATACCTGGATAACCAGCTATCATCATACCAAATTTCATCAAAATCTGTCCAGTAGTTTTCTCGTGATGCGTTCCCAGATAGACAGATAGACAGACAAAAATTCTATAAATTCTATTTCATTAGTTTAAAAAAAAAATTAATGTACATTTTGACCGCTAGAGTGTATTTGTTGATAAAACAACCAAACTTATAATTATCTTACGTCGGTAATAAAATTTGCAACATAAATCTAATACCGTCCAAAAAAGTCAAAAAAAGTTTTAAATTTTTCGCTTTTCGAATATCGATATCTCGGAAACTAAGCGAGATATCGAAAAATTTAATTCTTATTTTTCGGCGAGATCTATGCGAATCAGCATTCAAATCGTGGCGTCGTAGGAACCGTAGAATCCCCCTAGTTATTCTAAATCGACAAAATTCAAAGATCAAAGCAGAGTAATTTTTTTGGTATAATTTTGATAGATAGCTCTAATATTATTTTAAGAACGGTATCATTATGTTAAGTCTTAGGTCATAGACTACAGTTATTTAGACAAAATTGTTGTCGATTATATCCGGGTTTTGTGAAAGGATAGAAACGTCTGTAATTACAGCTTATTTCGAAAATTGGATATGTAATCGTAAATTGGAAGTATTATTATTTTATTTTAAGACAACTTTGAGAGATAATTTTTCCTCACTTATAGTTGACCAGCTAGCATCATACCAAATTTCATAAAAATCCCTCCAGTGGTTTTTCTGTGATGCGGTAACAGACAGACAGACAGACAAAAATTCTAAAAACTATAGATTCGGCCTCTGCATCGATAATAATGTCTATTTTAATAAGATTTTCCAAAAAATATTTAATGTACAGATTCGGTTTAGTTAGAATTTTATTATATGTATAGAAGATAACGGTGTCGTCATAATAAATCTTTCAAATATAACAAGCACATATTATGTTTTAATTATTATTTTCGTGGCCTTAATTTTCTATACAACCGCTTATGAGTATTTTTTCTGTAACATGGTATCTTAAAACATAAGAAAGCCGTTAAAAGTAGGTAGGTAGGTCAATTTCTCACATACATTTAATTAAAAAAGAACGTCTTAGTTAAAAGTTTATATAAATGTGTGGAATGATATTATGGTTTGGACAATAACTGAATGTCAAATGCACAAGTTTACTATATGGCACGCAGCTTCTGGAGGAGTGTGTGGTATTTTTGGACAGGGGAGGTGATAGGGAGTCCAAATACATATTGATTGAACAGGAAAAAGGATGTTTACTGTTCGTTAAAGGTATGTTTACCTTTTGTATTTACTTATTTAGGTATAGAAATGTATGGAAATATTGTAACTTTAAGTCTCTATAACTTTTGACTCCTTCGTTTCCTGAAAATAATTTATATAATATATTTGGACTCCCTTTCATCTTCCCTATCTAAAAATACTGCCCACTCCTCCAGGGGTCGTGTCTCATCTACTAAACTGCAGCCTGAATCAATTACACCTAATTTATGAGTGTTTATTTAGCGGTTATCAAATCAAACAGTGGTCTGATGTTAGTTTTCGGTCAATATGGAGACACCTAACGGTACAAAGGACCCGTGGTTAACTGTTTTTAGAAAGAACCAATGACAATTTTTACATATTATAAAGTAATAAATCATTTACAGTTAATTCAAACATAATTTGAATATATAATTTTGTTTGTTGAAGGTTTACTTCATTACTAACCAAAGATTAATTTTTCTTATAAAGTTAGATTTAACAACAAATTATCTTTTCTCATGTTTTGAAACAATACATTTTCTGTATATTATAAATGAAGGTTACATATAACATAATTAACCTTCATAATTTACTTACGCAGATATAAATTTTATGAATAATATTAATAATTTATTATATATACACATATTATATAAGTAGGAGATCCCTATCTATGTGGACCCTTCACTCTTTTTCCAGGCGAAATATATTTTTTAAACCATAAAACATATTAACAAACACGACCCATGGAGGTTATCACCAAAAATCTGCTCCAGGCTATAAGTGAATCAAAACGATGATTTTGCTACTATGTTACATATATTGAAATGTTCTATTATTCACTTCTTGCACTCATCCCACATTTAAAAAGTTTCAAATAGATGCGACACTTAGGTTAAAATTGATTTCTAAGTTTTAATTACATAGATATAAGTAAAGCTAATTAAAATTAGCAAAAATCAAGTTAAAACTCAAGTCTACACTATGAAGTTAGTGAGTTCGATTGTACATAGAAAACTACTGATTTTTTTTCATACCATCCAAAATACATTATCGCTGAATGATATGGTATGTAGCTTATTTTTTATCAAGCAATTCTTATTAAGATTAGGATTAATACTGTTAAAAATTATTTGTGAAATTACAATACTTTACAAAACAATGACTAAGCAAAATTACAAATTAACGTATAATAATGTAATTTACTTATTCATATCAAGTAACATGCCAACACATGTAAAGAAAATCACAAAAATTAATTGTAATTTTACAAATCTTATGTATGAACTATATACGTGTTGTAATTTTACAAAACAGTTTTTTGGTTGTCCATCAAGAAAGTTATGTATTTACAAGCATTATTTGCGATTCTATTTATAAGAATTATGACTAAAATCACAAACTAATATTGTAATTCATATTACAATGAATTTATTTAAAGTTTAGAAAACTTTTTATGTATACTAATATTATAAAGCTCAAGAGTTTGTTTGTTTGTTTGTTTTTTTGAACGCGCTAATCTCAGGAACTACTCATCCGATTTGAAAAATTCTTGTTGCATTAGATAGCCCGATAACTGAGGAAGGCTATAGGCTATATATTATCCCGGAAAAAGTGTACGTTTCCCGTGGGATAAATTTGTTTTTGTCTAGGAACGAACCCGAAGCGAAGCGAGGGTGAGTCGCTAGTTCTTCTATATATGATCATGCTTCTATATATCATCGCTACCCAAGGGAGCGAAGCAGTAATGTAATAGGTACATAGTATATCTATTCTATACTAACCGTTAAAACGTACCTAGGGATGAACCCGAGCGAAGCGAGAGTGAGCCACTAGTACATACATATAGATAGCGTGTCACAGAACCAAACGTATAGCCAAATAATAATGTTAAACAATAATATATAATGTTTTAAAACAGAATATAAAATATATTAATTCAATAAATGTTAAGAGACAAAAATGGCTAACGTATTTTATTATAATAAAGAAGAAAAATATTTTGGGATACTTACAAAATACAAAAGAATATACTTGTATATTATTTTCTATATTTATGATTATTCAAAAATTGTAAATTAACGACTAATACCTATGCATATAAAATTTCCCTTATTGAAGAAAGTAAACGATATGTATTTATAGCAAAATTTTAGTAGCTTAAACATCAAATCATGCTACTATTTTTGACATTGACATTGACATTTTTTTGGTGGACTCCGTTTATATAATACTTTAGTTTGAGGTAGTAATTTATATTATGTTTACAATTTTTTGTCTGAAACACGTTTTTATCAGTACGTACAATTAATGACCGATTATAAAAAGGAAGTAGTCAATTTTGTTGTACGTTTTTTTTATTCTTCGTACGAAACACGAGGTTTGAGAATCGAGTATTATAATTTCTTTCAAAACATTTTCTTTTCCATATTTTTTATCATAGAGGTTTTATTAATTACAGCCTTATAGGTGGATTTTTTTTAATTTGGTTTTGAAATTGGTATAACGTTTTAGTTAAAAAGTAATTATTATAAGGTGCTTTCTTTAAACGACGAGAACAAGTAGTATGATTCTAGTAAAAACTCAAATAATGAAATTTTCTTCATCACAAATGCAGTTTACAATTTCTCAGAAATCGTTAACACATTCGCCAGAACTGCAAGAACTTAAAGCTGCATAATTATGGGAAGAGTTCGTTTTAAGTTATTGCTTATTTGAATGAGTCATTAAATTTACTTGTAAAATTGTCTTAACGTTAAACAATGATTATATTTATTAGCATTAAAATATTTCAAAGAGCTTTTACTTTACAACCAGAAATTCTTTGAGAAAATAAGTAATTAACATAGCAATAGTTTGTGATGTTATGTAGCTTTTAAATTATTTTGATGCTTATTTTATAATAAATAGGCAAAAGATCAAGTGTGTTATTTTATATATTTAAAAACCCACCCCCATGTTTAATATATAAATAGCTCATGTTACGGTATTTGTGATCGCACTCCTGCGAAACGGCTCGACCGATTTTAATGTTTTTTTTGTATATTTGGTAGGTATGAGAATAGGTCTTAAAGTATTTAACACCCTCCTCCCCATTTTTTAATTGCCATTTTAATATTTTTGTATGAACAATATATTATATAAAGAGTGATTATATAAGTAAGATAACAATGAGTTTTCTTATAAATATTGTGAGAGAATACAGTATATGGTAGGTATACAGTATGATGTTGTTTAAATCAAATAAAATTTAACATTAAAATACAACATAATGTAGGTACTCCGTACTTGTTAGCTTCCCTCCATACAGACGGTAAAAAGTTTAATTACGTACAAAGTTGATAAAAAATAATAATTTTATAAACAACTAGCAACTCACCCTTGCTCTGCACTGGATCGTCCGCAGATATTTTCCCGCAGTAAAAAGTATCCTATATGTTGACCCGGATAACCAGCTATCATCATACCAAATGTCATCAAAATCTGTCCAGTGATTTTCTCGTGATGTTTTCCCAGACAGATAGACAAACAATAATACCAAAAACTATAGGTTCGGCCTATATATAGATAATTATGACTATTTCAATAAGATTTTCCAAAAAATATTTAATATACAGATTCGACTCATTTACAATTTTCTTATTTGTGAAGTAACTTTAACGTTTTTTACCAACAAGGCCAAGAAGAATAAGAATTATCGTAAATTATAATAAATTAAGTATCTTTAAGTACATTTTTGAATATATATTTTTATAGTAATATTATAAATGTGACAGCTTGCATGTGTTTGTTACTCCTACACGCTAAAATGCCTGGATAGATTCGGATGATTTTTTTAAATAGATAAAGTTTAATCTGGTAGGCCATAGTCCATCTAGTAATACATAGGCTAGTAATACATGTGCAACTTTGCTTAGTTTTTTAAAAGCTTATTTAGCTCGCAATGTTTGTTGTATTTTTGTATGGGTCAAATCTTGCAGACTGAATTAAAACCACTTTGTGAACAGCAGTGACTCTGTAGGATAAGAAGAAGAAGAATATTTTACATGTTGGTTCAGTTCCGATGACAATAACTTTTTACGTTAATTCTCCATCTATCATTCGCTCCAGACGAAGCAATTACTCAACACAACAGCTCATCAAATAAGAGATTTTATATACATACGTATACAGTTGTTGTAACCTGTAAATTTTGTACACGTGATCACTGATCAATTATAATAGACTGTTCTCAAATCCACCATGGCCTGGCGGCACAGACACGAAAACGTAACATTCAATTATAATTTAGTTGACTTAAGCACCCGCACTATCATTTTATACCATTACTTGTAAACACCATAATTTGTGAACTAAAAAATTAGATCAGTGAATTAATAGTAAAAAAACATTTAAAAAAGCTTATATGGGTATACGGTCTATATTATATTTTACGTTTACTATATTTTACGAGTATATATACATATATAGTCAAGGCTTTGATTCCCCCATAAAATGAAAGGTTTTACTGCTCTTTCCTTTAACAGTTCTTTCAGGATACATATTTTTGAGCTAAAGTTAAGCTACCACTACTTCGAAAACAAGTAGAAGTAAAACAATGTTGAACAAAACGCTACTTAGCAAAAGATATGAAAATGCGTTGTTTTACAAAAGAATGGTTGGTTAATGATAAATGTAGGGGGAAAATGTGAATAGACTGAGTGCTGAGGGCTGAGGTATGTCCTTGAATCACAAGTACATGAAAGCGTTGCACATTCAAAGTAAATGTATGGAAACGTACATTAGGTAACGTTTTTTTTTTACTAGAATTATTGTTCTGATAGAGTTACGTGTGAGTACGTTCCAATAATATTAGTAATAGTTAATTCAATGAACATGTTAATTTCTGTCTGTTTGCTTCTTACTTTTTTATAACTAAATCGCCAAACCAACCTTACGTTTTATATGTATAGTTGGAGACGTACGCTATGTAGACTTTTCATCGTAAAAAATGTGTCATCAAATGAGTAAACCAATTAGGAAGCATCCAGAAGGTATTCATTATTTTCTAAAACTCTATAGTAGAATGCAAAAAGGCTTGTAAAGTATATTTTCATATTAATGTGTTTGCGTAATACTGTAATTAGTACTTGTAACTTTCGCTTAAATGTATAGCACCCAACACCAGGCGCAGAGAAAGCGTGTGGTGTGCGTATTTATTAGACGTTTTCTTTATGGGGTATCATTAATGTTATGCATAATTCGTTTAAAAGCGTAATTATTTTAAAACCGTAAACAAGTTATGTATAATAAAACCTAGTCATTTCAATATTTTTGAAGTGTAACTTCTTTAGAATCGTTGTGATTTGAAACTCTATAAAACGAAAATGCGACACTAAAAAGAGACAAACACAATGAGACAAATATATAGGATTAAGCCGGCGAGAGAATGAGATAGCAGACATTGTCATGTTGCCACGGTAACCGTTGTTATTGTCTGACAAATATTACATTATATTCTTTCCGTATATGATTGTAATATGCCTAATATATGTTATTTAATTATTGATTTGTTTTAATTTAATTATGATATTTGCCAAAGAAGTTTTACTTCTACCCAAAAGGCGTAAAGGCTATACGCACCCATTTTTTAGTCTATATACAAATGTATATTTTGCGGTTTATGGTAACAATAAAAAATATTGTATTCGAAGATCGCAATGCAATTATTTTAAATATATTATTTTGTTTTACATATCTTCACTCTATTTCCTTTGTGGTAAAGTGACAAACGTTGACTTTTGATCTGCTTCAATATGCAAAATTGCCTCGACCAATCTCTTTCCTATCTTCATTCTACGTGACATTGGCGTAGTAATTTCTATTAACTGACACGCTTTGACAGTCAAGAAAATTGAATTGAATAAAGTTACTTGCAAAAGTCCTTCGAGGTTTCCTCTGCTTGGCCTCCCGTTCACTCTGTCAATGTATGTCTTTTTGACAATCATTTCGTCATTATGACTTATTTAGTCACTTATTATATATATGAAATTAACATATTTTTTTATAATTTTAAATGTGGCGAAAGTTTATGTAAAAAAAAACGTAAAAACCTCGTACAAAATTATTCTTTGAACGTCATTGAGTACTTTGCTAGTAGACCTATTGGGTTTTTATATTAAAAAAATAACCATTAAAGTCATATTCACTGAGGTTGTATGTTGTGAAGGTACATACATATTATATAATTATAACATGTCAAGTATATAATATAATATATAGGCAGTGGTAGCCCAGTGGTAACGCGCTCGCTTGAACAACCGAGTGAAGCGGGTTCAAATCCCGGGTCTCGCACCTCTGATATTTTCATGTGCGAATCATTTCTAACATGATTACCACTTGCCTTACGGTGAAGGAAAACATCGTGAGGAAACCTGCATGTCTGAGAAAACCTAGTAGGTTTTCGAAAGACATGTGAAGTCCGCCAATCCGCACTTGGCCAGCGTGGTGGACTATGGCCTGATTCCCCTCGTATTGAGGGAGGCCCGTGCCCAGCAGTGGGACGTTAAAAAGGGCTGAATACAACAAGTATATAATAAGAATTATTGCAAGTAACTACTCAGGATTTTCTGATATTAAAACTAGAAAGCCTTATTAAATGCTATTTTCCATTATTCATTATAGGTCATTGAAACCACTCATATGTTTCATTGGGAAGATGTCATATCTTGCTGGCGGGATGGCGATATCGATACGCGGTCGACAAGCCAGCCGGAAGGAAGCACCTATACTAGTGGTGGCACCACACTCCTCCTTCTTGGATAGCTGTATTGTCTATGCGACTAGAATGTCATCTGTTATCGTGAGGAAAGAAAGCATGGACAATTATGTTGGAAGTAGGTGGATTTTTTGTGATTTGGTGGTGGTGTTATGGTGTTGGGTTATTAACTATTTTCAAAGTAGGTTAAGGCATCTAAATTAATTGCAATTATACTTGAAATAGTTTCTTAATTGTTAGGAAAGGAACTAATTTAGTGAGGTTAAAATATAAAAAAAATATTATTAAAATTAATTTAAACATATATTCAAACACGTTTATTCGCTCATTTTAATTGTTTTCACATTTTTTTTATTTAAGTTGCAACATTTGAATGGAAGTTGATTTTTTTTTACATACCAAATAATTTTTGAAGTAATTTGAAAATATTTTACAGAATATGTTTTTTTGTTTAGTAAAACTTAAATAAAACGGGTTCTTTATAGCTTCCAAACCGCAGACACTTTCACAGATAATTATCTCTGCTGGTACATATATTTTTACTTGTGAAGTTTTAATTGAAGATCACGTCGTTAAGCTTGAAAACTTGAAGTGAGCGCTTAACGACTTAGCTTTTACAGTTTAAAAGCTTTTATTTCGAGAGTTTTTGCTATCGATCTTTGAAGTTTACTTTATGTAATGAACGTTTCTAGCCTAGCCTTCTCTTAGTCTGATTGAAAATTGTAAGATATTATCGATTGAACTATCGCTGTTTCATCTGAAACTAGTTGCGCATGTCATAGTAGCAAAATGAGCTTTCTAATAAGTATATTTTTTGATGTGTGGTTTGGTTTGTAGTTAAAGAAATGAATATATTCACTTTTTATATAGTTATGTAAAACTGCCGCAAGTATCAATTAACGTTTAAATTTCTGGTCACTTTTTTCTTTTTTAACAATATTGATAAAATTGAGACGCCATAAAATTGATGATTGGATTTTAACTGTATGGTTAACCCGTGAAAATTAAAATTAACTGAGATTGTAGTTCACTACAATCTCAGTTAATTTTAATTTTCATTTATGAATCTAACTAAAATTGCTTAGAACGAAGATCCATTCAAGTTACTGTTGAGAACAGAATTTTTCATGTACCCCTAAATTATTTTGGTATACCACTTAAATTAGTTTAACAAAGAAAGTATAATTTCCCTTTACAACAAAAATACTACAATAATATAATACATTTGACCTCAAAATTAATAGATTGAAAGCACTTTAAATCAATCACCCTTAAGCGTAATTTTTGCTTAATTTTTTTTATGATACCATCCATGAGATATAAATACAAATTATTCATTAAAAAAATAATCCTGAAAATCGGTTTACAATAAACACAGAATATATTAAATATACATAAAAAAATCATACGTCGGAATGCATTTATTGTTCTGTTTTTGAATTAAGTTTATGCATAGGCCAAATTGAGGTTGGTCATTTTGACAGTAATTTCTTATTCTGACATATTTTACAATTTTAAGGTTTTTTTTTAAATTCTATAATGGAATAAAAAAAGTGGCTCATATTGTAAAAAAATTATTCTGGTATTGGAACTAATATTTGCCTGTAACAATGAACCAAATTCTATTATTTATAAGGGTTACAATAAAAAATAACAAAGTTGGGGCGGGATGCTAGTTTTTGATACATAAGCATATATGAAATTAAAAAAAAATATAATAGTAGAAGCCAGGGCAGATTGCTAGTATAGAATTGTATATATGAGCTTTATATACAATACAATATGCCACATAGCAAACAATATATAAGGATATAATCATCTCGCTCCTACAGTTGCAAACTGCATCTCCCTTCCTTGTCGAGAGCTTGCAATATTGATTTTCTCATAAGCCTTATGTACTGGGAATATTCCAGAACGTTTGTAAGGCTAGTTTCTCATTTTAGTGCTACAAGGTTAATAATAAATTTTTACATTGAATTTAGAGGATCAAAAGTAAACTCAATCTTTGCAAAGATTAAAAATTAGGGGCTTTTGAATTCTATTGGAAAATGTATGGTTGATGCAGTAATTTATAAAAGTTATTTGTAGGCCAATTCTACTTTTAGAGTCTGTAAATGACGAGTACAGAGTATGTGTTATGATTTTAAGTCTGATATTTAAACGATGCATTTTGAATGTCGATTTTTAACCCCCGACGCAAAAGTGGGATGTTATAAGTTTAAAATGTATCTGTGTGTCTGTCTGTGGCAACGTAACGCCCAAACGGATGAACCAATTTAGTTTTTTTGTTTGAAAGGTGACTTAATCGAGAGTGTTCTTAGCTATAAATCAAGAAAATCCGTTGAGATGTTTGCAGGCTATCAGCTCTTTTCTAGGCGGTAAAAAGATATGAACTACTTCCATAGATCTAATCTACCCTTATATAAGGTTACTACAACCTTGGCCTGATGCTGCAGCGTCATCTAGTATCTGCAAGATATTCAACTTTTTACTAAAATACTGCAAAGATACTAGTCCAGTCATTATAGTAAGTTCACCTCGGAATTCGAGATACCCAGCTGTAAGTCTGTAAATACTTGTATATTGACACCCTAAAAGTTGTCTCAAAACCTACATATGGTAGCGTGTACACAACTATTACATTTCAAGGTCAAGGTCAAAGGTCACAAAAATCGTTTTTTTTTTGCGCTTTTTTTTGTAAATATCTCATTTCCTATGGGTTTTTTTGCTATTTGTATTTATTATCAATATTGTAGAATACAAAATTCTCTACAAATTTGGTTTAAAATTTTTTTTTATACGGTGAACCGTTTTCAAGATAGAGAACTAGTTTCGTTGTATATTTATAATCATTGATTTATCGATAGTTCATCAACTATATATGGCGCGTTTTCGACCGGAGGCACCGGTTGACCTGAAGTGATGCTGTGACCGCGCGCTCTCCGCCCTCTATCTCGAAATCGGTTCCCCGTATAAAAAAAATTAATTTTGTATTCTACAATATTGATAATAAATACAAATAGCAAAAAACCCATAGGAAGTGAGATATTTACAAAAAAAAGCGCAAAAAAACGATTTTTGTGACCTTTAACCTTGAAATTTAATAGTTGCGTACACCCATATATGTAGGTTTTGAGACAACTTTTAGGGTGTCAATATACAAGTATTTACAGACTTACAGCTGGATATCTCGAATTCCGAGATTCTTACCTAATTTAAGCTTAAATAACTGGACTATACTATATCTTACGTTTAAGCTCATTGAAATGACCTCAATGTATAGGCTATTATGTTGTTTTTCTTTTAATTTTAATTTAAAAGTTATTAGTTCTGTGTCTTTATCAATCTATGATGTGCTACCGATACTTTTCATGGGAGTTGTGTGTGATGGTTTATATAATATATTTTCCATGTTTTGGTGTTCTCAATATTTTTGATAGTGCTGAAATATGGCCAACTCGAAAAAAAAGAGCATAAGATGTATGGGATATTAAATAAAACTATATTGTTTTGACGATAGTTAAGCAAATGTGCACTCAGTTTTATGTATGCGGAGGATGGTGTGAGGGATATTCATCCCATACCTCCTTCTAACTCCCTACTGCGTCGGGCAAAGTTCAGCCAGTTCACACCGCGACGTCGTCACGCTCTGAGCTCTCTAAGGTACCCGGATGACTTACCAGTCCAGGCTAGAAAGATGACATTAAAACGTGAGTATATATGTATTATATACTATGTATAGTGTACTTCTCTGACTTTCTATGGAAGTTTTTGGGTTTTCTATGGATTTTTTTGTTATGTTTTATGAGATGCGCGCGCCGGTATATAATCGGTATTGATTTTTTGAACTTATTGTTGTTCCGATTCATTTGATAAGGATTTTATAATGATTAAACAAGCGATTTGCAATGATTTTTCTTACGTTGCGATTTATTGAGTAAGATATATGAATATAAAAGTTTCTATTTTTTATTTATGATATTTGTTAATATACAAAGCAACATGCGTCTGTAAAACTTTACCTGTTATTCACGTCTTCGGAATACTTTTATGTACTGGATTTTTGCGTTAGTGGTTTTTGCAATATTAAAGAAAAGATATTTTTTTGTATTTATTATATATATTTTATCAATAGAGGTTTATAAATAGTTAGATGCAAAATTAATATACTTAAATTCTTTCTTCTTCTTGACCCTGGGAAGGACATAGGATCCTTTTATCCCGGAAATCATTCCTTAAGGGGGTGGAAATGGGGATGAAAGTTTGTATTGGGAGCTAGGGAAGGGAGGGAGGGTGAGTCACTAGTAATTTATATGTTTTTATGCAATCCCCGGGAGAGCTCTATCGATTGCCTGCGCGAGTACATTACGGTTGCACAACGGCGCACCTTTATGTTCATCCTTTCTTTTGAGTGCATTGCGTATTATTTGTTTGCATTCTATTCAGTATTCTCTTATACATATATTTAAGAAGTTTTATATCTTTTTAATTCTGTTTTGAATGATTGATGAAATAAAAATAAATTTGAGATAAAATTTTAAAAGATGAAAATGGATAATTGGTTTTCGAGTGATGTGGTATTACAATGTTATTTAAACGATTGTTTTTGAATTTTTTTCTATATTTTATCAAAATATGAATGAAAACAAGTAAAGTTTTGCAAAATTAGAATTCAAAATAATATACATAATTTATACTTTGCTCTATAAAATATAGTTTTATATAAACTTTATACTTATGTACTTTTGTATTTTTGAATATATAATTTATATGTATAATAATTTTATGCTATCCCCGGGAGAGCTATATCGATCGCCTGCGCGAGTACATAACGGTTGCATAACGGCGCACCTGTAGAATCGACTGCGTCATCCTTCTTTCTCGGGATGCACTCTATTTAGTACATCCCTGTATATTTAAAAAGCTTTATTATATTTTGAATGATTGATGAAAAATTGATTTATTTGAAATTGATATGGAGTTTTAAAACACGAAACAGGATATTTGGTTATCGAGGCATTTTTCTACATTTATAGAATATTAGTTTGACCGATTCATCTTTATTTTTCTAAAGTATTTTAATAACCTTTTATTAGCTCTACCTGTAACTAACTAAATAATCAAATCGTGGAAATCATTTACATGTTGAAATGATGCAAAACTTTGTATTTGTTTATGGGATCTGGATGACAATGCGATAATCTGTTCTCATCGAGCAGAGTTATTGACGAAGCTTTAGTTTTTGATTATCAAATATCAATATATGTAAATGAATTAACAGAAGAGTATAAAATAATTAACTAAATTAAAAAAAAAACTTTTAAGCGTATTTTATATATAGATTCAAGCTCCTAATATGGCGGGTGAGTTCTCGAGGTCATCCCCGGGAGAGCATTATCGATTTGCGCAAGTGCATACAGGCTGCATAACGCCCCCACCCCCACCCCCGCCCATCCCTTCCTGGTCTGATAAGCGTAATAGATTTTTTAAATTTTAAACATTAATAATTAATTTTAAAGTTTTGTCTTATAAGTAACCTAGTTATAAATTTTGTATCATTTTAAGTCGAGGCGAAATTCTTATAATATGTCTACACATAGAAGATTCTCATATATATTTTTTAATCTAAATAGTATTAAAGCTTAATTGATTCTGTGCAAGTTGGTACATAACGGTTGTTTGTATCAATAGTCGAGTCGACTACTGTACTTGGTGGGGGCGCATTCTTCTATGATCGTTTCTTACATATAATTACATTACAGTAACATTATATTGAAAAAAATTGCAGTATATGAATACTTTCTTAGATTTACGCGAATATTTAACATTTAAATACTAATATTATAATAAATATGGTTATTATAATATTAGTATTAAAATGTTATAAATTATAGTATATTATAATAATATACTATAATATTAGGCAGTGGTAGCCCAGTGGTAACGCGCTCGCTTGGGAAACCGAGTGAAGCGTGTTCAAATCCCGGGTCTCGCACTTCTGATATTTTCATGTGCGAATCATTTCCTGATTACCACTTGTCTTAACGGTGAAGGAAAACATCGTGAGGAAACCTGCATGTCTGAGAGAACCTAGCAAGTTTTCGAAAGACACGTGAAGTCCGCCAATCCGCACTTGGCCAGCGTGGTGGGCTATGGCCTGATTCCCCTCGTATTGAAGGGAGGCCCGTGCCCAGCAGTGGGACGTTAAATAGGGCTGAATACATACATACTATAATATTATAATAAATATGGAAGTTTAGATATTTAGGTGTTTGTTCCTCAATCACGCCAGAACGGCTGAACGGATCTGGATGAAATTTGGCACAGAGATAGATTATAGTATGGAATAGCACATAGGCTAATTTTTATCCCGGAAATATGTACATTTCCCGTGGGACAAATTTGTTGTTGTTTTTCAAAAAAAAACTATCTTTTCGGATTCTTTTGCGGATTTATTTTGATTTTAAGTTCCCGACGTTTCGAATGCTTTACAGCAATCATGGTCAAAATTAGAAAAGCGAAAGTTTTATTTGCAGCATATTTTTGACTGACTTTAAAAAAGAGGAGTGTGTTACGAGGTAGCATCGCAAGTTGTGTAACGATATTTATGATTTCTTTATTAATGAATTAGTTTACACCTCACGGGTGGAGGTCGAGTAATTTTTTACTTGATTTATGTATCTTTTTAGTTATAAATTAATATTAAATTTCTGCAGAGCTATTACATATAATATTATGCGTTTTTGCAAGAGTGAAGGCGAATCTAATTATATGGTTGGACACAAGTTTTCTCTGAGTAGAAATCTATTCTGAATATTGTTTTTAATTTATAATCTATACTAATATTATAAAGAGGCAGAGTTTGTTTGTTTGCTTAAAGGCGCTAATCTCAAAAACTATGAATTTGATTTGAAAAATTCTTTTTGCATTAGATAGCCCGTTAATCGAAAAAGGCTATATAGGCTATATTATATCATATAATATATAGTCTATCTATTCCATACTAAAGCGAAGCGAGGGTGAATCGCTAATGCTGTTATAATATATACATACATACGTATGTAAATTGTATATACATGTTGATATATTATGTTGATAGAACCATTTACATTTTAGCCCCAGGAGAGCTGTATCGATCCGCGCAGGTGCATACGTTGCATAAGGCGTAGTCTTTTTTAGGGTTCCGTACCCATAGGGTAAAACGGGAGTCTATTGATAAGACTCCGCTGTCCGTCCGTCCGTCCGTCTGTTTGTTTGTCCGTCTGTCATTAGGCTGTATCTCATGAACCGTGATAGTTAGACAGTTGAAATTTTCACAGATGACATGTATTTCTGTTGCCGCTATAACAACAAAGACTAAAAAACAGAATAAAAAATATTTAAGTGGGGCTCCAATATAACAGACATGATTGGTTTGCCGTTTTTATAGATAATGGTACGGAATCCTTCGTGCGCGAGTCTGACTCGCAATTAGCCGGTTTTTATTTGTCTTCCTTTTCAGGGGCGCAATTCATACTATATGAAGATATATTAAGGCGTGTGTTATTGTTGATGTTTATCACAATGTTATATATAGCACACTATGTACAATAGGTTAAATAAAACGTTTTTGCTAAATATTTTTTAGATTTCAATATAAGTAAATTTGAAAACTTCATAATTATTGTTTTTCTACAATAATTATTTTTTACTATAAAACAATATTAATAAATGAAACATAAATTGTATTTGTTTTTTTTCAATCAAAACATAAATAAATATTAATGATAAATAATTATTATTAATTACAAAGATAATATTACATAATTAAGCATATTTCTTCAATTTATATATTTTATTTCTATTATATTATTGAGCCTTTGGATTCTCTGTTCTGCTGCGTCTATCGTAAAGCTATGTATATAAAACTGTAGAGGTCGAATGTCTGTACATAGGAAAAAAAGTTTTTATTAATTTGTTAGTAAAAAAGTAGTTATAATTAATTTGTCTATTAGTATGTTAAAAAGATCTTTTCACTAATTATGTACTTTTACAAGTACCTTTTGTATTATCATACATTACCTTGTTTTATTGTAACAGTAGGTACCCTGTCTTATTGTAACAAATCATTACTTTCAATGTCCCACTGCTGGGCACGAACTTTTCTTAAAGAGTGGGACTTACTCATAGTCCACCAAGTCTTTCGAGAACTAGCTCGGTTCGTTCAGATACGTAGGCTTAACATGTTTCCATAATAAATAATTCCATAATAAATACATTTTACCATAATAAAAGTGGTAATCATATTGAAAATTATTCGCATATGAAATTTTCAAAGATTTGGGAAACGATTTTGAAGCCGCTATTATTGGGTTTCCTAAACAAAGACTTTACCATTAAGCTACCACTGTTTCTCGCTTATACTCAGTATTTACTTATTTATTTATTACTAGTTTGAAGATTACGTTAGTAATTTACCACATACATTGCGATAATAATAGAAGTATGTATTTACTTATGGAGAAATTTTACGCGTTTCAAATCTTTTATTTGTACTGTCGTCGTCGTCGTCTTTTATTTGTAATGAAAGAGATCGATTGTTCCACTTATACGTTCATGTGGATCTCGTTTGAATGCTTTTAACGGCTCATTTAAATAGTTTATTTTTTTTTATTTTCAGTTCTTTCTTCTTTAGTTTAACGTTTTGTATAGCTTTTGTGCTACTGACATTTGAATTAGCTTGACGGATGTAGGTTGACACAACATTGATGATGGTTTGTAAAAGTTAGTGGTATAAAGGAACTGTGTCGTTGATATACTCGTAGTTTACTAGCGACTCATCCCCGCTCCGCTCGAGTTTGTCCCTAGTTACGTTTTAACGTTTAGTATAGATTTCTCAAAAATGAGATATTTTCTCGGAATAAAAAGTATCCTATATGTTAACCCGAATAACCAGCTATCATCATACCAAATTTCATCAAAATCTGTTAGGTAGTTTTCTTGTGATGCGTTTACAGACAGACAGACAAATTTTAAAAACTATAGATTCGGCCTCAGTAACGATAATAATGGTTATTTCAATAAGATTTTCCAAAAAAAATATTTTATGTATATTCGACTCGGTTAGAATTTCATTAGATGTATAGATAGGTCGTGGAGTTTAGTTCCGGGTTGTGTCAAGATTTTGGTAATAGCGGGCAAATTGAAATTGAAATTGGATTTGCAAAGTAACTTGTAAGATGGAAGAAAATTATTATTTGACTTTCTATACATAACATAATATTATGTGATTAAAACAGTGTGTCGAGTACTAAGGATGCAACTACCCACATTAGCTTAATTATAAAAAAATTTAGGCATTTAGTATGATTGATAGTGCCAATTTATTTTTTGTATTATTTATGCAAAGTGAAAATTTTCAACATCGGACTGCTATTATTATAAACTAGCGACTTGCCCTCGCTTCGCTTGGGTTCGTCCCTAGCTTGGTTCCCCGTACAAACTTTCATTCCAATTCTCGCCTGTTTAAGGGATGATTTCCGGGATGAAAACTATTTCACTTACTCATTTTTCATATCATGAAATTAAAAAAAAAATATTTTTGTATTTTTTTCTTAAAATTTTTTTCTATACAGAACTTGTCCTGACAATAACAAACAAAAAAAAAACATCCAAATTCGTGCAGTCGATCGGAAGTTAGGCGCGTACATATATTTCGGTGAATCATTTTTGTTTATATAAATGTTATACGAAATTTTGTATGTTTGTTAGTTTGTTGTTGTTGCCTAAGAGTAGCCAATGTGTTACTCCATGTGATACCTGGTCATACCTTTGAGGCATTCAGGGACATACCCGAGCAAATCAAAGATAAGCCGTTAGTTAAGTTTGAATATAATTATATATTCAAATCGCTTGAGAATGAGTGGGTTCAATTCAGTAAGTGTACGAAATATATTAAGATACTGATCAGTTTTTTCTTCTACTCTCTAAGTACCTTTTATGAGATCATTTACATTTCGTTTTATGGATCTCATTGTGTTCTAACAAATGACGATACACATTTCATTCATTACATTGTATCGAGTAATGCAATTCATTCGTTTAGGTCGTGTTAAAAATAGCTTTAGCTTTTGTTTCTATGATATGTATATTATATATATTTTGTACATATAAAGACCGTTATTATATCTCACATACACCGTCTTTAATAGATCAGATATTATGGGTTCGATTTCCGCTAAGAACCTTTTTAATGACATTATAAATATCTTTCCCGGAAAAATTGTCACTCTCTCTTTGTCTTACATCTGTCTATATTTTTTTTAGTCTCCCAATTTAAGACTTCGCTATGTCATGAAATTCTAAATAAATTATCAGTTTAGACTGTCTCATACCTTTTAATGATTACTTAACGTTTGGCTCAGTTTGTAGTGACTCTACTTGCTGTGCCAGCGGTCACGGATTCGAGTCCCGCTGGGGGGATTCATTTGTGTGATGAGTACGAATGTTTGTACTCTAGTCATGGGTGTATATTTATAATATGTATGTATTTAAAGTTATATATGTGTAGCGTATCAACTATCTGGTATCCATAACACAAGCCTCGTAGCTTACCATAGAACTAGATGGTGCTGTATGTTAATGTCCCAACATATTTATTATTATTATTATTATTTGCAATTCAATTTTTATTTTATTTGAATTTAAATATTATATAATTTAATTAAAGTATCCATCAAATTCAAAAGATTAACTATATCTTACGAGGGTCAATGTGTGAAGTAAATAATCGCACGGGCGTCATCAATGACAGTAGCAAGTTACACTGAAATTCTTAATGTGGAAGACTGTGTGGAAATGCATTTGTTACTTTTTTACGCTGTAAAATTTAACAGATTTGGCTGAAACTTCGAATGGAGATAACTCATATCCTGGATTACCATATAGGCTTTATTGTTCATTATTGGTAAAAATAAATGTCTATTCCCCAAATTACGCATAGTATTATGTGATCTGTGTTATTAAATACATTATCTTTACTACATGTATTCAGCCCTTTTTAACGTCCCACTGCTGGGCACGGGCCTCCCTTCAAGACGAGGGGAATCAGGCCATAGTCCACCACGCTGGCCAAATGCGGATTGGCGGACTTCACATGTCTTTCGAAAACTTGCTAGGTTCTCTCAGACATGCAGGTTTCCTCACGATGTTTTCCTTCACCGTAAGGCAAGTGGTGATCATGCTAGAAATGATTCGCACATAAAAATATCAGAGGTGCGAGACCCGGGATTTGAACCCGCTTCACTCGGTTTCCCAAGCGAGCGCGTTACTCCTGGGCTACCACTGCTTACTACATATATTAACTTTATAACCTTTGTTTTATTCAGGTCTTAACTAGTTGATTGCTAGAAAGTTTTTATAATAGTAATGGAAGTTGTTCACTACATTATTGTAACTTGTAACAGCTGTAACTGTACTTCATATTGTCTAGAAAGTAGCATTAAACGTTGTTTTCTTAATTCATTTTTAATTTTTGTTCCCACGCAATGTTAAAAACTAAATATTTTTCTTCAGGTTCATTAGTCTCTCAAATAGGTACTTGTTGATACCGTGTGCTAAATTTTCATAATTTTATTCTAATTTATTTGAGTCCTAGAAGCTGATTTCTTTCTTTGATGTTACTGTTAAAATATTTATTTATTGACCTCGAAAGGAGAGGTTTTTTTTTATGGTAATCAGTGATAAACGAGCAGACAGCCCAGCCCACCTGATGGAAAGCGGTACCTGTAGCCCATAACACCTACGGTTTTTTTAGTTTCCCAATATGTCATGAAATTGTGCATGTTACACGTTTTGCTTTTGAAAGTACATTTGCTTTCATTTGTATTTAATTAAAAATATCTTTAAGGTTAAAGAAATAAGCTTTGGCCTCATTTACTTTAATATAAATAAATAAATATGTTGGGACATTAACACACAGCACCATCTAGTTCCATGGTAAGCTACGAGGCTTGTGTTATTGATACCAGATAGTTGATACACTACACATATATAACTTTAAATACATACATATTATAAATATAAACACCCATGACTAGAGTACAAACATTTGTGCTTATAACACAAATAAATGAATGCTCAAAGCGGGATTTGAACCCGTGACCGCTGGCGCAGCAAGTAGGATCACCACAAACTGAGCCAAACGTGTCGTCATATATACGAGTATGTATATTATTACGTAAAAGAAATAAGGCATACTTATTAAATTAAATGTAAATCCCCTTATATTTGCGATTATAGTGAAATAGTATGAACGCAAATATATTATGATCCTATTAAGTGTCGCTATACATATTTGTCGTTTGTCTGCAGCCTCGACCGTAGAGACTGGCTGGCTGGCTTTGCTTGAACGTGTTAATAATCAAATAAAAAATCTCATAAAGATTTGTTCAATGAGTAAAAGAAATCAAGAAGTGTAAGAGAATGAATATAAAGTAGAATCTACATATTATATAATCATCATGTAATGATGTAGCCAGTGGTCATCGTTTTTTAAAGTTTAATTAAAAATTTGTAGGTGCTTACTTCATTATAACTTAGAAATAAAATTTCTGGCCGTAGGGATATTTTTTTTAAAATTAATATGGATCCACTCTTAAGCTTTATTTATTAAACGTCATTATAATCGCCAATCTATAGGTACATATAATAAAATTCTGAGTCGAATCTGTACATTAAATAGTTTTTTAAAAATTTAATGAAATAGTAATTTTAATAGATACAGAGGCCGAATCTATAGTTTTTTGAATTTTCGTCTATCTGTGACCGCATCACAAGAAAACCACTGGACAGATTTTGATGAAATTTGGTATGATGATAGCTGGTTATTCGGGTCAACATATAGGATACTTCTTACTGCGAGAAAATATCTCATCTCTGAGCTTTACGTCAAAACGTTACGAGGGAGAGTCGCTAGTAATAAATAATAGCTGAAACTATCACGTAACATATAATAATGTTTCAGTATCTCGTTTTTTTGAAATCGGTTAATAAAACATAGCATTTGTCACATTTTATTCCATTAGAATCCCATTTAATACTTTCTTAGATTTACGTGAATATCTGTTATTTAAAAAAAAAAACTCGTTTTTTCGTGGATTTATCTTGATTTTTAGTTCCAGACCCTTCGAATGTTTTACTTTACAACAAAATATGGTTATAGAAGAGACAATGTTTACTCTAAAAACTATTCTTTGTCGGGCCTGTTTAGTGGACTTTGAAATAGTATGTGAACGTAAATACGATATCAAAATACTATTGTTATTATTACACGTAATATAGTACACGTGTAATGTGTAATATTTTTAGTTCCACATGTTTCGTGCAACAGTCATTATTATACTTGGCGTTAGTTCGCGAGGTAAATGTCAGGGTAATGTGATGTACCGTTAAAATGAAATCTTAATAAAACCATAGAGTCGCATTATACTACTACGAATGTAGTATTTCGAAAAAAATTACTTTTAACATTAAAAGCCAATGTCATATGTACAAACTTCCTAGTTTCCTACAAAAATGACCAACTTATTTGCAAGGACGAATTTTCGAAGTTTTTTTCTTATTGCTCGTATTTGCTGTATTTGAAACTATTGTGTAATTTTCATGTTTTAGAGCATTTCCTGTCAATGGGTCAGTGAATAAATCTAACTTTTTTATTACGTAGATAAAACGGCTTGGTCTGGCTTTGACCAGCTGACATACACGTAACATATTATATAATAGTACATGTTAGTACATATTTTGTGTATAAGTAATTTCGAAATCTTTCTCAGAAGAGAAAAAATACTTTCGAAATAAATTGATAATTTGAGTTTTATTGGCATATTTGGGCAATCGTGTTGGCGCAATTACCAGGAAACTAGATTAAAGACTAGCGACTCACCCTCGCTCTGTTCGGGTTCGTCCCTAGGAACGTTTTCACGGTTAGGATAGATTTCTCAGAGATGAGATATTTTTCCACAGTAAAAGTATCCTATATGTTGACCTGGATAACCAGATATCATCATACCAAATTTCATCAAAATCCCTCCAGTGGTTTTTCTGTGATGCGGTAACAGACAGACAGACAGACAAAAATTCTAAAAACTATAGCTTCGGTCTCTGTATCGATAATAAAGTCTATTTCAATAAGATTTTGCAAAAAATATTTAAGGTACAGATTCGACTCAGTTAGAATTTTATTATATGTATAGATAAATTAGGATAGTTTTATATGTATAAAAAAGGTGTCGACGCACTATTAGGTTTTCATTACGTGAAACCTTAAAGCCACCATATGGGAGTCTTATAACACTTTATGTTGTAACTAGACACGTTCTTTCTTCGCTTAGACGTGCCAAAGTAACTTTTTTCAACAATTATTATTATACTAGCGGCTCACCCTCGCTTCGCTCGGGTTCGCCTCTAGACAGACAAAAACAAATCTATCCCACGGGAACCGTACATTTTTTTGGGATAAAAAGTAGTCTATTTGTTATCCTGATATACGAACTATATTATTGTAAAGTTTCACTAAAATCCAATCCGTAGTTTTTGTGTAGTAAGCTGTATAAGTTAGTTTTTTAACTATCCCACGGGAACTCTTTGATTTTCCGGGATGAAAAGTATCCTATATGTTGACCGGGGATATAAGGTACCACCATGAAAAATTTCATTCAAATCAGTCCAGCAGCTTCGGAGATTAGCCCGTACAAACAGACAAACAGACAGAGAAACAAAAAAATTGAAAAAAATCTGGATCGGTTCTATTGCTCTTCTTACATCCCCCTGACTCGGTTTTAAGCATTTTTTTCTATGTACAGACATTCGACCTCTACAATTTTATTATAGTATAGATTTATTATTATTATAATATTTATGGGATTAATGAGATAATGGGATGTGATATATTATGTACCAGAGTTAATGTATTACTTTTTTAGTAAAATTTCAGTTAAGGCCAACTGGCCAAAGTTATTTCTAGCAACCTTTTAACCTTTTCATGTTAGCTTTTATATGTACAGTCAAACCTGGATAAGTGAGAACTGGATAAGTGAGAAAACTCTATAAGTGAGAGTAATAGCCAGGACCCGTCATTTTAAGCTCCCAAAACCTCTATAAGCGAGAAACAGAAACCTCTGTAAGAGAGAGTCGTTTTTCCCTCATAGACCTCCGTAAGTGAGACTGCTACTTATCTATACCTCTATAAACGACAGTCGAGCTCTATTTACAAATTTAACATGTGCTATTTTATGACTCATTCTTAACTTTCGTGGAACTTCCTAACATTGTTTTTGTATTCTCGTCAATATTGTACCTATTCTATAAGAAGTAGAAATAAAGAACATTCCAATGAAGCTAGCTTTAAATGCGTTGGAGACGGTGCATCAGTACTTTGAATACGCGGCGGTTGTTGATCAAGCAATATTCGACAAAATTTATGAGTTAGAGAAAAACATTCAAAATACAAAAACAGAAACCCAAACGAAATTGACGGATTTTTTTGAGTGCAAATAAGTTCTAAATAAAATAAAATTACATAGTACATGAATTTTTGTTTTGTTTTCGTAAGCATTTAAAAATATATATGTACATAATATATGTTGTGCATATCATGCATATAATTTTATCATATTACATATTTACTACATTCGTACTTGCTGTGACTTGTTATTGCTGCGTACCTCTATAAGAGAGAAACGCTACCCATGTACCTGCATTAGCGAGAAACTCGGGTTAGTGAGAAACCTCTATAAGCGAGAATGAGATTGTGCTCCCTTGAACTCTCGCTTATCCAGGTTTGACTGTATAATAATTTCTTTTACAATATAAAAAAGTATTTTAAACAAATATATTTATTGTAAAAAAATTAAGTATTACTTTAGGTAGAGAATGAATAAATATATTTAATTTGTATTATAAATAGGTAATTGCGTGTATCACATCTGGCCTGGCCTTTAAAAAACCTTTATGTATAATTCTTGTATAGGTATATGTACGTTTATAAATTTATAGATTTGGATTAAATTTTGTATTTAGATAGGATTATGATTTTTATGTTTATTTATAAAAATACATACATACATTTAAATAAAACTATCTTTTCGGATTTTTTCGCGGATTTATTTTGATTTTTGTTTCCCGACGTTTCGATTGCTTTACAGCAATCATGGTCACGGGAGAGACTAAGGTGTTAGATGTCACAAAGCATTATATAGTTGTTACAGACAGCCTACCCACAATTAACAAAAATGAATTCAAAATTTTGAAAATTAGCATCAATGTACCTTACAATATTTGTTAATTTTAATTTTAAACATTTTATAATTTTAATTTAAAATTAAAATTAAAATTAACAAATATTGTAAGGTACATTAAAATTAAAATTAACAAATATTGTAAGGTACATTGATGCTAATTTTCAAAATTTTGAATTCATTTTTGTTAATTGTGGGTAGGCTGTCTGTAACAACTATATAATGCTTTGTGACATCTAACACCTTAGTCTCTCCCGTGACCATGATTGCTGTAAAGCAATCGAAACGTCGGGAAACAAAAATCAAAATAAATCCGCGAAAAAATCCGAAAAGATAGTTTTATTTAAATGTCTAATATTCGCGTAAATCTAAGAAAGTATTACATACATACAGGTGAATTTTATCAAAAAAAATTTGCAATTTTTATATTTTTTTTTTTTATTTTTTCCGAAAAACGCCGAATGCAGCTTCGCTCGCTTAGGTGAATCATGAAATTCTAAGCGACTCGAATCTGTACATTAAATATTTTTTGGAAAATCTAATTGAAATAGTTATTATTATCGATAAAGAGGCCGAATCTATAGTTATAACAATTCTGCATGTCTGTCTGGGAACGCATCACGTAAAAACCACTAGACAGATTTTGATGAAATTTGGTATGGTGATAGCTGGCTATCCGGGTCAACATGTAGGATACTTTTACAGCGGGAAAATATCTCATCTCTGAAAAATATATACTAACAGTTAAAATGTGTCAAGGGACGAACCCGAGCGGCCTCACTCCGCTGCGAGTCGCTAGTTAATTATATGAATAAATATAATCAAAGAAATATGGATTTCGTGACTGAACTTTCTTATAACGATGTCTATCTAATTGATATGAAACGTGACCTCTATATTACTTAAAATTACTGAGTATAAAACTATAAAGTTTGATGTATTATTGTTGAATGCATTTTTATTGGCTTTCTTTATTGTTTCGCTGGTGTTGAAACTTTGTTATTAAAAGCATTTATAACTCATTCATTTTATTGCAAATATTGCTTTAAATCATTTATGGGTCATTCGTCAAACTTAGCAGGTAAGTCTTAAGTAATGATTGGAGATATGTATGTACATTGTGATTAAGATTTTTGTGACAGCTTTTAAATTGATAGGTACTGTTTCTTCTTTTATTAGTAAAATTTGTATTATATTATAGTGTTTTTTATATATAGTCGAAATTAACTTTGTCTAGGAAATAGTAGTTTTGTATGAGTATTATTTGGCTTTAACATACTTGAGTTCTTTGCTGAGATGATCAATAGTCATTTAGTAGCGTCAGACTGGTTTTGTCTAAACAGGTCGATGTACTCAAGGTTTTAAACGACTTCAAAAATAAAAAGTTCTCAATTTCTTTTTCTATGTTAAAATTATTTATTATGTAAAGTTTAATGATAGTCCAGTGGTAATGTGCTCGTTTGCAAAATCGAATAAAGCGGAATGAAATTCTAGGTCTCTCACCTTTGATATTTTTATGTATGAATTATTTATAACATAATCACCACTTGTTTTACGGTGAAGGAAAACATCGTGATGAGACCCCCATGTCTGAAAGAACCTAGCAAATTTTCGAAAGACATATAAAGCTCGCCAACCCGCACTTGGTCTGCGCGGTGCACTATTGACTGATCCCCCTCGATTTGAGGGGAGACCCGTGCCCAGCAGTAGGACGTTGAAAAAAAGGCTGCATAAATACAAGTAAAGTTTGAGTAATCTTTATATGTTTCAGAACTTATCAACTACACCCAACCTGTGTACGTATGGCGAGATGACCCCAACTCCAGGCAGAACACTATCAAGGAGATCATTGAGCGAGCCACCTCCAAGGAAGATTGGCCACAGGTTTAAACTAAAAATGTTAACTATTTAACTTATTTTTCAAAAAGATAAAAAAAGACATAAAAGGCGTATTTAATACTGAAACTAACGTTTTCTACTTGCCAGTCTTTAAACAATACAGGTAGTCGACATAGGTGTGATAAATGAAATACGAAAAAACATGCTTAGGAAGTTTCGAATAAGAAAATAAAACATAAATAAACACATTATATATTAAAAATATATGTTTATAATTGAGTACATAGAATATATATCTTCTTCTATATACATATACATGTATAATATGTATATGTATGTATAATAAAAACGATTATTTTTTCGTTACGCCATCATTAAAACTACTGAACGTATCGGTATGGGACTTTGATCAATGGTCACGGCATCGTCTGTAGATGGTTTTAGGCTTTATTTTTTGAATCCCATATATTCTTCATTGTTTTATTTACTTTTTTTAAATGACGTTACGCTATTTTTATTCATTTTTTTAATTAACCTAAATAGTTAAGTTATAAACGAAAAATCTAAATATACATTAAGGTCTCTGAAGACCAAAAAAAACATTTACGTACACCCAACAAAGCAGGCGGGTGACGGCTAGTTAAATAATTAATATATTAATACATGTAATTGTACAATTTGACAAACCCTCTATCGCTTATATTAGAAAACGGAAATAGCTTGAACGATAGCCCGAATTAAGGATGCCCAATTTCTTTGTATGGGATAGGACTATACTGCTTTAAATCTAGATATTTAAGAACTTAAAATGTCATTCAGGTCCTGATCTTCCCGGAAGGCACTTGCACCAATCGATCATGCCTGATAACGTTCAAGCCCGGCGGGTTCTATCCCGGCGTGCCCGTCCAACCCGTTACCATCCGTTATCCCAACGCTAAGGACACCGTTACGTGGACCTGGGAAGGACCTGGCGCGTAAGTAATTATATACAGCTATTATAAATACGAAGGTTTGTATGTGTGTATGTTTGTTAATCCGTTACGCAAAAACAGCTAAACGTTATAAGATATATCTCAATGTTATCATCAGTTTGATTATTTACATTTTGTAAAAGCTTAAATGTTTTTTTGTTAGGACCAGAGGCACTCGTAGCCCAGTGGTAACGCGCTCGCTTGGGAAACCGAGTGAAGCGGGTTCAAATCCCGGGTCTCGTACCTCTGATATTTTCATGTGCGAATCATTTTCAACATAATTACAACTTTTCTTACGGTGACAGAAAACATCGTGAGGAAACCTTCATGTCTGAGAGAACCTAGCAAGTTTTCGAAAGACATGTGAAGTCCGCCAACCCGCACTTGGCCAGCGTGGTGGATATGGCCTGATCCCCCTCGTATTGAAGGGAGGCCCGTGTCCAGCCGTGGGACGTTGAAAAAAAGGGCTGAATATAGACCCTAATTGCTGTGCCATCGGTCGTGGGTTAGAGTCACGCTGGGGGCATTCATTTTTGTGATGAGCACGAATGTTAATACTCCAGTCATGGGTGTTTATATTTATAATATGTATATATATTTATCACTGCCTCGGTGGTGTAGTGGCTAGCATGTACGGCTGCACATCCTGAGGTCCTGGGTTCGAGT
Source organism: Argynnis bischoffii washingtonia (assembly GCA_033884665.1). Lineage (NCBI taxonomy): Eukaryota > Metazoa > Arthropoda > Insecta > Lepidoptera > Nymphalidae > Argynnis > Argynnis bischoffii. Next base: position 1,942,184 of record CM066619.1, on the reverse strand, counting down.
CCCGGGTCGGGCCAAGTTTAGTTATTGAGTCTTTCTGTATAGTAAGCCTCAGTAACAGCCCGGAGTTGGGAAGTTGGCGGTGTTTCACCCCCGTGCCTCGGAGAGCACGTAAAGCCGTCGGTCCTGCGCCTTAACTCTCACCGGTCGTGTCGAGTAGTCGTCCCACCGGAGTATGAGAATGACAGGAATAGAGAGTGCACTTGTGTCTGCGCGTACACTTGTGCACTATAATATCTCCTGCGCAGTTGGCTAGTCTCAATGAGATTGGCCGCCGTGGCCGGAATCGGTCAGGAGAACATCACTATATTTAAAGTTATATATGTGTAATTATTTTTATGGCCTGTTAAATTAAGCGTTTTAAATAAAAAAATGTCCCGCTGAGTTTCTTTCCGGTATATTTTCTTAGGACTGATATTGAATTTGAATAATTTTGCGAATCTGGTACCCCGTGATCTGTAGTCATACACGCCCACCACTGGGCCAAAGAGTAGTTCCGATCAGCACCATAGCACCATAAGCACTATATTTAAACAAAATGAATTATTTCTTCCAGACTGAAGTTGTTATGGCTGACTCTAACCCAAGTGCACAGTTCGTGTGAGATTGAGTTCCTTCCAGTGTATTATCCCAGCGAAGAGGAAAGACGCGATCCTAAACTGTACGCTAGGAACGTTAGAGATGTCATGGCAAAGTAAGTATACGAATGTTTTGAATTTATTTATTAGCTAGTGGCCTTTTGACAGCAGACCAGAATATATTATCTAGGAAATGTATTTAAATAAAACTATCTTTTCGGATTTTTTCGCGGATTTATTTTGCTTTTGGTTCCCGACGTTTCGATTGCTTTACAGCAATCATGGTCACGGGAGAGACGTTTAAATGTCTAATATTCGCGTAAATCTAAGAAAGTATTATCTAGGAAATGATAATTGTACTTATGCCATAAACAATTGTTTATAATTATACGTGAGTTTTATTCATGGAGACCAGTGATTTTCAAATGACGTAGCTGAGTGGAAAACAGTGTAATACCCATAGAGTAGGCAAGCCTATCGAAAATGTAATGTCCCTATAGAAAGAGACAAAGAATAACCCGACCACTTTTTATCTCTTTTTCTTTTATACGCTTAAAATATAGAATTGGAATGTACTTTAATAAATTAACCGTTTTCATTGGGCAATAAGAATTGTGCGTGATAGTACATAAAATATTTTAATAAACTATTATTTTATTAACTACAAAAATTAAGATATTTTTTATAAAAAAAAATTCTTCGTCACTTACTTCTGCACTTCTTTTAATTTGAGTTATATATAGTTACTAGCGACTCACCCTTGCTTCGCTTCGGGTTCGTCCCTAGTCAAAAACAAATCTATGCTACGGGAACCGTAGATTTTTCCAAGATGATATATAACCTATAGCCTTCCTCAGTTAACGGGCTATCTAATGCAAAAAGAATTTTTCAATTCGGATTAGTAGTTTCTGAGATTAGCGCGTTCAACCAAACAAACAAATAAACAAACAAACAAACAAACCAACTCTTCAGCTTTATAATATTAGTATGGATAAAAAGTCTACTAATGCGCATGCGTCATGAAACAAAGATAGAAACAAGGCAGATATTTTAAATATTTTGTCTCCACGCCTCACAGCCACTTACAGCGCTGAAAGGCAGATGCCTACTCTATTTATATTATCTCTATGGTTAATATATTGTTACGCTTTCTCCCTCCATCTTAGAACAATAAAAAGGGATATGGCGAAAAATACTCAACTATGTTTTTTAGACCTCAGAAAAATTCCTAAGAAGAAAAAAAGAAGTCAAAATAATTTAAAAAAGAAAAACTAATGATCATCTGTTATTTGAAATTCTATATTACGTATACTTTTACAGGGCGTTAGGCGTCCCAGTACTGGACTATACATACGACGACTGTCGACTCATCGCTCGAGCCAAGCAGATCGGAATACCTTGCGCAGTATCCTGCAGGGAGATCTGCGAACTTAGGGCACATCTAGGGTGAGATGAGATTTTCATTTAGTATGTTTTAACGTTTAGTATAAATTTCCCAGAGATGAGATATTTTCCCGCAATAAAAAGTATCCTATGTATTGACCTGGATAACCAGCTATCATCATACCAAATTTCATCAAAATCCCTCCAGTGGTTTTTCCGTGATGCGGTCACAGACAGACAGAAGATAGTTCTAAAAACTATAGATTCCAGCCTTTGTATCGATCAATGACTATTTCAATAAGATTTTCCAAAAAAAAATGATTATTAATGTACAGATTCGACTCAGAACTTTATTATATGTATAGATAATTCAATTTAGGGTTGCCAAAAATAGTTTTATTTAAAATTTACTAATAAATAATGATTTGCAGCTTGGATCGATCTCACCTAGAAGTGCACCTGGCCGGCCAGGGCATCGGCGGGCGCGCGCGCTGGCTGTCCGCGGAGGAGTTCGCGCGGCGCCTGGGCGTGCCGCTGGGCCTGCACGCGCAACGCCTGTTCGATCTGTTTGCGCAGGTCTGTTTTTGTTATCTATTTCATTGATTTGGTGTATTTATTTTTAACCCCAGACGCAAAAAATGTGTTGTAAGTATAACCTCAAAAAAAAAAAAACAAAATTAAAAAAAAAAACATGTTCATCAATAACTACCAGTCAGTGTCGGACCACGTCATTCAACCTATAGCTTTAAGTACCGCTAGTTCTAAGTAAAAAAAAATGTAATATCCAAAAAAAAAATTAAAAAAAAAATTGTCAATGTATAAAAAGGGCACGGGCAATTAAAGCCTGTGGATGTAAAATAACTATAAAAAAAATATGTGTTATAAGTTTAATGTGTATCTGTATGTCTGCGGCATCGTAGCGCTCAAACGGGTGAATAGTTTTAATTTAGTTTCTTTTGTTTGGTGACTTGATCAAGAGTGCTTTTAACTTAATCAAGAAAATCTATTTAACTGTTTGTAGGCTGTCAGCTCTTTCTTGATGGTTAAAGGAAATAATTAACTTCTACACATTCGACGACGTATTTAGCTCAGTTTGCAGTAACTCTACTTGCTGTGCCAGCGGTCGCGGGTTCGAGTCCCGCTGGGGGCGTTCATTTGTGTGATGAGCACGAATGTTTGTACTCCAGTCATGGGTGTTTATATTTATAATATGTATTTAAAGTTATATATATGTAATGTATCACAGTATCAACTATCTGGTATCCATAACACACGCCTCGTAGCTTACCATGCAATTAGATGGTGCAGTGTTAATGTCCCAACATATTTATTTATTTATTATTTAATTATAATGTTTGTTATCCAGAGGCCGACGGGCATGGTTTACTTCCCCGACTACCTTCTGTGCGCCGCGTTCCTGTCGCTGCTGGACGCGCCGCTCACGCAGCTGTTGTCTGTCGCTTTCAAGGTAGGTTTTATATGGATTGAATCAAACCCCGGGTCTCGAACCTCTGATATTTTCATGTGCGAATCATTTCCAACATGACACTTGCCTTACGGTGAAGGAAAACATCGTGAGGAAACCTGCATGTTTGAGAGAACCTACCAAGTTTTCGAAAGACATGTACAGTCCGCCCACATTTGGCCAACTAGGTGGACTATAGCCTGATCCCTCTGGTATTGAAGGGGTAAAAAGTGGTAATGAAATTGGTTTGGTTTACACATGAAAATATCCATGCGAGAACCATGATTTAAACCCGCTCCACTCGATACCCAAGCGTGTTACCACTGGGCTACCACTGCCTTTACAATGTATGGATTACACTGTGGTATTAACATTTAGGGCCGCTCCACACTATAGATAGTGTCGATCACGCTTCGCTCTAGGTTCGATATCGGTTTGATGAAGTATTCTTATACAAGAAGCAATGAGATCATTCATATAATTAATCAGAGTCACGTTCCGGTCACGTTTCTCGTATAAAAAAAAATAAAGAATGCGTGTATGAATGTGTACACGCGCAAGAAGTAAAATTTCTGTGGGTTATCGGTACTCTTTATGAAATTAAATTTATATTGAATGTCAAATATGTATATTGTAAGTGTGCTTAAGAAATAAATAAATAAATATTTTAAATAATTAGAATAAGTGAAATACTAAAAATAACGCATATTAGGCATATTACAATCATATATTTGTAGAATATAATTTAAGTAAAGAATATATCTATATCTATATACATATAATAAAATTCTAACTGAGTCGAATCTGTATCTTAAATATTTTTTGGAAAATCTTATTGAAATGGACTTTATTATCGATACAGAGACCGAATCTATAGTTTTTAGAATTTTTGTCAGTCTGTCTGTCTGTCTGTCTGTCTGTCTGTTACCGCATCACAGAAAAACCACTGGAGGGATTTTGATGAAATTTAGTATGATGATAGCTGAATATCCGGGTCAACATATAGGATACTTTTTACCGCGGGAGATTATCTCATTCCCACGGGAATACACGTTATAACACAACCCAAAAAATATTTATGATCAGAATTCCTTGAAACTTGGTATTAATGCTCTTCAATACAATTAAATAAATATGTGTTTTAGCGTTTTTTGAAATTCATCCCATAAGGAGATAAAATAAGGTATGAAAAGCGCGAGCGAAGCCGCGGGTTTTGCTAGTAATTATGTATAATTTGTCAGACAATAACAACGGTTGCCATGGCAACAAACGTACGTACATGTTCCGTAACGCATTCACCAGCTTACCCCCCAAGTCAAGCGTGCCTAAAGAAGTTTTACTTCAAAAACCAGACCGATAGGACTGAAAACGGACTGTATTCGGTACTGTAGTGTGTTTCAGTCTTTAGTAATACACTAATTTGTCCCCAGCTATACGACCCAGCAGGCAGCGGCCGCATCAAAAGCAGCACGTTCGAGGAGATAGCGGCCAAGTGCCTCGGCCTGTGCGCGGAGGAGGCGCAGCACGCCTTCGCGCAGGCCGACGAGGACGAGAAGGGATACATCACTTATGGTATGATCTACATTCATATATATAACTAGCGACGCACACACGTTCCGCTTGAATCCGTTTCTATTTACTTAATACTTTCTCAGATTAACGCGAATATTAGACATTTAAATAAAACTATCTTTCGTATTAGGTCATCTACACTATTATTATAAAGAGGAAAGTTTTGTATTTTTGTAACGAATAAACTCAAAAAATATTGAACCGATTTAGATGAAATTTGGTAAGAAGATAGTTTGAGATTATGGGAAGGACATAAGTATAAGTTATTTTTATTCCGGAAATCATCCCTTAAGGAGGTGAAAATGGGGTTGAAATTTTGTATGGGGAATCATGAAAGTGTGTCATACAACTAAAACTACCTTATATTTATATTTCCAGACGAATTCATAGCCTTCGCTCAAAAGAAGAATGAGTTCTCTTTCATCTTTGTGAGCGACACTTCCCATAAACCGAAACTTAAGAGTCAGTGAGATTTACACATACCGACGGTAAGTAGTCGGGTACCTTAGATTATAGATGGGGGTACTGGAGATGGGGGTTTTTAGGGGTCTTGGTTGGAAATAAGAAGGGGGGGGGGCGAAGGTTTGTAGAGTAGTGTTGGTGGGTAAGGGGGATGAAATATAGAAGGGGTTGGGGGGTCTTTGATAATGTAGCTGGCAGATTTTGATAAACCGTTTCTGTTTTAAAATCATGAATTTGAAATTTGTTACTTATTTTGTTATTATTTAAACAATTTATTTATTGTACCGCATAGCACACTATCGCTACGTATACCTCACTCCGTGTGAAGGCGAAAATGTTACATAGTTTGGGCTATAGGTTAATTTAGTATATTATTTTCTGTAACAATATCATCTATAAAAGAACTGTTTGTTTGTCAAGACGTTATAAAACTTCTATCTCTACGTACCTCCATAAAGATACGTGACAGATTCGAACCTTGTTAATTCGATTGCTTGTGCGTTAAAAAAAATGAAAAAGAAGAAAAAAAAACAACATCAACTCATATCCCGCAATTCCATGCTCGCGAACAACCGCCATTCTTCAATCGCCACGAACTTCACAATTTCTAAAACCCAAAGGTATACTTTTAATGCACAGGCATTTTGATTTACCGTAAGAGGTTCGAAATGTCGTGTATCTAATTATTTTTATAATTTTTATAGGAAATGGCACATCTAAAATGAACTTATATTTTCTTCTTTGCGATTACAAATTTTATTCCATAGTATAAGTCTAGATCTAAATGCAATATGCGTCTTATCGATCAGTCGATATTTGGCCGATTCTTTTGATGATTTGAAATTTGTACGTTTTTGAATTTTTTCAATCGATTTGAAAAATTACATATTTCCCTACATTTGTCATAACGATCGGCTCTTACGTGTATCGAACGATTGAATGATACGCACCATAATTTGAGATTTAATTTCTTTACAGTACAATATGTAAATATCTGGCAGTGACTATGAAATAAGTTTTAATTTTATTATTGCAAATTACCCCATTGTAAATATAATTTTAAGGTTTAATAATTTACATTTAATTTAATGAATGACAACCCTTCGAAGACGTCAAATGAATGGAACGAATGAATGATTGGAAAGTCATTTAATTCATTCACATTCACACGAAAGTGTTTAGGGATTGAATGGCAATAAACAATCAACTTTTGGCGATTTCAAAACTTCCCACGGGGAGTAATTAAGGAGTAAAAATTATATTTTTAGTCTTTCTTTACTTTATTAAATGATTTTAATGTCGTGGGTAGTTATTAGATCGATCTAAAGGTGATTTTTATGTATGGCAATAACCACTTCAGGGCCCAGTGGCATTAGCTCTATAACATTTAATCCCTATAGCTTTTGGTTTGATTTTGAATGTATTAAATTAGGTTTTGCTTCTGTTTGACGTTTTTGAAGCTGGAGACGGAGACATGCCATTAAAGAATGTGATAGATAGATGAGAGGGTAAAGTATATGAGCAAAGTAAGGTCGCAATCATCACACATCGCATCTTCTAAGTAATTTATATAGAAATCAACGAGTAACTTAGGAAATATGACATTTACACCAGTGTTACACTAAATTTTACCAAAAATCTCCATCAATCCAACGTTCAGTAAAGGACTGCGTTCTTCCACTCAATTTTAGACAAAAACTTGAGCTGAAATTTTTCTACCCACTTTTTCAAAGAAATGTCAAACTTTCCCGCCAATGTTACTGTCATCATTGACGAAGGAGGTTTCATACATTTATGTTAATTATTTTAATGGATGACATTTTCGCTGGATTAATGTTTATTTAAAATGATATTTTTTAAATGAATATTTGTTAAAGATATATTGTCTGGAATTATTTCGTGTTCGTTAAACTCTAAATTGACATTTGATTAAAAAAAAAACTTATTTTTTTTTATTTAAAAGTAAAAAAAATATCGCGCTATACCAAATGAAGAGAAAATTTAAATAGTTGCAAATCTAACTGAGCCGATCGTTGTCACCTTTGAACAGTAATTGCGAATTCTTAGATTTTCTTTTCATTTTGGGAAACATAACTGCTTCCATCAAATGTAATGTTGGCTGTATTATTAATTTAAGAAACGTTTAAACAAATTATTTTATATATAATTGACATTCTTACTTTAATTTTAGAGCTGAAAGTGCATTTTAAAATGGAGTTACTTTTATTTGTAAATATTTCACTGTAAAATAAGTTATCTACCAAATAACACATTTGATAATATTTGTTTACTATGTATTTGTATTCTTATTGTATATTTTAGTACTGAATCGTTTCACAATCGAGTTATTTAAGTAAAGTAATATTTAAACCTCCAAGTCAATACTCATATTTATAAATTGTGAAAACCTGTACAAATACTTTGAAATAACACAAACGAAATCACTGGCTAATCCAAAACTCGCTCTGAAAATAAAAATCTTACAATCTTCCACTTTAGTTAATTACGATTAAATATTTATTAGCTGTAGCCAAAAAGGAAAATATGTGACAAACAGACGATATTATCTATATTATGTAGAAATGAAATCGATCGCAGTCATTCGCTATTGTAAAGCTTAGGTTAGGTATCTTGCCGGGGATTTCTAATGATTTTCTTGCCTTATAATATGAGTTCATCTCCAAAAATCGAGATGACTCTGTTTACGATGGAAGAATCTCGTTGTTTTCCCCGTCAAGTTTTTTTTTGTACATAATAATTATAATGACTTACCGACCGACTTCGGCCACGGTGGCCAGTTTCGTGGAGACTAGCTAACTACGCAGAATATTGTAGTGCACAAGTGTAGCGCAGACACAAGTGCAGCGCAGACACAAGTGCACTCTCTATTCCTGTCACTCTCATACCCGTGGGTGGTAGGACCACGACCGGTGAGAGTTAAGGCCTTTTTTTCTATATAACCAGGTAATGTACGACGTTTGTACTGTTTCGCCTTTTTGTTGCCATAGCTGATGGATATTTAATTATAAGCTTTTTAAAATATCGTAATTTTAGACCGTACATGTTTTGTTTTACATAGGATAAAGTTCTAATTGTCACACTTGTCCACTGTTGAGGTTGGGAAAAAATGAGGCTGTATTTTTTCCCAATCTCAACATTTGACTCTTTGTTATATATTTTTGAAGATTTGACTATTTATTATATATTTTTTCTTTTTAAAGTTAATATTTATTTTAAAATATTAAGGTGTTATGATTATATTGATATTGTTTTAGAGATTACTATATAAAATATTTTAAATGGTTCTTTTATTTTATTGCTGGTTATTTTTAGTTTTTTTTTTTTTTTTAATTTTTGTTAAACTAGAACAAGGTGTATTGTTTTAGGACGAGTGTCAAGTACAACTTTACTCTGTGAACTCGTTATTTTGATATTATATTTGTTTTTTTAATTATTTTATGTGTTAACTGAATGAATAGTATTAAATTGAGATTGTGTTACGTATTATGATTAGCATTCCTTTGTTGTTGTTTTTAATTTTAATATGTGAAATGTACGGCGAATATTTATAAATAATAAATAATAAAAAAAATATTCAGTGTTTTTTATTTTACTCACAAATAGAAGTTACTTTTTGACAGACTTCAAATAATACTTTCTTAGATTTACGCGAATATTTGACATTTCAAAATAAAACTATCTTTTCGGATTATTTCGCGAATTTATTATGATTTTTGGTTCCCGACGTTTCGATTGCTTTACAGCAATCATGGTCACGGGAGAGACTAAGGTGTTAGATGTCTCAATGGCATTATACAGTTGTTACAGACAGCCTACCTACTATTTTACAAAAATGATTTTAAAAATTCAAAAATGGCATCAAAGTACCTTACAATATTAGTTGATTTTAATTATTTTAATTCTAAACATTTTTAAAAAATTTTAATGTTTTTAATAAGTATTATAATTAAATATAGCAATATTATTTACTTAATTTTAGCTATTATAATAAATATTACAATTTTTCTTTATTAATTACTAATCTTATTTAGTGTTGCTATTATTATATTATCTGTAACCATAAAGATTATTAAATATTTTTATTAAATATCAACTATTTATTTAAAGTAATATAATTGTTTTATATGTAGTTTAAAAAGAAGTTTAATATTATTTTAGATTGTTATTATTTAAAGTTAAAATATTAAGCAACACTATTGTTAACTTTATAGATAAAAATATATTAATTAGAATTACTATTCTTATTATTAGTTCATACTGTGTGGATCGCAATAAGAATAGTAATTCTAATTAATATATTTTTATCTATAAAGTTAACAATAGTGTTGCTTAATATTTTAACTTTAAATAATAACAATCTAAAATAATATTAAACTTCTTTTTAAACTACATATAAAACAATTATATTACTTTAAATAAATAGTTGATATTTAATAAAAATATTTAATAATCTTTATGGTTACAGATAATATAATAATAGCAACACTAAATAAGATTAGTAATTAATAAAGAAAAATTGTAATATTTATTATAATAGCTAAAATTAAGTAAATAATATTGCTATATTTAATTATAATACTTATTAAAAACATTAAAATTTTTTTAAAAATGTTTAGAATTAAAATAATTAAAATCAACTAATATTGTAAGGTACTTTGATGCCATTTTTGAATTTTTAAAATCATTTTTGTAAAATAGTAGGTAGGCTGTCTGTAACAACTGTATAATGCCATTGAGACATCTAACACCTTAGTCTCTCCCGTGACCATGATTGCTGTAAAGCAATCGAAACGTCGGGAACCAAAAATCATAATAAATTCGCGAAATAATCCGAAAAGATAGACTTCAAATAATAATTCTTTTTTCTAAACTATTACTCAAGTACAACCCAATAAGTATACTTATCCCGACTCAGGATTCGAACCCAGGGTCTTGCGATCTGCAGCCGTACTTTCTGGCCACTTCTAGTCATAATAGTTATCCTCTAAGTAGTATCCCTCCTATTTACAATAAGTAATATAATTGAATGTGTATATAACATTTCGTATCTGTACTGTTAATCGCTGAGGAGTTCCTTTGTTTGGAGCCAATCTCAGATGAAGAATCAGATCGTAAATTATATATATATATATATATATATATATATATATATATATATATATATATGTATATATATATATGTATATATATCCGGAACTGAACCGACATGTAAAATTTAATTCTTTAGAGTATGAGTAAGTGGTTTTTATTCAGCTTGCAAGATTTGACCCATACAAACATACTACTTTTGACGACACGTTAGGCTCAGTTTTTAGTAACCCTACTTGCTGTGCCAGTGATCGCGGGTTCGAGTCCCGCTGGAGGCATTCATTTGTGTGATGAGCTCGAATGTTTGTACTCTAGTCATGGGTGTTTATATTTATAATATGTATGTATTTAAAGTTATGTGTGTAGTGTATCGACTATCTGGTATCCATAACACAAGCCTCGTAGCTTACCATGGAACTAGATGGCGTTGTGTGTTAATGTTCTAATTTACCAGCTAACAAATATAGTAAGTTAAATGAGAACTTGTAGTAATTTAGAAAAGCAACATTAAAATCCCGCAAGATATATCAAATAAAAGCAATAATTTAGATTTTTTGTATTACAAAATACCATAAAATTTATCATTGAAATAAAGTCACAATAACTTTACTAGGTAGGTACTATAATTGCAAAAGTTTGGATTCATGGTTTATCCTTACGTATAACAGGAACAAAGCTGAGTTGATGAGAGAGTAAAACCTTATAGATATTCTTTATAAACAGTAGACACCTTTAGCTCAGTTTGTAGTGATACTACTTGCTATGCCAATGGTCGCGGATTCGATTCCCGCTGGGGGCATTTATTTGTGTAATGATCACGAATGTTTGTACTCCAGTCATAGGTATTATTATATTAATATACCAATATGTTGTATGTTTTTAAAGTTATATATGTGTAGTAAGGATCGTAGCTTACCATAGAACTAGATGGCGCTGGGTGTTAATATCCCAACATATTTATTTATTATTTATAGAGTACTACAGAGTATTTTAGTTTCTCGTTATTAGCTTCTATCGTTTATTACCATATTGCTAAATAAAGTCTTGACTAATATCCCAATGTAAAAATAAACACAGGCCGCCTAGATTGCATTGGTAAAGTAAAACCTACCAAATGCAATGGTTGTAAGAGAATACAAATATCATTGGCGAACTGTTTTGAAGTTAAAGTAAAACGCTGTAATGTTACATCGTGGCAAGTTACTGTTATACCTATCAACCCTTAAGCCGCCTCCCGATTGTCATCTAACGTGCGTATCACAGTAGGGAGCGAGGCACTTGCGTCTTACCTCGCATGGCTTACGCTTGCACTGTCTAGACATTTTCCTTAGAAGTATAATTTTATAGGAGACTAGCGACTCACGCTCGCTTCGCTCGCGTTCGTCCCTAGGTACGTTTTCACGTTTAGCTATGTTTAGGTATATATAAATAGTAGCTTGCTCTTCCTAAGATATTCATTTAAATTGTATAGCGATTTACCCTCGCTTCGCTCGCCGTACGCGGATTTTGTTCACACTTTTATGGGTTTTAAGTTTTTTTGCGGAACCCTAATTCTTTTTCTAAAATAAAAGTAGCCTAAGTTACTCCTTATAACATCAGCTATCTGCCAGTGAAAATCCCGTTAAAATCGGTCCAGCCGTTTCGGAGATTAGCCGGAACAAACAGACAGACAGACAGACAAAAATTGTAAAAAATGTTGTTTTGGTATATGTACCGTGTATACATCCATATGCATTTAGTAAAAAGCGGTTATTTTAATATTACAAACAGACACTCCAATTTTATTTATCTGTATAGATTATGCTAATATTATAAAAAGAAATCTGAAGAGATATTTTTTTGTTTGTTTGATCGCGTTTGACTCAGCAGCAACTCGACTTGAACTATTTTTGTTTTATAGCCTATTTATTTATCAAGGTTCGTAGCAAAGTGAATATATATAAGCTACGCGAACGGACGCTACGCTACGAGATACAAAAGTATTTAGAAATAATACATGACCAATGTTTTTCTATTTATAATATCTAGCCAATTAATTTAGGTGGTCCAGATTCTTCTTCGTCACTTTCCTCACCCTCTCCGAACGCCTTCCTATACATATCCGCAATATCAAATATTCTTTTCACCATATCCGTTACATCCATATTTATTGCAACACATCGTTCATCAAACGTCGGGAAACAAAAATCAAAATAAATTCGCGAAAAAATCCGAAAAGATAGTTTTATTTAAACAACAAGAAAGTAAAAAAACTTATAATGCATTGGGAATTTCATCAACGTTGAATATATGTTGTCTATTTTGATCCTCATTTGTATTAAAGCTCCATGCATTATAGCAATATTGTATGGCAGGTCCTTAGAATATTTCATCCTAAGCTCCCTCGTCTCTTGGAGTCTGTATCTGATTCCATAAATCGACTGTTTCATTAAGTCTAAAGTCTTGTTGTAGAAAAATGGCACGTGATAATAAGCTTCGTTTTTACGTCTTTGAATTGTTTTATTTATAAATGCTTCTGTTTCATCGTTTTTTGCTTTGGCTATACTTAAAATATGATTTTGAGTATCCATATCAAGGAAACTCAAATCTACGTTATCACTTGTTTCGTCTGCAGTTGAATTTGAATCACCATAGAAGAAATCTAGAGTCATATTTTCGTTGATTTGCGTTACGTTGCCTGGTTTTGATGCTACGATGTTGTTTATAGCGTTTATGTCTTGTTGAGAGATATTTGGTTCTTTCAATGAATAAATTGAATTTAGATCTGAAAATAATAAAGAAATATTATTTTAATCTATATATATCACAAAATTCTAACTGAATTGAATCTGTACATTCAATATTTTTTGGAAAATCTTATTGAAATAGTTATTATTATCGATGCAGAGGCAGAATTTATAGCTTTTAAAATTTCGACTCTCTGGTTATCTGTGATCGCATCACAGAAAAAACCATTGGAGCGATTTTGATATGATGATAACTAATTATCCGGGTCAACATGTAGGATACTTTTTACAGCGGGAAAATATCTAATCTCTAAGAAATCTATACTAAACGTTAAAACGTAAATAGGGATGAACCCGAGCGGAGCGAGGGTGAGTCGCTAGTATGGACAAAAACATTAAAGGTTTGTTAAAAGATAACTATTAACATTAATATAAACCTACAAATATTTAGATTATATAATAAAATTACTCTTAAGTTTATGTTGTATATTAAATTTAAATACGTAGGTATATAATATACATATACTTATCACCGAATAAAATATTTGATAAGTACTCACACATAAGGACTAGGCCAAGTGTTTTAAGCATGTTTGTAAATGGTAAGTTGTAATCTCATTTTCCGCAACATTAAGAAACTGAATTAAACGATAGGTGACATTTATAATACCACTAGCAGACCCGGCCACGCGTTGCTGTGGCACACATATGAAAATCGTCAATTTTGCAATAAAAAAAGGAAATAATCGGGATAAAAACTATCCTATCTTTTAAGTTGGAACAAATCACACATTTTGAAAAAAAAAACGTTAAGATCGGATAAGTAGTTTCGGAGTTCATCCCGGACCAACATCGTGACACGAGATTTATATATATTAAGAGATGATATTTTTAATAAAACACACAAACAGCACAATAGCGAGAAGTTTATTTGAAGATATACTGCGTTGAGCTCTTTTAAGCATCCCACTACTGAGGCATGGGCCTCCCTTCAATGCGAGGGGGATCAGGTCATTGTCTAGCCAAGTGCGGTTTAGCGGACTGAGTATATCTTTCGAAAACTTGCTAGGTTCTCTCGGACAAGCAGATTTTCTTACGATGTTTTCTTCACGTCGTAAGCCAAGTGACTATCAAATTGGAAATGATTCACACATGAAAATATCCGGGCGAGAACCGAGATTTGAACCCGCATCACTCGGTCTCAAGCGAGTTCATTACCACTGCGCTACCCCTTCCTGTATATATGATACACTGTAAAATATTTTTAGAAGACCCTGTAAACATTTATCCGGGCTCCTTTATGTAAAGCTGAATTGATTTTACAGAGAACTAGCGACTCACCCTCGCTTCGCTTCGGGTATCCCACGGGAACCGTAAATTTTTCCGGGACGACATGTAGCCTATATCCTTCCTCAGTTAACAGGCTACCCAATGCAAAAAGAATTTTTCAAATCGTATTAGTAGTACCTGAAATTACCGCGTTCAACCAAACATACAAACAAACAAACTCTTCAGCTTTATAATATGAGTATAGATTTCGCCGGCGAATAGTAAATGAGTAAATTTCGACAAGTGTGTCCGCAGACACTTGTGCTGTGCTTATCATAGTATATATTCATTTTACTTTTATAGTCTCGTCATCACCTTATTGCTCATGTTCAAACCACCATTACTTGTATACATATTACAATAGATAGATTAATAAATAAACTGCCATTTTATTGCATAATACGATTACATTTCAAATAATATCACTTGGGGTCATTTTCTAATGTAAGATCTGCGGTTGATCGTACAAGATATGTTGTATTACGGTTGTTTATGGTTTTGCTTTTTATTAAAAATTATAAGATCAGATTATAGGGCTAAAAGTGAGTCGAACTAACGGTCCAATTCACGTTAATACTATTCAATATAAAATCCTAGTTTATTAGTAAATACGAATAAAATAATCATATATTATCAATACTGTTAAGGACAGCCCTATATATAAATAGTCTTTTTTTTTATGAGATTCAGTGACAAAGGAGCAGACAGACCACCTGATGGAAAGCAGTACCGGTTGCCCATAACACCTACAGTTCATGCACTTAGGTTTTAGGTAACAAAAATACAGAACCGCCGGTGCGTTATCACTGTGAGGGCTAAGATGATATGCCTCTGCCTGTAATTGCGCTGGCTACCTTATCCTTCATACCGGAACAAAACAATGCAATCATTGTTGATTGGCAGCAGAAACAGATAAGGGGGTGGTACCCATCCAGTCGGACTCCTCAGGCTTGACAGCAAATAACCCTCTAAATTCACATCATTAACTAATCTACTTCGTCGGCCGGTCGGAGTTTAGTTCTAAAAATGTGTTTCTTCTTAAATGAGCAACAAAAACAATACAAAAGAAAAAACTGTTTTATATATTTTTTTATTCGATAAAAACATCATCAGTTCTTATTAAAATTTGGCGGTGTAGAAATAAATATTCCATGTCGATAGTCATATCTCTCATGCAACTTCACTAGCACCCACCAAAGATAGACGAAGTCAACGTGCAACTTCACCGCCTTGTGATGTAAGATTAAAAACGGGTTAACTGTCATGAACACTCCTCCTGCACTAAAAACAATGATTTTTATTAAAAATCAACAAAAGGGAAAAATTAGGGGGTACATATATTATATACTAGCGACTCACCCTCAAAAACAAATCTATCCCACGGGAACCGTAAAATTTTCCGGGATAAAAAGTAACCTATTTTCTATTTTAGACTCTAATCTATCTCTGTGCTTAATTTTATCCAGATCCGTTCAGCCGTTCATGAAAGAGTAACAAATATCCATCCATTCATTATCCTCACAAACTGTAACATTTATAATATTAGTATGGACGTATTATAATCTGTCAGATGGCTAATCTTAGCCTTGAGCGAAAATTGACCAGATTCACATTATTTACCAATATATATACATAGTATATAATATATGTATATTATATTTATTACATAGTTAATTATATGCAGTGAGATAAGTCATCGTGACCAATATCTGTCTATAAAAGATGTGATTATGTTTTCTGTGCCGATATTAATTTGTTTTAACAAAGGCAGTGGGAGCTCAGTGGTAACGCGCTCGCTTGGGAAACTGAGTGAAGCGGAATCAAATCCCGGGTCTCGCACCTCTGATATTTTCATGTGCGAATCATTTCTAATATGATTACCACTTGTCTTATGGTGAAGGAAGACATCGTGAGGAAACCTGCATGTCTGGGAGGACTAGCAAGTTTTCGAAAGACATGTGAAGTCTACCAACCCGCACTTGGCCAGCGTGGTGGACTATGACCTGATCCCCCTTGTATTGAAGGGAGGGCCGTGCCCAGCAGTGGAACGTTAAAAAAAGGGCTGAATACAATACAATAGAAAGGCAGAATGTGATATAGAATAAGATATAGGTAGAAAAGACTAAATAAATCTGAACTTAATCTTAATTCTGACAAAACTGTTACTTTTTACATTAACTTCCAATACCTTCTGTTATGTTTCATAATACATAGCTTTTTCTAGAAAAAAAAAATAGTTTTAACTAATATAGTTTAAAGTACATACTCTTGTTTTTTGATCATCGTCGTATATATATCAAGCATTTTCTTCCATATACGTCTTAAGCGTCGGTAGAGAAAAGCTATCCGGTATGATGTGTCCGCTGGATTGTAGTAAGCCTCGTTCTCTACTTGTTTTATTTTATGCCGCGCCATGTATATAAGTTGAAGCATTAAGTCATATAATTTGTTTTGTACTAAAAGTTTAGAGCCTTGATTCCATTGTGATCTGGAGCCTATCCACGCCAATCTTCTCGTATCTTTGAGATCATCCTCAGCTGTAATATTGAAGCTAAATCCTTTAATTTTCGATACAATTGTAGTAAAGTTTAATTTGTCCAAGTTTATAGAAAGGTTTTTCATTATGATATTTGGGGGTTTCGGAATATTATCAAATTGATTTGTTTTTGATAGAGTTCTAAATAGTTCTTCAATTTTAACTTGATTTGAGGTATATATTGGTGTTAGGATACCTGAAAATAATGTTATAGTTACATTCCATATCTTATTTCGTATAATAGCTGAATTGACATCGTTTAGCTTTTACTATGGGGTTCCTATATCTCCCTTAAAATTGTTAATATATAACGATACGCATGTACCTTTACAGATGTAATTCAATATCGTCAATAGTAGGTATATCCTCAACCTACCCATAAGACAATATTGTTTCGAGCAGGAATTTATTATATGGTGGTAAAAATACAGTTATATTGTCCATCAATACACACATTTACATAAACAGAAATAAACTCATGACCTACAACGTTATATATAGAACTACATGCACTTCTACTGAGCCAAGACACTTTTAGCAAAATATAAACCAGGATTTCCTGCTAAATTGATTGAATTACTCACTTGTTATAATAAATATACTTAGCATAGCTTGTGTTTTATTTTTAAGTTTTCCATAAAAGGAGAGTTTCTTATTCTCACGGTAATTTCATTCTAACACACTAATGTGATTAAAAATTTTATAGCGTGAGGAGTAAATGTTAGACTCATGAAACTTTTATACTTACAATTAATTATTACCTATTTTATTCTTATACTAGCGACTCACTCTCGCTCTGCTCGGGTTTGTCCCTAGTTATGTTTTAACGTTTAGTATAGACTTCTCAGAGATGAGATGTTTTCCCGCAGTGAAAAGTATCCTATATGTAGACCCGGATAACCAGCTATCATCATACCAAATTTCATTAAAATATGTTCATTGTTTTTCTCGTGATGCGTTTCCAGACAGACAGACAAAAATTCTAAAAATTATAGATTAATATAAACATGTGAATATGTTGGGACATTAACACACAACGCCATCTAGTTCCATGGTAAGCTACAAGGCTTATGTTATGGATACCAGATAATTGATACATAACACATATATAACTTTAGATACATATTAAAAATATAAACACCCATAACTGGAGTACAAATAATTATGCTCATCACACAAATGAATGCCCCTAGCGGGAATCAAACCCGCGACCGCTGGCACAGCTGGCACTACAAAGTACAAACTGAGCCAAACGTGTCGTCAAAATAAATTTAACCTCTGTATGGATAATAATGACTACTTCCAAAAGATTTTTTGAAAAATATTAAATGTACAGATTCGACTCAGTTACACTTTTATTATATGTGTAGAAAATAGTAGTTAAAATTATATTTCTCCATTTTGGTCACTAAGACTACCAAACTATAAGGAGATAGAATCGGTTAATCCAATAAATATTTACTTTTCAGCTATTTTCTCTCCAAAATTGGCTGGGAAAAACCGCGTTCTTTTTATTTGTAATTTCTACGGATTTCTTGTCGAAGCATGTTCGTTTGAGGTTTCACACTATCCCCTCTTCCTTCCTTTATCTTTAACAATGGAAAATCCGTAGCACCTGCTCTCCTTAACTCAAATTCAAAACTTTGTTTAAGAGTTTTTTATCGATGGAAATGTATTGAATTGAGAAATAGTGACTCATATAATCAGTATTTTTTTAGTTTTAGTGTTTTTTTTGAAGTCAATTTTTCAAATTTAAATGGGACTAACTTTGAGATATAACTTATCCAATAAAAAAAGAATCATTGAAATCGGACTACACTGTAAAAAGTTATGCGTGGGCAAACATAAAAATATATATACGTGTCGAATTGAGAACCTCCTCATTTTTTTTCGTCGTATAATAAATAAAATGTAATTTTGATATTTAAAAGAGCAACTGTTGAGTTTTTCGCCGGCTCTTCTCAGCAAAACTTCTTTCCAAACCGGTGGTAGCTTCCTTATAAACTGACTATATTGACGCTCTTCAAATTAAATTGATGATTCAAAATGCTTGTAATAAGTCTAATTAAATAAAGTTTAGTAAAAAAAGTGGTTTTTTTTAATCTTTTTTTTCTTATCTTTCTTTTTTTTATTATATAAAAAAGGACCCATATAAATTTTAAGAAAATCTTCCACTTTTAAGATACCTCATATTTTTAGTTAAAAAATAATGATTACCTTTCTACTTATTTTTTTAATAATTTAATATGGTACAAGTAGGCATATTCAAGTATAATTTTTACCAAACTGCCCAAAAAAAGGCTAAATTTGGGGTGTATTTATGTAAGCTGTGTGTTCCATATACATAAGTATATATTTACATACTGATTTTCCCGCGGTTCTGCTCGCTCGGAAGGTTCGGTAATAAAAATTACCTTAGCCTATGTGCTAATCAAAAATATAACTTATAGAGAATACTAAAAAAGTAAAACAACAAAACCTTTGGTAAGCAAATACATCTTCTGCTTGGTCGATTATATTATCTTTAATTTGAAATATTTTCCTTTTAATGAAAACAATACATATTCATCGCATTGACGGTCTTGTTATACCTGGCATCTGTATATTTTGAGGTTGTTCTTTGTCTATTTCTTGTATCCACTTGATAGTGTCTCCGATATCGACGTCAAATCTCACCATCTTCTCATATAGTGTTAGTAGCGAGGTCAGATCACTAAATTTAGATTTTTCCTGTTCAACCGCATAACTTACTAATTTTTGTTGCTCATACTTGATTCTCCTAAATCTATTGCATAAATAACCAATTTTGTACCGTTTGTCCATTCGTATCACATCTTTTATATTTAACGTTTTTTTAATTTGATATCTTGCATGTACCAAAAATTGTATGTTAAGGCCTACTAGCTTCTCTTTCTTTTCAGGCTCGTGACCAGTTTGCCAGTACCACCACCACGTAGAGTCCTCGGGGTCATTAAAACCGTAGTATTTGCCATTGTATCTTCTCGTGGCGTTATTCAGTAGTCTTGTTATTTCATTAAACTCGTTTACATCATGAAATTTTTTATTTACATTAAAATATTCGAAATGCCAATCAAAGGTTTTTGTTGTTTTATCAGGAATTTCTTCTGATTCGCTTGATGATATATTTTCATCTAATGGTGGCAAAAACATATCATTCATATTGGTCAAGTCACCGAACAAAAGACGTTCTACTCCAAAGCTTCTATCATTTATTACTATGAATGGGGTTTCATTTTCTGAACACGAACCTATGGTTACATTCATATATTACTAATAAATTAATATTAAAAGATATTTTTTTAAAAACAAGCTGTTATACCTATCATTAAATAGTGTAATGAGTTTGATTTAATTTAAGGTTTATTTTTTATTTTTTAGGTACTTAATCGTATTCTTCTCAACAAACCCTTTCATTTGATATCCATATGATGGGGGTGCATAAAAAAAAACATAGTCCGCCATCGTTGGGAGTCCGCACGTTCACAGTTTCATGGGTTTTAATTTTTTTGCGCGGAACACTGATTCGTTTTCTATAATAATTGAAGCCTAAGGATACTCCTTATTACATCAGCTGTTTGCCAGTAAAAGTTCCATCAAAATCGGTCCAGCCGTTTCGGAGATTAGACATACATACTGACAAAAAATTAAAAAAAATAAAAATATGTGGGGACATATACACTTAAAAATTTTTAAATGTCTTTACTATAGAGAGCAAAAGTTATATGTATATGTGTGTGTATGTGTATGTATGCGCGTGCGTAATTGTGCCTTTGTTACTTTTCCACGCTGAAACAGTTAAATTTATTGGGATGATGACGTTATACACAGATAGACCATGGTCTGGAGTACTATATAGGCTACTGTTAGGCACCTAGGAACGCACCTTAGTACACTTGTAGAGGTTGCTTCCCCCTACATATTTTTTATCCCCATTTTCACCCTCTTAAGGGATGATTTTCGAGAAAAAAACTATCCTATGTCCTTTCCAGGGTCTTAAACTATTTCTTACCAAATTTCATCTAAATCGATTCAATAGTTTTGGAGCCTATTCGGTGTACAGACAAACAAAAAAATAAATCTTTCCTCTTATGGCATATGTATGTATATGGATAGTACTAGTTATAAAGTTAATAAAAAAAACTTACAAAGATAGCTCAATAACGGGACAAATATTAATAAATTTTTCATTTTCAAATTTCATTACCCATAAAATAGTAATTAATTAGGATTCAATATTTTTAAAACACTTTATCGCATATATAATATTTTATGGCGCACTAAATTTATTTTTAATTAACCTATTATTTTTTTATTATGCTATAGTCTTAATGATTTCTTAATATAACACGCTACCTGCTTAAGTATTATAATGTTATAAAAAAAAATTAAAAAAAAAAAATATTAACTTAAACATTACATTACAAGCTAGTCGCATGTTAATTTTAGTTCTTATTCATTCAGCGAGGAAATGCCGCTAACACAATTCCACACGGACATGTACAGTAATAGTAATTAATTATTAACATACTTAAGTGTACACTTGTTATGTTTATAAACTTAAGATTTTTTGGAACGAAGTTCCTTATCCCGCGTTGTGAAAGGGGGCTAGATGGAAAAAATTCTCACGAAAAGTTGTAACGACACTTTTTGCTATAGTAATCTATTGTAAGCTGTGCGGCGTGCGCATGTTTCTCTGTCTCTCTCTCTCTCTCTCTCTCTCTCTCTCTCTCTCTCTCTTATAGAAAGCAAGCCAGATATTTTCATTTCTATTTCGCATTGAACAGAGTGGTGTCGCGGCGATTATATTTGTTGAGTGTATACAGGTTTTTTGTACATAATAAATAATAAAAAATAATAATAATTTTAATATACTTTCTTTTCTTGTAAATAAATCTTTTTTATTATTTAAAGCAACTAAAATTATTTGTACTTGCCTGTAGAGTTAAAAGATGTGTCACTATGTTCTTATAGTATTTCGCTAAAGATATGAGGAAGTGATGTAAATATAGAAATTTTGTCTTGGATTTTTATTCAACATTTTGTTATGAATTTTGATAATTCAAAAGATTTTGGAAAAAAAATAATTTGAGAGGCTTTTATAAGTTATATTTATAGGTGTAGATTTTTGGAGACAGTTCCTTTATTACAAAGACATGATTACCGAAAAAATATTATAAAAATGTAGCAATATACGTATACTGTACTGATGATACAACTATTACTTTAAATGCTAAATTCCATATTCTTTGTAGTTTTTTGCCTCGAAGTTATGAAAATTGTTCCGTACTGAATCTTAGTTTTCCACCCTCATAGACTGACACGAAAAAAAAATTTAATGTCAATTTCATTTTCTATTTCATCATAATAGTTTAATAATTAATATTAGTAGGAAGTATTTAAAAGCAATGGTTAAATTAAGAAAAACATTAATCAACAAATTTCCAAGCATGCTTTCTATTGGTCATAACTTGATTCAACATCCTCTTGCAGTTCTCATGATTTATCACAATCAGATCAACTAGAAGATCTACATCAAACCATAGATCTAGCAACCTCTCATTTGCCTCCAACAGATCAATCAATTCATAGCTCTTTACAGCACCCTGTTTTGCCAACGAACATGCTTTGTAGGATTTAAAAGCAAATCCAGCAAATGTCTTACAAGCAGTGTCAGTTTTGCTCATCAAGAACCCCATTTTGTACAGCGATATTTTGTTATATTTTTCTCTTAATATTTGCATCATGACCATTTTGTTCCTAGCTTGGTAAATCGCTTGCTTCATTAGCTCTAACAATCTACGTCTAAGGCTGAATGGATCGTATTTGTTAGAAGTGATATCGCCTGGCGGCTTCCATCTTCTTCCATCTCTCTCAACAAGTACTTTAGGCTCACCATCGCGTACATTTAACTTCAAAAGTTCATCAGTTTCATCAGTTAAATTTAGAATTTTGTCAAATTCATCTCTAAATGTTTTGTTGAGACCATTCAATTTATTGCTCTCCTCGATTTTCCTCCACACGTATGTTGGTTTAAATTTTTGAATGTACTCCTTGAAAGTCCGGTTAGTTATTTGCTTGGTTGTTTCCATATTATTGTTGGAGTCTTGTGCATTGGTGTAAGTGATTACGACCAACGTTCCAAGGAAAATAATTTCTGCGGCAAAAATTATATCAACTTTTATTATTATATATAGAACTATACTAAATATATAATTTTGAATTATATATGTACTATAGAATCGTTCAATACTATTTATATTAGGTGAACAATTGTAAAAATGTCTGTTTGTTTTATTATAGATATACATACATACATTACGAACAAAATAAAAATAAAAACAATACAGTTATAAAAAAACTAATTATATAAAAAAGTGATTGCTTAGTATGTAATATACCTAGTATGTGTATTTATTCAACTATATCCATGCAAATACTCATTCATTTTTACTTATTTGTTACATTAAAAATTATAAACCAAAAAGACATGCTTGGCATTTACAATATTACTAAAGTAAGGATAAAATAGAAAGGCTACTTTAAGCACTCACTGTATAATCGACCGATCATTTCCTGCAGAACTCGTAAACGTAACAATTTTCTTCAATTATGTGCCATTATAGCCTCGTTATAACTAAGCTATATTCTTTACGTGCATATAAAAATGATTGGCGTTTTGTAAACCTACTTGTTTGGAGCTACAATCCTTAGTATATAATTAGACTAGCGATTCACCCTCGCTCCGCTTGGTTTCGGCCCTAGATACGTTTTAACGGATAGTATAGATTTCTCAGAGATGATATATTTTCCCACAGGTCATCATCATCATACCAAATTTCATCAAAATCTCTCCAGTGTTTTTATTGTGATACGGTCACAGACAGACAGACAACTTTTGTAGTGGTATAAATGTATAAACTATACCCATTCGGTACATACTTAGGATGGGTAAAAAGTTTTATAGAATAACCTTTAAAACAAAAAAAAAAAATGTTTTTCCTAAAGATAGGAGTTACAAGAAATTAAAAAAAGAAGAATAAAAAAAAAACCCAACACAATAACCTATTCATTGAGGCCATTTCAATGATTGAATTTCAACGAACCGATATAATCTGCAGTGTTTTAGTAAAGACTTGATTATCTTGCAAATTCCAGATGACGCTGCAGCATCAGGCCAAGGTTACCATATCATTATAATGTCATTGAAGTAGCGGGATACCAAGGTTTGAATGGATTAGATCTGTGAAAGTTGCTCAAATCCATTTATCACAGTGCCAGATTTAACTTTAGCGCCACCCCTGGACATAGTAAAAATGCCGCCCAATCATAATGGGTAAAGTTCGATAAAATTTAAATTTTTAAATTATAATTTATTTTTTGAAAAATGCAAAATAATAATTTGTACCTTAACTAATATATATTATTATTATATAATATATCTATATTTTTTTTTAATAATTCATTTTTTGGAAAATGAAAAAGCATTTTCGACAACACGAAGAAATGTTTTTTCCAACCCTCCGAATTTTGTCGCCCTGGGCACTAGCCCCGAGTACCCCTAGTGTAAGTCCAGCGCTGATTTTTCGTCTAGAAAAGAGCTGATGGCCTGCAAACGGCTCAACGGATTTACTTGATTTATAGCTAATCTCTTCTAATTAAGTCACCTTTCGAAGAAAAAAAAAAGTATTTAAAATTGCTTACAGCACCCTATCATAGCTTCAGGGGGTTAAATTGGGAAAATATTTTTTCTTAAAATTGCTATCTGTCTTATTGTGTATTATATAAAAATCACTACTCGTATTCCACAGTTTATTTTACATATACTTACATAATTTTATGATTTAAGTTAATAATTGAAGATACATTGTTAAAAAATATTTGTTTAAGAGAAGTTATATTTTTATGATAGTATATTCCAATCGTTTTTTTACCCTAAATGTGTTGTAAATACTGATTTTTTAATCTATCATTTACGCTATTCGTTATCGTGAGAGCCTACGTAAAATACAAGCGCTATACTGCAGGTGTGTACAGTATTTGTGTGAACACACGCACACTTTCTCTCTTTCTATTTCCTTCGTCTCATAGACTATTTTGATGGTAATTCGAAGAACTAGAGACAGATCATGTACCATTTAAGTGTTTACACATTCTTTGAGCAAGAAACACAACCCGACTTCGTAATTTAGAGTTACTACTGAGATTTTTTCCTAGACGCAAGAATCGAACCCAGTGACTTGCGATCTGCAGCCATTTAAGTTAAAGTAAGACTAAAAAGATTATAATATTAATACATATATATTCATATCACATAGAGAGATAATATAAGCATTTAATGTTACATTAGACTGCCCTACTATGACTTGTAGTGTTTGTACAAAGTTCTACATGAGAGTCTCAGACTAAAACTAATTTAACGAGATGTTTTTGTAAATAAAGATTTTTTTATGTTAAACATTTTTTACTGTAAAAAGTAGAGATGTAAAATAATAATAAAAAAATTACGAAAATTAAAAAAAAATATCAGAGATATAACATGTTGCATCCTTGCTGCGAGTCTTACTACGAGTATGCATAATACCGTTTTCCTTCGCTAACTTATTTCCATCTTTTTATTTACATATAATAAAATTCTAACTGTACATTAAATATTTTTTGGAAAATCTTAATGAAATAGTCATTATTATTGATACAGAGGCCGAATCTATAGTATTTAGAATTTTTGTCTGTCTGTCTGGGAATGCATCACCAGAAAAGTACTAGGCAGATTTTGATGAAATTTGGTATGATGATAGCTGGTTATCCGGGTCAGCATATAGGATACTTTTTACTGCGGAAAAATATCTCATTTCTGAGAAATCCTTACTAACTGTTATAACGTATCTAGGGACGAACCCGAGTGGAGTGAGGTGAGTCGCTAGTAGCCTCTAACAATCCTGCTATGAAGAAGAATTTAATGACGTATGCATCAATAAAATAAATAAAAGCCATTTCGTATTTACATACACATATACAAGTCCAACACATAAGCCTCCTTTGGGCTTCACCGTAGTCGGGTGAAAAGGATATTTATACGTCCTCTCGATGACGTAAAGTATTCAGAGTTTATGCTGTAAACACGTTTTACCCTAAAATAAGTATATTTTGATAATTCCAAAAAGTTTAAATTTACCATAAATATAAATGTAACATAAATATTGTATTAAAAACCATAATTTTTCATAGTAACTCTTTTTAACTAATTGAAGAAAAACTTGTTAAGTTGTCATGTAATTTCCTTACTACTTGATTGATGTGTATAGAATCTGTCACAAAATCTGTCACTTTTGCTAAATAATGAAATTAAATGCTGTTGAAGTATCGATGCAACTTCATAAATTGCACATATGTTTTCCAATGGAGGAATTATTATAATTAGTAAATAAACAGCGTGCAACACTTGAAAATTCATGATGATAATACGGTACCACTTAGAGTAGGCGTTAATTTTTAACTTATTTACTGACTCTCATTGGTATTCAATAATATTTTCACAGACTTAAAAAATAAGAAACTAAAATCGGGTGCAATTTTTACTAAGAGGCTCCCAGACAACAGACATGATTTTTTTGCTGTTTTTATAGATAATGGTACGGAACCCTTCCTGTGCGAGTCTGACTCGTACTTGGCCGGTTTTTTAGTTTCATCCTAAATGGTAAATAGTGGTGAACCAATCAGACATTCCACAATATTTGCCGTAATTACAACATTTATTTAAAAATTTTACTTAATTAGATTTATATTTCGATTAATTTCCCCAGAAATCAGTCACAGAAAATACTTTTATTAGTTAAACGACTGTCAAACGCAAATGTTAACTCTATATCGTTATAATTTCAACCAATATTGCTCGCCAATTCAAAGTTAGGTAATACCTGAATTATTACACTTGCATCGACTAAAGCTTCTGCGAACTCATATTTTATTTCAGCTGAAAGAAAGGTTGGTCAAATACTGTGTACATTCGTCAATACATCTGTCTCTTTCTCGTCAACGATATTTCATATTCTCTATCCTGTTCTTGCTTTCAGCCAAATATACCAAAGATTATTAGATTTTTAGATTGTTATTTTTAATTGGGTTTTTTTCGTATATTCTACGCTGTAATCAATGTTTAAATAAAGTGGTAATACGGTATGAATCTTATTTAAATACAATGCAAGAAGTTAGCTCAGTAAATTGAACTATCATATTTTTATATTATTATATTTAGAATAGAGCGTTTTAATGTAAGTAATAAAAGTAAAACATAATTAATTACATTAATATTAGTAAAACATAAAAATCAATTCCTAATGTTACCTAGAAAATATGATACTTTGTTTATTGCCTAACATCGGTTCTACGTATTATTCTATGATCTCGTAGTATCAAAATAGGGGTTTCCTACCCCTCGGTTTCAGTGTAAAAAGGTGCGTTCTGCCGTCAACACGTGTATGATATCACGAAAATAATAAAAATACGAAAAAAATGTAGTCGAAATTTTACGGAGCACGCGAGACACGCGATGTTTTAAATATAACAATACTAATATTATTTAACGCTGCCATCTTTGAAAGTTTGGGTTCTTTTTGGTGTCGTGATTTGTGTTTTGAGAATAGATTTTCAGTTGGGCGTGCTGTAAAAGTATAATTACAGGTGAGTTTCAAATTATTTTTTTTAATTCAAGCCCCTTAATTTTACTTTTTTGTTCCGTATATTTTTTATCTGTAAACTTTAATTGCGATCGTGGATTAGCTGTGGATTAAAAGAACCTTTCTTTTGTTTTAGTTTTTGGCGAACTTTTGTAATTGTAAAAGGCAATTTATTTTTTTCTTTTCTGAGATTTTGGTTAGTTAAGTTACAGATAAAAAAGTTAATTTAAGTGAGCGTCAACAACTTCATACTATACGAGATGAATATAAGGACTTTTAAATATATATAGTTTAGTAAGGAAGAACATACGTACTGATTATTATATAGGAGTATTATATTATAGTATTATAAGGTATGTTTAAATAGTTTTCATTATTTTTAGTAAATACCGTATGAAATCTAAAACAGAGTATGGTCTGCCTGAATATGCTCGTAAAATTTTACTATAATAGCCCCCAGCGGCGTTATTTAAGCCGCAAATGACAATAAAAGTAATATACGTAATACACAAATAATAAATATAATAATATTTTTTCAAACCAGCTTTATAACAACGTTTATTGTTATGTTTTTTACATAATTCGATTGTTTATCTCTCGGGAACTATTAGACATACCTATTTTTTATATACTTTATTGTGTTTGCATTGTTACTATCTAACATCGCACTATGAGTTTTATGACCGTAGGTTTATACATAAATAAACTATGCGAATAGAGCCGCGGGTAAAACAATTATCCCATTAACATTATAAATATGAAAGTTTGAATGGGTGCTTGTTACTCTTTCACGTCAGAACGGCTAAACGGATATGAATGAAATTTGGCTCAGATATAGATTAAAGTCTGAAATAGCACATAGGTTACTTTTTATCCTGGAAAAATGTAATGTTCCCGTGGGATATATAAGTTTTTGTTTGTCACTAGGGACGAACCTGAGCAAAGCGAGGGTGTGTTGCTAGTATTAATCAATAATTAAAAAGTTCTCTTACTGGATGTTCAATATAGGTTAAAGTGGGGGGATTGGGAATACTTAAGTTCTAACTCTCAAAAATAATAGACAAAATCAGAGACACAATCAAGTTTTATTGCAATATAAACTTTGCTTATGTCTACTTATAGGGACATTTTAAAACAACGTTTTATAAAAAAAAATGAACGAAAACCTTCAGTATACACATAAAACTTTATAAGTTAATAGTCTTAATAGTTCACAAATATACTTAATTATTGTATGTATATATACGTATGAAACAAATGTACCTTTAATTTTTACTGTACAATTCATATCATAAATTAACTCTACCAGATTAATTTAATTTAAGTTATTATGGCAAATAATAATTGACATCCAGGATCGAAGTCACTACTCTTGATTTGTAGCTTCAAAAAACACTATATAGACATTAAATATAAATTTTATTTACCAACTAGCGACTACGTTTTATCGTTTAGTATAGATTTTTCAGAGATACGATATTTTCGCACAGTAAAAAGTATCCTATATGTTGACCCGGATAACCGGTTATCATCATACCAAATTACATCAAAATCTGCCCAGTGGTTTTCTCGTGATTCGTTCCCAAAAAAGACAGATAGACAGACACGATATAAATTCTAAAAACTATAGATTCTGCCTCTGTATCGATATATAATAATAACTATTTCAATAAGATTTTCCAAAAAAATATTTAATGTACAGATTCCACTCAGGATTTCATTATATGTAGGTATAGATTATCTTTTTAAGCGTTATTTATTAGCAACCGCATGAAGCAGATATAAGCTACGTACTCATTCTGTAGTAGTATTATATGTTTTGTATACAGTTTGCTTCAACAAAGGCGAGACCTCGATCTCTGGCCTACATGTACGTATGTATGTTTGTGTATAAAAGAAAGGATACACTGCATTGTGGTCGACCCCATGATATTTCATACTACAAAGTTTTATTTTTATGATTTTCCCCTTTGACCTTTGTTTATGAAAACATAATATTTTTTATATGTACACGCAGTTTACTTGTGGGGTTGGACCGTTTTTAGGCGGCATCGAGTAATGGAGGCACACCTAAAACTGTGGAGTTATTATCCAATTTGACGACACGTTTGGCTCAGTGTGTAGTGACCCTACTTGCTGTGCCAGCGGTCGCGGGTTCGAGTTCCTGCTCAGGGCATTCATTTGTGTAAGCGCGAATGTTTGTACTCCAGTCATGGGTTTTTATTTTTAATATGTATGTATTTATAGTTATATATGTGTAGTGTATCAACTATGTGGTATTCATAACGCGAGCGTCGTAGCTTACCATGGAACTAGATGGTGCAACGTGTTAATGTCCCAACATATTTATTTATTAGTTTATTTAATTTTGTTTTTACGTTTTAGGTCATTATTACAAACTAATGATACAAGCTCATATATCAGTATTAAAACTAATTATTTCTGATCTTTTTTTATCTATTCTTACTTTTGAATACTGTAGCTTTCCAATGGTAAAATCATTATTAAAATCGGTTTAGCATTTCAGAGTCTATACATAACCAACAAACAAATATTTTTCCACTAATAAAACAAAAGCGTATTTATTATTTACTAGCGGCTCACCCTCGCTTCGCTTCGGGTTCGTTCCTAGACAAAAACAATTCTATCCTACGGGAACCGTACATTTTTCCGGGATGATATATAACCTATAGCCTTCCTCAGTTAATGGGCTATCGAATGCAAAAAGAATTTTTCAAATCGGATTAGTACTTCCTGAGATTAGCGCGTTTAACCAAACAAACAAACAAACAAACTCTTCAGCTTTATAATATTAGTATAGATTAGTTGCTCATTCTTTTATGTATCAAAGTGATAACAGCTCAACGTGATTTTGATGTAGAAATAGGTATATATGTAGTTGCGGGGTCTAAGAGTGATGTAGGCTACTTATAATCACAATCCTCCCTTCAATACGACGGGGATCTGGTCATAGTGCACCAGGCTGGCCAAGTGTGGGTTGGTGGACTCAATCTTTCGATAACTCGTTAGGTTCTTTCAGACATGCAGATTTCCTCTCGATGTTTACTTTCACCATAAGACAAGTGTTATAATGATTCGCACATGAAAATATCAGAGGTACAAGACCCGGGATTTGAACTCGCTTCACTCGGTTTTCCAACGCGCTCGCATACTTGATGAAACCTGCATGTCTGAGAGAACCTGTTAAGTTTTCGAAAAACATGTGAAGTTCGCCAACTCGCACTTGGCCAGCGCGGTGGACTATGGCCTGATTCCCCTCGTATTGAAGGGACCGTACTCAGCAGTGGGATGTTAAAAAGTGTTGAATACATACATACAAGTCATGTCCGCGTGGAACAGTGGCAAGAATGCTAGTTGAATGGCAATGCCAAATATGCAATTAATATATTAATGTAATAATTTAATTAATTGATATATTTTGTATGTTTGTATAAATATTGTAAACACTTGTTTATTATAATGTTATGAACTTATGTAATATAATAAATTAATAAATATGAAAAAGTATGGGCGATATTTATCTATACTAATATTATAAAGCTGAAGAGTTTGTTTGTTTGTTTGTTTGGTTGAACGCGCTAATCTCAGGGACTACTAATCCGATTTAAAAAATTCTTTTTGCATTATATAGCCCGTTAACTGAGGAAGGCTATAGGCTACGTATCATCCCGGAAAAAATGCACGGTTCCCGTGGGATAGATTTATTTTTGTCTAGGGACGAACGTGAAGCGGAGCGAGGGTGAGTTGCTAGTAATAAATATTATTGTATTTAATTAAATTGAAGGAGAAGTTAGGCTACAGAACAATATACCTACTAATTTGAGATTATCTACTAAGATGGATAGACGGATTGTTTAATAGCTTTTAGCTATTTGATTTAGGCTTTTTGATTTGTTATTTAATACATTAACGTGTATTTACGTTTTTATTTATATATGGTAACGTTTTCATGAGTTATTAATATATTGCAAAAATGGTAGATAGACGTATATAAGTAAACATAGTTGCCTCCTAAATTACTTGCGCTAGCGACTCATCCTCGCTTCACTCGGGTTCATTTCTAGGTTGGTTCCCCATACAAACTGTCATCCTCATTTTCGCCCCATAAGGGATGGTTGCCGTAATAAAAAGTATCCTATGTTCTTTCCAGGATTTCAAACTACCTTATTACCAAATTTCATCTAAATCATTTCAGTAGATCCAGACATTAGCCCCTACAACCTCACAAACTCACAAACTTTATCCCTTTATATTATTAGTATAAATTACAACGTGATATGAAATAATATACATCTTTTATCAATAAATCAGACTATATGCGAAAGTTTTTGTGTTTGTATGGGTATATACAGAATGCAGAATATTTATATACGCTTAATACATACACGAGTAAATACATACATAATATATTTAAATACATAAATGAAATTTAGTGCTCAAATCGATTATGACCTTGGAGTACATAGGCACTATTAAGCACAAGGACGTACCTAAGCGAAGTCAGGAGAAAGACGCTAGTAGGTTATAAAATGTAAATGTAAAAAAGTATAATAAATAGAAATAGTAATTCCAGATACAAACTTTTTAGATTTATAAATCTTTACATATAATAAAATCCTAAATGAGTCGAAACTGTATATTAAATATATTTTGGAAAATCTTATTAAAATTGTCATTATTATAGATACAGATGCCGAATCTATAGCTTATCAAATTTTTGTTTGTGTGTCTGTCTGTCTATCTGTCTAGGAACGCATCACGAGAAAACCACTGGAAAGAATTTGATGAAATTTGGTATGATGATAGCTGGTTATCCGGTCCACATATAGGATACTTTTTACTGCGAGAAAATATCTCATCTCTGAGAAATCTACACTAACCGTTAAAACGTTTCTAGAGACGAACATGAACGGAGCGAGGGTGAGTCGCTAGTTATACATAATAACTTATTATGCTGAGTTTCTTCTGAAGTTCTTTCTGAAGTTTTCACTAACGTTACGTGTTTTCTTTAAAATTGTTACTGAGTTAACTTTCAGTGAGTGTAATACTTTTATGCTAAGTAAAAAAATTGACTTTGAATAACTTTGTTTCTTGTTTTTGTATTGGACACCAGCTTTTAACACTTCATTTTGTTTTAAATAGATCGAAAGAAACTTTTGCTATATAAAGCATTCTGTTGCCATTGTTTTCGCAGATAGCTTTAACTCAGTAGATTATACAAATTATAGGCTGAATTAAATTTTGTTTTCTTTATTTAACTATAAAGCTCAATTAGGATAAAGGACTAGTATAAAAGCGAATATTTGTATGTTTGTACGTGCGTGTATGTTGATAAGTACTTGATGTGAATCGGCTGCATGAATTTGGATGGAATTTAGTATTCTGATAGACTTAGACCTGAAGGAATATAGGCTACTTTCGGAACCTAATTCAGGACCCAAGAGAAGAGAGATTATGTTGCTAGTTTTTATTATAAAGGACTTATGTTTAAAACATTCAAAAAGTCACTTTTATGTATTGGCTAATTAATTAACCATTTTATTCTGCAGTATTAATTAGTTAAATCGGTAATATCATTAAATATAAGAGGATTTATGGTCACTAATTACCCAACTATTGTGGGTTTGTATTGCATTGTATGTACTTGTTCCAACGAATATTGCTGGTTGATAGCAATCATCCAATGTGGTGTAGATGTGAC
The DNA here is from genome assembly GCA_033884665.1 of Argynnis bischoffii washingtonia. Lineage (NCBI taxonomy): Eukaryota > Metazoa > Arthropoda > Insecta > Lepidoptera > Nymphalidae > Argynnis > Argynnis bischoffii. The sequence continues at coordinate 1,908,611 of CM066619.1, read as the reverse complement.
TTACTGACAACATAGTTTTTCTTCGTCTTTTTGTTCATACAATACTTTATCTATACTTATAGGTAAATGAGAACGACTGGATCATTTAGCAATTTTTTTATAATGTTCAATTCGAATTATGTTTAAAGGAAAAAAATTGGGTAATTTAGGAAAAATTAAAATTGCTTTATTCTATAGCACTTTGGTAGAAACTATCTGAATAAAAGTTTTATTGGAATATGACAACGTCTCTCAGGTCAGCTAGTTTGAAATAGAAAAAAAAAATCGGGTGTAGCGGTGTCGGGGCACACTGCCGTTGGTTTAACGTGAAATGTCTATTTCAGCGAGTCGCTTTTAGTGTTAAAGATTGGAATGAAAACAAAATTGACTTCGTTCTAATTGTTTTAATACTAACTGACACTGAAATATTAGTGTATATAAAGTTCCTTCGAATATTATTGGACAACAATTTTGTTAAAAAAAAAAACACTAAAAAGTAAAAAATAACTGAAGGGTAGATACTATAGTTACCTAATAAAATATTTTCGAAGTCGGTGTGCTTTGATTTGTATCGGCTGGCACTGTCCGTAACAAAACAAAAACTGTCCAAATTGGTTAATAAATGACGAAGTTCTGAGGTAACAAACATAAAAAAAACGTACAGCCGAATTGAAAACCTCCTCCTTTTTGAAAAGATTGAAAATTGGTCTGTGATATCAGAAACAAGAAACAAGGCGTTTGTTTACTGAGCATGCCTTGGCAGCTTTGAGACTTTCTCAAAACTGCCTCGCTCGCTCAGCGACAGACATTATGGTATCTATGCGTAGCTCATAACGCCCTGTTTCCGATGACAGCCGTGATTTATATTTCCGGCTTACTACAGCACGAGCTGAGGCCGATATATTGAATTTTTATATTTTTTATAAACTTCCTTTCTTTTATCCTTTTATACTCAACTAGCGACTCACCCTCGCTTTACTCGGGTTCGTCCCTAGGTTGCTTCCCAAAATAAACTTTTTTTTTATTTTTTTTTGGTTTTAAATTTTTTTCTAGTAGTAAACTAGCCTAGTACTAAAGTAGCCTAAATTACTCCTTATTATATCAGCTATCTGCTAGTGAAAGTCTCGTCAAAATCGGTCCAGCCGTTTCAGAGATTAGCCGAAACAAACAGACAGACAGACAGACAGGCAGACAGACACAAAAATTGTAAAAAATGTTGTTTTGGTATATGTACCGTGTATACATCCATATGCATTTAGTAAAATACTGTTATTTTAATATTACAAACAGACACTCTAATATTATTTATTTGTATAGATTTCGTTATTACACCGAATAGAAAGGAACGAGAACAGTGATAATAGTTATAAATATTTTGCATACCTATACAACTCCATATTTACCCCAACCCCTGGGTTGAATATTTTCTACAACAATATATTGTAAAATTCTTGCGCGTAACATGTTAGATCTATAAAAAACACATCTGAATTATGTATCACATCTTTTCTGAAGTCGGTCAAAACTCTGTATTATTATTATCTAATAAGTAAAATGATATTCTAAAATGTAATGATGCAATTTAAGCTTTTATAAGAAGTTGAAGCTTTTATCGAAAATTCGGCTTGGCTAATCTTTATGCACTAAAAACTTGTAGGTTTACATAAATAGTACCTGATCGACCGAGCTTCGCTCGAAGTTCTTTTTTGTTATATTGTATTTTTAGATGATAATCTATATTACTTAAAGAGTAAAGTTTTGTCAATCTTGCGCCTTGGCCGCTTGACCACGATGCTTATGCCCGAACGTGCGAAATTAGCGATCATATTTTGCGTGGAATAATATAAAAAAAAATCGCATGAAAACTCGAAAACATGCGTTTTCCCAGACATAAAACTAATCTAGATCGATTTTTCGTTCCCGAAAACACTCCCATACGAAATTTCTGCGAAATCGTTAAATAAATAAAGATATATAGGTATACATAAATAAAGATATAGAGATATAAATATATTATAATAAATTAATATAGATATTTAAATATATTAATATATAATATAGTTTAGATAAATATGTCATTTTTACATGGCTGCATGTCTGAGACTAACAAGTTCTCTTTTGCATTTACCTATCGATGCATATCAGATTATTTTAAAATGCAATCGTTTAGTGATTTTTGCAGCGGATGCCAGACGTATTTAGACTGGAGCTGATTGCTGGCAATCTTCATTATTGAATTTTCATTAGAGCTCACGAGGTCGGGCGTGAAATTCTTATAGATGTGAATTTTATTTTCACGCTTAAAATGAAGCAACGTGAAAATTTTCAGGAAACACTCTACATAATATTCTTTGAGTGAATTACGCTGTTTGTTTTAACAATGTTTAATATATGATGTTGAGATTTTATTATTTTCAATATAAAATTGTACTTTATTATTATAAATGTGAACTTTTGTTACTAAATGTGTGTTTGTTTGTTAATCTTTTACACTGTAGCGACTGGACGGATTTAGATGAATTTTAATACATAGAAAGAGTATGATCTGATTTTAAACGTAGGTTACTGTTAGTAATAAAAATTGCTACCAAGTAATGCTGTCGATATATAACGTTATAAATACAAAGGCCACCGAGGGACGCATCCGATCGAGCGAGCGAGTGTAAGTTTAGTATTGTATATTGCATTCTTTTGCTTTGAAGGTAACAGGTTTTGTTCCTGTTAATCATATAAAACAATTTGTTTGTATATAGATATATTTTATACTAGCAGAACCAGCGACTTCGCTCGCAATTAAACTACGAAAAATACGAAATTTCATGCAAATATGTCCAATTCATAAAAAGTTTCACACAAAATTTTATCCCCTATTTCATCCCCTTGGGGGTTAAATTTTCAAAAATCCTTCCTAAATGGATACTTTTGTCATATGAGGAATGCGTATGCGAAATTTTAATTTTCTAGCCTAAGAGTTTGGTTTGTACTTTGATACATCAGTCATATATATATATATATATATATATATATATATATATATATATATATATATATATATATATTATGTGTGAAATTCTATTATAAATTCAATGTTTCCCGGTGTGGGTAGAAAAATGGCTATTTATATTTACTTTAAACGACTGGTTAACCAAGCGATTTTTTTCATGTTTTTGGCAAAACGTAACATCCCACTGGAACTAGTTGATGCTTGCAATAAAAGTCAGCCCACTATGCAAGAGTTCACTTCGGTCCGTTGCTCAGCAGCTCAAACCAATAAATAAACTACTGCATTTATTGTAGTATACATATTATATATGGCACGATTAAATTGGTTAATATTTTTTTATATATTCAGCCCTTTTTAACTTCCCACTGCTGGGCACGGGCCTCCCTTCAATAAGAGTAGTCCACCACGCTGGCCAAGTACGGGTTGGCGGACTGCACTTCTCTTTCCAAAACTTGCTAGGTTTTCTCAGACATGCAGGTTTCCTCACGATGTTTTCCTTCACCGTAAGGCAAGTGGTAATCATGTTGGAAATGATTCGCACATGAAAATATCAGAGGTGCAAGACGCCGATTTGAATCCGCTTCACTCGGTTTCCCGAGCGAGCGCATTATCACTGGGCTATCATTTTTTTATATTATCACTAAATGGGACACATTTTCATGTAGTAAGTCTCATAGTGCTTATTCAGCTCAATTTAAATAAAACCAAGGGTTTAAACTGGTAAAAAATATGTATCATGTCAAACATCATTATTTTACGTCCTTCCTAGACGTAAAATTATTAAAACTGAGGATTTCAGTAACAATTTTACACAACGTCAAATTTTTATATAACTTTAAGGCATCGCCTGTAGCGACACCGCACATCGCCTGCGTAAGCCTTTAATCAATTTTAATTAAAATAAGCGAATTTGGTAAACTGATTTTCTGGAAAGTATAATAGCTTCTTTGAAGAGTATGAAAAAGATTAATATTTTATCAAAAAATAAAAAATATAGTAGATCTGTCAAGTCTTGTTACAGATCTAATCTATAGACAAAATAATGGTAAAAAAAATATATATACATATATGTATAATTTAATAACGTAATTTTTGTTAAAAATTAATGGAATTGAGAAATAATATATATCATCATGATTAATCTAACAAATCGCTCTAACTGTATTAAATTTACACTAACTCTGAACTTGTGAATTTGTTTGTTTCTTTTAATGGGTATGGCAGAGGTGGTATTTTGAAGTCGGTGTACTTCTTTATTTAAAAAGTTTTAATGTGAAAATAATATAGATGTGTCCTAAACGGTATTCGAACCCACAGATTCATATGCATGGTAAATATCAAAATATTGACCACTAGGCACTATAGGTCCAACTTTTACAATATATTCTCATACATCTTAATCTATACATATAATAAGATTGTAACTAAGTCGAATCTGTACATCAAATATTTTTTGGAAAATCTTATTGAAATAGACTTTATTATCGATACAGAAGCCAAATCTATGGTTTTTAGAATTTTTGTCTGTCTGTTACCGCATCACAGGAAAACCACTGGACAGATTTTGATGAAATTTAGTATGATGATAGCTGATTATCTGGGTCAACACATAGGATACTTTTTACTGCGGAAAAATATCTCATCTCTGAGCTAAACGTTAAAACGTAACTAGGGACGAACCCGAGCGGAGCGAGGGTGAGTTGCTAGTACCTACTATATAAATGCGAATATAATTTGCGAAAGTTTGGATGGATGGATGTTTGTTACTCAATCACGCCAGAACTTAACGGATCTGGATGAAATTTGGCACAGAGAAACATTATAGTCTGGAATAGCACATGGGCTACTTCTTAATCCGGAAAAATCTACAATTCCCGTGGAATATATTTATTTATTTTTTTCACTATGGAAGAATCCGAGCGAAGCAAGGGTGAGCCACTAGTACTACATATATCAATATATAAAAGCTGTCTGGAACAAAAAAGTCATCCCTAATGAATCAGTCGATCAACCCCTCTGATTAATCGACTTGACATACACGTGTTAGGAGGTTCACCGTTAGACATTTTTTTATGTCAAATGAAATATTTTATACCATGAATACTTTTTCGCTCGCAAAGTCCTCATAAACGTATGACATATTTATAGTACTTGAAGCGTATACTGAATACTGATGTGTGTATGCATATTATAATTATATAGTGAAATTATAATTTGAGTATCGTATAAGGTGTTGTGATATTTTTCTATAGTCCGTATTTTTTTTTAAGGTAATATATATATAGTCCAGTGGTATCGCGCTTGCTTAGGAAACCGAGTGAAGCGGGTTCAAATCCCGAGTCTTATACCTCTGATATTCTCATGTGTGAATTATTTCCAACATGATTACCACTTGTCCCTCGGTGAAGGAAAACATCATGAGGAAATCTGCATATTTGAGAAATTCTTGCAAATTTTCGAAAGATGAAGTCCGCCAACGCGCATTTGGCCAACGTGGTGGGCTATGGCCTGATCCACCTCGCATTGAAGGGAGGCCTGTGCCCAGCAGTGGGACGTTAAAAAGGGCTGAATACTAACCTAAATGATACCTGAATAATGTTACTGTATCTATGTTACTTTTTTAAACATTGCAGATGAAGTACAGTATCTTTTCAGTACATACATTTGTATGAATATGTGATAACATTATTTATTCTTATGTTAACATGTTAACAGATAACTTTGGCAACATACAGTTTATTAATATTGTTACATAATATTTTACTTTGTAAGTCCCGGGAGAGCCACTTAGTATATTCTGGACACCAGCCAATGGGGTAAAGCGAGCATTCAACTGATATTGCTCACGTCTTCTCATCACGATTGCATAGCTGAAACGATCTAAAATATAATTTTTGTTTATTTAACTAATGTTTCCAGGAAAATGATAAATTTAATGGTTTTCTCTTCACTATAAACGTTAAATTTTATTAAAGTTTAGTAAACTTATAATAAATATTGCACAATTTTTATTTATAACAATTATTTTGCAGTACTTTTGTATTTACGTATATATTTATCATTACTATCATTTAAGACATGTACAGCTTTAGTCTCTCCTGTGACCATTTCATTTCACAATAAAGTATTTGAAACGCCGGGAGCCAAAAATCTAAATAAACCCGAAAAAATTCGAAAAAAAAACGTTTTATTTAAGATTATTCGGTAATGTCACTTTCCGTATGTATTTTCCCTTGCATATTATATAACTTGTATTATGGATAGATTATAGTCTGGAATAGTCCTAGTACTTTATTCTCCGGAATATTGTACGGTTCCCGTTGGATAGATTTTCCGGGATGAAAATTATCTAAAATGTTGACCGGGGATATAAGGTACGACCATACAAAATTTCATTTAAATCGGTCATACAATTTCGGAGATGAGCCCGTACAAACAGACAAAATGACAGAGAAACAAAAAAATCGAAAAAAATCTGGATTTTTTTCTATTTCTCTTCTTACATCCCCCTGACTCGGTTTTTAGCATGTTTTTTCTATGTACAGACATCCGACCTTTACAATTTTATTATATGTATAGATAAAATCGATTTCGAGTTCAATAGCGTCTTGAGTATCGATTCACTACGTGATGCTTGTACAAAATGTTCTAAATGAAGGCTTACCTAAATCCAAAGCAATAATGCCCCCAGTAATACAATGTTTGCTGAAAATGTTGCTACCTTGAGACCTTGACTTTGATAAAACTATGATGAAGTTATTTAATCTAAACTTCAATGAGATGCCTAAATAAGGTAGAGGAATATGTTCAAAAGATAGTTCAAAAGATATGTTAACTGCTTTGTTGCTGTAGTGGCTAACAAGTACGGCTACACGTCCGGAGGTCCTGAGTTCGAGTCCCGGGTTGGACCAAGTTTAGTTATTGAGTGCTTCTGTATAGTAAGCCTTAGTAACAGCCCGGAGTTGGGAAGTTGGCGGTGTTCCACCCCCGTGCCTCGGAGAGAACGTAAAGCCGTCGGTTCTGCGCCTTAACTCTCACTGGTCGTGTCGAGTAGTCGTCCCACTGGAGTATGAGAGTGACAGGAATAGAGAGTGCACTTGTGTCGGTGCGTACACTTGTGCACTATAATATCTCCTGCGCAGTTGGCTCGTCTCGTCTTCGTCGGTGGGAATCGGTCAGGAGGACATTACTATGTTCAAAAACTAGGCCGAGTTTGATGTTAATTAAATTACAACATTTTGTACATACTATTATTTTTTAGCGGGAAACCGAATCTGTTGACTTAAAAATACTGCTTTAATACAGAGTCCAGTCTATTTTCAGGAATTTTTCAAGTTTGAGTGATTTTCACTGGGGTTATTGGTGGTGGTGGGTGGTAGGGTAAGTCAATACATTGAAAAAGTGAGTGTAGCAGAAGTGTGTCGCGAAAGTGTGTCAAATTATAATTAATAATACCTATTATAATAATTAAAAAAATATTATATTCATATTTTCATAATAATTGAATGAATATTTATAAATTAAAGCTGTTATGACTAATTGCTGCTATGGTAACCGTTATCATTATCTGACAATTATATATAATACTAGCGACTCACCCTCGCTTCGCTCGGGTTAGTCCCTAGCTTTCATCCCCATTCTCACCCTCTTAAGGGATGATTTCAGGTATAAGAACTATTTCACTCACTTTTCTTTTAATTTTTTTCTATACAAAGTAATTATCCTGACAATAACAAACACAAAAAAAAATGAATTATCCAATTTGGTGAAGTCGATCGGAAGTTATGCGCGTACGTACATTTTGGTGATTCATATCAATCTCCATTCAACTTTGACAAAGTTTCACGCGAGTTAGTTTAATAAAGTATTTCCCATATACGATGTTCCATTTATTTTGTTAGGGAGAAAACGGCAGATTACATCTGAAGCCCCAACAAGAGTGTAATTTAGATTTTATCGTCAAGAACATAATTATGCTTTAATCCCTAGACGTTAGGCTATTTTAGACATAGAATAAAATGTGGCCAGTGTTTTAGCTAGCATTTAAAGTATTTCCAACTTCAAGACTTAAGTTTGCTTATCTTCAATTACACCTGACCCCAAGAAATCATATAATTTCTATATATCTCACGTGATATTCTTTTCCCATAGAAACTCCCACACAAGCAAACTTTCATCCCCATTTTCACTCGCTTAAGGATTGATTTCCGGGATATAAACTATGTCCTTCCCAGGGTCTTTAAACTCTATAATTCTCACCAAATTTCATCTAAATCGGTTCAGTAGTTTCGGAGCCTATTCGGTACAAAGAAACAAACGAACAAAAAAATCTAATCATTCAGATTCAAATTCAGATTCAGTAACTAAAGTCTTATAATAATCGTATATTACCACCATCATATATAATTTTTAAAAGGATTCCGCCAAAATACAAAAATGAAATATTTATAATTTCGTCTTGTTGGTCTGTCCGTACACAGCCATTTAAGTCGGCAAATTGATGTTTTGTGTATATATTAGCTGTGATTTAGAATCCAGTCTTATATTAACCAACACACAATCTTATAGTTAAGAAAAATAAAAGATAGGAGTGATGATCCATGCATGTTACTCGATGCGAAAAAATACTTTTGAGGGTACATAATCTTGTGGTGCTTTACTTATTTGTGTGTTGTTTGTTTATGCTTCAAAAGTCGTAAACTTTATGCCCTTACACATCTCACTTTTAAAGTATGGGGTAAAAATCCTGAAAAAATAACAAAAACACTCTCAACCAACATTTTTTTGAAAAAGATGCGTTGAGTAGTTTTAATAATATGGTTTTATTAGATATACGCTTTGTCAGTTCAGCGACTGCGTAATCAACTTTGTTTTTCATAACATCTTTGAGTAATACTGTGAAATACCAATATCTTTGTCGGCCCATAAACTTAGTATTGCTTGAATTGTGCTTACGTTTATATTTTTGGTAAATTAAGAAATTAACTAAGTAAAAACAACACATCTATACTAATTTTATAAATGTGAAAGTTTGTGATGGATGTTTGTTACTCTTTCACGCCAGAACGGCTGAACGGATCTGGATAAAATTTGGCACAGAGATAAATTATAGTTTGGAATAACGTATGTATAGGCTACTTTTTGTCCCGGAAAAAAGTACTGTTCCCGTGGGATTGATTTTTTAGATAGAGGTGAACCCGAGCAAAGTGAGGGTGAGCCGCTAGTAATTTATATTATTATTAATAGGCCCTTAATACGCGAATAATATTCGCATTTGTCCGAATTTTATACCTCACATTACATTTTTCTCATTGGATTTGTAATGAGACTTAAAAATAAATCTTAAGTCTGAAAATCCTCCTAATATTATAAATGTGAGAGTTTGTGAGGATGTATGGATGTCTGGATGTATAGATGTATGAATGTTTGTTACTCTTTCATGCAAAAACTACTGAATAGATTTTAATAAAACTTACAATAATATAACTCATATATCAGAATAACACATAGGCTACTTTTTACTCCTATTATTTATTATATGACCATACTTTTGGCTCAGTTTGTAACCCTACTTGCGGTCGCGGGTTCGAGTCCCGCTGGAGGCATTCATTTGTGTGATGAATCCCAATGTTTGTACTCCAGTCATGGGTGTTTATATTTATAATATGTATGCATTTAAAGTTATAAATATGTGTAGTGTATCAACTATCTGGTATCCGTAACACGTGTCTCGTAGCTAACCATGGAATTAGAGGGTACTGTGTGTTAACGTCCAAACATATCTATATTTATATCCCGGAAAAATGTATGGTTCCCGTGGGACAGATTTGCTTTGGGTTATAAATTATAGTTTAAAAAAAATGCCTCGATTTCTATTCCATAAGAAATATGTTCAAATAACATTTAATGTACACTATTGACCACCATGGTCTTGGTAACTTTAGTCTTTATTATACGTATAGACGTCAAAATCTAAATGATTATAGCTTTAGTTCACATTAATAATAGTAAAAAATGTTACTAATCGGTCATCGACGGCGGCCGGCCATTAGAACTGACCGATTTACTTCTACGTATTTTTCCAACAGTTAAAATAAATTATTCAGCACTCTGTTGAGTTCTGAAATCGGAGATATGTATATATATTCTGATTCATTATGTATAAGATTTAGCAACTCTATACTATTTAATTTAACCTCTTTATACTTAGCATATTTTTAATTGAGTTTCAAAAAACTAGTTATTTTTATTATGTTTTTCTTTTACATAGGCATATAAAATTAATACCTATTTATATATTTGTTTTTCTGATTCATTATGTATATACGGCACTATTTCGTTTGTAGTGTTTTTTAAACTATTGAAACCATACAGGTATGGCGTGTTTGATTTGTTCTGAGGAATCATTTACAAAATAATTGGTGAAGTGTCTTTTAGTGTTTTTAAAACATTCATTATTTAAAAAAAAAATGTTACTGCATTCAATTTTTTTAGTTATCTGCCGTTGTAAAGTCTATTTATATAAATAATAAAAATCGATCAAGTGCGAGTTTTTATTTTTATTTATTTTTATTATTTGTTGTTATAGTGGCAATAGAAATACATACTCTGTGAAAATTTCAACTCTCTACCTATTACGGTTCATGAGATACAGCCCTCTGACAGACGGACGGACGAACGAACGGGTGGACAGCGGAAGCATAGTAGTAGGATTCCGTTGGCACCCTTCGGGTACGGAACACTAACAATGAAGTGCTGGTCGTGGGAAAGTGCATCACTTTGAAAAAAGCGCGTCTAGTCTTCTTGGATGAGCGGGGTACCCAGTAATACGGGTCTTTACCTAGTACAGGGGCCCTTGCGACTAGCTTGTAATGTAATCTTTAAGTCAATAAAAGTTTTTTTTTATATGACAATTTTTTCAAATGTTCGTAACGCCGCGCCCGAATAAGCTTTTTAAGGGGAAAAATGTAAAAAGTTTTCCAGGAAATTGGATAGGTAGGGAAATTGGGAAAAACTAAAAGTACTTTTTATATAAGAATTATTGTGGACAGGAAACACCTATCGAATCGTCAGCTAGTCTATACATATAATGAAATCCTAATTAAGTATTTTTTGGAAATTCTTGTTGAAATAGTCATTATTATCGATACAGAGACCGAATCTATAGTTTTTAGAATTTTTGTCTGTCTGTCTGGGAACGCATCACGAGAAAACTACTAGACAAATTTTGATGAAATTTGGTACGATGATAGCTATATCCGGGTATATATATATATATCCGGGTGTATATATATATATCCGGGTTAACTTACAAGATACATTTTACTGCGGAAACATATCTCTGAAAAATCTATACTAAACGTTAAAACGTAACGTAACGCTAGGGACGAACTTGAGCGGAGCGAGGGTAAGTCGCTAGTATAACATAAAATAAACTATTTATCTCAAACTAAAATAATTTACTATCCTATAAATGATGTTATACTTGATTTGAATTCCTAAGCTCTGATCACAAGAGCTTTTGTACTTTATTAGTTGAAATTTTATAAGTCCATACAATATTTCAAACACTCGACGTCGGCAAATGGCCTTCGTCCTCCCTCAAAACTTTGATGGCTTTTAAGCCTTTAGTTGAAAATATTTGTTTATACGATGAAGTTTATCCGGATTATATGGAACGAATATTATTATACTGTACTCGTGATTAACCTCGCTTTGCTTGCTTACGCTTATAGGTAACCTAACCTAGGTCTAACAATGACCTTTGTGTTATTCCAGTTTATAGTCTCTATAGGTATCAAGGAGTAACAAATATATATATAAATATATATATGTACACAAATTTTGTGAGACCATCTCGGGGCCTAACTTAATGTACATACAGACAGACAAACAGGTTCTAATGAAGGTTCTACCTCCGTCTTTTTTAAAGTTGGCTAACCACTGAAATGAATTTGCTAATGTCGTGCACTTCGAACTGTAGGTTAGTAACAAATCAGAGTTGATTGTACTCCGCTGGGCTAAAAACGAAGTTTGAACTATTTAGAGGTTAATCGATTAAGCATCGGTTGAAAATGGCATTCGTTTGATAAAGCTATACTAATATTATAAAGAGAAAAGATTTGTTTGTTTGTATCGAATAGGCTCCGAAATTACTAAACCGATTTGGATGAAATTCGGTAAGAAGATATTTTGGGACCCTGAGAAGGACATAGGATAGGTTTTTATCCCGAAAAATCATTCCTTACGGGGGTGAAAATGGGGATGAAAGTTTGTATGGGGAAGTAACCTAGGGATGAACCCGAGCGAAGCGAGAGTAAGTCGCTAGTAATTAAAATGTTCATTGAGCAGTATACTTGTATAAGTCTCAGTACTAGCTACTCGGTACCGTAAGATTCGTTGTATCAGGTATAGGAATGTAGGAAATTTTCAAAACGTAGACTGGTATTGTAAAATCAAGGCAGTGGTAGCCTAGTGGTAACGCGCTCGCTTGGGAAACCGAGTGAAATTTTGGTTTCAAATCCCGGGTCTCGCACCTCTGATATTTTCATGTGCGAATCATTTCCAACATGATTACCACTTGCCTTACGGTGAAGGAAAATATCGTGACGAAACCTGCATGTCTGAGATAACCTAGAAAGTTTTCGAAAGATATGTGAAGTTTGTTAACCTGCCAGAGAGTTGGACTATGGTCTGATCCACCCTCGTATTGAAGGGAGGCCCGTGCCCAGCAGTGGGACGTTAAAAAAGGCTGAATACAAAAATTACAATTACTTAGGTTACTGTTAGGCACCTAAGGACGCACTTGACCAAATCGAGGACAAATCTTTAGTATAACCATACACATTTCTATAGGTTAGCATACTATAAAAAGCTAATGCAACCGGTAATCGAACTTACAAACTTATTTTATTAAAAGTATATGGATGTATTACAGATTTTTTAATAAAACACCCATTCATTATGATTAAGGTACGATATACATATGTATATGCAAAGATATATCGATCTGCGCTCATTACTTAGCGAGTTGGACCTGGTGAATGATTAAAGTGGAGTAAACTAGTGCTTGCACTAGGCTTCACTTATAAAATATATTTAAGTACTATTATATTATTATTATAGGCAGTGGTATGGTAACTCGCTTGCTTCGGTATCCGAGTGAAGCGGGTTCGAATCCCGGGTCTTGCACCTCTGATATTTCCATGTGCGAATCATTTCTAACATGATTACCACTTGCCTTACGGTGAAGGAAAACATCGCGAGGAAACCTGCATGTCTGAGAGAACCTAGCAAGTTTTCGAAAGACATGTGAAGTCCGCCAACCCGCACTTGGCCAGCGTGGTGGACTATGGCATGATCCCCCTCGTATTGAAGGGAGGCCCGTGCCCAGCAGTGGGACGTTAAAAAGGGCTGAATACATATTATTATATGTGATGAAATATTATAATGGTGATGTTTGTGATGATTATGAAAGATGTTTGGATATTACTTAGCTATTTTAAGCCGTTATCCATGTTTTGTTGTAATAATTAAGCCTCTTTTTATCTCCATATGGATTTCTCATTCAATACTTGATAATTGTATTTATTTGTTTTTTTAATATTAAAAGAAGAAGTAAATTTTTGAACTTATTAATAGATGACGCTATCCTAACGTTGAAATAAAAAGAAAGAAAAACATTTTTACATGAGTCGAATAAAATCGAAATACAGAAACAAGTTCCTTACAACATTTATAAAATACCGTTTGTTTTTTTTTAAATTTCTTTAGTGTTCTAGTTTTCAATGCTTTACAGCAAAGTGGTCACGGGAGAAACAAATCGGAGCTGGGAAATTGAAGAAAGTAGATACTAATCTATAATACATACTTAAAATAAATTTAAATAATTTAAAGGTTCTAAGGCATGTTAAAATAGTTTAGGATTTTTATAACAACTGTGTCTGGCAAATACTTATACAAAACCTAGAGTCAGAAGCGGCCTTGCCTGTAGGTACCCATTAGTGATCCCTTCACTAACGCGATAAGTGTTCAGTGGTTATTGACAGTAATAATTAAGTAAAGTTAATTATATACGGAATGGACAGCATTAGAACAATTAGTGTTCGGGAGAAAACCTAATTATTTCTTTTTAAATAGTAATGTGTGGGACCTAGGTTTATCTGGGTTCAAAGTATTTTCACATAAAATTTTATTTACCCATTTGTACGGTTAGGATGTTGAGCTACTTGTTAATTAAATATATCTGGATTTCGAATTTCGTCCGTTTTTCTGTTTCGTTGTTGAGTCGTTGTAGGGTCAAAAACTAACAAACATACTCACAAGCTTTCTTAATAATGATATTATGACGTGTTTCTTTCCTATTGTATGCAGACCTTTTTAACGGGCACAGGCCTCCCTTCAATACGAGGGGGACTTGGTGGGCTTCATATGTCTCTCGAAAACTTGCTAGGTTTTCACAGATATGCAGCTTTCTTCACGGTATTTTCCTTCACCATAAGAGAAGTGGTAGTCATGTTGGAAATGATTAACACATGAGATTATAAGGGTTCGAGACCGGGATCTGAATTCGCGTCACTTGGTTTCCCAAGCGAGCGCGTTACCACTGGGCTACCACTGCCTTCACTTACACCATAGTATACTATATTATAGTTCATATTTATATTAAAATAGTAATAAGGTCACATTAATCTATATTCTATACATATAATAACATTTTAATGGAGTCGAATCTGTACATTAAATATTTTTTGGAAAATCTTATTGAAATAGTCATAATACTTTCTTAGATTTACGCGAATATTAGACATTTAAATAAAAGTAGATTTTTTTTTTTGGATTTTTTCGCGGTTTTTTTTAACCAATGCAAAAACAAACATATATTAAAATATGAAAAATTAGTTGAGAAATATAACATCAAAAGAAAATCATAAACAATAACGGAACGCGCCCGTCTACCACAGTTTCAAATTCGTGCGTACGTCAAGCAGTTGTCAATCTGTCAAAACAAACACTGGACGAATTTTTAAAAAAAAATAAATCCGCGAAAAAATCCGAAAAGATAGTTTTATTTAAATGAAATAGTCATTATCATCGATCGATACAGAGGCTGAATTTTTAGAATTTCTAGAATTTTTGTCTGACTGTCTGTTTGTCTGTCTCTCTGTCTGTGAACACATCTCAAGAAAACCACTAGACAAATTATGGTGAAATTTGGTATGACGATAGCTGGTTATCCGGGTCAACATATAGGATAAGAGGATACTTTTTACTGCAGAAAATATCTCATATCTGTGAAATCTATACTAAACGTTAAAACATAACTAGGGACGATCCCGAGCGGAGCGAGGCTAAGTCGTTAGTAACTTAAATAACTATAGTATAGATAGATTAAAAAATAAAAAGCAGCCAAAATTTCATACGACCTATACATAAATAAGTAGGTACATGTAAAAAATAGAAAATTCAGCACACAAAAGATCGTATTTCACCGACCTTGGACGCTTTCTAAGCTGCAATGAAATCGATGTCATTCCTCAACATTTTTTAACCCCTTTTTATTTGTAGATCTCAGTAAAAATAAAACCTGATTGAAACTGAGGTTTCATTTTAAGATCAAATTAAATAAAAGTTTCTTTTGAGGGCTCTGCAATATGGAGACGATTAGTCAAGTGCTTCATACAATGCTTTGATTTTATTATGTCAATACTTATAATCCTATATATTTAAACGATCAATTCTTGTATATTTATATCTTTATTTATTTATACCAGCGATCTCGAAAACGGCTCTAACGATTTCGCTGAAATTTGGTATGTGGGGGTGTTACACTCGGTTATAAGCATCGTGGCCACGCGGTCAAGGCGCAAGTTAGACAACACATATGATCGGGATCGAGTCCCGGGTTTTTTCTAAGCTAAGCTATAGCTTAATATGTATATATATATATATATATATATATATATATATATATATATATATACATATATATAATATAAACAATTCATCATTTCACTGCAAATATGAAAGTTCCAGCCAAAGCTTTTTACATGATGAACGAGCTTTCCACCATATTGTTATATTAATGTATACGGAAAATAAGGGAAAAATGTCAACTCCGAATCACGCTGTATCATCATACCCAAATACAGGGTGTTCTGAAAGGCATCCATTAACTTTTTGTGGACGCCATTAAGACCGTGAATGCTTTCCGCGTTGGATAATTATTCTACTTATATTCTTTATTATGCTAATGTATTTTTATGTTCTGAAATTATCATTAATTTTATTTTTATTATGTTTAGATGGCAATGACGGCTAGTACAAGGTATTTAACGTCTACGTCACAGCGGGTCTAATGTACTGCTTTCTATTGTTCGACGTTTTTGTATAACTGGTGTTTACCTAGTGGTCGAAATCCGACCACTTTTATTAAAAACTAGCGGCTCACCGTCGCTTCGCTCGGGTTCGTCGCTAGGTACATTTTACATAGATATTTAAAATAGTTTTTTTGCTAGCGTTAGCCATATAAAAATTTTAATATGATTTTTTGAATTTTTCTGACGTAATACTTAACCATAGACAAAATTGCGTTTAGCTGTCATTTGCGTTTTGTTATTCCATGTCAGATGCGTTTTTGGTATACCACGTTTAATAGTGACTTGTATTCTCTTTAACGTTTTATGTCACGTCACACGGGAACGTGGTTGAACGGGATAAAAAGTATCCTATGTCCGTCTCCTGATTCTAAGCTACCTCCCCATCAATTTTCAGCCAAATCGTTGGTTCAGCTGTTCTTGAGTTATAAATAGTGTAACTAACACGACTTTCTTTTATATAACATATACATTGAGGAAAACATATTGAACACTATAAAAAATCTGTTTCCAAATTTTTTATTGATAGCATTAAAGCTCGTCAATAGCTAACTAAACTAAAAAAACTTTGAAAAATAGAAAAGAAATAGATACTAAACTATTTTGTCTTTGCCTATTTATATATGTACATACATATATAATTAAAAAAAAATTATCGATGTGAAAGTTTATGTATGTGTTCTTCAAGCTTAAAGGTCTGGACGGATATGGACGTTTAGTGACACAAACTATGACCTTTTTTTTAATGTTAGGAAATGCATTTACTCATACCACCTGCAGACATACAGGTGGTTATGTGGGACTCACCGGCTAGAAAAGCCAGTACTACCCATTAAAACCCAACAAAACCTCCCCCGTCTTAATAGGGCGTCGAAGGATCGCTTACGCACTCAATTATACCTCGACGATGGCAGATCTGCCGAAGCAGACTAAACAACCAATGGGTTGCTCCCTTGGTCCACTCTTCTGTCAGAGAAGTGCTAGGAGCAACCTGCATGGTAAATCGCCCACCGAAGTGGGCCATATCCTAGTGTGTATCTTGGCTTCAGGGCTGGCTGGATTGCCGGACGCTAACGAACCCCCCATCACGACAGGGTGAACACATTGGGAGGGGGGAGGGGGACGGGGGAGGAGATAGACTATGAGCTGGAGTAAGACATAGGTTGTTTTGTAAGGCAAGAGGGACATACCCACGCAAAGACAGAGTAAGTCGCTAGTAAGTACCATAATTTACAAGTTAATAAAATTTGCAAGTTTAATAAAAACAGTTATTAATAAATTAATTTCTAACACTCCTACATGAAATTATAACACGGAGCAAGGTGGCGTATTAATCTCGTGAACTCCACTATATGAATAATAGACAGCTTTCACCAACTTCCAAGCTTATGTAGGCTTTATGCACTAATTACGTTTACAAGTATCGTATAGTGAAGTTCGTATATTTAAACTATATATATGTAATAAATATATATATGTATGTAAGGTTAAAGTGTTTGTTTATTTGAACACGCTTATCTCTGAAACTATCTTTTTTGTAAAATACAAATTGTATACTAGTACTAGCGACTTACCGTCTCAAGGTAAATTTCATGTTTATATTGCTATAACCATGTAACGCCATCTTTTGGTAAATTTAATTACTAACAGTATCCTATGTATTACTCCGGGTTATAGTCTATCCGTGCACTAAATTTCATCCAAATCTGTCCAGGATCTGGATGAAATTGGATAGCTGAAATCTAACTAAATTGAAAACTGTTTCGGCATGAAGGATTCACAAATATATTCGCATATCATTATGCATATGAAGGATTTTTGAAGAGTCATCACTTAAAAGGATCAAAGAGAAATTTCTATTTAGCTTCTGTTTATATTACCACTAGCAAGTCGCGTTGCTCGTGTTTATCCCTAATGAAAAATAAAAACAAAAATATCCCACGGGATTCATACATTTGTTTGGGATAAAAAGCATTCTATATGCTATTCCAGACTATAATCTATCTCTGTGCCAAATTTCATCCAGATCCGTTCAGCCGTTCTGACGTGATTGAGTAACAAACATCCATCCAAACATTCGCATTTATAATATTAATGGGATTGGGACATTCTATCGAGCACATAGTTTTTTTTCATAATGAAATATTTAATAGCGTATAGTAAACCACTTTTCTTTCTACCTTATAATTATGTAACATACTATTTTTATTTAATTATGATTGATACTGTGTATGGTTAAAATGAATACATAGTTGTTAACGGGGTTAACCCATCGGTTCATTACAAGATGATAAATTGTCACGACTCAGTAATATATTACCGAGCTGCAATATATTATTAGTGGAAAAGGGGAACTGTCACCGACTCTTCCATACATCAATTTTACAAATGACCCCCCTTTCAATAAAATTTATTATCACATAGTGTCTGGAAATGAATACCTGTATAGTAAGTTGATAGTAATAATCTATATATCAATATTCTTTTCTGTTTGTTCATCGATTTTCTTTTTTTTATGTTTGATAGTTGATAAAAATTTTCTTTTATAATCTTTTCCATAGGCATAATACACTAGAGGAAGAATATAAATAGCGAAAAAATCTACTATTATAACTAGTACTATTATAGTTGAGTTATTGCGTATTGAAAATATTTTCAAAGATTAAAGCCTTTGGAAAGAGCTCAGGTTATTTATAGCCGTGTGACATTTTTCACGATCTATGCTCAGCCATTGTTGAAATATAGCTGGTGGCAACATCGATCATTCTTGCCCGATTGGGGAAAATAGTCCGAATTGAAACACTTTTGAAATATTAGTTTTGGATAAAATTGTTGGTGTATTTATTAATGAAAACTGAAAGAATACATGCGTTCGACCTTGTGGTATGCATGTCTTTATTTGATATAGTTTTTTTTTAATTTTTCAAGACATTTGTCTTATTTTAAGCAGCGATGTTAGTTACTCACCCTATATATATGTCCGATTTGATTACTGCTCTGCTCCTTTTGGTAGTAGCATGATGATATATAGCCTTATAGCTCAATAAACGGGCTATCCAATGCAAAAATATTTTTTAAAATCGTATTAGTAGTTCTTGAGATTAACGCGTATAAACAAACAAACAAACAAACAAACTCTGCCTCTTTATAATATTAATAATATAGATTAATTTATATAATAGTATAGATTAATTTGGTAAAACTAATAACAACGTTGGGAAAATTTTATATGAAATATTCGATAGTTCAAGGTTTTTTTTTGTTAATTGATCAACATTTTTTGAAAGGTCGTCTAGGAGGCAAACGGTTAATTGATTATTCAATATAACTCAGTTATTGTTATATCTTCAGAACAGATTATTTTGTGTCCTTTGAAAGTTAAAGGTAAAATTACTTTAAAAATTTTATATATTTTATATAATACTAGCGACTCACCCTCGCTTCGCTTCGGGTTCGTCTCTAGACAAAAATAAATCTATCCCACGGGAACCGTACATTTTTCCGGGATGATATATAGCCTATAGCCTCCCTAAGTTAACGGGCTATCCAATGCAAAAAGAATTTTTCAAATCGGATTAGTAGTTTCTGAGATTAGCGCGTTCAACCAAACATACAAACAAACAAACTCTTCAGCTTGATAATATTAGTATAGATTCTGTACACAATTCCAACAGTCATTGTTTTAAAAAAAAAACGTGTGCGTGTATTTATGTACGCACGTAAGAAGTTACACTTCTTTGGTGTAACAGAACAAAAGTAGCTAAAGATTTCATCCCGTATGTCACAATGCTCTGTTTGTAAAAGGAATGCAGCTAACTTCATCATGTCGCTCTTAGCTAACTTCATCATGTCGCTTTTTGGCTGTCGGTGTGTGTGCGTGTCGTAAAAGTTTTAATCTCATTTTTTTTTCAAATGTGCCAAAAGAAGTATAACTTCAAAAATATTTCATGTACAGATTTCGCTAAGTTACTATTTTAAATATGTATAAGTGATAATAATTACATTACAGACATGTTGCCTGATAAAATGTATATTAGTATGAATAAATAAAATGGCCAACGCTATTTTTAATTAAAAATATTTTCTGCACAAACATTTTCCTATGTTATATGCAGAGTTTAAATTGCTTGCAAATATTTGTATCTCCTAGATTTTTGTGTATTATTGCAGAAAATACATATTACGTTCTTTTTTTTAATATTGTTAGGGTCCTCGTGGAGGTTAAAATAAAAAGTGGACTGTATAATATTTTTAATGTTGGTTAACTTTCGTCCGTTTAATACAAAAACAAAAGTAGCTAAAAAAAAAGAACAAAAGTAGCTAAAGATTTCATCCCGTATGTCACAATGCTCTGTTTGTAAAAGGAATGCAGCTAACTTCATCATGTCGCTCTTAGCTAACTTCATCATGTCGCTTTTTGGCTGTCGGTGTGTGTGCGTGTCGTAAAAGTTTTAATCTCATTTTTTTTTCAAATGTGCCAAAAGAAGTATAACTTCAAAAATATTTCATGTACAGATTTCGCTAAGTTACTATTTTAAATATGTATAAGTGATAATAATTACATTACAGACATGTTGCCTGATAAAATGTATATTAGTATGAATAAATAAAATGGCCAACGCTATTTTTAATTAAAAATATTTTCTGCACAAACATTTTCCTATGTTATATGCAGAGTTTAAATTGCTTGCAAATATTTGTATCTCCTAGATTTTTGTGTATTATTGCAGAAAATACATATTACGTTCTTTTTTTTAATATTGTTAGGGTCCTCGTGGAGGTTAAAATAAAAAGTGGACTGTATAATATTTTTAATGTTGGTTAACTTTCGTCCGTTTAATACGCGTTTACATATATATATATATATATATATATATATATATATATATATATATATATATATATATATATATATATATATATATATATATATATATATATATATATATATATATATATATAAAAGAGGGGAAAAGTAAATTAATTATTATTAGGTTCGTCCTGTCGGCCACGGCTCCGAGATGTAAGTGGGCCCTCCGTCACTGATGGTGGGGCTAAGCTCGCGGCCCCGGCGGCGTCTACCGCGTATAATGGAGCGCAACAAAAACTTTCTTGTCGTTTTATTGAATTCAATAGTTCATGACACTAGAAAATCACCCTCGCTTCGCTCGGGTTCGTCCCTAGCTTGATTCACCATAGAAACTTTCATCCCCATTTTCACCCCTTTAAGGGATGATTTTCGGGATAAAAAGTATTCTATGTCCTTCCCAGAATTTCAAGCTATCTTCTTACCAAATTTCATATAAATCGGTTCAGTAGATTCAGAGATTACCCCCTACAACGTCACTACTCACAAACTTTACCTCTTTATGATATTAATATAGATTACGTACATTAAATGCAAAACTACAGAACTGACTGTAATTAAAACTTTCTTAACTCTTGGGTTTAATAAAATCTGCTCCTGTAAAATATTTTCGTGAAAATCTAATAGAATTATAAAAATGGGCACAACAAAAATGAGTGCAAAACGAAGTTAAAGTTAGTTGTTAGTATGGATGTATGTGGCTTTGATTACCATATAAAAAGGTTTAAATATTTTTTTTAAATTACTTTACCTGGAAACGTGTAGCGTTGGTTGGTTGGTAAAAACAAGTATCACATACTTCTATGCTGAGAGGCGCAGGATCGATTTTAACTTGAAGCAGATATTTGATACATTTGTGTATTTGGTATGTCATAATAATACTAGCATTGTCCGCGGCTTCGCCCGCGTTCAGATGACCAAAAACCAAATTCTTAGGTTTTACATATTAATATCCTCTTACATTGCAGTTTTTGTATTTTTCCTCATAAATGAGATATTTTCCCGCTGTAAAAAGTATTCTATATACCCGGATAACCAGCTATACCAAATTTCATTCTAAAAACTATAGATTCGGCCTCTGTATCGATAATAATGTCTATTTCAATAACATTTAAAAAAAATAATAATGTACAGATTCGGCTTAGTTACAATTTTAATATATGTATAGATTAGACAGTAACATTAATATTTTAATAGCGTTTCACTTCTAATCATCTCTATGGTGGAAAAAAAAAATACATTATAACTTCTAAATAAATATGCTATTTAATGTACTTAAAATATAGATATTAGCCCTACTGAGCTTTTATTTCAATCAAAAGTATATCCTTATATTTAACAACGTTAAAATCCCCCGTTTATTTAGTGTCTAGCTATTTACACAGGAGCAGATCGAGGCTCCTGGATTGGAGATCGGCGCTAATATTGTTATAGAAGTTTTCTATCAAGAAATTCAGTTTTTTATTATAAAATTTCCAGTCTGGAATTTCTTCGTGCCTCACAAATTATATAAAGCTTACTTCGCCTGATTTCTCACCGGTCGTATCAGTTTACTACTCCATTGGTTTAGAGAAAAGAAAGTGCACTTGTGTACTATTATTTCTGCTTTACATCTGGTGATCAGTAAAATTTAAGACTTTAATAATAATAATCAGGCGGCCTGTCTCATTAAGACTAGTCATCTGCGCAAGATATTATAGTGCAGCGCGTGTACGCGCAGACACAAGTGCACTCTCTATTCCTGTCACTCTCATACTCCGGTGGGACGACTCTCGACATGACCAGTGAGAGTTAAGGCGCACGACCGACGGTTTTACGTGCTTTTCGAGGCATGGGGGGTGAAACACCGCCAACTTCCTGTTACTGAGACTTACTAAACAGAAAGACTCGATAACTAAACTTCGCCCGACCCGGGACTCGAACACAGAACCTCTCGGTGTGCAGCCGTACTTGCTGGCACTACCACCAAGGCAGTCAGAGGTTATCTGTGTTGTAGTTGAGACATTTTTACATAAGAATATGTCAATTAGATCAAGATTAAAAGCATATATAAAGGTCACACACTGATAAAGGGCAAAAAATGTCATTTGAATAACACGCGGCCATTTTATCGCGAAACAGCGAGTAGAATATCGTTGACTTATGAAAGTTCAGGTATATCCCATTGGTTTGTATTGATACTGTGAATTGTGTTCAGTCCTTTTTAACGTCTCACTGCTCGACACAGGCCTCTTTTCAATACGAGGCGGATCAGGCCATTGTCCACTACGCTGGCCAAGTGCGGGTTGGCGAACTTTACATGTCTTTGAAAAAATTGCTAGGTTCTCTCAGATAAGCAGGTTCAGAAGTAAGCGACCCGAAATTTGAACCCGCTACACTTGGTTTTTCAAGCAAGCGCTATACCACTTGGCTACCACTGCCTTTAATACATGAATACAAACATCTAATGTATATTATTAGGTATATTAATTAAAACTAAACAGTCATATTTTAAAGAAAAATATTAAAACTGCCTTATTTATGAATACATAGTACATGTAATATAGAAAATCAATAATGTTAACTTTTGATATTCGATAGCGAATGAGTAAAATGTTTAATTTGTCTTGGTCTTGTTTTAAAATCAAGCCACCAATTAAAATAAAAAAAACTTTTACGCTACAATTACATGAAGTATTATTATGGAAATAAGTTCTGAACATAAAGTTTCAGTAAAAAGTCAGAATTTTCAGTCAAAGTTTTTCGTTCCAAGTTTATTATTTATTGCAGTATTATGAAACAACCTCTAGTACCGTTAAGTCAACCAAACGGACAAATGTCAGTGGTAGTATATTCATTTTACCGTATAAAAGTTGTGCCATGTGTTGAAAATCAATCAAATAATCATTATTTCAAAGTTAAGAATAAACGGATTAATATGATATGTTTAAATACCCTATATAAGGAAATAACATATTATTTATTACACTTACCGATTTAGTTCTTCTAAGCATAGTGTCTTTTGGATTACCAAGGTATAAAATAAAGCCATCCTTTTCTTTTGTGCGTAAGTAAGCAGATACGTGAGTGGAAGTTGACATTTCATCTACTGTATCTGGCAGACGAGGTTGTAGAGTTGACTGGCGGTCAAAAGTTACTCCTACTGGTAGACGGTTAGCTACTGTACGGGCCTGTCAATATTTTTATTCATTAGAAAGATACCTTTATTCAAATCTATACATATAATAAAACTGTATCTGATCGCTGTCCGTACATGGAAAATATTTGAAAAAAACTATTATTGGAAGTCCCAATGCAATGATTTTTAGATTTTTTTTGTCTGTTTGTGTTTACATTTTTCGGCTTTTTAGGAATGCCAATTTAAACTATTAAATAGTATCAAGATGCTTCAAATTATTTAAGAATAAAAATTCAGCCTTCCAGCTAAAATTATAATATAAAAGATATACAATTTTATATCTTCCTAATTTAAAAGATTAGTAAAGACAACAGACTTTTTTAACATAATTTAATAATAGCTCTACAATTTTCATTTCAAATATTTTTTCTAATTCCCTCATTTTTATAATATATTTTCATGCCTTTCGGCCTGCCCTCACCGTAACGAAAATTATGTCATTATTAAAGGTAATTACAAAATGCTTTAACTAGCTTAAGTCAAAGTGATGCGTATAATGGTGGTTCCACACGTACGTTGATGTTCGATGAGCAAGTTTCATCAAATATCGCCGAGTTCGATGTCGTGTGACACATTCTGTCGCGTGACGTTTCGAGCCATGGACGACAATATATTGCTGTGTTTGGCGGGAATCGGCTGCTACATCTACCCAAAGTACGGAAAACCTCAATTACCTAGACGGTGAAGGTGATGGATTAATCCATTTTTTAAATGATCAATAATTTGGAGCCACAGGTTGAAGCTTTAATAAAGCTAACAATAAAGTCACGTGGATATTTACGCAAATAACGTCACGTCACGTGGATACGTTGAAACAAGTTTGAAGGCGGTCGTCGAGCAAAAATTAGGCCGCGTGAATTGCTCTTTGAACATTTCGGTTCGATTTCGAGCAATAAGACCTAAGTTGTAACGGTCTGTACATTCTATCAGTAGGCGGACATCTGTGATTGTCAATTGCACCATGAACGCTTGACCACGATGTTTTGCCCGAACGTAATAAGTTATCGACCATATTTTGCGTGGAATAATGTGAAAGAAAACCGCATGAAAATTCGAAAACACGCGTTTTTCTAGACATATGGGTTCAAACTCATAGGTCATCCATTCATAGATCGATTTTTCGCCTCCGAAAACTGCCTCATAAAAAATTTCGGCAAAATCGTTAGAGCTGTTTCCGAGATCACCGGTATAAATAAATAAATGATCAAGAATTGCTCGTTTAAATATATAAGATATAATTAATTTTCATATTATGTAATGCTAAATACAAAAATGAATAAAAATGGTCTTAGAATATAAAAGCTTACATGTTTTACGTCATTAACTACATTTAATTACTATGCAAGGCCAGTGCAAGGATCATGTATTTTGGCCGAGCTTTAGCACGTGTAAAAGACAGAAGGGTGTTTGATTGTACCATCGCAATACTGACATCGAATACTTAATTCCTCACACAAAGCCTTTATCAAAGCTGTATGTATGGCTTTACAATGGCAAATTCGAGTAGATATTTGCATTTGTAAATGTATTATTCATATAACATTTAACAATGTTTATTTTAACATACAATAGTTTAACAGTGACAGTGTGACAGTGATTATAAGGCAGTTACAATAAGGGGTCAAAATGTGGACTGTATATAAGATTAAAGGGTGCGGTTGGCGGGGGCGGATAGCGAGAATAGAAGCACGTCTACCTTACTGAAGCTATGCATCAGTACTTCAGCTTCAGCACCGATGATGATGACAGCAATAGGAAGATGGTGATGACAGTAATGGTACACATTTTTCTTTATAGAAAAAAGGGGCAAACGAGCAAACGATCCACCTGATGGTAAGTGGCTATCGCCGCTCATGGACATCTGCAACACAAGAGGAGTTGCGAATGCGTTGCCGGCCTTTAAGATACCTATAGACATTAGGTACTCTTGAAGAGCCCCATATTATAGCGCTGAAGGAAAACCTCGGAAGGAAGATCATTTCACATTTTGCACGTGCGAGGTAAAAAAAAACACATGGGGGCACATATCACAAGGCACTCGAATGCCCCATGCAAACTATAGCAGGCGCGCGCGGGTGTACGTTTCGAGACTCAAGCGGTTAATTACGAACTATTCATTAGCGTAAATTAAAATTGCAGGCGTGCATAAAAGAAGGAAACCGGATAGGAAATAAAATTATAAAGATACACTATTGGCGGAAACACAAAGAAACAGTACAATTTCATATTAAAATTTAAATTTTAGCTTTTTTATATTGATTTATCATGTGAATACGAAAAATTACAGTTTTTAAAGCTTTACAAAATTATTTTATAACAGGCAGTAAATGGATTTATATAAAAAATAGTCCTGTAATACACAAAAACCTTTCTCATATTCAAACTATAATAAAATTGCTACTAAATAATTTTGTTAGTTCCAAACTTTTTTAATTTACATTTATAAATATAACAAATTAAATAAATTTTCTGTAACAAAGTCTGAAATAGAAACTTTAAAAAAGTTTTTCATTTCGTGCATGTCTCTGTGAATATTATTAGATATAGAGACGTCAATGTCTAGACGATATTGCATCGAATTCACAAGATATATTGTACTAGCGACTTACCCTCGCTTCGCTTCGGATTCGTTCCTATAAAATCAAATCTATCCCACGGGAACCGTACATTTTTCCGGGATGATATATAGCTAATTGAGGAAAGCTATAGCTTTCCTCAGTTAACGGGCTATCTAATGCAAAAAGAATTTTTCAATTCGTATTAGTAGTTGCTGAGATTAGCGCGTTCAACCAAACAAACAAAAAAACAAACTCTTCAGCTTTATAATATTAGTACAGATTAGGCAATCCATCTGTTACATATCTATACTAATATTATAAAGAGGTAAAGTTTGTGAGTTTGTGAGGTTGTAGGAATCTCTGGATTTACTGAACCGATTTAGATGAAATTTGGGAAGAAGATAGTTAGAGACCCTGGGAAGGACATAGGACTTGTTATCCCGGAAATCATTCCTCAAGGGGGTGAAAGTTTATATGGCCAATGAAGTCGACGGGACGGGACGAACCCGAGCGAAACGAGGGTGAGTCGCTAGTTTTAAAATAAAACTATCTTTTTGGAGTTTTTTGCGGATTTATTTTAACTAGTTTTAGTTCCGAACGTTTCGAATGCTTTACACCAATTATGGTCACACTTTATATAATATGTTTAATATAAAATCTTTTTCATTCGGTGAATATAGTCTTAACTCGAGATATGGCAACACTGCGTCATTCGTCATCGTCTGTCGACGAAAGGGATATTTTATATTAAATACAACGAATGTCCTGTGTAGATAATGATTCGATTTAGTGTTTACAACTTTACATTAAATAGCAGTATCGCCCGCGTTCAAACTTCCGATACCAAACTTCATACTATATGGAGTGATTTTAATGAAAAATAATATTATATTATATTTCATTAAAATCACTCCATCCAGCCAGCCGTTTTGGAGACCACAGGGTACACACATACACACATCGATTATTATATACATATATAGATAGATAGATATATAGTTTAATATCTGATTGCCTGCACATCCGGAGCTCCTGGGTTCGAGTAACGGGTTGGGCCAAGTAGTTATTTTGGTTCTTTCTGTAACCACAAATTTCGATTGTTTCTAAGTTTAATATTGGCTGTCGTCAAATGAGAAGTGTCAGTTTCCTCCCAATTTCTTTTCCATGAAAGAGAAGTATATATATATATATATATATATATATATATATATATATATATATATATATATATATATATATATATATATATATATATAACAAGTAATCAGTTTGATTGTTTGCGTGTTGAGTTCTTTTTAATATTTTGATAATAAATGATAATAGAAAGAATAAAAAAAGAAGAACGAATCTTTTATCTGTTAAATACATTTTGATCTAATATCACAGAGAATTTTGATATTTTGAAGTTATTTCACTGTCGTTAATAAAGCGAGGCTTTCTAATTTTCTATACAAAATTCTAAATTAAGATAAAATTTAATTTACTTTGTTTTTTAGCAAATTCTGAAGATAAAAACAATTTTTATTTAAAGCTTTATAGTACTTTCTTTGCCAAAGCTTTTTATTTGGTCAATTTATACGTCTAATGTTGCAGAGGAGACGTGTGCGTTTGGCATTCAGCATTTATTTATTGTGTTTACTCATAAGTCGTAAAAGGCTGTAATTTATATATATAATAAAATTGTAACTAAGTCGAATCTGTACATGATTTTTTTTTTTTGGAAAATCTTATTGAAATAGACATTATTATTGATACAGAGGTCGAATTTATAGTTTTTAGATTTTTTGTCATACTGTTTGTCTCTCTATCTGACTGTCTGTTTGTGACCGTATCACAGAAAAACTTCTGGAGGGATTTTTATGGAATTTGGTATGATGATAGTTGGTTATCCAGGTTAACATATAGGATACTTTTTACTGCAGGAAACATCTTGTCTCTGAGAAATCTGTACTAAACCTTAAAACGTAAGTAGGGACAAACCCGATAATCTTCAGGCTAGATGTGCCATGACATTTTTGGAGCTTTGAGAGCACTCATGCTGCAATTCGATGCGCTTTTAGATCCTCTCTTGGTGAGATGCTGGCTTTTTTGATCTTTGATTCCCGATTATTTTAACATTTTCGTGTTAGTATTTTTTTGTCCTAGTTTTAGATGTAGCATTTAGCACTTATTAGCAAACAAAGTTTACTTCTTAAAAAATAGATTGACCTGTTTTTATTTCCGGGATAAAAAGTATCCTATAGCTTTCCCAGAGTCTGAAACTATCTTCTTACCAAATTTCATCTAAATCGGTTCAGTAGATCCAGAGATTACCCCCTACAACCTCACAAACTCACAAACTTTACCTCTTTATAATATTAGTATAAATTAAAAAATTATAGAATAGAGTAAAAAAAAAACACTTTCCTAAATTAATATTAAATAATTACGCAATAGACTCAATTAATATACTCGGTTTTGATGTTTGTATCCAGGATTTTTGGGATTACTAAATCGGAAATTGGTATTGACTACTAAGTCACGGGACGTTAAGGATCAGAAAAAAAATGTCTTTCTTAATAAAAATCTTGATATATACATAAAGGTTATATTCTGTCTAAAACGTTTAAGTGCTAAACTAAGGTTAGTAAATTTTAGAAACGTTAGAGTACATTATCATGTGAGGCAGTAACGAGATAATGATAATTCTCCTTATGAGACAGTTTAATGGAACTCAAGATGTGACTGTAACAATTATTTAACATTTTACTCACTTAAAGTAGATTAAAAATTTGTATATATAATATTATGTACTTTCTTATATATTACATTTCATTTAGTTTAGAACCCCTTGGATATAGTAAAAAATTTTAACAACACCACGATTTATCAAGGTCAGGTTTCGTTGAACTTTTTGTGAGAATGAGCCAATTTGGCTAATAAATTTTTAAAAAACAATAGCGGTATTAATAAAAAAATTCAAAACCTTTCTTCTCTGCACAAGAGAACAAAGGTAGACCTGCATCTCAGGTTACGCAACCTGGACCCAGTAGCTATAATCAAACCAGTCGCCCCACGGCACCATTTGCATTGCAATATAAAGCCTCTCAGGCGTATAGATCGTATGTTCCTAAGCAGCCCTATGCTTTACTTTATAACTTTCCAGCCTATGATGGAAACCAGTGACTTTTTCGACCTCAATATAAACCACAATCATTTACCGCGGATCTACAAGCCCCAATCATTCCATGAAAATCATTCAATCAACAAGGCTCATCCAACCGGAGAGGCGGTAAAAATTATGAAGTTTGGCTACACTGCAGGGCTACCTCTTAAATGCAGTACCACTAACATAATAAAGCAAATACATTGTATGACCTCAATAGGAGATTTAAAGACCTTAGTGTAATTGAAAAAAAAGTGTATCATACACCAACAGAGTATTTTAATGATATCATTATTTTGTAATAATATGTAATATGTACGTTTGTGTTTGTATTTGTACGTGTACCTACGTATTAAGTTTTTTGAGCGGAACTCTAATTTTTTTCTAAAATAAAAGTCCAGTGCAGCCGTTTCGGAAATCAGTCGGAACAAACATACAGACAGACACAAAAATTGTAAAAAATGTGTTTTTTTTTTCATAAGTACCATATAAAATTTCATATGAATTTATTAAAAAGATGTTATTTTGACATAACAAACAGACAATTCAATTTTATGTATCTGTATAAGTATCTGTATAATATTATACTGTATAACAATCTGTAAGACATAATGTTTATGAAAAAAGTACTTCCTTGCCCCCATTGGCCTTGATACAGAATGGTTGTAGGAACAGAAGGCTTAGCCGTGAAATAATGGGGAGCGTGAACTCGTAATCGGCGTAGGTATTGCGACGTAAGTACGCCAACTGTGAGGCTCGTACCGCGGCTTACGTATTGAAAGAGGATAAAGCTTTATTTCAAACCTGTCTGGTTTATTATAGAAAATTTTTATCACAAATTAAGTAAGAAAATGAGTGAAATTCACAAAATTTCATATTTTTTTAACACAAAGACGAGATTATTATAGGTGGATGTTGGGATGATTTTTTGGATGGATGAATGGAGACATTTTATCTTTTCATTAATTTTTCACTGAGAGTAAAAAAATAGCCAAGCTGGAGAGCTAGAAGGGTCTTGTTGGAGTAGGACTGAATGAGACTGTTTAGAAATTTTGAAGGCCAACACCCTAAATGACCTATCTACAGTGGTCGATCAGAAAGAATTGTTCGCCTTTATGAGCATCCTCTGTTATAAAAGTGAAGTACTTCTCCCGTGATTCATTTGGACTAAAGAGTTCTTTCTTTGTCTAGTATACCCTAAAGTGAAAGAAGGTTGCTTTGGATAAAGGACATTAGGTAGTACATATAAGTTTTAGATCGAGAAA
Source organism: Argynnis bischoffii washingtonia (assembly GCA_033884665.1). Lineage (NCBI taxonomy): Eukaryota > Metazoa > Arthropoda > Insecta > Lepidoptera > Nymphalidae > Argynnis > Argynnis bischoffii. The sequence continues at coordinate 1,877,239 of CM066619.1, read as the reverse complement.
AATATAGGTTTGTTAATTTAGTAGATGCTTAATTAATTTTTTTTAAGTTTATCATATTTCTTAAATATTAATCGCATATCACTCAACGGCAGAAATTTTGGAGAATAGTTTTAATTGCAATTACAATCGTTCGTAAACATAATTATTAAGGTCTCTTGTTATTTGCTCCCATACGAACTTAGGCTGTTATTAACTAAATAATACGTCCCAGGCAAAGCCACAGTCAATATTTAGTGAAGATACAGAAGTGTTCAGAAATAGAGGCAGAAGGTTTCAGAACAATTGGCACTGGAGGTGTGAAGTAATGATCGTCTCTACAAAGACGAGAGCTATTTACACGACGAGTGGCACATTTTAATACTTTTCAATGGCTTCGTCTTTTGTAGCGTATTTTTAGATTCCGAATCCCACTTTCGAAATAGATTAAGATGGAACTTTACAGGAGTAGGTATAGATATTTTGAATAATATTTTTTGATCATCGTTATGTATTAAAGCCTATATTTTAATTCTGACATTCCTTTTCCTTTTTCCAGTACAGTTTAATCAAACTGCATAAGAGAACTCATATCATATGTTATGTTAATCTGCTAAACAATAACGATAAATTCAATGCTTTTATTTATCTTTCTTACAACCCTCGTAAATTATAATTCATTTCCTTGACTATATTACAGTTTTCTCCAATAATACTATAGGATAATGAATTTGCTTATTCTGTTTCTTAAGAGCTCTTAACGCTTCAGTACCTCCAGTGATTATGAAGTTTGACAAACAAATAGGTTTCGTACGAAAAAGGTATAATACAAGTACTTAGTAAAATAAATTTCTTAGTATTCTAGTACATTTCAAAAGGAAGACGTCAGTTTGCTTTACTTTGATACCTCAACGCTTCAATCAACTTTGGCTAGCAATTAGCCAGTAGGCAAATAGATACCAGCTAAATCCTGGTCTAAGAAAAATATTGATTAGGGTCACCGGTTAGATGAAATTTTAAATGTTCTATTTAAATGTTAGATGCTTTTAGATATAATAGTATTTGTTACAACTAAATTGTTTTATTCAGACATCTGTCTTTTAAAATGTCAGTCCCATTTCCGTGACTACATAAAGAGACGAGGGTAACGGTGAAGGTTGAAATTTTGTTTCTTTATATAATAAGATATTTTTGTTATTTCATCTTATATCTATAACTAGCGACTCACGCTCGCATATACATAAATAGTAGCTTGCTACTCCTAAGATATTCATTTAAATTATATAGCGATTTACCCTTGCTTCGCTCGGGTACGTAAGCCGTACGCGGATTTTTTTTTCCCAATTTCATGGTTTTTAATTTTTTTTCGGAGAACCTTAATTCTTTTTCTAAAATAAAAGTAGCCTAAGTTACTCCTTATAACATCAGATATCTGCCAGTCAAAGTCCCGTCAAAATCGGTCTAGCCGTTTCGGAGATTAGACGGAACAAACAGACAGACAGACAAAAATTAAAAAAATGTTGTTTTGGTATATGTACCGTGTATACATACATCCATATGCATTTAGTAAAAAGCGGTTATTTTAATATTACAAACAGACACTCCAATTTTATTTATCTGTATAGATATCAAAATACATCTGACTTATAAAACGGGTCTACGTTGACACGGTTTGAACACTATGATTTATTTTGTTGATTATCGTTTAAAGTAAAGTTTAAAATTAAATTATGTCTATCTTTAAAATACACACATATAAAATTATACTACTCGAATCACTAAAATAAAGTTGAAAGTTCGATAGTATATTTACATATATTGAAATATATAATTAATCATTAAGAAAGGATTATTGAACACGAAATACAACCTTTATAACACCGGCCTTCCCGTCTTTATTTTTATTTTTATATAGCTACATTTACCTCAAAATATTGCTCACGTTGCAGCAGATGTTGCCGATATTTTTTGTTTGTTTATGAGTTCCGTGGTACTGTTACAAAAAAAAAAGTGTGAATGATGAAAGATTTTCGAACCTTTTTAACCTTCACAGAGCATATTATTTTTTATTATTTAATAACCAGTGGCTCACCTTGAATTTGCTCGGTTTCGTCTCTAGAATACAATAACACGTCTACCCCATAGGTACCGTACATTTTTCCGCGATAAAAAGTAGCCATGTGTTATTCTGATGTATGAGCTATATTATTGTAAAATTTTATTAAAATCCATTCAGTAGTTTTTACGTGAAAGAGTAACTAGCATCCATATATCAATACATCCAAACATCTACACATCCTCACAAACTTTCGCATTTATAATACTAGCGGCTCACCCTCGCTTCGCTCGGATTCGCCTTTAGGAAAAAAAATATCTATCCCACTAAAAAAGTAGTTTATGTATTTTTTCAGACTATAATCTATCTCTGTGCCAAATTTCGTCAAGATCCGTTCAGCTGTTCTGGCGTAAAAGAGTAACAAACATCGATACATCCATACTCCCAAACTTTCACATTTATAATTATATTAGTATAAATTAGTTAACAGTTACTAGTAGGATAGAATATATTTTTTGTGGAAAAAAATCTCGAGAGACTTAAAGACTTTATAAACAGTCTCTCCAAATCCGGACAAACCACGAAATTGCCTCATGTAATAAAAAGCTAATTAAACATTTATATGAATAGAAAATCACATATTCTAATGAATATTAAAATAATAACTGTCGGTATTTCTATACTGTATAGGCTGCATGAGATGTTCTATACAAATGAAAATGTATTCATGAATCAGTAATACCCGCTCGTAATCGATCTGCAATTGAAAGTAGAAACTCGTTCTTTTGCTTTTGTTTTATCAAATATAATGGTTTGCCATTATAACCATTTACGTTATAATTTTCTTTTGGATATTGGTTTTATATTTACCTCCTCTGCTGGTTTTGCCTGCGGCTACCAAAATTCTGATGAAATATTTCAAAGCACTCATTATATGTACATTGTACAACCTATACGAATAATAAAATTCTGAGTCAAATGTGTATATTAAATATTTTTTGGCAAAATCTTATTGAAATAATCATTAATATCGATATATGTATATAAGTTCGAATGTATAGTTTTTTGAATGGTTGTCTGTCTGTCTGGGAACGTATCAGAGAAAACCACTGGACAGGTTTTTAATGAAATTTGGTATGATGATAGCTGGTTATCCGGGTCAGCATGTAGGATACTTTTTACTGCGGGAAACTATCACATTTCAGAGAAATCTATACTAACCGTTAAAACCTTTCAAGGGACGGATCCGAGCTGAGCGAGGGTCACTTGCTAGTTATACCTACATACGTTCTAAGTAAGAATGTTTTACAATTTTCTTAAACAAATACTTATACTCCCATATTTACATTTTTTTTTAAAGTCATATATTTGGGGCTTAGGAGAGATATCATTCTACAATCGTTGAATAGAAATTTTTAAAAATGTATTCAGCCCTTGATTAAATATAGAAAATGATTCGCACATGAAAATATCAGTGGTGCGAGACTCGGTATTTGAACCCGCGTCACTCAGTTTCCTAAGCGAGCGAGTTACCGCTGGGCTACCACTGCCCTTTTAAAATATGTATTGAAATTAATGTAATTATTATGTCATACACCTAAATATAAATTATTAAATTACATTTCATTAAAATGTATGGAATTATAAGAAACTCGCATTACATATTTGTAAAACAAATTTTCTCAGAACTTTCTTGAACATTCTGAGTATTTATTATGTTTTTAAGTTAAGTTTTTGGTATTTTTAAGCAATAGCACTAATATGATAAAAAACGGTTATGAGTCGTTGAGCAAGTATATCTGTCACTCCTTTACGCTGTAACGCATTAGAGTGAATTTAGCAATTTAGGTAGTTTATATCTTGTATTGTATAACGAGTGGTCATGACCGGAAACGTTAATTACCGGATGTTCCATAAAACCATATTTTGTAGATGGAACTAGACCTACTACTACATAACTAGTAATGTATACATGGATGTATGTACATACTCGTACATATGTGGACCAAGTTCATATTTTTTTGCGGACCAATTTTCACAATTTCTACGAACTTTCACGAAATTATGAGAAAGTATTGACTAATTTTTATTTTAAATCAGAAAAAAGTTAAGTTTCCCGCTAAATTTCATGGATTTTTCATTGGAGAAATTGGCCGCTGAAATTTATGGATTAGTTAATTTATTTGCAAATTCTCGCATTTACATATAACGATTACAAAATATTTTTTTAATGAAATATATACTAATATATGTAAATGAAGTCTGTATCTATACATATAATAAAATTGTAACTAAGCCGCAACTGTACATTAAATATTTTTTGGAAAATCTTATTGAAATAGACATTATTACCGATACAGAGACCGAATCTATAGTTTGTAGAATTTTTGTCTGTCTGTCTTTCTGTGATCGCATCACAGAAAAACCACTAGAGGGATTTTGATGTAATATCCGGGTCAACTAATATAGGACTCTTTTTATTGCGGGAAAACATCTCATCTCTGAGAAATCTATACTAAACGTTAAAACGTAAGTAGGGACGAAGCCGAGCGGAGCGTGGGTGAGTCGCTAGTATAACATATGTTATAAATAACTAGTTTATTTGAACGAATAAACATGTCATACATCATTTCAAAATATAAAATATTTTCACAAAATATTCCCCATGAACCATGGCTATTTCTCTGTTATGGGGTAATAATTAAAACCATCTTATGTTGAGTGGAAACAGTAGTCATGGCGTTAACGATCAATTAAAGGGACCGTTATGTTTAATATTGTTTTGACAAAGAGACTACGTGTTTATGGGGAGTCGTTCTTTTCCTGCTTTTTTTAACTAACGACTTATCCTCACTTCACTCGGCGTCCCTATAGCTTTTGTATTTATAAAATACCTTTTCAGGTTATAATTCTAAAAGTTGACTATATATTACCGTATAGACATCCAAACTTTTCCTCTCATATATAATGATGATAATGATGCCGGCCTGATCAATGTTGGCGACATCGGCAAATTTCACTGAGATAGTCAGTTGGTGTAGTTGTGCATGAGATATTACTTTCCCTCTCTATCGATTTTTATCACACTCTCTACAAAGAGAGAGAGAGAAAAAAAGTACTCTCAAAGTCTGACGTGATGACACTTCGACACGACCGATAAAGGTTAATGCGAGGGTCAATAGCAACTTCTTAACTCCGGGTTTCCAAAATCATTATTAAACTTGGCCCGACCCGAAGATCTCCGGTTTCACAGCCATACATATATGTCAGCTACTAGACTACCGACGCAGTTATAAAATTTCACATATAAAAGTAATCCGATTTGCCAGCGAAACCGCAGCAATAACTAATATTATATATTATAATTTTGCAAATAACATCGTACTGGTATTTATTTAAGCCACAATATTAAAACTTAAATAACTATTCGGCGGCCATGAGCGTAAAATGAAATGCATTGGCAATTCAGATTTTCAATTTCAGCTTTAAGCATTGCTTCGATCGCGTTCAAATAAACCCTAGTTAAGCCAGCACATCTATTGTGTGATAAACAGCTCGACATGATTAAGTAAGATTGACATTTTGATTTGAATCATGAATTCTATCTGAAATAGTATCACAAACTTGTTATTTCTATCTGCTATTTCGCTTGGTTCTTTGGTATTATGCAATAAATTTTGTTGTGGTTTTATTATGATTTATCTTAAAATGACTTATTTTAAAGAAGTTTGTGTGTTTTATGTATATTTATTACACATCTATTGTGTGATAAACAGCTCGACATGATTAAGTAAGATCGACATTTTGATTTGAATCATGAATTCTATCTGAAATAGTATCACAAACTTGTTATTTCTATCTGCTATTTCGCTTGGTTCTTTGGTATTATGCAATAAATTTTGTTGTGGTTTTATTATGATTTATCTTAAAATGACTTATTTTAAAGAAGTTTGTGTGTTTTATGTATATTTATTACAATTCCTAACACACATCTTCTATACATATAATAAAATTCTTAACTAAGCCAAATCTGTACATTAAATATTTTTTGGAGAATCTTATTAAAATAGACTTTATTATCGATACAGAGGCCGAATCTATAGTTTTTAGAATTTTTATTTGTCTGTCGGTCTCTCTGTTACCGTATCACGGGAAAACCACTGGATAGATTTTGATGAAATTTGGTATGAAGATAGCTGGTTATCTAGGTCAACATATAGTACTTTTTAGTGCGGGAAAATATCTCATCTCTGAGAAATCTACACTAAACTTTAAAACGTAAGTATGGTCGAACCCGAGAGAAGCGAGCGTGAGTCGCTAGTATTATATAAATGTGAAAGTTTGGATGGATGGATGTTTGTTACTCAGTCACGCTAGAACAGTTGAACGAATCTGGATGAAATTTGGCACAGTGTTAGATTATAATCTGGAATAACACATAGGCTACTTTTGATCCCGTAAAAATTGACGGTTCCCGTGGGATAGATTTATTTTTGTTTTTCACTAGGGACGAATCCGAGCGAAGCGAGGGTGAGCAGCTTAAAGTTGTAAATTTTCTAGGAATTTTCAACATTTTAATGTAACATAACCTATTTAGTGAAATAAACTTATTCTTATATATTAAAATATTTTTATGATAGTAGAGTAAGTGCACAATTTTTGATGTAACTAAACATCCCGTAGGAAACGTGTAGTGACAGTATAAGTTTTACGGTAAACTTGTTATTAACGCGATTCCATTAGTTTCAATGTAACTAACAAACTTCCTACGAAATCAACTCTTGGAAGTCGATTTTAATCTTCTAATTATTATATCGATTTGAAACTATGAAAGTCTTTGTAATTCGAATACTAAAACAATAATTTGATTGATTTGATTTTTTTACACCCCTAACTCACACGTATTGCTACTAACTCCTTGATTTTTAACTTTTCGTAATTGGTTTCTACAGTGCTATCTCGCGGCTTACATGAGTCTATCTCCTAAATTTCAAATGAATGATAGTTGAAATTGAGAAGGTTTCGATAGTTTTATTATAAAATGGCTATAAAAACAGCCAGACGGACAGACAGAAAAGCCTTGTTTTTATGTTTTAGTTATAGCACCCTAAATATAATGTTACGCGCCGCTAATTCAATCGAAGACATCAAACGCCTTCGTACAACCTCTGTGGTATTCGTCTTTGCAGGTGCCAAGCAGGCAGGGAAATTATGACGACGAATATATATTTTGACGTTTGGGCGGGAACTATGATTTTCTGTTGTGTGTATAAATTTTATTAATTACTGACAATATAACAATTAAAAAGGAAAAGTGTTTCACTGTTTTACAATAATTTAATCAAACGTTATTTATTGGAACAAAGTTCAGTTATAGATATGGTCGAAGTAAGACGTACGCTGGATTTTTTGCCTTCTTTGCGACGCGCGATCATTATGGCGATCTTTCTCAATCTGGTTATATAATTTAGATATATGTATATAGAGTGATTTAATACAGAACTAAATAATAAAGATATTTAAAAAAGGTACTCATAAAAGTTTAAAATCATCCAAATTATTATTAAGGAATAATTACATCTGATATTAAAACAAATTTTCTTTATATCTCACATAAAACTGTAAAGAATGGTCAAATTAGATAAATAGGGGTAGCTTCACATATTTTACGCTATGTTCTCTGTTCTCTTGTGTTGCGGAGTCGAAATTATACGACAACGACAACAGACAAACAAATATACAACGTTTTGTTAGCTTACTATTTTTTGCCCAGGGCTTCGCTCGTGTGATAAGGTATCAGGTTTCGGGCCAGGGATAAAGCGTGGCCCATATTCGATTCTAGGATGATATCTGTCCCGTCTAAATCTTATCGAAATCTGTTCAGTAGTTTAGGCGTGAAAAGGTAATAGACAGAGTTATTTTTACATTTATAATATTAGTATATGGATTGTTTTACATTCTGGGGTCAACTCCCTTTTTGGCTAGACTAATTTTATATTAAATTAAATATTTGAAATTAAAAATATGCGTAACGAATTTTAATTAAAAATATCTTCTTGAATTAGAGATGTAGGCGTCAAAAGATGATTAGAATACTTTCTATGTTTATCCTATGAATCATGATGCCGATTCTTAGAGAAAGCCGAGCCAGCCCTCTTGTCACCAGTTGAAATGGCCTTTTATTAGCTTAATTAATATCTTCAAAAACCTTTTAAACAGTGATAATAAAAATTAAGAAATCTAGAGGTCGTTTATTTCAAATTACATTTTTAATTACGTTTAGTGTACATTTCTCAAAGATGAGTTATTGTGATGCGTTTCCAGACAGACAGACAAAATTTTTAAAAACTATAGATTCGGCCTTTGTATTAAGATTTTCCAAAAAATTATTTTATGTACAGATTCGACTCAGAATATTATTATATGTATAGATATTTTATCAGTGCGATTTCTTTAGACAATGCTTTTTGCAATAGTATGATTTGACACGTTAAACGTGTTAGCAGTATTAAAATTACTGTCAGTTTTATGGGGTCCTTATGGTATTTTTTACCTTTTTTCCATTATCTGCATTGCTTTGGCTCTCAAACGGTACAGGTATTAAGAATTTTATAGTTTTTTTCCGGGGGAAAAAATGTCGGATTTGAATGCATTTCCTTCATGCTATACTATTGAAATAGTTAAGGTGACCTTCTCCTATTCCTTATCTTGCGGGATTAAAAGTAGACTATATTTCTTCTATATCTTTTATCAGTCTTAATTTAATTAGTTTGAGCGTCAAAGGAGCATAAAAAGACAAAAAATATTTAGTAAGTATTAGGTGGTTTTGGTAAAGTTAAATTGCCACTTGAGCATAATATGGCAGAGCAATTTAAAATCATAGACACACTTGCTGTAACACTGTGGTTGGCATCTCTTCTCTAATCAAACTTGTTCTTGTCTGGCAGTCTGTTAAGTTATTTTAATCTTCGAAACAAACTAAAATCAATAATATGTAAATATGGAAAAAAATATATAGAAGTGCTTACAATATGCGAGAATACTGTGCAAAGTATGGCGAGTTTTTATCTTCCAAAAATCCCGCGGTGTAAATGTAAAATTATTAATATACTAGCTACTCACGCTCGCTCCGCTCGGTTTCGTCCCTACTTATGTTTTAACGTTTAGTATAGATTTCTCAGAGATGAGGTATTTTTCTGCAGTAAAAAGTATCATGTAGGTACTCGTATGTTGACCCGGATAAACAGCTATTATCATACCAAATTTCATCGAAATCCCGGCAGTGGTTTTCCCGTGATGCGGTAACAGACAGACAGACAGACAAAAGTTCTAAAAACTATAGATTAAATAATGTTCAATGTTCATTATGAATGTTATAAATTTTGTTTAGATTTACATGAATTTAGAATCTCTTAATGAGCAAAGTTCATACTTAATAGACTTATTTATGAGTTTTAAATTAATACCTTAACGCCCAAATACTGAGAAGATACTTTTAAGGTATTAAACCATAGGATTGTTTAGAATTATAATATAGCTTCAAACTACCACATTCTATTAGCTACGAATTAGGGCTTTGGATCCTAGTTTGGAATTCTGGGTAGGACCAAGTATAGCCATTGGGGTTGTCTGTCAAGAAATTCTCAGTAACAGCCTGAAGTTAGGAAGTAGGTGGTGTTTTACTCTCGTGCTTCAGAGAGCACGTAAAAATGACCTGATCTCTCACCGGTCGTGCTAGCAATTGTCGTCCCACCGGTTTGGTATTGACAGGAACAGACAGAGTACGTGTGTTTGTGCGTACATGTGCTGCACTATAATATTTCAAGACTAGTGAGAACTCAAGAGTAGGACTTTACGTGTTCTCCAAGGTACTGGGGTGAAATATCGCAAACTTCCCAACTCCAGGTTATTACTGGGACTTTCATAATAGAAACCCAGGACCTCCGGATATGCAGCCGTACATTCTAGCCACTACTCCACCGAGGCAGTCAATTCTCAGTAGGATTTAATATAGCTTCAAATACCCAATTAGGGATAGGTTAAAACACTACCTTCAACACGTAACATCACATCTATTAGCATGTAGAATAAACTTAGGTAAATAATCTATATACCTACATATATAAAAGAAAGTCGTGTCAGTTACACTATTAATGACTCGAGAACAGCTTAACCGATTTGGCTAAAAATTGGTGGGGAGGTAGCTTAGAACCAGGAGACGGACATAGGATACGTTTTATCCCGTTCGACCGCGTTTCCGTGTGACGTGACATAAAACGTCAAAGAGAATACAAGTCACTATAAAACGTGGTATAACAAAAACGCATCTGACATGGAATTACAAAACGCAAGTAAACGTTAAGTATTACATCAGAAAAATTCAAAAAAATATATTAAATGTATATAGCTAACGCTGGCAAAAAACTATTTTAAACGTACCTAGCGACGAACCCGAGCGTAACGAGGTTGAGCCGCTAGTACTTTTAAAAAAATGTACTTTAATCAACTATTTCATCGGTATGTCTAATACAGGCATTTAGAGTTTTAGCTAGAGATGCATTAGTCAGTACGAATTAAACACACAAGTCACAAAAATCTTATGTCTAGGAAAAAGATAAAGCTATTAAAAAGCGAACTTGTTAAAGTAATTATCTCAGATAGTTAAAAATTCCTATAATCCGGAGCAATTAAGATGCTACAAACGTTTTTGTCAAAGCCCTGGTACAGAACGTGGACCTGTTTAGTTAAGGCGAGATTTATTGCAAAAAATGGACCATTTAAAGAGCTATGAAAGAGGAAAGATATCAAGAAGATTCTTATATAACGGTGACGTAATGTTTAGCTTACCTATTTTTTAGTTCAGTTTTTAGCAATATCGGTATATTGCTACTATAAAATTAAACAAAATAGAAAATCAACCCGCTCGTTTGGAAAACCAAGTAAAATGTATTGAAAATGTTTCAGTAATACGCGTTAAGGACAAGAAAGCTAAAACCATGTATTAAAAAAAATATGTTGTCTTTGGTACTCTCCTTATAAGGAAACTCTTAATAACTTACAGATTTACATAATCGCTTAACTTATTCATTTCGACTGTTAAAATCTAGACCCTTAAAAGTTAACTGTTACTTCAAGCTTTTATATGAATACTTGGTAATAAATACTCTTTTAGAAATACGCGAATATTAATTGACATCTTCTATATCATAAATAAAATTAAAGTATCTGTTTGTAATGTAGAAATAACAGCATTTTACTAAATGCATATGGAATAATATACGGTATTTATAAGAAAAACACAATTATTAAAATTTCTGTCTGTCTGTTTGTCTGTTCCGACTACTTTTCGAAACGGCTGGACCGATTTTGACGGGACTTTCACTGGCAGGTAGTTGCTGTTATAAACTGTAACTTAGGCTAATTTTATTTTAGAAAAAGAATCAGGGTTTCGCTCAAAAAAATTAAAACGTACCCAGGTGCGCACCCGAGCGAAGCGAGGGTAAGTCGCTAGTTTTAAATGAAACTATTATTTCGGATTTTTGTGTGGATTTACTTGGATCTCTCTCTTTCTCTCGTGACCATGACTGCTGAAAAGTGTCCGAAACGTCGGGAACCAAAGTCAAAAGAAATCTGCAAAAAAAAAACTTAAAAAGATAGTTTTATTTACCTAGTAATATTTAAAGCTCAAGAGATTTTTGTCTATCGTTTGTTTGAACGCACTAATATTTGATTGGCCAAAATGATTTTTTGCATTTAATAGCCTATTTATTTAGGAAGGTATATGTATTAACACGTCGTGGATAATTTCTAAGAAATTAATTGTTAACTGGCACACCGGTGTTCCTGCGATCCCAAACGGGTTAATATGACGCTTAGGCTTTTGCAGAACAATACATTATACAAGCAAAATCTAGTATTTGTTAATATATATAATAGATGTTTTTCATACAAAAAAATAATAATTTAAAACTTTCAAATTGTTTAGAAGCTTAAATACTTTAGTATACTTTCTTTTGGTCCCTGGAAAGAATAAGTTTTTCCACTTTACATTTATGAATGATAAAATGCTTTAACTTCACGTCCCTTGTTAACTCTTGGCTCATCTTGTGCATATTCAACACAAACTCATTTAAGTTAGACACTCGGCTAAGTTCAGAATTGTATGAGAATCGATAGTACGTGTTGTTATATTGTGTGTTACCAAATTAAATTGACACCGCATTGCTACTTAAAAAATCATCATTATTTTATTAAATAAAGTTGTAGTACCTGGGTGACCGAGCTTCGCTCGCAGTTCTTTTTTGTTATATCGTATTTTTTAGACAAAAAAAAAACAAAAAACTTAAATAAATATAAAAAAAAAAACAAAAACAAAAATAAAAACTTTGTATCCCACCAAGATCCGAACCCGGACAGCTATGATAGTCAATCTTGTACTATGACCACGATGCTTATGCCAGAGCGTAAAAAATTATCGACCATATTTTGCGTGAAATAATGCAAAAGAAAACCATATGATAACTCGAAAACACGCATTTTCCCAGACATAAGACTAATCTAGATCGATTTTTCGCCCCCGAAAACCTCCACATATCAAATTTCAGCGAAATCGTTAGAGGCGTTTCCGAGATCGCCGCTATAAATAAAATTCTAACCGAGTCGAATCTGTACATTAAATATTTTTTGGAAAATCTTATTGAAATAGTCATTATTATCGATACAGAAGTCAAATATATTTATATAGTATATAATGCAGTTTTTAGAATTTTTGTCTGTCTGTCTGGGAACGCATCACGAAAAAACCACTGGACAGATTTTAATGAAATTTGGTGTGATGATAGCTAGTCATCTGGGTCTTCATTTAGGATACTTTATATTATGGGAAAAAATATCTCATCTCTGAGAAATCTATATTAACTTTAAAACGCTAGTTAAATACAAAAAAATAAGCGTCATGAACAAAAAACAAATCAAAATGTTCTTCTTGTAAATATCGATAACTTCAATCAGAAATATATATAGACAATATACATTTGAACAATTTAAATGCAATCTATACTTACGCTAGAAACTTCGTAGCACCAACGATTTCTAAGAAACTAGGCTGTCGTGCTGCGAGCCCATAAAACGATGCACATGCAAACAAGTCGTTTGAATCAAAGTCTCCGCAACAATATTATACATAATTTCAACTGAACGTAACAAAATTATTTGAGCATTCAGTGTAACATAAAAACTTTGAATTTAACTACCCTAATAACTCTTTTCTTATTGATCCAAATATTTTTTACTGCTTCAAAACTACATTAAAAGTATTATATTCTACCTAAAAAAATGGATTTTTCTTTAATGTTTATGGAACTATTTTGTTATCTGTACCTGTTATATCCAAAATACATTTTTAGGAGATCAAAAGAGAAAGATCCTGAATTCTTAATATAAACTTATTCATCATTATTTAGATTTGAATCAAAAAGCTTACTCAAGTTCATTTTTTTACAATCACTATTGCTAATATTCAAAATAAAATTGTTAAATCATATGATAAAAATATATCTTTCTCATATTTATTACCTACATTATATTTTATAATTAACCCCCGACGCAAATGAGGGGTTTTATAAGTTTAACGTTTGTATCTGTGTGTCTGTCTGTGGCTTCGTAGCACCCAAATGGATGTACCAATTTTAATTTAGTTTGTTTTGTTTGAAAGGCGACTTGATCGTGAGTTTTTTTAACTATAAATTAAGAAAATCCGTTTAGCTTTTAGCAGGCTATCAGCTTTTTTCCAGACGGTAAAAGGATATGAGAAACTTCCATAGATCTAATCGATCTAAACCTTGGTATCCCGTTACTTCAATGACATTGAAATGATATGATAATCTTGGCCTGATGCTGCAGCGTAATCTGAAATCTGCAAGATACTTAACTCTTTACTAAAATACTGCAGAGATATTGTGTTTAGGCTCATTAAAATGGTCTCATTGAATAGGTTATTGTGTAGGGAGTATTTTTTTTTAATTTATTTCTAGTATTAAATGAAGATTGTAGAATGTTATCGCCAGGTATTATTAAAAAAAAAAATAACAGGTACAGGGTATCTCGCAAGGAAATTGTTTTTCGAAAAGATAACTGTTTCATTTTTATCAAAAATGGCTTCGGAGATTTTAATTTGATCCTTTTTACGATTACATATAAGTGCTCATACGTGTTATGCTTCGTATAATTAATTGCTCAACTCCTAGGGGCCGTAGCGTTATATTAGATAATAAATAACCGATCTTCCTCAACTAGTAGCTATTTTAACTTGAAGCTATTTTCTGTATAGATATCATCCAAATCGAAAACTTTCTATACACTTACAAAAACAATATCTGTTTCAAATAATTTTATCTATACATATAAGAAAATTCTAACCGAGTTGAATCTTTTCTTTTCTGAATAAAAAATAATCTTAACAGAGTTTGTTAGTTAATTTAAAGTTTGTTAAGTAATTTAAAGTTCTAAAGAACCCTTGTTTTAAAATTAAGATATCAGAAAAAATTTACCTATGTTAAGCTCTCGACCATAAACAACATACATACATACATACATACGTATGTACATATGTCTATGCGAAAAATCGCTTCGATATTTTGTTCAATTTCCTTGGTAAAGAATAACAAAACAACAAAACAATGTTGTTTACATTGAAAATAATCTAATCTATAAGTTTAGTTGACACTTCAATAAATAAACACAACTATCTTTTCGGATTTTTTCGCGGATTTATTTTGATTTTTGGTTCCCGACGTTTTGATTGCTTTACAGCAATCATGATCACGGGAGAGACTTAAGGTGTTAGATGTCTCAAAGGCATTATACAGTTGTTACAGACAGTCTACCCACAAATAACAAAATGAATTCAAATTTTGAAAATTGGCGAATAAATCCGCGAAAAAACCCGAAAAGATAGTTTTATTTAAATGTCTAATATTCGCGTAAACCTAAGAAAGTATTAAATAAACACAACATAAATTTGTTTATTATTTTATATTAAATATGCAAAAAAACATACCTAAACAATAAAAGCAACATAAATGCAATAAACAACATAAATAATAAAATTGACTAATATAAATAATAATCTAAACACATATATAAAAATTAATTGCCGTTCGTTAGTCTCGTTAAAACTCAGAAACGGCTGAAACGATGTGAATAATATGACTTTTTTTGTTTTGTTGGGGGCGTGTCAGGGGTAGTTTAAATATAAAAAAAAAATAAGAAAACACAAAAAAAAAAAACAGCTGGAAAATCAAAAAGTTCAGAACTGTTTATTTTGTACCTATGTATATTGTATATATAATATATACATATAGTCTATATATTCCATACTAACCGTTAAAACGTACCTAAAGATGAACCCGAGCGAAGCAAGGATGAGTCGCTACTACTAAATATTAGTAAAAATTGTGCTTAATTCATATTATATGATCCCCAATTCAATAAAATCATCGATGATCCCTTGCATTCTGTTATAAAAACTCTCATCCACTTTTATCGGCATTTCTAAAATATCATCTTTACTAAGATCTGGTACGTCATCACATATGAAAAACATTGGGAGCATGTATAAAGTATACATTAAAGCGTAGTCTAAACTACTTTGAAAACATGTATCAAAATCCTCTTTCGTACATAGATCATTCACATCAATGTCGAAATACCCTAAAAAAATGTTTAAGCTTTCAAAATAATAATCTTTAAGGTATATTAAATATTGTTTTCTAAAAGCTCTATCGCTCGATGCATATAGGAAGTATATGAGATCTATAACAGGACATCCGTAGTAGATTTGTTGGAAATCGATTGGTATCACTTCTACGATGACTCCATCCTGAAAAAGAAAATATATGTTTATTATTTATACATATAATAAAGTTCTAACTAAGCCGAATCTGTACATTATTTTTTTTTTGGAAAATCTTATTGAAATAGACATTATTATAGATGCAGAGGCCGAATCTATAGTTTTTAGAATTTTTGTCTGTCTGTCTGTCTGTCTGTTACCGTATCACAGAAAAACCACTGGAGAGATTTTGATGAAACTTGTATGATGATAGCTGGATATCCAGGTCAACATATACGATACTTTTTACCGTGGGAGATTATCTCATTCCCACGGGAGTACACGTTATAACACAACCCAAAAAATATTTATGATCAGAATTTCTTGAAACTTGATATTAATGATCTTCAATACAATTAAATAAATATGGAGACATAAGGAGATAAAATAAGGGATGAAAATTTGTATGAAATCTACCTTTTTAAAGATTTTTTGTTGTAGTTTTAGCGCGAGCGAAGCCGCGGGTTTTGCTAGTATGTGTTATTAAAAAAAAATTTAGTTTATTTTATTTTATTTATTTATGATTAGGGTCACGTCTAGGTTACAGTACAGTATACAGTAATACCTAAATTATGAAATTTCGAATGATGTTATACTCGTTGGTTTATAATTTATTGTATTGAACCCTTTTTAACGTCCCACTGCTGGGCACGGACCTCCCTTCAATACGAATGATCAGGCTATAATTGATTGCAAGTGTCTGATCAGGCTATAATTGATTGCAAGTGTCGTATTAGAAATGTTTATTAGATTTCAAAATTTTATTATAATCGGAAGAAATGGTATTATCACGTGGTTTTCGAAGTTTATTAGATCATTGCAAAAAAACACATATACTTTGCCAAGGCAAGGACGGGTCGCTAGTTTATTGTTAAACTTATACAATATTAAAATAAACTCCTTATATATTTTATAAATGCTAATGGAACAATACATTACGATTCGTTAGAAAATCAATTATCCTTTCATTTACTCATGCCACAATTCCAAATAAATTTTCAAGCAAAATAAATTACTTACGTAGTTAAGCTCGTTGCAATTTGTGGAAATTATTTCGTATACCAATTTATATTACACTAGCAAACAAAAACAAATCTATCTATTTATTTTTTCCAGGATTTAATGTAACCTATGTGCTATTGACTATGACGACACGTTGGCTCAGTATGTAGTGACCCTACTTGCTGTGCCAGCGGTCGCGGGTTCGAGTCCAGCTTGGGGGCATTCATTTGTGTGATGAGCACGAATGTTTGTCCTCCAGTCATGGTTGTTTATATTTATAATATGTATGTATTTAAAGTTATATATGTGTAGTGTATCAACTATCTGGTATCCATAACACAAGCTTCGTAGCTTACCATGGAACTAGATGGTGCTGTGTGTTAATGTCATAACATAACATATTCCAAATTATAATCTATCTCTGTGACAAATTTCATCCTGATCCATTCAGCCGTTCTGGCGTGATTGAGTAACATCTAATCATTTAAACTTTCGTATTTATAATATTAATAACTAGCGGCTCACCCTTGCTTCGCTCGAGTTTGCCTCTGGGAAAACAAAAACAAACCTATCCCACAGGAACCATAAATTTTTCCGGGATAAAAAGTAGCCTTTGTGTTTTTCCAGACTTTAATTTATCTCTGTGCCAAATTTCATCCAGATCAAAAATCCATCCAAACTTTCGCATTTATAATATTAATAACAATAATTCATAGAATGATTCGAAACCAGGTGAAATTATTTCAGTGTATTAGATATTGATTCCTCGGTTAATTAGTTGCCTGTTTATCGAATAACTCAGTAAATTCCATAGAACTTCGCCAAATATTTTACCTATGTATGTATTGTATTTGAGATATGTATGAATAAAATATTCTCTATTCAATATTTTTATGACTGAATATTTACTGTGTAAGAAATAGAATAAAATGAATTTTATTTTCAACACACACTGGTTTCAGAAGACATTTAGACTAACCATAATGTTATTATTATTACTATTTGTATTACTTAGATTTACGCATATATCTTTTCGGATAAAACTATATCGGAAAAAACCGAAAAGATAGTTTTAGCATATTGAATAATTTATTAATAATTACAAATTTGAGAAAAAATCAAGTAATTCTCCATGATAACGATTATCAATGTTGAGAGGTTTTAGCGAGATAAGAACCTGTATGAATATTATACAAATTCGGATATCTAATCGCTGACCTTCATTGCACTAGACAAAATTTGACTCATTCTCATAGTAATCTTACGGTATTCATAACAAAACACCTATTTTTTTTTATGACATTCAGTGACAAACGAGCAAACAGACTACCTGATGGAAAGCAGCACCTGTCGCTCAGAACACCTACGGTTCATGCATTTAGGTTTTAAGTAACAAAAATGCAGAACCACAGGTGCGTTGTCACTGTGAGGACTAAGATGATATGCCTCTTGCCTGTAATTGCGCTGGCTACCTTATCCTTCAAACCGGAACACAACAATGCAATCATTGTTGCTTGGCGGCAGAAATAGATAAGGGGGTGGTACCCATCCAGTCGGACTCCTCAGGCTTGACAGAGTCCTACCACCGGTGAAATTAATATAATTATTTTCGTAGTAAGGAGTAATATAAAAATTCAGGAGTAGAATGAGTTTGACCAAGTTATGTCGTCGCAGTGTCAAAACTTTACTCATTAATACCAAACGATTGATACTTGAGGTGCGAAGAAAAAATAAGGATAATAAAATTTTACTAATGAATAACTTTAGTCAATACTATCGGTCAAATAAAATCATAAACTTGTGAAAACATTTGTTTTGGAAGTCTACGGTGAAAAGTATTATGAAATAAATAACTCCTAAAGAAATTCTTTGATTATTCTTGTTGTTATATAAAAATAAATAGACTTACTGTTTCTCTCGTTAAAATGTTACTCATTTTGTAATCTCCATGGCATAAAGTTTTGAACGGCATATCTGTCCCATTCATATATTTCGGATATTTCTCTAAAGACGAATCAAAGAAAGTCCATATATTCTTTTTAGCTTCGTCATCTAATTTCGCTACTGACACTTTACATATTCTTCTTATAAAGTCATTCCAATACTCATCGTAAACAAATGATTGTTTTATTGATTTAATTTTCGCGTCAAAATATTCTGACCTTTTTCTCTGCAACACGAAGGAAAGGCCGTGGAATCTTGCAAGTTGCTCAACAGATAGCTTAGCGAATTCTATCGACATTACATCCATCCTGAACATTGTTTTGAACCCCTTCTGAGTTAAGTTCTCGAGTATTATAACCTCTGAATTTGTTTCATCGTAACTTTTAACTAATTTAAATCTATCTTGCAAAGGAATATTAGCTTCATCTTGTAATTCATTGAATATTTTGCCGAGGTCTGTGTAAAAAAATGCTTCTTTTGCGTAGACTTCTGGTATTGAGTATACCTTAAAATCTTGGTTGTAAATTATGTGTTTTAAAAATATATTTGTTTCTGTATAAACTTCTTTATTTTTCCCTTTTATATTTATTTCATATAGCTCACCCAAAAAATTGTTTCCTCCTGTTGATATTTTTCTGGCTTCGACATCATATGAAATATAACCTTGCTTTTTTATAACATTAAATATACGTTCTACAATATTTTCTGAAAATTCTTTATGCAATTTCACTTTGTCACATTTATAATTAATACGATCCATACTGAACTGTGAGAATTATTTTAAAATGTTAAGAAAAAAAGTTATATAAACAGCACACAATAAAACATATATCTAATTTAATCAGCATTGATAGTGATAAAACGTCACTCAGTTGAACAAACGATGAGACATTGGCACGTAACATATTTACCGTATTTCGTACGCGATTGCACCACAATACCTAACATGCAATCTTACAAATACAAATAAACTTTAAATTGCGAGGAACTAATTTGTAAATGCTTTAGCTGACTTTGATGTTATATCTTTTTCTATATTTGAGTTCTTTTTTGTTGGTCTAGATATGATTTTATTATCATTTTACAGTTCTTAACACTGAGAGTACACGCACTGGGCGACCGCGGCCAATACTATGACCGGAACGACTGAATATTAATATGATGATCAAGGACGTTTCACGTCCAATAGCGATGAAGTTGGTAACAGACCGTCGCGTCGGCTGCTACTCAGCGATGGGTCTGTGTGCTATTTAGCCTATGCGGTCTATCAACCTGTCTAAAAGTTGAAAGGCTATATTGTTTACAAAAACTGATTAAAAGTGTTTGTTAAAATTAATTAATTTTATTAAATTTCTGTTACAATATTTCCTTTGTCTTTTTTTTTTGTTATTTTTTCATATAATATAACTTATATAAAGCTCCGTGTATTAAGCGATCACCTTTGATTATCATGAATGATTTTCAACAATGATATTCACAAACTCACATGATTTCAGAAAAAATGTTTAAATACATCTTATAGTTAGATATAAAAAAGATAATAACAAATAAAATAAATATTTCAAAATATTAAATAATTATAAAAATTAAATTATAATATTCCCCATTCCATATATTCTTCGATAGTCTCATTAACCCTAATTTTAAAGATATCATTAACCTTCGCAGACGTCACATTTGTATCAGTTTTTAAAATCTCTGGTTCATCTGTCAGACAGAAACGTAACATATACAGGGTAACAATAAGCCCATAAATTAGATTTTCTTTAAAATCTTTTTCAAAGACATTTCTCGGATAATATTTGTTTATGTCCATATCAAACATCTCCAAATGCCTCGTCATAGTTTCGTGATAAATGTCCTTAATATTATCCATATGATTTTTTCTAAATTCTCGATCTGTTCCAGTATAAAGAAAGTTTAAAATGTCTGTAATTGGTGAACCAAAACTCACCATTTGATAGTCAATTATTATTGTTTCGATTTCTTCATCGATCTGTAAAGATAAACCGAAAATATTTTATAGATCTTCATTACAAAAGTGTAATATAATATTGCTTAAGGAATGGTAGCTTATTGGTAGCGCGTTTGCTTAAAAAATCAAGTGACGCAACGATTTTTTTTTATGAGATTCAGTGACAAACTAGCAGACAGACCACCTGATGGAAAGCAGTACCTGTCGCCCATAACACCTACGGTTCATGCACTTAGGTTTTAAGTAACAAAAATGCAGAACCACAGGTGCGTTGTCACTGTTAGGACTAAGATGATATGCCTCTTGCCTGTAATTGCTCTGGCTACCTTATCCTTCAAACCGGAACACAACAGTGCAATTATTGTTGCTTGGCGGCAGAAATAGATTTGAAACTGAATTTGAAATTACTGACATTTTCATATGCGTATTATATTTTTAACCATACTATCCGAAACAGATTATGGTTTGAGATCCAACTGCAAGATTGCTATGTTTATCAAGTATTTAATCGAAATCATTTTTTATATACAATAATAAAAGGAACAATATTTTGACCGAGGTGCCTATTAAAATGTGCCCGCTAGTATGTTTAATTAAATAATAATAATTGACATTTTCTAACAAAATCGATGCTTGTTATTAAAATAAATTATACTCCACTTCACAGAAATATACGCAGAGAACTTGAAAAGTGATACCTAGGTGCCGTTGCGCACTTGTCTGCAACCTCTTTGCATTCAGGTGTAACTGCTTACACTACAATATTTTGTTACCTTTATACGTTCATGGCGTATATTCATAATTTATATATCAAGTTAAAGCATTTTTTTATCTTATTCTTTATATTATCTTATCTTAGCATGATAAAATACCTCTGCCTATGTATCAGTGGCTGCAAATAAGGGTTACCAGCTATAAAAGATAGATTAAGTGCATCGATTTTGTTCGAAAAAGTCAATTATTATTAATTTAATTATACATACTAGCGGGCATATTTTTATAGGCAAAACATAATATTGTAACTTTTATTATTGTATATAAAAAAATGATTTCAATTAAATATTTGATAAACGTATCAATCTTGCAGCCGGATCTTGATCTATTAGGTTTTTATTGAAATTTTCCAAAGATGAGTGAATATTGATGCTAAGCAGTAAGGTATAATATAGCCCATTCCATCTAATATAACTTAGGGTTAAAATTGAATAATTATTATTATAATTATTTATATATTGAGTTATTTAAGCGGATAAAAAAGTTAAATAAGTTTAAAAGACTATCTTTCTATATGACCCTAATCTAAAGGCGGATTTATGTTTTGGAGTATACTTACGTTTCTTCTTAATAATAAATTGTTCATCCTAAAATCTCCATGACGTATGCATTTCACCAATCCCGTTTTTCCTGTTAAATATTTCGGAACTGTTTTTATTGCTTCTTCTATAATATACTCTTTTATAAATTGATTGTTATGATTAACACATTCGAAAGTCTTTTCAATAGAAGATCGAATGAACTTGTTCCATAAATCGATTATAATGTCGGTCTCTTCACTGATTGTAAATGGTGTTTTGAGAGTTTTTATTTCTTTCTCAAAATAGTCTGGTCTCTTTTGTTGTAAAATAAAAGAAAAAGCGTGAAGTTTTGCTAGCTCCCTCATTGCTGCTTCGGTAAAATCCAATGGTATTATATTAAATCTATTTAGTACTTTGAAACCTTTTCGAGACAAGTTTTCTAACATGATTACATGAGAATTGCAATCGTAACAGTGGACTTTCCTTAGCCGTTCACAGTTTGGAATACCAGCCTCATTGTAAAGCTCGTCGAATATATTCTGTAGTTCAGCATACATGAATGTTTCTCTCTTGTAACAAGCATCAATATTGATCATTCCTTCAATTATTCCTCTTTCTGGGACAATATGTTTGACAAATATGTTTAACTCTTTTACACCATCTTTAGTTTTACCTTTTATGTCAACCTCTATCAAATCGCCCAAAAAATTACCACCATCTGTCGTGATTGGGTTATGGCAAATTTTTAAGGTTATGTAATTTTCGTTTTTGATAACATTTTTGATTGACTGTCCTATAATTGGGCAAATACGTATTTCCTCGGGAGTATTGCTATACGTATTAGTTTCGTTTGTAAAACGAACACATGCACTCTGCTCAAACTCCATTTTGAAAAGACTACTTGAAGTTCTATGATAATTTTTTGTCGTTACGAGAATTTATATAGTCTAGCGCAAATATTACTTTCTCCTTGATTTAATAAACATAACGCATGCTTTACACTGTTTTACCGACAAAATAATATTCATTTTATGATATAATAGATACGAAAATCATTTTACAATTTTTTCACAAGTATAATAAATATATAACTTGAAAAAAATATATATTATTAACAAAACCATACAACACAATAAAAATATATTTAATAAAGAAATTAATCGGAGATATTTCAACTAGTACAAGCATTTTTGAATGGCAAATTAAATTTAAATTTAAGCAGTGTAGTTTCTTCGTGAGGAAGATACTACCGATATGGAAGGCAGTTCTGCTGAGAAGATAACATATTAATCAGAATTGAAGTATAAATATACAGTCTTTATATTTTTTTATTATAATTTAGTCAGTGTCAAGATGAACGCGCCTTATTAGTCAAGGTAAACATGATGCAATAGAATATAAAATGAGTTTGCTTAATGGCTTTACAAAACAACAGTTGTAACATTTGTCATTTACAATCAAATATTTGAAGATTTTTATCGATGTAGTCAAACAAAAAAGGCAAAGAATAATATATATTATTATTTTTGTACCTATTCTATATCATTATTTTTTTTTTTGAGGCAGTAGTAGACCGGCGTGGTAACTCCAGCAGTGGTAACGCGCTCGCTTGGGAAACCGAGTGAAACGGGTTCAAATCCCGAGTGTCATTTCAGAAGAGAGAATCATTTTCCAACATGATCACCACTTGTCTTACGGTGAAGGAACATCGTGAGGAAACCTGCATGTCTGAGAGAACCTAGCAAGTTTTCAAACCTATTCAAAAGATATGTGCAGGCAAACCAGAACCTATTTGAAAGACATGTGCAGGCCGTCAACACGCACTTGGCCAGCGTGGTGGACTATGGCCTGATCCCCCTTATATTTCATATGTCCAGGAATGGGACGTTAAAAAAGGCTAAATACATATGTATATTATTATCACAAGGTGATGTGACTTAGTCTGGAGATACAAACATTCTTTTTGTTTTATATTGTAAACTACTTTTCTTAAAAACAGTTAACATTAGCGGTATACGGAAAACGGAATATCCTGTTATTATATTCTCATGGTTGATTGCATTATCTAAACAATAATGAAACAATGCAAATTGATGTGGTTTATACACCAATAATAAATAATAATGTCCTCCATACCGCTTTTGGTCACGGCAGCCAATCTAACTGAGACTAGCGAACTGCGCATGAGAAATTTTAATGCACAAATGTGTCGCGCAGACACAAGTGCACCCTCTATTCCTTTAACTCTAGTCATCAGATGAAAGGCCAACAGATTTACGTGCTCTCCAAGGAACAGGAAATACCGCCAACTTTTCTACCTTGCGTTGTTACTGAGATCGAACCCAGAATCTTCATATCTACAAACCTACATATTAGCCACTAAACTACCGAAACAGTTGAATACTACTACTATAGCGTTATATACATGGAGTAGATTTTCATGTCACAGGCAATAGCGTGACTCAGTCTACTTAGGGTCATTGTTCCTTCACCTTGGATTTCATCTATACATATAATAAAATTGTAAATAAGCCAAATCTGTACCTTAAATATTTTTTAGAAAATCTTATTGAAATAGACTTTATTATCGATACAGAGACCGAATCTATAGTTTTTAGAGTTTTTGTCTGTCTGTCTGTCTGTCTAACAGATTCGACTCAGTTAGAATTTTATTACATGTATTGATAAAGAAGGACGAATAGGCTAATAAATATGTTAGTAGAATAAGTAACTCAGCTCAGCTCGGTAGGTGAAGGTTTTTTGTGCATACATTTTTTGCATATTTCATGGGAATTTATGTATATAGATCTTGATGTATTTTCGTGTGTTGTGTGTGTATATGTGTCGTATACGATTCGCAGACCCACAGGACAAATAAATGGAAGAAGTTATTATTTATTACTGAATTTTGCCAGTGGCTTCACTTGCGTGTTAAGCGGGACAGAAATCAAGGGTAGCATGTCCAATCCCAAGTCCTAGCCAAATTTTATCGAAATCTGCTCAAAGGCTAAAGAGTGAAAAGGTTACAGATAGAGTTACTTTCATATTTACAATATTACATAGTACGGATTAATTAATATATATTACTTATTTATTATATCTAAAAGCAAGCTCAATTTAATATGAGATTCTAACACGAGTAAATATCTTTTGTTTGAGAATAGTGAAGCTATATACACTAATACAACCGCGAGACAATAGACCAACCTCATTTGTAAAGTGGGCCGAATTTACACAGAAATGTAATGTTGAATTTTTATTATTTATTTGTTTTTACAATATTTGGAACTTTAGTTTTCGTATATAATAAATGAAAATATATATTTATAAAAGAATAAATTACATACGTGTATTCGTTGTAGGGTTTCTTTTTACTTTATTAAAAAAAAAAATGAAAATGATCGAGCATGTACGGCTGCAGTCCTGGGTTGAAACTCCGGGTGGACCAATTAGGTTTGGTGTTTAGATTTTTCTATCATGAAATTTACAGTAATAGTTTCGAAAGTTACCAGGTAGAAGCCGGTGCCTAGGAGTACAGCAGTCGGTCCTGTGCGTGTGCCTTTCAAAGGTCGCCAATTTATCGTTCTGCCGCAATTAAGTTTGAAAGCAATATAGTGCACTTGTGTTTGTGTGTATTCTTGTACACTATAATATCTCTTGCGCACATGGCAAATCAGATAGGCTGCCGTGGCTTAAGCCGCTCTGGGAAACATTATTATCAATAGTGAACACCACGAGTTGATATCATGTAAATGTGAACTATAAATTATATACAATTTAAATTATTTGGGTCTAGTTCATAGATTTAAGTAATAGCATTACTATACTATAGTACAAACTGTTTCTACTAATTGACATAATCAAGAATCCGAAATTGTTTGTAATTAATATAAATCTTATTATAAAATCTATCCCATCCTATAAATCAGGGTTCAAAACGATAATTATCATGATAAATATGGGTTGATAATTATCTTTGATAAATATAATTAAAAATATTTAAACAGAAATATCTCAATCAGCTCAAAAATGCAATCAGCAAACTGAGTTAATGCAGTTGAGGAGGATGAGGATAATATTCCACTTATTAATTTAATTGAAATACAAATACCAATAACTACACAAGGATTGCTAAGTTTATATCTGTTTAATAATTATCTAATAATTATCTTGATAATTACCGCGATAATTATCACTAGACATATTTATCTTGATAATTTCATTCCCTGCTATAAATGTAACAAAGATTGCTGCAGATTGCTTCCTTTGTTATTGAGATTGTGTGATAAGTAACTGTTTAAAATCTTGTATTTCAAAAGAAAATCAGAAATTAACTTATTGTAAAAGAAAATCAAGAATTGACAAATTTAAATATTTGTCCTCTCAGACTGAGAGACTGTCTCTCTCGTGACCATGATTGCTGTAAAGCATTCGAAAAGTTGGGCACCAAAAATTAAAATAAATTCGCGGAAAAATCGAAAAACATAGTTTTATTTAAAATCTCAAATATTTACGGAAATCTAAGAAAGAATTAAAAAATGTCGTTAGGTATATGGTGTGATGGTCAGACGGCTTATTCGCATCGGTGTGACCTTGACTCAATCGACCCGTTTCACGAACATTTCGACGACATTTTACCGTTTACTCCAATACCGTCTTTCAACCTGCCCTTTAGGACCTTATCTGATAAGGTGATAGAGAATTAGAATTGACCTTTTGAAATTTTTAGGCTTACAGATTACAGTTTTTCTGCGGAAATGTTGAAAACTCCTAGCGAATTAATCAAATAAATGAAATGCTTTTATGTATGTAGCTTTTTAAATACATAACAAAATAAATTGAAAAACAAAGAAATTAGTGGTATTGCACTACCGAAGAGAATATAAAACTGTTGCTTTAACACCGTTTCTCACCAGTCATATCAAAATATATTCTACTCCGATCGTTTAGTATATATTTCTCAGAGGTGAGATATTTTCCTACAGTAAAAAATATCCTATATGTTGACCCGAATAACCAGTTATCATCATACCAAATTTCATCAAAATCTGTCCAGTAGTTTTCTCGTGATACATTCCCAGACAGACAGACAAAAAAATCTAAAAACTATGGACTGTGCCTCTGTATCGATAATAATGATTTTAATAAGATTTTCCAAAAAATATTTAACTCAGACTCAGAATTTTATTATATGTATAGATATATGTAGATATCGAAATAGATTTGCTTTGCTTTGTGTCGGCTAGCACTGACTTCAAAAGTATCTGATTAGGTATCTATAGTAAATGAAAACCCCCGTTCAGCTATTTTTTACTTTATAGTGTCTAGAAGTCGGTTTTTTTTAATTGTTTTTATTTATTATGATGATATTATAGTTTGCCTCAATGTAATTGACTTCCGTAACCGAAATCGGTCAGAACTTTTTTAATTATAAATTGTGTTTTTGGCATTACACAATAATAGAGTAACTGATATATGTATGTGCTTATGGTTGTTTATTGGTTGGAAAATTTTAACCTCTAGACAATCTGCAATCAGGACACCCCCGGCACTTTTTATCAGTGCCTTCCGTAATAAATTGGCAATTATCAAAGAGATTCTGAAAATGTTCCTTTGTTTTGTAAAGTCATGATGATATAAGTTTTAAATATTGTAAATATCTATGTACAATGTACATTATCTATATTAATATTATAGAGTTTGTTTGTTTGTTTGGTTGAACGCGCTAGTCTTAGGACTAATCTTATTAGAAATTTTATTTTTGCATTAGATAGCCCGTTAACTGAAGAAGCTATAGGCTAAATATCATCCCGGAAAAATGTACAGTTCCCGTGGGATAGATTTGTTTCTGCCTAGGGACGAACCCGAAGCGAAGCGAGGGTCAGTCAATACTATCTTTTTTTAGACGAAAATACTATCATTCGTAGATGTAAAAAAATATTTATATAGATGACGGTGTACTTAAACAAACAATATTTATTTTTATTTAAATATTTAATAATCTTATTATCTTAAAATTCATCTTTTATCTTATCTTAATAAATAAAATAATAAAAAATATTTCATAGCATGTATTACGTTGATACGTATATCAGTATGTATATTACGTACGTTTATACACTTCAAAATGATAATTTTAAAGCATCTTCCTTTTGCGATATGTACAAATGCCATTTAATATTAATCTATACTAATATTATAAAGCTGAAGAGTTTGTTTGTTTGTTTGTTTGGTTAAACGCGATAATCTCAGGAACTACTAATCCGATTTGAAAAATTTCTTTTTGCATTAGATAGCCCGTTAACTGAGGAAGGTTATAGGCTATATATCATCCCGGAAAAATGTACGGTTCGCGTGGGATAGATTTGTTTTCTGTCTAGGGACGAACCCGAAGCGAAGCGAGGGTGAGTCGCTAGTTGTATGATATATGTAGTGGCAAACTATGAAACGTAAAATAAACTGAATAATTTTATGTGTGTATAAACATTGTAATAAGTGCCTCGTGAACCACATTTTCAGAAACCGCGTGAATAATTTTATATTTTTTTCTATATTATTACACCACATGATAACTTGAAGTCAGAATATATATTATCAATAAACATAATAAAACGTGTATAGTAAAATAAATATAATTATTATTATGTGCTTAAGTGAATTTTAATGTTGGGTAATGTTTATTTTTTAATGTTGGGAAATGCATTTACGCATACCACCTGTTAACCAATTGTTATGGTTATGTGATACTCGCCGGCCAAAAAAAGCCTTTACTACCCATTAAGACTCAACCGAACCTCCCCCGTTTTTGATCGGATCCCTTACGCACTCAAACACGATGCACCAACGATATTCGTAGGTCTGCCGAGGCAGACCCCAGCAACCATAGGGTTTCTCCAACGTTGTATTTGCTTTTAGAGAAATACCAGGAGCAACCCGCATGGCACACCATCAATCTCGGTTGGCCGTGTCTCAGTGTGTAAGCGCTAATGAACCCTCGCACTATGGCAAGGTGACACATCGAGTGGGAAAATTAATTTAAATACTGAATTAACTCATAGGCCTCATTATTGACTTATTAACAATTTAAGCTGAACCGCTTGCAAAGCTTTTAATATTTCAAAAGGCTATTGCTATTCGTCCGATAATCGGATGAATAAAAAATATATTATTCGTTCGACTATTGTCGATTTGTACGAATATTTCTATTTTGTTTTCTAATGTAAAATAAGTGATTTTTAAATGCAATAAGTTTCTATATACAAAAAAAAAACCTTAACCTACCGAGCTGGAAACTTTTTCTTTTAAAACCCAACGATTTCTAACTTCAAAAGTTTTTAACGTTAAGAAATTATTTTTATTCGCAGGAGTTTCTGTATTCAAAAAAAAAACCTTAACCTACCGAGCTGAGCCGTACTACTTATTTATTAGTCTATTTGTCCTTCCTATAATTAATATATTTTATTAAGGACGAATATTAATTTTTTATTCGTCCTATTAAAGGACGAATAGACACATTTTACCGGTTGTAGGACTCTGTCAAGCCTGAGGAGTCCGACTGGATGGGTACCACCCCCTTATCTATTTCTGCCACCAAGCAACAATGATTGCATTGTTGTGTTCCGGTATGAAGGATAAGGTAGCCAGCGCAATTACAGGCAAGAGGCATAACATCTTTACAGTGTCCTCACAGTGACAACGCACCTGTGGTTCTGCATTTATCTTACTTATAACCTAAGTGCATGAACCGTAGGTGTTATGGGCGACAGGTACTGCTTTCCATCAGGTGGTCTGTCTGCTCGTTTGTCACTGAATCTCATAAAAAAAAACTCCGATTTAATATCATAACATTTTTAAAGCTCTTAAAAACTCTTGTCTGGTAAAATAATTGTTTAGTGTGTGAATATCGTCGTCCTATTGGCTATTTTCTATTGCTCTCATATTATTATAATTATATGAGTTTGTATTCTTTTTATTATATGTATTTATCACCGAGTGCCTCTGTGGGTGCCCTTTTATATTTTAATATTATATACAGGCAGCGCCACCTTTTAACAACTTTTTTTATTCATTCTAATTAATACTAGTACCTACCTATATGTTAAAATAAATATATTACTTACTACCTTACGTTCATGATTTGCTATAATTTATGATTTTTTATACCATTTTAGTATCGTTGAATTATTTTTGCATAGTTCTCCCGACTAAGTGTCGTTTTTTGAAAAAAAAAAAATATATGAAAAGAGTGCGTGTATGAATGTGTACACGCGCAAGAAATAAAACTTCTGTAGGTTATCGGTACTCTTTATGAAATTCAATTTATGTTTTAAATAATAAGGATAGGTGAGATACTAAAAAAGTAATTATAGAACGCATGTTAGGCATATTACAATCATATATTTATAGAATACATTTAAAGAAAGAATATAATATTATATATAATTTGTCAGACAATAACAACGGTTACCATGGCAAACGTTCGCCTCGCCCGATTACACTTTTCGTAACGCATTCACCAGCTTACCTCCCAAGTCAAGCGTGCGTAAAGAAGTTTTACTTCAAAAAAAAAAGTGTCTAATAATACACTGCTGTACAGATATTACTCATATTTTACGTTCATTTGTATTTATTTAAAGGTTTTTCTTTCTATTTGGATCTTCTGTCTTCCGAGCCGGTGATAGATTCTTCACGGACTTACTAACATTTAATTTGAATTTTAATAATGTAAAAAGTGACGATTCAAGTGCTTGTAAAAGTCTATTTAAATTAAGTATATTTTGATTTGATTTTTATTGTTGTTTTATATGTCTGCATTAGTATATGTTAGAAGTAAAGTGTTATTCTATTCTATTTAATTCTTCTAAAATGTAAAAGATATGATGTGTTTAATCTATACTAATATTATAAAGCTGAAGGGTTTGTTTGTTTGGTTGAACGCGCTAATCTCAGGAACTACTAATCCGATTTGAAAAATTCTTTTTCATTAGTCAGCTCATTATCCCGGGAAAATGTGTGGTTCCCGTGGGATAGATTTGTTTTCGTCTAGGGACGAACCCAAAGCGAAGCGAGAGTGAGTCGCTAGTCTATTTTAAACGTATTTTCATTGTGCGCTTAGCAAACACAAATAAAGATTTCAAAGGCTTCCTTTATCGGAGAAACGCTAAGAATTTTCGAATGACCTCGAATGGTTCTAGCACGTAACATTCCCGTAATATCCGTTAATTGAATTCTTCAATAAAACAAGACGCCGGAAATGCGAATTGCAGTCACAAAAAATATTTTTGGGATCGAAATCATTAGAACTACCTTAATCAAGTAGTGAACAAATACGTATTAATCAAACTATGCCTTTGGGTTACAAAAGGTAGTGCCCTTGGACATGAAATCTCTAGAAGTTATTATATTTCTTTTTCCAATATCTAAATCGTAACAATTTATATCTGTTTGCTTACACTTGGTATTAATAAATAATGCAGTTTTTTTTGTATATTCATTTATTTTATTTATTCATTTAAAACAGTACATGTATAGCAAAAACAACTTAACGATAATAATTACATCTTATATATTAAAACGAGCAATTCTTGTTTATTTATTTATTTATTTATACCAGCGATCTCGGGAACGGCTCTAACGATTTTGCTGAAATTTTGTATATGGGGGCTTTCGGGGGCGAAAAATTGATCTAGATTAGTCACATGTCTGGGAAAACGCGTGTTTTCGAGTTTTCATGCGTTTTTCTTATGCATTATTCTACGCAAAATTAAATAGCGACATCTATACAATTGTCTCAGTATCACTTAGTCACTTAATGTCAAATTATTTTTAAGCCAAATTAAAAAGAAAATTATTCTTATGGCGACATCTATACAATTGTCTCAGTATCACTTAGTCACTTAATGTCAAATTATTTTTAAGCCAAATTAAAAAGAAAATTGTTCTTATCGCGACATCTATACAACTTTCTCGGTAACACTTAGTCACTTAATGTAAAATATACAATCTTTCAAGAACTCCGAGCGAAGCTCGGTCGCCCAGGTACTTAGTATAAAGCTGAGTCGCAGTTATTAGCGTTCGAATCACAAACGCCGTAAATGACAAAAAACTTAATGCTACACCGTTATTACACTGTGACTACAGTTTTACCATTACTTTGACGAATTCTCTTGAAACCTTTATGGATTTCATATATTGATTAAAGGCTTTTAACTGGACATTCATTTACTAGTTTCTATCAAAAAGCTTTAATAAAAATTGATTATCTTTTTTTTTTAGATAATTACACCTCGTAGCAAAAATTAAAAAAAAATCACAAAACTTCCTATCTTCAGAATATTTTTCATTTGAAATAAAATAATAATATACATAGATATAAATATAATGAACAATAAACTTTGAATGTTAATTAAAAAAGGACGTAAGTCATGTTTATCATTATTACGAGTATGTTGTAAATAATAGGTTCCATAATATTATAAAGTATAAGAAAATATTTTTATATTTTTACTCTTATTTCGATGGCGATTTACTTATATGTATATTTAAATAATTATTATGCCTGTGTAGAAATATGGATTGTAACCTCTTTATATATCGAGATAAATGAAATGATGTAAAAGATATCAACGTTAAAAACAACGTTAAAGTTTTTGCTCCGCTACGTAAAGGAAGCCTACCAAAAAATAGTATTATGTTATGTGTTACCACTACAATAAATCATTAAGTTTTCATGGTCACTATGAAGGATTCAGGGTATTTACCATATTTTTCTTATTTATTTATGAGTTCCCGACGTTTTATTCTTACGATTTAGCATCATAGTTAAAATAACATAGACCACCATACACAAAGTTAAAAAAAAATTTAGTAAAATACTCATGAAAAACATAAAATTTCAACGATTTTTTTTATGTAGATCGCGTAAAAAGAAAATTACGTAAACCACAGTTTTCCTTATTTTTGGAACAGGTTTTGTGTCATATTAAGATGATATATAGACGCATTCATCATTGCGATAAGAAGGCAAACTTCGATTAAATTATATCAAACTTCTAAGTTACATTTTGAGTACATTGATTAAGCGTGACACTTTGCTTAATGTCGACAATTTAATTTATTGATGTATGGATAACTTCAATATATGAATATGAAAAATGTGACTTCACTTCATAGTATAAAACAATACCTATATACATATGCTTAGATCTTTGAAACTACGCAACGGATTTTGATGCGGGTTTTTTTATAGATAGAGTGATTCAAGAGGAAGGTTTTTATGTA
This sequence comes from Argynnis bischoffii washingtonia, assembly GCA_033884665.1. Lineage (NCBI taxonomy): Eukaryota > Metazoa > Arthropoda > Insecta > Lepidoptera > Nymphalidae > Argynnis > Argynnis bischoffii. The sequence continues at coordinate 1,843,820 of CM066619.1, read as the reverse complement.
TAATACATGCATAATATAGTAAAGAAAAACTGATAATTTTAAAGAATTCTAATGTCATGTAAATAAACACATTTATGAGCTAACATTGCAAACGCTGGCTGAACCCTACGAGATAGATCAAAATAATGTACTCCTTAAAAAGGTCTACAAAAAACTCCGCCATAGCATATGTCTATCTCTTAAGAATAACATCATACTATATCTATTTTTCTATATCCAAGCGAGTTTTAAATAAAAGTTTGTATAAATGCTATCTAATCTATACTAATATTATAAAGCTGAAGAGTTTGTTTGTTTGTTTGGTTGAACAAGCTAATCTCAGGAACTACTGATCCGATTTGAAAAATTCTTTTTGCATTTGATAGCCCGTTGACTGAGGAAGGTTATAGGCTATATATCATCCCGGAAAAGTGAACAGGTCCCGCGGGATAGAGTTGTTTTTGTCTAGGGACGAACCCGAAGAGAAGCGAGGGTGAGTCGCTAATAAAATATATAGAGGCAATACGTAACGTTGTTTTGTAATAAAATTGTACAATCAAAGTTGTATCGTAAATATGGTGTGTTAGAGATGTTTGTAAAAATAATACAAGTTAAATTTATAGTTTTCATCTGTTGGACGATGAACAAATATTTCAATCGTCAAACATGGGAGAACGGTCGAACGGATATCAATTAAACCTTTTTTTACAGGTCCGATGTAGTTGGTATTCAAATCATTATATAAATAAGCAGGCAACTTTAAATCTATTTAAATGTAATTATACCCATAATTTTCTATAGAAGCTTTTGCGAAAGCACTTTTAGATACCATTTTGATGATTTTTTAATCATCCAAGAGTATATACATATGTACCTACATATGAATATACCAAGTTGTGATGCGCTCGATTACAATTATTCCAAGTTAACATCATTAACACTTATGCCGAAGGAAAACATCATGAGAAAACCTGTATGTCTGAAAGACTATAGCCTTAATATAAGGGGTATAGAAGATAATTCTGGCCCAGCAGTGGGACGTTAAAAAGGGCTGAATATTTTTGATGCTTCATTTCACATCCTACGTGTTGAACTTTACAATAGCTTTTTAGAAGCTATAGTAAGTTAAAATGTGTAATTTTATTTACAGGTAAATAACAGAAATTGAATCCAATACCTACGAAAAACATTTGATATTATCTATAAATGCCGGTTGTCGTCACACTAAGTCTAAGGTCTTAAAAACACGGATTGTAAGAAAGTTATTCAAAATTCAGCAAAGTTTTTTAACGCGAGCTAATGGGCTCTGACATTAATAATGATGTCTGCGTAAACTTGATTCCTATTTCTTGCAAAAAATATGAAAATGAAATATTTTAATAAACTTGAGTAATTGTCGGCCAAAATTAATAACAATATAGGTATCCTTCGATTTTTTGTCTTACTAGATTTAGAAAGACAGAAAGTATAGAGTAGTTAATTGTATTAAATATTTTTTTGTGGAATGCCTGAGATAATCGAAAGACAATGCCAATGATCGTTGAAACCCATAGTATGCACCGACTTCTTTGCTGGTAGTTGCTAGTTCGATCATCGCACGATTGAATTTTGTGGGCAGAAAGAATAGGTCATCTATACTAATATTATAAAGCTGAAGAGTTTGTTTGTTTGTTTGTTTGTTTGTTTGGTTGAACGCGTTAATCTCAGGAACTACTGATCCGATTTTAAAAATTCTTTTTGCATTTGATAGCCTGTTAACTGAGGAAGATTAAGGAAGGTATAGGCTATATATCATCCCAGAAAAGTGTACGGGTCCCGTGGGATAGTTTTGTTTTTGTCTAGGGACGAACCCGAAGCGAAGCGAGGGTGAGTCGCTAGTAACTACATATTTATAACTACCATAATTTCTAAATATAAGCCCAATAAATTACAATTTTATTATATACATTATCACGAATGGCTTAGAGACGGATAGAGGACAAACATTCAAAGAAAGTTTTTTTTGTACCAGAAACTTTTGCAGAATAATTGACCAAAGTTTCTTTAGATGAATGGTATAAGACCAATGTCCTCTACAAATATACATTCAAAGAAAGGGTTACCAGTTTTCAGTTGGAACCAATTTTCTCTCACTACGAACAAATTCTTTTCCCAACACTGGTATATTAAAAAGATCAAGATGTTCAACCCTGACAAGTAGGTATTTTGTTCGAGAGAAATGATGGCTTAAACTAGATCCGCAAGTGTAAGTTTAGTTAAAATCGGCTAGTTGTTCTAGATAAAGTATGGGGGATAAAAACATAGATAAAGATTGCAATTATAATTATAATCCAATAAATTCCAATAAATTTTTACCGGTGGTAGGACTCTGTCAAGCCTGAGGAGTCCGACTGGATGGGTACCACCCCCTTATCTATTTCTGCCGCCAAGCAACAATGATTACATTGTTGTGTTACGGTTTGAAGGATAAGGTAGCCAGCGCAATTACAGGCAAGAGGCATAACATCTTAGTCCTCACAGTGATAACGTACCGGCCATGAACCGTAGGTGTTATGGGCGACAGGTATCGCTTTCCATCAGGTGGACTGTCTGCTCGTTTATCACTGAATAACATTAAAAAATAATAATAATAATATTTAAGACTAAACTCCACTTCACATCCACTGAACGTATTAAAATTCACAATTTTTCCGTCAAAACAAGCTTTATCCTTTGGACAGAAATTGGACAGCACAAAAGCATGCCAAGACCAATCTTTTAGCGTTCCGCCCCAAAATATTTTTTCATCTTCAAAAACATGTTTGCGTAAACAATCTGATTGATGTTATTGCTCCAGATTAAAGTGCCATAAGGCAGAATTAATAACTCAATTGAAATGTAGTAGGGGTAAAGTAATGTTAATAACTTTTCATCTTATTAATATATATAATCTCATCTTAACTTCTTAATGAAGTTATAAATCAATTTATTTTTTTACTTTAAAATCAGTATATCTATTTGTATAGATATACTACTACTATATAGATTGTTCTATACATATAATAAAATTCTAACTAAGCCAATTCTGTACATTAAATATTTTTTGTAAAGTATTATTGAAATAAACATTATTATTGATACAGAGGCCGAATCTATAGTTTTTATAATTTTTGTCTGTCTGTCTGTGACCGCATCACGAGAAAACTACTGGACAGATTTTGATGAAATTTAGTATGATGATAGCTAGTTATTCGGGCCAACATATATGATACTTTTTTCTGCTGGAAAATATCTCATCTCTGAGAAATCTAAAGTATACGTTAAAAGGTCACTAGGGACGAACCTGAGCGGAGTGAGGGTGAGTCGCTAGTCGTATATAATACCTTAATTATTTTTTAAAAGTATAGGAAAATCAGGAATAAGACAAAGGACATATATTTTGATTCAGAATTATCTGAAGGAATAATAGCTAAGAATTTGATGAGTTAGTAAGCAATACCAGTAAACAGTGTGTGAAACCCCCACTACCCATAGTGCTGGTCCAAATCAGACTTGGCCCGTTTTTATTACGTAGTACTTTATTTTAGGGTTTGCATTATAGTCAAGGAGTTTGAAATAGGATAATGCAAAACAATTTTTTCACTTATTCAAAATAGACAAATTTTAGGGTTTGCATTATAGTCAAGGAGTTTGAAATAGGATAATGCAAAATATTTTTTTCACTTATTTAAAATAGACAAGTTATAAAGGTTAGAAGAAAAGGACGGGCGGATAAATAGAAAGACGGATGAATAGCTTACTAGACGTATAGGTATAAGCTATTAAAGGATTTTAATTAAATCCTTTAGCTGCAGAACCCTAAATATAAAACATGTAAAGAATAAATTTAATATGTTATATAAATAAAGGGTTTCCTCAATACGAAACGGTAATGGGACATTTTTTTTCTGAAAAAAGCTGAAGTAAAGCTCAAGTTATAATTAATGTACACACAACAAAACATCTTTAAAGCTCGTCCAATTTAAAGAATGGATAAAAAATATGATTTGAATGAATATTTTGCTAAAACACATGTTTCATGTAAATATGTAAATATTATGCAAACGAGACTCTTTAGCGGTCTTTTTGAGAAGTGCTCTCGAAATTTACATTTTGATTTACAAATGCATTTCTCTGACGGTAGTTGTACATAAATACAACGTACATTTAAATGGAACGGATAAACATCGATATGATTTCTTTTATTAGGTTTTTGAATTTAGATTCAATCAGTATTTATGACATGCAAGCGAAGAATGGCGGATTTTAAGATTAAGCATACCGTCAAAACAGGACCAAAGTTCAGGACAAATACATTTATAGTGTCTCATTAAACCCGTGACCTCCTGGCAATTACGATAACATCTATAAGAAGTAGTATATTATATAAGGAGTTTCTATCTTCTGGTCTACTTAACGAGATATTAGGCGGGTGATAGGATTTAAGATTTAGTTATATATTATATACATTAGTTAATATTTTATGTATGTATATGTGAGATACTTTTAGTTATTTTGTTTAAATATTTTATAAAAAAAATATGTAAGCTTTAAACAATCTATTTCTTTCCAGATTACAATGGATAAGTGCAAACACCGAGAGTCTTCTTACAATGATATAAATACAATATGACTAATACAAATGCGATGCCCACGCAGAAGCAATGCCAAGCTATTCTGACCAAACGCTTCAAAAATCCGACCAAATTCAAAATGAACAGATCGCTCATTACCATAATAACATTGATCATCCTCGCTCTACTACCTTATAGCTCAACTCTTAATTTACCCAGTGGAGATCCTGCTCCTGGAAGATCTCCTGGTCCACCTACATTCAAGAATGTCGATATTGATAACCTAGAAACTAACTTGGAAGTGCCAGACGAAACAGTTTACGATGAAGTGACGACGAATGATGAAATCTCCTCAACGGTGAGTGAGTCAAGTGTAAGTGAACGTACGGTGGGCGACGCGTGTTCATTCGCGAGCATCCCGAGTGACAGCGACGGTATAGTGACGCTGAGTGAACGAAATAGTGACATCAATGTGACAATCAGTCATTCGGTCTTCGAAACGGATGAGCTGGTGAAGGGAGTGATTTATGATGGTAAGTGTATATATTTATTTTATCGCACTTTAAAAAAATAGAGTAACAAAAACAATGCATATTATTATTTAATGTGTAGAAATTATTCTATTACGACTTCTTTATATACATTCTATAAACTTATATGTCAATTGGGTTTGAAATATTATAATGACTGTTAATTGACGAGTGTGAGCTTAATATTTATTTAATACTAGCGGCTTACTCTCGCTTCGCTCGGGCGCGTCCCTTGGTACCTACGTTTAAATTCTTTGAACGGAATCCTAATTCTTTTTCTAAAATGAAAGTAGCCCAAATTACTCCTTATAATATCAGTTATCTGCCAGTGAAAGTCCATTCAAAATCAATTCAGCCGCTTCGGAGATTTGCCGGAACAAACATACAGACAGACAAAAAATTAAAAAATTGTGTTTTTCTTATATGTCGTATATAATTTTATGTGCATTTAATAAAAAGCTGTTATTTTGACATTACAAACAGACACTTCAATTTTATTTATCTGTATAGATAAAGGAGATTAATTTTAACTTTTAAGCCAAGTTAACATTTCTTAGTATTTTTGTTTATCTATCAATTTATTTGTGTCTGCATCTCTCGAGATTGTCTAGACGGATTTTAATGGAACCTTTCTTTATTATAAGGTTAAAGATTTGTTTTAATTACATAGTTTTATTTTATTAGTTGGATCAAGCAATTGGCAAAGCGGAGAACAAAAATGTAAATATTCGTTTGTGCAAAACAGAAAATCATCTGTTTTTTACTAAATTGTTTGAAATATTTACTATGCAACTAATTTTCTATAACTCGCCAATAAACTGCAGCGTATCAAATTCTCCATTGTTTAAACTGATAGTTACAATATTTAGTACACGTGGTTATTTTAGTACGTAGAATATTTTTTCGTTATCATTTTACACTGTAGCAATGGTAGCCCAGTGGTAAAGCGTTTACTTGGAAAACTATGTGAAACGGGGTTCAAATCTGGGTCTTGCACCTCTGATGTTCTTATGTGCGAATCATTTCCAACATGGTTGCACTTGCTAATAAGGTTTAAGAAAACATAGTGAGGAAATCTGTATATTTGAGAGAATCTAGTAAATTTTCGAAAGACAAGTGAAGTTCGCGAACCCACACTTCCCTAGCGTGTTGGATTACAACCTGATCACCCTCATATTTAAGGGAGGTCCATGCCCTGCAGTGGGACGTTTAAAAAAGCTAAATACCTCTGGCCTCAAAGGCTATATAACAATGAAAATTATAATAAAGTAAGATAAAAATTTAAAAATAACAATAAAATAACGTTATTATAAAAGTAAAACAAGCTTTTGTGAATTATGAGGGCGGTATATCAAAATATTTTCATGCTCGTCACTGAAACGGATTAATATTGGAATTAACCTGACGTTCACCTCGTATATTGCCTCTACTACATTTTCAGAAATATTTTTGTTGCCTTTTTTAGAATTTTATTAATTTAATAAAATATTTAATAAATATAAGTATACATATTTATATATATACTTATAATTTTGTATTATAAAAAACTTTAAATAATTTTTTATTATTTCATTTATATTTTTATATGTTATTAAAAATAATTTAATAAATGTATTTTTTAAACAAGTTCAAAAAAGGAAGAGTGATTTATTATTTTATTGTCTATTGCATCCCAAAACTATCACTTAAATATGAAAAGATAAGAATCGCCTTAGTTTTTGCGTATTAACCATAAACACGTTTGAAACATAAGCAACTCTAGATGGCTACAAAATAACTATCTAACTTCTTTAAATATATTTTAAACTAGCGACTTACTGTCTCTTCGCTTGGTGCGTCCCCTATAGGTACGCGGATTTTGTTCTAAATTGCATAAGCTTTAAGTTTGGAACCCTCATTCTATTTCTAAAATTAAAGTAGCCTAAGATACTCCTTATAACAGCAGCTATCTGCCAGTGAAATTCCCGTCATAATCGGTCCAGCCGTTTCGGAGATTAGACGGAACAGACAGACTAACAGTCTAAGTTAAGCCCTATAAGTCTAAGTTATGTCCTATAACATCATTAGCCGGAGCAGACAGACAGACAGTCTAAGTTAAGCCCTATAAGTCTAAGTTATGTCCTATAACATCAGCTATCTGCCAATGAAAATCTAATCAAATAAGTGTTTAGGAAAAAGCTATTATTTTGACATTACAAACAGACACTAAAATATATGATAAATAAAAAAATAATAAATTAAAAAGATAATGATGTAAATGTTATTTGTAAGGGTCTAAAATATATATTTTTGTAAAAAGATAATTCAATTTGGAAATTAATTAAAAGTTTGTGATTACCTCGGTAAATTACTTGAGTTTAACATGAACAAGTTAAACATATTTTAATAGCAATTTCGAAATTAAATTTATTTTAATATTATGACAAACTTTGAGTATCGAATAGACTTTACCTAAATCTGAATTAAAAAGGTATTAGTAGCCCAGTGATAACGCGTTTGCTAGGGAAACCAAGTTAAGCAGGTTCAAATTCTGGGTCTCGCATCATTTTCAAATGATTACTACTTATCTTACGGTGAAGAAAACCTGCATATCTGAGAGAACCTAGCATGTTTTCGAAAGACATGTGAAGTCCGCCAACTCGCACTTGATCAGCGTGGTTTCAATATAACTTGATCCCTCTTATATTGAAGGGAGGCCTGTACCCAGCAATGGCACGATGAAAAAGGGATAAATACAATGTATACAAATTTGAATTTATACATAATAGGCCTAGGCCTCTTAATAATTATTATAAAAGCTGAAATAATTGCCAGAAATATACTATAATATATAATTAATACATATATGAATGATTACATTTAGACTGCCGTTATTATAAATGATGACGTACTTGCATGTTGTTTTCATGGCAATGAATAATCATGGGAAATAATTCCCACTCAGTTACGTAACTTTGAATCTGTGTAAAATAGTTTTTTGGCGTATTTTAAAAAGAAAACAATCTTACATTTTAGTCATAACCTATATTTGATATAGTAAAAAATATTTTATTATCGACCCAAAAGAAAGTTTTCATTGGCGATGATATTGTGTGAAACATTAAAAAAACAAGTACGATTTAATCATCTACGTCTTTTTTAAATCAGTCGATACAGAAAAAAAAGAAAGTGAGAAAAGGTAGAGTGATAATTTAGACAAATTTCACGTGGACTTGCCGGTAATGAGGTATTGTTACGAAATGGTTTAGTTCTGTAAGAGGGAGTTATTAATAATATGAATACCTGCCTTATAATGGAAGTCGTGCTATTCTATTCGCTTTCAAATTCAAATGTAATTTTGTTATATACTCTATACTAGAGCGGTTCAGTTCAGCGGTTTAAGCGTCAAACGTATTAGACAATGTTACTTTCATATTATATATATATATATATATATATATATATATATATATATATATATATATATATATATATATATATATATACATACTGGTATTTAATATATATATTAAATACCAGTGGCTTACCCTTGCGTCGCTCGAGTGTGTCCCTAGGTGTCTTTTGCATATATAACAAAGAGAGAAATTATCAAGATAAATAAATATGTCTATTGATAATTATCGCGATAATTATCAAATAGATGTAAACTTAGCAATTCTAGTGTAGGTATTAGGTATTTGATTACTTGCCTATCATAATTTACGTTAGAGATTAATAATCAATGTAATCTTTTATTATTACTTTTCATAATTTTGAAAAATACAAACCTGGAAACAAAAACAGAATAAATTTAACCAACATAGGCACTATGTAATTAATTAACTAATATTATCCTCATCTTCCTCAACTGCATTGACTCGGTTTGCTGATCGAAAATTTGTAGAGTTACAAATTAAATATTTTTGATTATATTTAATAAAGATAATTAAAAACCTATACTTATCATGATAAGTATCATGATAATTATCAAGGATAATTATAATTTCGCACCCTCATTTATAGTAACCCACACCCCTTCTCTCTAAGGTCCCATCCACTGGTATACCATACCAAAATTCTATAAAATTGGTTTAGGCGTAAAAACGTAACAGACAGACTGTAACTTTTCACATTTATAACATTAGTATATGTATTATCGTCAAAGGTTTATACATATGTTATACCTAACTACAACCTACCTAATTTTACTCAAATCTGTTGAGCTGATTTATTGAGGATCCTCTTCATAATGAAAGTCATTGAACGATGTTTTGAATGGTTTATAGAAAACATGGTCCTGGGACTGATAACATTTTTGATGTCTCAAAGTTTATTACAAACGATACCTCTCCACAAAAATTATACAAAAACTTGGAAGAAAAGAGACATCCCATCGGAGCACCAGACAATATTAGAAAACTTAATAAATAATTCTATGTTTATGTATTATAACTTAGTAAATATACTTTGAGTTATACAATTTTACTGCCAAATTCATATTTACTTCCACTAATTTCCTAAACTCAGGCTGTTTTGAGAACTTCTTGACCGAAAAAAAAAAACCCAATAAATATAAATGGCATGACTCACTCGAATCCGGGACCAAGAAAGAGGCAATATTTATATCTAGATAGTTAATGAGTTCAATAGTAACATAAACTTACTATATCAGAACATCAAGGGACTTCTGTGTAATATTAATAAATAGGTGGTAAATAATTTTGCGTAATAAAGGTAGGTTAATTTTGTCAAAAATATCATGTGTAGGATCACTCATAAAACTTCGAGATATTCCTTGCATATATTCTTATATTCAGCAATTTTATAATCGTCAGTACGTTTGTCTGTGTGGAAGCTACCAGCGGCTGACCCAGCGTAACGGGATAAGGCGAGGACAAAGAAGAAGAAATCCCTATCGACCAATGTCATACAACTAAATGCCTTATACATAAATCACCACAAATTAATCAAATATATTATTTTCCATTAAAACGCTTATATAAACATACTTACAACTCACCCTCGCTCCGCTCGTGTTCGTCCCTACTTACGTTTTAACGTTTAGTATAGATTTCTCAGAAATGAGATATTTTCCCACGGAAAATATTATGTTGACCCGGATAACCAACTATCATCATACCGAATTTTATCAAAATCCCTCCAGTAGTTTTTCCATTATGCGGTAACAGACAGACAGATAGACAGGCAAAAATTCTAAAAACTATATGTTCGGCCTCTGTATCGATAATAATGTCTATTTCAATAAGATTTTCCAAAAAATATTTAACGTACAGATTCGGCTTAGTTACAATTTTATTATATTATATGTATAGTTAAAAATGCAACCTTACACATGTGCATTTAACCAACATTATGTAATTATTTAATGTCACACAAATTCCAATCATCACTCATTGCATATTAAACAGCTGTCAACTAAACTACAAAGGGAACTAATTATTAATTTACCTCAAACCCCACGAGTGTAGTAATAGGATTCTACCGCACCCATATTCATGTCTAAGGATACATATAATAATTACCGTAGCTCTAAGTTTACTTTGAAGTCGGTTAATATTAGACCGACTTTGAAATAGAGGAGAACTCAATTTGGTTATATGTTTGATGTTCGCTGATTGTAAATAGTTATTAATATTGTTTTTTTAATAAATTCATACTATAATCTATACATATAATAGAATTCTATCGGATTCGAATCTGTATATTAAATATTTTTTTGGAAATATTATTGAAATAGACATTATTATCGATACAGAGGTCGAGTCTATAGTTTTTAGAATTTTTGTTTGTCTGTCTGTCTGGGAACGTCATGAGAAAACCCCTGGACAGATTTTGATGAAATTTGGTCAGATGTTTTTTACTGCTCGAAATCTCTCATCTCTGGGAAATTTATACTAAGCGATAGAACATAACAAAAGACGAATCCGAGCGGAGCGAGGGTGAGTCGCTAGTGATATTATAAATGAGAAAGTAACTCGAATCTGTTATCTTTTCACTGTTATTATGTATATATCTTTTCACTGTTAAACCGTTGAACGGATTGCGATAAAATTTGGCAAGGACATTTGCTTCCTGCTTACTGACATCGGCTACCTTTGATCTTAACGACTTCAAAATTAATTGAATGTACAATACATAAAAAAGTAAAAATCATCTACTTTTTATTATTTTCTAAAATCCGTAAAAAAATCCAAAAACAGACAGTTAGGCATAGCGACTTCCTTTTCCAATATATAGGTAGGGTATAAAGATAGAAACTACATCCAGCAGTTTGTTAGTTAAGAAAGTTATTTATCTGTAATACAAGAAATGGACAAAAGGAGAGGCTATCTCTAAATAGCTTATCTGGATGAAAATGAGGGACCTAAAGTACTTGTTTATTTTATAACTGCCTCGATGGTCTAGTGGCTAGCATGTACGGCTGCAGATCCGTAGGTCCTGGGTTTAAACCCTAGGCCGGGCCAAATATTACACTGGTCTACAGTGGTTTTGTTGCCCTAGATATGAAAATGATTTTGGGTCTATTTATGCACACAATTCATGAAACTATCAATGATTTTGTAAGATTTGCTCTGATTTTTTTTTTAAATCTTTATTTTCATTCTACATTTCAAAAATCAAAAAACGAGAAACAAAATACCAGATATATTTATAATGTCAGTTATGTTTTGAAAAATTAGGATACATCGAAGTAAATAAAGAGGAAAATGTCGAAAATACATTTTATATTTCCATAAAACGCCTTTTATGAGCTTTTCTTTTATAATTTTTCGGAGGACAATCTCTTTTCAAAGACCAGCAGTAAACTGCCATCATGTGACAATCCCATTAACCCTGGTACCTTTCCTCCATCACTTTTAGATCTTGGTGGAACCGCTCTCCCTGTTCCTCACTATAATTTCCTAAATTATCCGGAAATTTATCTAGATGATTGCGGAGATAGTGTAACTTAATACTCATATTTGCTCCTAAAGTCTGAAAGTTTGTCAGCATATTTTGCACAATTTCTTCATAATTTGCTGCTTTATGGTCCTGTGGAGCAAGGGAACTGAGAGTGGGGATCACGTGATGTTTGTATGCGCGAGAAAGTTGCGCAGAAGCCTAATCATGACTGGAAAATTAAATTTTATTTTTATCAAGCCGATAATTGTTGAAAATATAAGATATGCAAAAATCATGAAAATACGAGCACATTGCGAACTTTCATGAATATATTCGTAATCTGGGCACTTGAAAACGTAAAAATTTGCGATGATATCCAGGGCAACAAAAAAAATTTTTTTTTGTAGAGCTGTGAATTATGAATGAGATTTTCTGTCAAGAAATTCTCAGTAACATCCCAAAATTGGAAAGTTGGCGGTATTTTACGTCCGTAACTCGAAGAGCATGTAAAACCGTCAAATACTTATCATACTTGTATATTATAATAGCTCCTGCGCAGATAGTCTTACTGAGATCTGCTGCTGTGGCCAAAATCGATCAGGATTTATCATTTTAACTTACGACAATATAACGTAAAATAAGTGTTGCGTCAATTTGTGTTGTGTTGTTGTTGCGTGCGTGCGTTGTTGCGTGTTGCTTTTACATCAGTTACATACAGTTAAAGATTCGGCTTCAGCCTAGATTGAAAATTGGTACCTCACTAATGTCATAGATTCAAAAGTTTTCGAGTGAGAAAGTGGAAGAGTTAATTTGATAGAAATTTGGCTACCTTCATATAATCATAAACTATATTGAATTGTTTAGTATTGATTATTTGTGTATTGTATTTTTTTTTTTAATCTTTATTTAAAGGACTTGTTCACATAACAAAAAAGCGAATATGTCGTCCTTGTAAGTTTTACACATAGATAAATAACAAATATCTAAATACTTAACTTTGCACAGAATGAATACATACAAAAAAAGATTCTACCTTAACTATTCAGCGTACATAACAATATTGTACTAATTGTAAGAGATATAAATAACCATAATTATGTAACGACTTGACTAGATCTAGCACGTAAGCCAACCTGAGTTAATTTATACAAAGCTTTAGCATGATCTGAACTGGGGTTTGCTAACATTATATTACAGCTACCAATCTGTTTTAACTCATGATAATTATTAACAAACATATCTCTCCTCATACGTTCGTTCCTAGCACATTCCACTAAAATATGATACACATCTTCGGTTTTTCCACATTTAGTGCAATTCGGTGATACTGCTTTTTTCATCTTAAACGCGAAATAATTCAGTGGAATGTGCCCGGAACGTATTCTTAGCCCAGTCACAATAGAATTTCTGTCTAATCTACAAGACTCAAACCAAGGCAAATAATACGGGTAAGACCTCAAAATCCTATACCAAATTCCTTTATTTAGCGATATATTTTGAAAGTGTACAGCCCACAAATTATATACATACGTTTTAAACAAAACTACAATATCATTAATAGAAGGTAACACGCTGAGCGGTATCCCTTTTGATACCGCGTCATTTGCTAGTCTATCCGCACGTTCATTACCTGCCAACCCTACATGAGATGGAATCCATTGCAATGTGGGTAACATTGCAATGGATCTCATGTTTATGTGATGCTTCGAGTTTACAGATAGCCTTTAATATCCTCGAAAAGTCGAGGTGCACCGAGCAATATGTTGGAGCGCACTTTTGGAGTCCGTAAAGATAACAAAGTTTTTGAAATTACTAATGCTGCTGATATACTCCAAAGCCTCATACATGGCAAACAGCTCAACATACATAATAGATATTACTGATTCAATTTTGAACTCGATATCAGTATGAGCTTGAGGGTCGTAAATAGCAGCTCCTATACCTTTTTTGCATTTAGAACCATCTGTGTATATTTTGTAAAAATTCTTATATTCAATATTAATCATTTGCACACTATTGCTTTTTAAAACCGTAGCGTCTACCAGCCGTTTTGACTGTCTAATGTTATCTATAGAGCAAAATATTTTATTATCTAGATTAATATTTTGTACCCATGTGTCAAGACAAAACATTTCCAATTTTCTAGAAGATCGAAAAGGGTAACATTTCAATACTCCATGGACCGAAGCTAAGACCGGTTTCTTTTTATTCACCCAATAGTTCAAATTATTGCATTGTATAGACAGTTGATCAATTACATCAATGTTTCCGTTGTCTTGTAAAGCACGACTCTTCAACCAATACTTACCTCCTAGGTACATTCTACGAATGTGAAGTGGTTGAAGGGCTAACTCGCTTTCCATCACGTGTATTGGTGTGCTCTTGATGAACCCCCCAATCACACGCATACACTGGTTTTGAACCTTATCCAGTTTATAAAGATGGGATTTAACACTCGTATCATATATAAAACTTGCATAGTCCATTCTACTACGTATAACCGAGATATATAACCTTCTCAAATGTTTAGGATGTAAGCCCCAGTCAGTGCCAGCTAATATTTTAAGAATATTCAAATATTTTTGAGTCTTGTGAGTAATATCGTTTATATGCCTCCCCCATTTTAAAGACCTATCTAACCAAACTCCTAAGTATTTAACACTTTCTACTAATTGAATTTGAACTCCTTTTAAGTTGATGTTTACTTCCTGTCTATTAATCCCTTTCCTAAACAGACATATTTTAGTTTTTCGTTCAGATATTTCCAAACCAAGACCTTCAACCAGTTCACATAATTTATTAAGAGCTAGTTGTAATTGTATACATCCCTCTCCTATATTCTTATATGATCCGTACAATACGAAATCATCAGCGTATTGAGAAATATGTATGTTAACAATATCATGGCAAATATCCCTAGTCAGTACATTGAATAAGATTGGAGATAAAGGGTCTCCTTGTGCAAGTCCGCGATTTGTCGATCTGGTAAGACTACTGGAAGCTGAGTAATTTATACTTAATTTTCTAGCACTCAAAAACTCCCATAAGTAATAACAGAACTTGGAACCCACTCCGAGCCTGTCCAACGCATTTAGTAACACTATTATATCAACATTGTTATAGGCGCTGTCAATATCCACAAAACAGCCTAAGGTTATTAAGTTATTAGCAAACCCCAATTGAATCTGAGACACTAATCTAGTAAGACTATCTAGGCATGAACGACCCCTTCTAAAACCTACAGTATTTTTCGAAAAGCAATCATTAAATTCTAAGTACCATTCCAATCGATTTTTTAAAATAGTGTGAAAATTTTTACAGGGACACGATAAGAGAGCTATAGGTCTCACTTCAGGTATAGATTGTGTAGAGGAGTTTGCTTTTGGTATGGGTACAATTTTAGCTTGTCTCCATTGAAATGGTACAAATCCCGATACAAGAAACATGTTGTAAATTCTAACTAATATATGCTTTCCATTCACCGGGAGATGTTTCAACATAGAAAAGGATACCGAGTCGTCACCTGGAGCCGTATCTTTAGCTTTAATAGCACGATTAAGCTCCTGGATTGTAATAGGACTCTCCAAGATTGTATTAACAGAAGTAAATGTCGGCTTCCTGGAAGAAACATAATCAGGCGTCAGATTATGCAATAATCTATTTGCTGTATCCTCATCAATGTATGTTTTTGGTAATCATTATGGTATTAGAAATAAGGCACTCGACCTTTTGAATTCGTATTTAAATAATAGAATACAGAGGGTTCATGTTAATGGTAAGAGATCTCCTGGAGCTCCGTTAGATATGGGGGTTCCGCAAGGGTCTATTCTCGGCCCCTTTCTTTTTCTAATTTATATTAATGATTTGCCATTTTTTGTACAGGACAAACATGAGATAGTATTGTTCGCTGATGACACTTCACTTATTTTTAAAGTGAAGCGAAATCTGCTTATGTACGACGATGTAAACGATGCTCTCTCAAAGGTTGTCTATTGGTTTGATTCAAATAATTTATTATTAAATAATAAAAAGACAAAATTAATAAAATTCACAACACCCAATGTTAAACTTGTTGATAATGGTGTAATATTAAATGGGGAAATGTTAAAACCGGTAGAGTCCACTAAATTCCTGGGTATTATCATAGATTCCAAATTGCAGTGGGGCCCCCATATTGAGGGACTAGCGAGTAGACTCAGCTCTGCAGCGTTCGCGGTAAAAAAAATTAGACTTCTTACTAATGTAGATACAGCTCGCATAGTATATTTTAGCTATTTTCATAGTATTATGTCGTATGGTATCTTACTCTGGGGAAATGCAGCAACTGTTAATACGATTTTTGTACTGCAGAAAAGAGCTATTCGTGCAATTTATAGTTTAGGTCCTAGAGCGTCATTAAGAGATAAGTTTAAAGAAATAAAAATATTGACTGTTGCTTCTCAGTACGTGTACGAATGTGTTATGTATGTTCGTAAAAATATACACGAATTTCCCAAGAATTGTGACATGCATAACTTTAATACTAGGAGCAAACACAAACTTGTAATGCCTGTAACTCGTTTAAAGAGAGTCAGTAATTCTTTTTATGGACAATGTATACGCTTGTACAACAGGATCCCAGAAAATGTTCAAAAAGCTTCTATTATTAAATTCAAAAAAATTGTTAAAGAACGTTTGTGTGCTAAAGGCTATTATACAATAAATAATTTCATAGAAGATAGCACGCCTTGGGAATGAAGTGATCGCCTCCAGGCTACTTCAACTTTATAAAAATATTGTAAATTACAATTTATTAAAAAAAAAATATTAGTCCCGCTGAGTTTCTTTCGCCAGTTCTTCTCAGGTCTGAGGTTTCATTTTTCCGAACTGGTAGTAGACTCATGACGTTCAGTAAAAAATTGTAATAATTTAATGCTGAATAAAATATTTTGAATTTGAATTTGAAAAAAATCGATATCCCTTAATCCATATTGTGTATTGTATTTCTTTGTATGTTTGTTTGTTAATCCTTCACGTTGAAAGGGATGGATGGTTTGGATTTATAGATAGAAATGCAATACCACATAAGCTCCTGTTAGTAAGATTATATGCCACAATGTACATTCACATAGAAAAATAAAAAAGATTTAGGCGATTTAAAGATTCAAAGATTTATTAACATTGAAGTAGGTGTGTACGAGTATGTACATAATAAATTTCTAACTAAACCGAATCTATATATTGAATATTTTTTGGAAAATATTATTGAAATAGACATTATCGATACAGATGTCGAATCTATAGTTTTTAGAATTTTTGTCTGTCTGCCTGGGAACAAACGGATTACGGGAAAACCACTCGACAAATTAAATGATAATAACTGGTTATCCGGGTCAACATATAGGATACTTTTTACTGCGGGAAAATATTTCATCTCGGAGGAATTTAAACTAATCATTAAATCCTAACTAGGGACGAAACCGAGCGGAGCGAGGGTGAGTCGCTAGTAACATATAAAAACGATATAATTTGGTCTAAGTTAATAACTGTGTCGCAATTACTAAAATAAAAAGGTACCGAGTCAGTAGACTAATAAATCATTTTGTTTTTCGTACATGGCTTTGACCTCTGACATTTGAATTGACTACTCCCACGCAGCTTAACAACAGCAATCATCAGATAACAAACGGGATAGACTTGATGTTAGATCTAAATTGTGAAAACGTGTAGTTATGGTATTTTGCAACAATAGCTGTATTGTTTTATATTATTGTATTATATTATTGGGAATCTGGCAATATGCCACTGGCAATCTTTGAAAAAGAAAAAGTAAAAAAAAAATATACAATTTAATTAACTAATTTAATTTTTTACAATTTAATTAATTAATTTAATTTTTTTTTCACATATTATGATTCTATGAAGTAACGATTAAAATCTTTTTTTTTTTAAATTCGATTGTAGCAAGACATGATATGAAAGCTCCAATGTATTATATGATTTATTGGTAATGCGTAAATGACTCCCGTATGCAAGTAATCAGAAATTATAAAACTAGCGACTTTCCTTCGCTTCGCTCGGGTACGTCCTTAGGTACGTTTTAATTTTTTTTAACGGAATCCTAATTCCTTTTCTAAAATAAAAGTAGGCTAAGTTATTCTTAATAATATCAGCTATCAGTCAGTGAAATTTCCATCAAAATCAGTTGAGCCATTTCTGACATTAGTCGGAATAAGCACACAGACAGATAGACAGATAGGATGACAGGCAGACAAGATTTAAAAAAATTAAGTTTTTCTTAACGTAGTTACTGTAATAAGTACCGTATATAATAATTTCACACAGACACTACAATTTTATTTATCTGTATATCCGTATAGATATAAAAAATGCTTCGCGACATGACCACCATTTAAGACCAACAATTAATTGGCTGTCATGCCCTGATTCTAATCGGTTCTAAGGACTTTGTCATGTCAGCCATCTCACCCATTTAACCCCCATTACCCCATATCCTTATCCAACTATCTTATAATCTTTAGAGAGCAATAAATTGAGGTTGATTTCGGATGTTTCCAACCCTAAAGGGCTCTTTTGAAAGCAACGGAACGTGAAATTAACGGAAAAGATAAAATATTTTGGCATTATATGTTAAATGAAATTATGTCTTCATAACGGATATATGTATTTTATTAGTAAAAGTAATTACTTTTTTCGCATCTCGCATATAGGGTATGATGAAATTTTCAGCTTTAACCAAATATGGTATATGTTATTATTACAATCTTTGTAATCGCAATATGTATGTGTCGAGAAGCTGACATCCTACCCTGATCCTGATCCTAAGAAAACCTGAGAGCGCATCACGAACTTGATCCACTGCTCTTAAAGCTCCAAACAATAACCTCTCAGGGCTTATTTAGCCTTATCTAAAATTTCACTTTCATTTCAATTTGAAACCTTAGATTAAAAATAAATGGAAATCATAAAAAATAAAACTAAAGCTAATAAGACAGAACGGACAAATGTCTGTGGTGTTTGCACATTAACCTATTAAAAAAAAAAATTGTAATATGTCGGTTGAAGATTTTACTTTACGTTGCGCGTTGTAAAGAGACATAATCTGAAAAAAATTAAATCTACCTTTACTAATATTAAAAATGCTAAAGTTTGTGAGAATGTATGGATGTTTGTTACTCTTTCACGCAAAAACTACTGAATGAATTTTAATGAAACTACAATAGTATAGCTCATACATCAAAATAACACATAGGCTACTTTTTATCCCGGAAAAATGTATTGTTCCCGTGGGATAAATTTGCTTTTGCTTTTCTAGAGGCAACCCAAGCCACTGTGTCAAGCCAAGGTGAGCCGCTAGTAAGTAAATAATTCGGTAAATAACGGTAAATGCTTAATTTTAAAAGTCTTTTGGAGTTTAATGATAATACTATGACTTAAGCGTCTTTATTTGTTGAACACAAATATACAGTGTATTAAAAATTTACTCAAAATTCAAAGCTGATGACCATTTCCAACCACCAAACATGCCAACATACTGACAGAAATTGATATTGATTTTATTTTGTAGTTTATAAGACATAAGCAATGATGCTTTGAAATACACAGTCTTCTCCACAAACCCCAACATTATCAGGAAACGTTTGTTCTTACGATATTTTCACCAAATTTTCCCATTTGTTTAGGTTGGTTTGCTCAAGATTATCCTATTATGCCTTGATTGGCGCTCAACGTTTTATTATTTATTCGCCCCACGTAACTTTGGTTTCCGCACGATTTCTTGTTTTATATAGGCTATTGTTAGATCATAAATGAGTATACTGAGTTTGAGTTTTAGGTTTACGTGAAAACTTAAATGTTATATTTTAGGAACTATCATAGGTCTAATAATATTTTCTTATATTTACCCGAATATTTGAGGTTTCTAATAAAACTTCTTCTTCGGATCTTCAGAGAATCTTTTCGGGTTTTTTCATAGCTTTAAATAATTTAATAAGTATAAAATTGAACGTGGTTCTTACAGGAAATGAGTTGGTTTCCTATGCATGTCTAAAAATTATACACTACCAAATTGAAAATACTAGTTTGATACTTGTTTGCAACCAAAGCTTTGTAAGTTTGTATTTGTCTTCAAGAGTTTTATTCCAGTCTACAAACTTGAGACAAAATGTAACTTTCGATTTTATATTACGCTATATATAATATGTATGTATTTAAAGTTATATATGTGTAGTGTATCAACTATCTGGTATCCATAACACAAGCCTCGTAGCTTACCATGGAACTAGATGGGGCTGCTTGTTAATGTCCCAACATATTTATTTATTTATTTTGTTATTTGCATGTAATCTTATAAAAAATACGAAATTTAATTATAATTTAACAATTCCATTAGAATTTTAATAACCCGAGTTGATAAAACAGAGTGAGTCACGTGATCGTTAACAAAATTAATATTCTTTTGTTATTGCAGTGGTTAATAAAAGTTTTTTTAAAGGCAATAAGTTTTTTAAGCTCAGACTGCAATATATACATTAAAGCTCTCTAACGGTGGGTTTGAGTTTCGCTGAGTTACTTTGAAAATAATCTGATGGTCTGTCCCTTGTTCGTTGGAAAAGGGGACAGGGCCTTTTGTGGGACTCTACATGCGTTGACCAAATTGGCCCCGTCGTTGATACAGTAGTCTAAAGTAGGAGCCGTGGCGGAGATGGCTAAACTACTCAAGTAACATAAATACTCCTTTAGTCAAAATTATGTTTTTGTACCATTTGCTGTAGAAACCCTTGGCCCATGAAGTCAAAGTGCTCAGTACTTCTTAAAAAACATAACACCTCGTCTTATCGCCTGCACTGGTGACAGGAGAGCTGGCAGGATTTTTCGTCCAAGTAATCGGCACTGCCATTCAGCGGGGCAATGCGGCTAGCATTCTTGCCACTATTCCACGCGGACATAACTTGTACAATAATAATTAAGCGTACATTTGTTTTGTATATATATAATTAAGTATGTTTGTACCTGTAGTTACATTATTATATATAACATACTAGCATTACCCATGGCTCCGCCCGCGATCAGATAATCAAAATCCAAATTCTTAGGTTTTACATATTAGTATACTCGTACATTGCAGTTTTTGTATTTTTTCTCAGAAATGAGATATTTTCTCGCGGTAAAAAGTATACTATATGTTGACCCGGATAACCAGCTATCACCATACTAAATTTCATCCAAATACCTCCAGTGCTTTTTCTGTGATGCGGTAACAGACAGACAGACAGACGAAAATTCTAAAAACTATAGATTCAGTTTCTTTATCGATAATAATGTCTATTTCAATAAGATTTAAAAAAAATAATGTACAGATTCGGCTTAGTTACAATTTTATTATACGCATAGATAAAAAATTCGTTTTCACATTTCATTGATTTAAAGTCGACTTTGATTGTTCACAGGATAAAGGGGTTTATGGGTGAAATCTTTTTATGGGATTCATATTATGGTATAATGTATTAATTAAAACACACAAACGCAAAAAAAACTATACTATTTAGTTTTTAGGGATGTACCCGAGCGAAGCGAGATTAAGTCGCTAGTCAGTTACATTTCCCAGTAAGCGCACCACAGTCTTGTTATTTGAGGAAATTGTTATAAAATCAACCTTGCCATGTCATATTCTCTTTACTATTGTGACAAGCACAATATAATTACATACACAAAGCTCGTATTAAAGAGATTCTAAATTTTAATGCGACGTGAACGCGACAATTAAATTATGTTATTATGGAAATGGAATTAAGATTTTGCTTATGAAAATTTTGAAAATTACTTGTACATATTGTAAATGCGAAGTGTGTTTGTTAAAGACAGTTTTTTTAATGGACACATCAATAATGTTTACACAATCTTTTTTAAATATATATATAAAGTTATTATTATTATTATTATATATAAAGTTCATGACTGGAGTACAAACATTCGTGGTCATCACACAAACGAATGCCCCCCAGCGGGACTCAAACCTGCGACCGTTGGCATAGCAAGTAGGGTCACTACAAACTGAGCCAAACATGTCATCACGATGTTTGCCTTCACTGTTAGGCAAGTGGTAATCACATTGAAAACAAAACAAATCTATTCCACGGGAATCGTAAATTTTTCCGGGATGAAAAGTAGCGGATCCGTTATTCTGATATGAAATATATTATTGATGATATGAAATATATTATTGTAAAATTTCATTAAAATCCAATCAGTAGGTTTTGTGTATTAAGCTGTATAAGTTACTACAGTTTTTTAACTATCCCACGGGAATTCTTTAATTTTCCGGGATGAAAAGTATCTAAGATGTTGACCGGGGATATAAGGTATCACTATACAAAATTTCATTTAAATAGGTGCAACAGTTTCGGAGATTAGCCCGTACAAACAGACAAACAGACAGAGAAACAAAAAAATTGAAAAAAAAAACTGGATTTGTACTATTTCTCTTCTTCCATCCCATTGACTCGGTTTTTAGCATTTTTTTCTATGTACAGATATTCGACCTCTACAGTTTTATTATACATATGTATGTATAGACTAGCATTTCCCACGGCTCCGCCCGCGTTCAGATGATCAAAAACCAAATTCTTAGGTTTTACACATTAGTATACTTTTACATAATTATAAGATACAAAATTATAAGATTTTCAGAAAAATATTGAATTTACGGATTCAACTTAGTTACAGTTTTATTATGTGTATAGTTACTAATTTATAAATCTAAAAAGTTGGTTTTACTGATAATTTGAACACGGGCGGAGCCGCGGGTTATTTAGTAGTAATTCTATTAAAATCGTAGAAAGGTCATATTTTTTTAGAATTAAAACTACGTATTTTAAAAACACGTCGCCATAACATCTATTGTCGAATAGGTATCTAAATAACTCATGAATGTATATTAAATAAAATAACTATTTTAATGGATAAAATAGCGCTATTGATAATTCGATTTTCAAGATAAGCTATTTTTAGGTACAGATTTGGCTTATTTACAATTTTATTATATGTATGGATGAGTTGTACTTGAAAATATCAGAGGTAATTTCAAAAAAAAAACAAGCTGACACTTTCTAATATCGCTACTTTCGCTATCGTAAAGCGCAAAACAAAATTTTCAGCAGTGTTTGTAATAAAAGCTATTTTATAGATGTTTTTGTGGCTTCATTTAGTTTTTTTTTATTTCCAGAGCAAAAAATTTCATTTAAATAAGTTATATTTTTTTTTATGTAATGTCTAATATTCGCGTAAAAGTACAAATTGGAAATTATAAGACCAGTGTTTTTTACGCTTTTGTAAAAAGATAAAAAATTGTTTCATTACGTATAAGGGATAATCTTTATCAGGCCGCAGGGAAACAATAACTTTGGTGTGCTATATTTTTTTTCAATTATAATTCTTCCTCCTCACACACGCTCATTTCAGCAATAAAAATACGTGAGCTAAGATAGATATCTATATACTGATATATCATTTCTATAAACCTTCGTTTTCTATTAGCGATAGCGTTTGTAGAATGTTCCGTAGAATCTTCTCTAAGCCTGCTCGTAATGCACTCATAGACCCGAGCGACATTCCCAATGTCCATCGTCATTATTATGATAATTAGCACTAAGTAATTAGTAGACCCTCGTTTTCTATTATCTCAAATGTAGTTTTAGTTTTTATAATGTAGTTTCAGAACCATATTACTCGTATTTACCTGCGGCTATACTCGCGTATTTTTAAAATAACGGATTTCATAGTTCATATTAACTCCTATCCCACTTTTATCCTCTTTAGGGGACGAATTTCCAAAAATCCATTTCCAAAGGTCCATGTTTAACCCTATAACGAATATACCTGCCATATTTTAAACTTGTAGCATCAAACGTGATACCACTCACTGATTAATCACGATTTCATTTTTATACCCATATTAAATGGATTGCAATGTACTCGCTTCGCTAAATTTGCCTTTTCATGTTTATGAATATGTTAAAGAAAATGAATTTAAAATACATGCGTGGAGATAAACTAATTTTTACGCTTCTCCCCTCGGCAATAGGTGCTTTTACTTGAAAAGCTCGTGTCACAAGATAATTAAGTTAGTTGTACTGTGCCTTCCTTAATTGTACTATACTTGTATGGTAATCCAGAAAAAGCTTTTTTAAATTTTACACCATTCAGTTGACTTTTCACAGAATGAAGACCTAACAAACACATTCACTCACTCAGAATATTAATAGATGTTAAAGTATGAAATTGCCGATTCGTACTGAAAAATTGAAATTCGTTTTTTTTTTTTATTTACCATATTTATTTAATCTAAATAATTACCATTATTATCTATACATTGCTGCCATCTAATAGGAAGGTCATTTCCGCCTTTGCGATAGAACTCTGGTGATCTAGATTCGACAAACTGTGTGAAAGCATTTTGTACTGCCTCCTGAGAAGAAAACTTTTTATCACGCAGAAAATTGTCCAAATCATGAAAAAAATGGTAGTCCGTTGGAGTAAGGTCTGGCGAATATGGAGGGTGTCGAATAGTTTCTTATTGCAGTTCCTGTAGAGTTAAAAAGGTTTCTTGTGCTGTATGAGGTCTCGCGTTATAATGGAGCAGTAATGGTGAAGATCGATTCATGATTCGGGGCTGTTTCACTGCTAGTTTTGCTATCATTGTTCGAAGTTCGGCACAGGAGATATCTGCCGTTAATGCTTGACCAAATCGGAGAAAGCTATAGTGAATAACACCATGCTGAGACCACCAAATAGTTACCATTACCTTTTTATTGGTAAGTTTTGCTTTACAACAGTGTCCTGTTGCGGTGTTTGACCTGGGGTCAGCCATTGCATTTTTCGCTTATGGTTATCATAAAGAATCCACTTTTCATCACATGTCACAATTCGATCCAATATTCCTTCATTTCTGTATCGATTCAACAAGGCAACACAAGTTTCAACACGCGTTTCTTTCTGCAGATCAGTCAAATCATGAGGCACCAATTTTTCATATTTTTTTATTTTATTAATTTGACGCAAATGAGTCAATATTGTTGGTAAGGTAACGTTAAACCATGCCGCTAATTCCTGGGTAGTTTGGCTCGGATCGGTGTGTTATTCACCTGTGTGGTCTTCCACGTGGTTCGTTTTTCAAATCAAAGTTTCAAATCAAAGATTTGTTTTTGTTTGTCTAGAGGCGAACCCGAGCGAAGCGAGGGTGAGTCGCTAGTATATTAATAAATACAAAAAATCATACATACAAATTAAACACATCTTCTTTTTTTTAGGTCGGTCAAAAATGAGACACACAAACATTCTAATGTTTTAATTAAAATGTTTTGACCTATTTCGTTATAACTCTTTATACCGCAATCATTTTATGGACAAATTCGTGAAATTGTTTCGTTACACAAGGGTCGTGTATATGAGGGATGATCTAAATTATATAGGTATATATTTTAAATAAAACTATATTTTCGAACTTTTTCGCGGATTTATTTTAATTTTTGGTTCCCGTAATTTCGAATGCTTTAAATCAATGATGGTCGTGGGTGAATTCAGCCTTAAACTAGACTAGTAAAATTCGAAAAGATAGTTAGTTTCATTTAAGTATTCTCCTAAATCTAAGAAGAAATTATGTGATATATCAACTGTCGAGCATTTACGAGTACTTATTTTGGAAATATATTATATGAACTAGCGGCTCACCCTCGCTTCGTTCGGGTTCGCCTCTAGACAAACAAAAACAAATCTATCCCATGAGAACCGTACATTTTATCGGGATAAAAAGTAGCCTATTTGTTATTCTGATTTATGAACTATATTATTGTAAAGTTTCATTAAATTCAATCAGTAGTTTTTTGTGTACTATAGTTTTTTAACTATCCCACGGGAACTCTTTAATTTTCCGGGATGAAAAGTATCTAAAATGTTGACCAGGGATATAAGGTACCATCATGCAAAATTTCATTTAAATCCGTCCAATAGTCGCGGAGATTCGCCCGTACAAACAGACAAACAGACGGAGAATCAATAAAATTGGAAAAAATCTGGATTTGTTCTATTTTTTTTCTTACATCCCCCTGACTCGGTTTTTAGCATATTTTTTTTTCTATGTACAGACATTCGACCTCTATAGTTTTATTATATGTATAGATTAGGTAGTGGTGGCCCGTGGCCAACATGTTGGTTATGGAAACCAAGTGAAATTGGTTGGTTCAAATCCCGCCTTTCCGCTTGAGATATTCAATTGCGAATCATTTTCAACATGATCACCATTTGCATGTTGTGAAAAAAAAAACTAACGTGGACTTTGGATGATAAATAAATAAATAAATAAATGAGGTGAATTATTACCTAATAATTAAGTGCATTAGCAGACCGCTGGGACTCGCCGATGCTTGGGCGCTGGATGCAACTGCACACAGTCAAGTTACCACCCTCAAGTATCGGGGAGAATCTATTTGTTATACATAAATATGTTTTATTATTTTATTAATAAATTGAATTGTGTTCATCTTATATTTAACTATTTGGATAATTGATCTGAAATAAATACTTATTATTATTGTCTATATATCAATATGTGAAGCAAAAACTTGTACCCCTTTTTACGAAAATTGAACGGGGAGGAGTATAAAATTTCGCACACCTATAGTTTATATAGAGAAGGAGTGCAGGATGCTAATATTTTAAAAAAATTATGCATAAAATATACATTAAATCAATAAAAAAAAAACATTACACACACTACCATGTATTTGACACGCACACACGCATATATACTCTTGTTTATTGTTAAAGTCTGTGGTCAAATTGAGTATAGATTATTATTGTAATATGTATACGCAAGACAATAAATATATAACTTAATGAATTATGGTTGATTTTCAACTACGCGGCGATCACTAGTTATATTTAACAGGCAAAGACAAAACAGTTTAATACCTCTTATGCTCTGTCAACCGATTTTTTTTATTTAGAAAATATTGATGAACTGTGGAAACAGTTTTTATATAAGTTTGATGTAAATCTTTACACTGACCATGTAATTGTAAAGTTACTGAACTGTTTCTTCACTTTCTGTTATAATCTGTTACCGGTGGTAGGACTCTGTCAAGCCTGAGAAGTCCGACTGGATGGGTACCACCCCCTTATCTATTTCTGCCGCCAAGCAACAATGATTGCATTGTTGTGTTCCGGTTTGAAGGATAAGGTAGCGAGCGCAATTACAGGCAAGAGGCATATCATCTTAGTCCTCACAGTGACAACGCACCTGTGGTTCTGCATTTTTTGTTACTTAAAACCTAAGTGCATGAACCGTAGGTGTTATGGGCGACAGGTACTACTTTTCATCAGGTGGTCTGTCTGCTCGTTTGTCACTGAATCTCATAAAAAAAAAACTTTCTGTTATAATAAGGAAATATAAAACAGTACTAAAGTAAATATTTATATGGTCACAATATGTGAATGGTATATTGAATTCCTAACCAATCTAATATCTGACAGTATGTAGGTCATCCTATTTTTGCACAAGTGTGAAAACTCAACGTAAATATGAAATATCCAGCTTTAATGGAACGTTTTTTTTGCGGCAGGATACCCACGAAACCTTTAGCTTATCTTATATATTAATCAGACCTTTCTTATGTAAGTGCTGACCCACTTCCCGGCGGGCTGTTTGCACGACTATATGCTTATTTTGTTGCTTTCTTTTGCTTTGTATATCTCACTTACTTTGGCACGCGATTTTGTTTACGTAATATATATAATCTATACTAATATTATAAAGAGGAAGGATTTGATTGTTTGTTTGTATGTTTGCACCGAATAGGCTCCGAAACTACTGAACGGATTAACATGAAGTTTGAGACCATGGGAAGGGTATTGGAAAGTTTTTATCCTGGAAATTATCCTTTAAGGGAGTGAAAATAGGAATGAAAGTTTGTATGGGGAATCAACCTAGGGACGATCCCGAGCTAAGCGAGAATGAGTTGCTAGTCTTTATATAAATAGGCTAAGACAATTCATTACCTTTTGTCCTCTGTTTGTCATTGAGTTTCCAAAAATTTTTGGGAACCCTTCAATAGCTACTAAACAAAAAAAAAGAAAATCAGTTGATATCTGTCCGTTTGTTCTTCAGTTTATTCTTACATGATTCGAGTATTAAACGGAGCTCACTCGGTTAATCCCACTTCACTTGGGTATGTTCCTAAGTACAATGTTAGCTTATATAGCAATATTACTCCAGTTATAATCTATCTGTGGACTAAGTTTCATCCAAATCCGTCCAGTCAAGGACGTGAAGGACCAATAAACATACACACATACTTTCGTATTTATAATTAGAATAGTGTAAATTAAAAACATATTATATAGATTTAATTTTTGTCGTTTTAATTATCTACCAAAGTGAACTTGAGCTAAGAGAATAAAAAAGAGAATAAAATATATAAACGGACAAAACCGCAGGCATATACAAGAGAATTCTTAATTTAAGCAAGTATTTCTATAGAAAAGAAAAGGTAAAAGCTTCGCATACATTAATAATGTAAGTATGTAGGCTAGCAGTAAATAACAATTGGTTCCAATACTAGGTATTTTTGGTCACCAATCTTGGGTCACTGGAAATATATGTACATATTCTATCCACTAGAAAGAAATGATACTGAAAAAACACTATTATTTGTTTATGTTAAAGTTTTAGTTAATACTTTCTTAGATTTACGAGAATATTTGACATCTATACTAATATTATAAAGAGGTAAAGTTTGTGAGTTTGTGTCGTTGGGGTAATCTCTAGATCTACTAAACCGATTTAGATGAAATTTTTTAAGAAGATAGTTTAAGACCCTGGAAAGGACATAGGACACTTTTAATCCCGGAAATTTTCTCTTAAGGGGGTGAAAATCTGGATGAAAGATTGTACGGGGAATCAATAAAGCTTCACCGGTGGTAGGACTCTGTCAAGCCTGAGAAGTCCGACTGGATGGGTACCACCCCCTTATCTATTTCTGCCGCCAAGCAACAATGATTGCATTGTTGTGTTCCGGTTTGAAGGATAAGGTAGCCAGCGCAATTACAGGCAAGAGGCATATCATCTTAGTCCTCACAGTGACAACGCACCTGTGGTTCTGCATTTTTGTTACTTAAAACCTAAGTGCATGAACCGTAGGTGTTATGGGCGACAGGTACTGCTTTCCATCAGGTGGTCTGGTTGCTCGTTTGTCACTGAATCGCATAAAAAAAAAAACTTTTCGGTTTTTTTTTCGAATATTACATAAATTATGGTCACGGGAGAGATTAACATTTTAGACGTCTAAAAGGTTATATATATAGTTTAACAGATATCCGCAAACATAAAACAAAATAAATCTGCGAAAAAATTTGGAAAGATAATTTATTTAAAGAGCATTTGTTAAATTAGATTCCCAAAAATTAAGTACCTATACGAGTAGATCACGTTGAAATCAATCTCAAAGTACGAGTCATTAGTGGAGACTTCCATGAATAATTTATTTCTTAGACGATTGAGTCAAATTGTTATTATGTATGGTAAATTGCTTTCAGACTGTGATGAAAATAGATATTTAGGTTGTTTATAGCTTTTAGGAATAACTTCTTCTATAACAGTTTAACTTTCTACAATCGATATCGTTAATAGAAATTTAAATATAAGGCTATTTGTAGATCACAAGTTTTTGTTTAGTGGCTATTGACAAACTTAGTGTTTTAAATAAAAAAAATGAAAACAGCAAGTTTTTTTATAAGAAAATTCTATTCATATGTATCCTCAAATTTTTAAGAAGAATTATGGATGAAATCCGACCACTAGGCGAACGCGTATAAAATAAAATGACAATTAATTTTATTTGTAATAGTAGTGACTCACCCTCGCTCTGCTCCGGTTCGTCCCTAGTTACGTTTCAGTATAGATTTCTCAGAGGCGAGATATTTTTCAGCAGTAAAAAGTATCCTATATATCATATCCAATGATAGCTGGCTATACCCGGATAGCCAGCTATCATCATACCAAATTTCATCAAAATCTGTCAAGTGTTTTTCTCGTGTGCGTTCCCAGACAAACCGACAGGAAGACAGACAGATAAAAATTCTTAAAACCATAGATTCGGCCTTTGTACCGATAATAATGCCTATTTCAAAAAGATTTTCCAAAAAAATTTTAATGTACAGTTTTGACTCAGTAAAAAATTTATTATATGTATAGACTAGCGACTCACCCTTGCTTCGCTCGGGTTCGCCTCTAAAACAAATAAAAACAAAACTATCCCACGGGAACCATACATTTTTCCGGGATATAAAGTACCTTATTTGTTATTCTAATACCTATATGAACTGTATTATTATAAAGTTTTATTAAAATCCAATCAGTAGTTTTTGAGTACTAAGCTGTATAAGTTACTATAGTTTTTTAACTTTCCCACGGGAACTCTTTATTTTTCGAGATGAATAGTATCTACAATGTTGACCGGGGATATAAAGTTCCACGATGCAAAATTTCATTTAAATTGGTCCAACAGTTTCGGAGATTAGCCCGTAAAAACAGATTGACAAATAAACAGCGAAACAAAAAATTTGAAAAAAAACTGGCTTTGTTCTATTTCCCTTCTTACATCCCCCTGACTCGGTTTTTAGCATTTATTTTCTATGTACAGACATTCGACCTCTATAGTTTTATTATATGTACGGACTATTATTTTTACTTTTGGATCGACAATCGAGTAGCAGAAGTGAGAGAATAGAAGAAATTGAGCTAATAATTCAATTGATCATTACAACCAAGGGCTCAATAATATGCTCGGCATCGTGAAAGGAATTGAATGACATTCATACCGTACAAGGGTATGGTAATTTTGTGACATCAATAATAGAGGCCGCGATGACACGGAAACGCAATTACCATACGAAATGTACCATTCAAATGACAAATTTTATGTGTCACGTTAAAAGTTAAAACAAAAATCTTTATTTTTTTTTTCAATAGTACGTGTACTCTAAATAAATATAAATAAAATAAATAAATATGTTGGGACATGAACACACAGCACTCGTAGGTAAGCTACGAAGCCTGTGTTATGGATACCAGATAGTTGATACACTACACATATATAACTTTAAATACATACATATTATAAATATAAACACTGGGCTGGGACTGGAGTACAAACATTCGTGCTCATCACACAAATGAATGCCTCCAGCGGGACTCGAACCCGCGACCAATGGCGCAGCAAGTAGGGTCACTACAAACTGAGCCAAACGTGCCGTCAAATGAAAATATTTTCTGATTATTTTCGTAGTTTTCATATTATTTTGCTTGGGGAAGTTCATGGAATCCTTATAAGGGAATATCATGAGTAAGTGACAGCTACGTATTGTACTTATTGATGATATATTCCATACTAGCAACTCATAGATACGAGTTACGTCAGCGTACCGTTACCGTTAACGTACTTCTCTAGGTTAGTATGGAATAAATACACAATATATAATATATTCATAGGTATGATGAGTTTTAAATCCCTTACTTGAGAAATTATTATTGATTCCCCGTACAGACCTCCACTCCCTTTTCACTTTTAAGGGGTGGTTTTTCGGGATAACAACTATCCTATGTCCTTCCCAGGATCTCAAAATATTTTTATGTCGAATTTTATCTAAATACGGTTCAGCGGATTAAGTGTGAAAAGGTAACAGACGGACAGACACTACTTTCGCATGTATAATATTAGTATGAATTCAGAACACCGTTCTACTTTGCAGAATTGGTAGCAAGTGCACATATTTTATTGCTATAATATATTATATGACCTCATATCGAAATGCATATATCTTATGTATAATAAAATTTTAGACTAAAAATCTAATTTTAGCTTAAATTATAAATAATGCAATTACGAGTATATCTATATATGTATGTAAAACAAAGTCGGGTTTGCTACAACACTTATAACTCGAGAACGGCTAGACCGATTTTGATGACCTTTGAATTGTTGGATTTGTCTCCGTTCCGAACAACAGAATTACTGTTAAAATATCAGAAAAATTAAAAAAAATATGGTTTAAATGGCTAACGATGCATAATAACTATTTATATCTATTTAAACCGTACCTAGGGAAAAACCCGAACGAAGCGACGGTGAGCCGCTAGTAGATAAATATAATACTGTATGTTACTACTAGCATGAGTATATATATATATATATATATATATATATATATATATATATATATATATATATATATATATATATATATATATATATATATATATATATATATATATATATATATATATTAACTTGGTACTGCATGTGGTTTCACATGCCTGTCTTTGGAAATTAAACTTAGCTGTGTATTGACTCGCATATCAGCAAATATGATTGTGAGTTGAGGTTGTTGCTATTCGTACTTCAATAGGACTAATAATAAATAAAGGAGGCTATTGCTATTCGTCCGATAATATGGTTAACAAAAACATTAATTAATTAATAATATTATTCGTCCGACTATTGTCGGTTTGTACGTATATTTACCACTTTTTTTGTTTTCTAATGTAAAATAAGTGATTTTTAGGTGCACGAGTTTCTATATAATGCAAAAAAATAAACCCTTACCTAACGAGCTGAGTCGAGCGACTTATTCTACTTATTTATTAGTCTATTTGCCCTTCCTTATAGTTCATCTATACATAAAATAAAATTCTAACTGAGTCGAATCTGTACATTAAATATCTTAAAAAATCTTATTGAAATAGTCATTATTATCGATACAGAGGCCGAATCTATAGTTTTTAGAATTTTTGTCTGTTTGTCTGTCTGTCTGTTACCGCATCACGGAAAACCCACTAGAAGACTTTTGATAAAATTTGGTGTGATGATAGCTGATTATCTGGGTCAACATATAGGATACTTTTTACTGCTGAAAAATATCTCATTTCTGAGAAATTTATGCTGAACGTTAAAACGTAAGTAGGGACGATACCGAGCGAAGCGAGGGTGAGTTGCTAGTACATTTTATAAAGGACGAATAATTATTTTTTATTTTTAAATATATTTATTAAATGACAGATAGACACTCCGTTTCCATAAAGAAATTTATTTTTTACTGTATCATTATATTCTATTGGAAATCCTCAAAATGCACACCCACGTGGAAAGTTTTAATATAAAAGTTGTATTCACTTAAAGAACAATATATTTTTACAGATCTTTGGCTTGAAACTTTGTAACGAGTTCTTAACATTGTTTTAAATAATATAGTACCTGGGCGACCGAGCTCCGCTCAGAGTTCTTATTTGTTATATTATATTTTTTTTATAAAAAAAAAAACTAAAAATTTGAATAAATGAAAAAAAAAACAAAAGTAAAAACTTTGTATATGATCATGATTTGAACCCAGATACCTGTGATTGTTAATATTGGACCGTGGTCGCTTGACCAGGATGCTTATACCCAAGCGTAAGAAATTGTCGACCATATTTTGCGAGAAATAATATAAAATATGACCGCATGAAAACTCGAAACTGCGCGTTTTCCAGGCATATAATAAAACTTATCTAGATAGATTTTTCGCCCCCAAGACCCCCACATATTATCCCCCCAAATTTCAGCGAAATGGTTAGAGCCGTTTCCAAGATCGTTGGTATAAATAAATAAATAAATATACAAGAATTGCTTGTCTAAATACAATAAATAATATATTAGATAAGTGTGACATTATGTTACTGGATATTAAAATAAAACACTAATAATCTCGGTCGATCTTTTTAGCCTTCAATGTAACGTTGTATCAGTTTAGTATGATTTTAATAAATATACAAATATGTTTTTTTGTTTATCTTCTAATCTATCTATATAAATAAAAATGAACGTCCGTATGTTTGTCCTCTATGCGTTACTAAAATATTGATCTGATTGTGATGAAACTTAGGTGGGTTAATTTGAATATGCCTGCGAAGATTCCTGCGGCAAAAAAAATTCTTTGGACGTTTGTTTTTTTATATTACAACATTAACGACTCATCCTTGCTTCAACCTGACCTGTGACCTTCCTTTTTGTAACGGTACACTTCTATACAGATATCACTTTGTAATCATTTGTTTTCATTTTAACGTTTGTTCTTTTTTCTTTTATTACTGTATAATGTGTCTGTAGCAGAGTATGTCGCAAATAAATATTGATTCTATTTATTCTATCTTAAAAGTATAATAAATATAATATGCAGTACATTCTTACGTTGTACCTTGATAATTCTAGTTTTTTTTTTATGAGATTCAGTGACAAACGAGCAGACAGACCACCTGATGGAAAGCAGTACCTGTCGCCTATAACACCTACAGTTCATGCACTTAGGTTTTAGGTAACAAAAATATAGAACCGCCGGTACGTTATCACTGAGAACTAAGATGATATGCCTCTTGCTTGTAATTGCGCTGGCTACCTTATCCTTCAAACCGGAACACAACAATGCAGTCATTGTTGCTTGGCGGCAGAAATAGATAAGGGGGTGGTACCCATCCAGTCGGACTCCTCAGGCTTGACAGAGTCCTACCACCGGTAAAACCTACCGGTGTATTAATGTACCTAAATTATAATTCGTATAACTCTAAAAATCTAAGAAAATATTGTCTACATATAATCATATCTAGTGTATTTTCTCTTTTTACCCGACTGCGGTGAAGTCCAAAGGAGGTTTTTTTTATGAGATTCAGTGACAAACGAGCAGACAGACCACCTGATGGAAAGTAGTACCTGTCGCCCATAACACCTACAGTTCATGCACTTAGGTTTTAGGTAACAAAAATACAGAACCACCGGTACGTTATCACTGTGAGGACTAAGATTATATGCCTCTTGCTTGTAATTGCGCTGGCTACCTTACCCTTCAAACCAGAACACAACAATGCAATCATTGTTGCTTGGCGGCAGAAATAGATAAGGGGGTGGTACCCATCCATTCGGACTCCTCAGGCTTGACAGAGTCCTACCACCGGTAAAACCTACCGGTGTATTTATGTACCTAAATTATTATTCGTAAAACTCTAAAAATCTAAGAAAGTATTGTTTACATATAATCAGATCTAGTGTATTTTCTCTTTTTACCCGATTGCGGTGAAGTCCAAAGGAGGATTACATGTCTGACCTGTTTCCTATTCTATATTGCTTCGTAATTACTAAATGGCTTAACGGTATAATACTATGTTCTGTGGTTAAGTTGTTGTCTTCTTTTTAGTTCGTTTTTTATGCAGTCGGGTTTTTTTTTTGTTTTTTTACTGGTCATTCTATGTTGTATAATGTTTTTTCGCAACATTGGCGACATAAATAGTGTCCGAATGGCACTCTTAGGAGTAAAACAATTGAATTGAATTGAAAAAAGTATACTACTTAATAGTTGTACATATCTATACTAATATTATAAAGCTGAAGAGTTTGTTTGTTTGTTTGGTCGAACGCGCTAATCTCAGGAACTACTGGTTGGAATTGAAAAAATCTTTTTGTGTTGGATAGTCCATTTATCGAGGATGGCTTTAGGCTATATATCATCCCGGAAAAATGTACGGTTCCCGAAGGATAGATCTGTTTTTGTTTAGGGATGAACCCGAAGCAAAGTGAGGATGAGTCGCTAGTATAATATATAATAGATGGAAAGTATTATACTATTTAATCGTAAATTATAAAATTGTAAGATCTTTTATACACTCCACAGTGCAACAACGTAAATCAAAGCTTCATAAAATCTTTACTAAGAATAACGTTTATTTCATTTAAAACTTAATTATACCAGTAGTTAATAATTAAGCAATAAAATCCAACGAGGTCATGAAAAAGGCAGAAATAGTACGCTAGTTAAAAACTTCACTCTTAAGACTCTTGTAGTTGCTTGTTTTTAATTTCAAAAGAATTGCCTTTGCCCAAGGTAAGGAAATTTTGTATAAAAATATAATTAGAAAATATCTAGATAGTAAGCGCTTAATTTTATTTGCAAATTGGCTTCAAGTGTACACAACGATGGTAAAAATAGTTTATACAGTACAAAGATGCGCTTTTAATAAATCAAATGAGCTTAAAATCTGAAATCTTACTAGTTACCAAAAGAAGAGGTTCACTATCCAACTTGGCTAATCCTATTGATATAGTAACTACGAATATTTTATTGGAGTAAAACTTCTTTACGCACGCTTGACTTGAGGGGTAAGCTGGTGGCGCGTTACGAAAAAATGTAGGTACGTTTGTTGCCATGGTAGCCGTTGTTATTGTCTGACAAAGGAGATATAATATTATCTTCTTTTCTTAAATGATATTCTATTAATATATGATTGTAATGTGCCTAATATGCGTTATTTTTTTGTATCTCGCCTATTCTAATTATGTCAAATATAAATTGAATTTCATAAAGAGTACCGATAACCTACAGAAGTTTTACTTCTAGCGCGTGTACACATTCATACACGCACTCTTAATTAAGTATTTTATTATTAATACAGTTACTGTACGACTAATATTATTTTTATTAGTCCAGCATTTGGTTATTTTTTTTTATATTTGTACTTAACAATGAGGATAAGAGAAAAAGTATGAATATTTACAAATCTAGGACCGCCATCTTTAACTCAGAGCTTTCGAAAGAGACACAAAATATATATGTTTATCTTGTTTTTATTCATCCAAAAATTAGAACATATCGTCAAAAACACATTTGACACTTCCAATTTTTCTGATTCTGTCCGAAACCTATAATTTTCACATATACAAAAAATATTATTATTATTCATGATGAGATGAGTCATTTAAAAAATGAAAAATAAAGAAATAGCAGAGAAGACTATTATAATAACAAAGTATATTCGAATTCAAAAAACATACATTCCATTTATCTTCAACAAATTGGCTAACGTCCAGACATCGATCGAGATTATGATATACTTTACGAGTCCATGCCCGCTTTGTTATACCCATTTCAGTAATTCACCCTTGATTTAGTCCGGTAATGGTGGAAAATTATAATGACTCGGGTACTACAGTGTTGTTATCACGAAAAACTTCAATATTAAGGCAAAAAGTACTTTCTTTAATATAAATGCTTTACAGCAATCATGATCACTGGAGAGGGACTGCTATTAAAGCATTCGCAACGTCGGGAACCAAAAATTAAAATAAATTCACGAAAAAAACCGAAAAAATAATTATTATTTAGTTACTACTCCTATTTTACAATTTTTACATTAGGAAATACTTATATTTGCTACTCAACAGTAACTTCAACCCCTTTTGCGTCCAACCGCGACATTCAATGGCTACGTATGCAGGTGTCAATTCAAGGTTCGTCGGTCTTCTAATCAAACTTTCACTCACTTGTACATGAGATCAGAATATTTTTAATTAGGTATTCTTCTTTTCCTTCCCCAATAAGATTGCTCATACCACTTTGTTCCACAAATAAGTATTAAGAGCAACTCGCGTGGCATACTTTCCAACTAATACCACGGTGGGATGCCTTCCAGCGATTTTTTTGAGGTTATCTTGCTTCCTATCCAAGGCTGTAGGCACCTTTACTTGTCAGACACTTTGGTTAAGCTAGGTCAATGACACATAGTCCGCAGGGGTGTTATAGTGTGTGCACAAGCGATCCTGCAATGCCCCATTAAACTGCGGCGGCGGGTTCCGCTGTGTGTTTGAGTACCCTGCTCGTTGAGGGAAGGTAAGGCCCCATGATGGGTTTCCCCAGCATCAAAAAAAAAGGTTAATGACACATATGTGAAGCGAACAAGCATAAAACCATAACAAATCCTCATACTACCAGTATTTTTTCTTAACTTTATTTTGTTAACAATCTTCAATAAAAGATAAACACTTTATATTTATAAACCTAAAAAGCAATTATGAAATACAATAGGTATGTATGCTCCTTCATTTATAGGAGACCACAGTTTACTTAATTATTATTATCTATACTTACATATAATAAAATTGTAACTGATCGCTGTCTGTACATGGAAGATATTTGAGAAAAAATATTATTAGGGAGGGAATAATATTTTTTACCTACTAACACAATAGAACCCAAAACAATGATTTTTAGTTTTTTTATCTGTCTATTTGTCGGTTTGTCTGTGCGCTTGTGCGCGTTAATCTTAGAAACGGCTTAACCGATTTGGGTATGGTTTTCAAAAATGTTTACTTAACATTTAACATTTGTATTATTTTAATCTGTCAAGCCTGAGGAGTCCGACTGGATGGGTACCACCCCCTTATCTATTTCTGCCGCCAAGCAACAATGATTGCATTGTTGTGTTCCGGTATGAAGGATAAGGTAGCCAGCGCAATTACAGGCAAGAGGCATATCATCTTAGTCCTCACAGTGACAACGCACCTGTGGTTCTGCATTTTTGTTACTTAAAACCTAAGTGCATGAACCGCAGGTGTTATGGGCGACAGGTACTGCTTTCTATCAGGTGGTCTGTCTGCTCGTTTGTCACTGAATCGCATAAAAAAAAATCGGTTCCTATATATATATGAAAAAAGTTATGTCAATTTAAATAATCATCAGTTACAATTTTATTATATGTATAGATTCACTGATATTCAGTATTTGTAATTATTTTCATTAATTCTCAATCGCAATCGTCAAGCGATCCGTTTTGTACATACTGGAGTACGTAATTAACAGAGCGCTTCCAATTTACGTATCGATAGTAATTAAACTAATTAACTGTAAAATTCTGATGACTTTTAAATGAACTGGCAGAAACTCGTAACGAATATAAATATTTTTGCAAGAAAACTGACAGATAATCTGTACTTTCATTCGTTCCGAACAGTAACAGTTAAAAATGAATAACGACATCCATAACCTATCTATCAATTCCAATAACCTATCTATGTTTATTCCTTTCGAACGATAAAGGATTTGACCTAATTTATATGCAACATGTATCAAACTAGCGATTCACCCTACGTTTTAGGTTCGTCCCTACGTTTTAGGGTTAGTTCAGAAAATTCTAACTGAGCCGAATCTGTACATTAAATATTTTTTGGAAAATCTTATTGAAATAGACATTATTTTATAGTTTTTAGAATTTTTGTCTGTCTGTCTGTGACCGCATCACGGAAAAACTAATACAGGGATTTTGATTAAATTTGGTATGATGATAGCTAGTTATCCGGGTCAACATATGGGATACTTTTTACTGCGGGAAAATATCTCATCTCTGAGAAATCTAAACGTTAAAACTTAAGTAGATAAGAACCCGAGCGGAGTGAGGGTCAGTCGCTAGTTAGATATAAAGCGGAAGCGTTAATTTTTGTTTTGAATGCCTTTATTTTGTGGAACTACGAATTCGATTTCAAAAAAAAATTTGTATTTTTATACTATTTATAGTGAAGGTTTATTTATATTTCTATGTCGCTATGACTCATAGAAGCGGAAAAAAGAACCATAAATAATCTAGTATTCATACACAGTGGTAGTACAGTGGTAACGTACTTGTTTGAGATACCAAGTAGCGGGCTCGAATCGGGCTTGAAATTTTCATGTGTAAATAATTATTTTCAACATGACTACCACATGTCTAATATTTAAGGAAAACATCGTAAGGAAACCTACGTGTTGGACAGAACTTAACAGAAGTGCGGTTTGGTGGATTTCACATTCTAAAGACATGTGAAATCTGCCAAACCGCACTTAGCGAATGTGGTCAACTATATTGGCCTGATCCCCCACGCATTGAAGGGAGGAGGGAGTCCCAGTAGTGGGATAATAATAAAGGCTAATTACAATCTAGTTTTCTTATAAATTGTATTCATTGTATTTTTCAAATAAGTAACTTTAAATAAAATGAAATATTTCTAACGATAATATGATAATATTACTAGCGGCTCACCCTCGCTTCGGTCGGGTCCACCTCTAGATAAACAAAAACAAATCTATCCCACGAGAACCGAACATTTTTCTGGGATAAAAATTAGCCTATTTGTTATTCTGATGTATGAACTATATTACTGTAAAGTTTCATTAAAATCCAATAAGTAGTTTTTGTGTACTAAGCTGTTTAAGTTACTAGTTTTTTAACTATCCCACGGGAACCCTTTAATTTTCCGGGATAAAAAGTATTTAAAATGTTGACCGGGGATATAACGTACCACCATGCAAAATTTCATTTAAATCGTTTCAACAGTTTCGAAGATTAGCCCGTACAAACAAACAAACAGACAAACAGACAGAGAAACAAAAAATTTGAAAAAAAAAACTGGATTTGTTCTATTTCTCTTCTTTCACCCCCTGACTCGTTTTTTAGCATTTTTTCCATCATTATTATCTATATGTATAGATGATAATGATATCATTTTTTTAATAAACATACAAAATTATACTCCACTAAATTCATCCTCAAAGCTCATTTATTTTAAAACTTTTAGCTTCACTTCACACACAAAGAATATGGAAGCAGTCGTTGAACTTTTGTTCCGACGAATTAGAGAATACATTTAGGCACTAGTGTGACCTAGATAAAATTTTTGGGCTTTTTGACCTGGTAATTTATATAATGCACTTTATTTAACAAGTCTTTTTGTAGGTTTTAGACATGTTTATTTATAAACTATCTACTATACGTTCATTTCTATTTCTTACATTATACATACATATGTACGTATATATATATATATATATATATATATATATATATATATATATATATATATATATATATATATATATATATATATATATGTATGTATATATGTATGTATGTATATGCAAGTTTGTGTGTATGTATGTTTATCATTCATTTACGATGAAACTGTTCGACGATATTGAATAAATTTAGTATACAGATGCATAACCTGGAGTAACATGTAGGCTACTCAAAAAATCGGTGAACATACATAAAATTCAAAAATATATACGTACATACAGACAGACAAATATAGAACCACCTCCTTTTCGGTCGGTTAATAAGAACCATAAAACTATATAGGTAGCGCTATAAATAGACACATGATAAAGACCTAAATAGTGAAAAAGTTGAAAGCAGGTATACCTTACAGGTGAGAGGTTAACGAACTGCAGTCGATACGAGTGCAATGAACTAGCACTAGGTGACGGGGTGATATAGTATCAGCTATGAGTGCCTTCAGGGATTCAATATTTTATAACCACTTTAGTTTTATCACATATTTTACTCTGAAACTATATTTTGACGGCACGTTTGGCTTAGTTTGTAGTGACTCTACTTGCTGTGCCAACGGCCACGGGTTCGAGTCCCGCTGGGGGCATTCATTTGTGTAATGAGCACGAATGTTTGCACTCCA
Source organism: Argynnis bischoffii washingtonia (assembly GCA_033884665.1). Taxonomy (NCBI): domain Eukaryota; kingdom Metazoa; phylum Arthropoda; class Insecta; order Lepidoptera; family Nymphalidae; genus Argynnis; species Argynnis bischoffii. Next base: position 1,802,486 of record CM066619.1, on the reverse strand, counting down.
GTCATGGGCGTTTATATTTATAATATGAATATATCTAAAATATTAGATACCTAAGTGTGCACCGGAGTGAAGCGTGTGTAAATCGCCATAATCTATATACATATATAAAACAAAGTCGGGTTTGTTACAATGCTTATAACTCGAGAACTGCTGGATCGATTTTTATGATCTTTGTTTTGTTGGATTTGTCTTCATCCCGAATAGCAGAGTTAATATTAAAAAATTAAAAAAAAATTCGAAAAAAAAAATTGAAACAAAATCTATTCCACACTAACCGTCAAAACGTACCTAGGGACGACCCTGAGCGAAGCGAGGGGAGTCGCTAGTAACATATATTTCTAAGGTTAAAGGATAGTGTAGTAACTGTATATCTTGAAAAAAGCAAGAGCTAGTGAATTTGTAAGACTGACGTCATCAGCTTTTAAATGTTGGCGCCGTCCCAAAAGTTATGAGAAACTATATATTATGCAGAATCAGTATAGATTATATACGTATGTATATATGTACATATTTCGATTGAATTGTCTTTTCCATTTGTAGTTCAACTACATAGCTAGTTTCTTTTTAAATTTTGTTAAAAAAAACTATAAATGATACAGTTTCCAACTCTAGACTGCTGAGACTTAAGTCCAGACTCGAACCCGGGAACTCGATATCTGTAGTCGATGTTGTAACCACTAAACCAATGTGGTTAGTTTACTTATATTATTAACTAGTATTATATCATGTGTTTAGCCCTTTTTGACGACCCCCAGCTGGGCACGGGCCTTCCTCTGGTACGAGGGGGATCAGGCCATAGTTCACCACGCTGGCTCAGTGCAGATTGGCGGACTTCACATCTCTTTTGCAAACTTGTTAGGTTCTCTGCCTGCCTGCATATCTGAATGCAGGTTTCCTCACAATGTTTTCCTTTACCTTTAAAACAAGTGGTTATCATGCTGGAAATGGTTCAAACATGAAAATATCAGAGGTGATTATATGATCCGGAATTTGAATCCGCTTTACTCGGTTTCCCAAGTGACTGCGCTACCACTGGGCTATTATATCATGCTGCCATAATAAATATCACATATTTTTCCTGCATTATTATAATTTTCGACGTTCGAACAATCTCTTTTTCTTTTCTCTATAAGAATAAACGGCAAACTGGACAACTTTATCCCACTAAAATTTTACCTTACGGTAAAATTATTCAGACCGATGACTTCGGGTCGAGATTGTAAAAATCTTTCACGATTTATTTGTTTCAAAATTGTGAGGATGAAAGAAAATCATAGCGTATTTAAATAAGTTATTATGAGAATTTTGCCCTTTCGTGATGCTTGTTTCAAATTAAGTATATAAATGCTTTTACTTGCTTATTTACTGAGAAATATAATGTGAAAAGAACTTGTTAAGAAAACACCAAATAAGGATATATTTAGTAATATAAGTATTATTTTTTGTAAATTGTAGAGGTATAACAGACAAACAGTACAGTCAAACAAGAAAGATAGGTGGATAAATACTTTATTGCCATCTTCTGTATTCTACTTTTGTATGTACACAAAAGTAGAATACAGAAGATGGCATGCAAAAGCGGTCTTTTTGTTATAAGCATTCTTTTAAAGACAACCTTTGGTGAAAAGTAATAATAATTTATTGGCCTGACACATAGCCCGAACCCAGTATCCTCAGATGTGCAGCTTTATATACTAGCAACTAGTCCAATGAGGTAAATAATGTAAGTGAAGATGAAAAGATTTAGAAATTCATCCAGAATACTTTTTTAACCATAAATATTATAGGAATCTTATATAAACCATAGCGTGTTTTGAGCATTTCCTAACATTCAATAATATTGCTACGAATTCCAGACAAATCAATTCTTCTTCAGCTAGTTGTAAGAGAAATATTTTCGTATCTTATTGTTTTATGTTGGAACCGCTCTAAAAGCCATTGTTAGCGTTGGCATTGAAGTATTGTGTTCCTAAGAATGGACAGTTGGTGGTTGTTTTCTATGAAGAAGCTTTTCCATACGTTGAATGCCTGTTACAGTTCGAGTCTTTCAGGGTCACTTATGCTTTAAGATAAATGTCATTATTATCTACTAGTGATTTACCCTCTTTCGCTCGAGTACGTTTGGTACGTTTTAAATAGATAATAATAGTTATTGCGAGTGTACCGTAGGAGATAGACATATGCTATTTTTCTGTAGACAGATTTTTCTGTAGGCCTTATTAGGAGACAATTTTCTAGTACATTGTTTTGTTATACCTCTTAAGGTTTAGCCAGCGTTAGCCAAATAATCTAAGAACGACTTAATAGAATCAGTTATTGTGTTTTCCCGTGCGAATGATTTTTTTTCTGTAATAAAAAATATTTTTAATGTTGACCCGAGTAATAAGTTATCAATCACTACACAAAATTTTGTGAAAATCGGTCGAGTACTTTTTGTGTGAAACGCGAACACACAAACAGACACAGACAAACAGACAAAAAAATAATAACTAATGTTTTGGGTTCTATATTGTATACATAATACGTTACAGTCATTGTTTTTAAAAAATATTTTATGTACAGATTTCGTTAAGTTACTGTTTATAGGTATATAGATTTTTATTGATAAATACGAGTATATATTCACTTCTAAATAAAATAAATAATTTCGCTATCTACGTCTTTATATTACTTCGCTAGATTGTTCTAAAACACCCAAAAGATTATAATACGTTTTTCAATGTCATAGAATATTTCTTCCGGATAGTCTGATATATAAAAATTATATTGATATACTAGCGACTCACACTCGCTTCGCTTGCGTTCGTCCCTAGGTACGTATTCACGGGTAGCTATGTTAAGATATATATGAATTAGCTTGCTACTCCTAAGATATTCATTTAAATTATATAGCGATTTACCCTCGTTTTGCTCGAGTGCGTACGCCGTACACGGATTTTGTTCACAATTTCATGGTTTTTAATTTTTTTTCACGGAACTCTAATTCTTTTTCTAAAATAAAAGTACTTAAGCTTACTAAAAGTTTACTAAAAGTTACTCCCTATAACATCAGCTATCTGCCAGTGAAAGTCCCGTCAAAATCGATCCAACCGTTTCGGAGATTTGCCGGAACAAACAGACGGACAAGCAGATAGACAGACAGACAGACAATAATTGTAAAAATTGTTGTTTTAGTATATGTATACATCCATATGCATTTAGTAAAAAGCGGTTATTTTAATATTACAAACAGACACTCCAATTTTATTTATCTGTATAGATATGAAAATAATTTTTAAAAACATATTATGTTTTCTTTAAATTTTGAATAATAATTATGTTTGAATATCGACTACTGCGTGAACTCTATAGCCCTGATTTAAATATTTGTTAAAAAAAATAATGAAAGTTAAATGCCATATTGCTCGAGTGCGTACGCCGTTCATGGATTTTGTTCACAATTTCATGGTTTTTTTTTTCACGGAACCCTGATTCTTTTTCTAAAATAAAAGTACTTAAGTTTACTAAAAGTTTACTAAAAGTTACTCCCTATAACATCAGCTATCTGCCAGTGAAAGTCCCGTCAAAATCGGTCCAGCCGTTTTGGAGATTTGCCGGAACAAACAGACAGACAAGCAGACAGACAGACAGACAATAATTGTAAGATATTTTTTTGTATATGTACCGTGTATACATCCATATGCATTTAGTAAAAAGCGGTTATTTTAATATTAGAAACAGACACTCCAATTTTATTTATCCGTATAGATATGAAAATAATTTTTAAAAGCATATTATGTTTTCTTTAAATTTTGAATAATAATTATGTTTGAATATCGACTACTGCGTGAACAGTATAGCCCTGATTTAAATATTTATTAAAAAAAATAATGAAAGTTAAATGACATATTGCTTTAACGCTATGGTCTCTCAAGTATGTTTTATCTGCGTCACTCTTTGATCGCTGTGTAACTAAACTTAGGGAGATACTCTTCGAGATAGAATGCTCTTGTATGAACTAAAATAATATTACCCTTTACTCTACCTACCCTATAAAATGTAGAGGAATAAGAGTGTAATATATGTATGTATGAATTATAAATTAAAGTATGTTATATTTTTCTTAGATTTACGCGAATATTTGTCATCTATACATATAATAAAATTGTAACTAAGCCGAATCTGTACATTAAATATTTTATGGAAAATCTTATTGAAATAGAAATTAGTATCGATATAGAGGTCGAATCTATAGTTTTAAGAATTTTTGTCTGTCTGTCTGTCTGTTACCGCATCACAAAGAAGCCACTGAAGGGATTTTGATTAAATTTGGTATGATGATAGCTGGGTATCCGGGTCAACATATAGGATATTTTTTACCGCGGAAAATATATCATCTCTGAGAAATCTACAATAAACGTTAATACCTAAGTAGGGTGAGTCGCTAGTTTTAATTAAAACAATTTTTCGTATTGTTTCGCGGATTTATTTTGATTTTTGGTTTCCGATAAACGATTGGAAAAAAGTTGTAATGAACAGTTTTTAGAGTCTATTTGTAAAGTAAAGTTGTAAAAACCAAAGATCTGCGTATTAAGTAAAAATACATTAACTTCTTGCGAAAATCGAACCCAATATAACTGGTATTACACGCACACAGTCTGATACATAACAATGTAGAGTACTGTATTATCACTATCTATCATTTTAAATATGAAAAAAAAAGATTTTGCATACTATGTTTTGGGCACAATTTCCAATCAATAAGATATATGTATGTATGTATATATATGTACTGAGCAGAACTCAAGACTGGTACTTAAAAAAAACATAACTATCACTATACAACGTAGAATATATTTGCTGCTTAACCGTGTTTGCTTATAGATTTGGGGACAAGGTAAATATTTGTATAGAGAGGAATTTAATTAAATTACGTGCTTTCACCCATATTAAGTTAGATTTTGTAACGTACATACACCACGTTTATTGTTTGTGTGTGATTTTAGCTACCAGTTACCAGATTTCATCTAACACAAATTTGGGTATAAGCCCTTAAGGCAAGTTTACGTTTACACTACGATTTGAGTGAACATTAATTGTGTTTATTCAGTAAAAAAGATGGTTAGAGTAAGAAGGAGACCGAAAATTTATTTATTTAGTAAATTTTGCTAGTGGTTATTACGTATTTTACAAAAAATCTTTGAAATTACATCAATTAAAAAGAGCACAATTACGCATAACCATTTAAAAGCAAACACAACTTGCACATTCTTGTATCCGGTTTCACAATTATTAAAATTTCTTAAACATTGTAATAATTTATTAAATTAAACATTAAAATAAAGTAAACAAAAATAGAACATAGAGAGGAATGATGTTTTCATCATTTAACTTCCAAAATATAATCTTCGATTACTAGTTTTTGTAATACACAGCTTCCTTTACATCGTTAATGTAATAAAAACATACATGTCCGTTCTATTACAATTGACAATAATAATTTGTCGCTGTTAACTTATATTGTACATCCATACAAATTTTATTAAAAGTCAAAGTAAGTGTTTGTTATTTTCTCACGCTTAATAAGCTGAACAGATTTCGATGAAACTTTGCAAAGACATAGATTGTATCCTAGGATCGGACATAATCTACTCTTGAGCCTCGCTCGTTTATCACGCGAGCGAAGCTGCGTGCATAAACTTTTACTTTATACTTTGAATATAAGCCACATAACATTACCATACCATGTTTTATGGCACGTTAAATTTAACTGAGTTCTAAAGTTACAAGTACGAGTACTTCCGAAGCACTGCAGTAAAATCGTAGCACGTCGCTACGAAGGTCTACGATAAGCTTACAGCTGTATGCTGTTATCGATATGTTATGTCATTTAGTCATCACTAAAAGCTGGTTTATACGATGTTACGGCTTCTGTTATCGTTTACATGCAATGATGTTTTAATATAATCAATAACATGCGTAGAAAGAATTGAAGCTATGATATCTATAAAAATTAGACAAGTGCGAGTTTAACACGCACACCATGAGTTTCGTAGCATTAAATATTAAAATAAGCCTATGATCGCAAAAAATGTTTTATATTGTAACTACTTGGATTTTATAGAAATTATTTCGTGACAAAATTTCATGATCTTAGGTCAACGGGAAGTATCCTATAGGTTTTGATTTCCTTGTCAAAATATATGGTATTTTTTTGCCTTGATTGCGTTGACTAACTAACAATAAGTACTAAATTTGAGGTTTTCATAGCTTCAAGGTATTGTAGACCTAAAAATTTGATAATAATTCTAACATGATAACTTCCACGTGTTAAGTAAAAGGGTTTTGACAGACATACAGACAGACACGATCTGTTCATCTCTTCAAAATGAAGTAATCCTATAAGGATTCCTTTTTTCCTTTTGATGTAAGGAACCCTAAAAATTAATAAAATCACAAATTACTGAAACATCGTGGCGTAAACGTCAAAAGAAAATGAAATATTATAACTATAGTAGAGTATCTTTTGCTTTTTATTCTTTAAACGCATCTCCAAAGTGCAGTTTATGTTATTTTTGTTGGAAGCAAGCATAAATATTTATTTTTGTCAGGTTTCTGTCTCCGGGTCAAGGCGTTCTATTATTGAAGTAAGGTTGGGACCTTTGCATAGTATACATTTATACTTTTAAGTCCAAATTCCAGTCATCCATAACAACAGTAACGTAAATGTCAAATGTTTTTGCCCTCTTTATATGTTAAAAGCTTTTTTACAAATCTTATAAAAGGAAAGGTGTGTGATGGATGGATGGATGGATTGTTAGTATATTAGTATATTTTTTTTCTAAACCTTAATTTTATCGACCAACATTTTGACATGATCTTTTGTATAGAGGTAGTTTATGGACGGAAAGGTGATATGAGATTATTACAAAACAGTATTTTTTCTCAATTAAGTACGTTTTAAGATAGCATGGACACTACCGGTTGATTTAGCCGATTTTTTTTATTTGCAATCAGCAACTAAATCCATCACGTCTTGTCAATAAAAACTGTGTGTTAAGATAGAAATGACTTGTTATCACAGTCATGAAACAAACAAACAAACTCTGCCTCTTTATAACATCAGTACCAATACTATCTAATTCTTGCCGATCCCGTCATTTTACTACTTTTTATGAAACTCAATTGAGCAATAAAATTGTTTTTGCAACTATTTAGTTACAAAATCCCACGTAAACTTCGATTGATTCTGTCAACCTTTCACTGCTACCTTAACAGAGCTGGTTTTTGTGACCGGTGAATCACAAAACTACCTGTATGTAAGCATATGGTATGTGTAAATCTATTTTCTAAAGTTGAAAAATAGTAGTTGATAAGAGTCTCACAGTTCCTGACCGTAAAAATAATATAAAAGATAAAAAAAATAAGAAAGATATTATAAACAATAAAAAATTCTGTATTCAAAAGTTATTTAAAATAAAGAGCAATATAAAAATCTTGTGTCACAGTGTTTATGGTCGCACTTCTCCGAAACGGCTCGTCCGACTTTAATGTTTTTTTTGTATATTAGATAGGTATTATAATAGGCCGTAAAGTCTTTTTCACCCTCCTAAAACCCACCCACCCATTATCACCACCACCACCATATTCTTAATCGCGATTTTAGTATTTTTGTACATATAATGTTATACAAATACATAGCATATACTGTATAGCATAAAGCTAAAGACTTTTTTTTGTAGATGAAACGCGGGCGGATTTTGCTAGTACATTATAATAACAAAAACACCATTGGCATGTTTTACGACAACGTACCCAAGCAACCAATTTTCCCATACCTGGGGGCTTCGCAAGATTTTGAAGATTAAATATCGAGCCAATCTCAAAGCAATTTACCAACCTTTGTTTTATTCTATTGGAGAAAATTAAATCCATATTTAAAGAAGGGAACACTTTGCTGCCAAATTAATGCCTTGACCTACTTTTGGCTACACCTGTTGGTGGACCGCATTGATTTCTTTTGACGAATTAAATAAACTTCTTTAACTTCCTCCTTAACATAAAGATTTTGAATTATTCTGTTTAATATGTTCTTTCTAAGGGACTTTATAGGAATTTTTTCATAAACTAGAAAAAAATACATAATTACCATCATAACTTTAATAAATATATGTTATCCTGTCTATGTCCGTCTTGTCCAAAATGTAGTTAGTACTTTCTTAGATTTTCGCGACTATTTGACATTTGAACTAAAGCTACATTTTTGTTTTTTTTTTTCATTTTAATTTGTTCTGTTGACTCTCCCGTAACCATGATGCTGTAATCATACCAAACATCGGGAACTAAAAGTCAAAATAAATCCGCAAAAAATAACGAAGTACCTACTCTCAAATATGGACTTTTCTCTTCGCCGTAAAATAAATGATAATCTATATTTATATACAATATATTTACATACAATATCATGGGTGCAATACCTGGGATTTGAACCCGCTTCACTTAGTTTTCTAAGCAAGTGCCTCACTCTTGGGCTACCCCTAACCCTTATAAGTAGTACTAACCCTAAAAGTCGTAAATTAATATATAGAAAATAAAATTATGTGTATGGCAATACAATGGAATAATATTTAATTTTTTTTTATATATTTTTATTTATTTTATCTGTTTCAGGTAAGTAACGAGTGAATCAATAGAGACAAGCATTCGTATCTGTATTGCGAATATGAGGTAATGACTATTGCGTTTATTTAAAAACACTGACTTTGAAATCACTTAAAAGTAAATAAAATTAAGTATTAATTTTTATAATGGGCCAACCATGAGGTACAACCTATTTATTGATTAAAAATGAAAGATCTAGAACTGGTGAATGTGTATCATACACATAAAAAATAAGACGAATTGTGCACCTCTTCTTTTTAAAGTCCGTAGAAATTATATTGATTCCTGATATCAGGGTAGTTATAAAATTATTGATTTATCCGCGGCTCACCCTCGCTCCGCTCGGGTTCATCCCTACGTTTTAAGGTTAGTATAGATTTCTCAGAGATGGGATATTTTCCTACAGTAAAAAGTATCTTATATTATGTTGACCCGGATACCCAGCTATCATCATACCAAATTTCATCAAAATCTGTCCAGTGGTTTTCTGTGTGTGTTGCATTCCCAGTGATGCATTCCCAGACAAAAGACAGACAAAAATCCAATAAACTATAGATTCGGCCTCTGTATCGATAATAATGACTATTTCAATAAGATTTTCCAAAAAATATTTAATGTACAGATTCGACTCAGTTAGAATTTTATTATATGTACCCTATACATTAGCCCAAGCTTAATATTTTTATTTACAAGGTTTTAAAAACTTCTATAAAATCTATCTGGTAGTTGAAGTTTAACTTCGGAGTTCATAAGGAAATTATAATAAAACTATAAAAAAAATACACTTGAGTAATAGTACAACAAACACACAATACACAAACACAACACAACATACAGTAGCAGGAATCAATACAACGGAAAAAAACTTACTACTTAATTTTGCGGCCATTGTATCATATTTAGGGCTAATGGAACCTCGCATTGACGGATAAAGATAATATCATATTTTCTTCAATTACGAATTACTTTATGAAATTAATACTTTATGTAGGACATGAAATCAATCACCTAAAAAACCTCTTATAATAAAATATATAATAAAAATTATAGACTTAGCAGATTTTTTTCTTAATACACAAAATCTATCTGGGAAATAGTCTAGTCTTCATTGTGCGTATATAATAAAAAAAAAACATTAGGCAAAGACAAAACTGGACAAGTGTGAGTCTAACTCGCACACCGAGAGTTCCGTTACATTAAACATTGAAATAAGTTTATAATCGATTTTTTTTTTTGCGATGTGACTAAAAATGTACGAATTTCGTATTTTCCCATTTACTTCTGCTATAAGTAATTGTTTCTTGCCAAATTTTATAATTCTAGGTCTATGGGATGTACCTTATAGGTTTTAATTCCCTAACAAGTATCAAAATATGCGGCATAAAAGGCCTTATCTTTTGATTGCGTTGACTTAGAAATTTGATTTTTTACAGCTCCAAGGGATTATAGACCTGAATATTTGATATTAATTTCAACTTAATCCACGTGTTCCTGAGAAAAAGGGTATTAACAGACAAACGGACAGACGGACAACGAAGTGATCCTATATGGGTTATCTTTTTCCATTTTTCCTTTTGAGGCAAGGAACCCTAAAAATACATTAGGCAAAGATTTATCTTTAAAATATCTTTTAATCAACTTAAATATGAGAGATAATCTATACAGATAAGTAAAATTGAAGTGTCTGTTTGTAATATTAAAATAACCACTTTTTACTAAATGCATATGAATGTGTACACACGGTACCTATACCAAAACAAAATTTTTTACAATTATTGTCTGTCTGTCTGTCTGTCTCTCTGTCCGTCTGTCTGTCTGTCTGTCTGTTTGTTCCGGCTAATCTCCGAATCGGCTGAACCGATTTTGACAGGACTTTCACTGGCAGATAGCTGCTGTTATAAGGAGTAACTTAGGCTACTTTTATTTTAGAAAAAGAATCAGGGTTCCGCAAGAAAAAACCATGAAATTGTGAACAAAATCCGCGTACGGCGTATGCATCTGAGCGAAACGAGGGTAAATCGCTATATAATTTAAATGAATATCTTAGAAGTAGCAAGCTACTATTTATGTATAAACATATCTAACCGTGAAACCGTACCTAGGGACGAACGCGAGCGAAGCGAGCGTGAGTCGCTAGTGTTAAAATATAAGAATAAAATATAGGGTATATTTGATAAAATATATAATATACAGAGTAATTTATATAAGAGTATTATTTTTTTATTTTATAAAAAAATACTCTGGGCTATTTAATACAGTCGTAAAACTCTCCCTTTTGTTTGATTAATTATAAGATGTAAAAGTCTTTAACTCGGTACCGTGTTGCAATCAATCACCTAACGTTCCGAGCATGAAAATAATTAAAACAATGAGTGAGATATAAATTGAATTATGTTTGTTACAAAATATCGTAAATCATTCCTTATTATTATGAATAGTTCACCTAAAAGAATAATACTAGCGTTTTCCTTCAAAAGTGTTTCAGTTATGTATATCTTTAACTGCTTCAGTGGTCTAGTGGATAACATGTACGGCCACAGATTCAGAGGTCCTTGGTTCGAGTCCAGGATCGGGCCAAGCTCAGTTATTAATTATTTCTGTCAAGTAATTCTAGTAGTTATTAATTAGTAATCCTCGTATTTGGGAAGTTGGTGGTGCATCACCCTAGTACCTCGAGGAGCACGTAAATCTTGCGGTTTAACTCTCACCGATCGTGAAAGTAGTCGTCCCACCGGAGTATGAGAAGAGTATGGAGGAGGGGGGAGGGAGGAGGAGGGAGGAGGGAGGAGGGAGGAGGAGGGAGGAGGAAGGAGGAGACAGGAATAGAGAGTGTACTCTTGTTTGCGCGTACACTTGTGTTCTATAGTATCTCCTGCGCAGATGAATAATCTCTATGAGATTGACTGATGTGACCGGAATCGGTCGGGAGGACATTGTTTTCATAATTATCTATATCTTTATAGTCTATGTGCTACTTTGGTCTATAAGTTTTATTACTGTAAAGTTTATTCTTCCGTTCCGTACTTTTTGCGTGAAAGAATAACAAACATCCATCGTTGACCATGACCAGGAGTAACACATGCTAGCACCTAGAGTGCGTCTCTAGCGAAGTCCGAGTGAAGCGAAAATAAATAGCTCGTATTTTTTTAGAAGTTGCCAAAATAATCTATACAGATAAATAAAATTGAAGTGTCTGTTTGTAATGTCAAAATAACAGCTTTATACTAAATGCATATGGAGTTATATTATACTGTACCTACTTATAAGAAAAACACAATTTTTAAGATTTTTGTCTGTCTGTTTGTTCCGGCTAATTTCTGAAATGGCTGGACTAATTTTAATGGGACTTACATTGGTAGATAGCTGGATATTATATGAAGTAACTTAGACTACTTTTAATTTAGAAAAATAATTTGGGTTTCGCTCAAAAAAAGAAAACGTAAGTAATCAAGCATTATTTACAGCAGATACGGTTTATTCAGATTATTACTTGTACCTAACATAAAAAACAAACGAATGAAAGCCGTTAAGCTATACTCTAGAGACGCGCGCGCAAAGATCACAGATAGGCAGAAAACTCATAAAACTCTTGATTTCGTTTTTACTACATTGAAAATAACCAAACATAATTTGCTATGCTATATAATTTTCTATGTACGATTTTGTCTTCATATATAAAGTAATATATTATGAAGGTATTCTTTTTAGGCTGTTATTATCCCACTGATGGGCAAAGGCTGGGCTGTTTTCTTTTTCTACTCTGCTCTATTTCTGCGAAGAGCTGCCAGTCTTTTGTAAAGACAACCAGGTCGTCCTTTCACTTGGGCATTGGTCTACCGCGATTTCTTTTGACGTTTTTTGGAGTTCAAAACTTGGTGTACTCTGTGTGAGCCCATATTTCGCCAGACATGCGGCAGACCTGTCCAGCACAGTCCATTTCAATTGACGTCGGCGTTCTAATACTGTCTGAGAGACTTAAGCCCAGAATATTACGCTTCGGGCTCGATGGTAGACTTTGAGGACGGACCTTTGCTAAACTGTCCATGACCAAGTCTTTGTCCCTAAGTACGGATGGGAAATAAGCTCATATCCATGAATTTATTTTTCTATCCACTAAGCATTTGTACAGCGATGATATTATATTATCCTCAATCATGTCTTATTTTTCTCTCAACTATTGTATCAGTTGATTTATCAAAAAAATAAATAAACATCTAACACTATAGATTCTTCCTTGACCATGGTTTCTGTAAAACATTTGGTATATTGGGAATCAAAATATCTAAATTAAACGCAAAAACTCCGGAAAAATAGTTTTATTACAGTGATACATATATAAATGATTATGTTGCTGTGAACATACAGCGGTAGCCCAGTGGTAACTCGCTCGCTTGGGAATCCGAGTGAAGCGGGTTTAATTCCCGGGTCTCGCACCTCTGATATTTTCATTTGTGAATCATTTCTAACATTGTCTTACGGTGAAGGAAAAAATCGTGAGAAAACCTGCATGTCTTAGAAAACCCAGCAAGTTTTCAAAAGACATGTACGGTCCGCCAACCCGCTTGGCCAGCGTAGTGGACTATAGGTTCATGGACGTTAAGAAGGACTACTGAACCTACAACTACACACAAACAAACATTGCACAAAATATCTCTATTTATTCAAAATGATAACAGTCAATATGAAAAATTACTTTTAAATTTAAATTTTCTCTTCAGATATTTCCTACCTCAGCTGCAACAAGAGCCTTTGGAGCGTATTTACTTTTAATTAACGAATGGACAGCGGCTGAAAGCTTATTTGTGTTTGAAACTTGAAACAGGACGTTACAGTTGCAGAAGTGACATTTACGAAGAACTATTGATATCAATAGGTCTTCTATTATATATGTGAAAGTTTGTACGTCTGTGTATACACAGATAGACTATTACTTAAAATAACACATAAGCTACTTTCAAGCACCCATGCATATCGCGGGGTGTGCATTGTATACCCAAGCGAAGCGAGGACAAATCACTAGCTAATATTTATGTAGGATCCGGATATACAAATTAAATCAAATCAAAATATATTTTATTGTATAATAGACTTTTACAATCACTTTTAAATCGTCAATTTTTACATTATTAAAACATAAATTTAATGTCAGTTTGTTAGTGTAATGTGTCATGAGCACGAATGTTTGTACTCCAGTCATGGGTGTTTATAAATATTTATAATATGTATGTATTTAAAGTTATATATGTGCAGTGTATCTATTATCTGGTATTTATAACACAAATCTCGTAGCTTACCGTGAAACTAGATGGTGTGGTGTATTAATGCCACAATATATTTATTTATTTATTATAAGTGCGAGATCGTATTTTTTAAATAAAAATATTAAAAACTTGAATAAATACAAAAAAAATAAAAGTAAAAACTTTGTATTCCGACCGGGACTCGATCCCGGGCATATGTGTTATCTAACTTGCACCTTGACCGCTTAACCACGATGCTTACATCCGAGTGTAAGAAATTATCGACCATATTCTGCGTAGAATAATTCAAAAGAAAACCGCATGAAAACTCGAAAACACGCGTTTTCCCAGACATGAGACTGATCTAGATCGATATTTCGCCCCCGAAAGCCCCCACATACCAAATTTCAGCGAAATCTTTAGAGCCCTTTCCGAGATCGCTGGTATAAATAAATAAATAAATAAATAAAAATATAAATATACAAGAACTTCTCGTTTAAATATATGAGATGTGCTAACAATATTGCAATATAATAATTATAATCCACTTATCCTACATGAGACCCAACCAGACATTAGTATCTCTATCTCATCTACGAAGTACTCCGTTATGCTACGTAATAATACCTAAACTTATTACACAGCTTTATTCAATAATATATTTTTAATTTAATACTTAAATTGTTTAAATGGCAAACTTAATATCGATTGTGGAATTCTATTATACATGGGTACACCTTGCCCCATAAACAAATGCAAAAAAAAAAAATACATACAAATAAAAAAACTCAATAACCCACCGACTATTAATATATAATTCTTTATTAAAATTAAAATTTCAGAAAACCAGTTCCCATTTTTCTTTCCTTTTATTCGATTCTATCCTTCAAATTATATCATAAGTATCTTTTTATTGCAAAATATCATTTCACGCATACTTATAATCTCGCAAATCCCATATTTATGAGTAATAATTTTTATGTCACACCAATAAATAGTAGTACTACGCTTGTCTTTATAAAACAGTTCAGTACCTTTTTCTGTCTGTCAACATTTTTTTTTGTTTAAAAGCTATTGATGAGCTTTATTTTTATCAATTACAAAATGGTTATGAACTGAGTAAACACTAGAAATACACAATGAGTGAACCCTCCGTTCTTCAAGTCGGTTAAAAATAGTTGTAAAAAACCAACATTTTCCACTTTATGAGCATAATATTATGCTGCCATTTCTAATTGAGAATAATAATTGTTTAAATATTCTTAGAACCCTCTATTCTATTCTAGACTCTGTGGTTTCAAAGGTATTTCACTCGGGCCGAAGTTTTGAATTGGTTTCATCCTGACACGGCCAGATATTTTTGCCAAATATAGGTATTAAACGAGATATGAATGTAACTTTATCTTCTCCATTTTAAATGCATAATATATTTTTACTTTAAATAAGTTTTTGATACTATATGTATTTTTAGTCGGTAAGTATTTCTTCTACCTATTTTAATAATTATGTTAATAACTAACGGCTCACCCGCGGTTCGCCTGTAGGAAAACAATAACAAACCTATTCCGCGGGAACCGTACATTATTCCGGGTTAAAAAGCTAGCCTATGTGTTATTCTAGACTATAATCTATCTCTGTGCCAAATTTCATCCAGATCCGTTCAGCCGTTCTGACGTGAAAGAGTAATAAACATACATCCATACATCCATACTTACAAACTTTCATATTTATAATATTAGTATAGATAAAGTATGTATGCATATATTGATACCTTTATAATAATATTAATGTTACGTGTGACCTCGTTGGAATGAAATTTCCTGCCATGAAAAGTGGCTCCTGTCACGCCCTTACCCTCCAGCACTATATAAATAACTAGCTTTTACCCACGGCTTCGCTCGCATTAAGTTTAATTTTAATTGATAAGTTTTAGTTTTAGCATTTTAGTTTTATCTCCTTTGAAGGGGTTGTTTTTGAAAAAGCTCGAAACACATGTTTATTTATTTGTTGACAGAAGCAATCGTGCAAATTTTCGAATTGATACATCTCTTATATGATTTCTACATATTTTTGAGCCTCTGTTTCACTTCTTTAGGGGTTGAATTTTCAAAAGACCAGTATTAGTAATAACTGCCTTTTTGCCAAATTTAAATCCAATCCATTCAACGGTTTGATAATGTGATAAATATAAAAAAAAAACTAAACAATATATAATTATTGTGATCTAAAACAATTAAAATTCGAGAAATTTCTACTTGCGTTTAAAGAATGTAAGTTAAGTAAGATTAGAGTGTTTAAAGTTTAAAGTAATTTCTGAAGAACTCTCCTCTAAGTAAATACTCATAACGGTACGGTCTATTAAAGTATGCAGCAAGTGAAAACTTCGCAAATACTTTGCGTGTTTGTGGTTAGAATTTCGTCTTTAGATTTCATGTTGGTCATTACAAGATATAAATATCTATGCACTCGTTGATATAAATATCTGTTAAATTGAAGTTTTTTTTTTATAATTCTATTCAGACTGACTTTTCACCGAGTGTTTGTTCGCGTAGTTTTATTTACAATTGCGCCTAAGTTCCATATATTATACTAGCGACTCACCCTCGCTTCGCTCGGGTTCGTCCCTAGGGTGCTTCTCAAAACAAAATTAATTAATTAATTTGGTTTTTTTTTTTTTTCGTGGGACCCTATTTTTTTTTCTCAAATAAAAGTAGCCTAAGTTACTCCTTATTACATCAGCTATTTGCCAGTGAAAACGCCGTCAAAATCGGTCCAACCTTTTCAGAGATTAGCCGGAACAAACAGACAGACAGACAGACAAAAATTGTAAAAAAAATTGTTTTGGTATATGCACCGTGTATACTATCCATATGCATTTACTAAAATGCGATTATTTTAATATTACAAACAGACACTCCAATTTTATTTATCTGTATAGATAATAGCCTATTTTTATTTATATCAAGATGTACTGCCTAACAATTTGAATTAGAATAGTCGAGATTTTTAATCAGAAAGATATTTCTAACTAGTTTTAGTCCGCGGCTTCGCTCGCGTAGTAAATGAGGTGGGGATAAAATGTAGCCTATGTCCATCCTCCGGATGCAATCTATGTCCTAACAAAATGTTGCCGAAACCACTTCAGTGTGTTAAGCCTGAAAAGGTTTCTAATTCTTTCTGAAAGTTTCTAACACATAATAATTAGTATTGAATTTGAGCATTGTAACATTAAAAATAATAAATTTTCATACAAACTAACCCTTTTTTTAACTTGCTAGGGGTTGAATTTCCAAAAAAAACGTGTCTTACTTATTCCCTACCTACTTCTTATAAAGAATCCAAAGCTTTTCAAGTTTGTAGCAGTTAAACTTTTTAAGGTATCATGATTATTCAGTGAGAGGATTTCGATTTTACCTTTATAAGTAGATATTTTCTTACTATTCTCCAACGTTTATTTAATGTTAAGTGATTTTATCAGTTCTTTCGTTTTATCTCAGCATTAAGAATGATTTATGACAAAATTTTTAAATAATTCAAAAATTTCTGGCTCTAAAGTAGTGGTGATCTTAAAGAACTTAAGTCGACGATTTGTTACATCAGACGAGTATTTAATCATACATCAGCTACGTCAACTGGAACTATCTAGATAATCTAGTGGCTAGTATGTACCGCTGCAGATCTGAAGGTCCTAGGTTGGAGTCCCGGGTCGGGTCAAGTTTAGTTATTAAGTTTTTGTTAAGTTATAACCCGCAGTTAAAAAGTTCGCAGTGCCCGAATCTCGTGCCTCAGAGGGCATGTAAAGCCGTGATTACGCGCTTTAACTGTCGCCAGTTATGCCGAATTATCGTCCCACCGGTACTTGAGAGTAAAAGTAACATTGAATGACCTTGTGTCTCAGCCTATACTTATGCACTGTAAAATCTTCTACGCAGATGGCTAGTCTCGGAAAGATTGGCCTCTGTGGCCGAAGTCAGTCAGGAAATATATTAGATACACACGTCAAGAAGCTTAGTACATGTAGTTGCTGGTGTTAATGGGTTAGATCCCTACATAAAATTGATATTTGTATGGATAATACAAATATTAATTGTTCTTGTCAAGTAAACGTGTTTTACAAGTAGTATCTATTATACTTTAATACTATAAAGTAGAGTACGAACGAAGTAGAAGAGAACGGAATCATTTAATTCTTTGGATATCTAAGCAAAAATTTAATGAACCTTTTAGAGCTATCTATACTAATATTATGAAGAGGAAAGATTTTTTGTTTGTTTGTTTGTATGTACCGAATAAGCTCCGAAACTACTAAACCGATATAGATGAAATTTAGTAAGAAGATAGTTTAAAACCGTGGAAAGGACATAGGATAGTATTTATCCCGGAAATCATCTCTTAAGAGGGTGAAAATGTCAATGAAATCAGGAATCAACCTAGGAACGAACTCAAGCGAAGCGAGGGTAAGTCGCTAATGTTTAATATATTCAAGTAGTTGATATATTGTTATATATTAACTATCAAAACAGTAGAAATATTCTTAGACATATTGTTAATGTCATAATATTATGATTACTATGTTATAAATTAGTTTTCGTCCTAAGGTTTAAAATGAGATGCTGTTTGCTGAATACTTTTTTTTTAAATAGCGTATAAAATTTAGAAATTAAGTCGCTATTTATGAGAAATTTTTATAAGTAAAAGAATTTTTAGCTTTACTATAACAGAGATTCATAAGATTGTTTGGAATTTAACGAAAATTTTCTGTTTTCATTTCATTTGTTTGCTTAAAATGTTTCGAGGTCTAATGATGTTGACTCTGGGCTTATGCAAGTTAAACGGTCAGACAGTAAGTAACAATTATAAATAAAGACTGGAAATGTTTTAATTTTATTTTAATAATTAGAAACAATAATAACAGCGCTATTTTAATACCGCCATCTTCGAAAGAATATAAAAACGTTAAGTTATGCCCATTTCTTCATTTTAATGAACTGTAATCTATTTGTTCTCATTTAACTCATTACTTTACACTCATTTTCCATAGTTGCAAGCAAAAAGAACAAACTACAAATACACGTTATTATTTGTTAAAATAATAACGACTCACCCGCTCTTCGCTCGGTTTTGTCCTAGGTACATTTTAACGGTTAGTATGAAATACATATCTTTGAATTTCTCGGTTTTTCTGTACTATATTATGTATGTATTATACATATAAACCTTCCTCTTGAATCACTCTATCTATTAAAAAAACTCGCATCAAAATCTGTTGCGTAGTTAAAGATCTAAGCATACATATGGACAGACAGACAGCGGGAAGCGACTTTGTTTTATACTATGTAGTGACTAAAAATCGTCATGTAATTTTAATGGCAACTGCAGTAATAAATTAATATGTATCTATCTATAGTTGTGCCTCTAGTCATATTGTACAATTTGTGTCCATTTGTGTAATGCATTTGCTACTTGACGTTTATAAAAGTGTGTTAAAGACTTTTATAAAAGTATGTTAAAGTAGTTTTTGCCTAGATTTTTTGATGAAATATAACCTACGTCCGTTTTCATGATTCAACTTATTGTGCGTTTTTTTCAACATCACAATTTGCTTTATGGTGAAGAGAAACATTGTGAGGAAATAAAGTTTAAGAGAACTTAGCAAGTTTTTCAAAGTAATAATGTTTTTGAAGTCCGCCTATCCACACTTTTTAGTGGACTATGGCCTGATCCTCCTCATATTAAAAGAGAGGCCCGTGCCCAGCAGTAGGACTTTAAACAAAGGTTTAAATATATTCCATTAAATATAACTATTATTTTGCTTTAGTTTATAAAGTAAGCTCATACTTATGTAAGAGTGAAAATAACCTAGAAATAATTATTTTACATTCGCAATGCTGCCAACCTAATGGTCGAGCAGAATCTGACTAAGACATTCTAATCAAATTATCTTTACATTTAGACAACAAAAGGAAATCTTTATTCACTTAGACATTAGCGATATTATAAAATGGCTTAAAATTTGGTCCATAATCTAAAGAAAACGTCATATAGAAATTTAATAAATTTCTTTAATTAAAAAAATTTATTAAATTTCTGTATGACGTGGCTTAGCTTGGTAGTAGATGAAAGGCAGAATCGAACACCAGTTGGTTAAAATGAAGATTATCATATAATAAGTTAAGAAAGCCAATTTAAATAAAACTATCTTTTTCTGGAGATACCTCTCTCCCGTGAGCATGGTTGCTTGAAAGCATTCGAAACGTCAGAAACCAAAAATCAAAATAAATCTGCGAAAAAATCCGAAATGACAGTAGTTTTATTTAATAAGTAAGATGATTAAGATTTGAAAGTTAAAATTGGATAATGTTTCATCTCCGTACCTCGAAAATTACGCAGTGTTTTGTCTTTGCTACATATCCCGGAAAGCATGTGAGGGTTCCTAACAATCCTTTATCGTAACTCTCTTCAATCTAACCGCTAAATGGGATTCGGGGTAAAATAGAAATGAAACAGACAGACGGAGTAGTTCGCTTGCATTTGCCTACGTACGTTTTTTCCATTATAATAACTCCCATATGGGCCTGAGATGTAAATGAGGTTAAAAAGTTTTAGTTTTGCCTCCGAACTTCGCTCACAGAAATCATTATTGATATTTTCAAAATTGGTTAACATAATTTGCATCACAGAATTTCTTATTTCTCTTTCTTCTTTTTAGGTTACTGAATTTATCCACACTTAATATTATATACTAGCGATAAACCCTCGCTCCGCTCGGGTTCGTCTCTAGTACGTACGTTTTAACGGTTAGTATAGTTTTCTCAGAGATATTTTTCCGCAGTAAAAAGTATCCTATATGTTGATTCGGATAACCAGCTATCATCATACTAAATTCATCAAAATCTGTCCAGTGGTTTTCTCTTGGTTCCTAGGCAGACAGACATACAAAAATTCTAAAAACTATATGACAGTAATGACTTTTTCAATAAGATCTTCCAAAAAAATATTTAATGTAAAGATTCGACACAGAATTTTATTATATGTATAGATGTGAAAGTAACTTTGTCTGTTACCTTTTCATGCTGAAACCGCTGAACAGATTTTGATAAAATTTGGGAAGGACGTAAATTGCATCCTGGAGACAGACATAGGCTATCTTTGATCCCAGCCGCGAGCAAAAACTAGTTTGTTATATTTAGTTTATGTTGTGATCAGCTTAGAATATTCATTAGCGATCAAATTCCCTAAGTTAAAATAGCACAATAATTAAAAAGACCCACTGTTACTTAACCGCATATAAAAATCAGTATCCTGCATTTTTGGAGCCATTCCAATACTTTGTCGAGTCGCTAGTTAGACGTAGTAGTTTTATTGAAGTTGAGCCAATCACACAAAATTTATAGAGATGTTACTTATTTTGTCTTTCTACTGTCAGCTCAAGTGGCCAACTCTATTTCTTAAACAAACAACCGACAACTTGACGGAAGTTTTGAGACAGGTAATATGAAATATTGTATTAAAAGTAACAAATTGAGACTTTTTCAAACTTTCACAGTTATATATTACTAGCGACTCGTCCTCGCTTCGCTCGGGTTCGTCGCTAGGTACGTTTTACATAGATATTTAAAATAGTTATTTGCCAGCGTTAGCCATATAAATTTTAATATTTTTTTTTTTTAATTTTTCTGATGTTTTATTACTTATTATCCTATTCCGGACTAAGACAAATCCAAATAATCAAATATCATAAAAATTGGCGCAGCCGATCTTGAGTTATTAAAAGTGTAACTAACACGACTTTGTTTTATATATATATTATACATAGATTTTAAATTGTAATGGCATATAATTATTATAATATTATTTTTTTATTTACCATCCGCTGTTATTATGACTTTGTTTTCTAAAAATAATTGTAAACTGTCTATCCATGTATTCAGTCAGAATCGGCTACTTCACAATAATAGACAATAATTAAGCATTATAAAAATTCAAAAGTCAGCCAGTTCAAAGGGGAAAATTTTGTTTTTCCTCGACTGCGGTGAATCTCAAAGGAGGGATACGTGTTTGATCTGTATGCGTGTATATATTTATATATACATATATCCAATCCTATGTTCACTCAGATTTACTAAGCAGTTTAACCAATTTAGATGTTTTTATAACTTTTTAAATTATCGCGTTTCATATTTATATAAAAGTTACTACGGGACTTAACGCGTTGATAAGCGGCTATATACCTTGTTCCCGACGTTTTGACTGGATTGCACCAGCCGTGGTCACAGGCAGACTTATTTAGATGTTTTTTCAAACTTTTTTAACAAATAAGTGATATCTTAAGTGTTCCTCCATAGAATCCCAGTTTTTTTTTAAATAAAATCAAAACATCTGTTGATCATTTGATAAATGTTATATACTTAATTTAGTATACCATACTTTGAAACAATTAAAATTCCTTTACTAAAGAGCTAATATAATTACACGGTTCATTAGAAAACAAATAGCAATTTCATCTACGCAGGTTGAGATGACATTTTGATTTAACAATTTCGCATAGCTGGATGCACTTAGCGATACAATGCGTTTCATTATATTGATTCAACGCCTCTGCTATATGGTTCTTCATTTACGAACTAGTCTTTATCAAAAACATAACATCATACTAACAATTTTATTCACTTTGATTTGCTGTGATGGTAAAATTATTCGTGTGCAGAATTTAGACTTTAAATTCAATGGCAATCCTTCAAGTTTAAAATTGAAAGATAACGTTGATGAGAATACTAAAAAAGTTGTCACTATTGATAAAGTTAAATGTGACATTAACCAACATAACAATAAAACTATAACACCAAAAATTGGAAGCGAAATAGAAACAAGAAGAAAAGGTGTTAAGTATGAAGACATGACAATTCAAGATAAAATAAAAAATATTCAAAGTGAAATAAATAGAAGCAAACCTTTCACTAGGACAATTGAATCTCTCAAAAGACTAACGAAAATTAGATTGCTGTTAGAGGACATAAAAGTATTGTTGAAAAAGGAGACGGAAAAGTATAAATATAAAGATGGATTTAAAGAATATGTACCTTTTATCGAAGATATAATCCATACCGATTTTATTGCTCAGAAAAAACCCGAAACTTTGAAAGATGGCTTAGCGTTAATACCAGGACTGTAATGTATCGTTGTTTATTAATCATCATCATGTCAAATGAATGTGAAAAATGATACATGATTGTATAACTTTTGTTAATTTTTAACATTTATAGACATAATATTATTAAAATTTTAATAATACTTTCGAGACATAAAACGTTGTTTTTCCAAAACTATTTCGATTAATTACGGTTCAAAATCTATACATATAATAAAATTGGAGAGGTCGAATGTCTTTACATAGAAAAAATGCTAAGAAGAGAAGTAAAACAAATTCATCTTTCTTTCAAATTTTTTGTTTCTCTGTTTGTCTGTTTGTCTGTTTGTTCGAGCTAATCTACGAAACTGTCGAACCGATTTAAATGAAATTTTGCATGATGGTACCTTATATCGTCGGTCAATATTTTATATACTTTTTATCCCGGAAAATTAGAGAGTTCCCGTGGGATAGTTAAAAAAAAAAACTATAGTGACTTAAAGAACTTAGTACACACCAACTTATGCACCTAATTTTGTAAAATTTGGCATGCTGATGCTAAAACATTACTGATTGGACTTTAAAGAAACTTTACAGTAACATAGTTCATACATCAGAATACTAATCGGCTACTTTTTGTCCCGGAAAAATGTACGGTTCCCGTGGGATAGATTTGTTTTTGTTTTCCTAGAGGCGAATCTGAGTGAAGCAAGGGTGAGCCAGTAATGAAATTATAAAATTAAATAATTCAGACAAGATTTAATGGTAAAGTACCTTATTATATATTTGATTTTGTGCTTCAAATTCAGATATTATATATTAAATATTTACTAAGACTGATGTTGACTGAAGTATACAAGATTTGAGTTATTATTTGGGATGAATACTAGATTTGGTTTAAGTAAATTTCATGGATTTTCTTCAAAGGTAATTACCGTAATAATTATTATATTCATAAAGAATCTTTAAATATCAGATGAGATGGCTTATTTTGAGGAACGTAGACATACATTTTTTACATTTCAACTTGCATAGTTGATACGTATGATTTTTGTCCAAGGCTCCTGTACCCCACGCGGGGTGAGAATAAAAAGTAGACTATGTATTCTGCATACATATGTACGTCTCCATGATCCAATTTATATCCTTCACAAGTTTCATCAAAATCTGCTCAGCGGTTTAAGGGGAAAAGAAGGATACGATATTTCCTTTATTGTAAATTAGCATACAAGAGATATTATTATGTATTACGAACACATAAGATTGGTATAGAGTATTATAATTGTATATAGAATTTTAGATGTATTTATTATAATTTTAGATGTATTTCTTGAAATAAAAGGAATATTTTATTATGTAAAAATATTCACGTTTTAGTCACAAGTCTTAAAATTTCACAATTATTGCTTCATCTAAAATATCTTCAAAACTAAAGAGAGTTCAATTTTTATATTAAATTATTTATTAGGCAAGAAAGTGAGCCAACAGTTAACTATTTGGAAAATGAAAACAAAATTCTTGTTTGAGATGGCTTTCTTTATCAATGCGTCGATCATTGCTTAGTACGAGTACTTAGTAGTGACCAAGGCTAAGTGGTTCGCTAGGTGATTTATAACTCCAACACCCCGGCCCATAAACTGTCGAAAAAATTTTCCCCATCGGTAGCTGTGTAACAGACGGTCAACGTCCTGGGTGGTATGGTGTTATAACCAAACCAGTTAGGTACCGCGGTGTTATGTTTTATCTTGTTTTAACCTAACCTAAAGCTTGTGTTGCTGCAAACCTGGAGGTCCTGAGTTCGAGTCCCAGGTCGGGATAAGTTTCGTTATCGATTTTTTTCTAATAAGAAATTTTCAGTAATAGGCCGAAATTGGAAAGCTGCGCCTTAACTTTCACCAGTTGTGTTGAGTTGTTGTTGAGAGTGCCATTAATAGCATAACCTGTGCACTCTGCACAGGTGTCTGTGTGATCAATTGTGTAAAAATCTCCTACTCATCTGGCTAGTTTCAGTTAGATTGGCCGCCGTTGCCGAAATCAGTCAGGAGGACATTATTATTTATTTAATAGCAGGATACCATCCTTTCCTGGTTGACATTCCGACCACTCGCACTAAGCGCTTTTCGTCATCTTTTATAATGCGCATAGCCAAAACGTAAAATGCCCTGCCTGCGTCTTTTTTTCCGAGTGCTTATAACCTGAAGCTATTTAAGGTGCATGTTAACAGGCTTCTCCTGGGCAAACTTGCTAGATTGTAGACCTTATCCTATGCCTACGAGCTAAGATAAAACTAACGAAAGGATTTTTTTGGCTTTTATAATCTATACTTAATATTATAAAGCTGAAGAGTTTGTTTGTTTGTTTGTTTGTTTGGTTGAACGCGCTAATCTCAGAAACTATTAATACGATTTGAAAAATTCTTTTTGCATTAGATAGCCCGTTAACTGAAGAAGGCTATAGGCTATATATCATCCAGGAAAAATGTAGGATTTCCATTGGATAGATTTATTTTTGTCTAGGGACGAACCCGAAGCGAAGCGCGGGTGAGTCGCTAGTATATAATAGAACGCGTCAACGAAGAGGTGAACATACATACATATAGAATAGATGGCATAATACTATACTATTACATGTAGTATGATCTCTCTGAAGACCTATAATAGGTTTAAAGAACATTATTATCAACAAAGACATATTGTCACTTATGTGATAATATAAACTAAAGTGGTTTCATATAATTCATTACACATAATCTCATCTATACTAATATTATAAAGCTGAAGAGTTTGTTTGTTTGTTTGTTTGGTTGAACGCGCTAATCTCAGAAACTACTTATACGATTTGAAAAATTCTTTTTGCATTAGATAGCCCGTTAACTGAGGAAGGCTATAGGCTATATAAATCATCCCGGGAAAATATACGATTCCCGTGGGATAGCTTTGTTTTTGTCTAGGGACGAACCTGAAGCGAAGCGAGGGTGAGTCGCTAGTTTATTATAAAAACATTTAAAATAAACTTTTTTTTTCACAATTTTGTAAAAGAATATTATTGTTACAACGTTAGACAAGACAATAATTTAATTCAATCAAATAATTAGCAGTTGTAATAGTAAACTTTTATCGTATTAAAAAGGAATTGGATTGTTTCTTTGAATTATACGTAGTAAGTGATAAAACAAAATTGTTTTTGTCGAAAACTTTTACTTATTTACTCATTACTTTCCTGTTTATTGTCCAATTAGAGACATACTCGTGCTTCGCTCAGCTGCTTCCCTAAGTGCCTAACAGTACTAAATGTATTACTCAAGGTCATATAATATTTTCTATCAGTGCATTAAATTTCATTCAAATCCGTTTGCCTTTTCAATGTGAAAGAGTAACAAACATACAAACGTTCGTATTAATAATTATAATTATAGTATAGACTAACTATTAACGTTTAGTATAGATTTCTTAGAGATGAGATATTTTCCCGCAGTAAAAAACAATCCATATGTTGATCCGGATAACCTATCATCATATCAAATTTCATCAAAATCTGTCCAGTATTTTTTCATGATGCGGTCACAGACATAAGGATAGACATATAAAAATTCTGAAAACTATAGATTCGGCCTCTGTACCGATAATAATGACCATTTCAATAAGATTTTCCAAAGATATTTACAGTACAGTTGTACAGATTCGATCCATTATTATCTATACAGAGGCCAAATCTATAGTTTGTAGATTTTTTGTCTGTTTGTCTATCTGTCTTTTCGACAACTATGGACATTAAACTACATTAAATTGTTTCCTATCATTACTTTACAAGCCACAAAGTGCGTCCAAAAGCTTGTTAAATATGTATAGACAAACGAGAACGCTACAATATACGTTTAACTATGAATTTAAATCAAATATTTACAGTAGAACTCGATGTCGATAAATAATATTTACTGTTTAACTAAATACGTACATGAGGCAGTGGCAGCCCAGTGGTAACGCGCTGTGTTGGGAAAAGGAGCAAAGTGAGTTCAAACCCCGGGTCTCGCACCTCAAGTATTTCCATGTGCGAATTATTTTCAATATTATAACTCTTGTCTTACGGTGAAGGAAAACATCGTGAGGAAACTTTCAAGTCTTAGTGTAGAAAGCAAGTTTTCGATAGATTTGTTAAGTTCGTCAATCCACACATGACCGAACATGGTGTACTATAGCATGATCCCCCTCGTCTTCAAGGAAGGTTCGTGTCCATCAATGGGAGTTAAAAAGGGCACTTTAAAAGTGTTTTTCCACCCTTAGGATTAGAATCTAAAATAAAATTTATAGAGCCTATCCATTTAAAGTTTAATTTTCTTCTCAAAACTACATAGAAAATACTCGTGCATCTGAATTGAATACTTTTTCATTTTTAAAGTTTTTAATAATGATGGAGTTAATACAATTCATGACTAATTGTTCTTGTATATTTTTAGTGTACCTACTAAATTACTGTTTATTTCTTTCATTCTGTCAGTGTCTATTTACCCATGGTTAAGACAACAAAGCGTTAAATCACCGTTATCATCGTCCATATAACTGTGATATCTACGAAAATACACATTTCTTTGACATTTCCAACTTGCGAGGGCTAGTTACAGTACGAATTTATAGGCTATAGGCAGGTAGCCGTAATCAGAAACGTATTCAAATAACTTTACTAGGTTAATTAAATGTAAACACTTATCGTGTTATTCGCTAATGGAGCCGCAATCAACCCGCCTTGACGATTAATTACGCTTTTAAAGCGAGTCGACTTAAAACGAAACCATGATTATGTGTTTTCTTTGTACGTAATATAACATGTAGGTAATCGTGACATAGGCAGTGTCGAAATTGAAAAGAACCTTTTACTATACTGAGGAGCTACCGCGACTTTAAATCACTACAAAAAAATCTATTTATATTTCGAAATGTTGAACAACAAATATCGTTAAATTGAGTATATAGTTTAATGTTAAGTTTCATCAGAAAATGTTTAGAGACGGCTTGTTATATATTTATCAATTCACATTGTGTTGATTCGTGTTGATCATCATCCTGTCCATTCATCTCCCTGTTCATTCCCAAAATGACTTAGGGTCGACGCAGTAAGTCTTCTTTTTCCACTCTTCCCTATTACTCGTTACATCATTTACCCCTTTCTCTTTTATGTCCTGCCTCTAACAATCTATCTTATACGTATTCGCGTTATAATATAAATATAACAACTAAAGTTTTAAAAGATTATAATAAAAAGGATTTTAAACAACTGTAATGTATGGAATGAGCTCAATCTTAAGGTTTTACTAGTCACCAATGCTTACCTTCTGGCTCCATCATCACTTCAACTTGACGGCATCAAACTACTGCACAGTCATTCTGATATTTTGAACTTACATACAAAGGTTTAAATCAATTAAAAACTAGTACTAACCAAAGTATGTTAAAAATGCATTTTAATATATATTTTTTTATTTTACATCATGACATAATTTTTGTCTTTTAAATTTATTATTTTATATGATATTTCAATGACAACGTATAAAATAATAGAGATGGTGGATTCATTTGAACTAGATTAGCATATTGTATTCGAAAGCCTAACACCGGACGACGAAAATTTTTATCTCAATATGACAAAAATCCGAATGGAGAAACAAAAACTATTTTAAAAATTAATGGGGGATGGTACACCACTATGTTGCAGTAAAAACTAAAACAAAGGCATAGTATTAGATAACTAGGCAATTCGTAGCTATTTTGTTGAATTTGGAGTAAAGCCAGAGTGTAGATGCCAAGTGCATCTCATGTAATTACTTGTACTTGTTAAATGAAGGAGAATAAACGAAAAATTGTTACGTAAGTCTTAAAAAATACTTTATATATTTAATTTTTAATTAGTTAGTACATTCGTGTGATTTTTACTTTCATTATCTACATATACTAATATCATAAAGCTGAAGAGTTTGTTTGTTTTGTTTATTTGGTTGAACGCGCTAATCTCAGGAACTACTAATCCGACTTAATTTTAATTCTTTTTGCATTGGATAGACCGTTAACTGAGGAAGGCTATAGGCTATATATCATCCCGGGAAAATGTACGATTCCCGTGGGATAGATCTATTTTTGTCTAGGGACGAACCCGAAGCGAAGCGAGGGTGAGTCGCTAGTATAAAATATATCTTTCTTACGTATGTTTGTACTACACAAAATTATCTTTTAATTTGCCCTACCTCTATATAAATCATATAAAAGCAAAAATATTATATAGGGAAATTTAACTGAAATTCAAAGCTTTCAGCTGCGGCCTTCTAAATATATTTTTTGCTAAAGTTTGTATTGTTGCTTTAGGAATTTATCGAGTTAAAAGTCATTTTAAATGTATTTCAAAACAAATATGCTATCGAAGCGTCGTTAATTGATTTAAGGGCTTCAGCGAGCGTGAATCATTCTATATTTACTCAGTTAACTGTATTTAATGTGTACTATCAAACTCAGTTTGTGAGTGCGTGTGTTTGCTATTTCTTCACACTATAACAGCTTACATCCTGTCTAAGCATATAGACATTTTATCATAGTGAAGCCAATTTTATTTAGCACTAGCGACTCAACCTCTCTCGTCCCTACTTACGTTACGTTTTAACGTTTATTATAGATTTCTCAGAGATGAAATATTTTCTCGCAGTAAAAAGTATTCTTTATGCTGACCCGGATAACCAGCTGTCATCATACTAAATTTCATCAAAATCTCTCTAGTGGTTTTTCCGTGATGCGATCACAGACAGACAGACAAAAATTCTAAAAACTATAGATTCGGTCTCTGTAACGATAATAATATTGTCATAAACTCTCTGTATCGATAGTAATGATAAATTTGATTTACATTTATCCTTACAAGTTAAAAGTTGGTTAAGAACACTAAAGGATGTAACAAAAAATGATAATCTTCTTCTTAGAGTAACAATTCTCTCATTCCTTTTAGATATAGGTTGAGTATCATACATTTGTATGCTATTTTCTGTGCCAGTGGTCTTGGGTTCGAGTCCCGCTGGGGGCATTCATTTGTGTGATGAGCACGAATGTTTGTACTCCAGTCATGGGTGTTTATACTTATAATATTTATAATAGCTTACCATGGAACTAGATGGTGCTGTGTGTAAATGTCCCAACATATTTATTTATTTAATAGTTTTACTAAATACAGAAATAATAGCTTAAATATTTCGTTCATTACTCAACAATTAAGGATTGGTGCTAATAAACCCCACCCTTGGGTCCGCTGTACGTATACTATACATGTATGAAGGTGCGGTGTAGGGTGGATTAATTGAATTAATTCAGAATATTTGCGAATTGATATTGTGAGTAACCAGCTGTATGTATAATGCTCTTCTTACCGACCTACGGTTACGATGATCAGTATCTCTGAGACTATTATACTATTCTTTATTGCACTTATATGTAAAATACAGATATTAACAAACAATAAAATTAGTTAGCAAAGGTGGACTTATCTCTAGAAGAGATCTTTTCCAGTCAACCTAAGTGAGTTAGAGATAGTATTAAAAAGCTGGCTAAAGTACAGCAGCAGACTATCTACGTGGTTACTGTTATTGTGCGGAACAATGGTAACAGAACGGTATTGGTAGTACACCCACAGGAGAAAGTGTACCCTATACATGGAAGTATGGGGTACATGGAAGTATGAACTGTCTATTTCTTCACTGACCTTTTCCCATGTGGTGTTAAGTTGAAGCCAATTTTCAAATTCCGATGAATTGCTTTAAACCTTTTATTTCTATCGGTTTAATCCTGAAATCGAACATAGGGCCATTAGCTCTTCAATTTTAAATTAGTTATAAATAAATATACATTTTCTATGCAGTTCTAATGTCAATTATTA
This sequence comes from Argynnis bischoffii washingtonia, assembly GCA_033884665.1. NCBI lineage: Eukaryota > Metazoa > Arthropoda > Insecta > Lepidoptera > Nymphalidae > Argynnis > Argynnis bischoffii. The sequence continues at coordinate 1,771,577 of CM066619.1, read as the reverse complement.
TGTCTTAGAATATAATTGCCTCGGTGGTATAGTGGCTAGCATGTACGTTCGAGTCCCGGGTCGGGCCAATTTAGTTATTGAGTCTTTCTGTTTAGTAAGCCTCAGTAACAGCCCGGAGTTGAGAAGTTGGCGGTGTTTTAGCCCCGTGCCTCAGAGAGCATGTAAAGCTGTCGGCCTACGCCTTGACTCTAACCGGTCATATCGAGTAGTCGTCCCACCGGAGTATGAGAGCGACAGGAATAGAGAGTGCACTTGTGTATGCGCGTACACTTGTGCACTATAATATCTCCTGCACAGTTGGCTAGTCTTAATGAGATTGGCCGGAATCGGTCAGCAGAACTTATATATATCTTAGAAAGAAAGTGAGGAGCTCAACTCTACAGTTTAGTAATTTTGAATGTATGTTTTTAAAATATTTTTTACAGACAACATGAAAAAAACGTCCAATAACAAACACTGGCCGAAACGCGATGGTATTAAAAAACTGTGTACATATTGACAGATAAACATTAATAACTAGATCTGATATAAAAGTGTATTTAATATGATGAAATCGCAATTTTGTGAATCATGTAATTTAGAACGTATTAATGTAGGCATGAATAGGTGTTTTTAAATATTTTTCACGCGTCGTGTTATATAAAAGCGTGTTTCATATTGATTGTATCTTGGGCTTTGTACCTGTCAGATAAAAATCTTTTTAAATGAATACTTTTCTATACAATCATCGTCTATAAATTTATAATAAACTTTTTTCAAGGTCAAAGTTTCTAGAAAGTTCCACAATAAGTATTGTTAGGTTTTTTTTTGTTCATTTACTCGTAGCTACTGTCGTAACTGCTAAATGAATAATAAGGAAGACTTATATATTACTAATTTAGAACTATTGGTCTATGTAATTGCAAGTTAGAAAGCTAAGAAAGTTTAAAGAAGATAAACTATAAAGTCGTGTGCTTCATTGATCAAGTGGCGTAAATGTACATTGTACAGCCGCATAATCGGTATTGGGTTCTAGTCCCAGATCAAAAGTATAGTTATATTACTAGTATGATATGATCTGTGGATATATATATTGGGGTTTTCTATTAAGAAATTCTAAGTAAAAACCTGGTCAGCTGTTAACAGTGTTACACCCCTGTGAAACCATCGGTCTTGCGTCTGATTTCTCATTTTTTGTGTCGAAGTGTTATCCCAGTAGACCAAAAGAATAGCGAGTGCACTTATATTTGCATACACTCACGGGCACTACAATATCCCCTGCATAGTTAGCTAGTCTCAATAAAATTTTCTGCCGTGGCCAAAATCGGTTAAGACATTAATAGTAAAAAAAATTTTTTGCAAATAGGGGTGGCACGCCTTACAAATATAGGAGGGATGAACATTTTTTGAGTGGACATCTATACATATAATAAAATTATAACTAATCCGAATCTATACATTAAATATTGATTGGAAAATCTTATTAAAATAAACATTAATATCGATACAGAGGACGAATCTATAGCTTTTAGAAAATTTACGTGTCTGTCTGTGACCGCATCATGGAAAAATCACTGGAGGAATTTTAATGAAATTTGGTATAATGATAGTTGGTTATCCGGGTCAATATACAGGATACTGTTTACTGCAGGGAAATATCTCATTTCCAAGGAACCTATACTAAACATTAAAACGTAAGTAGGGACGAACCCGAGCGGAACAAGAGTGAGTCAATAGTTAATTGATAAGACCAATAGTTAATTTTCAATAATGCACACATAAAATTTAAAAGTAGTAAAGTAAAAAGAATATATCTATCTTAACTACCTTCGTTCAGCTTTATACAGAAAACGGTACGCTCGTTTAAGTTTAGAGTCAGTAATCTGATAAGTGCTAGGTTAGATGGGCTGGCGTGCACTTTCGTTTAAACTCCTAAGGAAATAGAGTGGACGCAATAACTACGCTTTTAAATTAAAGCCTTGATGCAATGGATTTTTACAAGACTTTGTGAATTTTCAACTAATATTGATGATGGAAGATGCGAGCTTACCTGATTTAAAACTGTTTTATAAAACACTTGCGATTCGCTTTTGCTTCGCTTGAGTTTGTTTCTTGGTACATTTTAACGGTTAGTATGGAATATATATATATATATATATATATATATATATGTATATATATATATATATATATATATATATATATATATATATATATATATTCCCGTGTATATATATATACAAAACACAATGTTTACGCTATAAATAGACACGGGGACAATTATAAAATAATATTATACAAAACTTAATAATACAAAGTAAGCAAACTCATTCTTATTATCATGAGAAATGGATTTCTAAACGAGACAATCTCAAAAAATGTTGGATCAGGTTTAGTAAAGAAAGTCTGAAATATGAAAAAATAAATATTATCTACGTTTATTTTTAAATACGAATCTAATTTAGATTCTAGATCAAACTCGTTATTCTAGAATAACGAGTACTAACTGTTTAATATCTAACTAGCTGTTTAATATATATGATTATAAAAAATATTAGTTAATTTAGTATCAAGTTTTCACTTGCTGGCGAGAGTTTTTTAATTTTTTGTAATGACACTTCAGTAAAAGGAAAGAAATAAAAAAATGAGTTTGACAGAATTTAAAATATATTGTGGAATTTTATTTTAGTTAAAAGTAAATAAGTTAATAGTACGTGCAAAACATACTAGCTAGGAGTACACGCAGATCTACATATATATATATATTTATTGACGACACGTTTGGATCAGTTTGTAGTGATCCTACTTGCTGCGCCAGCGGTTGCGCGTTCAAGTCCCGGTGGGGGCATTCATTACTCCAGTCATGGGTGTTTATATTTATAATATGTATGTATTAAAAGTTATATAATATGTGTAGTGTATCAACTATCTGGTATCCATAACACAAGCCTCATAGCTAACCATGGAACTAGATGGTGCTGTGTGTTAATGTCCCAACATATTTATTTATTTATTTATTATTAGTATATACAAGTTATTTGATTTTAACGTTAAGAAATTATAAGTAGCGGACTTAAGTTTAGAAGTTGACGGTGTCACAACCCCGGGCCTCGGAACGTACGTAAAGCCGTAGGTTCTTAGCTTGATCCCTCATCGGTCATGTTAAATTGTCTCGTTCCATAGGGCTTTATTGGATTAAATTTTCCTCACAGTTGACGAGTCTGCAGTGAAATTGGTGGTTATAACCTAAATTCAGTATTTAAATTATATGCAGAATTGTTTACTTTACTATTATTAATTATTAATTTATTATTAACTAGCGAATCACCCTCGCTCCGCTCGGATTCGTCCCTGCTTACGTCTTAAAATTCAGTATAGATTTCTCAGAGATGTTGACCCGGATTACCAGCTATCATCATAGCAAATTTTATCAAAATCTGTCTAGTGGTTTCCTCGTGATGCGAATGCGGTGAGACATACAAAAAATCTAAAAACTATAGATTCGGTCTCTGTATCGATAATAATATCTATTTCAATAAGATTTTCCAAAAAATATTTAATGTACAAAGGCTTAGTTACAATTTTATTATATGTATAGATTTGGTGCTAAGTGAAATTCAGAGTCGGTTTCTTCAATTCGATTTAACGGAGGGTTTGGCTAGTTTCTTGCTGGCTAAGTGTTATATAATTAATGTGGATGTGAAATTATAATATACAATGTACAGAACCTTCTACAGTATTATCCCTTTTTTCAATAGCCCACTGCTGGGCACGAGCTTCCCTGTCCTATAAGAGGAATCAGGTCCTAGTCCACCATGCAGGCCAAGTGCGAGTTGGCGGAATTCACATATCTTTTAAAAAATACAAGTTGTAGTTATGTTTGAAGTTCTAAATAAAGCCCTATCCTACAATAGTAAGATTTAGAACTTGAAAGGAGACTAATTAGTAACGATTAGGCTACTTAGAGGATAAAAGGCTAAAAGGCAAGCAACATAATCCACAGGCGGAAAAGTTGCGTAGGCGATGAAGGGTGCAAGAACACCTGTAACATTTTGTATTACTGTTTTTGTGAATTTAGTTTGACATTCTAAGAGTTCTTTATTTAGTATCAACAATCATCCAATTATACATCTTAGAATATCTCCTAATTTTTTAATGTTTTTCATTATTGTAATGTTTTTCTTTTCATGATTGGTAGTTATTCGGTTGAAATTGCCAACATAAGGAAATATTCGTTCGGCCAAATATATTCAGTTTGATGAATATCACAAGTTTTCAAGGATCCAACATGAAATTTATTGCCAGCGTTCACAACTTTCTTATTTATGTCTTTTAGAACGTTAAAGTTATGCGGAATTAGTGACAATTTTGTTGAAACGTTGATGATTATTCTTAATTTTCAAGCTCTTGTTTGCATATTAAAATATCACTTGAAATTGTTCCTGGCTTTGAGGACTGGAATATTAATTTGATTTGGTATTATGAGAAGCTCGAAATGTACGTTTATTCAAATAGGCTTTTACAAGCGCTTTTGAATCGTCAAATTTCACATTTACTTTAAACTAGCTTTTGCCTGCAGCTTTGTTGTGTTGAAAAAGAAAAAATATATATCTATGTAGATAAATAAAGATGAAGTGTCTGCTTGTAATGTCAAAATAACAGCTATTTACTAAATGTATTATATACGATACTTATAAGAAAAACATATTTTTTTATTTTTCTCTGTCTGTTTGTTTCGGTTAATCTCCTAAACGGCTAAACTGATTTTGACAGGAATTTCACTGTCATATAGCTGATATTATAAAGAGTAACTTAGGCAACTTTAATTTTAGAAAAAGAATTGAATTTAGGGTTCCGCTCAAAAAAACCTACCTAGGGACGCACCCGAACGAAACGAGGGTAGCATTCATTATAAATAAAACTATTATGTTTTTACTTTATTACATAATAAAGATCAATATAGTCTACAAGAAAGCTTTCTTCATTTATGAATATAGTCAAAAGAAGTATATTTTTTTCGATACGAATAACTGAATCTTTAATATCTTTCTTTTATCTCGCGAGGAACATTCATTTTCTGCGATACAGATAATCTTGACGAATGAAATATCTATGAATTTTACTAATCGTGTCTTTTTCTATAAATAGCGTACGTTTCAAAAATAATTCATTTATTTCATATCATAACTTTATCCCAAATACATTAGAAATAACGCTGGATTTTGTTTTAAATAATGATTTAAATACTACGAAAGCATCAACCTGACTACTTACAATAGAAACTATATTTAGGTAAAAATTACCATATCATATACATATGTTTTCTTAACGTTTGCAAATGCCTTCAAGTAGTATCCGTAGTGTGTTAAAGGTTGTTATGAGACTGACTAGATTTTAATTACTATTACCCACTAAAACCCGACGGAACCTTCCCGTCGTAATGGAGCGTCACAGGGTCGCTCGCACTTTTACTTATTAATTTATTTTATTTATTTATCAGGCCACCAACAAAGTACAAACTAAACACATTATAACATACACAGAAAATTGAACAGATAGAGTAGTACCTTAATTATAGATAATAACGACATTTAAAAAAATTGTATATGAGGCAAAAGAACATTTAGAATATTAAAACAAGTACCTTAAAGATTCACATTGTTACAGCTTACAAATAAAAATAATTAGTTTATAAAAATAATAACAACTAAATATCAACAAATTAAGAAAAATCTATATCTACATACGTACATACATACATATATATACACATATATATACACTTAACTAAGACGCCCTGACGGCTGGCCTGCTGATGCAGACAACAACCAAGGGCTTGCTACCACTCAGCTATCAGAGAAGCCATAGAAGTTAGCCGTTTCCCAAGTGTGTTTTTAAGCACCACGTCCTGCTGAATTGCCGGACGCCAAAGAGCCCCTACGACAAAGTGTACACATAGCGCGTGTAATTTATAATACTAAATCTAAGTATTACAGTGCTTGTTTATACAAAAAATAAACAGTTTTGGTTACACGCAGGCAGTCACGCTACACGCACTTTTGTTTAAATAGGTAATGGTACACATACCTCCAATTATATATTCTTGTTGTTACAGTTGTTGATTTTCAGAAGGGATTTTATTGACTTCGAATTAAATTTCTAATAAACTCTACTCTTTGTTGTAATTAGACCAATAATAAACAGTACCTGGGCGACCTAGCTTCGCTCGGAGTTTTTGGTCACAAGTACATTTTTTTTAATTAAAACTCGAAAAGACGCGTTTTCCCAGACAAGACTAATCTGAATCGATTTTTCACCCCCAAAAACCCCCACATACCAAATTTCAGCGAAATCGTTAGAGCCGTTTCCAAGATCGCCAGTATAAATAAATATACAAGAATTGCTCCTTTAAATATATTACATTAGATACATCACCTAAGTTGATGGTACTGTATAAAACATTGGTAGAATGTCAATACAAGAATTTATCATACTCATCGTTATCGAATGGAATATTTAGAGTGTTTTTGATGACTTTATCCTTAAATATGTCATTTCAACAATTTTATTGTTTTGTTGAAAATAATGATTGTACACTGTCAGCCTGGTGGGGGCGCGTAAGATTTGTAGTTCAAACGTTACTTCTAACGGTTCCTAAACAATTAAACAAAAAGTTGGTTGTGTTAAATGTGCACTACCATTAAAATCTTTAAGAAATTTGTTCTTTTAATTTAAATTCTATTAAAATACGTAGAATACATTTAAGTACTTTAAGTTATAAATATAAATATGTTGGGACACCGTCTAGTTCCATGGTAAGCTACGAGGCCTGTGTTATGGATACAGATAGTTGATACACTGCACATATATAACTTTAAATACATACATATTATAAATAGATTAACTATTATAAATAGATTTATTATTGTAGTAGAAATGAATTGATTATTGTTCTTATTTGTAAACGTCCCCAAAATATACAAGAAATTGTTCAAAAACATAAATAAATTATTTTACTTTGATAATATTTTTGACTAGCGACTCACCCTCGCTCCGCTCGGGTTCGTCCCTGGTTATGTTTTAACGTTTAGCTCAGAGATGAGATATTTACTCGCAGTAAAATCTATCCTATAGGTTCACCCGGATAACCAGCTATCATCATACCAAATTTCATCAAAATCTATCCAGTAGTTTTCCCGTGATGCCGTAACAGACAGACAGACAAAAATTCTAAAAACTACAGATTCCGCCTCTGCATCAATAATAAAGTCTATTTTAATAAGATTTTCCAAAAAAATATTTAATGTACAGATTCGACTCAGAATTTTATTATATGTATAGATTACCAAATTGAAGTAACTTAAACCAACACATAATGGATATAGTTAAGTTTTATGTAGGATTCCCCACTTCTAAAGATAACACCATAATCTTATGAAATAGCAAATTCCAATACACTAAGTGATGCAAAAAACTCATTTCCGCCGCTCACATCAAGTATGAATACTTCTAAGAACAAAGCAAAAATAACTAGAATGCTTCCTTTAATTGGAGCCATACATTATTCTCTAGATTAATGGGCTTAGAGGATATGAAACAAACACGGCCCACGGTAATATATTGGCTGAATAAAAGATTAACGACTTTATTGTACATACTCATGCAAATGTCTGTCTAGCTATTATTAAAGTGTTTGTATTCGATTCCTGGTTGAAGCAATCACTGTTCCCACGCTATGACGCATTCCTATACATTTCTTGCCACAGACTATCTTATATTACAATGAAATAACAAGATATACTCTTACTCAGGTAACCAGTGTGACATAATTGTATTTAAAAAAAAGAAAAATAAATGCGCTTTTGAATAGTATTTTTTTAAATAGACTTATTTCAATAAAGTCTGTTTTTTTTAAATAAACAAATAAATAATTGTATTAAAAAAATGCTTTTTATAGTAGTAGTAGTACGTAGTATTAGTTGTTCAAAAAATAAGTGAATCTGAAGAGGTTGAAGGATGATAATAAATTATTATACTGTTATCCGGATCCGGATTGTACTTACATTACATTGCAGTTTCTATAAATGTAATAGTTAGAAATAAATTAAAATCGACCTCCAAGACTTTATTACACAGTTAGTTATAAGTGAAGGCTATAAACATGTGTTAATAATAATTTTGACGACACGTTTGACTCATTGTCAGTTTGTAGGGTTGTACTTGTAGTGTTGTACTTGCTGTGCGGCTGTGCCGGCGGTTGCGGGTTCAAGTCTCGCTGGGGTCATTAATTTATGTGATGAGCACGAATGTTTGTATTCCAGTCATGGGTGTTTATATTTATAATATGTAAATATTTAAAGTTATATATGTGTAGTGTATCAACTATCTGGTATCCATAACACAAGCCTCGTAGCTTACCATGGAAATAAACGGTGCTGTGTAAATCAAATCAAATTCAAGACACATATATGTATCTTATTCAAACATACTTTTACAAGTACTTTTGAATCATCACTTTTTACAATTTAAATTAAATGTCAGTATGAAAGCCCATAAGCAATCTATTATCAGCTCGGAAGGCTTCTCTGGGAAGAGCCAGCGAGAAACTCAAAAGTTGCTCTTTCAAAATAATATTTGTTTACAATATTGCTATACAATAATTTTCTACTTAACCTACGTAAAAGCTTGACATCTATAAAATAGTTTGCCGTAATAGTGTATTAAGCTTGATTCAATAAATAAGCAAGGACAAGAGCTAAAAATCAAGTTATACACTTCCGCATTTATAACTAGCGACCCACCCTCGCTTCGCTTCGGGTTCGTCTCTAGACAAAAAGAAATCTATCCCACGGGAACCGTACATTTTTCCTGGATGATATATAGCCTATAGCCTTCCTCAGTTAACGAGCTATCTAATGCAAAAAGAATTTTTCAAATCGGATTAGTAGTTTCTGAGATTAGCGCGTTCAACCAAACAAACAAACAAACAAACTCTTCAGCTTTATAATATTAATAATAATAATAATAATAATAAGCCTTTATTCACCAAGATAACATCTACATCTATAACATTGTATCGATAACATAGTAGTAAAAAAATAATAATTTATACAAAAAACTTTATACAAAATTACAAACACTGAATCATGATTATTATTAACATAATATGATATACATACATACTATTGACATAAAATAGAGTAAGGTGGGTGGACCATGGAAGGCCACCTTAACAAATAAACAGTTATAATTCTTTTATTTATTGGATAAATAAAATAAACAAACTATTAAGTAACACTTTGTTCTATAATGTAACTAATAAAACATATTTTTTTTCTGCAGTGTTAATGCTTATTTATTAAATTTAAGTTTTATTGAACCCTTCCAAAATGGCCTTGCAAGAAACAGAGCTCCATACAAGGCCGATATAATAAATCCGTCGTTTAACTTAAAACTAACGGTGAAACTTTCAAAATATCTGGTTATCCTAAATCTTTATACATAGGTCTTTCATTAAAATGAAACATTAAATACATATCATAATATATTCACTAAGAAAATAGTCAACAAAAATTACTTGAACACTATCGTAAAACTAAGAATGTATTCGTGAAAATGTATTAAAAATAATTTTAATAAGTATTATATTGATATCAAATAACTTGCCAATAATCTTTATAATGGAATAAAAAAAAAATTAAAACTGACTTAAGTGGCCTTCTTGTGGGTATGTTCCTTGCAAGGCCAAATGGAGTTTTAAAATAAAATTATTTAAAGCATGATTATAAGCAATAATTTAATGAAATTATACTTTGTTTTTCCTTTCCCAATAAGATTTACAACTAAAAACTAAGTATTAATATTTTCGTGATTCCTAAATGTTCCTAACAAGGTCCTTGTGCCCTAGCAAGGCCAACTGTCAATTTTTTTGATGATCTTTTTTCGGCCTTACAAGGAACCATTGGCTTTCCTGGGAACACTACCGATATTTTTACAAAAATTGAAATAAAATCATATAGTTTTTCTGTAGTACAATAGCAAATCCTTATTTATGAATTTAGATCAAAAACAATTAAAGAAAATAATAGTTTATTTACTTGAAAATTAGCCTTTTCCTGTGAGCGCGTATTAGAATTTTAACGTCGACGAAAGAAGTCAACAAAGCGAGGGACCCCATTTACAAACCAGCAGCGCTAGCGACTCGCCGCCGCGTCTTTGTTCTTAAGTTCGATAGGTGCTAGTCTGAGTAGAAGGAATTTGTCATCGCATGACAATAACTAGGACTTTTTGATAATCGGCCTTACAAGGAGCATGGCCTTAAATGGTCCACCCACCTTATATGTTATAATTTTTTTTTTTTTTTTTTTTTTTTTTTTCTATGCATTATTTGTTATATGTATTTTAATATTTATTTGTTCATTTCTCTTTTGTTTTTTTTTTTTTTTTTTTTTTTTTTTTTTTTTTTTTTTTTCTTTCCATAATTCTTTAAATTTTATTTTAATCTATATATATATATATATATATATATATATATATTTCTTTTTAATTAAATTATATATTATTATTCATCTTGGGAACCCATTTCCGGGTATAGGCCTCCTCCATCCGCTTCCATTCCTGTCTGTCCGTCGCGATTCTCGTCCAGGTGGTGCCAGCTGCAGCTTCGATGTCGTCTCTCCAGCGTGCGCGTGGTCGGCCGCGGCCCCGGCGTTGCTCGCGCGGCCACCAATGCAGCACTCGCTCGCTCCACCGGCCGTCGGCCGCGCGGGCAGCATGTCCAGCCCATCGCCATTTGAGTCTACAAGCTTCCTCAGCTGCATCTGTCACTTTTGTTCTATTCCTTATTTCCGACTGGCGTTGTCGATCTCTAAGATGGATTCCGAGTATGCTTCTTTCGGCTGCCCTTTGAAAAGTTTGTAGCTTATGGATTATTGTTTTTGTTAGTGACCATGTTTGGCAGCCGTAAAGTAGTGTTGGTAAAATTATTAAGTCCATGGCTTTCTTTTTTAGTGCAAGTGGTAGTTTTGATTTAAATATGTATTTTAAAGACCAGTACTTTCTCCACGCCAGTTTTATACGTCGTTCCACTTCTTTTTTGGTATTGTCAGTAAATGATATACTTTGACCCAGGTAAACATATTCTTTTACGTATTTAATATTATTTGATTGAAGCATAGTGTGGATCTCATTTGCGTTAGTCATTATACAAGTTTTGTTCATGTTCATTTTTAACCCACATTTCAGGCTTTCTTCGTTGAGCGTTTGGAGCATGCGTGAGAGGTCATTATGGTTGTCACTTAGGAGGACTATGTCGTCGGCAAACCTAAGATGATTTAGGTACTCACCATTTATTTTTATTCCCATGCCATCCCAACTTAGTTTTGAGAATATATATTCCAGTAGAGCGGTAAACAAGTTTGGTGAGATAGGGTCCCCTTGCCTCACACCCCTCTCTATTTTGAAAGTCTCGCCTACTTGGTCGAGTCTTATTTGAGCTCTACTTCTTTTATATATTTCCTTCAGAATCTCTATATATTTATCTTCTATATTGTTAAACTTGAGAGCTTTCCAGAGTGCTTCATGTGATATAGAATCAAATGCTTTGGCGTAATCTATAAATGCAATATACAGTGTTATTTTATATTCATTAGACCGTTCAATTATTTGGTTCAGAGTGAAAATATGATCGACTGTGCTATAATTTTTTCTGAAGCCTGCTTGCTCTTTCGGTTGGTTGAAATCTAGAGTTGTTCTAATTCTTCGCAGTAGCACGTTGGTAAATAATTTATATAAGCTTTGTAATAGGCATATAGGTCGGTAGTTGCCTATATCTAGAGGATCTCCTTTTTTATACAGCAACGTGATTATTGAATTTTCCCACTCTTCAGGTATGGTATTTTGTTCCATAATTTCGTTAAAGAGATTTGTGAGTATGGGGGTTATAAACTCAGATAAGGCTTTTAATACATCGTTCGTTATTCCATCTTGACCTGGGCTCTTCGACGACTTTAAGGATTCTATACCTGTTCTTATTTCACTTTGAGTAAAAGCTGGGGTATTTTCTATATATTCATTGTGACCGATATTGTTTTCGATGCAAGTCGGGCTCATGTCAGTATTTTTGTAGAGGTTTTTATAGAATATGGTAGCTAATTTAAGTAATCCTGTTCTTTTACTTACATTGCCACCCGTAGGTGCTTTCAGTGAAATAATCCATTCTCTATGTTTAGACAAACGTTTTGCTGACCTTTTGACTGAGCCTCTAACCTTAAGTTCTTCCTCAATGATGTCATATTTTCGTTGATATTTGTTCTTTTTTATTATTTCTTTTATTTTACGATATAATTTTGTTAATCTTTTCTTTTCTTCCTTCGATCTGTGCTTCTTAGATTTTAAGTATAGTTTTTCCTGAATAAGTTCTCTTAGATGGTCATTAAATATAATTTCATTTTCTGATTTTTCTTTTATTTTTGGTAGTTGGTTTATAGTTTCCTTTATTTGTAACGTTAAATCTGTATATTTTTGCTGAATGTTTTTATCTTTCGTAGTATAATTTTCGCGTATGTCAGAAAAGTAGCGTTTGATCGTTTCTTTTTCTATGGAGGTAAGCTGAACTTTCTTATGGCCGAATGATTTTCTGTCTTTTTTCACCTTATACTTTAAGTTATACACTACCCTTAACAGCCTATGGTCTGTACTAAAAGTTGTATCAATAGTCTGAATATTATTTATTTTTCTCATATCCCTTGTTATAACATAATCAATTTCATTGCGTACAGCCCCGTCAGGTGATACCCAAGTCCACCTTTTTTTCAAGTTCTTCTTAAAGAATGTGTTAACTATGTAGAGCTGATGCTCAAGGCAAAAATGTATTAGGATTTCACCCCGATTATTTCTTCTACCCTGTCCCCATTTTCCTGTAGCTTTGCCGTCGTCTGACGTGGTTTGTCCTATTTTTGCGTTAAAATCTCCTAGGATTATGGTGTTTTTATTTGACTTACGTAGAGCTGTAGTAAGATTTTTGTAGAATTTATCAAGATCTTCCTCGCTTGATTTTTCTGTCGGAGAGTATGCTTGTATTAGAGAGAGATGTTCATTTCCAAATTTAAAGTCTAGTTTAGCAACTCTATCAGAGATGGGTGTGAATTCTTCTATATTGGATTTTAAGTGTTTTTTTACCATAAAGCCAACGCCATTTGAGCCTGCCTTTTCGCCTTTGAACATCATTATGTAGTCGTCATACTCTATTATTTTGGTTCCTTCTAATTTTATTTCTGACAAGCCGAGAATATCCCATTTTATGTTTTCGAGAGCATATTCAAGTTCGTTTTTCCTGCCTTCAGCGACAAGAGAGCGTACATTATACGTTCCAATATATAAGTGTTTCATTTGGATGGAGGGTGGTGGTCTACTGCTCCCACGGGGACCGGCCGTATTGGGAGAGTTATTTAATTTTTTTTGTGACAAAGTATTTTTGTTACATGTGGTTGCGTGGAGAGGGGCCTGTTTTAGTTGCTAATTTTGTGCTAAATTTATAGTAGATGGAGATACTAAATATGATTCTAATGTTTTATTCTTTTTTGCTGTATTTAATATATTTCTTTTTGGTGTTTCTTTAGTTTCCGGGGAAAAAAGAGGTTTTCTTTTATTAGTGTTTATAGTGTAATTACATTCCTTAGTGAATAAATTGTTTACCTGCGTTTGTTTGGTATATAATGTAACTATTTTGTCTCTTCTCATAACTATTTTTTCACCCTTTTGTTTTCTATTTCTGTATTCTTCCTGTAGCTCTTTCCTTCTTTGTAAAACTTTTTGAGTATAGCTTTATAATATTAGTATAGATTAATTAATGGTATAAATAAACATCACACATGCAGACCCTGTCGTAATAATTCTAACTGTATGGGGAAAAATATCTTTTCTAAAATTCTGCTTATTAAATATTCTACAAATAAAAGTTATGGCTTTTATTATCTTTTACCATCCTATTTACATTGGATTACATTTACCATGGCCGCCATTCCTTTCCAAGAGCACCTACTACGCAGTACGCATGAAACAACGAATAAAAAACACTACATATTAATATTGTAAAATTGCACCGCCTGCTGCTATAAAAGTTCGAAATAGTGGTTAGAAAATATAGTTTAAATTAAATGGAAAAGATGAAAAAGAAATATTAGAAACAAAAAAACAACATAATTTTACAAAACTACATATATGACTAATTTGACTTGACTATTTCTTACAAGTAGTGTCCCAGTAATCAAAATTCGACCATTATAATTAAAAATTTTAGGAAAACATATATAAATAGAAGTTTTGGTTTTGCCTTCTGGTTACGGAACCTTAAAAAAATATCAAACCGATTCACATAAGCGAAAATATCGCGTAACATACACAAAAAATATAGACGACTAGCGACTCACCCTCGCTCCGCTCGGGTTCGTCCCTACTTACGTTTTAACGTTTAGTACAGATTGATGCGGGAAAATATTTCACATATGAGATGTTTATCCGCAGTAAAAAGTATTCTATATGTTGACCCAGATAACCAGCTATCATCATACCAAATTTCATCAAAATTTGTCTAGTGGTTTTCTCGTGATGCGGTCACGGAAGACAAGACAGACAGACAAAAATTCTAAAAACTATAGATTCGGTCTCTGTATCGATAATAATGACTATTTCAATAAGATTTTCCAAAAAATTCGATTCTGTTAGAATCTTATTATATGTATAGATTTAAAAAATCAAAGAGGTTTAAAGAAAAATCGGCCAATCATTTATTCTCAAAGTCACAAATTTAAATACAGTTACGAATTACACGATACGTTAAACAGCACAAAACTTTCTTCCAAAGCTCATTTACATACAACTTCCGGGTAACTCTTAATGGTAACAACACGAAACCTTCTAGTAATTCTTATTTAACAGGAGTCATCCAATAAACGCACACGCCATTTAATGTCTTTACAACCGTAAATTCGTGAAACACCGCCATAACTTTTCCTCAACAAAAACTATGAAACAATGTGGATATTTATCACCTGGATATTATTTTATCTTTCATAGCCACGAATGGCTGATGTCATCTTGCTATGCTTAAATTTTATGAGCGTTAAGTTTTTGTTTAGATCTAAGAGGAACTTTGTTTTCAAATTATTATAACATGATATATATTATTTTTATTGATTTATTTATGTTATAATTTTTGAAAGAAAAGCTTTTGAAAGCAGAAAGCTTTTGCAAACAAAACACAAACTTTCGCATTTACAATATTATATATAGTAGGATTCGAATTTACGTTTCATTAAAATTTCCAATAGAGTTATTATGAAAAGTAAAAAACAATGTATTACGGAATTATTCGCACCTACAGACGCACCAGAACGAAGCGAGGGCAAGTCATTAGTTTTTAATAATAATTTGAAAAAAATGCTGATATTATTAATTGACATATTAAATGAAAAGGTTACTTGATACATCACAAGATTTAATATCATTTAAATTTATTTGTTTAAGCTATACGTGAGTTATTGAATCTCCTAACTCTGTATGATATGTAAAAAAGGTTAAACTTTTTCAATTCAATAGATACCCTTGAAATAACCTGTCATAGACCGACAGACATACCAGATCTTATAAGGATACGGTTTTTTCTATGAGGTACTACCCTAAAATTTATGTTAAGACCATTATCGTAGTAACCATTTATAAAATATTAGCGACACACCCTCGCTTCGCTCGGGTTCGTCCCTAGGTGGATTTCCTATACAAATTTTCACCCCCTTTAATCTTTCATCCCCATTTTCACCCCCTTAAGGAATAATTTCCGGAATAAAAATATCCCATGTACTTCCCAAGGTCTCAAACAATCTTCTTACTAAATTACATCTAAATCGGTTCTGTAGATTCAAAGATTACCCCCTACAAGCTCACAAACTCACAAATTTTGCCTCTTTGTAATAGTAGTATGGATAAATAAAAAAAATCTAAATAATCATTTTTCAATAATAGATTCAAAATAAGCTGAAGTACTACAGAAAACGATTCTTAAACGCATACACCAATGTCACATTTGGAATGTTGCCAGCTACTAACTAAATAAATACGAGAAAAACATTTGTTATAGAGCTGTAGTCCGATGTTTTTTCCGGCGTTGCCTTCGTTTTTGCCCATAACAAAATAGATACAATTTTCAATCGCTCAATACATAGGGTTCAGACGAGTGCGCGAGCTGTAAATTATTGGTATAAACTATTTCTTAATAGTATAAATATAATAAATCTATACTTAATATTATAAAGCTGAAGAGTTTATTTGTTTGTTTGGTTGTTTGGTTGAACGCGTTAATCTCAGAAACTACTAATCTGATTTGAAAAATTCTTTTTGCATTAGATAGCCCGTTAACTGAGGAAGCTATAGGTTATATATAATCCCGAAAAAATGTACGATTCCCCTGGGATAGATTTGTTTTTGTCTAGGGATGAACCCGAAGCGAAGGGAGGGTGAGTCGCTAGTATAAATATTTCGGGACATTACCACACAGCACCATCTAGTTCCACGGTAAGATACAAAGCTTGTGTTATGGATACCACATACTTGATACACTACACATATTATGTATATAACTTTAAATACATTATAAATATAAATACTCATGACTGGAGTACAAACATTTGTGCTCATCACACAAATCAATGCCCTTCCTCAGCGGAACTCGAAGCCGCTACCGCTGGCGTAGCAAGTACTACAAACTGAGCCAAACGTGCCGTCAATGCTGTATTTATATAGTATATATTTACTAGCTTACTTACCCTGGCTTTGCTTAGTCACGTGCGATGCTTAACCTAACTGTAGCCTGTGCGTTACTCCATGGAATAGTCTATCTCAGTACTAAATTTCATCCAAATCCCTCCAGCTGTTTCAACTTGAAGGAATAACAAACATACAATACAAGTCTACGACTACGACTATCTCATTCGTTAGCAGCATGTACGGCAGCAAATCTAGAGATCCTATGTTCGAATCCTGGGTCGTGCCAAGTTAATTGGCGTTGTTACACTACTGTGCCATAATGTGAGAGTGAGAATTACACATTGCTCGTCATCCCACCGGATGGTAAGAGCGAAAGGAATAGAATAGAAGGTGCAAAAGTGTTTGCGCACACTCCGACGCAGGCACTATAATATAAACACTATAATATTACCCGTGAAGAAGATAAATTCAGTGAGATTTCTTATTTCACATCTCCAATACCATAATATTTTAAGTAATATCTGTGAAATTTTGATTTAGTGTAATAATTTATTACGTAACAATAGAATATTCTTTAAAGAAAATGCTGAGTACGTTGTCTTTGAAGAATATTTTTAATTTTACAACGGACTAGGCAAAGCGAAAATTATTAACAATTTTTTTTTTACTCTGTCTTCAATATGTTCTAAAAATAAACTTTAAAAAATATCAAATGTACAGAACAAAGTAAGAATTGCAATAGTATTATTCTAAGACCGGGCAGATCGTCAACCTGATATGTGAATCTTACAAAAAAGAAATCTGAGATTAATTTCCTTTGTCTCGAAGTAGAATTAATGTTTTTGTACAAAATATTTGTGTATAAATATTGTGGTTTATATTAAGCTTGTCATAAAGCGAGATTAGTTTGGATCCTCCCTTTCATCGGCTTGCAACAACGCGGCACGATCTATCTTTGTTAGATTTTACAACGCTTACAATATGCTGAGAGCGCTATAAAATTTAAGTCTAGCTATAAAAATACTCGATGCTACGTTTGAAAAAAAAAAACATTTTACTATTAAAATTGATAAAAAATTGCGACGCAGCAGTCGTGTGTTATATCACACGTAGCATTTGCAGCCACTTTTGACTGGTTAATAACTCAAAAGAGAAAAACACATGAAAGGTTCATTTACATTAACTAGAATCCCAAATTTCTTAAATACAGCTCAATCATCGATTATTGAGATATTAACGACTAAAAATCAGCATTTTTTATCACTGATTGACTATATTTATCAATTTAATTAAGTTTTAAGTAAATAAAATACCAATTATTAGAATTGAAAATAAATTATTCTTTATTATTTTTAGTAAACTTAGGATCAGGTTCCGTTTGTGTCCTAACTTTATCTAAATGCATGATATATTTCATTAAATCCTTTACATCTACATCTAATTTCACGACTTTTTCATATAACTTTATAATTGCATACAATACCAGAAAACGCTCTTGATAATTCTTCATAGTCGTAAATATGACCATTTGTTGCCGTTTTAAATTTCTTAACAGAGCAAAACAGTAACCTATTCGATATCTCAAATTTTTGTTGTACTTCTTCCGCAATAATTGAGCATAAGGTAACTGGTATCTTATTTGGTATACAAATTGTGCCATCAGCTGTATAATTCTATTCTTTCTATGATTAATAGTAGCCCCACTTCTCATAGAATTCTGAATATTATTAAATCTTCTCGTTTGTATACTTATTTCGTCCTCATTATCAAAATTGGGTAGACCACTCACATGAGATTCAAGCAAAGTTTTAATATCCAATTTAGTTTTCCTCAAATGAAGTTTTTCTAATGTAAGATTTTGTGCATACATTTTGGGTGCATTTTTCGTAACAACGGTTGCTATCCTCTCAGTCATATCGGATGCTGAAATTTTTGTAGTACTTTTGTAAGTTGGGACACTTAGTTGAAACTTCCCTTTATGTACATTTTTAAGCATCATATCCATGAGTTCATCTGCTTGCACTTCATATATTTCTTTCATATGTACAACAGTTATAGATATTGCAAACAAATCTAGAGGAAAAAAATATTTTATGTTATTCACAACCTTCGTTTTGCTAGAATTTGTCCATAGGTATCTAACAGTAATCTATATCCAACCAACTTTTTTAGAATGAAGGCGTAACCAACGTACTCTAACATGTATGAGTATACACATAAAATTCGATCTTTTGAACTTCTCTTATATTTTTATTGTATCTATAATCTATATTTAAAATAATAATAGATAATATGATTTTTAATGGTTAAGATCAAGATAGTGCAAATTCCTACACAAGATTTTGGCAGGAAAGACTATATATTAGTATTTATGTATGTATATTTATATATGTGTATGTTTATATAATATAGATATAATTGATGTTTGTAGTTTGTACCTACACCGCACCTTATTATTATTATTTTTCCTTTCTCACGCTCGAGGGTTTCTGGTAGAGATCTCTTAAAGAGATAAGTCATCCTTTGTACACATGGTTACTGTTTTCTATTTTATATGTTTTTTTTTTGGTACATGAAATAAATAAATAAATATATCAAAGGCTGTCCATTTCTATCTTATATATCGACTTCTACGTCGCAGATGTCAAAAGAAGCTATTACAAAATTCGTAGACCATTTAATTCTCTACAAGATGGAGTCACGCAATTACATTTGGTATTACACGAGTTGGGAGGTAATTTTAAAGACCAAGTTAGAAACAAAGTGAATAACTGTAAGAGGTCCAATAGACCCCAGTAAAGAATATAATAATAATTAAAACTTACATATAATAAAGAAACTATAAACCCATTTAATCATTTCCAAAACCAACATAAATTATTACAATTTGCGCCATTCCGTCGATAATAATCTATAATTTGTTTATTGTCCGCAAATACATTGCGATATAATCTGTGAATAATGAGAGTTTTATTACTGTATTACTGATTAAAATCGAATGTGTAGTTAAATTTAAACTATGATTTATTCATATAATGGTACTATATTAAGAACTATCGACTTACCCTCGCTTTGCTCGGATGCGTCCCTGGATAAGCGAATTTTCTTCACAATTTCATATTAATATTTTCGTGATAATTAAATAATGAATTATAGCGAAGGGTAGATTGTTTCAACTAAACAATTTTATTCATACATGCATAGAACAAGGATTTTTTGCGTTCTCA
Source organism: Argynnis bischoffii washingtonia (assembly GCA_033884665.1). Taxonomy (NCBI): domain Eukaryota; kingdom Metazoa; phylum Arthropoda; class Insecta; order Lepidoptera; family Nymphalidae; genus Argynnis; species Argynnis bischoffii. The sequence goes on along the minus strand of CM066619.1, from coordinate 1,751,610 downwards.
AACTTTAACTTATAAACAATTACTCGTTTCTTGTTATTTATCAATAACTTTAAATTCAATTATAGATAATTATTTTGATGTGAAAGTAATAAGGGTTAAATTGAGATAATTACATATTCCAATCGCTTCGAGGCGATATTACAAGCTAAGTTAAGGCCTCTCCAAGTTCCATCTTCACACGGTACTACCTATACCATCTCGTAGCAAGAGATTTGGAAGCTCTTACCTGTGCCGACTAAATGGAATTCATTACTGTCTCACTTGTTTCCCTCCTCCTATAACCCTAGGTCTTTCAAACGGAGCGTGAAAATGCACCTGTGTAGACCGACGAGGTGAGGTTAATCGATACCGAAATTTTGTCACGGAACCGTTGTCCGGTGGATCTCATTATTGGATTCTACTGTCGCTAACATCAGGCGACATGGAGTCATCTTGTCGAGCGTCAATAAAAAAAAAGAAAATATAAAAATAAGATTAATTTAATATATATATATATATATATATATATATATATATATATATATATATATATATATATATATATTGCAGTGGTAGCCCAGTGGTAACGCGTTCGCTTGGGAATCCGAGTGAAGCGGGTTCAAATCTCGGGTCTCGCAACTCTGATATTTTCATGTGCGAATCATTTTCTAATTTAATATAAAAATATGCAAATAATATTTTTACAAGATAAATTTTGAGAAAACCAAACAAAGCTATAAGATAAGGCAATATTAATCAAGTCGGAAATAACGATTTATTAACAAAGACCATATTTTAAGGCAGAGAAAACTCATTACCGCGGTTTTTTGGCCATTCATCACCGCTAAAAAGGTTTTTGTTTACACCATTATCCTAGATTAAGAAAATAAATTATATCTTATTATTTAAATATAGCAACTCGTAGCTTTCCCGCGCTTACAGTATAGATATCTATCCCATGGGAATTACTTTTCCGGGGTAAAAAGTACCCTCTCTTTCTGATTCTTAAAAAAAATATTTAAAAGTTTCTAAAACTTTGCATCGATCTTTTGCTATGTTCTTGCATGTAAGAAGGCAACAACAAACTTGTACAAGAACTTTTTAAACGTGCCATGATTTAAAAAAAAAATATTCGTCTTTCATGTTCATAGTTCCATCTTTTGGAAGGTGAATTCTTAACGAAATTATGAGACAATTCTTAAGGTATAACCTGTTTAATATAAGCCACTTATGAAAATTTAAAGCAATTATTCACTTTTGCTGAAGATATCCCACATTATACACAGGAATTCTTCAACCATTGTACAATGAATGCTTTAAGCCCCCTTTTCTAAATACATGTTTACAGAGGAGACCCATAAATAAATACTAAGAAACTAAGAAAGTATTTTTCAACATCCATCTCCTAAAGAGGTGAAGTTTTTTTAACTTCTTTATCATTAAAGTTATAATCAATAAAAAAATCAGGACTTATATCAGCCCTCTTCAACGTCTCACAGACCCTTCAATACTAGAACCATAATCCACAACGCTGGCCAAGTGCAAGTTGGCGGACTTTACATGTTTTTCAGAAACTTGCTAGGTTTTCTCAAACATGAAACATCTTCGCGATGTTTTCCTTCACCGTTAGACGTATCATGTTGATTTTTTTTTAAATATTACTAATTTTAAATAAAATTCTTATCTTTATAGTTACAACTCATAATCATAACATTAATACACAACCATTGATAGCAAAAGCAAAACCTAGTTGGTGTACGAAACATCGTCTCTAATTAATTATACTCTGTATTCTATTGAAATGTTAGTACCTCTTATAATTCATTGCTCGAGCTCTTTTAAATACCCAACCGCTTTCATAAAATAATGGACATTTGAATCATACCCTCTCCCATTTTTATCTTTATGCCATACCTATGTAATTATATTCTATTTTTGTATTTGTATTTAATTATGTTGACCTACTTTAGTGTACAGTGATTCGGATGATATATATTTTTAAACATGAATTTTAAATGTACTTCAAAATAGCCTAAAAGTAGTTCGAGCCTTAGTAGTGGTGTTTCAGCCTTATTTGCTATGCAAGCGGTAGCGGATTCGAGTTCCGCTAGAGGAATTCATTTGTGTGATGAGAACGAATGTTTGTACTCCAGTCATGGGTGCTTATATTTATAATATGTATGAGTTTAGTTATATATGTGTAGTGTATCTACCATGGAACTAGATGGTTCTGTGTGTTAATGTCACAATATATTTTAAAAAGGTCATCAAATAAATCTACTACCCCATTTGGCCAGCGTGGTGGACTTTGGTCTGATCCCATTCCCATCCCCATGGAAGTTAAGCTCGTGCCAAGCTCTATATGTTAATTATAATCTAATTACATAATCGTTAACAATTTATGTCATATTTTTAATTCTCTCAAATAAAATTTAATCAAAATATACATAAAGTTAATACTTTATGTTATCTATATATATATCTAATATTATAAAGCTGAAGAGTTTGTTTGTTTAGTTGGACGCGCTAATCTCAGGAAATACTAATCCGATTTGAAAATTCTTTTTGCATTCGATAGCCCGTTAACTGAGGAAGGCTATAGGCTATATATCATCCCGGAAAAATGTACGGTTCCCGCGGGATAGAATTGTTTTTGCCTAGGGACAAACCCGAAGCGAAGCGAGGGTGAGTCGCTAGTCTTATATATTTAAATAAACGAGCAATTCTTGTATATTTATTTCTTTATTTCTTTATGTATTTATACCAGCGATCTCGGAAACGGTTCTAACGATTTCGCTGGGTATATGGGGGCTTTCGGGGACGAGTTTTAGCGTCGAAGTTTAGCGACACATATGCCCGAGATCGAGTCCCGGTCGGAATACAAAGTTTTTACTTTTGTTTTTTTTGTTATATTTATTCAAGTTTTTAGTTTTTTTTTAATGTAAAAAATACGATATGATAAAAAAGAACTCCGAGCGAAGCTCGGTCGCCCAGGTGCTTAATATTAATTAGGTATTATTAAAGTGATAGAAATTAACATTATTAAGTAAAAATTATCTAATGTTAGCATTGAAATAAATATAATACGGAATTTTTTCAGTCGTTACTGTCAAAACGTTGGACAAAGGCTTTTCTCCTTTCTGCTCTATATCTGGCGATGACCTGCTGCCATATTATTTATTTAACGTTTTGTGGAGGCCAAAACAATGGGGACTTAACCCACATTTCGTCAAACATACAGCAGACGTGTCCAGCCCAGTCCTATTTCAATTGATACATACAAATGCAAAAAGATAATAATTAAAATGACTAAGTTACGTAACTCGAAATGATCTAGCTGTGAGTGCTAAATCGATTGTAGGTCACCGACATTGTGACGTCACACAGAAACTCGGTTACGGAGTGAATAAATAAAGAGATGTCGCCTCGCCAATGCTAGGGTTGCCTTGGCAAAAGGGAAAATTTTATAATACAATAATTTATACATGATTTTACTTGTTATATTAATTAAAAAGTATTTTACTTACGAAAATAATTTGATGTGTGTTTGTTAGTTAGACTTTCGCTCTAAAAGGACGACGGAATTGATGAATCTATACTATACAGACATTATAAAGACGCAGAGTTTGTTTGTTTTAACGCTCTAATCTCAGAAACTACTAATCTGATTTGGAAAATTCTTTTTGCATTAGATAGCCCGTTTATTAAGGAAGGCTATAGGTTATATATTATCCCGTAAAATGTACGGTTCCCGTGGGATAAATTTGTTTTTGTCTAGGGTCGAATCCGAAACGAAGCGAGGGTGAGTCGCTAGTTTTAGTATATAGACTAGGACTTAAAATAACGCATAGGCTACTGTTAGATACAAAGGAGTCCAGAAAGCGAGTATAAGTCGCTAGTAAGATATAAATTAATTCTAAAATTAATAACATTTCTAAATTGGCTTAACTGGTAAATATTGCCTTAGGCATCATGTCCGACGAAATTTGTAGGGCGCACTCGTAGGTATAATTTAAAGGCAAGGGAATTGCGTAACTCGAAAATGATATTATGATTAGTTAGTTTTTACTTATTTAATTGTGTTTTAATGTATATTTCCGTATTATATATTATTTATTTCAAACAAATAATTAATTGTTTTTTTTTTCTTTTGTCTTAAATAGGCATAATTTCGCTTTACTCAGTCCTTAATACTACATATTTATAACTTTACTAGTGGCTCACCCTTGCTTCGCTCGAGTTCGTCCCTAGTTAAGTTTTAATATTTAGTGTAAATTTCTCAGAGATGAGATATTTTCCTGTAGTAAAAAGTATTCTATATATTAGCCTGGACAACCAGCTATCATCATAACTAATTTTATCAAAATATATTCAGTAATTTTCCCGTGATGCGGTAACAGACAGACAGAGAGACAAAAATTCTAAAAACTACTTGACCTCTGTACCGATAATAAAGTCTACTTCAATGAGTTTTTCCAAAAAATATTTAATGTACAGATGCGGCTTAGTTGTAATTTTATTATATGTATAGATTATAAACTTGTCTATATACTTGTATGTATCGACGTTATATGATACGACATATTAATTTATTAAATGACTATCAACTTATGTCTTTGGGTGTCTAACAGTAGCCTACGTGTTATTACCGGACAAAATTAATATGTGTGCTAAGTTTCATCTAAATCCGTTTAGCCGTTTGAACGTATATTAATAAAAAACATACACACATACACAAAATTTCCATTTAAAATAATTCATAGCTTGATAAATTATTTATTGCTACCCAAATCAATGAATTTACAAAGGCATCTCCATAGTACATGTTCGTCTCAGACATCCATAAATTATAAGCCTTCTTAAAATACTGCAGAAGCTTTGACATTCATTGTGAAAATAACTAACAGTTGTAAATGTAGTCAACACTTGATTTACATTATATTTTATGATTAGTTTATTTTAAAATATCAAGAAATTTCAATATTCCTTTTTACCCGACTGCGGCGAAGCCCAAAAGAGAGTTATGTGTTTGACCTGTATGTATGTACATATGAGGCATATATATGTACATGTTTTAAAATAGCTGCGTGTGTTTATGTCTGTGACTGCATAATACTATGTTCTTTCGTTAACTTGTTATCTTTGTTTCGTCAGATTGTTGTATTTATTGATTATCTAAAGATATTTAATTTAATTTTAAAACTGTTTGAACCTTAAGTGCGTACTCCTAGACCTAATATACACGAGTAACACGGCTCATTAGTCAGAGGATAAGGCGTTAAAATATTTAGGTGCGGTTTTTCCTCATTTTATTTGCAAACGGAAACAGTTTAACCAGGTCCGGATTTCAATCCGGAAAAAGTGTTGGGCCAATTAATGAGTAAATGCTCCTAATAATATCGCATAATTTTTTTGCAGATTTGTTTTGATTTTTGGTTGCTAACCTTTTAAACGCTTTTCAGCAATCATGGTCACGGAAGAGTCTCTCCCAAACTAATCCGAAAAGATTCACGTAAAACTAATAAAGTATTAATATTATAAGCAAATCTTTTGGCTATATATTTGGTTTCTTAAATTTACATTACCATTTTAAATAATAAATAATTGAACTAACAATACCCAGTCTGTAATATAGGGACCCGGAGAAGTGCCAGTTGCCCTCCATCAAATTCCGCTCTGGGTTTAACAAGTTTCTTAATTAAATTGTGTTGAGATTATGATGTTTCGAGTAAAACAATTAATCATTTTTTTCTAATAAGAGAATCTTATAATAAATTATAACTTTGGAAAGCAGTAATGGTACATCACTATGTGTATGGGGTTGGAGAAATAGAAAGGTTGTATGCACTTGTGCATTTTAATTTCAATTAAATTGATACTCTCAATTATAATGGCTGCCATGATTGAAAGTCGATTAATTATTATCGATGATATCCCTACGATTAGCTAAAATAAAAGGTTGAACTTTATACGAATACGATTTGTGCTATGGAATGTTTTTTATAGCTCAACAATCTTCTGTGAAGTAAGATTCATGGTGTCAACATAATATATCATTACTCTGACATCTTTTTCAGGGTTCTATACACGAAAGATTCTATTACTTAGCGTACGCCCAAAAATAAAACAATATTTTGATATAAGTTTTTTTTCTATTAAATGATAAATATCTATACTAGTATTATAAAGAAGGAGAGTCTGTTTGTTTGTCTGAACGTGCTAATCTTAGGAACTACTAATTCGATTTCAAAAATTGTTTTTGCGTTACATAGCCCGTTTATTGAGGAAGGCTATATGGTAAAACATAGGGGTAGGAATACATGCCGCGGTTTTCAATACGCTATATTAGAGATGTCCCTGGTATTATTTTGTTCTTAGTAATATCCACCTACCCACTTATTTTAATATATGTGGTAAATTTGATTGCCATATGGTTTTTATTATTATAGTTAATTATTATTTACTAGCGACTCACCCTCGCTTTGCTCGGGTTCGTCCCTAGATTGATTCCCCATACAAATTTTCATCCCCATTTTCACCCCCTTAAGGGATGATTTCCTGGATAAAAACTCCTCACCCTATGTCCTTCCCAGAGTCTCAAACTATCTTCTTACCAAATTTTATCTAAATCGGTCCAGTAGATCCAGAGATTATCCCCTACAACCTCACAAACTCTAAAATATAAAGAGGTACTTTATAATATTAAAGTACAGATAACTTAAATTTTGGCGATTTTATTTGTATTTTAAAAGTTGTATTGATTAGAATTTTGATTATTACCTAATAAATTAAAGTTGATAATTAATAATGGTTGATTAAATTTACATAATTTTTTGATTGAAGAAATTTCATAATGAGTCTTCTATCCCCGCATGAGGCAAGTATCCCCAAAGCATTTTTAATATGAGGCAACTATCTACCACAGAGGACAACTATCTCTTTTTGTAGAGGTCAAATAAAATAGGATTTACTGAAAAATAATACTGATTGTATTTAAAAAAATAGGTCACAATGAAAGATTAAAGACCAATGTCTTAATATACATGGGGTATATTGTAAGTAGACACTTAATTTTTATGTAATTGGATATTTTCAAAAAGTAACGCAACTATCCGGCTTTACCCCTATATCATCATGCTACTTCCCAAGGGTTGAAGGGAGTGGAGCAGTAGTATAACATATAGTCTATCTATTCCATACAAACTGTTAAAACATACCTAAGGACGACCCCATACGGAATTAGGATGTCGTTAGTTATGTATAAGTTTTAATATATTACTAGTAAATTAATTTATTATACACCACTTACACAAAATATACAATACCTATCGATATGATTTCTCGTCAATGTAATAATTGAATATGCATATCCTATAGCAAAGGTTGACTGGTAACAAACCAAAAAAGGTAAATCTGAATTTTATATGAAAACTTCGTAAATACTCGTTGAAGTCACTGACAAAGAGCGAGTAAATTATACGATCCATTAATCATGACCAAGGGGCTAAAATATTCGTGAAAATGGGTGATTTCTAATGTTTTTGTAGGTATAAGTTCCAAGCGTATTAATGTTATAAATAGCACATTTACATCATGTGCTTATTCGCGTGGGATTAGATAATTTATGTTTTTATTTCTTTTATTCCATACTCTTTTTTTCATTCATCCTCCTTTGTTTGTTCCTTGTTTACTGAATTAATTGAAATATATATATTATACATATATCATAGCTTGTAGTTTAGTTTTAAATAATTAGGTAAGTCGTTTTTTTTTAACATTTTATTATTAATTTTGGCTTTGGCACCCTATGTAATCAATTACCCTGTGTAGCCATCTGTGTAGAAGATATTCGTATTATTTATTTATGCAAAACTATATGCGTAGATCTAAGTGAAAATTCTATTTCTATCACTCTCAAAATCCAGTGGATCGACATTTCGAAACGACCGGTGAGAGATCCGGCACAGGATCCTTGATTTTACATTCTACAAAATATAGGATTGTAACACCGCCAACAATACCAACAAAAGTATTGCAAAAATAACGAATATGGTAAGTACGAGTAAGCAAGCAAAACATTTTGGGATTGGATACAAATAAAATATTCATAGAAAGAAAATAAAATAAAACCACAAAAAAAAGACATTATCAATTCATTCAAGTCCAAACAAAGTAAAATAAATCGACGCAACGTATTTATTTTAAAGCAAATTTAAAAATTTATACTATGAAAAAAAATTATTCTTCTTAATTATTTGTATTTTATTTCAAACAATGAATTGTTTGAGCTAAATGATTAATGTTGTCATCGGACCTCTGTCGAAACTTTGGATGGTAGGAACGGCTTAAATAAACTGGCAACATTACGAATTGGCGGGAAATGAAATGTCATCTGAACAAAATGGCGCGTCCCTTTTTGCGTCCACTTCGTTTGTGCTTATTTTTTATCGTATTTAAACTAATCTGTGGGATAATTTATAGCAACTCTTAGTCATGAATAATGGAAAATAATATACTATGATAAAATCGTTTCAAAGACGTGATTAATTACGCACTGCGGTGTTTTTATATAGAAACTCTCGTAGAGGTTTTATTATGAACACTAACAAAAGCCATTTGATGAATGATCCATACATTAATATTACACATTCAATTTTCTATAATGCGCGGCTATGCTTTACTGTAAAATATAAAAATTTTAATAATATATTCTTAGATTTACTCGAACATTTGATGTTTTAAATAAAACTATGTCTTTGAGACCCCAGTCACTCTCGTGACTATGATTGCTCTAAAGCATTCGAAACGTCGATAACCAAAAATCAAAATAAATCCGCGAAATAATCCGAAAAGATAGTTTTATTTAAAATAAAAATTCTTGATAAATACGCTATGCAATATCTAAATATGATTTAAAAAGTATTTAAAAAACAAAATACTTCAGTACCAAAATAATTTTATATGTTTATGGGCTACGAAGACGCAGATACACAAAAATCAAATAGACCAACATACTAGAAATATATAATACATAGCATATTATATATTTCAGGAGAAAAAGATATAAATATGCATCGAAGCAGTAATGTTTCATTATAATTCACTCAAGGAAATGAATATTGTGTTTCTTATTAAGGAAAGCTATGATTAATGTCAAGGACTTCTGGGTCATTGTGATGCGTATCACAAAAGGTAAGCTCATATTTATTTGATATCAACGAAATTATACTAAACTAGCGACTTACTCGCTTCGCAGAATTACTATTATATAATTATACTACTATATTTTACTTACATGAGAAACATATATAAAGTTATAAGAAATTATGACAGTTGATCAGTAGAACTGAGAACATTAGTTACAAAGAGTATATTTATGTAACTGTGAAATAAAGTTCTTTAAACCGAAGTATTTTTTTATAACGTATACTTTTGTAATTACAAATTATACCGTAAAATTTACTTTTGCTAAAAATTTATTTAGGCAGTGGTAGCCCAGTGGTAACGCGCTCGCTTGGGAAACCGAGTGAAGCGGGTTCAAATCCCGGGTCTCGCACCTCTGATATTTTCATGTGCGAATCATTTTCTAACTTGATTACCACTTGCCTTACGGTGAAGGAAAACATCGTGAGGAAACCTGCATGTCTGAGAGAACCTAGCAAGTTTTCGAAAGACATGTGTAGTCCGCCAATCCGCACTTGGCCAGCGTGGTGGACTATGGCCTGATCCCCCTCGTCTTGAAGGGAGGCCTGTGCCCAGCAGTGGGACGTTAAAAAGGGCTGAATACATACATACAAAAATTTATTCAAGCAATCGGTAATATAAACAGGATTTAAACATCAATTTCCATTTTAACCTCATAAATGATGAATTTCCATACAAACTTTCATCACTTGCAAATGGAAAAATCCAAAAGGTTTATTAAATGGTACCCATGGGAAAACTAAAAAACCGATATTTCATTTAGAATTCGATATTATTACGGTTATGACTGTTAGTGCCTGTGAAAGTGAAGTCGACATAGTGTTTTTATCATCAGCAGGCATATTCAATTGCATTGAAGTGTGTGTATTATTTTTCCTACATTATATTTACAATAAAATACAATTATTATTGATTAATTCAAATACACTTACTAAAAATAAATTTTAAATATATCTATCGAATATAAACAAAATAAATGAAACACACTGAATGGCAATGCTGAATCTTTGGGCGAAAACGAGAATCTCATATCGCTGGTGATAATTCAAGGTATTAAGGTTTTTTGCGATTTTAGCAATTTTAATCTTTTAAAAGGATTTTTTTAAAAGGACTTTCCACAAAGAATTTTTGACTTAGAGGTGTACGTAATTTTAGCAGCTCAGTCATTTTCACCACAGCTACTATAGTGGACATCGTTTCTTTGATATGAAACGGGATTTGTGTATCAACGCATGTACTATTCCACAATAGAGCCTAACTCTATTCCGACGACACTAGCTTAAACCTGCTATAAAACTCAAACCAGGATGAAAAATGGTCCATGTCATTCTCTGGACCATAAGATATCTGTATACAAAATCCGGTCCATAATATATCATTTTGACATCTTATTTCATTGCTGCGTGAAAATGGATAAACAGATACAGTTTTGCATTTGTAATATACTAGCGGCTCACCCTCGCTTCGCTCGGGATCGTCGCTAGGTATGTTTTACATAGATATTTAAAATAGTTATCTGCCAGCGTTAACCATATAATATTTTTTTTCTAATGTTTTAATACTTATTATCCTATTCCGGACTAAGAGAAATCCAAAAAATCAAATATCATAAAAATTGGTCCAGCCGTTCTTGAGTTATAAATAGTGTAACTAACACGACTTTACATATATATATATATATATATATATATATATATATATATATATATACAATATACATATATAGATTTTTAATATTTAATAAAAAAAGGAGGAGGTTCTCAATTCGACCGTATATATATATTTTTTTTTTTATGTTTGTTCGGGCATTTTTTCGTCGTTTATGAACTGATTTTGATAATTCTTTTTTTGTTGGAAAGGAGATATCCCAAGAGTGGTACCATGATAAGGAAACCAGGATCTGATGATGGGATCCCAGAGAAATCGAGGGGAACTTTCGAAAATTGTAGCGGCGACTAGTGCGTTTGTTAACATTTTCATTAGGTATTTTAAAGCATTACTATTTAATGAAGGTCTGGAGTCGATCTGATGATGGACTCGAAATATAGTCGAGGGAACTCTTCAACGATTTACAGCAATTACCTGGTGTTTGGGCTTGATTAATTTGTATTGATGATACGTCTACACTAAAAATGGAAAAATAAAAACTTTAAAAAAAAAAATAAAAACCGACAGGCACTGAAAAGTAAAAAATAACTAAACGGGGGTTTTCATTTAAAATAGATACTTAATCAGATTTTTTCGAAGTCGGTGCCAGCCAATACAAATCAAAGCACACCGACTTCGAAAATATCTGATTAAGTATCTATTTTAAATGAAAACCCCCGTTTAGTTATTTTTTACTTTTCAGTGCCTGGAAGTCGGTTTTTATTTTTTTTTTTAAAAGTTTTTATATATTATAGTTATTAACTTAAGGCTTAAAACTTCAATTACCAGAACCCTTTTTGTTAACATGAAAACACGTATAACAATTCGACCTACATAATATCCTTATTTCAAGGTCAGTACTTCGTTAAACTAGGATTATAGTGAGATAAGATGGTGTACCTTTTCGAACTTTATTCTTTTTCCCTTTACAAAGCCCTTATTAGTACTCTATAAAATAAGGGAGGGCTGTTGTTATAGTAAAGTCAATTTTCTTGTATACAGTATTGTAAAAAAATATTATTTATGGGCATTCAGCTAATCTATATCTATTTGAATTTATAAACAAAGACAGCTTTTTCTCCTCTATTCCTTTGTTTTTTGTTTAGAAGCTATTACGAATTTTAGTGTTACATTTTTTTTTATATAGACGGGTCTTATATACTTAGGTAAATTTTACTCATATACATATGTTTTCCTCAAACTTTCAATTATGTTTATGGTTGAATTTAGACCACTGGGCGAACTCTAGTTTATTTAGAAGGCTGTGTATATAATGAATCGACAGCTGAGTAAGGCAAAGAGTTAGTTTTTTTTTTAAATAAACGCATTAAGCTCAATAAGATTTCGTATTAGCAATCAAATCATATTTCCATATTTTTAAGTTCATCATCAAATTCTGTATTTAGATAAAGTTTTGTTTTTTTTTAAGTTTAAAATAATAAATGTAATAGATAATTTTTGAAAAAAAAGTACAATTTTCACAAAAAAATATATTTTTTTAAGCCTTTTTCTATTTGCTCCCACGCTGACAATGTCATATAGCACCATATTATAAATATTTGTGGTACTTGCTTCATCACCAACGGATGATAAGCTACTGAACGAGTGCCTACGGAAAATAAAGCTCGATCGCCCAGTTACTAATCACAAAATCGGATTTAATTCACAAGAATTATCTAAACTAAGTATTCTTACATTTTTTTTTTGATGTTACATCAAAGATCAAGATAAAGGGTCTACATATATATTTTGTCATGTCTGTCATTCGGAAATTGCCATCTCGATCGGACGTTTTCAGGGCACACCTCCATTTCCTGTGTCTATGACCCGGTATTTTCTAGCAAGTTACTTGTGTTGTATTCTAACCGGGTTATCTTTACAATTTTCCACAAATTACAGTTCGGCTTTGTTCAATGGTATAGAATGTCGGAAAGATAATTAGATTAGAAACAACGTTCAACAAAATGTCCTTTATTATAAACTCATTATTCAAATAAGCTTGGATAAAATGGACCAAAATTTATTATCTTTACTAATATTATAAAGAGGTAAAGTTTGTGAGTTTGTTTGTGATGTTGTAGGGGATAATCTTTAGATCTACTAAAGCGATTTAGATGAAATTTGGTAAGAAGATAGTTTGAGAGCCTGAGAAGGATATAGGATACTTTTTATTCCGGAAATAATCCCTTAAGGGGGTGAAAATGGGGATGAAAAAATTGTATGGGGAATCAACCTAAACGGATCAGGGACGAACCCAAGCGAAGCGAGGTTGAGTCGCTAGTATTGTATAAAACAAATTTTATTATTATCGATTGTGCTTATAGATTTTCTAATATAACTACATAACTTAAAATACTTAAATCCTTTAAAATAAATAATAATAAATAAATAAATATGTTGGGATATTAACACACAGCACCATCTAGTTCCATGGTAAGCTACGTATTGGTAGGCTTGTGTTATGGATACCAGATAGTTGATACAATACACATATATAAGTTTAAATACATACGTCCATATTATAAATATAAACACCTATTACTGGAGTACAAACATTCGTGCTCATCATACAAATGAATGCCCCCAGCGGAACTCGAACCCGCGACCGTTGGCACGGCAAGTAGGGTCACTACAAGCCAAACGTGTCGTCGAAATGACAGGTCTGCTACAAATAAGAATCCAAACTCCCAACAATATTTATTCCCAACCAGCTCATAAAGCAGTCTGGAAGATTTATAATACACTTGCTTTTACAGCAACGGCAGCGAAACATCTTACACTTGGCATTTAGGAGTAGTTTACGTCTTGAAAGAGTGAAATACACTAGAAATATCTTTTTAGACTTATTTTATGGTTACCAGGAAGTTTCCATTAAACAGATTTTCTGACATTTAGTATTTCCTATATAAGAAAATATTATAAACTAGTGACTTACCCTCGCTTCGCTCGTGTGCGTCCGTACGTATGTTTCAATTTGAGCGAAATCCTATTTTTTTTTTCTAAAATAATAGTAGCCTTAGTTACTACTTATGACATCAGCTATCTACCAATGAAAGTCCCGTCAAAATTAGTTCAGTCGTTTCGGACATAAGCCGGAGCAAACGGACAGAAAGACAAACTTTTAAACATTCTGTTTCTCTTACAAGCGCCGTATATAGTTCCATATGCATTTAGTAAAAAGCTGTTATTTTGACATTACAAACAGACACTTCAATTTTATTTATCTGTAAATATGGATAACGATTAACTATCATTTAATAAATAAAAAGTTTGTATTATCTGTACGTGTACAATTAATTTTTGTTATATTCTTTCTTTCAATCGTAAATTATTTTGGGTAATGTAATAAATAATAACTTACAAAAGAAAGATATGAAAAATAGCTAAGTAACAAAGTTTTTTATCAACCCTTATTATTGCTTTACTTCTTACAAAACGAAGAAATAGCCCTAAAGTAGAAGGATAAGTTATAAGTTAATGAATCAACGTGTATTAAGCTTTTCCATTATTGCATTTTACTAATAGAAAGCTATTCATAACCTTTATCAATCACCAGCTGCCCAACGGCCTCTTAATGAGAAGTGCTCTCGGTTTTTTCTTAAGTACTGTTCATACTAAGAACTCTTACATCAACGATACTTTTACATAATAAAGCTCATATAATAGTATGAAAAACCAATTCATTTTGGGATTTACATTTTATTTAAATCAGACAAACTAAGTACATATAATAAATCTATACATATAATAAAATTCTGAGTCGAATCTGTATATTGAATATTTTTTGAAAAATCTTATTGAAATAGTCATTACTATCGATACAGAGCCAATCTATAGTTTTCAGTTTTTTTGTCTATCTGTCTGTCTGGGAACGCATCACGAGAAAACCTCTGGACAAATTTTAATGGGTATGATAATATCTGGTTATCTGAGTGAACATAGAGGATACTTTTTGCTGCGGAAAAATATCTCATCTCTGAGAAATCTATACTAAACGTTAAAACGTAACTGAGGACGAACTTGAGCAGAGCGAGGGTGATTCACTACTTGTAAATAAAATGTAGATAATAACCTCATTATGTGATTAAGATAAATGTATGGAATAGATAATATTTCAAGAACATCTTACCGCTTGCGTATTATAAAAAGCTTTTTTATTTATCCGGCAAAATTATTTTATGGCTTTTAAGTAATTTAACAGAGTGGCACATTCGTCTTATTCGAAATATGATCAAACAAACATCAACAATGTACAGGTAGCGACTTGACACCATTTAAATAGGTATTCCATCCTTTCAGGCATCTTACTTTTAATAAAAAAAATTAACCCAGTATTAAAATATTTTTTTTTTCTTTACAGTTCACCTTCAATTTGATGAACCATCATTACGGGACTACGTACTGTATTCCATAGTTGGAAACTTCATTCGAGGAAACTTTACTCCAACGAGCTTCTCTGAACGACCTTGCAGAAATG
Source organism: Argynnis bischoffii washingtonia (assembly GCA_033884665.1). Classification (NCBI taxonomy): domain Eukaryota; kingdom Metazoa; phylum Arthropoda; class Insecta; order Lepidoptera; family Nymphalidae; genus Argynnis; species Argynnis bischoffii. The sequence continues at coordinate 1,736,303 of CM066619.1, read as the reverse complement.
AAGAACCAATCCCTTATTTTGTGCCCAAACATTTAAGACCTGTTAGATCGAAACACGTCAAAACGTGGAATGAAGACTTCAGCTACAGGACAAAAAGTGAAAGTGACTTTGAAGTGTATTACTTCAGACCCAAATTTCGTAGTTATTCGCGAGTGGAACGATCGACTTACAGAAAGAGTTTGAGATATAGATTCGTACCGGCGACGATAGTGAGTGGACCTTTAGAAGGTCGAACTGGCGTAGTGCTTCAATGGTCTCTAATGGACACTTCGCATTTAGAAAATGAGGAAACTAGTGTTGTTTTTAGGTAAGTTTTAGTATAATTTTTCTCAAATTAAGCACCATTTAAAATATATTTTTTATTTTGATTCATAACCATGATTTAAGTCTGTCTAAAATTCTTGTTGCTTGCTAACTTTCATTTAAACCAGGCCCTTTAAGGAATGAAAAGAACTATGATGAGATGGAAAAATAACTCCACTATATCTAGGAATAATCAATCAATGGAAATGGCTAGTAAATATCAGAAAGAATAAAAAAGCTATAAACGAAGCTGTACATAAGAATCCATTCAGTTCAATTCAATCTCTTAATTTATAGCCCAAAGGCGAGCCAGTAGAGCAAAATATCGTAAACCATATTATTATTCAATCAATATGTTGTTTTGTAAATAATTAACCTAATAATTTAGATGAATATTATTAAAAAAAATATTTGTATCAAAATATTATACTCGAAAAAGCAAAAGTTGTAAGATTGAGTCGTCCAAGGAAATGTTATACTGTATTGTTATTATTATATTTCCGATTTGCCTACCTACACCCAAGGCGTCATGGCGTCTAGTAAAAATGTTTTATCTCCGTCCGTCGACAGACAAATTTTAACGATTAATAGAAATCTAATATATATAAACGAGCAATTCTTGTATATTTATTTATTTATACCGGCGATCTCGGAAACGGCTTTAACGATTTTGCTGAAATTTAGTATGTGGGGGGTTTTCGGGGGCGAAAAATTGATCTAGATTAATCTTACGTCTGGGTAAACGCGTGTTTTCGCATTATTCTACGTAAAATATGGTCGATAATTTCTTTGTATTTTTTTTTATATTTATTCAACTTTTTAGTTTTTTTTTTATCATAAATACTAAGTATATAACAAAAAAGAACTCCGAGCGAAGCTCAGTCACCCAGGTACTGCTAAATAAACAGCAAACACGGATAAAAATGATAATAATTGCAGAAGTTAAAATTTTATGGCAATTGCAAATTATAAGGGAAAAAAAATCATACCTATTATAAAATTTTAAAATCAGTTATCTTTCTTTCAAACATGCAGACAAAGCTACTAAAAAATAATTTTGGTGACTCTGAAAAATCTTACACAATGTTTTCAAAAAATATTCAATATACTAAGTATCAAACTTCGATACAATATCAATATTTATAGATTATGGATGTTTTAAGGATTATTATATGAACTTGTGCGAGAAATTCGATAAGTAATCGATTTTTTGTTTGGTTTACTTATTTACTAGCGGCTCACCCTAGCTTTGCTCGGGTTCGCCTCTAGGAAAACAAAAACAAACCTATCCCACGGGAGCCGTACATTTTCCAGGGATAAAAATTAGCCTGTGTTATTCCAAACTATAATCAATCTCTGTGCTATATTTCATCCAGATCCGTTCAGCCGTTCTGGCGTGAAAGAGTAACAAACATTCATACATGCATACTCACAAACTTTCACATTTATAATAGTAGTATAGATATAAATCTCGTGTCACGATGTTGGTCCGGGATAAACTCCGAAACTACTTATCCGATCTTAACGTTTTTTTTTTTCAAAATGTGTGATTTGTTCCAACTTAAAAGATAGGATAGTTTTTATCCCGATTATTTCCTTTTTTTATTGCAAAATTGACGATTTTCATATGTGTGCCACAGCAACGCGTGGCCGGGTCTGCTAGTAGTAGTATAGATTTTAATACAACAAAAGTTACATCAATACATTCGTGATTACATTTACAAATTAAAGATAAATTTACTTTTCCACATATGTATATATTGATATTTTTTACATTATATATTGATAACGCTAAAATTAGTCAACAAGCTACATACTAAACAAAGGTAAACAATTAAATCGGGCAAAAACAGAATAAAAGGCACTGAACTGTATTGTCTTTGCCTATTTATATATAGAAAATGAAATTCATAGTTGAAAGTCGACAAGTATGCTAATTTTGACTTTAAAAGGGTTAATCGCGCGACACTAACGATTTGAATGCATCATTTACCTCATTCAGTAAGTAAACAGTTCATAGCTTGATGAAGACAAATGAATGGTTTTGAGCTGAAGCTACTTATGGTATTAAAGGTATTATATATTTGCATCATTGCATACTATTTGTTATTGCTAGCTAAAATGATTCTATCGACGCTCGTTTTTCTGTGAGGCACGCTATTTGTTCTTATATACTAATATAATAAAGAGAAAAGATTTGTTTGTTTGTTTGTTTAGTTGCATCGAATAGGCTCCGAAACTACTGAGCCGATCAAGATGAAATTTGGTAAGAAGATAGTTTGAGACCCTGGAAAGGATATAGGATAGTTTTTATCCCGAAAATCATCCCTTCAGCGGGTGAAGATGTGGATGAAAGTTTATATGGGGAAGCAAGCTAAGAACGAAACCGAGCGAAGCGAGGGTGAGTCGCTAGTTCTCAATAACTATGAAAATTCAAATGAAAATTCTGTAAATGTAAAAATTAAGGATTTATGTCAGAACAGAGATAATAAGAAGTGTAAAAGAAATATGATAATTTGAAGGTAGTTAGGAAGGTAGTAGCCGTAACAGAACAGTGGCTTCATCATCAGACCAGCTTATATAGCAATCGAATATTTTATCCATGATTGAAAATTCTTCATTTAATTGTTTATCCTACGAAGGTTGTTTCTATTTTTTGGAATAAAAAGTTACATATGTCCTTCCCTAAATATTGTGTTCGTCAGAAAAAGTTTCCTTAAAAACGGTCAATTCAAGATAAGGGATACAGACACAGATGATTTTTATTCAAGCTGTTTAAATCAAATAATTATCCCATAAAATGAAGACCGTCCAGGATGGGATCGATTACAGTAATTAGTATTCCACTTCGTTCAGCATTCTGGGAGGCGTCCAGAATAAAAATTACAGAAAGAAAGAATATTGGTATTCAAAAAGCTTCACGAAGTTGAACCGATGTTAATGAACGGGCAGCTTGAGAACTTTGCTTATCAGAACGTAAATAAAAAGTACAAACTACGACCAAACTTTGGTCTGGAAAACTATATTTTTTACTATTATATTTTCTGACTTCGATTTTGGGATAGTGAAAGTTTTAAATTGATATTAAACCATGAAAGTGCCAAACTTTCAATATGGTCTTTATGTTTTCCTATAAATTTATACATAAAAAATGAATTTACGTGTGTTTATGTTATAATAACAGAAGTTTTTCCTTTTTTCAGATAGCAATAGATGGTCATATTTTTTGCATTTTTTGATAAAAAATTTTATAGACATAGACTCTTTTCGGTACTACAAGTGAATCTCGCGAGATATTAGTTTATTTTTAGTGAGAAAACAAGAGCGGGTCTCTTTATACAATTACTTCTTAACTTAAGAAGTGCACCGTTTCCAAAATCTTTTCAAAAGTAATTATTTTTCTACTTCAACTAACGATCGCTTCACTCGGGTCTAAGGCGCCCAACATTAACCTAAGTATTACTCCAGGTAATCTATATGTGTGCATCCCTATCCAGCCCTTACAGCGTTAAATACTGACAAACGTACACATCCATACACAGGCAATTGTATGTACGAGAGTTTGTTCTTTCGTAATTATAACAGTAGTTTGATTAAGGGAAAAATTCTCTAAAGATCTTCTAACAGAATTGAGTACTTTCTCTTTTATGAAAGTTAGTTCAACACCAAAATACATCATCACAATAAATATGCCAGAAAAATAATTAAGCATATAAACGAGTACAGTAAATGAAGAATAAAAAACATTCTCGTTATGTATGTAAATACTGCTGCTCATAGGGCAGTGGTGGTAGGAAGGGTAACGCGTTTGCTTGGGAAACAAAAGCGAAGTGGGTTCAAATCCCGGTCGTGCCTTTAATATTTTCATGTGCGAATCATTTGTAAAATTATTATCACTTGTCTTACGGTAAAGAAAAACATTGTGAGGGTATGTGAAACCCACTAACTCGCTATGACCAGCGTGGTGGACTATGGCCTGATCCCCCTCACGTTGAAGAGAGGCCCGTGCAAAGCAGTGGGACTTTAAACGACTTAAATTTACTCAACATTGTATCTTACGTATTAATTCATGCGAGAAAAGTCTTAGGTAACTTTCAACCCTTTTATATCCTACAATATATATTACACCAAAACAACCCTTACAATAAATTGTCAATATATTCAAAAGAAACGAACAAAGTAAGCTTTTCGCGAGTTCTGATCAGTTGTTTCCTCAACAAAACAATTTAAGATGAATGAATTTTTGGTGAATGCAATTTACATCTTTATCAAAGGGGAATAAGGTGTACTATTGGCTAGTAAAATAAAGGACTTAATCTTACAGTTATAATATGAAAAGGAAAATTTTCCTTTGTAACTTCTAAAAAGTTTGTAAATCCTTTTTTATTATGGAAAAAATTATCGTATTGAAGTTAATGTGAGGTGAAAGTAGGTCGAACGTAACATTAATCCCTTTGGTATAGTTATGTTGACGACACATTTGGCTCAGTTTGTAGTGATCCTACTTGCTGTACCAGTGGTCGCGGGTTCGAGTCCCGCTGGGGGCATTCATTTGTGTGATGAACAAGAATGTTTGTACTCCAGTAATACTAGATGGTACTGTGTGTTAATTCCGGACATATTATTATTGCCATTATATGACCAATAGAATAAATGGCATACTCTCATGATTGGAGTACATACATACATTTGTGCTTATCACACAAATTAACCGTTCGAGGACTGCATACACGCCGGCGTGTACGATAACAATTGAATTCTCGGAAATTCGCACGGATTTTTTAGAAATTAACCTGGAGGGATTAATGCTCTCAGTAGGATTCGAACCCGCGAACGCTGGCATAGCAAGTACAAACTGAGGTGACAAGGGTCACTACAAGCTAAGCCAAATCTGTCGTCAAATATCAACAATGGCATGAAATCCAATTATATTATGATTCCAATAAGTCATATCTATATACATATCTATATACAAAACACATATGCGTAATAGAACAGACAGGACAATTAGAAAATTTATGATGACTTTATGTATTTTCTATGAAATCCCAAATAATCTACGACATCCACAAAAAACAACTTAAGTAAAACTTTGACCCTGATATAATATTGTTCATGTCTCGATATTTAGTAATCTATTTAGAACTTTCAAATAAACTTAAATAGAACCATTAATTTAAACTTCATCTAACATCCATTACACAGCATTATATATAATTAACTATAAGCGTCCACTCACGCTAACACCTTCAATCAATAACCGCAATATCCCAGTATTAACTCATGCCTCGTTTACACTTTTGGCTATTAAACTATACTAGTGGTCGAAATTTTACCCTAATTATTGAAAATTTAAAGAAAACATACGTATATGAATAGAATAATATGAATATAACATGTCAAATTCTATATGTTTATTTAGAATTACTATGTTTCTACGGCATTTATTTATTTATTTATTTATGTTTTTTGGTCTACAAAACAAATGACAATCAAACACATATAAAATAACAATTGCTTAAAAAATTTACATTAAAAAGGTTTCACTCAAGTGATTATAACATATCTTCAATGATGCACGTCTGATCAAACAGACAAACAAAAAAACATGAATTTACCTTCTAACACATATTAAAGACATCTCTTATATTAATTTAAAAAATTGTATTCATCTTCTAAACACATTTCTTCCAGTAATGTCCAAACATACTTTCATTTACAATTCTGCTTCGGTTCAGAATAAACTGAATCGCTGTTCTTTGCTTTCAACCAAAAGGCTCGATACCAACTTATTTTATTCCTCTAAGCCCTAAGGCATTTGCGAAAAATGTTTTAATCTATACATATAATAAAACTGTAGAGGTCGAATGTCTGTACATAGAAAAAAATGATAAAAACCGAGTCAGGGGGATGTAAGAAAAGAAATAGAACAAATTCAGTTTTTTTTTCAATTTTTTTTTGTGTCTCTGTTTGTCTGTTTGTACGGGCTAATCTACGAAACTATTGAACTGATTTAATTGAAATTTTGTTTGGTGGTACCTTATATCCTCGATCAACATGTTAGATACCTACCGGAAAATTAAAGAGTTCCCGTGGGATAGTTAAAAAACTATAGGAACTTAGACAGCTTAGTACACAAAAACTACAAATTGGATTTTAATAAAACTTTACAATAATATAGGTCATACATAAGAATAACAAATAGGCTACTTTTATCCCGGAAAAATGTACGGTTCCCGTGGGATAGATCTGTTTTTGTTTGCTTAGAGGCGAACCCGAGCGAAGCGAGGGTGAGCCGCTAGTATATAATATATACTATTTCTAGTGTTAACGAATAGTATACAAATGTATTGCAAGGTTTTAAGCCCTTAGGGAATGTATTCTCATATGAACCTTTTTTTAGGTAGTTTCGAAGTTAAGAAAGTTTTTACCTTAGTCTAATTTCTAGATAGTATTTTCTTAAATCTATATTTATTCTCACAGGAAGCAGAAAAGGTGTAGAGTAGGATTTATTTTAGGTACGTTTTAAATAGATATGAATAGTTATTGCGAGCATACGTTAGGAGATAGACATATGGTATTGCAGTTTTTTTGGTAGCCCTTTTTGTGAGCTACAATTTTCTAGTACTTTGTTCTGATGTCCAATTTTAGCCATGTAAATTTCTAAGTACAACTCGATAAAACCATATTGTGTTTTCCGGTGGGAACAAAAATTTTTCCTGTAGTTATAGATATTCTAAATGTTGACCCGAATAATAAGTTATCACTATACAATATTTAGATAAAATCGGTTGAGTATTTTTTACATGAAACGCGCACATCAATTTCGCTAAGTTACTGTTTTATTATATGTATAGATTATTTTTTAAAAGATAAAATGTACTAATAACACGATACAGTCTCTCTTTATTAAGTTGTTTAAGCAAACCTATAAATCCCGTAAAAAATTGATCCAAGCCACAGCCAAAAGCAATATAGAAAAAAGCAGTCATGAGGACTACCGACAGAAGTGACAAATTAAGACTATAAACAAACAGTTGTTATTTTTGGATATTCAAATTAATTGTTTGATCTTAAATTAAAATTTCTAAATTAAAACTGTTTACATTTATCTGGTTTTGACATCTGTCGGTACTCTGAATTGTTAGCGATAATACATCACGTGACCATGTCGATGACTTACATGAATTTACTCCCCATACAAACTTGCCTTTAGAAGTCTTCACTTCAAAAAAAATCTATATATAAATCTATACCTATAATGAAATTGTAACTAAGCCGAATCTCTACATTAAATATTTTTTAGAAAATCTTATTGAAATAGACATTATTATCGATACAGAGGCCGAATCTATAGTTTTTAGAATTTTTGTCTGTCTGTCTGTCTGTCTGTTACCGCATCACGGGAAAACCACTGGAGGCATTTTGATAAAATTTGGTATGATGATAGCTGGTTATATGGGACTACATATAGGATACTTTTTACTGCGGGAAAATATCTTATCTCTGAGAAATCTATTCTAAACGTATATAGGAGACGAACCCGGGCGGAGCGGGGGTGAGTCGCTAGTAGTTCATATAAATAAGGTCGAATTAAAATGTCATGCCAAAATTAGCCTACTTTGACTTCCTAAAATATACGAAAGCAAAACACCCATAAAATAAACATTTACCTACATAAAGAATAAAGGTAATATTTAAATAACATAATTCAATGTAGTTTTAAAATTACGAAATAACCTGTACTCCATAATGAGCTCTCATGTACACGTACTTGTTGTGGCGCGGAACAAATACGCTGCTAATTACACAGCGTAATATGCGAAATAGTGAAGTTTTGGGATTTCAAATTTTCTGAATATGGCCTTTTTTTGAAATAAGACTTTTTTTAAGTACTATATACTTCATTATTCGATTTTAAAAAATCGATACCGAAATTCGAGAAGTTTTTTGTGTTATGATCTTAGTGTTCCAGTTCAGTGGATGAAAGTCATAATAATCATAATTAAAAATAAAAAAAAATGTTTCCTATATATTTTTGTTGATAACACTAAAGTTCGTCAATAGCTAAACTAAACAAAAAAAAACATTTTGAAGTCAATGTACCTTTTTTTTTAAATATTTTATTTTGACTACTGACTGACTGGCCATTATACACGGGCAGTTTAAGCAGCTAGCCTCGACAGTTTCAGCGCGGTGAAATTTTATCGTCCGGTCAAGCAGTCGCCAGTCATATACTGACTACTTGAGCGTCATCGTCTGAGCAAAAGTAGCGCGTCTTGTTGAGCAGTTATCAATAGCTTCAAGCTGTTGACTTATGACTGCAAGAGCGGTCCGTTTATGTTGATTCATGTCTAACTACTCGAGCAGTCCGTGTATGGCCGGCATTAGTCTCCTTAGTTTCTGTAACCAAACAAAAATTGTAAATATAAAATTTGACTGTTCATTTGTTATAGTTAAGTTGTTTGCAATGAAATTTCAAATTAAAATTTATTAAACCCTAAAGGAATCAAATACTGTTATTAATTATTTTCCAAGTAAAACTATTGAACTTCAGCAATTCCTCCTTTATTTAATTACTTCTACAGGATGTCCTACAAAATGATTATCACAACTACATAGTTGTAGGCGGGGACATCCCCGCCGTTGGGTGTAATGTGGCGCCATCTATCTTCTACAGATTACACATTATTACCCCAAGGTGGATGACAATACTTTTAAAATATTAATATTTAAAATATAACAAACTCATACCTGTATTAATATTATAAAATATAAAATGATAACTAACAAAATATGAAGAATCAATATGATCTATAAGTAATGAATAATAATCAATTGAGATACTATAGTTAACAAGAATCAATTGAGCTACTATAACTAACAATACATTGTTAGTTATGAGAGAGATATTTCTTTAACAAATCTTGTTAGTACATATTAAAAAAAATATTATTATGACTTGAATATTCCCAACGAAAACTTTTGTGGGTGAGAGAGAAAGTAAGTGAATGAGAAAGTATATGAGCATGTAAGTGAGAGAGAGAGAGAGAGATCTCTCTCACTCTCTCTCTCTCTCGTACTCACTCACTTATTCATGTAATACAAGTACTTCGCTCTAACGAATTTATATGAAATTGTAAACTTAGACATTTTACACAGTTTTAAATTTAAAAATGGAACTTTTTATCAATATATCTTCCGAATTAAACCGAAGGCAATAAATAGTAAGAATATTTATAAGAGGCACTATTACAAACATGCTTTTAGTTATATGTTAAAGCCTGTCATGTAGGCTCGACCGCGATATAGACCTCGTTCTAGAGATAACCGCCCAACTTGATTACAAACTGCTGCCTTCCTTAATTAATAAGGCGTAAAGTTAGTGTGAGAGTATTAAAGATGTTATACGAAGTATTAATGCCAATTAATTCAGTTACGTAAAGTACTGCATCTGTTTGAAAAAAAAACGTTTTTGAGATTTTCCATATTATTTATAAGCATTAAGGCCCTTTTTTAACGTCCCGATCCTGGGCACGGGCCTTTCGGAACACTACACTGCAAAAGTGCAGGTTGCAAAGGTGCAAAACCGCGGTAAAACGCTAGTAATAGCTATTTCCTTTTATCCTATTATAATGTTTTACTATAGGAACTGTATCGTCTTATGCATGCTGGCTAAAACGTGCGGATGCATCACTTTTGAATCTAAGGCGACAGATATTGAATGTTTGGTTACAAGCTCAACAGAATAGCTTGTTTCTATAAGTAGAGTGCTTAGAGCAGAAATTAAATTTAATGAAAATACGTTGTGGGTGTAGTAAATATTATATTACATAATAAAAAATAATAATATAAATATAAATATGCTGGGACATTAACACACAGCACCATCTAGTTCCATGGTAAGCTACAAAGCCTGTGTTATGGATACCAGATAGTTGATATACTACACATATATAACTTTAAATACATACATATTATAAATATAAACACCCAAACAAACGTGCAACAACCAAACGTGCCGTCAAATATAATAAATAAATAAAATATGTCAATAATAATAAATAAAATATGTTGGAACATTAATAGTTAATACATAGCACCATCTAGTTCCATAGTAAGTTACGAGGCTTGTCTTATGGATACCAGATAGTTGATAATTGATATACTACACATATATAACTTTAAATACATACATATTATAAATATAAACACCTATGACTGGAATACAAACATTCGTACTCATCATACGAATGAATGCCTCCAGCGGGACTCGAACCCGCGACCGCTGGCACAGCAAGTAGGGTCAACAAACTGAGTCAAATATGTCGACAAATATATTTAACGTTTCCAGTACTTTCGGCAACGTGGCACTAATAGGTCACGCTGGAGTGATAAAATGGTTGATAAATGAAGCATCGTTATAACGAGACCGCCGCAAATTTGTCCACTTACATCTATACTAATATTGTAAAGCTAAAAAGTTTGTTTGTTTGTTTGTTTGTTTGTTTGGTTGAACGCGATAATCTCACTAACTACTAATCCGATTTGAAAAATTTTTTTGCATTAGATTGCCCGTTAACTGAGAAAGGTTAAAAGGCTATATATCATCCCGGTAAAATGTACGGTTCCCGTGGGATAGATTTGTTTTTGTCTAGGGACGAACCCGAAGCGAAGCGAGGGTGAGTCGCTAGTCTTTTATATTCCTACTTAGATAAATGTTAACACAACTTTGTATTAAAACTATTTTTATAACAAAATTTTTAGAGTTAAATATCAATAGTATTATTAATCTTATTTTGCAACATTGAGAAAGATAGGATTCCCATCGACAGTTTACATTTTAGGGAATAAATTAAAAAAAAAATGGGGAATGTCGTGTCATTGGAGATGTCAGAACCGTGGTATTGCCTTATAAAGCAAAAAAAAACTAAATTAGACAGTTCCAGAAGTCAGTGCATTCAAACAAACAAGCATATCCTTTAGTGGTAAATATAATTTTTTGTCAAAAAAGTTTTTGACATTTCAGTGTGGCTCGATAAATTTCTGAATTAAAAACATAGTTCAAATGGTACAGAATACAAGCCTTTATTCATATATTATTTTATTTTGGGCTCTGAATTTTATATACGAGAGAAGTCACTTGCTATTTCGTATATAGCTAGTTAAATAAAAGCTCTAATATTTACTGTATAAATATCTATCTTTGTATCCTCTACAGTGAAGGCGATGAAAGCTTAGTGACGCATCTAAAAGTTTTTCGTTTGTTTTTACTTATCCATTTAAAATTCAAAAGCTTTTTTTATATTTAAAAGTTTATTTTTCTTATTGCAGGTTACGGTATAGAAAAACGACGAGTGCCACCATATATCAAGTGTTCTTTATTAAAACTTTAAGACTAGGTAAGTTCACTTTATTGTTGTTTGATATTTTTAAGACATTATTTATTAAGATTTTTTTAGTAAGTACTAAAAAAATCTTTTAGATTAAGTATTTTAAGAATTTTTAGTATCTGCTTCTAGATTTACCTACCAACGTAAACATCGTAATTTAAGGCTGAAAAATTGAAATTTCTCACACTTATTCCTCATATGACGAAGGCATCCACTAAGGAACGAGGAACTTTTTATTCCTTGGATATATTTGCATAAAATTTCGTATTTTACGTTATTTGATCGCAAGCGAAGCCGCGAGTTCTGCTACTATATTTATAAACACAAAATATCCGTTTGCTAGTTCTTTGCAATCGATAAAATCTGAAATTTCTGAAGCGATTTTACTATACTTTATCAATTAAATTATATTTCATTTCAGTTATAACAAGTTTTCAGCCTAAATTATCTTCTAGGGTTATATAATACAATTAAACAATTTTTGTAAAAAAAAAATAGTATTAAATAATGTAGTTAGTCACTTAAATATTTTTATTTCCCCACAAGAACCGGTGGTAGGACTCTGTCAAGCCTGAGGAGTCCGACTGGATGGGTACCACCCCCTTATCTATTTCTGCCGCCAAGCAACAATGATTGCATTGTTGTGTTCCGGTTTGAAGGATAAGGTAGCCAGCGCAATTACAGGCAAGAGGCATAACATCTTAGTCCTCACAGTGATAACGTACCGGCGGTTCTGCAGTTTTGTTACGTAAAAGTGCATGAACCGTAGGTGTTATGGGCGACAGGTATCGCTTTCCATCAGGTGGGCCTGTCTGCTCGTTTATCACTGAGTACCATAAAAAAAAAAAAAAAAAAATATAGCGTAGTTAAAACTATATTCGTATTATGGCCTTTCACCTTTGCCTAAAACAGCATAATAATTAAGATGAAAGAAGAAATTAATTAGTATAATGGTGTAAGTTAATGACTGGTGATTTTAGCAGCATCTTACTTCGCTTCAGATTTTGACGCGAAAATTGTTAAATTCAACCAAACATCTATATAAAAAGTAATTTTATTTAAAATTTGAATAACGTACGTATAAATACGAGTACACGCGCAATGCAAAATGTTAAATTTTCCAAGAAATTCCCTTCCAAAAATTGATGTACCGCTCTCAAAACTTTCAATTTTGGCTTCAAAACATTCAATCTGACAACAATAGTTGCACAGATTTCCAATCATTGAAAATGAGAAATATGTATTCGATTTTTTGGTTTATAATAAAAAAGTTTACTTGGCCGGAAATTCGCTTATAGCGGAAGTTGTGCAAAATTTACTGAGCAGTGGCCAGCTACTGTACGTGAACACGTACCCCTGTCACTGTGACATCAGGGATGGGCAATAAATTTGCCCGACAGATTGACGCAATTCTAAATATGTCAGGGGCAGAATTTATTTTAGACTACATTTTTGTATCATTTTTTGACACTGCCACAGTTAAGTGCAAGCGGGATTGATAAATGGTCAGAGATTTTAAATAAAACTATCTTTTCGGATTTTTTCGCGGATTTGTTTTGATTCTTGGTTCCAGACGTTTTAGTTGCTTTACAGGAATTATGGTTACGGGAGCATCTGAAACATCGGAAACCAAAAATCAAAATGAATCCGCGAAAAAATCCGAAAACATAGTTTTATTTAAAATGTCACTTGTGTCATATTCAGAGTTAGGATATGATTTATTCCTAGGATAGCGTAGGATTAAAATAATAATCTTATTTTTAACCAATATAAGCATGAATCCATACTAATATTATAAATGGGAAAGAATGTAACTTTGTCTATCCGTCTGTCCTTACCTTTTCACGCGTAATCTGCTGAACTGATTTAGATGAAATTTGGTATGGAGATAGTTTGAGACCCTAGAAAGAACATAAGCTAGTTTTTATCTTAAAAATCATCCCTTAACACGATAAAAAGATTGCTGGAATTTGTATGAGGAATCAATTATTTCTCAAGTAAGGGATATAAACATTTTTACTTTTTAAAGTACTTACCCACTTTTCTCTACCTATTAAAATATTTAAAAATAAGACAATTTATATTCAAATAATAATATTTACTGAAGTAGGTCGCTTTGAAAAAATAGTAGAGTCATACAAGTATAAATACTTATTGTCCCATTTTAACAGTTCTGTACCAAAAAGTACCAAGATAAAAGGAACCAGAATATTTGAAGATCCAAAATAGCACACCAATTTTATCACAAAAAAATGACTTAAATTATATTAATAGAAAATTTTAAAGAATATTTCGTCAAATCATTAAGGGAAGGTTCTTATGGTAATAGAAGGATGTCCCAGGAAATTAAACTTCTCGATATCAAAAAGGCATATTAAAGATTAGCTTTTACAAGTACCTTTTATTACGGAACCGGAAGCTCTTCTTTAGTCTTACCTAATTACATAGAAATATTATAATTTATATATTACTTTATTTGCCTATTGGCGATTCACCCTCGCTTCGCTTGGTTTCATCCCTAAGTTCGTTTTAACGGTTAGTATGGAACACATAGACTATAATATATACATAAGTATGATGAGTTTTATATCCCTTACTTGAGAAATGATTGATTCCCCATACAAACTTTAATCCCCCTTTTCACCATTTTAAGGGATGATTTCCTATCCTATGCCCTTCCCAAGGTTTCAAACTATCTTCATACATCATCTAAATCGGATCAGCGGATCTTTAGTTTACTTATTACAAACAAACATACAGAAAACATTTTTTTTCTCTTTATAATATTAGTACAGAAATGTATTAGATTATCTGCAAATAACATATTGAATATATTATAAAACTTTTTACGCGAAATATTTGCTGTATAAAAACCCTAATTCCAAATCACAAAGCCCTTTTACGTTTCACTGAACAGAGTGTAAACGACGTAATTCCTTTCATTCGAAACATCTTAGAAAATAGATATATAAGATTTCTTTATAAAGTTTTATGAAATATTTAGTTAGGATTTATGAAATGAATAAATTAACTAAATTCGGTAGGTATTTTAGCATATCTAATTAAGTAAACGGTAAAAACTTAATACAGTAAGTATAAATAATGCGTTAAAATAAAACTTTCAACCCCTTTTCAAGCATTTTGTACGGTGTATTATGAGCTTTGGCATAGTTAAACTTCATATAGAGAAGGACTGCAAAAAGCCAAAATTTGATATTGACTTTTTTATCCGTGAATTTGCTCGCGTATTTTATTTATATATATTATATAATTACTTCATTGCTAAAAGATGCAGCATTTACGAGTACATTTACGAGTTCCAACCTGTTTGGTTTAATTGGGGGAAATAAACTCAAAATAAATCTGCGAAAAAAACCGAAAAGCCAGTTTTATTTAAAAGAAAAAAAAATAATTTAAAATTGTATTTACCCAAAAATTAAATATTTATTATGTCAGTTAAAAATGTTAAAATTGACTTGTATTACTCCTCAAACATCCTACAAACATAAAACTTTACTCCTTACATTATCCTTGTGACAATATTATCAATATATGGTTAGTTATGAGGATTGAAACCGCGACCTACCTTTTACTATTGCACTGAATATACTGCCACTACACCACATGATACTTTAATATTAAATCTATAGCTAATGGGAAAAACGTGTTATTGTCCGTTCGTTACTTTGGAAATAAAACGTTGCTTCTATTATTGTTACGGTTGTCATATATCGTGATATTTTGGGTTGAAATGTTCTTGGACGATATTTAAATCATAGAATTTTGAGCTTTATATTTAAGTATCAAGATATTCAAAGTTCTTTATATATATATATATATATATATATATATATATATATATATATATATATATATATATATATATATATATAATAAAAATTGTATATATAATATAATATGTGTATGTTCCCTCTGTTTGTATGTTTGTTGCCTTATCACGCCTAAACCGCTGTTTGGTAAGGTATATATCGCATTATGTAGTTAAACGGTAGCTTAACTATTTAACCCCGCCCCGCTTTCTATTCGAATGGGAGACAAAAGCTTTTATTCTATAATATTATGGGAAAATTAAGAACGAAAAAATTACATACCACAAACCACTATCCATGGTTGGTACAAAATGGTAATGCATAGATTTTAATCAAACCTAACTCTTTAACCTACTTTTTCTTCTTCTTTTTGTTGCCTACATTGATTAAATGGTGATTACTCATGATGAAATATTTAATTTTCAAACAGATTGTAAAACAACTGTCCTCCAACATCTATACTAATATTATAAAAAGGTAAAGTTTGTGAGTTTGTGAGGTTGTAGGGGATAATCTCTGGATCTACTGAATCGATTTAGATGAAATTTGTTAGAAGATAGTTTGAGGCCCTGGGAAGGATATAGAATACTTTTTATCCTGGAAATCAACCCTTAAGGGGGTGAAAATGGAGATGAAAGTTTGTAGGGGGAATCAACCTAGGGACGAACCCGAGCGAAGCGAGGATGAGTCGCTAGTGTTGTAATATAAGTGAATCTTTACTTATGAAGCTTCTTAAATAAAAGTAAAAAATAACAACAAATATCCATTTCTTTTCGTAAATAAAACCACATTCCAACAAAAATGGAATAATTAATAATAATAAAACATTATATTGTTGGGTAGTTGAGAGTGTGGAACGTTTTTACATCAATTCAATTATCTTATGATGGCTTCAAAGCGTGCCAGTTGAGTACAAATTACTTCGCCAATGTCACGTAGAATAAAGAAGACACGAAGGAGATTGGTCGGTGTTTTTACATCACTAGTACCCCCGAACCATACCTTAGAATAGCTTTTAAGACAGCTGTCAACTTATGACAATCCACGACAAGAACAGTTAATGTTAAATTACCGTGAGTGGGAAAGAGAAAAAAGACTTTCCTGAGAGAAACTCTCTTTCGCTTCACTCGGGTTCGTCCCTAGATACATTTTCATAGTTAGTATGGAAAAGATAGACTTTATATATTATATACGTATGATAAGTTGTTATAGGTTGTATTATAACATGTTTTCCCGTGGAAATGAGATAATTTACCGGTGGTAGGACTCTGTCAAGCCTGAGGAGTCTGACTGGATGGGTACCACCCCCTTATCTATTTCTGCCGCCAAGCATCAATGATTGCATTGTTGTGTTCCGGTATGAAGGATAAGGTAGCCAGCGCAATTACAGGCTAGAGGCATATCATCTTAATCCTCACAGTGATAACGTACCGGCGGTTCTGCAGTTTTGTTACGTAAAACTTAAGTGCATGAACCGTAGGTGTTACGGGCGACAGGTATCGCTTTCCATCAGGTGGGCTGTGTGCTCGTTTATCACTGAATACCATGAAAAAAAAATCGCCCGCGGTAAAAAGTAGCTTATATCGCTCTCCAGCCTTCCAACTATTTCCACACGACAAAATCACGCCAATTCGTCACTCTGTCTCGACGTAAAAGAAGAACAAAAAAACAAACAAACACCCTTTCGCATTTATAATATTATATTAAATATTAAAGTACGGATTTTTTGAAGTTTCTATTACTAGAATGTTCTTTGTTGATAGAAATAAAAGGAAAAGCAATATGTCGAGTGGTCAGTTGAAATCATTTGAAATATAGTAAAAATCTAGTAGATGTGCGAATTGAAAATGGACGTAGAGTGAAAATTTAAATCAGTAGTGCAAAATTGTGCTCAGTGGTTTAATAAAATCATACTTTGCCTATACTGCTAGTATAAGTGAACCGGTATAAGCGACTCTTGTGAAGCTAAAGCAGGGGAGTCCAACAAAATTTTCTGAATTGAAAGGATAGCGAAGGTTTAAGTACCTGACCTGAGCCTACCTGACCTGAGTATTCTTCTAGCTAGCTATTAAATATAATATTATAAATATGATAAAATTAAAATACAATGGTATTTTTCCACTATGGATGATATATTAAAAAAAGGCCGTGAATCGCGGGCCGGATGGAGGACTTATGCGGGTCACATTGTGGCCTGGGGGCCGTATGTTGGACGGGCCTGAGCTAAAGTAATAAAACATGTATAGTGTAAATGATATTATGCATTAACTTCCAATTTCAGAACCCTAGCTCGTAATATTTATCACTGTGGGCTTATCCTCACTTCGCTCTAAGTGTCGTTAGGCTTCTGGGGACGTACGTTAATACTAAGTAGTTTATTACTTTAGGTCCTTTCCAGCCCTTTCAATGTAAAAGAGTAACAAACATACAGACATGCAAACTTTCGCATTTATAATAGTATTCTGATCAATAAATCGTAAAAAATAAGTTTCTTATGTTTTTTTAATTGTATAAGACATTATGTTAACTTTTATTTATTTATCATATAATTAATATGGATTTGTATTGACTATTATATTCTATATTGATTTATTTTATTGGGATTTATATTGACTATCTAATGGCAGCACTGTCAACTTCAAAACTATTTTGTAAGGGGGCGCTGTAAAATGGGTGGAATTTATTTTCCATAATTTCTTGTTAGTCGTTAAATGAGGCATTCCGATTTATTACTTCGTATAGTGCAGATATCTGATTATAATTGCTGTTGAAACTTTTGCTTAATAAGAATATAAGATTAAACAAATAAAATTGTAAAGTGTTGCTTAAATCGGAAGATAATCCTGTCGTAGCGTTAATAATTAGAAGATTTATTTTGTTGTTGCAAATGCCATTTTGTGACGTTGATAGATGGAACTTAAACTGGGTCCACACGTAGCAAGCTAATCCAGGATGTCTTATCTGTCAAGACATAAAGGAACGCTAAATAATGGTCATAGTCATTTTAAAAAAGGAAAAAATTACATTTCGTTTATGGTATTTTTTAAAATCGTTTTATTTTATCGTTTTAACTTAAAATACATTTTAATATTCTTGAGCAACGCACCTATTGATTAAAAACATGTGTCGATTAAAGTTTGCGTATTATAATTAATAAATGTGGTATGCTAAGTAAATATTTAATGTAGTGCAGTAAATAAAAAATAATATGTTAAAACAATACATATATTTAAAGTTTCATACTACGAAGCCCTCAGTGTGCCAGTCAGACACGCACTTGTTTGATTTTTTTAACATTATTATGGGATACTAGCGACTCACGCTCGCTTCGCTCGCTTTCGTCCCTAGGTACGTTTTCACGGTTAGCTATGTTTAGGTATACATAAATAGTAGCTTGCTACTTCTAAGATATTCATCTAGTTTAAATTATTTAGCTATTTACCCTCGTTTTGCTCGGGTGCGTACGCCGTACGCGGATTTTGTTTACAATTTCATGGGTTTTAATTTTTTTTCGCGGAACCCTGATTCTTTTTCTAAAATAAAAGTAGCCTCAGTTACTATATATATAATTATATATTCCCTATAACGCCCTATAACATCAGCTATCTGCCAGTGAAAGTCCCGTCAAAATCGGTCCAGCCGTTTCGGAGATTAGCCGAAACAAACAGACAGATAGACAGACAAAAATTGAAAAAAATGTTGTTTTGATATATGTACCATGTATACATCCAGATGCATTTAGTATAAAGCGGTTATTTTAATATTACAAACAGACACTCCAATTTCATTTATCTGTATAGATGACGTGTTGATATATACTTCTTATTCACTGCGATAGAAAAGCAAAAAGCAGAACTACTAGCTGAAGTAAAACGTTACGCACGATTGACTTGGGGACTTAAGTTGGTGAATACGTTACTAAAAATGTACGTACGTTTGTTGCCATGGTAACCGTTGTTATTGTCTGACAAATGAAATATAATATAATATTCTTTCCTTAAATGATATTCTATAAATATGTGATATAATATGCCTATTTTTAGTTATTTTTAGTATCTCCTCGCCTATCCTAATTATTTAAAACATAAATTGAATTTCATAAAGAGTACCGATAACTTACAGAAGTTTTACTTCTGCGCGTGTACACATTCATACACGCACTCTATGTATATGTTATCCACACATATACATACCTATCTTAAAACCTTCCTAATTAAAAACGTTTTTTAAACTCAGTAATCCGTATTAATAACATTATAAATGTGAAATTTTGTGAGTATGGATGTTGGTTACTCTTTCATGACAGTACAGCTGAACGGATCTGGATGAAATTTGGTACATAGATAGATTATAGTCTGGAATAACACATAGGCTACTTTTTATCTCGGAAAAATATACAGTTTCCATGGTATAGGTTTATTTTTGTTGTAATAAAAATACATAATAAGTCTCAAAATCTAAGGCGTTTTCTTTACTTAAGTACAGTTTCTTTACTTCAAGCGAGACTACCAAAAACGATAAAGGGTAAAAAATATTCCAATTTGCAAATTGCAAGCCTAGAGGTTGTCGATTGAAAGTCAACGAGGCACGATACTCATAGCTTCAAGCAATACAGCCATATAGCTTTACAGAGGTCAGTAGCAATAAAATGAAAGAACGTATTTAATTGAAAAGTAGTACGTTCGATGTTTGATCTTAAAAATTTAACAAACCTTTTAGTTTAAAAAAAACTATACTTTCTATTTTTAACCGACTTCCAAAAAACTATATGGATGTTTGTTACTCTTTCACGCCAGAACTTCTGAACGGATCTGGATGAAATTTGGCACAGAGATAGATTATAGTTTAATAATAATATTTTTTTAATATGCTGGGACATTAACACACAGCACCATCTAGTTTCATGGTAAGCTACAAAGCCTGTGTTATGGATACCAGATAGTTGATATACTACACATATATAACTTTAAATACATACATATTATAAATATAAACACCCATGACTGGAGTACAAACATTCGTGCTCATCACACAAATGAATGCCCCCAGCGGGACTCGAACCCGCGACCACTGGCGCAGAAAGTAGGGTCACTACAAACTGAGCCAAACGTGCCGTCGTTTGAAATAACACATAGGCTACATGTACGGTTCCCCTGGGATAAGTTGTTTTTTTTTTGTTTTCCTAGTTAATAATTTAGCTAGTTAATAATACGTTTGTATTTAAAGTTATATATAATGTGTAGTGTATCAACTATCTGGTATCCATAACACAAACCTCGTAGATTACCATGGAATTAGATGGTGATGTGTGTTAATGTCCCTATATTTTGTTATTTATTTAATTGTCGACTTTGCACCATAATCGTTGTTGATGAAAACATACGCATAGAATTTATCTATCTAATAACTACATATATAAAAAAACTAGCTGCTACCCAAATGTTTTTAATCGATAGTATTAAAGCTCGTCAATAGCTATTAAACAAAAAAAAGAAAATTCGTTGACAAATAGAGGAGAAACGGTAAAAACGTTAGGTACGGACTATGGTAGTTAGTAAAAAATGTTTTTTCTTTATCTATTTATATATCGATTCTGGCGTTTATACACTAGCTACGTCAAAATAATTCGATCTTAATTTTTAGAGTTTAGTAGAATCGATTACTTAAGTTTTAAAGTTTATTATAGATTTCTCAGAGATGAGATATTATATTCTCGCAGTAAAAATAATCCTATATGTTGACCCGGATAACCAGATATCATCATAACATATTTTTCGAAATCCCTCCAGTGGTTTTATCGTGATACGGTCACAGAAATACAGACAAACAGACAAAAATTCTAAAAACTATAAATTCGGCCTCTGTATCGATAATAATGACTATTTCAATGAGATATTCCAAAAAATATAAATATTTTTTGGACTCAAGTTACAATTTTGTTATATGTATAGATTTCACAGAAGTAGAATTCGAACCCACTACCCTTATAATGGAATTTCATCACTATGTTATAGTGGCATATTTATTTTAATGAAATAACTAATGTTAGGCTAATGGACATTCGTCATAAAACTTAACAGCCTTAGCTTTTATGATGATGAAAACAAAGCTTGTAACTTTAATTAACTTACACACCAGTGTGACTAATTTGGATAAAAATATTTATACGACTAGTTATGTTTTATAGAAAAAAAAAATATTATTTAAATAATGGCAACACTGTTGAGTTTCCGATATTTTGGCGCTGTTACAAGCCCCATGGTCACAGGTATACTTCTTCATACCCGTGACCATGGCTTGTAAAATTCAAAATTCAAATTCAAAATATTTTATTCAGCATTAATTTATTACAGTTTTTTACTGGACGTCATGAGTCTAATACCAGTTCGGAAATAAGAAGCCTCAGACCTGAAAAATATTGTATGTGTGTTTGTAAATTTGTCACTTATTCACTCTGAAACAATGTAACTCGAGAATTTAGATGAAATTTAGTATACAAAACCGGAGTCATAAAATGACAGTAAAGTCATTCATCTAAAGCTATACTTAACCTGCGGCTCGCCAGGCCTTTGTTATTGGCCCATTTGAAGTAACAAATTTATTGTAACTAGTTATTTGTTGAGTTCATCGATTTTAAAAACGATACCAATCTAGAAGTTCTGTTTAAAGAAAACGGGTAAAACAGAGAATATGTGGAATTTTGGAATATTGTTCCCTAAAAGTATAAAAGCGTCTAACGATGTGCCTAAATCCTACTAACATTCTTTGGATCTACGTATGTGTGCGAATCGTCTTATTCAAAATTTACAGAAACAAACTTACAGATTCTCATCTGGATGATGTTATAAAGATAGCATTTAGCGACAAGCCAGATTTTGATAAAGTTTTGAAAAAGTGTTCACAGTACCAAAAATCGCATTAAAACACATAAACTTCTTTGTTAAAACTTATTTATTCGTTAATAAAGTAACTACATCGTTAACTTGGAATTACGTTTTAATTAAGACCTAAATAATTTTTGCTTGCGGCCCTCGACACCATGACTGAAACGTTTTTGTGGCCCCTATAAAAAATGGTTGAGTATGGCTAATCTATACAGATAAATAGAATTGAAGTGTCTTTTTGTAATGTCAAAATAATAGCTTTTTATTAAATTCATTTGAAATTATATACGGTACTTGTAAGAAAAACACAATTTTTAACATTTTTGTCTGTTTGTTCTGGCTCATCTCCGAAATGGCTGAACCAATTTTGACAAGACTTTTACTGGCAGATAGCTGATGTTATGAGGAATAACTTAGGTTACTTTTATTTTAGAAGAAGAATTAGGGTTCCGTTAAAAAATTAAAACATATCAAGGGACAACCCCAGCGAAGCGAGGGTGAGTCGCTAGTTTGTCATATATTATTATAAGATATATTTATTTCCTATTCTGCAGGGGATCAAAATTTAATATCCGGATGAGTGGATGGATTTTTATAGAAATACTTTTATATAGTATTGCTTTTGTATAACATAATATACATTAAGAAATAATAATTAAAAAATGGTTTTCTTAATTTTACCAACAGTGAACTGATTTTCATGGTATAAGTCTTTATTCTTTCATGGTAATTGACAATATGTGTATGATATAAAACGAGATTTTTACCATGTTATTTACTTACTTTATATGAGTATACCCGCGACAATGACGCTTGTAATAGTGGCGTAGCTATGCCAATGCAACCAATGTAGTCTGATCCTCCCTGATTCAAGGGGACTCTAACGGGCCACAAACAATTATTTTATTTCAAAATATAAGGACGGTCCTCATATAAGTTTAAAAAGAAAAAGTGTTCTTTTCCACATTTTTTTTACGAGGACCACAAGGAATGTGAACGTACCTCGATGATTAGTCCTCTAAGCTTAGCTTTTTTACTAAATGTTACTCTATCCGTTCTTCCGTGAGAGTGGTTTGAAAAATTCGGAAGTTTAAAAACTGTATTTGTCATATTCAAGTATACTAGTGATTGCCGCGTGGTTGAAATCTAATATATTTAAACGAGCAATTCTTGTATATTTATATCTTTATTTATTTATACCAGCGATCTCGGAAACGGCTCTAACGATTTCGCTGAATTTTGTTATGTGGGTCTTTCGGGGGCGAAAAGTCGATCTAGATTAGTCTCATGTCTGAGAAAACGCGTGTTTTCGAGTTTGCATGCGATTTTCTTTTGCATTATTCTACGCAGAATATGCTCGATAAATTCTTTCACTCAGGCATGAGCATCATGGTCACGCGATCAAAGTGCAAGAATAACAATTATAGGTGTATCCGAGTTCGAATCTTGATCGGGTACAATGTTTTACTTTTTTTTATTTATTGAAGTTTTATTTTTTTTATCTGAAAAATACTATATAAGCAAAAAGAACTCCGAAGCTTGGTCGTCCAAGTTCTCAACCATAATTTATTAAGTTTAATCAACATTGAGGTTCTTTTTTCCTAAAGTCTACAAAATTATGATTATGTTTGACATTCAGTAAGAGTACCAACATTATATGCGTGTGTGTGTCAAATACATCGTAGTATGTGTAATGTTTTTTTTTATAGATTTAATGTATTTTTTATACTAATTAAAAAACAAATATTAGCATTCTGTCCGCGCAATTTTCATAAAAAGGGGTACAAAGTTTTTACTTCAAGTATTATATATAGATAAGAGTGCGGCAGGGCTCACGCTGGTTTTTTTGATAGTTATGATGGCCGGTCCTTATGCTAGGCAATAGGCACAATTTTTTTTTGCATTGGAGCCCAAAAAGGCTGATTGCGCGACTGGCTTGTAACAGTGCCGAAATACCAGGAACTCATTAAAGTACGTGAATAGCATGATAAATATCCCGTTTTACATTATAAAAATATTGTCAGTGACCATAAAATTATAAATACTTATATCATGGAAATCAGTTCGCAGTTGGCGAAAATTTTACTGTACACATCCGTTTTAAATACTTCTTTCATTTAAAGTCGGTTAAACAATAATAATAAATTTAGGCCAGCGCATGCAGTATTATAAGAATATTAAGTATATATGAACATGCTGCTGCTACAGTGAGGTTAGTTCAATATTTCGTTGAAATTTATTGAATGTTGCGTGAACTGTATCGTTCATAATAAACACCAAACTACGCAATAAATTCAGGAAAATGCTGCATCAAAGGGAAAAAGAAAGTTTAATACAAACTATAAATATTATTATTACGAATGTGAATTTTGACAATCTAATAATTTCCAAATAGAATATTTGAAGTACTGGTATAGAATTTACTATATAGCATACTAAGGCCCGTAAACTACTTATATTAATACTAATTACTTTAATCTGATACTTCGAATCAACGGAAAATAAAAGTAAATCAACAACGTTCTTTCATTATAAATAGATTATGTATGTATGTATGTATGTATGTATGTATGTATGTATGTATGTATGTATGTATGTATGTATGTATGTATGTATGTATGTATGTATGTATGTATGTATGTATGTATATAGTATTTTATGTGCTGGGCACGGGTCTCCCTACAATACGAGGGGAATAAAGCCATAGTTCACCATGCGCGCCAAGTGCAGGTTGGCGGACTTCACGTATCTTTCGAAAACTTGCTAGGTTCTCTCAGACATGCAGGTTTTCTTACAGTTTTCTTTCATCGTAAGACTTTTAAATATGTTGGAAATGATACGCACATGAAATATTATGGCGAGACTGGATTTGAGCCCACTTCACTCGGTTTCTCAAGCAAGCGTGTTATCACTGGGCTAACACTAGTTTAAAATAAACTATACATTGCATAGATTTTCATCATAATATGTATCGTATTGGAGTACGCACGAGTAGTATTGAATTTGAATCAGATGGTTTTGCATGTTGTCTAACGGAATCTACTCCAGTTAGTTTAAATTTACCAGTTAGCCGATAAAGTACTTCGACGGCTTTCAAATAAACATATATATGTATTTCCAATTTATAAAGGACTCTTGACTAGCATTGTAAAGGACTCTGTAGTCCCACAAATATACAGATACACTCACATCCTTTTAAGTAAATACTTTTACATTTTTGATTAAGACCTTTTTATTAACCTTTTTATAAATTACTATTGTGACAGATTGATAAAAATTAATAAAGTATGTAGTGACGATTCTGTCATCGCGTTTGACGTGATTAACACACAAATTTTGAGCAGAATTTAAATTTTTTTGTCATTGTGAAAATAGTAGTAATAATTAGTTGTATATATTAGTAAATATAAATAGTTTTAGTGTATATATAGAAGATATTGTGGTAAGTTTTATATTTTAGATTTGTATCTTCAAAATTTTCTTATATGTGACAAGGCGAATATGGAAAAAGTAACACATTCGGACCCTCCGGATCCAGGTGAAATTTTTTATACGCCAGAATCAGAACTTCTTCCATCCAATTCCTACTCTAGGAAACGCCCTGGAATACAACATGAAAATCTCGTCTTAAACAAAAAAACGATCGTTGATCCCTCGACAGCTAACCCCTCTATCCAAACAGTTTTTTTGAACCCCGCTTTCAACGATTTAATTAATTCTTATTCTGATTCTGACATCGGTCCTTTTATTATTCATGTTGCAAGAGAAGAACCAGACCCGTCTGCAGGGCTAACTATTCGCGCAATCAAATTTGGTGAATTTCTTTTTAAAAATAAATTCCAGGATATAGTCAAGGAAGGAGTTAAAAGTATTGGCCGTAACAAAATTAGTGTCGAATTTTCATCTGCCACATCTGCTAACAAGTTTATTCATAATCCGTTACTTTCTTTACATAAATATAAAGCTTTCATACCTACATTTAACATCTCTCGCATGGGCCTAGTCCGAGGAATTCCAATAGATTGGTCTATGGAAGAATTATCTAGGAGCCTGGAGCTTCCTAATGGCTGCGGTGAAATTCTTAAAGCCCGAAGATTGAATCGGAAACAATTTGTAGAGGGATCTCCTAATTGGATTCCTACTCAATCTGTCGTTTTAACGTTTAGAGGTCAGATGCTTCCAAATAAGATATTCGCGTTTTATTCTTCTCTAAATGTTGAAACTTATAACTTACCAACTATTATGTGCTTGAACTGTTGCCGATTTGGTCATACTAAAAATATATGCCGGTCAAAACCTCGATGCTCGAAATGTACCCAATCTCACCCAGGAGAATCGTGTCGTGTTAGCAAAGAAGCCGCTCTTTGTTTACATTGCAGTGGTAACCATTTTGCAGATGACAAGACTTGCCCTGAGCTGACAAGACAAAGATTAATTAAATCTGCCATGTCGCAAGAAATTATTTCTTTTGCGGAAGCTGCCACACATTATCCTCCTGTGAGGAGATCATATGCTGAGGTTGCAAAAGAAATGTTTTCCTTATCAAATCCTTCCACTAGCAACTCCGATAACCTTGTTAATTATAGCTCTCCTTCAGCTAATATTCACTCCTATAAAAAGACAATAGTAAAGATTCCACGCCCCCCTTCTCCTAGAGCTAAGGGATATGATAAACAGACTCACTATAATATCTCTTCTCCCTGCCCTTCATCTCTTGGTAATGGCTGCGCCATTAATTCCATCACATCTCAACCTTCGTCTATTGATCATCTTTTACGCACTTTATTAGTTGCTATTAACAATCATTTTTCTTCTAAAAATATATTACTGGACAACGCTGCTCAAAGCTCTGTAATAAATCCATCTTCCTCCCTTCTATCATCTCATCATGGATCTAATAAAAATCCTGCAATGGAATTGTAAAAGTCTTTCAGCTCGTAAATCAGACATAATTCATCTTATTAATAAATTTGAACCTGCTGTCCTTGCCATTTCTGAAACCTGGTTGAGGCCTGGAAGCCGTTTTCGTATTCCAGGTTTTTCCTGTTTGAGAGATGATAGGGATGATGGTTATGCAGGTAGTGCTATCTTAGTTAATCGTTCATATTCGTTTTCACAAATTTCTATTCCCAGTCACAGCCATGAAATTAACGTTGTAGCTATTAAATTTCTTAACATATCATTTGCTTCTATTTATATTCCTCATCCTCACCCTTCGCTTGCTTCGGAACTTCAGCTCATTTTCTCTTCCCTACCGCGTCCAATCATTGTAATGGGCGATTTTAACACCCATCACACTGCTTGGGGGTGTTATTATTGTGATTCATTTTCTCAATTGCTGATGGACATAATAGATGAGGCCAACTTTTGCTTCATTAATGACGGATCTCCAACAAGACGAGTTTATCCTAATCAAAATCCTAAAAGTGCTGTTGATTTATCCCTATGCTCTCCCAGTTTGGCATCTTGTTTAAATTGGAAGGTCCTCGCTTCATCCTATGGCAGCGATCACTTTCCCATTCTTATGTCATTGAGCATGAAATCATCCCCATTCCCAGTATTAAATCCGCTGTTTCCATTTTATCTCAATCGAGCCAACTGGTCCGCGTTTCGGTCATTTATTGATTTACAGATAGTTAATTTTCCAATTGTGTATCCTCAAAATTCTTTGTCTTGTTATGATACTTTTGTTAAAATTTTACTTTTGGCAGCTAATTCGCACATTCCAATAGAACGCTCAGGTTCTAAAAAACTTTTGTCTCCTCCTTGGTGGGACGAAGAATGTACGAGAGCAATTAAAAAGCGTAAATTTGCTGAGCGCAACTATCAGCAATGCATGACTAGCGCTAATTTTATAAATTATAAAAATATAGCAGCACAAACAAAACGGCTTTTTAAAAAAAAAAAGAAATCGTGCTGGATACAATTTTGTAAATCTCTACATCCTGGCACCTCATCTTCAATTGTTTGGCAATGCATTAAAAAATTCCGATCCTCCTTTAATGATTTTTTGTATAACATCTCTTCTAATGAGTCACACTGGCTCCAAGCTTTTTATAGTACTCTTGCTCCACCTTTTGTCCCTTCTTCAGACTGTTTCCCCTCTGATTCTCCATCTAGTTATGATGAAATGGACATTCCTTTCTCTTTTGCTGAGTTACAATGTGCTTTAAATGGTCTATCTGATTCTTCTCCAGGTGAAGATAGCATTCCATACTCCTTTTTAATTAAACTAAGTAATTCAGCCAAACAGATCTTCCTTTCCATTTTAAATACAATTTTAGAGTCCAAAAATATCCCCCCTTCTTGGAAATCCCAAGTTATTATTCCTATTTTAAAACCTGGTAAAGATCCCAAAGAGCCCTCATCATACCGGCCTATTGCTTTGTCATCATCTTTGTGCAAAGTTATGGAGCATCTTGTTAAGAATAGGCTGGACTGGATAATCGAAAGCAGGGAAATCCTTTCCAAGACACAATTTGGTTTTCGAAAGGGCATGGGTACAATTGACAGTCTCAGTATTCTGATATCAGAAATTCGTCTTAGTTTTTTAAGAGGAGAATACTTTGTGGGGGTCTTCTTGGATGTCAGCTCTGCTTACGATTGTGTACTTCTTCCGCTTTTGAAATCTAAAATGCAATATTTAAATTTACCGCCTAAATTATGTAATTTTATTTTTAATCTTTTTATTGGAAGATCGATTCGAGTGAGACATCAGGGTGAACTTCTTCCTCCCAGAACAATTTGGAAGGGTCTCCCACAAGGTTCGGTTCTTAGTTCTATTTTGTATAGCTTTTATACTCATGATCTTGATAAATCCGTTGATAGTTTTTGTAATATTTTACAATATGCAGATGATATTGTTTTATTTTATAGTTCAAAGAATATGACTGAGATTGTGTCTAGATTAAACTCTGCTTTGTATTATCTGGGGGAATGGCTACAGTCGCATGGTTTACTTTTGTCAGTTCCAAAAAGTGGCGTAGTTGTTTTTACTAGGAAGAGACATATTCCAGAAGTTAACATTTTATTTAAGGAACAAAATATTCCTGTTGTAAATACTGTAAAATTTTTAGGTATTTTTCTAGACTCTAAATTATCAGGTACTACTCATATAGAGTATATCTCTAAAAAATGTGAAAAAAATATTCAAATTTTACGTGCATTATCAGGAGTATGGTGGGGTTCCCATCAATATTCACAAAAAATTTTATATAACGCTATTATTCGTAGTCATTTTGATTATGGAGTATTTCTGTTAGATCCTTGTAACAAAACAGCACTAGAAAAATTAAACAAAATCCAATACAAGGCTCTAAGAATAATATTAGGTGCCATGAAATCATCGCCTACAAATGCTATGCAAGTCGAATGTGTAGATCCTCCACTTCATCTCCGCAGACAATATCTTTCGGATCGCTTTATTTCGAAAGTTTTGCAATCCTCATGTCATCCTTTACTATGTTCCCTTAATCATTTATTACAAATTATTAAACCTAATCAAAAAATTCCGTGTATTCTTAAAAGTTTCCAAAAATTTACAGAGCTTCCTGCGCCTATTTTTAAACTAAACCTTAATCCCTTGTACTCAGTTCCTTTTCATTCGCTTACCTTTGTTCCTTCTATCATAACGAATCTTGGAATTGACAAATATGAACCTGGGGCCAATGTTAAATTTCAGAGTATTTTAGATAATGATTGGTCTGATTATATTAAAATATTTACTGATGCGTCCAAAATTACTTGTGAGTCTTGTGTTGGAGCTGCCTGCTGGGTCCCTAGATTTAATATCATACTAAATTTTAAGTGTCCTCCTGAAGCGTCTGCTTTTTCGGGGGAGTGTATAGCTCTGCTTGAAGCCATTTTATTTGCAGAATCGCATAAAATGTCAAAAGTCATCATTTTCACAGATTCTTTAAGTTCCCTTCAGAGTATCTTGCAAAACCCTATCCGCAGTAAATCAAGGTTTGTTATTATATTTAAAATTAGAGAAGTTCTTTTTCGATGTCATGAACAGGGAATCCTCATAACCTTGGCTTGGATCCCTAGTCATTCGGGTATTTTTGACAATGAAATTGCTGATAGCTGCGCAAAATCTGCAACGGTTAGCGGCACTTTAAGTCATTATTGTAATTACTCCCATGACTTACGTTCTTTGTCTAAAAAAAATCTTTACACTTCCTGGAATAAATTTTGGAACGTTTCTAAAACAATTAAAGGTAAATATTATGCCTCAATCCAACTGGAGGTTCCAGTCTCCCCGTGGTTCTTTCGATTTCGCCGGGCTGACCGTAAAACCACCTCAATTATATGTAGGCTCCGTCTGGGCCATGCGTGTACTCCGGTACATTTAGCTAAATTAAAGATTAGAAACAGCTCTATCTGTTAATGTGGCTTAGATGAGGGTTCGACTGATCATATTCTTTTTAATTGCCCCAAATTGAAATATTCCCTGCATGACATAATCCCTCCTCAAATTCACCGCCCAGTTAACACCAAATGTTTATTAGCCCTTGTGTTTAGTCCATTTATTATAAAATTAGTTAAATTTATAGTAGATAATAAAATTAAATTATAATATATTTTCATTTTCAATCATTGTGCCATTTTTGTAATAAGTAATTATTTTCTATTGTTGTAGGTTCCTTTTGTAGACCGATCATTCATTTATAGTTTTAATTTCATATCAAAACGACTAAATTTCAAAATTACCGCTCAATCTCATTTGTGTCTTCCTCACTAAACGTGACACTGGCAGAATGTATTGCGTCTGTTAACGCAACTCTAAGCCATAGAGAGAAAGAAAAAAAAAAAAAAAGTATGTAGTGACATTAAAAGGTGTAAAATTATATGCACTATTTTTATTTCTACTTTAAATCAAATAGATTTAAATCTATACTAATAATATAAGGCTGAAAATTAATATTATAAGGCTGAAAAGTTTGTTTGTTTGTTTGGTTGAACGCGCTAATCTCAGTAACTACTAATCCGATTTGAAAAATTCTTTTTGCATTAGATAGCCCGTTAACTGAGGAAGGCTATAGGCTATATATTAGCCCGGAAAAATGTACGGTTCCCGTGGGATAAATTTGTTTTCGTCTAAATACGAACCCGAAGCGAAGCAAAGGCCATATTGGTGAATTTTAGACGTCGATGCATCGCGAGACAGATATATAGATATAGAATACGGCGTCTTGAAAATTTTCGTTCTGCATTTTACAATACAGGAACATCGGAGATCACCAATATGGCCGTTGCAGCCATATTAGATTATTTAAATCTATTTGATTTAAAACAGAAATAAAATTCGTGCATATAATTGTACGCCTTTTAATGTCACTACTTTCCACTTTTTATTAAAATCTAACAAAAAACGTAATTTATAAAAAGGTCGATCAAAAATAGAAAAGTATAAAAAGCATGTATGTGTATATATGTGGGTGCCTACATCAACCCACTGATGTAGGCACCCACATATACAGGTATACAATATATATATATATATATATATATATATATATATATATATATATATATATATATATATATATATATATATATATATATATATATATACATATATATATATATATATATATATATATATATATATATATATATATATATATATATATATATATATATATATTATATATGTATATATATATATATACCTTTTAATGCTTTTACATTTTTGATGAAGACCTTTTTATTAACCATTTTAAAAATTACGTTTTTGGCAGATTACAATTAAAACGAGAAAGTAGTAAAATTAAAAAACGTACAATGATATGCACGATTTTTATTTCTATTCCAATAAAATATATATAAATAATCTAATATTGCTGCAACAGCCACAACTCTTATTTGGAATAGTCTTAAAGAAGCCACTTCTTAGATCTAGGTCATCAGCAGGTCCTGCATTTAGTGGGATGGCAGAAATATGCCAAGTTCTAATTCGATACACAACGAAAGGATGCTTAACCTATTATTAAATTATTAAGTATTTAAAGCAATTTTTGCGGACGATATTGTTCCATAAGTCATATGTACTATCAAAACAAGCTTTAAACCCTTCAACTAAATAATCTTATCTTATTTTGAAACACTTATTCGTTACTAGATTTTGCCCGCGGCTCTGCTCTCGAAGACTATTTCTTGGTCTATCCCCTCCTCTTCCTGAACCCGAAAATGATGTGAGGTTAGGTAATATAACCTACATTAATAAAAAAATAAAAGATTTTTTCGAATTAAAGTGTTATTTCAAAACAAAATTAAAAAAAGGAAAATAAACAAAAAATACAATTTTCAGCTTTTTATAATATCAGTTTACATTTGTGTATTTCATTTGTTTTGTTTATATAAACTAATATTATAAAGACGTAATGTTTATGAGTTTGTAAGCTTATGAAGTTGTAGGTGGTAATCTCTATATCTACTGAACCGATTTAGGTGAACTTTGGTAATAAGATAGTTTGAGACCCTGGGAAGGACATAGGGTACTTTTTACACCGGAAATCATCCCTTAAGGGGGTTACAATGGAGATGAAAGTTTGTATGGGTAATCAACTTAGGGACAAACTCGAGCGAAACGAGGGTGAGTCGCTAGGTCTTGTACATATAGTGAATCTTAAATTAATTTTAACTATACTTGATTTGGCCATAAAAAGCTACAATGTGTAAAAGCTTACTTGACAGGAATTTGTGTTATTGACTCTTATAACACTCTGTCTCTCTCTCTCTCTCTCTCTCTCTAAGTAACAACGTGATTTTAGGGACTTACGACCGCTCTGGGAATAGTTGAAGGCTAAGTAACGAAACAAAAGGCTCTCTAGGGAAGAACCTTCTGTGAGTTCGTCGATTCTAGTAGACTTTATATACCTAATATTTTGAGATTAACAAGTATTTCCCATACATATTCTCAATGTAAATGATAGTTATTTTAAATTTAATTTTAAAATGAAAATCAATGTGTAAAAAAAGTAAAATATATTATAATACTAGCAACTATTCCTCGCTTCACTCGGGTTTATCCCTAGTGAAATACAAAAACAAATCTATCCCACGGGAACCCCATTTCGGGATAAAAATAACCCATGTGCTATTCCAGACTATCTATTCTGTGCCAAATTTCATCTAGATCCATTCAGCCGTTCTGGGGAGATTGAGTAACAAACATCCATGCAAACTTTCGCATTTATAATATTAATGGGATATAGCATGTAGTGGCAAGAGTTTCAAATGCCACAGATTAGCTTTATTGTTACCGTTAGAGACATTAACACGAGGTGTTACGTATTTTAAGTAATTTTGATTAGTTTAAATCCATGGGTATTGTTCGCGCATCGCTCGAACGCGGTTCGAGGGACGAGGAGAGGGCAGCGGGGAGAGGGCGGCGTCAAGCTGTCTGCGGGTGCGCCGGCGCGGCGCGGCGGGCCGCCACTTCAAATTGACCGGCGGCTATTAGCGGTCACTTGCGTCTCGCGAATCTTACATTCACTATGTACCATAAGTCAAATTAATACAACAATTTTATACAGTCCACTGCCTATCATTTTCCAATTTCCAACAGGTATAAAACTATATCTAATATATTTAAACGAGCAATTCTTGTATATTTATTTGTTTATACCGGCGATCTCGGAAATGGCTCTGACGATTTCGCTGAAATTTGGTATGTGGGGGTTTTCGAGGGCGAAAAATTGATCTAGATTAATCTGGGCAAACGCGCGTTTTCGAGTTTACACGCGGTGTTCTTTCGAATTATTCCATGCAAAATATGTTTTTGTTATAGTGTCGTAATCAAATGGCCAAAGCACAAGATTGACTATCACAAGTGGCCGGTTTCGAATCCCGGTCAGATAAAAAGTTTTTACCTTTTTTTTTTTGTATGTATACAATTTTTTTTTTATGCCAAATTAAAAGAAAATTGTACTTTAAATCAACAAAAACATCGAGCGAAGCTCAGTCGCCCAGGAACTCTATATTAAATATATTTTGTACTTTGAGTTGATGAAACATATAAGATTAAAAATTGGGATGGTTTATTTCAATGTTCTAGTATTTTGGACGTTCTGCGCTCCGTTAAACGAGGCTTTATATCTTTAGTCGCCTACAGTATATTTGGAGAGAGAATAAATTAGCAGCATAATACTTTCTTAGGTTTACGCGAATATTAGACATTTAAATAAAACTATCCTTTCGGATTTTTTCGGAGAGTCTCTCCCGTGACCATGATTGCTGTAAAGCAATCGAAACGTCGGGAAACAAAAATCAAAATAAATCCGGGAAAAAATCCGAAAAGATAGTTTTATTTAAATTAGCAGCAACTAGGTATTTAATATAGTAAATTTTAAGTAATTGCTTTTTTTTTTGAACACGATTTCTTGCTTAAAGAAGTTTTTTGAGAGCCGGCGAGTATTTAAGTATTACTAGTAAAATAAAATACTTATAACAAAAAATTCGACCAACTTCAAAAATATCTGTAAAAATATTTTTCACTTTTTGGGACAGTTTTTTCTTGAAATTTACATTTGACTTATTATTTAAAAAAATAATTACGATAATCTGTTCAGAACAGATCTAGATCGCGTAAAATAACATACGCTACTACTATATAATATATACCTAATACTAACTCCTGTTTATCTTTTTCCCCTTTATTCCTATCTATCTTTCCTCCCCTTTATCTTCTTTCTTTAACCGTTCAAGAATATGCTTCTAAATCTCAAAATTATTTAAAAAACTAACAACCTTTCTCTATTAACATATAATGCACAACAGCTGACCCATACACAGAAAGTGGACTGTATGTTTTTTTTGCCAGCCGTCAGCCAAAAATATTGGAAAGGCGCAACAGGGACAAAACGAATGTACCTACGGCCAGAAGTCTTCTGTATTAATTGAAGTACGATTAATAAAGATAGATATTTATAAACATATTATATTCCATTATAATATTATGTTTTTTAGTAAATTATAATATTATATTTTTTTACACTCCGTTAATAAATTCAAATTGGAATAAAAGGTAGGTATTGGCCGCACGTTCGCTTTCTCTCTTTCTAGATATTGATCAATGTCATAAGAGTATTGCTCAGTCCATTCTCTAGGTGTATGAGCTGACCGAATACAAATTAACATCGTAGACGTTCTAATATTTAAGGAATGTCATTAAACCTGTGGTCTCGGATAAAGACGTAGAGCTCGGGGCTTTGAGAAAAGCCCGACAAAGGTGCAATACAGGCTAGTCTATTCTACACTACTACATTGAAATTGCTAATGAAATTATTTACGTGGGATACCTTAATAAAAATGATATTGCGTGTGTGTTAAAGTGTTGTGTTCTTAATTTTATAAATGTACTAGTAGAACCCGCAGCTACGCTCGCGTTTAATCTACAAAAAAAACTCTTTGGCATTATGTTATACAGCGATTCGTCGCTATCGTATTTATATAATATATATTGTTCATATAAAAACAGTAAAATCGCGATTAAAGGGGGTAGGAAGGTGAAAAATACTTTACGACCTATTTTCATACTTACCAAATATACAAAAAAAAATCATTAAAATCGGTCAAGCCGTTTCGGAGGAATGCGACCACAAACACTATGTATAAATATCTCGTAAATAATACATATATTAGACTAGCCACTCACCCTCGCTGCGCTCGGGTTCGTCTCTAGATTGGACCACCCTTATCATTTAGGGGTGTGAAAAATAGTTTACGTCCTATTTTCAGATCTACTGAATATACACACAAAATTTCATAAGAATCGGTCAAGCCGTTTCGGAGGAATTCTGTTACAAACACTGTGACACGAAAACTTTATATATTAGTATTAAGTATTTTGTAATGTTAACATAATTAAGTAAAGTGTAAATTCGAAAAGATAGTTTTATTTTAAATATTAAATATTCGCGTAAATGTACAAAAGTATTAGGGATAAAGTACTCAATGAGATGTTTCTTTCTGTAAGGCCTTTTTATATGAATTAATAAACAGGCCTTAATTAGACTCAAGATAAGAGATTCTATACAATTTAAAAAAACACCACTTCTAAGGATGGAGTAAATTACATTTATTAGGTTTCATTTTAAATTCTTTCATATATTTACAATTATTTATTCTTTCTAATTGGTTTTTCTCAGATTTTTGTTCAAATATTTATTATTGAGAGCAAAACTTAAGTATAATTAAAGGACATAAATAAAAATGGACTTTTTAGTTTATTTCAAAAGGTAATTAAAATTTGAAACGACCATATTATCGTTTACAACATTCCTTTATTCAGGATCCATTTTTGTTTCAGATTGTGCAATACATGTACGTGCTACGCGTACAGGTCGCGTCCACTCAGGGTATCTACCTCGGACACACGGCTGCCGACTGCTCTTCCCTGTACCATCCCCAAGAAATGCTTATCTTGTTGATCTCCACAAATTAAACGTACCATGCTCTAGTGGGTTTTTAAAATTTGCCCAAAATTCACCAGTTCTATGTGGCAAACTGGAACAAATACCAGCACCAAATAGAAGATATTTATATCTATCTACGTCAAGTAAACTAGAAATAGAAATCCATGGTCGACCCACGTTCGCCGCGACATACCGCCTAGTGGACCATTGTCATGACGTTCTGCTGACGGGAAGAAACGGCTCGTTCGAAGTCGGACCAACTATCAAATTATTCTGTTCCTATAAAATTCACTTGCCTTATGGCAATCGAGTGGCATTGCGACTTCAAATGGGTACCGGGTCTATAGGTAAAAAAGATTCAGAAAATTCCAATATTATTCATGAGGATGTTCACACGTTTTGCAAAGGCATGGAG
Organism: Argynnis bischoffii washingtonia; assembly: GCA_033884665.1. Classification (NCBI taxonomy): domain Eukaryota; kingdom Metazoa; phylum Arthropoda; class Insecta; order Lepidoptera; family Nymphalidae; genus Argynnis; species Argynnis bischoffii. Next base: position 1,699,058 of record CM066619.1, on the reverse strand, counting down.
CTGAATTTAATAGACGGGGAATCTAGGTGGAAGCATTGTTCTCAACCTGGCGACCCTTTGCGGAGTGTACAAATAATTTCCGAAAGAAATTCCGTAAGGTTAAATATAAGCATTTTTGCAAAGAAAAATTCATCTGCTATGTGGTTAAAAGTGTGGTGGATGGATAAACCTATTGAAGAAATTATAGGGCATTGCGAGTATGGTTGGGTGGTGTCAGGAGATTTTTGTATAACAGCAGTGAGAGAAGCCAAGAAAACATGGAGACAGGCGGAATTGGACTGTACAAGAATTGGTGGTCATCTCGCAAGTGTGTTAAATGAACGACAACAACAACTCATGGACCAACTTTTGATTCATGCGTAAGTTTTAATTTTTTTTATTATTCCACTATTTATCTCTTTAAAGGCTACATAACTATAATAAAAAGGTAGAAGATTATAAGCTTTTATTCCAAAACAAAGTTAAAATAAGTCAATTTCTATTAGAATTTATTTAGGATTTAAATATTATACATGCAAATCTAACATAATGAGCATAAGCTTTGTACAGATTTAATTGAATTCATTCAATTGTTATGGAGGAACAAAAGCGTTCATTTATTAGATAAACTTTTGTTCTAAACCTAGCAGAATTTTAACATATTCCTAAAAAATATACGTAAAATTATTATTCATCAATATCTACAAGTTGTAACAAAGCGAAATCTTTACATAAAATATTTTTTTAAAAACAATGACGGTTACATATTGTGTACAGAATAGAGACCCCACAAAAACAGTTACTGAATTTTTTATCTGTATGTCTGTGTGTCTCCGAGCAAAACGAGAATAAGTCACTTGTATTAAAATAAAAATATGATTGATGTATATTTTTATTGAACTTGCTTTAATATTTTTATATATGTATGCAGACCCGGCGCTGGTATCGACGATGTATACTGGATAGGAGCAACAGATGCTGTACACGAAGGCGAATTCCGCTGGTCAGATGGATTGCCCTTCTCCTATGCACGTAAGTCTTAGCTTAGTACTTTTATCTTATTGTATTTTAGCCGAAATACGACTCAAGCAAATCTAGGTTAAAAGATATTTCTCAATTTCAAGTCTATACATATAATAAAATTCTAACTGAGTCGAATCTGTACCTTAACTTTTTTTTGGAAAATCTTATTGAAATAGACTTTATTATTGATATAGAGACCGAATCTATAGTTTTTAGAATTTTTGTCTGTCTGTCTGTTACCGCATCACAGAAAAACTACTGGAGGGATTTTGATGAAATTTGGATGATGATAGCTGGATATCCGGGTCAATATATAGGATACTTTTTATCATTCCCACGGGAATACACGTTATAACACAACCCAAAAAATATTTATGATCAGAATTTCTCGAAACTTGGTATTAATGCTCTTCAATACAATTAAATAAATAAGTGTTTTAGCTTTTTTTAAATTCATCCCATAAGGAGATAAAATAAGGGATAAAAATTTGTATGAAACCTACCTTTTTAAAGTTGTTTTGTTGTAGTTTTAGCGTGAGCAAAGCCGCGGGTTTTGCAAGTTGTTTGAATAAATAGCTTTTGCTCACTACTTTGGTTGACACATAATGATTTGTCGAACTAGTTGGTGTTAACAAACCTCAAGCTGGATCTCTAAACTTAATGGAATAGTTATGGTTAACTTCCATCAAATTGTTCTCTAATAATACGCAATCTATACATGTAACAAAACTATAGAGGTCGAATGTCTGTACATAGAAAAAAATTTTAAAAACCGAGTCAGGGGAATATAAGAAGAGAAATAGAACAATTTTTTTTTTTTTTGTTTCTCTGTCGGTTTGTCTGTTTGTACGGGCTAATCTACAAAACTCTTTTATAGATTTAAATGAAATTTTGCATGGTTGTACCTTATATCCTCGGTCAACATTTTAGATACTTTTCATCTGGGAAAATTAAATAGTTCCCATGGGATAGTTAAAAAACTACAGTAACTAATACAGCTTAGTGCACAAAAACTACTAATTAGATTTTAATGACACTTTACAATAATATAATTCATACATCAGAATAACAAATAGGATCTTTTTTATCCCGGAAACATGTACGGTTCCCGTGGGATAGATTCATTTTTGTTTGTCTAGAGGCAAACTCGAGCAAAGCGAGGGTAAGCCGCTAGTCAAACATAAAGAAGACAATTACTTTAATGAAGTAGTAAAATAATGACCATATAATCTGGCATATGGTTAATGATATTGTACCGAACTTAATTGCGATTGCGATGGTATTTTGCGCGAATAATAAGGTTTTAACATTCTATTAAATTAGATAAATATTAACTCAAAAAATATGTTTTAAATCTCTTAGCATTGCTATCGTCTAAGTCACAATAACGAAAAATCAGATAGAATCGCACATTTTAATTCAGACTTTTTTATCCAGCCCTTTGTAACGTCCCACTGCTGGGCACAGGCCTCCCGTCGATATGAAGGGGGTCAGGCCATAGTCCACCACCCTGGCCAAGTGCGGGTTGGCTGACTACACAAGTCTTTCGACAACTTGTTACGTTCTCTCAGACATGCAGGTTTCCTCATGACGTTTTCCTTCACTGTAAGGCAAGTGGTAATCATGTTGGAAATGATTCGCACATGAAAATATCAGAGGTACGAGACCCGGGATTTGAACCTGCTTCACTCGGTTTCCCAAGTAAGCACGTTACCACTGGGCTACCACTGCCTACCTGGGCTACCTTATATATAAAAAAATAATTCATAAACGTTACAAAGAGCTTTAAACCGATGACAGGATAATGAAATACACGTTGTATTTAGCGACAGTCAAAACTGGCGAGTCTATAGAGACCCTATAAATCCCGAGTCGCCGGTCGGTCTAGACAAGGCCTTTGTGATAAAATATGATCAATTTACCTAATTGCGTGGTATTCGAAGTATCGTATTGTGTTTTCTCATTTGTAATAGCTTTAGTGGAGATTGTAGATAAATATATGTTTAATTGTATTGGTTAGTTATTAATGAAGCCTACATGAAAATATTATGTTTTAGATCGATTTGATAGATTGTCAATATAGGGCGACCATACCTTAGATTAGAAAATCAAATTGTAGGTACCTACATATTTAGTTTAGTCTGACTAAAATATTTTACTGTCCGTCTATACATGTTGTCTTGATACATTAAGAGTTACTGTGGTCTCACTATGAACTGTTTATATAGGTTAAACTAATTTCTACGTACGTATGTGCATAATCTTAATGCCCTCCTGACCGATTTTCGGCCCCGGAGGCCATATCACTGAGGTTATATCTGCACACTGTTAGAAGCAAATGCACTCTATACTCGTACATTCACTAACAACAAAGCAATCCGATACAACTGGAGAGAATCAGGTGAATGACCAACGCTTTACATGTTCTCTGAAGCATGATCGTACTAACTTAAGCTTACTTAATAGATAGCTCTTAAATTAAAATCATAAAAAATCCCCAACACAACGATTCAATCATTGATACCATTTTAATGAGCCTAAACACGATTTGTCTGCGGTATTTTAGTAAAGAGTTGAGTTTCTTGCACATTCCAGATGGCGCTGCAGCATCCGGCCATAGTTACTATATTATAGCAATGTCATTAAAATAACGAGATACCAGGTTTCGAATCGATTCGATCCGTGAAAGTTGCTCATATCCTTTTACCATCTAGAAAACATCTGAAAGCCTACAAATAGCTAAATGGGTCTTATTAATTTACAGCTAAGAACACTCTCAATTGAGTCACTTTTCGCACAAAAAAATTAATTAAAATCGGTTCATCTATTTGAGCGATATGAAACCACAGACAGATACACAACACATACATGTTAAACTTATAGCTTTCAATTTCGTCGGGGGTTATAAACCAAATAACTCTTTTGCAACAACACGGGGATCGAATTCTGGAACTCATGATTACAGCCAGTTTATATAGTATACTAGCGACTCACTCTTGCTCCGCTCAGGTTCGTCCCTACTTACGTTATAACGTTTAGTATAGATTTCTCCGAGATGAGATATTTTCCCACAGTAAAAAGTATCCTATATGTCGACCCGGATAAACAGTTATCTTCGTACCAAATTTCTTCAAAACCTGCCCGGTGGTTTTTCCGTGATACGATAACAGACAGACAGACAGACAGACAAGAACTCTAAAATCTATAGATTCGGCCTCTGTATCAATAATAATGTCTATTTCAATAAGATTTTCCAAAAAGTATTTAATGTACAGATTCGACTTAGTTACAATTTTATTATAAGATAGACAGCAACATTTTAACACGCCAAACCTCAGCGCAGTCTACATAACAAATGTCATTCATTTCAAATTCTAGCCGTTACATATTATGCTAATAGTTTTAATGAACTTGTTATGCATTTTGAGTCTTTCTTTCATGTGCTTTATTAAAAAACAGAGTGAATTCGTAAAATATATGCACCTGTTACTTTCTCCTTTGATTAAAACTTGGAGGAAGATTCCCAAAAAATAAATATTAACATTCAAATGAACAATAATCTAAGAAAAATAGGAATTTTGTATGTTTTGTATGTCTGTTCCTCCTCCACAATGAAACGACTGGACGGATTTGAATGAAATTTAGTACACGAATAGATTATGATCTGGAGTAACAAATACCTATGTTACTGTTAGTAATAAAGGCTGTAACGCGGAATTGGTTTTCAATTATAATCTATACTAATATTATAAAGAGGTAAAGTTTATGAGTTTATGAGTTTGTGAGATCCTAGGGGGTAATCTATGGATCTACCGAACTGATTTAGATGAAATTTGGTAAAAAGATAGTTTAGAGCAATTCTTGTATATTTAAACCGGCGATCTCTGAAACGGCTCTAAAGATTTCGCTGAAATTTTTCATGTGAAGGTTTTCAGAGGCGAAAAATCGATTTAGATTAGTCTTATGTCTGGGAAAACTCGTGTTTAAGAGTTTTCATTCGGTTTTCTTTGGCATTATTCTACACAAAATATGGTCGCTAATTTCGCACGCTCGGGCATAAGCATTGTGGTCAAGCGGCCAAGGCGCAAGATTGACAATTAATAAGGTGTCAAGGTTCGAATCCCGGTCGGATACAAAGTTGAAAATTATACTTTCGGCCGAAAACTCCGAGCAAAGCTCGGTCGCCCAAGTACTTATAAATGAAAAAAAAATTCTTATCTATAAATAGAATATCAAATTAAAAATAGCTAGTGACGTTTATAGATATTAAAAAATAGATTGAAACTCTAAAAATGATATAGATTACTTAAAATATAGAATAAATAGCTAATTCTCGTCAATTTTCTTTACCTACAAACCTATTACTTCGCACCTACAAGTTGTTTACATCTCGTCGAAGTGAGATTAGTATTACCCTATCAGTTTCAGACACCACCTGAGTCAATATAGCGTCCATTTAGTGAAAGGTTTATGTAAACCATTATGTAGTATATAGTCTTCAGAATTTATAATTGGTTTCATTTCGCCACTTGTTACTGTCCATGGTTTCGTCCGCTTAAATATTTTTTTTTTCGTCAATAATCAATTCAGCCTTTTTTAACGTCCCACTGCTGAGCACAGGCCTCCATTCAATACGGAGAGGATCAGGCCGTAGCCCACCACGCTGGCCAAGTGCGGGTTGGCGGACTTCACATGTCTTTCGAAAACTTGTTAGGTTCTCTCAGACATGCAGGTTTCCTCACGATGTTTTCCTTCTCCGTAAGGCAAGTGGTAATCATGTTAGAAATGATTCGCATCGTATGAAAATATCAGACCCGGGATTTGAACCCGCTTCACTCGGTTACCCAAGCGAGCGTGTTACCATTGAGCTACCACTGCCTATCAATACATAAATCTATTCTCATGGCAAAATATCTTACTCACATACTTAAATCCCATGGAAGCCCATCTATTTCCTGGACGTAAATAAGCTTACGTCCTACGTTTTTAATGGTTACGTAACTTGTATGTTATTATACAATTATCTTGTCATATGCAGATAAAATAAGTAGAAAACATGTACTCAATTTTTCTATGAAATGACCCAAAAAAAATATGTTTGTAACACAAATCGCACACATCCAGTAAATGTGATTAACTAACGAAACGTGAAAAACTAGATCAGTCTCATATTGAGGGAAGTAGAATGGCTTATATTGCATTTGCTCTAAGTTTAATAATACTATAACATGTCTCTATGTAGATTAAAGTCCGCAGCCGCGTCGCGAGTTCTAGACATTCCTTGTTAAAGGAATTCAGGGCTGTCAAGTGTAAGGAAATATTTGCTCAAATAGAAATAAATATACATAAGTACCTAAGCTTTCTATGTTACATGGTATAAAAATTTTAGTTTAATTTTTTTTTCTCTACATCTACACTAATAATTATAAAGAGTAAAGATGTGTATCCTTGTATGTTTGTGTTAAATAAACTCAAAAACTAATGGACCGATTTAGATAAAATTTGGTAAGAAAATAGTTTGAGATTTTGGAAAGGACAGAGGATATTTTTATTCCGGAAATCATCCCTTAAGGGTGTGATTATGGGGATTTAAGTTTGTATGGGGAATCAACCTGAGGACGAACCCAAGGACGTGGGGACTAACCGAAGCGAGGGTGAGCCGCTAGTCAAAAATAAATTAAATTAAAAAAGTAACAAGTTTTATTATTTTTTTTCCATACGATATACATAGATATGGCTGAAGCAATAACTAGTTTATATACGAGTATGTTATAAGCTTTTATTTTTAACATTATTTTTTTCAACTGATATTGTTTTTTTTTTAAATTGAAAGTTATATAATTGTAACCAGCTCCATATTTTTAAATCCTCTTCAAGAAAATGTGCAACTTAAAGCATATATTATTCTATAATATAATAAATAAATAATCGACAGCCCTAGCATAAATTTCTCTTCGGCTATAATCTCGTTAAGAGCGATTCTTCTCTAATTTCCCGTTGCACTAGCTTCTTGCAAAGTTGGTATTAACTTTGTATATATATATTAATCAATATACCCAATAAACGTCCCATGGATATAAATCCTTATCACGATATATGTATAATGGCATGATTCATAAAATAATTATTTTTTAACTAAAGAGATACCTAACTTAAAAGTACTTTAAATGTAATTACTATACTTGTACAGGTGGAATGTTTACTTGAAAATTACATACAACCACTTTAGATAGGTTAGTTTAAAATTAGCGAAGAAATCACTTAACATACATACATAATTTTTTAACTTGAACAAATATTTGTCCTAAACGGTATATAAATATGTTGGTATATAACCTACGATTTCATAAACACTTACAATAATTATACTAACGTGCCTACAGCTGCTAAATGTAAAAAGTTAAAAAAAAACTAGATAATTCAATTCAATTTTCATGTAATTGACTTCAAAACATGCCAATTAAGCACATGTATTCAGCCCTTTTTTAACATCCCACTGCTAGGCACGGGCTTCCCTTCAATGTGAGGGTGATCAGGCCATAGTCCACCATACTGACCAAGTGCGGGTTGGCGTACTTCACATGTCTTTTGAAAACTTACTAGGTTCTCTCAGACATGCTGGTTTCCTTACGATGTTTCGCTTCCGTGAAGCAAGTGGTAATCATGTTGGAAATGATTTGCACATATCAGAGGTGCGAGACTCGGGATTGGAACCCGCTTCACTCGGTTTCCCAAGCGAGCGCGTCACCACTGGGCTACCACTGCTTTAATTAAGCACATAGATGACTAAATAATAACATGTTAGATATCGACGTCAAGAAACTAATGAATTGTAACTTATAATTTGACCCAACTCTAACCATATAAGCTAATAACTTAACGTCAATCAACATAGTCTGCTGAACTGTAAATAATAATTACGGAGATTAAATCAAATAAACATATATATATATATATATATATATATATATATATATATATATATATATATATATATATATATATATATATATATATATATAATTGTAATTAAAAAGTATTGAATATTTTTTTGAAAAAGTACTTGTTTTTTGATTATAAAGACGTAAATTAATTATTATTTATCAAGCTTGTATCTAAGTTATGGACGACGGAAATATGAAGCGCTATCTCTTATATTTTATACTGAGTAGGTCAAATCAGCTATATTCTATACAGAAGAGTTTCTTAATTGGACTAAATTTCAAATGTACGTTTTGGTTTTGATTTCGAGCTAATTTTGATGATTATTTTTCATTAAAATTTCTTTACCCAACTCAATTTTTTTACCATATTTTATTGACATTTTAAATAAAACTATCTTTTTGGGGGTTTTTTCGCGAATTTATTTATAACAGTAAAAATTTTAATCCTGAAAATTGAACCCGGTATCTTTACGCCAATGTTCTAAGCTCTATGATATCCTTAGTATATGAACATATTTACGATTTGATTGTAACCCTATAACAAATTTATTTAGTCCTACAACAACTTCGATAATTATTCCTACAAACTTGCCCTTTTCAAAGTTTAAGTTCGCAGACATGACTTTATCGAATTCAATTTGCTTAACTAACAGAAGGTGAAACTAACATATACATATATAAACTGTCGAGTTAACAGGAGTTAGAGGTGATAGTTTTATAGTCACGACACGTTTGGCTCAGTTTGTAGTAGCCTGTGACCCTACTTGCTGTGTCAGCGGTCGCAGATTCGAGTCCCTCTAGGGGCATTCATTTGTGTAATGAGCACAAATGTTTGCACTCCGGTTATGGGTGTTTATATTTATAATGTGTATATATTTAAAGTTATATGTGTGTAGTGTATCAACTATCTGGTATAAAATATAGAACAAGCCTCATAGCTTACCATGGAACTAGATAGTGATATGTGTTAATGTCCCGACATATTTTTTTTATACTAAACTATAATGCTATTATTTGCATCTGTCGAAATTTTACAAATCCTAATTGATCTTTCATACATAATATCATATCGAATTACAAATTTATTTTTTTGACCAACTCCACTTAGAGGAGATATTTAATTCTCTGTATATATGTATGTATGTAACGCGACATCTACGACTCAATTATGAAATAATTTCAAAGTCTTTTTTAATACCTTATTTCTTAAAATGTCCTATATAAGTTTCAAGAAAGAATTTTGAAGTGTTTTTAGTTGAAAAGTAATTATTTATATTATTGCTCTAACTTAAAGCATTTTATGGATAATATTACTCTCCAAAGCTGTCTTCTTTTCTCGGTTCAGTTAATCACGAGTGATTGCAAAACTTAAGGAAATCTCAGTAATTTGTAGCTAATTTTCTTACTAAAGAAACTCTAACCAGGAAGTACTGAAGCACTTTGCTGGCCTCCGTTCTTATATTGCAAACTTAATTTATATAAGCTTGAGCTTATTATATAATTGAATATCAATACTAATATTATAAATGTGAAAGTTTGTGAGTATGGATGTATGTTTGTTACTCTTTCACGCCAGAACGGCTGAAGGGAGCTGAATTAAATGTACGGTTCATGTGGTATAATAGGTTTGTTTTGTTATATATATATATATATAAATCTATTCTAATTCTCTGTTTCTCAGCAAGTTTTCGACTAACGCAATGTGTCTCGACCCTAGCAATACCTTAGTGCGGTCAGAAACTTGTTAAACGAAACCTTTCACTAATTTCCCGACCGCATGTTGCAAACTTGGCTCGTTCAAGTTGCGACTATAGCACTTGAAAATTGTAATGTTGAATCTTTCATTGTTCGTAATATTTTTAAGTTGTGTTTTCACAATTATCACGGCTGTTAGAAAGTTAGATTTTGCTTAAGTTAAATATTTTTCTAGTAACTATGTACATATTATTTGCTTTTGTATCTTTTAGCTTATCTAAATAAAAAATTGAAAGGTTAACGAATAAAGATTTTTTAATTAAAAAAAATTAAATAAAACAATATTTTTTTCTTAAATAATTATAAAAATTGAGACTAAAATTAATTATATTCAATTATATAACAAATATTACAAGGCACTTTGGAGCCACTTTTGTATGTTATGAAATCATTTTATGATTCTGTGGATAAGTATTATATAGTGGACAACTATATAATAGCTTTAAAACATAAACAAAGCATTGGAAACTAGGGAACCAAGAATCAAAAAATCCGAAAAGATAGTTTTATTTCAAATGTCAAATATTCGTGTAAATCTAAGAAAGTATTAACCTACCTGTCACCTTTTTCAAAATCATTTCAAAATTGCGAAGAAACCAGTTAGGGTTGGAATTCCTTCTAAATATTTATATGGCTATACTATACACATTTTATTTAATAATTATTATGGTTCTTCAGCTAAAATAGACCCTTCCTTATATTTAAATACAAAATTCTACCCAAGCGCTAAATAACCTGAAGTAAATTATTAAAATTCGCTTGTCATGTTTTATACAGAGCCCCGTAACAGCGGTCTCGAACTTGTTGAATGTCCCAAACCCCGGCCCTTTGTTTTGTTACGGTTTAACCTACGATTTATTTCGACTAGGGTTAATTTTATAAAGTTGTTAGCATTGAATTCTTAATGTTATATTTTTTGATACTTCTAGTCTTAGTGATTATAATAAACTAATCTTTACCTGCTGCTCTGTTTGTTGATTAGTCAGGAAAAGGACGGTTTATACTTTTTATCTACTGTGCCCAATATCACTGAAAACAGAGCTATCTGCACAGATATTGTAGTGCACAAGTGCACTTTCACTCACTGTTGCTTTCATATTCAAAACAGGCGGCTCACCCTTGCTTCGCTCGAGTTCGCCTCTAGACAAACAAAAACAAATCTATCCCACGGGAACCGTACATTTTTCCAGAATAAAAAGTAGCCTATTTGTTGTTTTGATATATGAACTATAATCTTGTAAAGTTTCATTAAAATCCAATTAGTAGTTTTTGTGTACTAAGCTGCATAAGTTACTATAGTTTTTTAACTAACCCACGGGAACTCTAATTTTCGCGGATGAATAGTATCTAAAATGTTGACCGGGGATAAAAGGTACCACCATACAAAATTTCATGCTAATCGGTCTAATAATTTCGGAAACTAGCCCGTACAAACAAACAAACAGACAGAGAAACAAAAAAACTGGATTTGTTCTGTTTCTCTTCTTACATCCCCCTGACTCGGTTTTTATCATTTTTTTCTATGTACAGACAATCAATATAATATGTATAGATATGTAGATACAGTGTAACTTCTATTCGACCGATAAGAGATAAGTTTTAGAACAGATGGCTGTATAGTGTTCATGCTCTCTGAGTTATGAGGGTGTATCACCGCCATTTTCCTAACTTCGAGATGTTACTATGAATTTCTAAACAGAAAACCCCAATAGACATATTGGGCCCTACACTCGCAACTACGCAGCAATGTTATGTTAAACACTGTTGCATTTGTCTCTCTCTTTTGTCATGGCGAATTCCATGTGGATACCTACATTCCATACAATGTACGATTTACTAAATATGGTAAACTATCTTGAAACAATACGCAAGACTAATTTGAATTTGACCTGTGATACTTAATTTTTTAAACGATTTAGAGTAAGATAAGCCACCAAAATCCCTCTTTTGACCGACTGCAAAAACACTCCGTACTACAGAGATGCTCAATCGGAGTGTGTTATTTTTATTTATATTTGTATGTTTGTTATGCCGTATCTTGTCAATAGTGAACAAATGAGTCATGAGACTTGTTTTAATGAATAGGTCATAAAAAGAAAGAAGTCAAAGATTTATTCAATCATTCATTCATTCAATTAATTTTTTATTCAAAGTTCAAAGATGGTTATATCAATTTCAAAATACTCTTAGTCATTTTCAGTGAGTTTGATGTTATATATTTTTTAAGATAAAATATAATAATTAAAGTATTACTTGAATGATAAAATTATAATCATTTGAAGATAATCTAATGTTAATTAAATGCCATATTGGATTATAAAGAGTATCTAATATCTTATTTCATTTTGCAGGGCGTTAACATTAATCAATGTCCGACGCCTTCTGTTCTTACTGAGATATTAAATTAAAATATTACATTAATACTCCAACGGTAACAACCTTTTATTCAGAATTTATATTTTAATAAACTAAACAATGGCCATAGTTGCTGATGCTATTTATTATAATTAATTATATAAATAACTCGACATTTTTTTTTTAAAACCGACTGCGTAAAACGCGAACTATAAAGATGGGAATAAGTTCATGAAGGAACATAGTATTATTTAGTAGGAGACATTATATGTATTCAACCCTTTTTAACGTCCCACTGCTTGGCACAGGCCTCCCTTCAATGCGAGGGGGATCAGGCCATAATCTACTACGCTGGCCAAGTGCGGGTTAGCGGACTTCAATGTCTTTCGAAAACTTGCTAGGTTCTCTCAGTTTTCCTTTACTGTAAGACAAGTGGTAATGCTGTTGAAAATGATTCGCACATGTAAAATATCTATCATTGCGATAAATTTCATCCAGATCCGTTCAGCCGTTCCGGCGTTATTGAGTAACAAACATCCATCTCAACTTTCACATTTATAATATTAGTAAGATTGATTTTCTCTTAAAGATTTTTATTTTTATACTCCATTCGACAGGTTTCTACTTGATGTTATGTACCTATATTATAATTATTACTTATTATAAGATGTTTTCGTCTTATTTATATTAGAAATTCCTGTAGGTATAAGAAATTAAGTTAGGAAGATATTAAAAATTACTAAATCTAAATCAATTCATATCTACTTACAAAACAATATATTGTTTTGTGTGATTCTAAATTTAGGTCCTTGTTACTGTTATACGTCTTTTACTTTGTAAATTTTTATAATCAAATGTTACAGGTTCAATTCTAGCTTGATCATTTATTTACATAGCCATGCCTAAGTTACCTAATATGACGTTATTCATATAGAAATAGATTTTTTGCAACACTTTTTCCTTTTACAGATTGGTTCCCTGGATGGAGGAAACATGCTGGGCAGCCTAATGACGATGGTACCTCAGGACAAGACTGCGTTGAGGCTCGAAGAGAACTTCCCCCAAGACCTGCACACCCAACCTTCATGTGGAACGATCGGAGTTGTCGAGAACATAATTACTACGTGTGTGAACGACCTGGGATAGAAGGTAATACTATTTATTTAATTTTAACCTAGTAACTTAACCTCGCTTTGCTTGGGTGCGTCCCTATGTGCATTTTAATTTTTTTGAATGGAACCCTAATTCTTGTTTTAAATCAAAAGTAGCCAAAGTTCCTCCTTATCAACATTAGCTATCTGCTAGTGAAATTCCCGTGAATATCGGTCCCGCTGTTTCGTAGATTAGCCGGAACAAACAGAAGGGCAAAAAAAATTAAAAATTGTTTTATTCTTATAAATACCATATATCCTTTCATATGCATTTAGTAAAAAACTATTATTTTGACATTACAAACAGACACTTCAATTATATTTATCTATATAGATTTATTTTTTGACAAGGTAATATAATTGAATTGACGTCAAGCATTGTTTATTGTTAAATACGTGTCATCTATTTATTATATGGCCATACCTAGTCTATCTTTTAAATTTTTTGGAGTTCCTCTTGTGTTCAAAATCAGTGAAAAGTTGTATGTAATCTCAATTAATCTCATGCTAAACGTATTAGATAGCTTCACAGCTAAGCGAGGACTATCCGTGATCAATATAATAAACCTATTCAAAAATTTTGATTTCCTGAAACATTTTTTTCATACGAAAACAGAAAAAAAACTAGGCCAAAAGCTTGTTTGAAACAGGATAAAAAAATATGAAGAGCTTACGATACGTGCTGTATAGAATTGGTTTATTTTATATTTTTTTATTTCAGTTAGACGTAGCGATTGGTATAGTCTTCAATATGGCGATAGTTACAAACGATTGGTTTCATCTATGAAGCGATTGCTACGAGTTTTTCATAGAAACAAACGTCACTAAATTGTATAATATGAAGCCGCTTGTTCGATTTCTTATAGAAAAACCTAATTAAACTGACTTTAACTATTTTTTATTGCACTTAAATGAAATACATAAATTAATATTAGCATACAATGTAATTGTGGGCAACGATAGCCCAGTGGTAAAGTGCTCGCTAAGGAAACCGAGTGAAGCGGGTTCGAATTCCGGGTCACGCATCTCTGATATTTTCTTGCCCGCTTCACTCGGTTTCTCAATCGAGCGCATTACCCTGGGCTATCTATCCCATCATAATATCGATTTGTATTGATAAAGCAGTGAAAGTTGAACAGTACACCAGATATTCACAAACAAACAAACAAACAAGCCATTCACTCTAAAATACTAAAATGCATTTCCTCCATATTGTTTTTACACCCTGTTGTGTGTACAAAGAAATAAAAATTTCTAGTACAGATTGTTTATGTTATTATTGTCCATCAAAAGTCTTTACCGACAGTATTTATTCGATAGATTTTCTTCTTTCTCTTATATTTCTTTCTTCTTATATTTTCAATAGATCGTCGTTTTGTTCGGAATCCTTGGACCGAATTATTTGGTCAAACGAAATAACAATGTGTACAAACTGCTAAGAAATACCATAAAGTAAGTGGTTTAGAAGCAAATGCTTATACTACACTAGCGACTTACCCTCACTTTGCTCGGGTGCGTCCCTGGGTACGTTTTAATTTTTTTGAGCGGGACTCTAATTTTTTTTTCTAAAATAAAAGTAGCCTGAGGTACTCCTTATAATATCAGCTATCTGCCAGTGAAAATCCCGTCAAAATAGGTCCAGCCGTTTCGGAGATTAGCCGAAACAAACAGATAGACAGACAAAAAATTAAAAAAATGTTGTTTTGGTATATGTACCGTGTATACATCTAAATACATTTAGTAAAAAGCGATTATTTTCATATTACAAACAGACACTCCAATTTAATTTATCTGTATAGATTTTATTGGCAACCTTCTTCTTACTTTTCAAATAAGGATGTCTCAGCGATAAAAAGAACATTAGTAAGAAACTAACGAAGAAGAAACCTTATACTTTATGTAAATAAAACTGTTCGAGTATATTACAAGTTTTGTTTAACATTCAAGTTGGATTCATATGAACGTCAAAACTTATATCACTGCAACAAGTAATCAACAATAAGAAATAAACCTTACTAATATTATAATAATTTGTAAGGATGGATGTTTGTTATGTATGTATTGTACGCAAAAACTACTAAACGGATTAGGATGAAACTTACAATAATTTTGCTAATACATCAAAGTAACACATAGGCTGTATGTTATAAAGATTTTGTAATAAATACAATATAATTAAATAACGCGTGCGGAGACGCAGGAAACGCTAGTGGTAAATATTTTATTAATCTCATACATTCAATCAAATAATATCTACATGAGCATAGTCATTACCACATACCTTTGTTAAACATAAAAGACCCATGTTCATCCGTTAACCACATTCATTGCTCACTAAAATAACACAACCTTAGATGTAACCATGACAATACAGGTATTAACCGACAAATATATTATTAACTAGCATCTTACCCTCGCTCCGCTTGGGCTCGTCTCTAGATATGTTTTATCGTTTAGTATAGATTTCTCAGAGATGAGATATTTTCCCGCAGTAAAAAGTATCCTATATACCCAGATAACCAGCTATCATCATACCAAATTTCACCAAATTCTGTCCAGTGGTTTTTCGTGGTGCGTTCTGAGACAGACAGACAAAAATTCTAAAAACTATAGAATCGGCCTCTGTATCTATAACTATTTCAATAAGATTTTGCAAAAATATTCAATGTACAGATTCAACTTAGAAATTTATTATATGTATAGATATCCTCATTAAACAAATGGCCATTAACCGCTATACATAAAAATTACATGGAATATTTCTGTAAATTATAACACCTTTAAACCTTTCAAATTATGACATAATAAGGACATGTTGACACGTTTCAGAGGCATCATCAAATGAGCCATCAAGAGCGCACTCGCTATCACCACTATCAAAGGACTGACCACTTAAATTGACTTCACGTACTTCGTACGTGAGCAGTGTACCATAGATATGTCCGTTGTAAATTCCACTTTACCACATTGACTTAAGGATTATAATTCCGTTCACATATAATCAAATACCGATACGTGGTACTGATGTAATAAAAGCTCTAGAGCTTTGAAATAGGGTACTCAATTGAATAACCTGAAAGATTGACCCTTGTCTTCCTTAAGTTGGACCGTGCTTAACATATCTCAGTTAACAAGTGACCATTTATCTACAACAAGCTAAACAAGATTTATTCAGTTTAAAATTAAATTACTAATAAACTGTAAGTTCTTTCAATGTAATAATAAGATGATTCTGTGTCATTGATCAATTTCCTCTAAATTTATTCTCATAATCGATGTATCATGATGTACTTGACAAGAAATGGCGATAATTTGGTAGTGTCCCGTAGAGGAATGTCTCTATTTTTTAAATTCAAATCAAAGATTACGAATATGCTCGATTTCAGATGAGCTAAAAGAGCTTTCGAAAATATCTCTTTGGCTAGTTAGTTAACTTAATGTCCACCTCGTTTTTGATATACCTTCCAATTTTGTCTAACGTCCCAGAATTTTCACCTCCTGATTCTTAGGAGAAAAACATAATCGTCGTTTGTCATAATGCCTTTGTGTTTTTGCATCTAAACAATAAAGAATTAAATCTTCTAAATAGCTTTACGCTCAAAAAAAAATGACATACTTAAGGTACGAAAATCCTAAATATACTTAATTAGCGACATACCCTATCTTTAATTAGGTGCTTACCAAGGTGCCTAACAATAGTGGATAAATTAACTTTTTTCTAACTAAAATTATTATGATGTCTGACAGAAAACACCTTGAATATAGTTTCATTTTCAGAATTAGATCAGTTTTAGAGATTACCCCCTAAATACAAAGTTACAAATTTTACCTCCTTATAATAATATTTAAGATATAGACGTACAAAATTATACATACATATATCATTAGCTTATCATCAACCACAGTAAATGAAAGTTAAACAATTACGTTTGTGGGGGTGTGCTATCTGTGTGTTGTTGAGTTGATGTATTTTTTATACGAGAAATTAATTAAAAGTCTATGTACAATTCACAGTCTTTATTACTATTAGGTAGGTGTATGTGTGTAAAGTGTGTGAATTTATTTATATATATTGTGTAAAAATTGTTATGTATAGTTTATGTATTTATGTTAAATATTTTATGTTTTACAAATGTGAGTCAGCCACACGTTTAGTACAAGATAGTATCTCTTGTCGAAATTACGCTTCATCTTAGCTCTTGGTGGCTACTGATTGCGGTGATCGAGTGAATATTTTGAGAGAATATTTTGAGTGCACGTAAAAATGACGTAATTGGGCTTCTAATTAAAACGGTTTTTTGCAGATTTATTTTGATCTTTGCTTTCTGATGTTTTAAATACTAAGGTTTTAGACTTCTCAAAGGTCATTACATAGTGATATATAGGGAACTAAAAATCAAAATAAATTCGCGAAAAAATCCGAAAAGATGGTTTTATTCAAAATTTTCACGTAAATCTAAAAAAGTATCTTATAGGATTCTAATGTTAGATTCAGTTTTATCTTTTAAATACAAAGGTATTAAATATTATAATTTTGAATCAGTACATTTAGTTCTATATAAGGTCGATTTAGTTGGTTGTTCACCCGAAGATATTTAAATAAAACCAAGCTCTGCTTTCTTTTTGGAGTTGATTAAAATTATTTAGCAAACTTTATAACTTTGCTATTTTCTCTACATTTAACATGTAGAATGTCACGCCGGACATTCACAAACTTAGCTTTCATGCTAAACGTGTAATTGTCGTAGGGCGTCGAGTTGACCTAAATGTGTTAAGTAAATGTGGCTCTGATGAAACAGACTCTTGTCAGTAGCTATATGTATAGCTTCAAACATGCTCTATATCCCTTAAATAAACGTTATTGTTATTTTCCCACTGGTGTTTAACCTATTTCTTTATTGAGTAATTTCATATAATAACTCGCCTTTTTTTTTTTTTTTTTTTTTATAGTTGGGGAATGCATTTACGCATACCACCTGTACCCCCAGGTGGTTATGTGGGGCTCACCGGCCAGAAGAGCCGGTACTACCCACTAAACCCCAACTTTCCCCTCCCCTCCGCCTTAGTGGAACGCCGCGGGAACGCTTACGCACAACTTCCGCGACGCCCCGGCGGCAGGCCTATCGGCCACCAAACCAGTGAGGCTGCTCCAAAGTCCACTCTGCAAAACAGAGAAGTACCCGGAGCAGCCCCACTAAACCTCACCGCCCACCGAAGTGGGCTACACTACCTCGGCTGCAGAGGACAGGGAGAGCGGCAACGAAACACCAACACGCCTCTTCCCCTGCAGCCCCACCACGTCCACCCCCCTCTCATCCGATCGCGGGGTCACCAAAGCGACCCCACAACCAGTGGCCGCAACGCCGTCAGATGCAGCCACGACGAGAGAGAGGCCCCAAACCCTCCACAAAATGTGGATACCCAAGCCACCCACCGAAGTGGGTCCACATCACCAATGGCCGCACAAGCTGCCCCATCCTCATGGCACCCCAACCGCGTTCGACGGCCCACGGTCAGGGCACCCACCACCATCCCCCCGTCAGTGGCCGCAACGCCGTCAGATGCAGCCACTAACGAGAGGCCCCAACTGGTCCACCAAAATGGACACCCGTCCTGCCCACCTAAGTGGGCCCCCCCACACCGGTGGCCGCAACTCCGGAAGCCGAAGCCTCAACGGAGAGCGGCACCGTCCGGGGTGCCTCAACCGCGTTCGACGGCCCACGGCCAGAGGCACCCCTCCCCCTGCTGTTGGTCCGCGCCGGATTTCTCCGGTACCACCCGCCCCTCTAAGCGGGTGGCGTTCCCCAATCCGCCACCTGGGGGACACGCCCGGTAGGAGTCAGCTCTCCCCCGGGATATAATAACTCGCCTATGAATTATGTAAAAAACACATTTCGTCGTATATTTTTATGAACAAAATGCGTACAGTAAATTCTATATGATGCGGCTGTGATTTTTTATTACAATCATTCGATTTACATTATAGATAGATAATGGTAAATATACAAAATATCTCTGACAGAACATAAATATGCTGTTTTTTTCTTTTCGCTTGTCGTTTGGTACTCGTAGATACATGGATAAAAATTACCCTATTGATTATTGTTGCACTTCTGTTCTGAACTTTAATTTTGTTGAGTTTTTACAATCTGAACGCACGCAATTTTCGGATTTATAATATAAATGTGTAAAGTATTCTTTACGTTTAAAATATATCTATTAATAAATAATAATACATAATAAGCCAAAGACAAAACACTTCAGCACCTTTATCTCCTTTATATGTCGACCGATTATCTTTTTTTCACAATTTTTTGTGCTATGAATAAAAAAAAATGACTGTGGTGAATTTCGAACACTAGATGAACACTATATTATAAATCAGACACACAGAACTAAAATTTTATTCTGACTATATTAGTCCGCTCTTATATTTATAAATCCAACGTGTTTTTATGCAGTAGTAATTACTTAGCCTCAGTACTACTCGTATCATTGCAATCAAAAATAAAGCATTATATTACTCAGATATTTTTTATTATGCTATTTCCGTTATTCAATTTAAATCGTTTTTGCTGTTAAAAATACAAAACCTTCACGATTTCAATTATTCGTTGGTAGCCATGTTTACTCGAGTCGATTCTCAGGTAAATATAAACAGTGCTCAATTTATCATGTGCGAAAGTAAACAGGTGAAATGAACAAATTTGTTCGTTGACTTACTGAATAGACTCCCGTGATATTTCACATTGATTTTATTTATAAGACTATTGAAAATTACCTGTATTGAGTTATGTTTATGTTGTTGTTTGTTGAGTTTGTGTAGGTTTGTGTATGGTTGTTGTTTGTTGAGTTTGTGTATCGCTTGGAAGTTTCACTTCCATGCGATACACAAATATTAATGATATAAAATTCTTTTCCGACAGATTATATTTAAACTTATGTAATAATAGAAATTTGTTTTATTTACTTCTTGCATGTTTTATATTTACTGCGAGTCTTACTTCTATATATATAATTGACACTTTGACAATTAGATGATATAAATTCGTACGGCTAGTTTTGTTATTAAATTAATTTTTAACCGATGAAAAAAATGAGGAGGTTTTCAATTCAACACGTATATTTTTTAATTGCTATATTTTGTTTAAGTTATTTTAAATTTCCATAAACACAAAACGTCCTAGATGGACAGGCTCGATACAGAGTTATCTGGTTATTCAAATATTTCGCTAGACTCTTTTACATAAGTATGTGTATGTTCAAAATTCAGCCCTTTTTAACGTCCCACTGCTGGGCACAGTCCTCCCTTCAACACGAGAGGAATCAGGCCATAGTTCACCACGCTGGCCAAGTGCGGATTGCCGGACAGTGCGGATTGGCGGACAGAAGTATGTGTATTTATTATTATTTTATTATGTTATACATTTTTGCCCGAGGTTTCACTCGCATAATAAATGGGGCGAGGATCCGACACCTACGTCCCCAGAATGCAATTCGAGTCTTTGCCAAATTTCACCGGAATCGGTTCAGCGGTTTAAGCGTGAAAACATAACAAACAGAGTTACTTAGACATTTATAATATTATCATGGATTTAGATATTATATTTATTTTAATATCAACCTGTCATCAAGTACCTCATGTCTTGAAATACTGCTTGCTGCATTGCAATTTATATGAACGCAGGGGCAGAAATCCCATTATTGCTGTATGACATTGGCCATCATGACAATTATTATTATCTTTGGTTATTAGGCCACTAACACAAAATTTAACAAATTTACTTCTGTCTTTAATTAATCGAAATCAATTGTAATTCACACACTGAAATAAAATAAAGATAAATGAATCAACTGTTAATTATACAATAATTTATAAAGCAAATTCGCTAATTAGTACTTCGTCATATGCGTGATACACGGGCAATACAAGTCGGATATGACACGAACTGCCCTGCTACCATAGCTACGACGTTTTTTTTCGTAATGGCTTGCTACGACGCTTTATAGAGTGCTCTGTCCAAATATGACACACTATATTTCGATAAGCTTATTGAAACAACTTGCGTGCATTATATATATATATATATATATATATATATATATATATATATATATATAAACAAAGACAAAACAGTACCTACTCTTTCTGTTTGTCAACCGATTTTCTTTTTTTTTTAAAGGCTTTAGTGCTATCAATAAAAATAATTGCAATCAGTCGATAGTTATTTTTATGTAGATAGGTAAACTCTATTTAAATATGTTTTCGTCGAAGTTTCAATAATAATTATGGTCGGATTTTGACCACTAGTCGCCTAGTACATTTATACTAAAACTGTAACTGAGTCGAATCTGTACATTAAATATTTTTTGGAAAATCTTATTGAAATAATCAATATTATCGATACAGAGGCCTAATCTATAGTTTTAGAATTTTTGTCTGTCTGTCTGTATGTCTGTCTGGGAACACATTATGAGAAAATCACTGAATATATTTTAATGAAATTTGGTATTATGATAGCTGGTTATTCGGATCAACATATAAGATACTTTTTACTGCAGGAAAATATATAATCTCTGAGAAATCTATACTTAAACGTTAAAATGTAAACTAGGGACGAACCCGAGCGGAGCGACGGTAAGTCCCTAGTTACTATATATGTTTAATAATATGTACTAAATCTAGTACATTATGTATAATGATATGTTAATTAATAATAATTTATTGATCACTATTTATCCTGATACGTCTAGATCAGATTATTATAACAAATTTATATCATACAAAAAATGCAAATAGCCCCCTTTATTAAGTCAACAGTCGATAAAAATATTTTATGTATTTACAGAAATGTAAACGAGTTCTTATTTGATTTTAGCATTTTTTCGGTAAATAAATTAATTCGGAAGCCAAACTTTTAGTGTCCAAATAGTCAAACCTATGTGGGTTTTTTGATTGCCTCCTCGAACGCCTGTTTCACGATGCGGCGAAGGAGGGTGGGTGGTTCAAAATATAGCGACTGCTAGGTGTATTCGTTACGTAGGGTGACAATTATTTAATAAAACAAAATTAATAGTTTTATGATATCTGGCTAAGTTATTGCTAAGATAATTTTAATATTGATTGTACTAATATAATATATTTGTTCTGATTTCCTAAAAACAAAATTATGATTTAAGGCTTCACATACGTTCTGTCCAATAAATTGTTAAGGAATATCGATGAAATTATTAACGATG
This sequence comes from Argynnis bischoffii washingtonia, assembly GCA_033884665.1. Classification (NCBI taxonomy): domain Eukaryota; kingdom Metazoa; phylum Arthropoda; class Insecta; order Lepidoptera; family Nymphalidae; genus Argynnis; species Argynnis bischoffii. The sequence goes on along the minus strand of CM066619.1, from coordinate 1,676,611 downwards.
TGGCTGAAGGAGTAATAATTTCCATTTTTCCCTCCAAAAATTTAATATAATACTATAGTTTTAAAACTTTATAGACTAATTTAACCAAAAAGATGACATTGATGGCAAATTTGTGGCGAAATGTTTTAACTATTGGGACACCGGAGATCATGGCTTTAAATTCCATCCAGCTTATATACTGTTATTTACATATTCATCATACAATTTACCTCTTAGCTTTAGACGATTGTATTTAATCTGCCGCATAAGTACAGTGTACAGCAATAAACAAAATTGATATTCTCCCAGGAGTGGAACATTATTGTATCGTATAACTTGGTGGTAAGCCAAATTCTCATTAAGAGTTAAACTGAACTAAAAACATTATAAGGGTAATAAAACTACTGTACTAAAGTTTGACTAAAGATGAAATTAAAATATTGATTCATTACTTTCACTGTATTTATTACACTAATGACCCGCTTTTATTTAAGTGAAAGTATAACAGCAATAAGTCCTTCTCTAAGTTGTCAAAATATATTACAACTAACTTGTAATATCAAAATAATAGCTTTTTACTAAATGCATATGAAATTATGTAGATATGGAACTTTAAAAAAACACAATATTTAAAAAAAATGCCTGTCTGTTCCGCCTAATCTCCAAAACGGCTGGACTGGTAAGTCGATAGTCACTATATAGAAAACACAAATAATCAGACTTTTCTTTTCTGTTTTCTTTCTTTTTCAATATAGGATTAGGTAATCAATTGTCCATTACATTTATATCACAACAGAGTAATCTTGGCCGTACTTATTAATAAATTTGTGTTCAAACTGTATTTTTTATAACACTATGATTACCGAATAAATAAATAAATAAACACACAAATCCGATCAAACTTTTGACAAATGCGATCGAGACCGCGTCCAAAATACTTTAACTACAAAACTTTTACATATCAAAAGTTATTCTAAGAGAAATTTCCAGCGCAAGCCGCAGATATATAACTGCATTGCACCACACTCTATTACTATTTGCCATAACTTGCCAAGTTTTAGTGTATATTCTTAGTATGACATTTAGAAAATGTAGGTTGTTGGCCACGTCTGTAAGTTCATTGACCTTTCTGACCGACTTCACAAAGGAGATATTTTTTATTTTATTTTCTATATATGTACTTTTTTATGATTATCTTTTCAATGAATAGGTTTTAGCTTAAGGATTGTCCCATATAAAGTTCAAAAAGAGTTCATCTCAATGATAGAATAATTAGTTTTAAATTGTCTTTGAATTTAGTCAACCTTTTTAGTCAAAAGTAATTAGTTTTGATGATAAATAACTCATATTTAAAATAATAGACAAAAAAACTAAAACCAATACAATATAAAGACACTATATATGTACATGTACTATATATTAATTACTTGCGCAAAGTTTTCCATACATTTTTCAAACTTTTAATACACATTTTAGTATCCATTTTAAAAAATATTTTACTCCATGCGGTCCTACGTACTAAGTAAAAAACCTATTGTCCTTACAGTAACAAATTTACGGCTCTTGGCTTCTCTCAGTGATTGATAATATAAAAATAATGGTCATTCAATCTTCTAACCGAAATCATGGTTACCATAGCTGACTGACCCAATTATGCTGCATAAAGGAGCGGGCTACATGGAACCATGCGAGTATTGTCATGCAGCAAATTGCCACATAAGCTCTGTTACGTTTAATCTTTGTATAGGTACGCATAATCTATACTAATATTATGAAGAGGTAAAGTGTGTGAGTTTGTGACGTTGTAGGGGGTATTTTTTTGATCTACTGAACCGCTTTAGATGAAGTTTAGTGCAAGATAGTTTGAGATATTGGGAAGAACATACAAAATTTTTTATCCCAGAATTCATCACTTAAGGGGATGAAAATAGGCATGAAAATTTGTATGGGGAATCAAACTAGGGACGAACTCGAGCGAAGCGAGGGTGAGTTGCTAGTATTTCATAACTTATCAACAGTACTAATTTTCCATGGGTATTAATAGTAATGAGTTCGTAATTTATTATATATGTATCTACATAAAGGATGCAAAAATATCTATCAATAATATTACACTTTATTGGTTGTCAAAACACCATAAGTTTATTTTACATAGCATTTATTTCTTTTACGTAATAATATTACTCAAATTATGTAACTGATGGTAGAGATGGTAGAGTTGGTAGACTGTAGAAAGACGGTGGACCAAGTGGTAGCCCAAGTACCACGCTCGCTTGGGAAACAGGGTGAAACGGGTTCAAATCCCGGCTCTCGTACCTTTCATATTTTCATGTGCAAATTACTTCGAACATGTTTACTAAATGGTAAACAAGTTGAAAATGATTCACACATGCACTTGCACAATGCACTTGCTTCACTGCAAGACCAACGTCTTGCAGTGAAGGTAAACATCGTGAGAAAACCTGCATGTCTGAGAGAACCTAGGAAGTTTTCCATAGACATGTGTAGTCTGCCAAGCTCACTTGGCCAGCGTGGTGGACTATGACCAGACCCCCTTGTACTAAAGGGAAGCCCGCCCCCAATAATGAGACACTAAAAAGAGCTACAATACAAGTGGCAATAGTAGTAGCAGTAACAAAAGTAATCAAACAGTAACAATAGTAATAATTTTTATTTCTACCTGAAATCCATGGTCACCCCAGTGACCTAGTTAAGGGCACAAAACGGAACGCACTCAACACGGTACCACAGTCAGTCGTCATTCGCCAAATGGCTGAATAAACCTTTCTATTGATATTAATGATGTACACTACAACTACGGTAGGTTTTTTTCTATTTATATAGTACTATTTTTATTTTAAAATAAAACTATCATATGTTTTAAATGCTTTACAGCAATCATGGTCACGGGAGGGACTAAGGTTTTAAACCTGTTAAAGGTCATTCATCATCATTATATATCCTATGTAAATTATTTCTTCTCGAAACATGTCCTCTCATAGCTCCTGTAAAGCATAGTTTTGAAAAAAAAATGTACTATATACGTCTCTCCCATAGCTCAAAGAGAAATACTTTCTCAATTTTCCATAAGCTATGGTCATTCTTAACATAAAACCGATTAATTAATTCTTGAGATTTTTTTCATGCAAAAGGACTATTTACTTTTAAATACCAATAAGATTATTGGTGTAAATACACCAATCCAAGATATCAAAGAGCTAACTATATTATATAATGGATATCACCATACATAAATACTGTTTTCTTAAAATTGTATGGTTAAAAGATATTGAAACGTTAAGTCAAAAGACATATTTCTCTCTCTCTCTCACTCCTTCTCCCTCTCACTCACTTTCCTACTTACTCTCTCTTTCCACTCACTCACAAACTATCTCTTTTATAATATTAGTGTGATTAGCGATAACACTCTTATAGAATCTGTAGAGGTAAACAAACAGACATTCATTCAATAAATCAAAAGTTACATGAGTGATGACAAAATTTTAACGAAAGCCAGCAATTAAGCTACGCAGCCTTGAAGGTCGTCCATCTAATAAAATAGTAACTCACTTACTTCATTTACGTTTAAGTGAAAACCACTCAACGATTTCAGACTTTGAAAGTAATACAAAATATCTTCATATTTTCTGAAGCCAGCTATAGATTTTGTTTAAAAACTTAAACGAATAATTAACGCCTCATGTATCCATACTAATATGTTAAATGTGAAAATAAGTCTGTCGGTGTGTCTGTTTCTTTTCAGGATTAAACCGCTGAACTTATTTTGATAAAATTGAAAAAAAAAATTGCATTGTAGGGATAGACAAAGGTTACTTTTTATCTCCGTCTCCTTCAAAATCGGTGCTAGACCACGCATCATCTATGCAACATTATAATGAGTGAGGCAGAGTTTATTATTTTGTTTGTTTGTTTTTCATTAAGTAGCCGATTTATTAAGGAAGGCTATAGGCTATATATCATATAATATATATAGTCTTTCTATTCCATACTAACCCTTAAATCTTGTCTAGGGGCGAACCCGAGCGAAGCAAGGGTGAGTCGCTAGTGCAGGATAAAACAAATCTATTTAACTGGTAGCCCAGTGGTAACGCGCTCGCTTGGGAAACCGAGTGAAGCGGGTTCAAATCCTGATATTTTTATGTGCGAATCATTTCCAACATGATTACCACTTGCTTTACGGTGAAGGAAAACATCATGAGGAAACCTGCATGTCTGAGAGAACATAGCTAGTTTTCAAAAGACATGTGAAGTCCGCCAACCCGCACTTGGCCAGCGTGGTGGACTATGGCTTGATTCCCCTCGTACTGAAGGGAGGCCCGTGCCCAGCAGTGGGACGTTAAAAAGGGCTGAATACATACATGTACATACATTTAAATAAAATCTCTCTGCAATAACTCAATATGTTCAAAATAAATTATATTAACTTGTCGAATAGCTAAATTGTATTGTAAACGAACTTTTTTTTATTTATTTCACCAATATATATCGCCACTTATGTAAAAACAAAATAAATAATGGCGGAGCGTCTGTCAAATTACCATGAAACGATACAGTAGATTGCATCAAAAAATTTACAACTTTGTGCGTTCATTTGGCACTAAAATGATTTTGTTTATTGAAGTGAATGATAGATTTTTTTTTATACATTTTATTATATGTTCAATTTGCTTTTAAAATATTGTCGGTTTTCATTATAACGTTTTTATACAGAAATATGTATAACAATGATTTAACTGTCTGTGTAGTATTATTTTACATATTATATTCGAAATTCTTTTAAATTATTATTATTATACTAACACACGTGTGTGCTTGTGCATATGTGTGTGTGTGTGTGTGTGTGAGTCTGTGTATGTGCTTATTACTCCTTTAAACTGAAACGGCGGAGCGGATTCATATGATACTTAGTATATAGATAGGCTGTGATACTGTTAATAATGTTTGTATTGTATTAAAAATATTAAAGACACATAGAAACTTGAGCGAAGCAAGAATAGTCATGTAAGTTTTTGTACGTTTGTTATTTATTTATATATAAATATTTATCACATATTTAGATACCTTTGCCATGTGTAACGCCATTTTCATAATCTATACAGATAAAGAAAATTGAAGTGTCTGTTTGTAATGTCAAAATTACAGCTTTATATTAAATGCATATGCAATTATATACGGTACTTATAAGAAAAACACAATTTTTAAATGTTTTGTCTGTTTGCCTGTTTGTTCCAGCTAATATCCGAAACAGCTGGACCAATTTTATCGAGACTTTCACTGACTGATAGCTGATATTATAAGGCGTAACTAAGACTACTTTTAATTTAGAAAAAGAATTAGGGTTTCGCTCAAAAAAAAAAGTACCTAGCGACGCACCCGAGCGAAGCGAGGGTAAGTTACTAGTTTTATTATCAAAAAGTCTTTATTTACGAGTGACCACTACATTACTTTTAGAACAAATACACAAAAATATAACTTATTCTCAAATAATTGACTTTTAGTTACATAACTATGAAAGAATAAGTTAATTGGAGTGCCTAAATTTATGTTTCAAATACGATTGCAAAACAAAAACCAGTTACACAACTAAATAGTTTTAAAACGGTCGGGCACTAGCCTTTTTAATCTGGTGTATATTTCTATCAAACGAAAGCCATCTGACCTTTGAGTTCCATTAAGGATAAACTAACAGCATGATGGTGAAAAATATTATACAAAATTGACTATCATAAAAGTATTTTTCTTGTTATTTTATGTATTACGTAATGCCTGTCGTTTTGCTTACATGTGTATTTCTATTTAAGATGGGGATCTCAAGGGAGGGTTTTGGAGGGATTGTAAGATTTTTATCGATTCAGACTAAAAACTGCCTTTATATTAAATAATTATTTTTTAATAAAAAGTGCAACTTTATAATACGTGCAAAATCATCTTAACAATGTTCCTAAGGGTATAATATTTTTTTTTGTTTCATATCGATCCACAATTCACAAAGACATCGCACGTCAAATCCACACAAAGCACAAACTAATTGCGTAATTTCTTCTTTTTGATTAATTCCCCACGGTAGTAGTTTTTAAAGAAACAGATAATAAATGTTGCAGAATAAAAATATACTTACCTTAGTAAGAAAAATGTAAGCTGAACAATTTTAATGAAAAAGTAATAAATTTGATACTGTCACAGATACTTTAATGTTAAATAATTAATTATTTCTTTTTTTTTTTCTTTTTTTTAATAATTCGTTAAAACGTACCTAGGGACGAACTCGAGCGAAGCGAGGGTGAGTTTCTAGTATGTAACTTATGCGGATATTTGATTCAAAGCTTACTTTGATTCCAAGTTAACCAATAATGACCGCTCTGTCTCTCTAAAATAAGCGTTCGACTAAAATATGAAACATTTCTTAAGCCAAAAGTAAATTTTGTCATAAAGTGTAAATACGATCTATATCTCACATCCTTAAAACGGAGTACTTATTAACCCTAAAATTCCATAATGTTTATAGACAGTTAACGTCTACATCACGGCTTATATCGCACCGTACCAAATCCATCTATTCGTTGGAGCGGTCTAATAAAAATAATGGATACTTATTTACGTAAACGACGATAAAGTGGAATATTTATTACAAAATATGTCAAACTCGTTAAATTTTATAAGGTGATTGTAATAAAAATACGAATCCACCGTTTTAAAGTGTGGTTTTAGTGTGCTATAGTTATGTATATTTTACAACTAATAATAACACCTTCTCGTGACCTCTTTTTTTTTTATAGTTGGGGAATGCATTTACGCATACCACCTATCCCCCAGGTGGTTATGTGGGGCTCACCGGCTAGAAGAGCCGGTACTACCCACTAAACCCCAACTTTCCCCTCCCCTCCGCCTTAGTGGGACGCCGCGGGATCGCTTACGCATAACTACCGCGACGACCTTCTCGTGACCTGTTTTGGTTAAGGCAGCCATAACACTGGTTTTTCTAGCTAGTGAGTCCCACGTTACCACCTGTATGTATACAGGTGGTATGCGTAAACGCAGTTCCCAACATAAAAAAAAGGGCTTAACACTGAGGTTACCCATCTACTTAGGAGGTAAAGTAAGATATAGCTTAAAGTAACTTTTAAGTTACTGCTTAAGATATAGTGTACAAGTGTATGCGCAGACACAAATATCCTCTTTACTCCTTTCACGTTCAAACTCCAGGGACGATAATTTGATATGATCGGTGAGAGATCAGGCAAAAGACTTAATCCTTGTTTGTGTGTGTTTTATATGCTCTCCGATGTACGGATGTGTAACATCACCGACTTCCCAACACCTTAATTAATCATTTCGTAACAGAAAAACTCTATACCAAATAATAACAACTTCAAAATTAACAATTAAATTCAACAAGAGACTCGGACCCAGGACTTTCGAAGCAACTATACAGGTTTTCGTTAGACCAACAAATATTAACGATATCTGATCGTTTTTTTTGTATGTAATTTGAAGGAAATATCAAGTTTTTAATTTTTCAATTGGAAACGTTGTCAACCATAAATAAAAATGAAACCGCGTTTTTTTAATGTTAATAAATCGTGTAAATCTAAAAGAAAATTGGTCAGTCTGTTCCTTGACCATACATATGTGCTATAATGATTCGAAATGTCGATACAAAAAGCAAACTAAAACCACGACAATGTCTGGAGATATCCTTTTAATAAAACCTATACATATAATAAAATTGTAATTAAGCCGAATCTGTACGTTAAATTTTTTTATTTTCTTTTGTCTGTCTGTTTGTGACCGCACCACGGAAAATCCACTGGAGGAATTTGGTGAAATTTTGTATGATGATAGCTGGTTATCTGGGTCAACATATAGGATACTTTTTACTGCAGGAAAATATCTAATTTCTGAGGAGAAATCTATACTAAACGTTAAAACATACGAGTAAGTAGGGACGAGCGGAGCGAGGGTGATTCGCTAGTTTCAAATATTCGCTTAAATCTAAGATGTATTAAACTATAATATCTAATATCATGATTTGCTACTGTACAGCTAATCACTAGTTCAACGAGTCTGTTATCATATATTATGTATGAGACCACAGCTGCGTAGTTCAAAGCGCATTATTCCCTTGTGCTTCGTAGTTTTACTGATTTTATTATTTAATTAAATATATTTTAAGCTAAAATTTAAAACATGTTACTATGTAAAGCATATTCTTTGTTGATTCTCTTGTAGATGAAAGTGTGTGAAATCTAAACTAATATCTATACTAATATTATAAAGCTGAAGAGTTTGTTTGTTTGTTTGTTTCTTTGTCTGTTTGTTTGGTTGAACGCGCTAATCTCAGGAACTACTAATCCGATTAAAAAAATTCTTTTTGCATTAGAAAGCCCGTTAACTGAGGAAGGTTATAGGCTATATATAATCCCGGAAAAATGCATAGTTCCCGTGGGATAGATTTGTCTTTATCTAGGGACGAACCCGAAGCGACGCGAGGGTGAGTCGCTAGTTAAGTATAATCCACAATCTATCAAAACTTGATCTACTAAATTAGCAACTATTAAGTTTCTTATTGGTTGTTCAGCGATGGCTTTTTAACAGAAAAACATATATTCCGAGCTTATAGCTCCGTAGCTGCTAGCTTTATGGTGGACAAACTACACGGACTCTTTTAAATAAATATGTTTTCAAAGTATTTCAAGTTGACGATTCAAAAGTCCTTGTTGAAGTTTGAGTGTTTATTTTAATATTATACATTATATTTAATTAAGATTATTTCCTACACAGAAAAACTGACCCAATTAGCTTCGTGGATATGTGGCTAAGGAGCCACGGCTTGACTGATTTGATTAATTTGTTTTGAAGTGAAACTTCTTTAGAATCATTGTGATTTGAAAGTCGAAGAAACGGAAATGCAACACTAAAAAGAGACAAACAGATAGAACACATTGTCATGTTGCCATGGTAACCGTTGATATTTAAAATAGAATACATTACACAGGAAGCATAAAATTAATTACTGAATAATATGATATAATGTATATTTTATCAAATAAAATGTGAAATAACTTTTAAACTTGGTAAAAATATTATAAAAAAAGAAACCTTATAATTATCCTACTCCTGATAGTCTATATTCATCTCATTCTATCGTATCGTAGGTTACTTTTATGAAGTTCACTTCTACCATACGTGAACTGCACATACACGCACTTTTTTAAATAATTATATATGTACATATATATCAAAATATATCCATATTTCCATACTAATATTATAAATATGAAAGTGTGTTTGTTTATTTGTCTGTTTGTATATATATTATCGTATATATATATATATATATATATATATATATATATATATATATATATATATATATATATATATATATATATATATACGAAGGCAGTGGTAGCCCAGTGGTAACGAATTACGAAGTAAGTGCGAATCATTTCTAACATGATTACCACTTGCCTTACGGTGAAGGAAAACATCGTGAGGAAACCTGCATATCTAAGAAAACCTGGCAAGTTTTCGAAAGACATGTGAAGTCCGCCAACCCGCACTTGGCCAGCGTGGTGGACTATGGCCTGATCCCCCTCGTATTGAAGGGAGGCCCGTGCCCAGCAATGGGACGTTAAAAAGGGCTGAATACATATATAAACGTACCTAGGGACGAACGCGAGAAAAGCAAGAGTGAGATGCATTTTCCTAATATATTTAAGCATTTTAAGGTTACAAACATATATACACATTCCTGGACTCCCATTTACGCCACGCGGTGGGTTTATGAACATTTTACTACGTTTTTATGACATATTGCATACTTAACGATATCTGACGTCGTAATAGTCTCATAAAATGTGTTTTGAATATCACATGCTCTATTTTTGTTTGTACTTCTAAAACTACATCTAGAAATTTTTAGTAGGAGCAGATAGGTAGGGTAGGGCGGGGCCGAAAGGTCTAATTTAGCAATATTGCCTCGTAACTATTTAACTATACGGATTCCGGAAAAGATTTAAATACCAATGAGTAGCGTAATACTTCCTTTAAACATAATTACTAAAGAATATGATTAGTTTATGATTATTCGCTAGATATCGAAGATTTAAAGAGGCAATTCCTAGTGGCCTTTAAGCCCCGCTATAGGGGCAAAAAGGACCAGTGATTGGGTTAAAAGGACCAGTATGAATAAACAAGCGATTTTAGTAGATAAAAGGAAATAAATAAAATAAAATTCAGTTGAATCCATGGGGTCTTTATATTTATTACAAAAAATCAAAGTTCTTTATATTTATATCAAAATGTAACAGATATAGACTGTTAACCACATTTATCTCATTTGTACTAAGTTAAAAACCATGGCAAAGCATTTTGGTCTTAATATTATTAAATCTTTAATTTTATATTTAATTCAAGACCCACAATATAACGCATTTTGTCGGCCCATTTTGCACGAAGTGGTCTTGATATTTCTTTCTTGGAAATACAAACAACGGTGGTACAGAAGCTCCAGTTGCTGGAACAGTAATCAGCAAAGTTACATTGGTTCACCTTTCAACTGATTTTACAGATCCAACATTTCTTTTTCCTTTAGCCGCAATTATGTTTAAAGGTTCAGTGACAATTGTAACGTCAGTTTCATCGGCATTCCATATAGACGACTAAAACTCTTTTGTAACGATCCATGCCTTTACCCGTGGACTTTTTAGCCCCGCTCTACCCTACACAAGATGCAAATATTGTTAGATTTGTGAGTACTGTATTCGTATGCAAGCAAAGCAAGTTGGTGAATGCTTTATTTTTCAAATATAAGGAACGCAAATAAATGGCGGTATATCCGATATGTCCTTTCCTTTATTTATCTCTACATATAATAGAATTTTGAGTCGAATCTGTATATTAAATATATTTTTTTGGAAAATCTCAATTAAAGGCTGAATCTATAATTTTTAGATTTTTTGTCTGTCTGTCTGTCTGTCTGGGAACACGTCACGAGAAAACCACTAGACAGATTTCGATTAAATTTGGTATGATAATAGCTGGTTATCCGGGTCAACATATAGGCTACTTTTTGCTGCAGGAAAATCTCTCATCTCTGAGAAACGTTAAAACGTAACTAGGGACTAACACGAGCGGAGCGAGAATTTTACTTTACTTTTGTAAATGTCCGTTTTACATAAAACTAATACATATCATAAAATACAATCTCTCAGTGTGTCTGCCGTCTGATATTTTTTTTTATATATAAACGTGACTTCTTACTGTTTAATAAAGATGTAGTTATAACAATAAAGCTAACCTAAGGTATTAATTAGTACTAAGAAAAAACAAAAGCTCAAAAGGTATAGTGACAGAACGACGTAGTTACCCAACGATGCGATGAATCGTTAGTTGTTTAATATTCTTTTCTTAAATTTGCTTTCCGTATTCCGTTTGTGCATGCGTGCGCGTGCGTGTATGCGTGCGCGTGCGTGTATGTATATTTTATCAAAGTACCAACAACACAATCGAAATCGCTAACAAAATCTAGTTAAATATACATCTAGTACTGATATTCTGTGGAACACGACACGCAAACGATTTTCACATAGTCATTTTCTTTTGAAATCATAAAAAATAACATCATTAGCTCTGACCTATAACTTTCAAGGCTTGCTAGAAAATATAACTCATTATTTATCAACAATTGCTATACAAAAATAGTATGAAATAGCACATATCATTATTTATTACTTAATGTCTACATTCTTGTACTATGCAAGAATGACTTTAAGTTTATATATTAAATATTTTTTTATGAAAATCGATGAGTTTTCTTATTTAATTTAACATCTTACTATCTTGCTAATATTATAAATGTGACAGTTTGTGAGGATGTATGGATATATGGATGTTTGTTACTCTTTCACGCAAAAATTACTGAATGGATTTTAATGAAACTTTACAATAATATAAGCTAATACATCAGAATAACACAGGCTACTTTTTATTTCGGAAAAATGTACGGTTCCCGTGGGATAAATTTGTTTTTGTTTTTCTAACAATCTACGAAATATATCTCTTATAATGTTCTTGAAAAAAAGGATATTTTTTTATAAAAATCGTATTTCAGGGGTACATTTGTATGATATATGCATGAAATTGTACCGCAGTAAAAATACATATAATATTTAAAACAAAGTCGTCTTTACAATTATTTTTCCATAATACAAACCAAGAAACAAAATAACTAGTAGTAGAAAACTCATGTTTTGAGATTGGATTAAAAACGGTGGCTTTAAATATTTGAACCCCGTATACATGATATACAAATAAAGTTATTAATTTATAACGTATCATATTAACATCATTTATTTTCGATTAATCTGGCGCACTTGTTTTATCCTGTAATCCGGTTAAAAGGTTCTTTGGGTTCTAAAGATGTGAAATCGAATTTCGCATCTATAATACTAGCGACGCACCCGTGCTTTGCTTGGGTTCGTAAGTAAACGTGAGCATACCTTTATCACTTCTAGTTGATCTCCATATAGAATACCATAGCAAACGAAATTCCCATGCATGAGTTAAAAAATAATATTATAACGTGTTTTCCCGTGGCAGTAATAAATTTTTGTAGAGCAAAAATAGCACAGGCTGTGTTATTTTGCAACTCTTCAATTATCTCTATAGGAAAAAAAATACATAAAACCGATCCTCCGCTTTGCCTTGAAAGAAGAACAACACTCTCGCTTTATAATATAAAAGTATGGATTGATTTCAAAGGAGAACAATTATAAGTAGTAAAAAATCTAATTAGATCTTAATATATATAATTCAAATTTCATGGGTTTTCTCGATTTTCTCATAAACTATATACTCTATGTTAAAGAAAATTTTATGCGGCCACGTCGGATTTTACCTTAATACAATACAGTTTAAAGTAGCAAAATCATTCAAGCCATTTCCGAGAAATCGGAGAACGTACATAAAAAAATATATACAGACGAACATACCTCCTTTTTGGAAGTCGGTTAAAAATGTCCTAGATTAACTGAATTAGATCTGAAATAATGTATAGAACCTCCTGGTTAATTTCTAAGAAATTAATTGTTAACTGGACCGCCGGTGGTTCGACGGTCGTTAACAGGATAGTTAAAATTTTACCATTAATCAATATTATAGTATACTAGCAAAACCCGCGGCTTCGCTCGCGCTAAAACTACAACAAAAAAACTTTAAAAAGGTAGGTTTGATACAAATTTTCATCCCTTATTTTATCTCCTTATAGGATGAATTTCACACACAAACACGTAATTATTTAATTGTATTGAAGAGCATTAATTCCAAGTTTCAAGACATTCTGATCAAAAATATTTTTTGGGTTGTGTTGTAACGTGTATTCCCGTAGAAATGAGATAATCTCCCGCGGTAAAAAGTATCCTATATGTTGACCCCGATATCCAGCTATCATGATACCAAATTTCATCAAAACCCCTCCAGTGGTTTTTCTGTGATGCGGTAACAGACAGACAGACAGACAGACAGACAGACAGACAGACAAAAATTCTAAAAACTATAGATTCGGTCTCTGTATCGATAATAAAGTCTATTTCGATAATATTTTTCAAAAAATATTTAAAGTACAGATTCGGCTTGGTTACAATTTTATTATATGTATAGATAAGTACATACTCCACTCATATTAGCGTACACTCGTATAAAATTTAAACAATTTGTAGGGTTATACTACAGACTATAGAATTATATAGACTGCCAGAAAAAGTATCAAAGTCAAAAATAGTAGCGTGATTTTGCTGTTTTGGCTACAATTCTTAATTTTGATATACATACAGATGGTTTACTTATTTTAAAGAATAAGGGAACTTTTATGAGGTATTTAAACGTTAGTTTACGTCTCTTAAGAAGAAAATATGATTGATAAAAATAATACTATATACTTTTGTATTTTTAAACATTAGCCTCAAATCGATATAAAAATAGCATAATATTAGCCTATGTAGTATTTTTTTCTTTATTATAATACTAGCGACTCACCCTCGCTTCGCTTCGGGTTCGTCCCTAGACAAAAACAAATCTATCCCTCGGAAACCGTACATTTTTCCGGGATGCTATATAGCCTATAGCCTTCCTCAGTTAACGGGCTATCTAGTGCAAAAATAATTTTTCAAATCGGATAAGTAGTTGTTGAGATTAGCGCGTTCAACCAAACAAACAAACAAACAAACAAATCAACTCTTCAGCTTTATAATATTAGTATAGATAATCCACTAGCTATTTTTATTTATTTACGTTTATTTACTTATCACAACAATGAATTTTCTATTATTAGTTATATTCTCTTTGCAAACGTTATTCTTTGGGTTCTTGTTTAATCCTATAACACTCTGACTATATTAATCCTTAGTCCGAGGGTTATACATACATACAGACCTACACTTTTTATATTACCTACCTACCTATTATTTAAGTGTTTTCGTGCATTACAAAACAGCTTAATAATTTGCATTGTAATTTCGTATCTTGCCACGCTACTGTACGATGTTATTAACAGATAGGATATAGCATGATTGGAGCTTTACTTACGAGCTTATTGTACACGTGGTGCATACAAACTTTAGTAAGCAAAGCAAGCTTTAGTAAGCAAAACAAACACTGAGAAAATGTATGATATAAAAATGGTTATGCTATCACAACTTGACGACCCACGACACGCATTGTCGACACGTTTGGCTCAATGTAGTGACCATACTTCCTGTGTCAGCAGTCGCGAGTTCGAATCTCGCTGGAAGACATTTATTTGTGTGATGAGCACGAATGTTTGTACTCCAGTCTAGGTGCTTATATTTATAAGTATCATTTGTCTATCTGGTATCCATAACATAAGCCTCGTAGTTTACCATGGAACTAGATGGTGCTATGTGTTAATGTCCCAACGTATTCATATTCATATTTATCATGCACCTAAGTATAGATATATACACATAAGTATCATATTTTAAAATAAAAAAATAATATGAGATAACACACATAAAATATTATACTGAACGTCTCTACTTTTTTTTTGTACTCTATATATATCTTTACGTATATTTCAAACTAGCAGAACAAGCGACTTCGCTTGCGCTAAAACTCCAAAAAAACTCAAAAAAGTAGGTCTCATAGACATTTTCATCTTCTATTTTACCCTTTTAAGGGATGAATTTCGAAAAATGCTAAAACATGTACTTATTTAATTATATTGAAGAGCATTAATACCAAAGTTTCAAGTAATGCTGATCATAAATATTTTTTTGGGTTGTGTTATACCTAACGTGTTTTTCCGTGGGAATGAAAAGTAGAGTATTTTACTCTCCAGCCCTCCAACAATTTTATTTCTTGTTTGCGGCTATGGTGTCACTGCGACAAAAGAAAAGCCTTTTTTTCAGCCCTCCAACTATCTCCACATAAATAAAATTCACGCCAATTCGTCACTCTGTTTCTGCGTGAAAGAAGGACAAACAAACTAACACACTATCACATTTATAATATAAGTAATATATTTATTTGTCTTTGACTTTAATGAGACATGTTAAGCTCCACTTTTCTCGTTTTTTTTCTAAAGCTCGAATAATTATTATATTTTGTCTGTCTGCTTTTTTATGATAAGATATCTCCGGAACAGCTTCACTGATTTTATCTCACAGTAATATACAAGTTCAAATCTAATTATTTATTTATTGGAAATAGGTCTAATGAGCTTCACATGATATCAGAAAGGATAAGAAATTGTTGTATTATTTTAACTCTTGTTTGGGTTTCTATCAGAAACATATCTCAATATGAATTCTTCAAATATTAGTAATACAGCTCAGCTTTTTTTGTTTGTAGTATGAGTACATAATAACTATTGGTGTAGTGGTTAGCAAGTACGAAGTAATTTGTGAGGTCCTTTGTTCGTATCCCGAGCATGATAAATATAGTTAATAAATTTTTAAACCCAGAGTTGGAAGTTAGGAGCTCAAAGATTATATAAAACCGTCAATCCTGCCTGATCTCTCCCTGGTCATATAAAAAAAATGAAGTCTCCGCAAATTATAAGTGAAAG
This sequence comes from Argynnis bischoffii washingtonia, assembly GCA_033884665.1. Classification (NCBI taxonomy): domain Eukaryota; kingdom Metazoa; phylum Arthropoda; class Insecta; order Lepidoptera; family Nymphalidae; genus Argynnis; species Argynnis bischoffii. The sequence goes on along the minus strand of CM066619.1, from coordinate 1,660,524 downwards.
GAGGGAGAGTGTTAGTACAAATAGGGACTTACTGTACCAACACAAGTATATTTATCTACTTCAATATGCACGCACTGCCATATAGCCTTAAGTCTCGCCCAATACAATTTGCCGCCATGCCTAAAAATTGTTTAGAAGGATATTATTATTATTACATTTAAGAGCTGATTTTTCAATTATCAGAAACATAAACTTAATAAATCTTTTCTTCAAATCTATACTTAATATTATAAAGCTGAAGAGTGTGTTTGTTTGTTTGGTTGAACGCGCTAATCTCAGGAACTACTGATCTGATTTGAAAAATTCTTTTTGCATTAGATAGCCCGTTAACTGAGGAAGGCTAGATTCCATCCCGGAAAAATGTACAGATCCCGTGGGATAGATTTGTTTTTGTCTAGGGACGAACCCGAAGCGAAGCAAGGGTGAGTCGCTATTAATCAATAAAATAGTTTAATTGTTTCATTTTCACATTCTAGCGGATAATAATTTTGTAATTACGAATTTGTGAATATTATCCTAATTAGAAATAATTATATTTAGGCACATGAGCGCTGGGAGGGTTTCGTCCATGACGAAGGGGTGCACTTGCACCCCTTCGTCATGGACGAAAGTATATTGAAAAAGTTAAACAAATAAAAATATGTTAGTAAAATCCCCGTTTAAATTTAGATATTTGCGAAAAAATTTTACATTTATGAGTAAAAATTATAAAGTAATCATTAAAAGATTAGTTAGTAGTTTAATGTGAAATAATCAATAAGCAAATGTAAACCCCCTGGAAATAATTCTGCCGCTGCCTATTTAAACGTAAGTTATAACTTATGTTATTTTCATATTAAATAATATAGAAAAATTGTTTACAGATCCCTACAAAGCATCAAAAGTGCAATGCAACGAGTCCATAACCCTGTCGCACACCCATCCACACGCAACCATATCGAGCCCGGGTTTTCCCCGCCCCTACCCGGACGATGCGAACTGCGTCACAGAAGTACGAGCCCCCCCAGCGCACACCATACGTCTTCATTTCGAAGAGCTGCTAACAGAACATGAACCGCAGTAAGTCCTTTTTTAATCTGTTTAACCTATTTTACTATTTCGCAACTTTGGTCTAGACAAGACAAAAATGATATTATTAAAGACTTCTTTCTAAGAAAAAGAAATAAATTTAAATTACTTATATTTTTTAATTATAGTATTGTATACAAATGTATTACATTCAACCTTTTTTAATGTCCTCGGGTCCCCCTTCAATACGAAGGGATCAGGCCATAGTCCACCACGCTGGCCAAATACAAGTTAGAGTACTTCACATGTCTTTCGAAAACTTGCTAGGTTCTCTCAGACATGCTGGTTTCATTGCGATATTTTCCAAATGTACGGTTAATTATTACTGTAAAGAGAAAGTGAGACATATTTTGTTAGTAAATTATAACATGTTTGCGAAAATTAATTAAATCCTGAACAAACTTAATAAACTATTCATGAACTTAATAAACTGACATTCAGTTCGCAAACAAATTATCTGTATGTCAAAGTTGAAGGGACAATGGCTTACACAGGGCCGCACGTGCAACATTCACTCAAAGGGATTTGTAGGTCATGCGAGTGAATTAAATTCATGTAATATTAAAGCACTAAATTCTAATTTTGCTGGCATTCGTATTTTTGCAACAAAAGTTTATGCAACAGGAACTATTAAATGTATCTGGATTAAAATATACAGTAACATTTTATGTAAGAACTCGTCAATAGATAATACAAGTTATTATGCGTTTACCTAAATAAGAAGAAGACTAGCGATCTCGTTGATTGAGTAGTTGATCCAAATGTCCTAGGTTCAAGTCTCGAGTCGGGACAATTACTATTTGGATTTTCTGTCATGAAGTATTTAGAAATGAGCCGGATTAATTATTACTTAATAATTAATCCGGCTTACTACCTGGACGACCGAGCTTCGCTCGGAGTTTTGTCATGCTTTTTTGTTATGTCGTATTTTTTAGATTAAAAAAAAACTAAAAATTTGAATAAATAAAAAAAAACAAAAGTAAAAACTTTTTGTATTCTGACCGGGACTCGATCCTGGGCATATGTGTTGTCTAACTTACGCCTTGACCGTTTGACCACGATGCTTTTTTCCGAGTGTAAGAAATTATCGACCATATTCTGCGTAGAATAATGTAAAAGAAAACCGCGTGAAAACTCGAAAACACGCGTTTTCCCAGACATGAGACTAATCTAGATCAATTTCTCGCCCCCGAAAGCCCCCATATACCAAATTTCAGCGAAATCATTAGAGCCATTTCCGAGATCGCTGGTATAAATAAATAAAGAAATAAAGATATAAATATACAAGAATTGCTCGTTTAAATATATAAGATTTATTAACGATGGCAGCCTGAACCCAGTCAGGTCAGTTTCCATATGAAATACAAGAATATTCGCAGACTTAAACCAGTCATAACATTGTCTAACTACTTATGGCATTATTTTATTCTATCATTAAAAAAAAATTTACAATAAAATTATGTAAACATTAGGTTGCTCCCTCGTATACGAAACACTTTACAATTTAAATGCAGCCATTAAGGAACAGATTTGAAGTCGAAACACTGTTATAAATTAGCTTATTCAAATAAGTATTAGGAGGAATTAAAATTCATTTCCTTATATTTGTTTTTTTTTTACCAGATTAACTTAAAAATCTAAACAAATGTGCGTTATTCGCACATCGAAGGAATTGGAGGGTTTCAAAACAGGTACATATGTAATTTTGACGACACGCCTGGCTCAGTTTATGTACCCTACTTGCTGTGCCAGCGGTCGCGGGTTTGAGTCTCGCTGGGAGCATTCATTTGAGTAATGAGCACGAATGTTTGTACTCCAGTCATCGATGTTTTTATTAATAATATGTATGTATTTAATGTTACATATGTATATGTAGTGTATCAACTATCTGGTATCCATAACACAGGCCTCGTAGCTTACCATGGAACTAGTTAGTGCTGTGTGTTAATGTCCTAATGTATTTAATTTGCTTTGGAATCCTCCATATGCGAGTCTAACTCGCGCTTGTTTTGTTTTATACAAATTTATAAATCAAATTTTAATGCAATTATGACCCTATTCGGACTAGATCAAAATATGTATGTATGTATGATCAACACAAACTTGTAGCTATCGACGTCACTCCTTTGTATGATTTGTCAACTTGACAGACTCTGGTATTCCATTGAAATTGTCTCCATAAAAGTAGAAATGATACGAGTACATCTATACTAATATTATAAAGCTGAAAAGCTTTTTGTTTGTTTGTTTGTTTGTTTATTTGTTTGGTTGAAGGCGCTAATCTCAGGAACTACTAATCCGATTTGAAAAATTCTTTTTGCATTAGATAGCCCGTTAACTGAGGAAAGTTATAGGCTATATATCATCCCGGGAAAATGTACGGTTCCCGTGGGATAGATTTGTTTTTGGCTAGGGACGAACCCGAAGCGAAGCGAGGGTGAGTCGCTAGTATAATATAAAGTGTATACAAAAAACACGAAACAATTTTTAAATCTTTCATAACAGTGTAACTTATAATGCAGCATGACATTATGCTAATACAAAACATAAGCCAAGTGGTAGAAATATTATAATCTACAAGGAGCTAGCGTGACCATAATGTTATAGAGAAAAAAAATTATGGCTTTTTATTTTTGAAGTTTATATATAGTTTTTAGAATTTTTGTCTGTCTGTCTGTCTGTTACCGCATCACGGGACAATCACTGGATAGATTTTGATGAAATTTAGTATGGTGATAGCTGGTTATCTGGGTCAACATAAAGGATACTTTTTACTGCAGGAAAATATCTCTGAGAAATCTATATTAAACGTTAAAATGTAAGTAGTGACGAACCCTAGCGAAGCGAGGGTGAGTCACTAGTATAAAATATATTAATAGCAAATTAATATAATTGCTTCCGCTACCAACTCAAGTTTTATTTTTCTTTCTTAGCATAAAACTACATATATTTCATCAAAGAAAATCGGTTAACAAACAGAGGAAGAAAAGGCACTGAACTTTTTTGTGTTTGCCTACTTGTATAGATTTTTTATCATTCGGCAACGGTTGGTCGAATTTTAATGTAGGTTTCTTGCTTTATACCTGCATAGTGAAACAAAATCTGAATAAATATAAATAAATAAATATGTTGGGACATTAATACACAGCACTATCTAGTTTCATGGTAAGCTACGAGGCTTCTGTTATGGATATCAGATAGTTCATACAGTACACATATATAACTTTAATTAGATACATATTATAAATATAAACACCCATGACTGGAGTACAAATATTTGTGTTCATCACACAAATGAAAACCAGCGGGACTCGAACCCACAACCACTGGCACAGCAAATAGGGACACTACAAACTATTTAGTTATTTTCAATCGGTCGAATAGTATGCCTTTGCATCTGAGCCCAAACTGTATCATACAGCTTGAGCTGACATGAACTCGATCGGTTAAATAAAGAAAAATACTAATGTAGTAGGGTAATCGATACAATTTTGCCTTAAGCAGTAATCGAATCTACGACCTATCATTTACACACCACAACATTCATTTTCGCTAGTGATTAAAGTAAATTATAGTAACTAAAATATTCAATGATGGTACAAACGGCAATTCAAATATTTTCAAGCACGTTTCTACTAATGAAGTAATTCGAATGCACTAACAATCCATGTAAATGGAACGAACAATTTTGTGCTTTATTTTACATGAATAAGCGTTATTATTCAACGAACAACAGAGTATTGGGAATATACATATTCATAGCTTTAAATTAGCTGCATTGTACAAAATATCAGCGGACGTTGTATTAAATACTAGCGACTCACCCTCGCTTCGCTTCGGGTTCGTCCCTAGACAAAAACAAATCTATCCCACGGGAACCGTACATTTTTCTAGGATGCTATATAGCCTATAGCCTTCCTCAGTTAACGGGCTATCTAATGCATAAAGAATTTTTTAAATCGGATCAGTAGTTCCTGAGATTAGCGCTTTCAACCAAAGAAACAAACAAACAAACAAACTCTTCAGCTTTATAATATTAGTATAGATAAAATTTATATTCTACGTATATAGTTTCCTTTTTAAAATACTAGAATTTGCCTTACGTTTCATTTCTCATGATCTATAGCAACAAGTTCTCTTATTTAGACAAGATTCTAAAATCGTTATCGCTTAGACAAGATTAAGAAATATGTGGAAATATTTTTTTGGGTTCTGTACACGGGGAGTGCCAACGGATCCCTATTACTATGCCTCGGCTGTCCGTCCGTCCGTCTGTCAGAGAGATGTATCTCATGAACGGTAATAGACAGAGAGTTAAAATTTTCACATAGTATGTATTTCTATTGCCGCTATAACAACAAATATTAAAAATAAATAAAAATACAAGAATACACAAATACAATTAAGGCAGTGGTAGCCCAGTGGTAACGCGCTCGCTTGGGAAACCGAGTGAAGCGGGTTCAAATCCCGGGTCTCGCACCTCTGATATTTTCATGTGCGAATCATTTTCTAACTTGATTACCACTTGCCTTACGGTGAAGGAAAACATCGTGAGGAAACCTGCATGTCTGAGAGAATCTAGCAAGTTTTCGAAAGACATGTGAAGTCCGCCAATCCGCACTTGGCCAGCGTGGTGGACTATGGCCTGATTCCCCTCGTCTTGAAGGGAGGCCCGTGCCCAGCAGTGGGACGTTAAAAAGGGCTGAATACAAAAATACAAGAGACATTTTTTAACATTCGTAATCGATCATCGAAGTTAATATTACAATAGAGTAAAAGTCAATAAATAAAAAGTACATGTACGATGGTACGGAAAACTTCTTGTGCAAATTCGATTCGCACTTGACGAATTTTTTTATAAAATGTTAAGGTACATATACATATGTTTTGTCTTTGCCAATTTATCTACAGATTTTTGTGGGACCTATGAATATTGACATTGATAATATCAACAGAAAATAATATTATACTATCATATCGCTGTCTCTCATGACTTAGCCATGGAATTGATAAAACCCACTAACAATTGGAGTACAAATGACATGATTTGATGGTATTATACAAATGAATTATAGGCGAGAACGTGACTCGTTCACCGCGGTACATTAGTCGACCATAGATTATTTACATTAAAGCAAGCTGTTACATAAACGTTTATTTAAGCTGAATTTTGTATAAAAGCAAGTTGATTAAATACGAAATACTAGCAATTTACTTCGCTCGTCACTATGTATCTAACGGTAGACTATATGTTACTCCAGATCATAATCTATTTTTTTAATAAATTTCATCTATATCCGCGGAGCCGTTTTAAAGTAAAGGAATGACGAACATATACACACACATACATACAAACTTTCACATTTAAAATAGTTTTTTTTTTTAATAATCTAACTTTAATGCGTATTTTTTTCTCATAATCACAACATCGCCCGTTAAATGTATGATTTTCTGTTCTCCTCTTAGTTTATTACTATACTAGCGACTCACTCTCGCTTCGCTCAGGTTCGTCCCTAGTTATGTCTTAACGTTTAGTATAGATTTCTCAGAGATGAGATATTTTCCCGCAGTAAAAAGTATTCTATATGTTGACGCAAATAACCGGCTATTATCATACCAAAAATTTATCAAAATGTGTCTATTGGTTTTCTCGTGATACGATCACAGACGGATAGACAGACAGACAAAAATTCTAAAAACTATATATTCGGCCTTTGTATCGATAATAATCACACATTTTTTTATATGTATAGATTATAGTATCTAGTATAATGACGTCCTGTATTCTCTAATGGAATCAGCACGTGTTCTTAAAGTCCCTTTAAAGTTAAGACAGATGAAAAGTGACGTAACAATTAGTAGTAAATTTTATACAGCCTTTAAAACTATATAGGACATAACGCGTATCGTAAACTTTAATGAATAATTGACAAATACTAGTATTAATAGATAAAGTTTAGTTCGTTTGTTTGTTTATTTGAACGCGCTAATCTCTGTTGTTATATCCTATTTGTTTTGTAATTTTAATACATTCCGCTACGATCTACGAACTACGAGAGCGGAGAAATTTTATAAAATTAAAGGTGGAACCGCAAGAAAACGCTAATTCTATAATAAACCTGTAAAGTCATGTTAAAATTTGCAGAAGACATGCTTTACTTTTACGCCCGCCACTCGCCAATTCGACTAGAAACTCGCTTTTTGATGTTAAAAGCTTCGAAGATAAAGACAGACTCGTTTATCAGTCCGTCAAGATGCTTGTCTCCGGATTTTGTTACAAATAAATGGCTTTAGGGCAATAAATAATCTGTGAAGGGGATTTAAGTTAGAACAAATGACATTCTAGTCTTCTTTTGCTATCTTTGATGTTTTTATAAGTTACATTAAAAAGGAAAGTATATAAAAAAAAACATCGATTTCAAAATCGCTTAGAAGTTATCGTTCTTTTTTTAGAAATACCCCCAATTTTTTGAGAATTAATATTTAACCTATTATATTAGTCATCATTTCATATCATTAACTTTAGTTTTAAGACCACCGACATAAGTTTGTGTTTGTTTGGACTTATCTCAGAAACTATTGTACGGATTTTGTTACAACTTTCATTAATAGAAAGAGTGTGTATGTGTATTCAGCCCTTTTTAACATCCCACTGTTGGGCACGGGCCTCCCTTCAATACGAGGGGAATCAGGCCATAGTCCACCACGCTGGCCAAGTGCGGGTTGGCGGACTTCACATGTCTTTCGAAAACTTGCTAGGTTCTCTCAGACATGCAGGTTTCCTCACGATGTTTTCCTTCACCGTAAGGCAAGTGGTAATCATGTTAGAAATGATTCACACATGAAAATATCAGAGGTGCGAGACCCGGGATTTGAACCCGCTTCACTCGGTTTCCCAAGCGAGCGCGTTACCACTGGGCTACCACTGCCATATAGAAAGAGTGATTATCTAGAAAATTTCTAGGCTATAATTTATGAAAATTATGCTAAAATAAATTACCAGTAAGATGATATTCATGACTTAAGTCGAAAAATTTCGTGTCTTCTAGGAGCGCACTCGGGTGCGCGAAGCGAGAGTATGTCCTAGTGACTTAGAATAAAGAAATAATTATAAAATAGTGAAAAACAAAAACAAATCTACAGGAACTGTATATTTTTCCGGAATCAAAAGTAACCTATGTGCTATTCGACTATAATCTATCTCAGTGCCCAATTTCACCTAGATCCGTTCAACCTTATTGAGTAACAAACATCCATCCAAACTTTCGCATTTATAATATTAATGGAATGCATCATCAATTAAGATACGAATAAATCTACGTTAAATAATTGTAAATTACATAATTTCAGTCAATATTCAATCATTATGATGCAAAATTTCCCAACGAAATTGGAATAACTACGTAGCACTTACGTAGCAAAACGTGTGCTGACGTAGTTCGTAGCACGTAGCTTGTTAAGATTGCTTTAAACACTTGTTTCTAGCTTTAAGTTTGCTCTTAATCTATAATTAGTTATTTTTATTCATATTTTTGTAAAAATATCACCAACGTTAAACTCGTATTAATTTTATATTGAGGTGTTTATTTGAAGAATATTTAGGATTAACTAACGAAAGAATGGATAAAATAATAAATAAAGTCACTCAATTCAATTTTATAATATTAATTCTACGCGTTTTCTTCACATGAAGCTTTCTGTAACAATAAAAGCTCAAGTTAAACTGCAAGCACAAGACTCTCCGCTAAAAACTTGTAATGCTAAATGACACGTGACCATATTATGTTCGTTCTTTTATTCTCATTTTCTTTGTTATATAAAACTAACAATTTAACTTAGTTTTTAGTTATACTTACGTACTCAAATATTATGCACTAGTTTTTGCCCGTGGCTTCGCTCGTTGGTATCTAGGGCGAGGATCAAAGATAGCGTATGTCCATTCCCAGGATGCAATCTATATCCTTGCCAAATTTTATCGAAATATGTTCAGTAATTTAAAAATATGAAAAAATAACTATATTTACTTATTACTATATACTATATTTACTTTTTATTATATTCAATGTTGTACGCAAGTTCAAAATACACTTACAATAATATTTTGTATTGGAAACGTGAAGTTAAGGTTCGATTACTAACAAGCCATCAAGGACTACGAAATACCGTTCTGTTAAGAAGAGTCAATGAAAAATTCAATATTATTCTCTCCCTTTTAAAATTGTTAAGTAATATTATTTATTAAGCCCCTAATAAATAAATAGCGAGCTTATATTTCACGCATTTTTCTTGTGTCGATATTCTAGAATAGATATTTTATTAATCCATCTTCCATACACTTATTACTATATACATTTTTTATCTACCATCTATACATTTTGCTTAAGATTTACTGTTACATTTAGGAAAAGTAGGTCTCCTGTCCTCTGTGAATATCTCACACCTTCAATTTGGAATTGCGTTCCTTCACGCACTAATCATACCTATATAAATTATTATATATTTACAAAATTTATTTACTTTTTCAAAATATTAATACGTGCTACTATGTACCTAACCTACCTACTACTACTACCTAACTACTTGTATTTTAGAAATTTTGAAAATTTAATCAAAACTTTCCTAGAAAGCACTACTGTAGTTCAGTAACCATTTGCACACGAAAGTTGTTACGCTCGATGAGAGCTTGTCATGCAAATGAGTGTATTTAAAAATCAATAGAAAGATTTTTTTAAGTAAACATTTCTATTCCTATTCATTATATTCAAATTTATTTGATATATTTAATTTCATATCATTCCAGTTTGTTATTTTTTAGGGTTCCGTAAAAGGTCCCAAAAGGTAAAACGGGACCTTATTACTAAGACTTCACTGTCCATCCGTCTGTCTGTTTGTCCGTCTGTCCGTCTGTCACCAAGCTGTATCTCATGAACCGTGATAGTTAGACATTTAAATTTTTTACAGATGATGTATTTCTATTGCCGCTATAACAACAATACTAAAAAACAGAATAAAATAAATATTTAAGGGGGCTCCCATACAACAAACGTGATTTTTTTGCCCGCTTTTGCTTGATCTTGATAACGGTAGAATATTTAGTTATATATTCACTTTAAAAATAATTAAATTAAAATAAAACAAATATTTAAGGGGGGCTCCCATACAATAGACATGATTTTTTTGCCGTTTTTATAGATAATGGTACGGAGTCCGACTTCGTGTGGGAATCCGACTCGCACTTGGCCAGTTTTTAATCACTATGTATTATAAAATAAAATCCCGTCGCCGTGTCGTTTTTCTCTCTGTCTGTTTTCATACGGGTTTCACCAATAGATGAGAAAGTTTAGGAATAAAATTCATTAAGGTTTTGTGTACATTGGCTGAAATATGACAATGATTGTTGAAGGTGTTAAAAAAAATCATGCCGACTGGGGCCTTTATTGGCGTGTGCCGCGTAAACTAATAGTAGTAATAAGTTATATAAAAACAATGTATTATAGAATTAATCCTCATAAAAATATCTCCATATTGAACGCTCTGTGAACGCACCTAGGGATGCACCCGAGCGAAGCGAGAGTCAACCACTAGTTATTTAAAAAAATTTCGTCTTAACTTTACATACTATGTATCTGTACTAGAAAATATGTATATTTTATACCTACATAAACTTAATAATATGTTTTTTTGACCTTTTATTCTAAAACATTCTAAGAGACATATTTCGGATATAGCAGTTTTTATAAACTGTACCTCTCTTTGTAGGCACGTCGTTAGGAAATTACCTAAAAACAGAAAAGCCTTTTGACCTACTTAAAAAGCTTATAATTTGATTTCGTGATTTTTGTTAAATAAATAGATTTTAGCTCACGATACGGTATCTACCATCTATATAGATAAATAAAATTGAAGTGTCTGTTTGTAATGTCAAAGTAACAACTTTTTACTAAATGCATATGAAAGTATATACGGTACATATAAGAAATAGAAAGAATTTGTCTGTCTGTCTGTCTGTTTGTTCCGGCTAATCTCTAAAGGGCTGGACTGATTATCACAGGACTTTCACTGGCATATAGCTGATGTTATAAGGAGTAACTTAGGCTACTTTAATTTCAGGAAAAGAATTAGGGTTCTGCTTAAAAAAATAAAAACGTACCGAGGGACGAACCCGAGCGAAGCGAGGGTGAGTCGCTAGTATAATATAAAATTTGAAGAATAATTCAACAACATCGAGTTATTAATTACTCTTTAATTGCTTTTGAAATTCAATTTGGTTGTGTACCTTTTTAATTTGTTGTTTGTAAAATTTTCTGACTTATTTACTCACTCGAAAACATATCAATCCTTATAATAGTCATATTATTTGTGTTTGCGATTGAAATAATAAAAATCCTTCTGTAGTGGATACCTTCGTCATATGAGGAATACGTGTGCGAAATTTCAATTTTCTAGCCTTAAGGGTTCCTTAAGCCTGTGCGTTGATACAGCAGTCAATCAATCACTTTTGCCTTTTATATATATAGGTCAAAAACTGGTCTTTTTTCTAAAAGTTCTATTTCACTAGTGGAAAGTTAGTTTAATTTAGTGTATATGTATGTTTGTTACCTCGACTAAAACGGCTCGACAGTTTTGGATGAAATTTAACACGCAGATAGACTAAGACTTGCAGTAATGCTTAAGCTACTGACACCTAATCAACAACAAGAGTGAAGAGAAGATAATTCTTTAATCCATACCAATATTATAAATGCGAAAGTAACTCTGTCTGTCGGTTTGTCTATTTGTCTGTCTGTCTGTCTGTCTGTCGGTCTGTCGGTCTGTCTGTCTTACGCTTAATCTGCTGAACCGATGTAGATGAAATTTGGTATCGATATAGTTTTTAGCCCTGAGAAGGACATAGGATAGTTTTTATTTCAGAAATTATCCTTTAAAAGGAGGTGAATGTTTGTATGGGGAAATCAATCATTTCTCAAATAAAGTATATGTTTTTTTTAATTATTTTTTTTTAAAGTACTTACCTACTTTTCTATACCTATTTATACGCGTACATAGTCTATTTACTCCGTACTAACTGTTAAAACTTGCCTAGTGACGAACCCGCGGAAATATAGTCAGATTTTTTTTAATTCAATAGACAAGCGTCTGAATAAACGTAATATGATTATAGATATCCAGATGAATTACCGATACCTGCGCCAAATTTTTACATTTGGCACTCTACAGTCGTTCCTGTCCAACTCTCCTAAATTTATTTAGAATTTCGTTGGCAAAGAAATCGTAATGATTTATTCTTACACCACTTTACAGATCCCGATACGATTAAATATTAGTATTAATAGTATTCGATTCAAATGTATGTTTTTCTTTGTGTAAGTTACGCGATAACCTAAACTTTTTTTATTGATAGTTTATGTGACACCTCAAAAATAATTCCAAATAAGTTCTAAGAAAAATATACGCATAAAAGTGAAATAATAATTATTTTTGAAAAGATCTCCTCTATTAGATTTCAATCTCCTCTACGAATATAGTATAATAATAACCATAATATAATCTTACTACTACATAAATGCGAAAGTTTGGATGGGTAATTTTGAAACATGCAGAACAGTACGGTTCTCGTACTCTAATCCCATAAATATTATGAATTCGAAAGTTTGAATGGATGTTTGTTACTCAATCACGCCAAAACGGCTTAGCGGATCTGGATGAAATTTGTCACAGTGATAGACTTTAGTCTGGAATAGGACATAGGCTACTTTTTGTCCCCGAAAAATTTACAGTTCCCGTGGAATACATTTATTTTTATTTTTCACTAGCGACGAACCCGATTGTACCGAGGGTGAACCGCTAGTGTAAAATATAATAATGATATCTACTTTAAAGATAATTGATCAAATATTTAATACATTCAATAAAACCTAACAAAACTCGCCTATAAGCTTTTTCTTGTTTATTATTAAACAGGGATTTGGCTATGACTGGCAGTAATCCGGCACGCTCTCGCCTAATTCGTTCATCTCTTATTACGTCCCAGTCTAAATGTGGTTGAAACATCGATCTACTTATATAAAATTTTTCGTGGCTTTTGTATTTAAAATTGATATATTTAGATAATATTTTCTTTTTACTTTGTTAAGCAACGTGTAATGTATGGGTTTATAAGTATTGTATGTCTAAAGTTAAGACTAGTGACTCATCCTCGCTCCGCTTGGGTTCGTCCCCTAATTAGGTTTTAACGTTTCGTATAGATTTCACACAAACTACAAATAGTTAAAATAAAAAAAAAGCTACAAATAGTTAATTACACACATATATAAACTCTGTTATTAAGTTGCAAGAAATAAACGCTTATTATTATTATTATATGGATTTCACAGAGATGAAATATTTTTCCGCAATAAAATGTATCCTACATATATGTTGACCCAGATAACCATCTATCATCATACCAAATTTCATTGTCCAGTAGTTTTCTCATGATGCGTTCCCAGACACACAAAGAGACAAAAATTCTAAAGATTTGGCCTCTGTATCGATAATAATGACTATTTCAATAAGATTTTCCAAAAAATGTTTAATACACAGATTCAACTCAGATTTTTTTTATATGGTCATATTTTATTCATCAACCATCATGCAGCGAGTAAATCTAACTTGTTTCATGATAACAATGTACAAGTGCTCGCGAACAAAATTCTATCTATGTATATATATATATATATATACATATATAAGTATATATATATAAGTATATATATATATATATATATATATATATATATATATATATATATATATATATATATAAGTCAATGTATAAACGCACAGGTTAAACCCTTAAGGCTAGAAATTTGAAATTTCGCACACGTACTCCTCTTATGACGTAGGCATCCACTAAGGAAGAATTTTTAAAAATTCAACACCCAAGCGGGTGAAATAGGGGATAAAACTTTGTATGTAACTTTTTATTTCTTTGACATGTTTGCATGAAATTTCGTATTTGTCGTAGTTTGATCGCGAGCGAAGCCGCAGGTTCTGCTGGTCTATATATAAATATGCAAAGACAAAACAGTTCAGTACCTTTTTCTCCTCTGATCTCTCCAACCGATTTTCTTTATATATTTTTTTGTTAAGTAATTATTGACGAGCTTTGGTGTTACCAATAAAAAAATGAAAACAGATAGTTTTTTTTATATGAATAGGTAAATTTTAGTCATATAATATGTTTTCCTACATTTTCAATAATAATTAAGGCCGAACTTCCACTGGACGAATTTTATACTTAATATTATGAGCTATACCTCAGGAGACACGTATCACGCGCTATATTTGATCAATTTAATAGAAATAATAAACAAACAAACTTTCTTGTTGATAGTTATAATGAATATTAAAATCAAACTAGGATGAGGCTCATCACAAAATCAATCGAAACTTCGATTAACTCAGACAATATCTCGGTGAAATAGACTCATCGGTTCTTAAAGCGATTACATCAATACGCCGCGAGCCGGCGGTAATAAATCTGTTATCTATACATCCGGAACTGTAGATAGGTTTATCGAGAACTGTGGCACCCGACATTTTATTTTTTGCCCGTTTTTCCAGTCTTCATCTAAATATTATAGTTTTACTGTAACTATAAAAAGACAGAAAAGTTAGTGTTATTATTAGTTCGTAACTTACACATGCAAGAAGCTTATTTTAGCGTATTTCTTTTAGTTAGTTATTTTAAATCTTTACATATGTATGTACCAATGGAATGACAATACAATAATTTCGTGCCATTAGATGATCAGACGTGTAAATTTCTTTATAATATTTTCCTTCGTCGTTTTAGCAAGTGGTAGGATCATGTTGAAAATGATTCGCATATGAAATTCTTAGAGTGCGAAACCCGGATTTGGACCCGTGTCACTTGTAGTTAGTTTTTCAAGTAAGCCACTTCCACTGGGCTACCACTACTGGATTTTATTACATAAATAACCAAATTTATTTACTGTAATTGCACACTATGTGTAAAGCAGTAGCATCTTCCAGCATATTCCTACTCTTATGTACATACTAATATAGAATGTGAAATACAGTTTTGAAATATTAATGTTACCGCGAGTAACTCCAGTAAAATATTGTAGAGCATTCATCCAAAGCGTGTTCACTTACACGAGAGCTTTTACAAGTTGCTAACTTGTATCGCGAACAACGGTACGCTCTCACATGAGTTAAGCTCTTCTTGCTCTAAAGCGATTTAAAAGCTTGGAAATTTTATACTTTTCGCAATATATGCCATCGTATAGTCGTCCTTCGCATATTTTATCATTGAGATATATTTTCTTATATATTTAAAAAATAGTAATATATAAGTATCTCTAATAATTTTAATTAAAACTATCTTTTTGGATTTTTTAGCGGATTTTTGATTTTTGGTTCCTGACGTTTCAAATGCTTTACAGCAATCGTGGTTACCAGATAGACTATTATTCGCGTAAATCTAAAAAAAGTATTATCTTTAAAAGCTTATACTTAAAGTCGTATGTCTGTACATTTGCAAATTAAAAGTATTTCATTATCAATTTAAACGCTGGACACGGACCTCCCTTTAATATAAGGGGCGTCAGATCATAGTCCACCACGCTGGCCGGGTGTGGATTTGCGGACTTCACATGTCTTCTTAAAACTTCTTAGATTCTCTCGGACATGCAGGTTACCTCACGATGTTTTTGTTTTACCGTAAATTAAGTGGTTATCGTGTTGGAAGATGATTCAGACATGATAATATCTAAAGTGCGAGATCCGAGATTTAAACCCTCTTCACTTGGTTTCCCAAGCGAGCGCGCTATCAGTGGGCTACCACTGCCTACAACAAAAATATTAGGACAATTTTATTTTATGAAAATACTAGTGACTCACCCTCGTTTCGCTTCGGGTTCGTCCCTAGACAAAAACAAATCTATCCCACGGGAACCATACATTTTTCCAGGATAATCTAGCTTATAGCCTTCCTCAATAAACGGACTATCTAATACAAAAAGAATTTTTAAAATCGGATTCGTAGTTTCTGAGATAAGCGTATTCTACCCAACAAACAAATAAACAAACTCTTCAACTACTATTATAAAAATATTAGTACAGATATTTAGACTTTCGTATATAATAAATCCTATCTAATATTCTAATCCTATCATCATCTATAATGTAAATTATCCTATCATAGGTATATATAAAACAAAGTCAAGTTTGTTACAACACTTAACTCGAAAACTGCTGGACCAATTTTTATGATCTTTGTTTTGTTAGATTTGTCTTCACCCCGAATTGCAGAATAACTATTAAAATATCGGAAACAATCACGAAAAAAAAATTGAAAACAAGGGATGAACCTGAGCGAAGCGATGGTGAGTTATATTATTATACATAGCTATTAGTAATGTAACAAAAACCACCAGAGTATAGTTTTAAACGTATAATTATTATTGATTTCGCATATAAGAATTACACCACATATGTCACTGATTTACAACACTGTTCCAGTATAACTTCGCCGTAATTCTTCCTGAACAAGGAATGAATCCTAATCTTATGAAGCAGTCCTTATATACCAATTTTAATTTTTAATCAACCCACCTTTTTAATAATTTTTAATGTCACTTTAACTACTTCCGTCGTAATTTCCAAATCATAATCATCCATTTATGTACTAGCTTATAAAATATATACTTTAATATATTATTATAATAAATATAAATTATTTCGAGTACATTTTATAATTTTTAAATCACAACAATAACTTAAATTTAACTTTGACTATTCCTAAATCATTTCAATATTTGACTAATATAAATTTAGTTTCCCTTTTTTTTTTAAATATACATTTACATATTTAATATGATCTCATTGAAACTCAAAACAATGACAATAAATATATCTGACAATTTTAGCATTAAAATTAATTAATCACAACAGTAATATTATAAATATGAAAGTAACTCCGTCTGTTTGTAACCTTTTCGTTCTTAAATCGGTGAACAGATTTCGATAAAGTTTGAGCAGGACATAGATTGCATCCTGGAATCGGATATATGCTACCCTTGAACCCCGCTGCAATTATAACGCAGGCAAAACCCGAGCAAAAACTAGTTATAAATATTGCAGCTTAATTCTTCTTATTTTGTCTGTCTGTTGTTACATAATCATTGGCATAAGTGGAAAATACTGAGCTTTTTTAGCGTAATTTAAAAATAAAAAAAAGTAATTAAAACAGCCTAAAGCACAAATAACATAAAACAATAATAACTAGAAAAGACTGTCTCATGTTAGCCATTACAAAACCCGCACTTGGCCGGAGTTCTTGGCAGACGCGATGGCAGAAACGTCGAGTTAGTAATGCTGTATCACGTAACGTATCGGTGACTCAACATAAATGTACTCGTGGCTTTGGACGTTTACTAGATGAGACTTTCAATGTTATAAAATGGAACAATAATATATTTGTAAGGCAGAAATATGTTGGTTATTTATTATTTACCTGCTTGCGTTCATCCAATGCTCTTAAATCGACCATAATTAATCAATAAAAAAAGTTTATAAGTAAAGTTAATAATAAGTTTATAAAGTTTTTTTATTATTAAGTTTTAAAAAGGCTATATTAAAAGTTTTAAGAAAAAAAATTAAGATTATGTTTGTTTTGTTTGAGTTTGTTTCTTTTTGTTTTTACTTTTAATTATTAATTATATTAGTATTATATTATTTTTGTATTAATTATAATTATCTTATAAATATTATATAAGGCTGCATGTGGCATATGGTGGATGTTGTGACACCTTAAAATGTTAAACATTTTTTTTTAAATTTTACGTTTAGTTTTTCAATACAATATTATAATATTTTTAACAACTGTGTGTCCTATTAATAAATAAATAAATAAATATTGTAAATAAATCTATACAGATAAATAAAATTGAAGTGTGTGTTTGTAATGTCAAAATTACAGCTCTTTACAAAATACATATGGTACCTATAATATAAGAAAAAACGATTTTTAATTTTTTGTCTGTTTGTCTGTGTTTGTTCTGTCTAATCGCCGAAAGGGCTGGATTGATTTTGACGGGACTTTCGCTGGCAGATAACTGATATTATAAGGTGTTTTTAGGCTACTTTTATTTTAGATAAAAAACAATTAGTGTTCCGCTCAATAAAAATAAAACGTACCTAGGGACGCACCCGAGCGAAGAGATATTAATAATAGTTCTTAAGTGTTTAGTCTTTGCCTGTTAAATATAGATTTAATAACTTTGTCGGTATGTTTGTCATCTTTTCAGACTTAAACCGCTGGACAGACTTTAATGAAATTTGGTAAGGCATAGATTACGTCTTGAGAACTAGGCTACCTCGTACCATGCAATCGGAGTCGCGGGCAAAACTAGTATGAACTTCTACTGCTAATACACTAGTGCTCATATCTTAACAATTCCATTCTATCATTTATCTATATCTATGCCAGAATCATATAATATATATATAATACATTTCATCCTTGTACGACCAACGAAAGTTTTGTACTTCGAGCTTTGTGTTATCTCTCGTATATCTAATACTACTTTATACTAAAATTATAAAGAGACAAAAATTGTATGTTTGTTTGTAATGGATTAACTAAATTTCCGCTTTACCGATTTAGATGGGTATGATGATAGTTTGAGACACTGGAAAGGGCATAAGATAGTGTTTATCCCCAAAATCATCTTTTAAGGGGATGGAAAGGGGGTTGAAAATTTATTGTTAATATTATCTTCTAGTTAATACTTCTGTGAAAAGCAATATCTTGTCAATGTTCGAATAGTTTATGTTTGTACTATTATCTGCTTCGCTCGGGTGCAAATGTACTACTACTATAGTAATCTACATGTTTGTTACTGCAGGACCGTTCGTCCGTCCAGCTATTTCAACTTTAAGGAGTGTCAAATACACACAAAAAATATTTTTACATTCAAAAGTAGTCTGATATGAGTGTTCAAGTACGGTTCTCATACTCTAATCCTATAAGTATTATAAATTCGAAAGTTTGAATGGATGTTTGTTACTTAATCACGCCAGAACGGCTGAACGGATTTGGATGAAATTTGACACAGCGATAGATTATAGTCTGGAATAGCGCATAGGTTACTTTTTATACCAAAAAAATGTGCAATTCCCGTGGGATAGATTTGTTTTTTTTCACTAGGGTAAACCCGAGCGAAGCAAGGTTGAGTAGCTAATGCTCTATAAAAAGGATTTACTTTTCCGATAAGCCCATTCATGTTGAAAATAGGAAGCAACATAAAATCTAGCTCATTCATAAAAATAGAATAAAAAAAACAATCCCAGCACACTTCCAGTGTCTTTGTGAGTACAGGATACACCGTCCATTAGATGGCAAGGCCACAGATGTCTACGAAAAATGACTGCCATTACATCCCACTACGTATCTTCACCGAAGAAAGATTTTATCTTTAAAGCCAGTTTCCGAATCCCCTTTTTTTCAACGTCATGCCTTAAATGCTTACGTTTCAAGATTTTTTTACGCGACATTTAAAAGTTCGGTAATCTTAGTATTGTGAAAGTTTTAATTTATGTTCTTAAGCTGTTAGAGATCTGGATATTCGCAGTTGTTTGGATGTGATCTATGGGGGTTTTATTTTTATAGTCTGTTATTTTCATTTTGATTATGTGTTATGGAAAAAAAATTACAAAAATAAAAAAAAACCCCGACTGCTTAGAAAGCAAACTAAAAAGATGAGAACAAGTTGACGAAGGGACGTTGTATTGTTCAGTTGGAGACATATACATTATACGTACACACGCAGCTATTAGAAAACATGTACACATGTACATATCTCCGGCTGAATGATACTATGTCCTTCGTCAACTTGTACTCATCTTTTTAGTTCGCTTCTTACGCAGTCGTTTTTTTTTTTTATTTTTTTTTTTATTTACAGCTTTTTGATTTGGGTCAGTTAGACATTTTTAGTTTTATTTAACAATTTCTTATCCTAAATTACTTTTAAATATATAAGTTGTGTATATTTTTGTAATTGCCTCTTAAAACCCTGTATTTTAATATCCCACTCAATTGATTCAAACGAAAAAATTTTTTCAAGACACAAATTGGCGTCAAAAATCCGCCATTTTGATTTTTTTAAACGCCTAGCTAAGGACACTTAGATTTTTGGGACGAATCTAACGATACCTTAACTGTCGCAATTGATCTAGCCGTTTGAAAGATACGAGGTAATAAAGAAATTTACAAACATACATTCAAGATACGCGCGAAAAACATAACCCTGCCTTGGCAGTCGGGTAAAAAATGGTTAGTTATAAGGTAAAGTTTGAAATACACGGCAAAATTATATTAAGGCTTTCATTGAGTAAAACAATTTTTTCTAATATTTTTGCGGATTGATTTTAATTTTTGGTTCCCGACATGTCAAATGCAGAGATTAAGGTTTCAGAAAGATAGATCTCAAAAATTAATATAAAGTTTTTAAATGCGAAATTTTCTAATTAATTATATAAAAAAAACTAGTGACTTACCCTTGCTTCGCTCGGGTGCATCCCTAGGTGCAGATAGCGTTGCTACGGTTTAATAGGAAGATTGTTTTTAAGAGGAAAAGAATTC
Source organism: Argynnis bischoffii washingtonia (assembly GCA_033884665.1). Taxonomy (NCBI): domain Eukaryota; kingdom Metazoa; phylum Arthropoda; class Insecta; order Lepidoptera; family Nymphalidae; genus Argynnis; species Argynnis bischoffii. The sequence continues at coordinate 1,639,805 of CM066619.1, read as the reverse complement.
TGAAATACATTGTTTTCACATAACTTTATTAGTTTACGCGGCGTACATATAATGTTCTCAGTCGACTTGATTTTTTCCGACATTTTCAACAATCATCGTCATATTTCAGCCAATTTACACAAAAACTTAATAAATTATACACCTAAACCTTACTCATTAATCACTCCATCTATTAAGGAAACCAGTATCAAAATCCGTTCAGTAGTTTTAGAGTTTATCGCGTTCAAACAGACAGACAGACACTGCGGGAGACTTCATTTTATAAAATATGTAGTGATTTGTAAGATATAGAAAAATGGCACTAAAGTATTTTATATACCTTTATTGATATTATTTAAGAAAAATATTAAGCAGCGCTATAGATATATTTATATACTCATAAATTAAGAATTTAGTTGTATTCAGCCTTTTTTAACGTCCCACTGCTGGGCACGGGCCTCCATTCAATACAAGGGGGATCAGACCATACTCCAACACACTTGCCAAGTGCGGGTTGGCGGACTTCACATGTCTTTCGAAAACTTGCTAGGTTCTCTCAGACGTGCAGGTTTCCTCACGATGTTTCCCTTCATCGTAAGGCAAGTAGTAATCATTTTAAAAATGATTCGCACATAAAAATATCAGAGGTGCGAGACTCGGGATTTGAACCCGCTTCACTCGGTTTCCCAAACGAGCGTATTACCACTTTGCTACCACTGCCAAGAATTTAGTTATAACAAAATAATGTTATTATTTTGATCTACACAGTAAGAACTAACATATTTTCTAGTTAAGAATAATGTTTGATACAAAATCCTTACGACTTAAGACACAGAATACTTATAACGCTCGCCAAATTGAAGGTGAAAGATGTGTAGAAAGTAAACGAGAGTACACTTACTTGTTCTTTGAACGTAACATGGCAGGAATAAATAACATAACAGATGTTATTTATCTTTATTCTAATTTTTACTATGAATATACTTTGTTTTGAAATATTACTAAACATTTCCCTTTTGGTTTAACATTTTATTTTATACTAGCAAACCCGCGACTACGGCTGTTGAATCTAGAAAAAAAACTCTTTGGCTTTATATTATACAACGACTCACCCTCGCTTCGCTCGGGTTCGTCGCTATATATTTATATAATATTGTTCATACAAAAAAAAACTAAAATTGCGATTAAAAATGGGAGGTGGGGATAGGAATGTGAAAAATACTTAACGACCTATTCTCATACCTACCAAATATAAAAAAAATCATTAAAATCGGTCGAGCCGTTTCGGAGGAGTGCGACCACAAACACCGTGACACAAGATTTTTATATATTAGATAGATTGGATGAAGCTATTTACGCTATTGCCTTTGCGAATTTGTCTCTCCCTTGACCATGTAACGTATTTGAAACGCCATGAACCAAAAAACCAGGTCCAAAAAAGATATCATAATACATTGCTTAACCTCAAACTGAATGTAAGTAGGTCATACATGTAGCGCCCTCCTTTCAAAAAATCCCCCCCTTTAACCTCTATGGAAGTATTCTCAAAAGTCCGTCCGTATCATTTACACTCGTTATGTTGCTTCTAGACCTAGCAGTTAAAGTTATTCAATTAAATTGAGTATTATTGACCCATATGCGGGCTATCTACATTGTTATGTCAATAAAATAAATGTAATTTCGATATTTAAAAGAGCAATTGTTGAGTTTCTTGCCGGCTCTTCTCAGCAGAACTGCCCTTCGAGCCGGTGGTAGCTCCCTCACGGACAGACTACACTGACGCTTACATTAAATTGACAATTCAAAAGCACTTGTAATAAGTCTAATTGAATAAAGTTTATTTCATTTCATTTCAATAGAAACCTTAAAAAATAATGGGAATTACATATTTTAATTTTGTACCAAAAAAATTGTCATTTCATTACAATTTTTATGTATTCTTCAAAGATTGTAGTACGACATCTCATCTAAGCTCAAAGGTTCGAGTTTTATGTCATTATACCTTTGAAAATCTGATATATTATTAAACAAACATAATGAATTCATGACAATACTTTAGTAGGGATTTTATGGGTCTGCGGAGTGAAAGAGGAAGCAATGTTGTTGGAGTGTAATAAAATATTCATGTTTTCCATCAAATCGTCTTACGTAACATCCTGGTTATATTTCCCTAGTCTTTGTAACAGAGTTTTTCTTATAATAATACTTTCTTAGATTTACGCGAATATTTGATATTTTAAATAAAACTATCTTTTCGGATTATTTAGCAGATTTATTTTGATTTATGGCTCTCGACGTTTCGAATGCTTTACAGCAATCATGATCACGGGTGAGACTAAGGTTTTAGACGTCTCAAAGGCATTTTTTTTATTTTAATAAGAATGTTAGATAGAAAACATTGTATACTTATCGCTTTAATGTACCTTGTAAATATATAGGTTGATAATTGAGCTCTTTTCACGTCCCACTACTGGGCACGTGTTGCCTCTTAATGCAGGGGGAAGGAAAGCCATAGTCTTTTGAGAAATCGTTAGGTTCTGTCAGACTGGTAGGTTTCCTGGCTTTGTTTTCTTTCACCGTTTTAGCAAGTGGCAATTATGTTAAAAAAAAACTTTTTTTTTTTAAATGAAACCATGTTTTGACAATGTTGGACTAGTTTATCAAACGTACTGTGCATCAGTGAGCTACCTCACTTTAAATTACCTCCACTTACAACCTCTTCCTTGTAAATACGAGACCAATATAATTATATCGTAACCATCTTAAACCAATTAACTTAAAAATTATTTAAATTTCGAAAAAAAACAGTAAAAGTATTTAATTGCTTCATAACGTATGTTTTTGAACGTAGTTATTCCCGAGTAATTTTATTAAATTAATATTTTAACTCTACTCAAAGCTCTAGATATTATTTTTCAAAGCATTTCACTTTTATAGTTTTGATATTATTATTTTTATATGATATACGTATAAGTAGTTAATATTTTATTTTAGAATATAATAATAATAAAAACATTAATATCACATTAGCGACACACACTCGCTTCGCTCTAGTTCGTGGACTCGGTACGTTTTAACGGTTAGTATGGAATAGATAGACTATCTATACTAATATTATAAAACTGAAGAGTTTGTTTGGTTGAACGCGCTAATCTCAGGAAGTACTAATCCGATTTGAAAAATTCTTTTTGCATTCGATAGCCCGTTAACTGAGGAAGGCTATAGGCTATATATCATCCCGAAAAAATGTACGGTTCCCGTGGGATAGATTTGTTTTTGTCTAGGGACAAACCCGAAGCGAAGCGAGGGTGAGTCGCTAGTGTATTATATGATCTCAGATTATAAAACAAAAACCCTTTGTTCTATAATCTGAGTATATAATATACAGCCTATAGCCTTCCTCAATAAACGGGCTATCTAATGCAAAAGAATTTTTAGAAATCGAATAAGTAATTCCTGAGATTAGCGCGATCAAACAAACAAACGGTCTCTTTATAATATTAGTATAGATAATGTTCTCCTGACTCACTGGCACCAGACATGTTCATATAAGATATTGCATATAGTGCACAAATATTTTTTTACTAGGTTATAGACAATTCGATACAATCTGCTTAATGCGAGTTTTTTACTAATTCGATCGCGTTAATATTAAAGCGAATTTATATGGAATTGAATACGCGCCATCTAGTGATAAAAAAGAACGTCATTTCTCTTTAACGATTAGGGGCTGATTCATGAATCAATAAAATCTAACAAAGTGTGATGAATTTGACCTTTACTGGGTTAACGCAAAATCGCAATTATTCGAAAAATTTGTGAAAACTCACCCTCAGTACACAGGCACAGGACCTACTGTTTACGTGCACTCCGAGGCGCGGGAGTGTAACACTGCAAACTCGGGATGTTCTTGAAAACCGTTTGTTTGGATGTCATCAATTTTTTTTTAAATACCGTTTTTTTTTTATAAATTTAAGATTATCGTAGCAAATAAGTGAAAAACAATATTTTTATAGCCAATAGATTAATAACCTAATAAAAAAAAAACTTAAAAAGTAAATATTAAACTAATAAAAGCCTAATGGCTAATGCTAAATTAAAAAGTCCTATAGAAATAGAGTTTTATTATTCGATATTACAACTTTTCTATATAAAGCACCTCGCAACCAAACAATATGCTTCGCTAAAACTTTATATCCCATATGAACTAGAGCAGTATTTTATTTTGTGCACATTTTCCGGCAAAGTTTAATAAAATTTTGTTTAGTATATTGTAAATATGAATTTAGTCGAGCCAAACTATTTCAACTCCAACTGAGCGAAGAAATAAATTGTTTTAGTATCGTTTGCTTCTTTTTAAGAATACCTAGGAATCATGAGTTTGCACATTTTTTAGTGTATAATGATAAAATTAATTAAAACCACGCCTTGATATTTAATATTGATATTGTCCACCACCACGCCTTGATATTGTCCGCCAACCCGCACTTGGCCAGCGTAGTGGACTATGGCCTGATCCCCCTCGTATTGAAGGAAGGCCTGTGCCCAGCAGTGGGACGTTAAAAAGGGTTGAATATTGATATTTAATAAGTACTATTTTTTTCAATTCCACACCTATGTAAGCAAGGCAATAAAAAGTAGCGTAGTTTTATCTCATGTCTCTGTCTGCCTTTCATAGAAAACAGTCCAGAGAAGTCGACCATGTAGATTGTAAAGGTAACAAAAAAATATAAAAAGCAGTCATGAGGACTGCCGACAGAAGTGAAAACTTAAAACTATAAACGAACAGTTGTTATTTTTGGATATTCAAATTAATTGTTTGATCTTCAATTAAAATTTGTAAATTAAAACTGTTTACATTTATCTGGTTTTGACATCTATCGGCACTCTGAGTGTTAACACGTCACGTGACCATGTCGATGACGACTTACATGACTACCCATTCAAACCTGCCTATAGAAGTTTTCACTTCTAAAAAATTCTTTTACATTTACAATATTAGTCCGCTGTAAATACTTTAAATTACTTTATAAAAATCGGACAAGTCAGTCTGACCCGCACACTGAGGACTCTGTAAGATCAAATATTTTTGTTACATTTTAACTCTTAAAAGAAATAATTTTATATATATGAAATTATTTTGGACTAACGGGTGGTAACGTTGTAGTCTGCTAATAAAATGGCTAAGGAACTTTAACAAAAGCGCGACATACGTACTATCAAACAGACAGACAAACGAATTCTTTTACAGAATTTCTTTCATCCAAAATGTACGGAACCCTAAAAATTATAAATTTAATAAAACTTGCTAGAATTTTTGGAATCTCTAAAGCGTCGAGTAAATGTAATTAAGTTTTGTAAATTTAAATTTAATATTCATTGTGGATGTGATATTGTGAGAGCTTGTTGCGACACTGTTGCCTTCGCGTGCAGAATCTTTACATCTCGCGCATAACATTATAAGTGTAATCTCCATAATATATTCCAGTAAAGAAGTTTTGTTTTTTCTAAATCGTGCTGTTGCGAAGTATTTAATATATATTTTTTTAATTTATTTTAATCATATTGCTATAGTGCTATAAATGCGAAATTTTACATGTATGTGTGTCTTTGTTACTTTACGTTGCTTTTAGCGTGGTAACTAAATTTCACCTCACTTTCTTTAAAAATTCACATTTCTCAGAAAAAATCTAACTTTTAGTCCGTATGACTTGGGTGAAATTTAGTTCACAGATAGACTATGAGCTGAATTAGCACAGCCTATACAGTGAAATCGTGTACTGTAAGCAATAAAATTTTCAACATTATTCATGCAAAAAGCACATACGGACGTACCCAAGCGAAGCGAGGATAAGTCGCTAGTATTATAATAAAACTAGCAGAACCCGCGGGTACGTCCGCGTTCATTCAAAAAAAAAACTCTGGCTTTATGTTATACAACGACTCACTCTCGCTTCGCTCCGATTCGTCGCTATGTCTATACTAATCATTAAAACGTGTCCAGGGAGAAACCCGAGCGAAGCGAGGGTGATTCGCTACTACTAGACTAAGATTTATTTTCCCTATACAAAAGTTTTATTTTCTAAGGAACACACAATCACTAAAACTATATATTGCAAATGTTATTTAATTTCTTCAACAGTTGCACCTACGACTTTCTCGAGATCATCGAGTCGGGCTTGGATAACCTTACTGAGTACGGAGAGGACTGGGTCGCACATGATCACCACAGCTTTGCATCTGAAAACGAGGTTACTATTAGTATACTTTTTTTTAATAAAAATAATTATTCGCTTTATTTTCGATTAAAATGGACATAAGAACAAATTTTTCGAATAATTATCATTCAATTATGTTAAAACTGATACTGACATAAAATGTATGATATATATTAATAAAATGCTATTTGCATACATTTATTTTAGGACTTGTTAGATTCTTATTTTTTGTACATGGAAAATACCCACGAAAAGTTTCTAAAATTGTAACTTTCTTTCTTTCTCTGGGTTTGAAAACCTCAGCACTTTTTCTTGAGTAAATATATTTTCATATAGAAAAATATGTAGAAGTATGCAATGTGAATCCCATAAATATTATAAATATAAAAGTTTGGATGCACAGAGATAAAATATAGTCTGGAATAGCACATGGACTACTTTTTACCTCGGAAAAATGTACGGTTCCCGTGGGATAAATTTGTTCTTGTTTTTCTTGCGCGTCCATGCGAGTCGCTAGTAGAAAATAAATAAAAGTATACACACTTAATTCTACAATATAACAAAATCAAAATGTCAGGGTACTATTAATGAGAAACGGCTGGACAGATTCGAATAAAATTTAGTACACAGAGGCTGTAAGTCCTCTAGGGACGCATCCAAGCGAAACGAAAGATGTATTCAGCCGTTTTTAACGTCCCACTGCTGTGCACGGGCCTCCCTTCAATACAGGGGGGATATGGTTATAGTCCAACACGCTGGCCAAGTGGGTTGGTGGACTTCACAAATCTTTCGAAAACTTGCTACGTTCATACATGCAGGCGATGTTTTCCTTCACCGTAAGACAAGTGGTAATCAAGCTAGAAAGTGCGAGACCCGGAATTTGAACCCGCTTCACTCGATTTCCTAAGCGAGCGCTTTACCACTGAGCTGCCAATGCCTTAAGCGAAAGTTAGTCGCTAGTAATACTATATAAATTATTTTTAACAGGTATGGGAGGAACTAGAAACCCTACTGCCTGAGTCCGACGCAGTGAGCGCGGGTTGGTCGCGCGACTCGCACTCTGCCCGCGCGAGGCGACTGTGCGGCGACTGGAGTGGCAAGCTGAAGCTACTGCGTTACCAGTCGCGCGGCCACACGTTGAAACTACGCTTCAGATCGGACCACTCGCGACATTTTGCTGGGTATCGAGCTAAACTGACACTGACTGATAGTAAGTAACATCATTATAATATTAGCTTTTGAATGAAAGATAAAATTAGCCCCTTTTAACGTCTCTTTGCTGGACATGGGCTTCCCTTAAACGCAAGGAAATTAGGCCATAATATATATGTATATATGAGACTTTAACACACAACACCATTTAGTGCCATAGTAAGCTACGAGGCTTGTGTTATGGATACCAGATAGTTGAAACACTACATATGTATAAGTTTAAATACATACATATTATAAATATAAACACCCATGACTGGAGTACAAACATTCGTGCTCATCACACAAATTAATGCCCCCAGCGGGACTTGAACCCGCGACCGCTGGCGACAGCAAGTACACTACAAACTGAGCCATGCGCGCCGATATATCATAGTCCACACCTTGGCTATATGCGAATTAACGGACTTCATACGTCTTTGAAAAACGAATTAGGTTCTCTATAAAAAAAAATTAAAAACCGACTTCCAGGCACTGAAAAGTAAAAAATAACTAAACGGGGGTTCTCATTTAGAATAGATACTTAATCAGATATTTTCGAAGTCGGTGTGCTTTGATTTGTATTGGCTGGCACCGTATACATACAAATAAGAATTTTTATAATATGAGGTTGCTGTATTAAAATGAAAAATAGATAGATTACATTTTATTTATAACTATATAAATAATATAGATAAACAGTTGATAAATTATACCAGTTGAGTTTCCTAAAATAGATAACGTTTAACAAAATAGCGATTAATTTAACCAATAAAGCTACTCGTAGTATCGGTAAATCACTGCGACAACTATTCCCATTACGCAATTTCTGAAATCCCCTAACAAGTATATTATAACGTGACATAACTTATGTTCCATATCAACCCCTCTATATTTGTGCTGATGACGTTTCCCAAAGGAAATGAAAGAAACACAAAACTTTTAATATTATCAGAACCACAATACTACATAAAACTATTTTTTCACGGATTTACGCGAATTTTTGACATTTTTAGTAAAATAATTTTTTCGGATTTTTTCGCGGGTTTATCTATTTATTACTAGTGACTCACCCTCGCTACGCTCGAGTTCTTACCTTGTTACGTTTTAACGTTTAGTAAATATTTCTAAGAGTATCCAGTATGTTGCACCAAACCATCAGCTATCACAATACCAAATTTCCTTAAAATCCCTAAAGTGGGTTTTCCGTGATGCGGTTTGAGACAGACAGACAGACAAAAATTCTAAAATGGTAGAAATCTAGATTCGGCCTTTAAACTACAGATTTTCCAAAAAATATTTATTGTACAGATTCGAGTCCGTTAGAATTTTATCATATGTTTAGATTATGGGTTTATTTTTATTTAGATTTTTTGGTCCCGACTTTATAAACTCCTTATAAGAGACATGATTGCGGGAGAGAGTTAGGTTTTTTACGTAAATCATAGTTATTACAGGCGGAATCTAGTCATAAAATTATACAATAATAAAAAAAACTATTGAGTATTCAATTTAAAACATTTAGTTATTTACCATGATCATCACAAATTTAAAAGACAGATACAGATTTGGTATTCTATTTAAATTTGCCATACATCTATACTAATATTATAAAAAGGCAGAGTTCGTTTGTTTGTTTGAACACGCTAATCTCAGGAACTGCTAATTCGATTTAAAAAATTGTTTGAAATAGGCATAATACAGCCATATAGATAGATAGCCGATTTATTAAGGAAGGCTATAGGCTATATATCATCATGCTACCACCCAAGGGAGCGGAGCAATAATCATAAATGTCAACAAATTGAGCAGACTTCCATACATTATTGTAAAACTATAATATATTTTATATATATATATATATATATATATATATATATATATATATATATATATATATATATATATATATATATATATATATATATATATATTATAGGGACGAATCCAAGTAAAGCGAGAGTGAGTCACTATATATATAATGTAAAGACAAAGAGTATTTTTGTAGATTCAACGCGAGAGAATCCGCGGGTTCTGCTAGTTATCTATACTAATATAAAGCTGAAGAGTTTGTTTATTTGTTTGGTTGAAGGGCTAACCTCAGGAACTACTAATCCGATTTGAAAAATTCTTTTTGCATTATATAGCCTGTTAACTGAGGAACGCTATAGGCTATTTATCATCCCGAAAAAATTTAAGGTTCTCTTGGGATAGATTTGTTTTTCAATTTAATTAAAAAAAATAAGAATATTAATTTTTTTAATTTAAAGCATTAAGCAATAGTTTTAAATTAAAGAAATAAATATTTTTTTAATAAATATTTTTTTTTATTTAAAACCTCCACATTAGGAGCAAACTACATCTAGCGATCAATTTCTGAAACTTATATTTTTTGTAGTATACGATAGTTAAAGTGCAGCATTAAAACAGTATGGAGTTGTATAATATTTAAAGTTTCTCAACAAGTGAAATTAATAAGGTGTTTTTGGTATGGAAGAATAATTGTAATTTAACACTATTTAGGTATCAGAGGACTGTTTTAAAGAACCTATGACCTATAGTTATACAATAGCCAGCGACAACAATCACGCCACGCCACCTTTGCGCTATCATCAATTTAATTAATAAATTCACAATTTGTCACAAAAGAAAAGCTTCTTAAAATCGCCTTTAATTTTTATCATCTAATATTAATGTTACGGCTTAAGTCGAATCGTAGAATAAGCCGATGAAATCGTTTTACATTTAACTAAAGACTCATCGTCTGGAGTAAAAAACGGCCAGATCTTTTTTATATTTTATGGAATTTATATTTATAACTAGCATAACCCGTGGCTTTGCCCGCTTTCAATCTACATAAAAACTCTTTTGCTTTATGTTATATAACGACTCACCCTCGCTTGGCTCGGGTTCATCCCTATGTCTTTATATAATTTTAAATAATTTGGATATTGTTCATACAAAAATACTAAAATGCGATTAATCAATCGATTCTCATACCTACCAAATATACAATTTTTTTTATTAAAATCGGTCGAGCCGTTTCGAAGGAGTGCGACCACAAACACCGAGACACAAGATATTTATATAATCTATACAGATAAATAAAATTGAAGTGTCTGTTTGTAATATCAAAAAAACAGCTTAATACTAAGTGCATATGGAATTATATACGGTACTTATAAGAGGAACACAATTTTTAAAATTTTTGTCTGTCTTTCTGTTTGTTCCGGCTAATCTCCGAAACGGCTGGACCAATTTTAACGGGACTTTCACTGGCAGATAGCTGATATTATAAGGAGTAACTTAGGCTACTTTTATTTTAGAAAAAGAATTAGGGTTTCGCTCAAAAAAATTAACACGTACCTAGGGACACACCCGAGCGAAGCGAGGGTAAGTCTTTAATAGATAATAATGCTCGTATTAGTCATAATTGGTACATAAATATAACTAACTAAGTTAACTTACTTAGCTTTCACTATTTTTGAGTAGTTTATCGCAAGTATTTATATTAAAAATTAATGATTTAAAGAGTATCCGCAGTATATTTTTTTCAAATTATTATAGAAAATTTGGATTTCTAATTAAAATAATTGTGAACGCTGTTTGTGTATAGCTTCCTCCTCTATCTCTTGCAGTTGGAAAGAGACAACATATTGACGCACGACAGAGGTTTCCGATTTAACTGTAACAATAAAGAAACCAATACATTTATAGCACCTGTTGTTCAAATATGAATTTTGCCTCATATCGAAAGTATTGTAAAGAACAATGTTTTTCATTTCCAACTTGCTTCTGCTTCCGTTTCAACTTTTCAATGGAAATACGGATGTCGCGTCCACTACACGCAAACTGCCAACTTTACCTTACAATATAAAGCTTTAATTTACTTGTCTCTTACTTTTAACTTTGTAAACTTTTATTGTAAATTCTACTTCGAATATAGTAGTACTATTTACTCGATACTCGATAATCGCTAGCGAATACACTAATTTCATAATAGTTAAAGAATGTTACTTTCATTACAGATAGGTACAATTTTAAAAGTTCTCGCACAATTGAGATGCTATATTAGCCTGCAATCATGAGATGTGTAATATGAGTCACTTGATTTTTCTGCATACATCGGTTTGCTTAATATATATATACATACATATAATAAAATTCTGAGTCTAATCTGTTCATAAAATATTTTTTTGGAAAATCTTATTGAAAGAAATAGTCATTATCGTTACAGAGGCGGAATCTATAGTTTTTAGAAATTTTGCCTATCTGTCTGTCTGAACCAGTGGTTATCCGGGTCAACATATGTATGTATGTATATGATACTTTTACTTACGGAAAATATCTTATCTCTAAGATATCTATACTAACCGTCAAAAGGTATCTAGGGACGAACCCAAGCGGAGCAAGGGTGAGTAGTTAGTATATTATAAAATTTAAGTTCAAAGTTAAATAAATTGCTTAGGTTTTTAACAAGACGGAGGAAGGTTTTCTAAAGATATAGTTCTAATTACTCTATTAGTCCGGGTATGCAATTTTATTGAACATAGGATACGTTAACGAGTGTAGTAAAGTAATACAAAATAATAGCATACAGTTTCACCAGTTTCCAACAACTAATTGAAACTACAAGCTCTTGCAGTAGAATGGAGCGAAATATCGTGTACGAGCTCGATCGACGCAAAACGACGCTTTTAATTAACTTTTTGCTTTCCTCATGATTTTTAATGATGCAATATAATAGGCTTGTTAACGCCCGATTTGTTCGCTTTATTCCATTGGCAGTACTTGGACAAAGGGTATTTAAACTAGGACGTTTCTTTACTTTTAATTTAGATAGTAGTTTGTAGCTAATATAATTTGCTTTCAACTGCCTTGGTGGTGTAGTGGATAGTATGTACGGCTGCATATCCGGAGGTCCTGGCTTCGAGTCCCGGGTTGAGCCATGTTTAGTTATTGAGTCTTTCTGTTTAGTAAGCCTTAGTAACAGTCCGGAGTTGGAAAGTTAGCGGTGTTTCACCCCTATGCCTCGGAGAGCACGTAAAGCCGTCGGTCCTGCGTATTGGTGCGGTCGATTCGGTCTCTGTATCGATAATAATGATTATTTCAATAAGATTTTCTCAAAAATATTTAATATATAGATTCGACTCAGTGAAAATTTTATTATATGTATGTATAGATATATATTTTTATAGATCTGTAACATGTGAATGAAGTGGAAGGCAAAATCATGTCATACGTATTATTACCATATCACATCTAATACCACTTTTACCGGTGGTAGGACTCTGTCAAGCCTGAGGAGTCCGACTGGATGGGTACCACCCCCTTATCTATTTCTGCCGCCAAGCAACAATGATCGCATTGTTGCGTTCCGGTATGTAGGATAAGGTAGCTAGCGCAATTACAGGCAAGAGGCATATTAGTCCTCACAGTGAAAACGCACCTGTGGTTCTGCATTTTTGTTACTTAAAACCTAAATACATGAACCGTAGGTGTTATGGGCGACAGGTATTGCTTTCCATCAGGTGATCTGTCTGCTCGTTTGTCACTGAATCGCATAAAAAAAAAATAAAGTAGCATAATAATGACAGTCAATTAAAAGTGTCTAGACTGTGTATCGCATAAATAATAAGCTAAATAAATTTGCTTCAGGTACATTTATATCTAATATATTTAAACGTGCAATTATTGTATATTTATTTATTTACATCGGCGATCTCGGAAACGGCTCTAACGATTTCGCAGAAATTCATCCCCAGTTACGTTTTAACGTTTAGTGTACATTTCTCAGAGATAAGATATTATCCCGCATTAAAAACAATCCTATATGTTGTTGTTAAGCTATTATCATACCTAATTTCATCAAAATCTGTCCAGTAGTTTTCTTATGATGCATTCCCAGATAGACAGACAGGCTAAAATTCTAAAAACTATAGATTTGACCTCTATATCGATAATAATGACTATTTTAATAAGATTTTTCCAAAAAATATTTAATGTACATACAGATTCGACTCAGAATTTTATTATATGTATAGATTAACCTGTTAACGACCGCCGAGCCACTGGTGGTCCAGTTAACAATAAACTTAGAAATTAACCAGGAGGTGTTAACCACAAACAGCGCTTTTAATACGAAAAAATTATAATCATATAACCGTTGCGTGATAAAATTAAGTCAGTTTTTGATACAATATTCAAACTAAATAAATCTATAAAATATTATATTACATAGATTAATTAAAGTTTTATATATTTTATATATAAAAAATGGTTAGCGAAAATCTTTAGACCTTCGTTATCTCTATTCAGAGAAGGTTGAATTAAAAAAACCTATATATTCCACGTGCATTCCATCTTAGCGTTAGAGCGCTGCATCCATTATTAAATAACTTAAAAAGCGCTGAATAGCTGTACGTTGCTGTAATACTGCAAATTAAACTTTCAATGCTTCAAAATATTTTAATTAAAGGTAGCCAGCGCAATTACAGGCAAGAGGCATATCATCTTAGTCCTCACAGTGACAACGCACCTGTGGTTCTGCATTTTTGTTACTTAAAACCTAAGTGCATGAACCGTAGGTGTTATGGGCGACAGGTACTGCTTTCCATCAGGTGGTCTGTCTGCTCGTTTGTCACTGAATCGCATAAAAAAAAAATTTGAAAAACCTATTCTGACTACAACAGGTTACGGCATTACACTTAATTTTTTTATGAATTTAAAAAAATATAACATAGGTTTTATTTAAAATGAGTCAGTTAGCTTCCTTAGATGCCTTTTCTGTTTATAATACACTATATGTGGGATTTGCAAGATGAGTATGCGTGAAATGTATTTTAAGAATAAAAGGAGATGTATGTTAGAATTTTAAGAATGGAATGGAATGAAAAAGATGAATAAAAGAAAAGAAGGATGTTGTGTCATAATGGCGACACGACGATACGCGTGTGCATAGTGTTTTATAATTTAAACTAATAAATAGTTATTAGTGTGTCAATAACGCTTTTATTGGTATCCCCGGATCCTACATATAATATACAGGTAGCCACCTTTTAGCAAAATGTATCTATTACTAACAGTAGTCTATGTGTTATTTTATCCTATATTATGGTTATTCAGATTTATACAGTATACTTTTTAACCAAATGCGTTCAGTCGTTTCAGCGTGAAAAGAGAGTAAATATCTTTTGAAAAAAATGGCGCCGAGATGTGACGTTAGGTCAAACCAAAGAATAAAATTCAAAAATCGAAAGTTCTAATTGTCTAAACACAAATTCGACCTTACGCACACCACATAAAGTACATTTTTAAACGAAACAACGTGCGTTTTAATTTTGTCATCCGAAAAGCAGCAGCAGCAGCAGCATTTCGAATTGTGCACTTCTTTTTGAGGACACTTTTGAGATGAATTGTGTTCTTGAATTTTTGTATATGAATGACTAGTGACTAACCCTCGCTTCGCTCGGATTCGTCCCTTGCTTGTTTCCCCATACAAACTTTCATCTTCATTTTCACCTCCCTAAAGGGATGATTTTCGGGATAAAAACTATCCTATGTCCTTCCCAGGGTCTCAAACTATCTTCTTAGCAAAATTTCATTTAAATCGGTCCAGTAGTTTCGGAGTTTCTTCGGTACAAACAAACAAATATAAAAATCTATCCTATTTATAATATCAGTATAGTTTAGAACAATGTCTATAACAAACTATACTAATAATAACTATAAAGAACAGTACTTGTGATACATAATAATAAAATATTATATCGCACAAGTGCTACGACGATGTGACAAACGTAGAGCTCTCTAACTGAAGTCCTTGATGACACACTTGAGAGGTCCTTAACTTCGCGCCATTTATTTCCAAGACGTGACCAATTTCTTTTAAATGATATGTGAGGATATATTTTTATTACAAGACTTTAAGTTACATTAATCTACACTTATAATATACACTAATATCTACTAATAGTTTGTAAAGTATGTCGGGGTTAATCTCTGAAACTATTGATCCGGTTCTGAAAATTCTTTCAGCAACAGGAAGCTACCTTACCGCCGAGTACTTTAGATTGGCCACTGGACAGATTTTGATGAAATTTGGTTTGACGATAGCTGATGGTATCCGGGTCAACATATAGGATACTTTTTACTACATAAAACTATCTCATCTCTGAGAAATCTATACTAACTTCAGTTGATAAAATTACCATCGGTTGTGTGAAACCAGGTTTATTATGGTACACTATTGTACAAATTTAATGTTTTCAAAAATTTCACTGTTAATATAATTCATCTAAGCAGTAGGTATACGTCCTAAATAAAATATTTTTCTTCTTCCTGTAGGAGATTATTATTTTTTAAATATAACAAAAACCTAAAAGAAATAACCAATCATCAAAAGAGCTTGTAACTCAGTAACCCCCAAGTCTTCCCAAAACAAATTTGAATTCATGTTATTATGATAATGCCCGTAAGCCGTCGGATTGTTGTTTTCAACGTATTTACTTCGAGATAAGAAGCTGGAGTTATTTTGGTTGCCTCTAAGTAATATTTACTTTATATTTTAATCTATCATTGTTCCGTCTTCCTTCTATATAGGTATTGAAGATTACAACAAGTTTGTTAGATGAGTTTATACAAATATCCTAAAATAAAATAATATACCTATAAATATGAGGTTAAATAGAAAGCTAAACCTAATCTATACTATAATATTATAAAGCTGAAGAGTTTGTTTGTTTGTTTGTTTGGTTGGTTGAACGCGCTAATCTCTGAAACTACTAATCCGATTTGAAAAATTCTTTCTGCATTAGATAGCCCGTTAACTGAGGAAGGCTATAGGCTATATATCATCCCGGAAAAATATACGGTTCCCGTGGGATAGATTTGTTTTTGTCTGTAATGTAAAAATTGATCCAAATCGTGAGCTGTTTCCTAAGTTACACGAAATAAAATATATAAATATACAAGAATTGATCATTTAATATTATAAGATATTGTTTTGAATATTTATCTAGTCACCCATTACTGTTTTGAAATATCTCGATGCTTTGGATCCAGAACCCTAAAAGTATGCACCATGTTACCAAATTAAATAATAATTTAATAAAATAATAATTTAATAAAAATAAAATGAAAATAATAATTTAATAAAAATAAAATGAAAAGCTCTTTCGCAGCTCTGCTCGAATGCTAGTTACATCCAGGATATGATCTCCATTCTGAACTTTAGACAAGTCTATTAAGCCAATATTGCGTGAAAAATAAAAAAGCACAGTGACACTCAAAATCTTTTGCATTAATAATTAAAATGGTAAAATCCAAATTATTTATATAACTAAAAATGTTTTTAAGGAAATCCCACGATTATTGCGTTATGTAATTTATATTAGAAAAGCTAAAAGCTTTGGTACCTAAAAATTTACTAAAGAAAGAGAAAGCTTTTAGTTATACTTTGTCCCTGAATATCGTTACGACACGATTATCTCGATTCATAACCTAATCCTCTGTGACAAATCATCATTTTTCATACCAGCCTTTGACCTTTTTTACTGCATGATAAGAAAACAAATAGCCGTTAACGTTACTATGGAACTATCCGGTATTTGCTCGTATTTTAAATTTTTTTACGTCACATTTCGATTGCAGTACCAGATTTGACCGATTCACAAATTAGGAGGTACTCGATTGTCTTTTTGAGGGTTCCGTACCCAAAGGGTAAAACGGGACCCTATTTACTAAGGTTTCGCTGTCCGTCCATCTGTCTGTCTGTTTGTCTGTCCGTCTGTCACCAGGCTGTATCTCATGAATCGTGATAGTTAGACAGTGAAATTTTCACGGATAATGTAGTATTTCTGTTGCCGCTATAACAACAAATACTAAAAAACAGAATAAAATAAATATTTAAGGAGGCTCCCATACAAGAAACAATGATATATGATAATCAATAATGAATAGGTTATATCATGTATGTATGTGTGCGTGCGTGCATGTTTGTTAGATAACACTAGCGACTCACCCCTGGTCCGGTCGGGTTCGTCCCTACTTACGATTTAACGTTTAATATAGATTTCTCAGAGATGAGATATTTTCCAGCAGTAAAAAGTATCCTATATGTTGACCCGGATAATCAGCTATCATCATACCAAATTTCACCAAAATCTGTCCAGTGATTTCCTCGTAATGCGTTCCCAGATAAACAGACAGAGAGACAGACAGGCAAAAATTCTAACTATTGATTCGACCTCTGTATCGATAATAATGACTATTTCAATAAGATTATCCAAAAAATATTTAATGTACAGATTCGACTCAGAATTTTATTATATGTATAGATGTCGTTAGTATACGATGAAGCTGCGCTAAGATAATCATCATTGGCATTTTGATATACTATTGACATTAGCTTAGTCCAACATTTGTTACAGTTATACGAGCTTATCTCGATTTTTCAACGTCAAACTGAAATATGATCCAAGAAGCGTTCACGCATCATCAACAGATCGGTAAATATCTCCGCTCCATTAGCTTCGGTTCACATTAAATATCTATCGCTTTATGACTGAGTCATGACTTACTTGACAAATAACTGGATTAGTTAACCTATTTTTGACCGACTTGAAAAGAAAAAGAACTTAATAAAGTATGAATTTATATAAATATATATGTAATCTATATGTATAATATTGTCTGTTTGTCTTTCTATTTGTTTTTATGTCTTATTGCTTTTCACATAAAAAGTAATGAACGGTTTTTAATTAAAACTTTTATAGTGATATGTTATTATTCGGGTCAACATTTAGGCTATATTTTACTACTAGAAAATCTTTTATTCCCGCGGGAAAACACAATAATTAGTTCAGTCGAGTCGTCCTTTATTAAAAATATTATTGATTTATAACACAAAAACTACTTTGTTAATTAAAAATAAAACAACAGTAATAATTTTAAAAGAAATTACTGTATTCTTAAAAAAGGTTAAATAAGATACTATACACTTTTTGCCTTAAAAGAAGTTATTCTAAAATATTTTTAAGTCGCGTTTACGAGTAAAGAAAACTATCCGAAGATCATAATCCCGTTATTACAAACTTGCTATTGACTTCTAGTATCGAGTATTATTTTTTCTTAACATAACTTTATAAAAAAGAACGTGAACAGAGGGAGCGTATTTTTTTTAATTCACCGGACTAACAAAAAATAAAAAAAGAAGGTGCGTGTGCTTTATGCGCGGTTGAAGTAAAACTTCTTTGGCAAATAGTTCAAGCAATAATTAAATAAAGCATATTAGGCATATTACAATCATATATTTATAGAATATGATTTAAGGAAAGAATAATATTATATATCATTTGTCAGACAATAACAGCTAACTTCATCATGTCGCTTTTTGGCTGTCGGTGTGCGCACGCGCATCGAATAACTTCAAAAAACTAGAATTTAGAAAAAAAAATCCGATCAAAAATTAAAGTGCACGTTATGTACAAAAAAATAGAAAAACATACGAAAACAATATCAACACATGCAAGGAACACTATAGTAACTCGGATTTAAGATTTTTAAAAATACAAGCGCACTTCTCATATATTTAAAATTCAGATTTAATATTGCTGTAAATCTTCGTTACAGTATTATTCCTTGCAGCATCGATATACGAGTAAAGCGAAAACAGTAATGTCGACAGTTACTATTTTAATTCAGTTCAAACAAATAGCCGATGTTCCATACTTAACTTCAGTAAATATTAAAATATCATTCGCATTCGGAAACACCCATCTCGGCTTATATCGGTTATGAGGAAAAACAGGTCGATATAACATTTCCATATTTATATTATAGAAGACCTGCTGTTTTGTGTTTATCTTCATCCCGAGATGCAATACCGAACGGTAATAACTTTCGCAAGTTGCATGAAAAGTGCCCAATAACTTTTATATAACCACGTCATATTTTTATCATGATATAAAGTGTTTGTGTAAAATATCACAAAGTTCTTCATCTTTAAATACTTTTATAATTTTAACATATGTTATAAGCTTTATATACTGTATTTAAAAAAATCATTAAATACCTACCTTATATCTATCTATACATACAGTAAAATTCTGAGTCGAATCTGTACATTAAATATTTTTTTGGAAAATCTTATTAAATCAGTCACTAATACAGAGGCCAAATCTATAGTTTTTTTGAATTTTTCTCTGTCTGTCTGGGAACGCATCACGAGAAAACCACTGGACAGATTTTGAGGAAATTTTGGTATGATGATAGCTGGTTATCGGGTCAACATATAGGATACTTTTTACTGCGAGAAATATAAATTCATACTAATATTATAAATGTAAAAGTGTGTTTGTTTGTTTGTCCTTTTTTCACGTTGAAACAGAATGACGTATTGGCGTGACTTTTTGTGTGGAGATAGTTGGAAGGCTGAAGAGTCACATAGGCTACTTTTTACCGCGGGAGATTATCTCATTTCCCACGGGAAAGCTCGTAATACAACTCAGAAAAAAACTATGATCAGAATTACTTTAAACTTGGTATTAATGTTCTTCAATACAGTTAAATATTTTTTTAGCATTTTTCGAAATTCATCCCATAAGGGGGTAAGTTTGTGTGAAACCTTAAATTCATTTCAATAAGGGATACAAAAATTACTTGTTAGCTATTTTTTAACATGCCACTACTAGTATTTTTACATGTTGTCACTCTTAGCATTGATTTTATTTAATTTTCAGTAAGTTGCACAAGCTATGATACATCTCACTACTAAACAGCTGTATAGTACCAATGGGCAACAGATTGACAGACGGACATGACACAATTGTAAAGGTTCCATGTTTACATATTGGCCCGGGAACTATAGGAATGATGGCATAGAAATAACATTTTACAAATTAAATAAAAAAACCAGTTCGGCAAATCACAGCTGCCACTGCCAGTTTTTACAAAACCTAACGTTACCAGAAATTTTATTTTTACGATATGTAAAGTTTTGGTTGATTTATATATTATTTTAACATTTTGTATTTGTTTATTTGAAAACTGATTGTTTCAAAACAAATATATAAAGAAACTTTGCATTTGTTATCTTTTACCTATCTATCGACGACACGTTTGGCTCAGTTTGTAGTGACCCTACTTGCTGTGCCAGCGGTCGCGGGTTCGAGTCCCGCTGGGGGCATTCATTTGTGTGATGAGCAGGAATATTTGTACTCCAATCATAAGTGTTTATATTTATAATATGTACATATGTACTTAAAGATATATATTTGTAACATAACACAAGCCTCGTAGCTTACCAGGGAACTAAATAGTGATGTCTGTTAATGCCCCAAGTCCTAACATATTTATTTATTTATTTTATTATTTATCTATACATACTTTAGTAAATTTCTGAGTCGAATCTGTACATTAAATAATTTTTTGGAAAATCTTACTGAAATAGTCATTATTATTGATACAGAATCTATAGTTTATAGAATTTTTGTCTGTCTATCTGTCTGGGACCGCATCACAGAAAAATTACTCTAGGGATTTTGATGAAATTTAGTATAATGATAGCTGGTTATCCGGGTCAACATATAGGATACTTTTTACTGCGGGATAATATCTCATCTCTGACAAATCTATACTAAACTTTAAAACGTAAGTAGGGACGAACCCGAGCAGAGCGAGGGTAAATCGCTAGTGTTCATATATTTCTAAAACGTCAACATCTATAAATATACTACAGCTGAGTAACATCGAGTTAATGCTTGGATATGCTTGTTTGAAAGACGTATGAAAGGCGCCTCGTTCGCAGAACGCTTTATTCATAAGTAATACGGCCACGCGCATAGTTTTAGTTGAGACAAAGTTTTAACTAATGTCATATTCGCATTGTTGCTAACTAGCTAGCTAAACAGATGATGTTCAGTCCTATTCAGGACTATATAATATAATATAGTAAAACCTTTATTGGTAAGGTTTTAAAAATTATAGTTTATATAAAACTGTGACGTAATCATTAACGCTAACACTAGTAAATAAATATATATATATATATATATATATATATATATATATATTAGGGTGTCCCTTATTTTTCAAAGTTTTAAATCTCTAACGCATAGGTTTTAGTTTTGTTCATTTGCCTCTAAAACACTCGAAAATAAATTTTTACCTTATTTGGAGTACGATAACCCGTGCCGACTTGCATAGAATCATGTACATACATGTTGCGCGGCAGTAGCGGTGCGTATTCACGGCATTTGTCATTTGTTCTCAATTATTCTCGCGATTAACACGTATTGTTTTACATTTAAAAGATGTCAGTGGAATTAAGAAGCAATAAAAAATGTATTTTCTTAGTTGGTGACGTAAATTATCAAATAACAGGCGCAAAGTTACCGTCTAATCGTCAAGTTCTTGCAGTACTTTTTTTTAACATTCGCGAAGTTAAATTGACTGTTAGTGAAAGCGCTAATCTCGTCATTCGGGAGTGCATTATATTTTGGGAAAAAGCTAGAATACCTACCAGAGCTATACCTAACTGTGTAAAAAAACTTGTGGATCTTCACCATGCTTGGAGGGAGTTGCAAAAAAATTCTAAAAAAATACAAGATATATACAAGCGCCGTGAGGAGGACTTTAAGAACAATTTAGATAATTTATTTGATATAGCACACGCTGATGCTTTGAAACTGATGAAAATTGAAGAAGATAAGATATTTTTACAAAAACAAAGAGAACCAGGGCGTCCAGGGTGCTTAGCGGGTGTAGACAAAAAGTTAGCCGAAAAAGAAGAAAGAGCAAGACAAAGGAAATTAAATAAAGAGAAAAAAAGATGTGAGCAAATGTGTTTCGGAGGTTTATCGTTATCTATTACTGCGCAAGATTCTATTCAAAGGCAAGGGCATCACGATCAACTTAAAAGCTCTGATGAAAGCCTTGAGGAACCCTTGGCATCCACCTCTCAAATGGTAAGTTCTGAAACTACTTCAAAAAGAGGAAGGAAAAACTTTATCACGCCTAAGTTAGTTGCAGCTTTAGATAGATGTCAATTAAGTATAAGGGATTCTGTCTATATACTTCAGGCTGTAGTAGAAGCACTCGAACTTAGTTGTGATGATTTTCCGATAAACAAATCGTCTATTCAACGTATTCGCACACAGAATCGAAAAGATAGAGCGGAATCTGTAAAATCAGATTTTCAGAATAATGTGCCTGAAATAGTGACCGTTCACTGGGATGGGAAATTATTACCTGGACTTGACGTGAAAAGTTCTAAGGAAGAACGCCTACCAATTCTAATTTCATTTGGAGAAAAGGAACAACTTCTGGCTGTACCCAAACTTGAGAGCTCTTCCGGCCAGGATCTAGCTAAAGCTGTGTTGAACGCACTTTATGACTGGAACCTCGATGACAAAGTACAAATAATGTGTTGTGACACAACTGCGTCTAATACAGGGCGATTGAAAGGAGCTTGTGTACTTTTGGAACAAAAACTAGACAGGGAATTACTTCTTTTTGCTTGCCGCCATCACGTTTACGAACTGGTTTTAAAAAGTGTGTTCGAAACAAAAATCCACCAAGTCACAAGTAGCCCTGATATCCCACTGTTCAAAATGTTTAGAGACAAGTGGAAAACTATTAATCCTGCTGCTATTCAAACAAATATCGATATCGTCACACGACATTTTTGTAATACAACAATAGAAGATTTGTTGAAATTCTATAATCAAGAACTGCAAAAAACCATTAGACGTGACGATTATCGGGAACTGATTGAACTATCTATTATTTTCTTAGGAGGAGACAGTGAAAAAAAAATTAAAATTAGACCTCCTGGAGCGATGCATCAAGCAAGGTGGATGTCTAAGGCTATTTACTCTTTAAAGATGTTTTTGTTGCAATCTCAGTTCAAAATTAGTGCCAAGGATAAGCAAGCACTTCAAGACGTCTGTTTATTCATTGCGGTTTTATATGTAAAACCATGGCTTGGATGTAGTCTGGCGGTGAAGGCACCAAATCAAGATTTGTGCTTTTTAAAGAGGCTTAAGGAATATGAAACTGTTGATAAATTGATCTCCAAAGCAGCCCTGAGCAAGTTTAGTCAACATCTTTGGTACTTGTCAGAAGAAATTGCGGTTTTGTCACTCTTTGATGATGAAGTTAATGAACAAACCAAAACGAACATTGTAGTTAATTTCCAAAGAGAGAGTTTGTATAATTCTGGGAAGAGATATATTCCATCTAAAGAAGATATCTCTGATTATTTGTATAGTAAGTAGGAATACAATAAATACTATTTCTTGTATATTTATTGTATAATATATTGTGTATTTATTGTATATTTATTAATTAGTACTATTTTTATACTGTTTTCAATAAATTGTTATTAATAATGCCTTATTTATTGTTGCAGGAAAATCATTAAGCGATTTTGTGTCTGTCAAGAGCACAAATTTATTTTCTCGATTAAAGATTGATAAAAATTTCCTCCAGAGACCCGTTTCTACATGGGATGAAGATGTTGGTTATTTAGAGGCGAAAAAAAAAGTGCTTTCTTTAACGGCAGTTAATGATACAGCTGAAAGAGCTGTAAAACTTATGCAAGATTTTCATGGTTTGATCACTGCAAAGGAAGAGCAAAAGCAATTTTTGCTACGCTGTGTTCAGGAGCATAGAAATCTGTATCCAGACTGTAAAAAAGAGACCCTCAAAAGAAAATATCCTGCCTGATCTGTAATTTTATCTTCTTTTAATAAATATTTCATAAAAAAAAATATTTCAATTGATTTAGCTATATAACGGAAAGGGTTAAAAACAGCAATTTTCAAGATCTTCAGCGTTCTGTCGGCACGGGTTATCGTTGACGTAGGAAGATGAAAATTTGTATTTAAGTAAGTCTGGATAGCTTAAAAAGAAATAGGAGGTATGCATCTCGATATCTCAAAAAAAAAAAATTTCGCCCATATAAGGGACACCCTAATATATATATATATATATATATATATATATATATATATATATATATATATATATATATATATATATATATTGTTTATTTACTAGTGACAGTCGCTTGTAATTTATGTGTTACTCCAGATCATAGTTTATTTGTATACATTTCATTCAAATCCGACCAGCCGTTACAGCGTGAGGGAATAACAATCATACACACATACAATTACGCATTTGTATTAGTAATCGGGTTCTGCCATAGTATAAATATAGATTTTACTAGTAATTCTAACTCACTAATATCATCAAGCATAGCAATACGTCTATAAAATTTTATTAGCTGAATTATCTCAATCGATCATAACGTTCAAAGTTACACGATCACTTAACGGGTGATAGGTGTATGTAAGAACGCGAACTTGTAACTCGAGGAACTATATCGCGCGTGTCACTCTAAGTATGAAAACTTTAAAACTTCCCAGAATGTCGTTAGCCATCCAGCCACTTTAAAATTTTGCTGATTTTGCTAAGCCTCTTTTTTAACGTTAGAAAATGTATATTACCTGCTTACATACAGGTAGTTATGTGGGACTCGTCGACCAGAAGTCAGTAGTATCCACTAAAACCTAACCACATTGCGGTGATTTGTGCTGGCGGTGATTTTGACGGGTATGAACTCTGTAAACCGCAATCCGTCACTTTGATACACATTTTGGTTATTTTTTTAAATAAAAATATTTAGAAATTAGAAGGTAGCATTAGAAATAAAAAAATCAGTTAAAACTAATATGTAAGCAGCAAGTTAAAAGAAAATGGATATCGTAAATACCTTTATTAACTTACTGGTATCAACGTTGTAAAACAATCGGTAAAGAACTTGCGGGCAGTGTCTGGAGATTTTGCACAAACAAACATTCCTATTTTATTTATATAGAAAACTAGCAGAACCCACGGCTACGCCCCCGTTTAATTGACAAAAAAACTCTTTGGCTTTATGTTATACAGCGACTCACCCTCGTTTCGCTCGGTTTCATTGTTATTTATTTGTATAATATTGATCATACAAAAGTAGGGGTAGAAGGGTGAAAAATACTTTACGACCTATTCTCTTACCTACCAAATTAAAAAAAAAAATTAAATCGGTGGGGCCGTTCCAAAGGAGTGCAACCACAAACACCGTGACACAAGATATTTACATATTAAATATATCCATATATACATATTATACAATTTACAATATGTTTTTATTTACATTTTAAATAAAAATTGAACTTACGACCTCTTTTGTCAATCCACTGCCAGTAAAATACAACAGAAGATAGCCATCCTACAATATGATATTAAAATCAGAAGGCTGTTTTATATCTTTATACGTATTTTATTTTAATTTGAACAATAATAAAAGCTTTATTTCGGTGTCCCGCTTTGAAATATAAAGCATGGTCATATTATTCATGAGGAAACGGTTTTTAGTGCTCTCCAGTGGGAAGCCCGCTTCAAGAATCAACATTTGGTTTTAATGTTGTCTTAAATGATAAAATATAATCGAGGTTTTTTATCATATAGCAACTTTTTCTTGCTTTGCTTTTTAAGTTTTATTATAATACTACTACATGAGAAGTTTGTTTATAGATTTGTTTTGATAAAACGAAGACAAATCTATTTCACGGGATCCGTACATGTTTCATTTCAAATTTCATCCAGATCCGTTCAGCCATTCTGGCGTGATTGAGTAACAAACGTCCATCCAAATATCAAAATCTAAACATCTAAACTTTCAGTAAAATTGTTCCATACTCAAGTATGGAACAATCTTATGGAACTTCTTTGGCGTAACAGAACAAAAATAGCTTCAGATTTCATCACGTATGTCACAAGTCCCTGTTTGTAAAAGGAATGATAAATTAATAAAAATAAATGACGGTTATCAGGTAACTTCGTCATGTCGCTTTCAGCTTACTTCATCATGTCG
Organism: Argynnis bischoffii washingtonia; assembly: GCA_033884665.1. NCBI lineage: Eukaryota > Metazoa > Arthropoda > Insecta > Lepidoptera > Nymphalidae > Argynnis > Argynnis bischoffii. Next base: position 1,613,495 of record CM066619.1, on the reverse strand, counting down.
CTTTTTGGCTGTCGGTGTGCGCGTGCAGCGTAAAAATTTTACTCTCATAATTTTTTCCAAACGTCCCAAAAGAAATATAACTTCAATAAAGTATAGTTAAGTTCCATAATACAAAATATATTACGTTTGTTGTATCGTAAAAAAGTACTTAACGAGCAAACTAGTGAAAAAATAACAACAAATGCGCTACTAAATTACTATTCAATATATAATCTGTTCATATATAACATTATTGAAAAGTATCTATTACAAGTGTATTATGTGATACTTGAGTCTGACTCGAACTTGAACTATTTCTTACACTTTTAAAGTAAAACTTATTTAAGCATGACTGAGGGGTAAGTCAAAATACGTTGGAAAAATGAGTGTAGCGGAAGTGAAAGTCAAATTTATTATTAATAAAAAAAAATATTATATATAATATATATTTTTAAAATAATTATTATGTATAAAAATATGTATTAACTATTAATAATTTTATAATAACTATTACTTACATGTGGGTCCATGTAAGAAAAAAACATGTTTTTTTTTTATAAAAAATCACTTTCTTATTGGATTGCTCAAACCAGAGAAAAAAATGCATAAATATGGAAAAATAAACCTAGTTACTACTACTTAAACCTTCGACCGTTGGTAATCAACCTCAATCTCATTTGTTATTATGAATTAAATAAATCATATTAAAATCACACTAAATTTGATTTATATCGGGAAGCAGAACGGTTAGTTGTCTTGTAGTGAGCGCCGAGCTTTATATGATCTATACTAATATTATAAATCTTAAAAGTTTCTTTGTTTGTTTGGTTGAACGCGCTAATCTCAGGTACTACTAATCCGATTTGAAAAAATTTTTTTGCATTATATAGCCCGTTAACTGAGGAAGGCTATAGACTATATGTTATCCCGGAAAAATGTACGGTTCCCGCTGGATAGATTTGTTTTTGTCTAGGAATAAACCCGAAGCGAAGCGAGGATGAGTCGCTATACTTTATAAGATGTTACTTAGATTAAGATAATGCTATTCAATAAACGCGCTTCTAATAGTAAAGTCGTAGTCTATTTATTACCTGGCTTTGAACCTAACAATACACTATTATTTGTATATAATATGTACATTGTCATAGCTATATTCTCATACACGTAATAAATCTCACTACTATTATAAATACAAAAGTTTTATGTGTGTATACATGTTTGTCACGCTGAAATGGCTAAACCAATTTGGATGAAATTTAGTACACACATTTTAGAGAAATTTGCGAAATGGTCACGTTATTTGTATATAATATTTATACATATCTACACATATAATAAAACTGTGGAGGTCGAATGTCTGTACATAGAAAGAAAATAAATAGTTAGTTATAACTATAAAAGGCACCTAGAGTCGCACTGCGGTCCTTTAATAGAAAATACATAATGGTTTTTTTTTTCTTCAACAGCACAGTCGTGTATGGACGTGAAGCAGATACTGTTCAACGGCTATTGCTATCTTTTCTCTGGCTACCCTCAAGCATCATGGACTACTGCCAAACAGGTGAGTTACTTATCGACGATGAAATTTCAATACATATAGGTACTCGTATTGTTTCTACAAAAAGATAACTTGGAGACAAAAAGGGAAAATGCCATATAACGGTTTACCTATTTTAAACTAGCTTTACTGACAATTATCATCCTGTCCAAATTTTCTTTTTATTATTTGTAATTCTTACGTTGGTGTTATATTCTATGGATTTTTTTCCAGCCAATGTTTTGGACAATTTTTCCATCTTTTTCACCTAAACACCTTAGCTTTTTTTTACCACAATGGTTGATATATTGTTTAATAAATGTGTAAAGAAAACCACCAGGGTACACTTCAAACGTATAATAATTATTGATTTTCATATAAGGATTACAACACACTGTATATATCACTGCTTTATACTAGAATTTACACAACACTGTTTCAGCATAATTACACAGTAACTCTTCCTGAACAAGAATGAATCCCAATCATAGAAAGCACTCCTTATATATTAATTTTAATTTCCATCAACCCACCTTTTTAATAATTTTAATGTAACTTCAACTACTTCCGGCGTAATCTTTAAATCATAGTAATCAATTAATGTATTTAATTTATAAAAGCATACTTAAAATATAAAACATAATTTCATTGAAACTTTAGTTAATTACAAGAAATATAGGTAACTTTAAATATGTCTAACAATATTAGCACTAAAATTAATGAATCATAACACTCGGCCATCGACATGCGTGCTATCTCCGGAGCACGCAAATCTCACAACACTCGGCGTAAGGTATGTTTATGATTCTCTATTATAATTTCAAAACAATATTAATAATTACAGCATGTAATACAAGCAAAAAAAAATATCGTTATATATAAACATTAATATAAACCAGATTATACTACACTAGATTAAACTTAAATACTTTTATTTTTCAGTATCACTGTTCTCCGAGTTTGAGGAGCTGTATTCAGAACCAGAAGATTTGTCTAACTATTGCCTGAACATGAATCCAAGGCTGCATTTCATCTACTTAATGCGAAACGCTTTCATATCCCATGGTACTAAAACCGGGAGCATAGTTAGAGATTTTATATGGAACAATAAATAACTTCCCTTCATCTATCATTTTAAATAATATAACGAATACTATTGTTTTATTGCCACTTATTAATACCGCTAATAAATTCTGCATCGATTTAGTTAATCCTAATATTAACTTAGTTTAAATGGAATGAAATGAAATAAACTTAATTCAAATAGACTTGATTCAAAAGCATTTAATGTAAGCATCAGTGAAGTCTGTCCGTGAGGAATCTACCACCGGCTCAGAAGCCGGCAAGATACTCAACAGTTGCTCTTTTAAATATCGAAATTACATTTATTTTATTAATATATCATGTAGATAGCCCGCATATGAGTCAATAATACTCAATTCCACACATTTTCATCAGCAAGAAACTCTTGAACCGTGTAATATGCTTTGCCCAATAAAACATTTTTAATTTTATCCTTAAATTTTTGAAAAGATAAATCTAGGACATTTTGTGGAATCTTATTATATCTGCGTATACTCAGGCCTACGAAGGATTTATTCACCTTTTGGAGCCGAAGTCTAGGTTTAACAAGCTTATTTCTATTCCTAGTGTTTCTTGTGTGTCTATCTTTAGATTTTTGCGAACAAATAATATGTTAAACTGGCTTACACGGAGTCGTAAGATTGTACATAATAAAATATTATACATAATTGAGAATCATAATAATATTTTAATTAAAAGTCATTGATAAATTTATATAATTAATGGGAGATAATTTGACTACTTTTAAATTAATATGGAATGTCTATTGATTTTGCTTTTAAATTATATTGATGTTAAAAAGTTAATATCTTAAAATTAAACTTATTTTCGAATTACTAATTTTGTAATAAATTCCAAAAAAAAAAAGTAAATCAAATAGTAAGACATTAATAATTCTCAAGTTATATTATTGCATTTAAAAATTCTGAAATACGGTTGTGCTATTTAATAAAAACTTCCGGCTGATTCATATAAAAAGCAAAAGATAACCGTTGGAGGGGAGTTTTTGGGGAAGACGTTCATTACGACAGACCAGATAAGTATTAGTTGTGAAAATAATACTAAATTTATGTTGGCAAACTTATTGATCAAAATAGTGTTGAACTTATGTGTAAATAGTGGAAAATAAAGCGCTTTCCTGTGATTAGTTAATAGTAATGACATAAAGTAATCGTTAAAATGACATTGAATTTTGTTGTATTAAAGGGAAATACGACAGTTGAAGTAACATTATAAAACGTTTAAAGTAAAAGAGTGATAAAATAAAGCTTATTATATTGATTTACTGTGTTCTTATTTTCCTCGTCTTGAAATTATAATGGTTATTAATACAATTGTTTAACAAATATATTACACAGTATAATTGCGAATCACGAGCTCTTAGATCATAAATAGCCCGTACTGCTCTTTTTTTTTTGAATAAATACCGAATTAATTTGCGCGGCACTGCCCCAAAGAAGTATTCCGTACGATAAAATACTATGAAAATAACTAAAATATACAAGTCGGGCAATGTTAATATCCGTTAAGTTTTTTTTTTTTTATTTTCCTAACTGCATTAATTATATAACTTAAATTAATTATATAACTTAAATTAATTATATAACTACCAAAGCCTCTAATGACGGGCAGATATTCACTATTTTTATAAGGTCCAGCACATTAGCCATAGAATATTTTATGATACCAAAATTTATAAATGCACTCAAAAACTTGACATTAATTTAATTTAATATACCACACACATTTTTAATTTTAATAAGTAAATATACTTTTCGCTTTAGATGCAATTTACCTACACACAATTACGTTGTTATGTCCTATTCTACTTACATTTCACAATAGGTTTTGTATAATTATTATATGTATGACCTAGTTCTTGATAATTAAAACACGTGAAGTTATTTTGTCCATTTGTATTACCTGATAAAATGTTATGACCATTTCTAAAATCTCGTTTCATAAAGGTATTACTATATCTGGTTAAACTGTGGTGAAGCTAAATAATTTAACAAGTCTTCTGGTTCACTACATTTAAGAGCTTGAGGTCTATTACGTACAGAGTTATCAGTTATTCCGAAAATTATACAATCAACTGCCTTTCGTCCAGCAATATCATATCTACTTAATAATGAAAGTTTATCATAAAAATATTCTCATCGGGAATGCCTTTCTAATTTTAACTAACTTTTGAGCTTTAGTAAAGATTCATATAATTGAAAGAATAACTTAATTTCTATCTCATTCATAAATTACGGCACATTCGTTAACTTTCTTTAGCCATCGCTCAACATTTTGTAATCTATTATCTTGATGAAATTCCGGAACTACATAGTAGAGTTCCTAGTCTTACTTGCATTATCTCGAAGCGCTGCTATAAATTTCTTCAGGTCTTCGGTTGTTAGGTAATCGGATAATCGTTTAATTTTAGCTGGTACTTTAGCATCACCAAAAGATGACCTCCTTTGACGTCGATTGGGCCTTTCTGGAGTAAAGCCCTCTGATCCACCTCCGTCACATGGGGCATAACTGAAGCACTTCCAATCGAGTCCAGTGATCCAACATAGACCACTCAATCCAGTGATCAAACATAGATCACTCATTCCAGTGATCAAACATAGACCACTCAATCCAGTGATCAAACATAGACCACTCAATCCAGTGATCAAACATAGACCACTCAATCCAATGATCAAACATAGACCACTCAATCCAGTGATCAAACATAGACCACTCAATCCAGCGATCAAACATAGATCACTCATTCCAGCGATTAGACATAGATCACTCATTCCAGTGATCAAACATAGACCACTCAATCCAGTGATCAAACATAGACCACTCAATCCAGTGATCAAACATAGACCACTCAATCCAGTGATCAAACATATACCACTCAATCCAGTGATCAAACATATACCACTCAATCCAGTGATCAAACATAGATCACTCATTCCTGCGATCAGACATAGACCACTCATTCCAGTGATCAAACATAGACCACTCAATCCAGTGATCAAACATAGACCACTCAATCCAGTGATCAAACATAGACCACTCAATCCAGTGATCAAACATATACCACTCAATCCAGTGATCAAACATAGATCACTCATTCCAGCGATCAGACATAGATCACTCATTCCAGTGATCAAACATAGACCACTCAATCCAGTGATCAAACATAGACCACTCAATCCAGTGATCAATCATAGACCACTCAATCCAGTGATCAAACATAGATCACTCATTCCAGCGATCGGACATAGATCACTCATTCCAGCCAGCAAACCCATCTATCAATCTAGCGGCCACCAGCCTAGCTCTTTCGGCATTTAATATAAACCATGTATTAAAAAATCCGATAAACAACACATGGCTCACTCCTATCGGATCAGTCCAGACCCAATACCCATTACAATTGATTCATAAGTTTTTAACCACCATCATCATCATACTAATATTCATTATGTGAAATATAATAAACGTTTCCAACCGTAACTACGTATTAACGTTCAGCTCAGACATGAGACATTTTTCTGCAGTTAAAAGTTCAAATTCAAATACAAGTTATAACATAATAGATTTAAATATTAATATTAACAATGTCCAGCCAAGCTCAGCCTTAGAGCATGGAACAATACGATTTAATAACAATTCATAAATACAATATACTCAAAAGTACATGTTAGACTTTATCCAAAACATAATCATTAATAGAATAATAAGTCTTTTCTAATAAAAATTTCTTCAATCTTCGATTAAATATATTAATTCCATTAACCTCCAGAATAAATTTAAGTAAATGATTATATAAAAGTGGCCCAGTACAGAAAATACTCTTCGAGAAAAGGTCAGTCTCACATCGAGGGTGGCGAAGTAAGGCCCCCATGTCTTACACCATTACAATTTTCAAATAAATATTGATTTCTAACATAAATAATAGTCTCACAAATGCACACACTTGGTAACGTCATTATATTATAATTTCCAAATATATAGTTTGCATCTTTCTATTATTCGCAAATTAAATATTGCTCGGATACATTTGCTTCGAATGCTAATTTATCTACCGAATAACCCCAAAAAATAATACAACACCTTAACAAAAAAGCAACATAAGCATGATACACGGTTGAAACATTGACCATTTTGGCAAACACGTGGAGCGCAAAAGAAAATTGTCGTAATTTTATGCTTACCTCCTCAATATGCTTTTTCCAATTTAAATTATTACCAATATTGAGACCTAATAATTTTGTTACATCCACCTGCTTTATTTCCTTACCCTCAAAATCGATATCCAAAGCATTTAACTTATTTTTCCTGTTTTTAAAGAACATTAAATTAGTTTTATCCAAATTGTTCATGAGCTCTAGAACATTTCCTGTAACACCATAGTGAAAAAGTTTATTTAATCAACATAATCAAAAGCCTCCGTTAAGTCCATAAATAAAGCATACACAGGAACTTTATCATTTAAATTAGTCACGACATAACTTAAGAAAGCTATAGACAGCCATATTTATACTTTTGTTTTTACGAAAACCAAATCGATCCTTTGTAAATAATTTATTCCTTTCAAAGAAATCATTCAATGCATTATAAATTATTTTCTCAAAAACCTTACTTAAAATAGGAACAAGCAAGTGTCCTACATATTGACCCGGACAACCAGCCATCATCATCACCAAATTTCATCAAAATCTGTACAGTGTTCTTCCCGTGATGCGGTAATAGACAGACAGACAAAAAATCCAAAAACTATAGATTTGGTTTCTGTATCGATAAAAAAAAGTACTTCAATAAGATTTTCCAAAAAAAGAAATATTTAATTTACAGACTCGGATTAGCTACAATTTTATTACATGTATAGATGTATATCAATATAAAAAAAAAATAAAATAAAAATTAAATGAATTAATAAATCAAATAATTGTGGGTATCATAATAAATACATGAATACAACTGGAACGAGTCTCACGTTATCGTGTCTATCGTAATCTACGTGTTACATTACCAGGGAGTAGCCCTGACCACACACAACACGTATTGTATTAAAAGACGTAACATAGTATCCTGTCATGTATACCTCACAATGAAAATAAAAATGCATCATTAACATAAATATACTCTGTAGTTCATTTTTCATAATAAAATAATTAAGTGCCACACAGTAGGTTATATATAGTAATTGGTTATAGACAGAAACGTGTTGGATGCTATCGGAGAGTAGCCCCGATCACGCACCGACACTTCCTGCACTATGTCCATATTATGCTATAATGTAGAAATACTACCAGGGAGTTGCCCTGACCAAGCATTCTCGCACATTAAAACACAATTTACGCATAACATCGTCAGAGAGTTGCCCTGACCAGACATTTTACGCAACTACCGTCCTGAATGACGCTTAAAAATTTCACGTGGGCGTAACTTATAAATTATAATTATTAAAAAAATATAAATTATATATATAAATTATTCTTCAATAAATAAAAATATAACATAAAATAATTGTCAAATTCCTCTTTCCTTTTTTTCTTGGGTTGTGTTCCCACTTCAGAGTGTAAAGAAAACCACCAGGGTACACTTCAAACGTATAATAATTATTGATTTTCATATAAGGATTACAACACACTGTATATATCACTGCTTTATACTAGAATTTACACAACACTGTTTCAGCATAATTACACAGTAACTCTTCCTGAACAAGAATGAATCCCAATCATAGAAAGCACTCCTTATATATTAATTTTAATTTCCATCAACCCACCTTTTTAATAATTTTAATGTAACTTCAACTACTTCCGGCGTAATCTTTAAATCATAGTAATCAATTAATGTATTTAATTTATAAAAGCATACTTAAAATATAAAACATAATTTCATTGAAACTTTAGTTAATTACAAGAAATATAGGTAACTTTAAATATGTCTAACAATATTAGCACTAAAATTAATGAATCATAACAAATGTATATAAATAACAAGATAATTGCGAATGCGATGTTCAGTATTTGAATTAAATACCTCTGGTATCTAAATTCAGGGTAATTTGCACTAATACTATTATGAGCCATTCATTATTTATAATAAGTATTAATGTTACCATCACTAATATACCTATATATTGGATAATTAATTATATAATATTTTATTATTTCGTCAAATTGATAAGAACTCATAATTTTTGCGGACATTGTGATCAAAAATCGGTAAAGCTGTTAAGGAGAGTAAGATTACGAACTAACGTACACCGGAATCGTATATATAAACACGAATAAAAACACGACTCATTACACTATACAATAAATAACACTCTTTTCTCCTCATAAAACTTATAATATCTATAAAATTTATGTTTCGATTTTCCAAAACTAAAATATATAATGAAAAAATAAAACGAAAAATCCCCAACACAATAAATAACCTATTCATTGAGGCCATTTCAATGAGTAGGCTCATTGAAATGGCAAAAAACACGATATCTCTGTAGTTGAGTATCTTGCAGATTCCATGTGACGTTGCAGCATCAGGCCAAGGTTACCATATCGTTAGATCTGTGAAAGTTGTTCATATCCTTTTACCGTAACGGTAAGAGCTGATAGCCTGCAAACGGCTCAACGGATTTTCTTGATTTATAGCTAAAAACACTTTCGATTAAATCACCTTTCAAACATAAAAAACTAATTAAAATCGCTTCAGCCGCTTGGACGCTACGATGCCACAGACAGACACATAAATACATGGATACACACGTTAAACTTATGACACCCCTCTGTTTTGTCGGGGGTTGAAAATATGTCAGCTTGTGATAATATTCTCTAGCGATTCAGTGAAAAGGCACAAAAACAAATAGAATATGTAACGAGCTGATACTGATGGCGCTTTTGTCACTATGTTGAAAGCTTTATTGTCAATGACCGACTTCAAAATGGTATTTGTTTGTTCTTTTTATGTCTTACTCCATTTTGAGTAATTTTTTTTTTCAAGAATAGGGTACATAGCTCAGCTCAAATGGTATACATATGTACATTTTAAGAGAAACAACAATTTTTGTATTATTGTAAATATATATTATATATTATATATTATATATTGAATAAAATAAAATAGATAAAAAAATTGAAAAATAACATTTTTTTTTACATATTAGACAAAAATAGATATTTATTATATGAACTCTGTTATTTAATTTGCAATAAATAAAACTTTTTTGTTATTACTATATATCGCATGCAATTATATATCAAATATAATATATTGAATGCCATTATTCGACGACACGTTTGGCTCAGTTTGTAGTGACCCTACTTGCTGTGCCAGCGGTCTTGGGTTCGAGTCCCGCTGGGGGCATTAATTTGTGTGATGAGCACGAATATTTGTACTATAGTCATGGGTGTTTATATTTATAATAAATATGTGTGTATTTAAAGTTATATATGTTTAGTGTGTTGATACACTGGTATTCATAACATAAGCCTCGTAGCTGACCATGGAACTAGATGGTGATGTGTGTTAATGTCCCAACATATTTACTTATTATTTATTTATTTATAATATTTAATCCAATTTTTGATATTTTCTTTTTACTCTGGTTTATTTTAGGACTAGTCACTTATACTTACTTTGCCTAGGTTCCTAATTCACTTTTTACAGTGGGAACATCAAGGGAACTATTAATATACACATATAAAATTCTGAGTCAAATCTGTACATTAAATATTTTTTGGAAAATCTTATTAAAATAGTTATTATAATCGATACAGTTGAAATCTATACTTTTTAGAATTTATGTCTGTCTGTCTGTCTGTCTGGGAATGCATCACGAAAAAACAACTGGACAGATTTTGATGAAATTCGGTATGATGATAGCTGGTTATCCAGGTTAACATATAGGATAATTTTTACTGCGGGAAAATATCTCATCTCTGAGAAATCATTGCTAACCTTGTAATATAAGTTTAGTATAAACATTTCTTCTCATCGCAACAGGGCAACGAAATGAAACATAAACAACTGCACAGATGGTTTTTATTTTAGTTAGAAATTTATATTGATTATAGTTTTTGCCCGCGGCTTAGCTTGCCTGACGAGCGGGACGGGGTTCAAGGGTTGTGTCAGATCTCAGGAGGCAATTTTTGTCCTTGCCAAATGATATCGAAATTGTGATAAAGTAACAGACAGAATTACTTTTATATTTATAATATTAGTATGATTATAGATTATAAATTTTAAAGTATATTTGTCCGTCTGTTTGTTACCTTTTCATTCTGACTAGATTATATATATTTATATATATATATATATATATATATATATATATATATATATATATATATATATATATACCTAAGTAGGTATACTTTTTTACGGTTAATTTTTGTAGTCGGGATATATCTTATCATCTTCATTATTATCATCTTCTGCTACGCTACATAAATTGCATCGTGCTTAAGTTTACTAAAGCAATAAATCTTAAGTTTACAAGTTTCAGTTAACGCAAAACGTTTACAATTATAGTACGTCTAACTAATATATTACCCAACTACCCCGAAGGAGGGTAATGATGTGACTGTACATTTTGTGTGTTTATATGAATTGTATTGATTCCTTTAACTTATTTTTTTTTGTAAAATATTGTTTATAATAAATATATGAGTATATTTAAGTCAAAATATTACCTATACTATAACCACAGATCATATAATACCATACTAGTACTATAACACTTCAGCTTAATATTCTGTTCTATTTAATAATATATTAGTGACTTATCTGGCTCGGTTACTACCCTATGCTCGAACGTTTTAAAAGACAAACGTCCAAAGAATTTTTTTACGCCATCTTCTCATCATCATCATCCGTGACCTTCTAAGGCGTATACATAAAAACTCACCAGAGTTTCACCACATCCATGGGGTCCATGGTTTAGAAACGCATAGAGGACAAACATACGATTCATTTTTTTTTTTAAGGAAAAGATTATTTATTGTACATTTAACAAAAAGTTATACTAACATACTGAGACCTAATACTTTCTTAGATTTACGCGAATATTAGACATTTAAATAAAACTATCTTTTCGGATTTTTTCGCGGATTTATAATAAATCGCGAATAAGTCCGAAAAGATAGTTTTATTTAAATAATGAGACCTATTTGGGCAAAGGACATATCTCCAAAAGTAAAGTAATCTAAGCAACTTAGTAACCCATATAATCGTATATGGATTGAAACTGCTTCGGTGGTGTAGTGGCTAGCAAGTCTCAGTGAAGGTGGGCAAATGGCGGTGTTTCACCCCCGTGCCTCGGAGAGCACGTAAAGCCGTCGGTCCTGCGCCTTAACTCTCACCGGTCGTGTCAAGTAGTCGCCCCACCGGAGTATGAGAGTGACAGGAATAGAGAGTGCACTTGTGTCTGTGCATACACTTGTACACTATAATATCTCTTGCACAGATGGCTAGTCTCAATGAAACTGGCTACCGTGGCCAAAGTCTGTCGGGAGGTCATTAAATATGTGCATATAAGTAGGCGAAGACAAAATAATTTAGTACCTTTCTCTCCACTCTTAGTCAACTGATTTACTTTTTCTGTTTAATATTGATGTTTACTATTGAGCTTAACGGGCGTTAAACAGCCGTAAATATACAAATGCAAAGAGACCCTTCAATGGATATTTCATGGCTGCTAACAAAAAAAATAACTCTTAGGCCATTCATCATAGCTCGTTGCTAGTATATAATATACAAGCAACGCTTCGCTCGAGTTCATCCCTAGATACATTTTAACGTTTAGTATAGATTTCTCAGAGATGAGGTATTTTCCCGCAGTAAAAAGTATCCTAAATGTTGACCCGGATAACCTGGTATCATCATACCAAATTTCATCAAAATCTGTCCAGTGCTTTTTCGTGATGCGGTCACTCACAGACAGACAAACAGACAGACGGACAAAAATTCTAAAAACTATAAATTCGGCCTCTGTATCGATAATAATGTCTATTTCAATAACATTTTCCACAAAATATTTAATGTACAGATTCGGCTTAGAACTTTATTATATGTAATATCTACATATATATAGGTTATTTAACCTTAGCAAAGTGTAATTTTATACAATTTAGACGTCAGTCGTTTACTAATAACCTGTCATGCAGCTTCTGTACAAAATCACATTAAAAGATTCTGTCCCAAAATGCAAATTGCAATACAAGATGGTTCTTTCTCAGTAACGTATTGTACGCGGCTCTCTTTATTCAGTTAAAACGACATACTTGAATATCTTTTGTAAAAGAAATGCTTTTGGATTTCTTTGAATAAATCGTCATGCCTTTTCCTAAAAGAACTGTGGAACCAATTAATTTTAATTAATGAGCCTTATTAGTTGGAAGCGTACCTATATATCTATATCTATATCACATAGTGAGGTATAACATTTATTAAGTGTAGGCCTATAAACATAAATAAATATAAATATGTTGGGACATTAACATACAGCACCATCCAGTTCCATGGCAAGCTACGAGGCTTGTGTTATGGATACCAGATAGTTCATGCACTACACATATACAACTTTTATATACATACGTACGTATTATATAAACACCCATGACTGGAGTACTAACATTCTTGCTCATCACACAAAAAAAGCCCCCAGTGGGACTCGAACCCACGACTGCTGGTACAGCAAGTAGGGTCATTACAAACTCCCGATCATTAGGGAGAGATGCCTATCGACTCTGAACACACTCTAAAGCATTCACAATACAAAATGGTGGATTGTTAACAATACATACAAGAGCACAATGTTAGATTATGAAATAATTTAATACTATTTAACTGAAGAATTTAGGAAAAAAATTACTGCAAACTATCTCAAAAATTATATTCTAACGTATATATTAACTACAATTACCTTATTATACAAATTAACATCGAAATATTAATTAAATATATAAAAATATATGTGTGTGTAAAAACTTCCACACTGACATTAACTTTTGACTGAGGTATTATGGATGCGTTCCGGATCACGCAAAATCAATTAATTTAATTTTTAAATTTAGTAGGCATCTCTCCCTTACAGGCGTCTCTCTAGAAATGAATACATGTTCTTGTCTCATACTATATTAATACGAGTAGTGACGATCGCTTTTCTGACGATAAAACGACTTACTTCGAGTTACCTTTTGTACATAAAATGCCTTTGGGGGTTTCCTTTGAACAGAGTTTGAAAGCGAAATCCCTATAAATCTTTATTGAAACTATTAAATAACCATGAGTGATACTTATATCAAAACAATTTTTATTTTAAAAATAACGTAGGTATTTAAAATATTGTATCTGCTGTATAGAAGATCGCGGGTTTGATTACAGTTAAAGATAAAAAATTTAAGTTCTCTCTAGTAATAATACCTAGGCGACAGAGCTCGCTGGGCGTTTTTCGGTTAAGATATGAAAATTGATTTACTTCAGAAAAGACCTATAAAGCTAAGGTTTAAAGCAAAACCTTAAATAAATGCAAAATTTGCTCCAAATCGTTAAACCCGTTTCTTAGATACACAAAATATTTTTTATATATATAGGTACAAATAATAATAAATAAATAAATATGTTGAGACATTAACACACAACACCATCTAGTTCCATGGTAAGCTACGATGCCTGTGTTATGGATACCAGATAGTTGATACACTACACATGTATAATTTTATATACATACATATTATAAACATAAACATTCATGACTGGAGTACAAACATTCGTGCTCATCACACAAACGAATGCCCCCGGCGGGACTCGAACCCAAGACCCCTGGCACAGCAAGTAGGGTCAGTACAAACAGCCAAACGTGCCGTCAAAATAAGTATAAATTATATTGTATGACGATTGCTAGGTTTATTTCTAGGTATTTAAAACTTAATATGAATGAAATAATTATCAAATTACTATTAATTAAAATATAAAAGAACCTGTGTCTACAAAAAGTGGAATGGATGTTTTTTTTACTTAAGTAATACCCACATATAGTACTTATAATAATTATTTTTTTTATTTAAAAGATACTCTTTTACCCGACTAATGCGTTAAAACTTTTGAGACTAAATCAAATAAGCTCACTCTCAAAGAGTTTACGAATAGCCACTGAATAATTTCACTATCCAGCTCCTCCTGGCTTCATCATCAGGTCAGCTCGATGGTATCAAATTAATAAATTATAATAGCCCAGACTTACATAATAACGAAGTTTCGTATTGACACCATTAGAATTTAGTTAAAATCGACATTCAAGATTATTTATTTATTAGTATATTATTTATATATTTATAAGTAAAATTAAAAAACATAAAAACAAAAAAAAAACGTATATTTTTGCTATTTGAATCAAAATTTGTATTATTTAATGTAAACGGATAGGTGATATAACGCTGACATACGTACATATGTAGCATGTACTGTATGTACTTAAAATTATGTATATGATAAAAATTAAAAGTAGTTATCGACATGACTCAATATGTATGTATGTATTCAGCCCTTTTTAACGTCCCACTGCTGGGCATGGGCCTCCCTTCTCCTTCCCTTCAGTATAACGGAAATCAGACCATAGTTCACCACGCTGGCCAAGTGCGGATTGGCGGACTTCACATGTCTTGAAAACTTGCTAGGTTCTCTCAGACATGCAGGTTTCCTCACGATGTTATCCTTCACCGTTAAGACAAGTGGTAATCATGTTGGAAATGATTCACACACGAAAATATCAGAGGTGTGAGACCCAGGATTTGAACTCGCTTTACTCGATTTCCCAAGCGAGCGCGTTACCACTGGGCTACCATTGACTTGCACTGGGCTACCACTGCCTTAACTCAGTACATATAATTAATTACTATTGCATTTAACAAAATACCGAATTCGAAAAAATCTTAAAAGTTCCGCCCTTTAAATAAAACTTACATTCTTTTAAATTTTCGTCGTATAGCAAAGAACCTTATAAAATTAACAACCTCTATTTTATAATTCGGATCTACATCTGCGTCCATCATAATCTAGTCAGAATGAAAAGGTAACAAACAGACGGACAAATATAATACTTTAAAATTTATAATCTATAATCATACTAATATTATAAATATAAAAGTAATTCTGTCTGTTACTTTATCACAATTTCGATAACATTTGGCAAGGACAAAAATTGCCTCCTGAGATCTGACACAACCCTTGAACCCCGTCCCGCTTCTCAGGCGAGCTAAGCCGCGAGCAAAAACTATAATCAATATAAATTTCTAACTAAAATAAAAACCATCTGTGCAGTTGTTTATTTTTCTTTTCATTGCCCTGTTGCAATTACTTGCATAGAAAGAAATGTTTATACTAGACATATATTACAAGGTTAGCAATGATTTCTCAGAGATGAGATATTTTACCTATATGTTAACCCGGCTAACCAGCTATCATCATACCGAATTTCATCAAAATCTGTCTAGTGATTTTCTTGTGATGCGTTCCCAGACAGACAGACAGACAGACATAAATTCTAAAAACTATAGATTTCAACTGTATCGATAATAATAACTATTTTAATAAGATTTTCCAAAAAATATTTAATGTACAGTTTTGACTCAGAATTTTATATGTGTAGATAAATATTTCCCTTGATGTCCCTACTGTAAAAAGTGAAGTACTAACCTAGGCAAAGCAAGTATAAGTGACTAGTCCTAAAATAAACCAGAGTAAAAAAAATATATCAAAAATTGGATTAAATATTATAAATAAATAAATAATAAATAAATATGTTGGGACATTAACACAATCACCATCTAGTTCCATGGTAAGCTACGAGGCTTGTGTTATGGATACCAGATAGTTGATACACTACACATATATAACTTTTAAATACATACATATTATAAATATAAACACCCATGACTGGAGTACAAACATTCGTGCTCACAAATGAATGCCCCCAGCGGGACTCGAACCCGCGACCTCTGGCACAGCAAGTAGGGTCACTACAAACTGAGCCAAACGTGTCGTGAAAAAATTATGACAAAGTTCTTAAATGCAACGACGTAATATTACAGCATATTTGATTTAACGATGGAAGTGTGGGGAAAATTCGAAAGTATTTCAATGTAAATGTAAAACGCTGGAATATACTCGTAGCAAAGCGATACTTTATTTATGACTCCTCTGTCTTTTGTACGACACTTCTGATATTCATTGAAAATATGATATTTAGCTTCATATTTATACAATAGAATTCTATTATTTTCTTTATTTTAAATATCTATGTGTACATAAATACATGTAAAAGTTATATTGAAGTGTCTTTTTATTACTTTGATACTTTGAAGTGAAGGAGTTCTTTGTAGCTTAAATCAACTTATATTAGCTACTGCGCGCGGCTTCACTCTCATATATATTTCTTACTAGCGATTTACCCCCGCTTTGTTCGAGGTGACTTTTTGTATCTATACATATACCTGTGGAGGTTGTATGTCTGTACATAAAAAAAATGCTAAAAACTAAGTCAGGGTGATGTAAGAAAAGAAATAGAACAAATCCAGATTTTTTTTCATTTTTTTGTTTCTCTATCTGTTTGTCTGTTTGTACGGGCTAATCTCCGAAGCTGTTGGACGGATTTAATTGAAATTTTGCATGGTGGTACCTTATATCCCCGGTCAACGTTTTAGATACTTTTCTTACTTTTTCCCGGAAAATTAAAGAGTTCCTGTGGGATAGTTAAAAAACTATAGTAACTTATGCAGCTTGGTAGACAAAAACTACTGATTGGATTTTAATAAGACTTTACAATAATATAATTCATACATCAGAATAATAAATAGGCTACTTTTTTATTCCGGAAAAATCTACGGTTCCCGTGGGACAGATATGTTTGTTTGTCGAGAGGCGAACTTGTGTATAATATTGTATACAATTAACGCCAATATTTGGCAAATTATAGTACCAACAGTAGCCTATATAATATATATGTTTATCCAGGACATTATCTAGCAGTGTACTATGTTTAATCCAAATCTGTCCAGCTATTTCAGCGTGTAGGAGTAACAAACAAACATACATATATACAAACTTTTGCATTTACAAATAATAAAAGCGTGATTATTTTGTGTTCTTATAAAAAACCATGTAAAATAAAGAACTCAAGTAGTATATTGTATCTAATTGACTGATTCGAAAAAAACTTAGTTATGACAAGAAGTTACATAAATATAAATAACACAATAATACAAATTCTTTATGATTACCAAGAATTTGTTTATATATTTATTTTTTATGGTGTTTAGTGACAAACGAACAGACAGACCACCTGATGGAAAGCAGTACCTGTCGCCCATAACACCTACAGTTCATGCACTTAGATTTTATTTAACAAAAATGCAGAACCACAGGTGCGTTGTCACTGTGAAGACTAAGATGATATGCCTCTCGCCTGTAATTGCGCTGGCTACCTTATCCTTCAAACTGAAATACAACAATGCAATCATTGTTGCTTGGCGAAATAAATAAATAAGAGGGTGGTACCTATCCAGTCGGAGTATTCAAGTTACATGCTATAAAACAGACATAATTGAACATCTGTCAAATTCAGAATACTTAACATAATTTTTAAATATGATATTTTCATACATATTGTTCGTTGCTTTTAGCGATAACGCTTGTGAAATGTCGTCTTATCTAAGCCTCATCAGTTTGAACGTTATTGAGATTCTTTGATTCTTTATTTATTTTATTCTTTTTGGCTATAAAATACAAGAAGATTTTATCAAATCAAACCCATAATTCCAAAGATTTGCACGTGCCAACAAATAAAGGGAGCGGAGTTGCGGACAAAAGCTCTAAGCTCTCTCTACAGTCCTTCATCATATAAATTTTAAACACGCCATCGCTCATTCTCCCTTTTTGAAGTGTAACTTCTTTAGAATCGTTATGATTTGAAACTCGATAAAACGAAAATGCAACACTAAAAACAGACAAACACATAAATATATAGGATTAAGCCGGCGAGAGAGTGAGATAGAAGACATTTGTGCGCGTATAGGGGGATTTTACTGGGATTAAAAATGAAAAATTAACAACTTTGGTGACTGAACAGCACGCAGTCTTAAGATTTATTAGCGAGAATTTTTAAAATCACCGTCTGTGCTACACATATCATGATATGACAGAACGCCTGACAGAAACAATGAGCAATGCGTTGGTCTATGTTATATTGCTTAAAATTAATTTAAAATATATCTAATGGTGCTTCAACATGCCCCCAGCCGTTGAAAGCCTGCCTTTCAACAGGAATCTTCCAGTAAGGGACAAATTTTTGAACAGGCTCTTCGTATGACTCCGTTGGCTGTCTTAATATCTGCAACCCTACTGATATTATCGGTCCCAGGGTGAAGAGCGACAATTCGGCCCAACCTCCACTTTAATGGAGGCAAGTTGTCATCTTTGACAACAACAAGTGAGTCGAGTTTCAGTGAGTCCTTGGACGTGTGCCATTTCACACGTTGCTGCAGCTCGGATACATACTCCTTGCTCCACCTGATCCAAAAATGCTGTCTTATTTGCTCAATGCGCTGGAAACAATTCAGGCGGCTGCTAGAAGTTTCTCGGAGATTCTCGACTGGAAGAGATGTGAGTGGCCGTCCAATCAAAAAATGTCCAGGAGTTAATGGTAGCACGTCGTCAGGGTCCATAGATAAGGGCGTAAGTGGCCGCGAATTTAAAATGCCTTCTATTTGAATTAGTACGGAGTTAAGCTCCTCATACGTAAGATAACAATTTCCCAACACTCTAATTAAATGGTATTTGGCCGACTTAACACCTGCCTCCCAAAGTCCACCGAAATGTGGAGCATAGGCAGGAATGAAATGGAACTTAGTTCCATGTTGGGCAACGTCTTCAGCTAAGGAGTCACAGTTAAGTTTTAAAAAGTTAGAAATTTCATTGTAGGCTCCTACAAACGACGAACCATTGTCGGAAAAAAGATTAAGAGGTTTTCCCCTTCGAGACATAAACCTTCGCAAAGCTTGTAAATAATTACTGCTAGTCAAGTCACCCACCAATCCCAAATGAATGGCCTTCGTAGTAAAGCACACGAAAATGACTATATATACTTTTACTATTTTACATCCGCGACCTTGACGACTAGCTGACAAAATGGGTCCTGCATAATCGACCCCAACGTTTTGAAAAGGAAAGTCAGCTGGTGAAAGTCTGCTCATTGGCAAATTACCCATTTGTGGAACAACTGTCTTTCCCGTCAAACGCCGACATCGAATGCACTGACGGTAGCAAGCTCGAGCTAAATTACGACCGCCTAGCGCCCAATAGGTTTGCCTAATGGTACTTAATAGTAGTTGAGGTCCTGCGTGCATTAACTTGATATGCTCATGTCTGAATAAAAGTTTGACAAAATGATTAGTGGACTGTAATAATATAGGGTGTTTTTTCTCAAATGAATATTCAGAATTATGTAATCTTCCCCCGATACGGATTATTTTGTTATCGTCGAGAAAAACATTAAGTTTTAATAATCGATTTTTATATGGTAATTTTTGTTTATTTATTAATAAATTATATTCAGGAAAGGATTCCTTTTGCGACTGAATGATAATTGTATTTAAAGAATTTTGTAATTCTTCAGGAGTAAAGTGAGACGTAAATGTAGAACGGGTTTTGCATGTTTTAATAAAACGTAACACATAACAAATACTACGTTGTAACCGCGTAAAATTTGAAAAACGTTCAAAATTAAGTAATCCTTTACTTGAATCATGATTAGCGTCATTCGCTACAAGGGAAATATTTGACTTAATTTCCGGAAGGTTGACTGAATCCACAGACGTGCATGGCAATCTAATAATATCCTGTCGTAAAAAGGATGGACCAAACCACCACAAATCCAACGATTGCATGGCGGAAGGTTCTATTCCACGAGTTATCAAATCGGCAGGATTGTCGTGTGTAGGAACATGCCTCCAATTGCTAGAACTGGTTTCTTCTAATATTTCGGAAACACGATTTCGTACAAAAGTATTTAATTTAATAGGTAACATTTTTAACCAGCCCAATACAATCATGGAATCAGTCCAAAAAACAACATTAGATGCCGTACTCCTTAAGGAACTAACTACCTTTTTATATAAACGTGTACCAAGCACAGCTGCACAAAGCTCAAGTCGCGGGATAGTCACTGGTTTAATGGGAGTAACACGACTTTTTGCCATTAGTAATCGCACAGAAACGTCACCTTTATTATTAATACTGCGAATATACACACAAGCGCCGTAAGCTCGCTCTGAAGCGTCGGTAAAAATATGCAATTCAAAGTGCTTGTATGATTCACAAACTACACGTCGAGGAATGCGTAAATTCTGAAGAGTAGGCAATGCTATAATCATACCAAAACATGCTGTTCTAATTTCAGGAGGTAATTGGTCATCCCACTTTAAACCTTCAAGCCAAAGTTTCTGAAGCAGCATCTTCATACGTATGACACACGGAGCTAGAAGTCCTAGAGGATCAAAGATACGTGCTATAACAGCTAGCCTACCACGTTTAGTAGATTCTACTTGCTCAGGCACACTGATAGGGAAACACAAATCATCAGTGCGTGTCTGCCAACTTAATCCTAATGTTTTATTAAGGGCATCACCTTCTTGGTGGAAATCTAAGCACGAGTTAGTAGATTCTGAGATTAAATTAGGTTCATTAGATTTCCACTTTCGTAAAGGCATGCATGCGGAAGCAAGTGCATCAGTGATCTGATGTCGCATCACATAAGCCTCCTCAAATAGATCAGCACCGGTCAAGAGATCGTCAACATAGAAGTCGTGCAGAATAACTTCTGCGATCTTCTTATCTTGACATTCTAAACCTATTTGTTTGAGGCACCTAGTCGCGAGAAATGGTGCACTAGCAGTACCATAAGTTACTGTATTTAACTGATAGGTCTTAAGTGAGCTGGAGACATCGTCACGCCACATGATTTGCTGCAAGTGTCTGTCAGACGGGTGTACAGACACTTGCCGGTACATTTTCTCCACGTCTGCAGAAAGAACGTACTTATACATCCTATATCTAAGTAAGATAGACGTTAAATCATCTTGAACAGTAGGTCCTACCATTTGTATTTTATTTAAGGAAATGCCAGAGGTGGTGGGAGCACTAGCGTTAAAAACAACTCTTAATTTTGTAGTACTACTGCTTTCACGCAAGACACCGTGATGTGGAATGAAATATGACATTTGGTTTGAATTAATATAACACTCGGACATATGACCTAAAGAAATATACTCAGACATGAAATCCTTGTACATTTTGTCGAGTGGAGGTTGCTTCAAATTTCTGCGCTCTAAAGACAGAAAACAGCGTTTTGCACGGTGAAATGAATCACCAAGACAACTTGAAGATTCCTTCAACGGGATTCTAACATTAAAACGGCCGTCTGGCAAACGCGTAGTGTTATTGACAAAGTGTTCTTCGCACATCTTCTCTTCAATTGAATAAGTTGATGACTCATGACAGACTTCTTCAAGCTGCCAAAAACGCGTAAGTTGGTTTTGGATGTCATCTAACTCACGAGAACTAGAAGAACGTTTATTTTGAAAGTTTGTGAAGTTACATTGTATTGGTGGGAAATGAGATGACAACATATTATAGCCGCCGTTAACTGGGCCACAAACTAGCCAGCCAAGTCTAGTTTGATATAATGTTGGTTTCCTATCACCTAATATAATTTTATCAGAGCCTAACAAGCTCCAAAATACGTCAGCTCCAATTATAATATCAATGGAAGCTGGCGAGTGAAAGTACGGATCTGCTAACTGTACATTCGAAGGAATATCTATATGTACCTGTCTAGCGGGAACGTTATCTGTTATAGTGGGCAAGACAAAGCATATTAAATCGTTAACATAAGGTTCGTGCAACGATTCGACGTGAACTCGGCACATTTTTCGCACAGGAGATAGTGAATTATTAATTCCTTGAATAGACTTTTTTATATTTAAATATGGTAAATTTAATTTTTTAAATAATCGTTCCGTCATTAGGCAAGATGAACTACCGGAATCAAGAAGTGCGCGTGCGATGTGTTCTTTATTATTTACATCATAACATTTAATTAACGCAGTCGAGAGAAGGACGTCGCTCGAGGTGCTTGTATGCGAGTGCGCCGAGATGTTTGCCGATAGTACAACGGGCGCGTTGTCTCCGTTGTCAGTAGAGATGGAAGATGATTTGTCCTTGGCCTTGCCGATTGTACATTCACCTGATTTGTTTACAACGGGATGGCTTTTATAGTCATTATTGTGAATAAGCGTGTGGTGTTTGCGCTTGCAAATTTTACAACCTGATTTTTTGCAAGAATTAGGATAGTGACCATGACGAAAACAATTAAAACAGATCTTGTAATTTTGCAATAATAACATTCTATCGCTAACATTCAGTGCTAAGAACTGTGGACATGAATTTAAGTGATGATCGCCACTACACTTTGGACAACCGTGTGCTAATGAAGAATTTATCTTTTCTGTGGAAACCATAGCCTTAATTTTAGTGTTGGATTTAATATTACTGGAAGAGGGGCGTGATAATTCTACCGTTTCTAGTAGGTCAGCACGGTTACGCAGAAAGTCCATGAACTGTTGAAATAAAATTGATTTAGTTTTATCAAAGTGCCCTTTAGACTCTTCCCACTCCCTAAACGTTTTTAAATCTAATTTTTTACTAATAATATATATTAGAAGAGTATCCCAACTGTGAACAGGCTCGCCTAATGAACTTAATGCCCTAATATTTTTGTTTACATTGTCTATTGTGTGTTTCAATGCAACTGAAGATTCTTTAGTGATTGATTCGATATCAAACAACGCCGTGACGTGGTTATTAATTAATAAGCGTTTGTTGTCGAATCGTTCACAAAGAAGTTCCCACGCAACTGTGTAGTTTCGGGCGGAGAACTCAATTGATTTAATTACGACGGCAGCCGAACCTTCCAATGATGATCGCAAATAATGAAATTTGTTAATTTCGTCCATATCGTCATTATCATGTATAAGACTAGTAAACGTATCACGAAATTCAAGCCAGTTAACGTAAGATCCTGAGAATTTTGGCAATGAAATGGTAGGTAACTTGACTAACTGACGCTTTGAACTGCTGTGGCAAGATTTTGCATCATCCTTTTCTAATTTAGAATAGTTATTTAACATAATTTTTGCCTGAGCGACTAAGTTGTAATATTGAGATTCTACAGTAGATCTTTCAACAGATTCGAGATCAAGATTATCACATAAACATTCTAATTGTAATTGAATTTCGTTAAACTCATCATATATATTTTCTAACTTATCAATACGTAACTGTAACTCCATGGCCTGACAAGGGGTTAACTCGGAACCTTTTAAAAGACCTAAATAGGTTGCAAATGAAGTAAGTCTTCCCTTGTAACTGCCACGTTTCTTTTTAAGATCTTTTATGTCGGTCATTTTGAAGGGCAGGTGTCGTCAACCTGGAATTTTACAACAGATAGAACGCTAAATAATGTAACAATATTGTTATAAAAATGTTATTATGACAATGAGCATTAATCACTAAACAAGTATAATTTAATTTGACTTTTAAAATCACTGCACTTATAGTTTTGCTGTTGTATGATAGACTAGTAGGTATATTTAAATAATTTATTTTACAATTTTAACTATCTACAATGATAAATACTTACAATGCTGATAATTTAAAGGTTTAAGATTAAATATTGTATTAAATCTGAATAGTTAACTAATGTAATATTAATATTAATGTACTGTCACAATGAAGTACCGATTAACTATATTATACAATAATTATTATCTTTATACTTAACAAACCTAATGCAATGTAAATAACTAATTAATACGTTTTAAATTGTAGTAGTTTTACATAAGTTAAGAATAACTTGTACATATTAAAATTAAAACATATTTTACTAACCTTGTACAGTCTTCATATTGGTCAATAAATTTTTACTTAGAATATTACCTGAGTGTTGGGTGAAATAAATTTTATTTAACGCTTAAAACAATTTGTTTTATTAAATTAAATCACTCTAAAGTCCAAGCCACTTTTCTTCATCCAAAACGTATAGGTTGAATCACTTCCTTGGACACGTTGCTCAGTTTTATAATTTTATTAAATTCCAGATAATATTCTTTAAATCCCAATATTTCCAAAGAAAATAATAATAACCCGGTTCGTAATGGACCATGTGCGCTTATAGGGGGATTTTACTGGGATTAAAAATGAAAAATTAACAACTTTGGTGACTGAACAGCACGCAGTCTTAAGATTTATTAGCGAGAATTTTTAAAATCACCGTCTGTGCTACACATATTATGATATGACAGAACGCCTGACAGAAACAATGAGCAATGCGTTGGTCTATGTTATATTGCTTAAAATTAATTTAAAATATATCTAATGGTGCTTCAACAACATTGTCATGTTGCCATGGTAACCGTTGTTATTTGAGATAGAATACATTACACAGGAAGTGAAAAATAATAAAATTAATTACTGAATAATATGTAATACATATTTATGTCAAATAAAATGTAAAATAACTTTTAACCTTGTTAAAAATACTATTAAAAAATAAACCTTATAATTATTCTACTCCTGATACTCTATATTCATCTCATTCTCTCGTAGGTTACTTTTCTAAAGTTTCACTTCTACCAAATTTCGTGAGTGAATTGCACACACACAACATTTTTGTTTTTTTAAGAGTTACAAAATTTTCTGGTCACGACTAAATAGATAGATTATTAAAGTTTATATTTTATCGTGTTTCCAGGTTTGTGAAGGTCTTAACATGCATTTATCATCCGTCCACACTCCAGAAGAAGAGCGCTTCCTTGTAACTGGCATTAGGCAAAGCAGCGATTATAGCGCTGGATCGATATACTGGTTGGGTGGTCGTCTAGACGACAGCGCTGAACTCAGCTGGATTGATGGAACCACCTTAGATTACCACGCCTGGCCACCATATAATGATACTGAGGAAGTTGATGGAGCATGCTTAGGTGTACAAGTAAGAATAATTATTTTAATATTATTGAATCTGTTTGTTTGTTTATCTTTCACGCAGCAATGAAATGATGAGTAAATTTTCTTTGGACTTACAGGTTATTTTTATCCTGTGGGATATAAGTAGCTTTAGAATATGGAAAAAGGACGATTTTCGAATTTTATTTAGGACCTAAGATAGCAATATTTATGTTTATTTTTAAAATTGTTTTAAGTAACCACTATTATTATTTTTACTAAAATGTTAATTAAAATAAAATACATGTAACTTAATTTTCACAATTTAGATACTTAAATTATACAATCAATTTCATTTAAATTAAAAATACTAAAATGAAACCAATATCTCTATATATCTATTTATATATCTGCACATGTACTTATATAATAAAATTATACTAAATTAATGTCTTGTTTCACAGTGGAAAACCTCCCCAGTCCCATCTCAACCGAGCGGTCTTTACTGGACAATGCACAAGTGCTCAGCCACTGGGGGCTACGTGTGTAAACGACGGCTCGCTTCGGAACACGTTCTTAGAAACACAACTGTTGAAGGAAATTCTGGTAATAGAACTTTTATTTAATACTGACATTAAAATAAAAACGAGTTAACAGTCGTATATTCTTTATTGCACTTATAAAACAACAATTGTCCTTATCTACATTTTACCTTATCAAAACTAAAATAGTAATTCTATATAAAATTTTACACTTAATAGTAACACCCTATAATATTTAAAATGAAATGACGAAATCTAAACAGGTTCTGAAAGTTTTGTGGTAATGAAACCAGTCACTCTTTTTAACCAAGCCCGGGATTTAAAACCCAGAACTATTATACTAAACATAACAGATTCTTACATGATTTTGCTGTTTATTCTTAATCTGTTAAAAATAAAGTCATAACGTCTATCGCTCTATAATAGAATACCCTCAGGGTACCCGCCTCGGTGGTCTAGTGGCTAGCATTACTGATCCTGGGTTCGATTCCCAGGTCGGGTCAAGTTTTATTACTAAGTTTTTCTGTTAAAATATTCAATAGTAGCCCGGAGTTGGGAAGTTAACAGTATTTTACCCTCGTACTTTGGAGAGTATGTAAAGCTGTGGGATCTGCGCCTGATCTCTTACCCGTCGTGTCGAAGTATCGTTCCATCGAACTTTGAGAGTGACAGGAATAGAGGGTGCACGTTGAGTCTGAGCGTACAGACACACGCGCTGATCTATAATATCTCCTGCGCATCTGGCAAGTCTGAAATAAGCCGCCGTGGCCGAAATCGGTCAAGACGACATTATAATATCATACCCACTGTTTTAAAAAATCAGTGAAGAATAGAGTACTTTTACTTTTTTTTAATCTTCCTTTAAATATATAAATGTACTAAGCGTGATGGTATAACACAACATTATTTTCTATTTATTTATTTGTTTTTTTTTTCAGGAATATTAAAGAGTCCAAACTATCCAGGTATCTATGACAATGATCTGGACTATTGGGTCCATGTGAAGGGTCCACCGTACACTCGCCTCGTATTCGTCTTTCAAACTATTGATTTGGAATACCAAAATGACTGCCTCTATGATTTTATTGAGGTAAGCAAAATATTTTTTTTTATATGAAATACTAGCAACTCACCCTCGCTCCGCTCGGGTTCGTCCCTAGTTACGTTTTAACGTTTAGCTCAGAGATGAGATATTTTCCCGCAGTAAAAAGTATCCTAGTTGTTGACCCAGATAACCAGCTATTATCGTACCCAATTTCATCGAAATCTGTCCAGTGATTTTCCGTGATGCGGTAACAGACAGACAAAAATTCTAAAAACTATAGATTTGGCTTCTATATCGATAATAAAGTATATTTTAATAATATTTTCCAATAAATATTTAATGTACAGATTCGGCTTAGTTACAATTTTATTATATGTATAGATTTGCTGATTTATCTCATCAGAACTACATCCCAATCATGAGTTATTTTCTATATACTCGTATAACTTGATTTACTGAGTATCTTTAACGAATATTGAAAATGATTTTAGTTAAGGGATCGTAAAACAAGTTTAAAATCATCAAGATATTGTGGATCAGTGGGAGAAACCAGATGGGTGGCGACGGGTGACGAAGCTATATTACACTTTCATTCTGATTACAAGTATGTATAAAAAAAACATTTTTATTGCCTTCCTCCTTTATATAGCTACACAATGTTTCATTAATTAATATTAATATAATCATAAATATAGGGAAGTATTCATTCGAAATAAATGAAAAACCGGACTGCTATGTAGAATTTACGAATATAAAAATTTGAGCAGTAATAAATATGGTTAAATATCATCTTCTTACAGGGATAATGGATTTGGCCATTGAAATATACCTTAATGAAAAAATGAACTTTTTTTTTCTTCCCCAGTGCCCAAGGTTCGGGGTTTTTAGTGAATTGGAGGGCAGTGGAGTTGTCCGGATGTCCGTCGCAAACATTCACGTCGAAGGAAGGTGCGCTACACAGCCCAAACTACCCGCACTTCCTTCTGCCGGACTTGGATTGTACCATTGATATTTTTGCGCCTACAGGTAAAGATTATTTAAAAAAATAACTAATTCACATGTTAAATAAAATTGTTTTCCTAATTTTTTTTATAGTTTCATTTTAAATATTAAAATAAATAGTCAAAACACTTTATTTTGTTATTTCATGTTTATTTATATTTCTTTAGCCATTTTACTAACATGTTCCTTTAAAAATTAATTCTATAATTCTACGCGTCAAGTAACAAATTTACATTTCAATAGGAAAGCGTGTGTTCTTAAACATCAGTTTCTTCGACTTTGGCTACGGCATATTCCAAAATGGCGTCCCCATCAACATGACGGAGCCGATACCTGAAGATAATTATTTAGAAGTACAAGTAGACACGGAAAGTGAACCTATTCGACCATTTTTAAGTTCCAAAGTTTTAACAAACAGCCTTTTTGTGTCAAAATCTGAGGTTATGAGACTGAGACTCAAGACCGGCGAGAATGTTACAGGCTTGGGGTTTTCTGCGCATTTCAAAACTGGTGAGTACACTTAAAACTCCAACACTAACTTTTCCATTCCAAACTTAGCTTTTATTATATTTTATTATAATACGAAACTGTTTGTATGAAAATATTGTAGAAATTATAATTACATAGTGATTACTCTAAATGAAATCCCTATACTCAGTGAAAACCTTTCAAAAATGTTCAAGTTTGTAACAATTGGCTTCAAATTGCCATATAAGACAAAAATAGATTAAATATGGTTCAAATTAAACCAAAATAAAAACAACACAGGCAAAAATCAGTTTAAACTTAAATTGTGAAAATTCCTGTTGATGACATTTAACGTGACAGTACAATTCGATTTATTAATAAAAGGGAAAAGGCTAAACTATAGTAACACTTCCCTAGTATGGCATGTGAACATATCGCATACAATTGAGCTGAAGGCTGAGGCACGTGGAAGGCTCTCTGCGGCCAACTGGCCCGGCGCCGCGCCGCTGCACGCCGCCCTCGTCACCAGGGTACTCGCCCCTCACGGACATACGCTGTCAGCTGCTTTCGAGCATACTGTGCTCGTGCCCAACCAGGAGTACCCGTGTGGAGAGGGGAATGGGTGGATCGAGGTGAGTATGCTAATGGAGATTATTATCTAGAAAAAAAAATATTTTTGTTTCTAATAGATAAACTAAAAATTCGCTGAACCGATTTAGGTGAAATTTGGTATGGAAATAGTTTGAGACTCTGGGGAGGAGTGGAATAGTTTTTATCCCGAAAGGGGGGTAAAAATGGGGATGAACGTTTGTATGGGGAATCAATCATTTCTCAAAAAGGATATAAAACTCATTATACCTACATAACGCCAGGTATTATACCTGGCGTTTCTGTATAGAAAAATGAGCTACCTATTCATTTGATTTAATTAAGACCTAACCTTAACTAGACAATTGAAAAATGGATTTCAGAGGATAATATCTTTATCGAAATATATTCTAATTATTGATGTTAATGATTCAATGGGAATTTCATTTTAATCTTTCATTTAGGACAATTCCTATCATTAAAAAGTGATGTTTCCAGGTAAGAGACAGTTATACGGATAACAACGGCACCCAGTGGACGCTGTGCGATATATCAGAGGATGGTGGAGGGAATTCGGGAGAAGTTGATGGTACTAGTGGTGGTGGTGGTGTTGGGGCTCCTCTCGTGGTGCGCTCATATCTACACTCACTGTTAGTGACGCAGCGAGCTGCTGAACGTGCCCCAAGACTTGACGTAGCGCTCGCGGTCAATATAGGCGAGTATCTATTAAGCTCATCACATGCAACAGAAATATAAGGAAATAGTATAAGAAACCTCTGAGCAAATTTCTGTTTATCTGTTAAATAGTTTGGTTCATAAAAATATGAATTTTTTACCGTTAAAATAAGATAGTATCCAATTTATTTCATAATTTTTAACTTTAAACATTTTTAACTTTTAATAATATTAACTACTTATTACATGTTAATATATGTAATTATTATGGTTTTAAAAAACTAAAAAACACGCTTTTAATGAATTGGAATGTGGAGTCGTGAATACGAATCATATGAACCCAAACAACTCGTGGGGCCACTGAAGTGGCTATTAGTAAACTCTTCAGATTTCCACTATTCATCTTCTGGCTGCATCCGAACTACAAAAAAAACTATGATAGATCCTTTTAGAAAATTCATTAAATTTTTATAACTATGCTTTACTTCACTTTTTTCTACTGTGCATCCATCCATTAAATGATAAGATGTTGATGTTAAAAAAGAAAAGGATCCTTTTTCATTGAAAGTCAAATATCTCTGGAAAAAATCAACGTAAAGTTTAGTAAAAAAAATTCATTTTTTATATTTTCAATGATTTCTTAATAAAAGTGCGACAAAATTTTATAAATATCAACTTAATTTTTTTGATATTACATTTTTAACTAATAAATAAACAAGATGAGACTATAAATGAATTTCATTTCTTTCTGTAGTTTCCTTAAAATCTAATTTTTCATAAAAAATCAATAAATTTAACTCCAAAATCGATCAAAAATTAATAAAATATCAATAAATTCGAAAAAATAATTACGTAAATAGATTCTATGGAAAAAATACAAAAGAACGAGGTATACTTTACGTGACTTCCAATTTATTTTATTACGACTCGTCAAATTGCAAAATTGGAATGTTTACGACGACATTGTATAAATAATAAACGTCAAATGAAAAATTTTAAAATACCACTTTTTTTTGTTTTTTTGCGAAAAATACATTGGTGTAATCAGTTTATAAAAATTTGGTCAGTAAAGTACACTTTTTCTATCACTATTAAAAAAAATGTAGTTTACAAAGTAAAAATTATTGATTTCTCCAATTTTTTTCCACTTTTAAGAGTGTTCTAAGAGGGCGACCATATTATATTTTTTTTTCTTCAAAAAGAATGAGCCCTATCTGAAAATTGAACGATTTTTTTTTAAATGTAAACGTCCACTTGAAGTTTTCAGCCTCCCGAGACCATAAAACATACTTTTCTTAGATATGGCAAAATATTTCAAATTCAGTTTTTTTTTATTAATTATTATATGTATTTTGAAAATTACATTCCCTTAGTTTCATGAAAATCTAAAGATTATTCTAGAAATTAAAAATAAAAAACCAATAAAATATTATAAACCGAGTTTTTTACAAATATCTCGAAAACTCTGAGGTTATTGTAAAAAAGTGTCATCTATAAAAGTAGTAGAAATTTACTAGACCTACAACTTTTGAACAGAACATTTTTCGATAAAACATCACGGTAAGCCGAAAATTGAAAAAAAAACTATTTTTCAACGCTTTGCGTCCCCCCATTTCTCGGGGGTAGCTGGGAATCGGGGGCATTTTACGAATTTCTATTCCTTATATACCTGCTAACATTTAAAACCAAACCGGATTCCGATCGGATTATTATTATAAGAGGAATCCTCGATAAAAAAAAATTTTACATTTTATATGGCTTTCTGTATTCCAGATGCGGATTACCGCAGCAAAGTATTACTTCTTCCCGACGAAACCAATTTAGAGTCGTGTTACCCGGACCCCTGCCTGCACGGAGGCAGGTGTACTGCTGATGATTCGAGGAACTTCTGTCAGTGCACTGGATATTACACGGGTGAGAATTGTTTTTGTATTAAAATAGTATTTTTGTGTTGATTTCAAAATGGAAAAGTTGCATATATGTATATGTATATGTGCTTAATTTGGATATACGTTTTATGTGTCTTTCTGACTTTTTCTTATGAATATACTTCAAGTGTATTGAACCCTTTTTAACGTCTCACTGCTGGGCACGGGCCTCCCAATACGAAGGGGATCAGACCCATAGTCCACCACGCTGGCCAAGTGCGGGTTGGCGGACTTCATATGTGTTTCGAAAACTTGCTAGGTTCTCTCAGGCATGCATGTTTCCTCACGATGTTTTTCTTCACCGAAAGACAAGTGGTAATTCCTGTTTGAAATGATTCGCACATGAAAATATAAGAGGTGCGAAACCCGGAATTTGAACCCGCATTACTCGCTTTCCCAAACGAGCGATTTTTCTTGTAATTTATACTCATATAAATTGCAACAAAAATTCCACCCCTACTAATTTCATAATTATTTTTAAAGTAATTTTAGAGATAACAACTAATCATTTTTTTCATTAAAAAATTTTTGCTCTGTTAAAAATTTCTATTATGATTAAAAACTTTACAATGAAATTGTTACACAACAGGTCCATTTTTTATATAATAGTACATACTCATAAATAAGCAAATACAAATTACGTATACGTACGACTGACGATATTTAGATTTCTGAACTCTATATTCCTATATCCTAACTCTTTTTCCTGAACTGTCGAAAGTTTCTTCAAGTGCAATTTAAATCCGCTTAGAAGTTTTAGCGCTCAACTTCTACCAGACTAGACGGCCAGTCATAGAACAAATCGCCTCATTAAATCGGTTAAGTTAGAAAACTTATGACATGAAATATTTATGTACATGACCTGTTTCGTCCATTTTTATTTATTTCTTTATTCTTGGTCTCACACACAATAAAAATGACAATAAGTAATAATGTTAGCAAAATAATATAAAAGTTATGCATATGCGGTCTTGTTTCTTAAAGCAATTTCTAACAAACAACGTTTGGTGAAAGGATTTAATAAGACGTAAACGGGATGGTGCTATTAAAACAAATATAAATAAAGAATGACAAAAAATATATGCATATCTATACAGATAAATAAAATTGAAGTGTCTGTTTGTAATGTCAAAACAACAGCTTTATACGAAAAACACATTTTTTAAAATATATTGTATTTATAAGGAAAACACATTTTTTTTTAATTTTTGTCTGTCTGTTTGTTCCGGCTAATCTCCGAAACAGCTGGGCTGATTTTGACGGGACTTTCACTGGCAGGTAGTTGATGTTATAAGGAGTGACTTAGGCCACTTTCATTACAGTATAGAATTAGGGTTCTGTTAAAAAAAGGAAGAGTCACTAGTATCAAATAAATAAAAAAAAATTATCCATGTGGATAACAGAAACCAACCCTTATTTAATCTGCCTTTTACAAGACTTCTTCAAAAATCATACTTATAATTAAATAAGTGTTAGAGCGACACATGTATCATATAAGTATTTTATATGATAAATGTACCACTCTGAAACTTAATTGAAGCTTTGGTAAATAGATGATAGAATGCACAGACATCTGTATAGTATTTTAGTATAGCATCTATAATAGGTACCAATATCTTCAAATTACAAATAAACTCTTCAACTAATACTTCAGGAGCATTCTGCTTGCTGACTGCTTGCGAGCGCTCTCCCTGTGTGTTCGGCAACTGTTCACTGGGTGGTAGCGAGGGTGCGGGGGGTGGGGGTGGGTACACATGCGCATGCGCTCGTGGGTGGCGAGGCCGTCGATGTGCAGAGCGAGTGCGTCCTTGTGCTTCCCGACCATGTAACAATCGAGGCGCTTGTGTTGAAAGAGATGGCGGCTTTCTGTGTCAATGCAACCCGTCGTGGAAAGGAAAGAGGTTTGTTTTGTCGTCTTATTTTTTTTTAAGAGCTATTATATATATTATACAACTTTATACAAAACATGATAAATTGGTGTCAGAGGCATCTATCAACATTATTTTGATAAAAGCATTACGCTAAATTTCTCTGTCTAACATTTTCATTGATAAGTTATATGGAAATTATAATTTATAATAGAATATAATTATTTACAATAGACGTTAACAATTTCAGGTGTGAAATCCCAAACCCAACGCCCAACATCGTAGGGTTAGGGACGCGTATGATGCAAGAGCCATTTTGGCTTGGTTTATTCGCAGTATTTGTAGTTTTGGGAATGATTGGGCTGGTGTGGTGCGCGAAAAGGCATTTCCCAGAGAAAATCGAGAAGCTACTCGCTGAGGAAGCGGACCGATGTGCCAGACGTAAGTCCATATTCAATGTATAATAAAACTTGGAGGGCAAATCTTTAGGCTTGAAATGAACACGGAAAGAAATTAGAAATTCCGATTACAGTATTAAAGCACACTTACAGCTTTTTCACTTAAAACACGATGGATTGTTCTCGATTTATCATCACCGTTCTCGTACATCGCTTTGAAATTATTTCCGCACTGTCTGGGGTAAGACATGTCTTTGTTGTTACTTCTTGTCTTATTTCTTTCTATGTTGTTTGTCGCTGGCAGAAACTCTCATCTCATATCTTTTGACAAACTAATCTATATGAATGAAATACATATTTGGATGATAGATAAATTATAATTTTCGTGTTGCTTTAAAAATATCTAATTTTGGTAATTT
The DNA here is from genome assembly GCA_033884665.1 of Argynnis bischoffii washingtonia. NCBI lineage: Eukaryota > Metazoa > Arthropoda > Insecta > Lepidoptera > Nymphalidae > Argynnis > Argynnis bischoffii. Next base: position 1,578,911 of record CM066619.1, on the reverse strand, counting down.
AATAATTTTACTATCCTTAACTATACTGTGCTTAGAAATATACAAATTCATCTTAACTTTCGTTTTCGGAGTTTCTGGCAATCGCAATGTACACAATTATTTTAGCTTGCCTTTTAAGGTAGTATATGTAATTACATACACTTATATAAAATGTTGTGCTTTAATGGAAAATTTTATAATCAAAGATAATAAAATATAAAGAAATAAAAATATTAGTATATATAGCATTGGGTGTTGTAGAATTCATCAGATTTTCAATATATATTGATTTTATGTTTAGTTCCATACAAAATACAACTCAAGATAAAAAAATTGTGTGAATTAGCTTTAACATGGCTTGTTTAAAGGCCGGGATATACGTCATGTATGTATGTCTTTTGCTCGAAGAATTCTCTCATGTTTTTTATTCATCATTTCCCTTTTAATGAAATGTTTTCAATATATGTATGACTTAATAGAGACTAATATGAATCTTACTTTTCTTCATGAATGAATAAAATTTTCTACCGTGAGAAGCCAGAATTTGGAAGTTTGTTATACATTTTATTTAGTTTTTCACAATACAAGTAAAATTAAGTTTAAAGTGACTAAAACTTTTTCTTGAATAAATTTAGTTTCTGGCTATATACATACATATATCAGCATCCACATCTCGTGGAAATAAATTCTAATATTCCAGCTTCTCGCGATAAGAACTGTAGATGAAAACACTATAATATTGATTGATAATTTAGATCACTTAAAGTGATAAATATTCGCAATAGCGACAAACAGCGCATTAATCCGACATATCCCGGCTTGATGTGTATACTAGCGCTGCGCGTGGGGGGCGGTCGGCAGCGGGGGCGAAGGCCTGGGTACACGGCAGTGCCGGTAGCGGAGCCCCACGGCACTCACGTCGCGTTTGTCCACAGCGAGGGCGGAGCACCGCACGCTGCTCACGCGCCTGGGTATCCGAAAGGCGTCGGTGACGGGGGCCGCCCAACCGCGGACCGCACGCACCTTTAGTTTGGACGATCTCTTAAAGCCAACCGGACGTAAGGAGTGGAGCGCTAGAACCCGTGCACTCCGCGATCAAACTCATTCGATTTGTCATTTTGGTTCAGTTAAAGCTTTTTTTGTTTTTGTTTATCTTAACTGAAGAGAAATGCAAGGTTATCTCAATCCCAATTTCAAGCTTTTTGATGTGATGTAATTTTTTTTGATTTGCGATTGCTTTATTATTTCGATTTGATATTTTATATTATGTGTAAGTGCATTTCTTCATCAATATTTAACTTACTATATTATATGTATGTATATTGAATAGTATGAGATATTTTTCTAGATTGAGTCCTTATTTATATATGTATGTAAATAATAATATGTATCTAATATATTCATATATATTTTTTATACTTTAGTGCAGTTTTTTCCAATGTTCTTCCTTCCCTGCAATTAGAATTTGAAAATTTAAACAGTCTTGTAATTACCAATTTTTCTTCTGTCATTCATCAATATTTTAATTTGATCATCAATCAATCAGCCATTTTCAACATCACAACCATCATTGATCATTATTGATCATCATTGATCAACCGCAGCGGAGCGCGCGGCGTGTCTCAGCTATTGTTGGTTGTACGCTATTTGAATGACTTGGTGTGGAATGCTCTCCCTAACGTTACCGATACATCGATGTTTGCACCCTTAATAATGCATTAACACCTAAAGCTCTTGTGTAGACGCTCCTTCCTTCGTTAGCACCTTTTTAGATCGTCCAAATTTCTTTACCAAGTTTTTTATCGTCAATACTCTTTTCTCTATCAAATATTTTGTATATTTTCTGAATATACGATAAATATTGACGATATAAAACTTGAGGTTGTAACAGAACTGAATGTTGCTTAAGCATGCTCCGGACATTGTTCTGTGCTATTTCTGTTCTCGATGTGTTTCTTTCTATTATTTTCGTAATTGTTGTATACATACTACTCTATTCAATGTTTTACTTGATGCCAGTATTATTGATATTATCCATGTCACATAACTGTGTCCTATAAGATTGTATAGCTATTTTTCCTAATCTTCTCTAACTTTTGAAATACCATTTCAATTATTTAATACTTTTTCATAAAAGATCACAATAACTATACAATTACAAAATCATTTCCATTTGTAACTAAATTCAACTACAAAACTAAACACTTAACAAAATTTAAAAAGAAAAATTGGCACGTTGTTCTACTTTCTTAACTTTAATAGCACTGACCCTAAAGAATTGGCTTCCATTAGATGCACTTACTCCTTGGTAATAATATCTAATATTTAAAGGCATGATAGTTTTAATAAGCCTTACAAAATTACTGTTTTTGTTTCTAAAGTTTTATATAATTCATTCAATATTGTATAGTAATGGTCATTACATTAATGTCGTAGATTCGTAGCAGTTTTGGTTCCCAGAGTATATATGACATTCGTAGTATTATGCACAGGGTCTCCGTCGCCTCGTAAAAAGCGCAATAATTCAACGCCAACCAAAAAAAATGCTGCAGAAAAAAAACAAATCCTACAACAACTTATAAGCCCGGCGCCAGCCAACGAGCATTCTAAGAAAATAACCATGGGTGAACTGATACAGATGTCGGAGAAAAGAACACTAAGTACAGTAGAAAGCGCACCTGCCTTTGTAGAATACGGTGTAGATAATAAAGATACATCATTCGCTAGTGAAGCCTCATCGCCATCAACTTCTCCATCGATGAGGCAAATATCCGATCCGAAACTGGAAAAAAAAGTTACATTTGCCCGATTACTTAATAAAGTATCGGCTGAGATGAGTTCTAGTTCTGATGTAGATATGGTAAATACAATAGCGATACCAATGGCAGTAATAGCTGATAGAACGATCAAAACCAAAGCCTCAAGTACTCCACCCTCACCCGGTGTTGAAGTCAGATCTCCTCATAGTACTTCTAGTAATCAAGGTAGTGATTCAATGTCTAGCCTCGATTTGACGCTGGCGAACGCAACTTTAAAAAAGTATTCTAGGTAAGTCTAAATTGGTATTTTATCTTTGCGGTAATTTTATAAAATGACTTTGTCTTATACTTTCTTTTTTTCTTTTCTTATTAAATATTGCGATACTTGTTCAAATATGGTGTATTTGAAGTCAATGAAAATAATTGTAAAGCAAACGGTGAACATTTTGCACTAAAACTTTGTAAAACCATTTTTTATACATATTATTTATCTTTTAGAACACCGAAAATTTCAAGCGCTGATTCAATATTAGCGATGTTTCGGAATTTCTCATCATCGGCTCTTGCAAGAGGATCATCAGGCGGTATCTCCGCTTCTAGCACTCCTACAGCGTCGTCACCGCAGGATGATACCGCAGATGCAGATGACTTGTCCCTCGCGTCAACTTATATCCCCCCTCTTGCACCAGACTCGCCGATCAAACCTAATAATACTATAGAAATTCAGGTGCCTGTTTACTATACTAGCGTTCGCCTACTAGAAATTTTCGACCACAATCATTATTGAAAATTTGAGGAAAACTTATATAAATAGAATTTACCTATACAAAAAAAACTGTTTTCAAATTTTTTTTAATGATATCAGTAAAGCTAAAGTAAAGCTAGTCAAGCTATTAAGCAAAAAAAATCGGTGACAGAAGAGTAAAAGATGAACTGTCTTGCCTATTTAACATATATTTTAAATTATCTATCAGTAATTTTCACATCAATCGGTAACATTATCTTCCCATGTCTAATTATTAACAGAGTAATTTTATTACTTGCAGGTTGTAGATCCCCTTAGTTCACATAAACCTTCTACATCAGGTAACCTCCTTCATCCACCCTCAATCCTTCTCGAAGTACCGAGCAGTATTAATAAATGTCTTTCCCCTATCCGCGAGTTGCCCACACCACTGCCTACTCCACTACCAACTCCCTTGCCAACTCCCTTACCGTCACCCAGGATGCCTCGAGCCAAAATAGAATCTGATATGAAAAGTGACTCGACTGGTACGTGTATATCGCCTAGTGAAGACGAACTAGATGAAAAAGATCGACCAACAATAGGGCTTAGGTTAAAGGTAGGTATTGAAATACATTTTTATTTATATTCAATACTCGATGTAAACAAGCGGACAAAATTTACAAGATATTTTTTTTATATTTACAATTAATTATTATTAAACTTTTTACAGTTACGTCAGCCAGTTTTAAGCACTGATACGCCAACACCGTCCACGCAAGTGACTGATTCTCCAAGCCCTAGCTTTACCCACAGTCAGGATTCTGAAAGAGAGCTATCTTCACCTTCTCCAGCCCCACCCTCTCTTAGAGTTCCAGTTTTAACCATAGAACGACCGTCTCCAGGATCTCCTCCTCCTCGACGAACACCTCCCCATTTAGACTACCAACCTCCCCCTCTAATAACAGTAACGTATAATCCAAGCGAAGAATCAGACGAGCCAATGTCACCTCGACCTCCCCCACCCACTGCTAATATGTGTTACTTAAGTCCATTTTCAATGTCCGCGAGAGGCGAAAGAGCCCCATCAGAATCCAATCTGTCATCATCTGGATACAGTTCGATGGCTAGTCCTGGACCATCTAGATGCGGATCGAGCAATCCTCTATGTCCTTCTGAAATGGAGGATCCAGGGTCTGGTGGTGGACCATCTTGTTTTCAAACCAGAAGGAGGCCCCTAATGAAAACCAATTCTAGTCCAGCAACGTCTAATGACAATACGAATGAAAGAAGACGAGGTCGATCCGATTCAGAAACTTTATCTGATGATCCCTTATTAGAATCAAATGATGAGGGAATAGGAACAGACGAAAGAGTTGATGACGTACCGTCTAGTGCTAAGGAATTGGAAAATTTATCTGTTTTAAAAGAAACTTTAGATATACCTCCCTTGTGTTCACCGAGTGGAGTAACAAAATGTACAATAGTTAAGTGTATAAGTGTTGAGCGAGGCTTGGATGAGAAAGCGAGTCTCAAGCCTCCAATTTTATTCTCAGATTGTAGTCGCCCTTTAAGTCCCGGAAGTTCGAGAAGTGAAAGTCCTTTGAGTGATAAAACAGGCTTGGGCAGATTTTCGCCTCAGTTTTATGGTCGACAACTTCCATTTACCGATTCAGATGGACTTTATGATTTTCCAAGTTCTGAGTGTGTTAAGGGAGGTAGCTGTAAAGGTAGCAGCACAGCTCATAGAAAAGCGGGAAGACGAAGAGATAGAAGAGCATCAAGAACGACGTCTCATGAAGTGGCGGGAACAGCAAAATCTACGTTACCCCATATGCCGCACTCAATGCATAATTTGTTGGAAGTAAGTAAATGTAAAATATTATTGAATTCAATAATTTTTTTAAGAGTCAACAATCAAAATTTCACTTCACTTTTGTAACATCGATGTATCAGAATCGCCTAAAGTAGATAAATCAAATCTTAGTCTAAAACACTTGTTACTTTACTATTTAAGGTACCTTGTTGCGTAAACCGAGGCAGGAAAGGCGGCAGACGTAGATCAAGATCCCAAGCTCCTGCAATAGCGACATCTTCTTCCTCAGAGGAGTCGGTATCTAACGCCTCAGTCGCGTCCGTCGCTTCTGCTCGCGAGTTAAGACTGCCCGACTTGGATATGCAGGTATAAATACTGCAGAATTTACATATATTATTATTTTTTTGGAATTTTATTCAATTTTGCTGTTGTCTGCACTATTAAATTTTATGACTAATTCCTAATTTTTGTCATCTTTGATTGATATTTTGGACTTGTTAATGAAAATATTATCGCAAAGCCTTGGTCTACTAAGGTCTTTAATTTTAAAAAAAAATATTTTTTAATAAAATTCAATAAAAAAATTATTAAAAGATTAAATTAATTCTTTTTTTAACGAAATATATTTACTTGATATACTTGATTTACACTTGAGAATAGAAATTGACCAAGTATAACATGTTTTATTTTCATTAAAATTCCTTTTAAATATTGAAAAAATTCTTTAAATATTATTGAATTAACAAACTATAACGAGTAAAATATTTAGTACTTCAAATATTCTTTATTTATGTATGGATTTTCTTCATCAATAAAAATAAACAAATCAGGATGTAAAAAGTAGAAATGTGGGTCTTTTACATACACACAGATAAATATAACGAATACTTTTCGTGATGTTTTTTACTAATATTAACCCGCAAGTTCGCTTCCTTCTAATAATTTACTAATTGCTTCCTACATGTACATATAACAAAAATTTCTAAATTCTAAATTATCATTACATTCTTTAAACGCTAAGTATGTATGTATGCCTGTATACTCATATTTAAACTATGTGAAGTTGAAACCTGCATAGTTGAAGCTGCTCGCTCAGGCCAAGTGTGTATACAACAGGGTAGACAGTTTTACATATGTAGTCTTTATATTACAATTTTGACATAGAATGGACTCCACGAAGTTTAATTTTACGTATCTGTTTGCCAAATGCATTTTCGTAGACTTCACGCCCTTCGAAAACTAATCAGGTTCTATTAGTCATACAAATTTCTTAACAATGTTTTCTTCACCAAGTTGAATATGTTATCCACAAATTATTATTTTTGAAATGCTCAATCCTATCTTTAAGGACTCTGTTTCCAAAACGTACGTGCTCGTAACTACTATTAGAATTCTTATATTTAAATAATGATAAATCCGTTATAATTTGTTAGTTTGTAGAATTGTCGATTGACACACACACACACAATGGAGTAACAATCCAATGTATTTTTTGTATGTATTGTATTTGTATTCAGCCCTTTTTTTAACGTCCCACTGCTGGGCACGGACCTCCCTTCAATACGAGGGGAATCAGGCCATAGTCCACCACGCTGGCCAAGTGCGGGTTGACGGACTTCACTTGTCTTTCGAAAACTTGTTAGGTTCTCTCAGACATGCAGGTTTCCTCACGATGTTTTCCTTCACCGTAAGGCAAGCGGTAATCATGTAAGAAATGATTCGCACATGAAAATATCAGAGGCGCGAGAGCCAGGATTTGAATCCGCTTCACTCGGTTACCCAAGCGAGCGCGCTACCATTGGGCTACCACTGCCTTACCAGTTCCGAATTTACTGTATGCACAAAAAATGTATTTTTGTGCATACAGTAAATTCGGAACTGGAAGTTATAAAGACTAAAATTATCGTAGTTTTGACCATTAGACATCGACCCCGTCGGAAATCAATTGGTTTAAAGATGAGTCAGGGTCTAACAAAGGGCCTCCACAACATGCGTTCATTTTGTCGTGGTTCGGGCTCATTAGCGTCCGGCAGTTCAGCCGGGCGGGAAGCCAAGAAACGCACAGTGAGGCCCACTTCGGTGTGCGGTGTTCCATGCGGGTTGCTCCTGGTAATTTTCTGATAGCAGAGTGAACTGTGGAGCAACCCCATGGTTGTTGTGGTCTGCTTTGGCAGACCTGCCGTTGAGGCGTCTTAGTTGAGTGCGTAAGCGATCCTGCGACGCCCCATTAAAACGGGGGAGGTTTTGTTGGGTTTTAGTGGGTAGTACTGGCTTTACTAGCCGGTAAGATAGATAACCACCTGTGTGTCATGCGTGTATGCGTGGTATGCGTAAATGCATCTCCCAACATTAAAAAAAGGGTCTAAAAAAGTGGCACGCGAAGGCGGGCTACTAGTACAATAGAATAATATGATTGATGAAGGAACTTGATACGTCCCAAAAAAATATTCTTAGCTTATAAGCTTTAGCTTTATTATAAAAAATTATACACAATACAAACATTAAAAATGAGATCTTTTAAAGCACAATACGTTTCATGTTTTGATGTCGTTATCACTCTTATTGCAGCTTGCACTTGCTTGGAAAATTGAGGCAAAGTTTTGATACTATATTTTGAAAAAGTATTCTTTATGAGATAATTATGCACAAACATCTATAAGAATATTAATATTTCATTTCTAATTCTAATAACATTTTCATTTGCTAACTTTGCCTATATTTTCTCTATAAGCAATGGTTTAGCTTGTTATGTTCAGTTGGCCACGTGTAGTGTGTTCGCAGCCAGAGACCACGCGGCCCAAAAAGCCGCTCCGACGACAGAAGTGCAGGAGCTCTGAGGTGATTGGCTTTGCCTGCCATTGTACTGGCTACCATTATATTTTGATCTATTACTTTAGAAGCAATGGTATATTCCTTATTAGCGCGTCTCTAGATGCCTATTATAGTATTTTTTACTTACCGTACTCTCGCTTCGCTTAGGTGCGGTTTCCTAGATGCCGAACAGTAGCTCATGTGTTACTCCAGTTCATAGTCTGTCTGTGTAAAAAAATTCATCCAATCCATCCAGTCAGTTCAGCGTGAGGGACTAATATTTACTTTTTATTCCTCATGCTGTTGCCCTATTGTTATTTGTTAGTCTTTATATTTAGATTTTTTTAAAATACCATTTTAAAAATATGCTTTATTATAATAATTGTAGCCAATATAATGCATCAAACTTAATGTTATTTGTTAGCATTTTAGTTATTTTTGATATTTTTTTTTTTAAATTTCACACTACAGTTTATTTGTAAACTGTTAAAATAAAATAAATCTTATCTATTAAAATAATTTGTAATAAATGTTAATTTTAATTACATTATAATTATATACAAAACTAGCAGACCCGGCCACGCGTTGCTGTGGCACACATATGAAAATCGTCAATTTTGCAATAAAAAAAGGAAATAATCGGGATAAAAACTATCCTATCTTTTAAGTTGGAACAAATCACACATTTTGAAAAAAAAAACGTTAAGATCGGATAAGTAGTTTCGGAGTTCATCCCGGACCAACATCGTGACACGAGATTTATATATATTAAGATTAAAAGAAAATATTTTAGGCCAAATCTTTTTTCTACTAACGGAAATTCTTGTAATTGTAGGTAGTTAGGTAACGTATCGAAACCCTAATTCGGTACCAATTACCATTCTAAATATTTAACTTCATTAAAACCAGTTTCTTATTAAATATAATTTAGCCATTAAATAATCATGGAAATCGGCTTAACAACTGTGCAAAGAAATTTCGTAATATGCAGAGATAAACATACTCCCGAATTGAATTTTTGCATCTTTTTAAAGTCAGTTAAAAATGCTATACGAGATTTGTATCGTGTACTAAGATGAAAAAGTTATAACTTTTATATTAAACTAGCGGCTCACCCTCGCTTCGCTCGGGTTCGTCGCTAAGCGCGTTAGCCATACTTATTATTCTATTCCGGACTAAGAAAAATCCAAAAAATCAAATGTCATAAAAATTGGTCCAGCAGTTCTTGAGTTATAAATGGTGTAACTAACACGACTTTGTTTTATATATATTATATATATAGATATCGATTCCATGATAAGTACAACTTTTTTATACTCATTCATTATTACATTTTCAAAGCGAAAAATTCTCTCCATCAAACTAAGTATATTGTTTTGAGACTGGTAGTAGAAGCTTCTAAGAGTTTTATACTATAAGTTATAACTTACCACAAACCAAGTAGAGTAATGGTTATATTACAGGACACCTCCTCAAAAATATCTTCGAACTTGGACCTCACAGAGGATTCGCGGAAGCCGGTCAAAGTGAACAAACTACGGACTATCGGAAACCAAATCAGGTTTAATGTTCACTTTTATTATTATCATTATTATAATTCATTCTTTTACTTTAGGAATTTAGATAGATTTTCAATATCTTCTTTTCAGTAGATTAGATTTTTGATGCAGTTAGCTCGCATTCTTAAAATAAAAGTATCGTACTCATTATCTTTTGTTCTTCTTAAAAATGATTACTATAATATTTTATTAGAGAAATATTTATGTCAGACTATTTACATAAATATTTTTATTTAAATTTTAAACAACTGCGTGATGTAATAGCAGTGTTGCCCGAGATTATGGGTTCGATTTTGACAATACAATTTTTGTCTCACGTACATTTTATTTATATAAGCCTAAATTAAATAATGATTCCTCACAAAACCAATCTGATGTACGTTCAAATAGAAACATTTCCACAGATTCCTTCGTCGTTTAGAGCGAAGTTTAAAAATGAAAGAAAGCTACCCCGCGATATCAGACGACGAAGGCGACGAATCGTCCAGCGTGACGTCGCCATTGCTTCAGGGGAGAAAGGAACTCAATAGAACAGGTCACGCCATATCCGCACCACTACTTACTGCTCGACCGAAGATAACTAGACAGAGAAGGTACGACAAGTCTCTATGTAATGAAGAAACTAGAACGTTAAGTGCTGCACCGGGACATGATAATTCTGATTAAATTTTATTTGTAAGAAATAAATGCTATAATAACATTGTAATTGGTAACATTTTAAAGGTTTTTAACGTCAACATTTGGGAATATCGACCTGCGTATTACAAAAACCTTTTTAAAAGTAAAAATAAAAAGGATTCCCTCCGATGTTGTCTAGATCATATTAAATTTGGGGTGGATTGGTGAACAAATACATCGAAAGAAAGGGGAAAAACTAAAAGTGAGAGGCAAAATTTATGGGTAAGGCAAAAAATTGAAACAAATTCTATTATATTTACCATGTTTTCATACAAGATTCTAATCTAATGTGATATAATGTAATATGACGCGTAGAATTGTTGTTATTGTAGCCATATTTATTCTTGCGTTTCAATTTCGTTACGTTTTGATGTCTTCGATTTTCGATGGTAAGTTTTGTAAATAAATTTCCGATAGCAATAACTTATTTAAGTGTGTGTGTTTTATTAGAATTAGCGGGTAAGGCTGTGTGCACACTGCCGTTTCCAAGTGCGGTTATTCGAATACGTTCTGATATTGAATAAAAACTCCTAAATTGAAGGAATACCTGCAATAATAACTTTAAAAAGTGTTAAACATTAGGCATTATTATTTACAGTAAGGTTGTGTAGATAAAAAACTCTTTTATAAGAAAATGTCAACTTCAAAAACTCTTTATTTGAATTTTCAAACTTAACGGACATCTTAATCGATTCAAATCGATTTTGAATTTAAAACACTCTCGGAAAACGGAAGTGTGCTAGCATCATCATATTATCTTATGAATTAACATAGTTACGTTCATTTAGCAAATTCAGACAAATCTAACGCATACCGTGTGTATTTCTTTGAACGCACTATTATTTCTTGTTATAAATAAATAATTGTATAAAGATGTTTTTGTAAATATTTTTAAACGTATTGCTCAAATGGATATTTTGTGAGTTGTCTTTTGTGCACTATTTGCTATTGTACATATATTGTTTGATATGTACATACCGGATACGAGAGAACTTTTCTTTCTTTATAAGTACCTATATGCTATATATAAAAGACTTGTAAGTTGTTAGTTCGTAAGATTAAAAACAAATCGAAAGGCCCAAAAAAATTGGTATACCAAATGCACAATTACTATTTACTCTTATACTATATCTATATTGTGTAAAATAAGCACATATATGCTAGTAGGTCTTGAAACCATACTATTCACTGACGCACTCTTTCATTTTAATTGTTCTTCATAATATACTTATAATATCTTTCGTAAGTCTGACAATTAAAAAAATAAACTTTCAATTAAATAAATAAACGATCATTGAATGGAAATTATAAAAAAAGATGTTGGCAAAAAATAAAAAGAACTCACTCAGCAATAATAACATGTGATTGACTCGTTCTAAGACTGACTTGTGTGTGTGTCAGCAGTTTAAAATATTTCAGTAATTGCGTAATTCATTTCATAAAGAAAAAAATTTAAAATCAGCCGTTTTAATATACATTTCTGAGATCAACTTGGACTAATCTATGAAATTTAACTTAATTTATACTCATTTTAAAAGTAAAAAATACAAATTCATCCACTTTATGGGCAGATTGATATAAAAAATTAATCTCACCTTTGTTTATTTTCTCAAAAAAAATAATAATATTCCTTTCTTGTTAATTGTTTAGAAATTTTCACTGCTTTTAGATTTTAATTAGTTTTACAATAAACATTTAAAAATAATGGCCTGTTTGTTGAGACTGATTTTCTAAAACATATTCTAAAATTTTATTTTTGTTTTGCACTATTTTTGTATCAAATTATGTTTTTCCCCATAGATTGTAAATTCTTTTTTTTTTTCAAATATGTGATTTAATTTGCAACAGCTTTATACGATAAAAATCGTTTTCCCTCTTATTGTTAGTATGCTATCTTTTATAGCCATCTAGTCTCCTAAACTAAGATTATTGTGCAAAATAACCTTTTATTCTAGACGGTATATCGACTTTTTTGATATTATTTTCGATTTTTTATTAATATTTACTCTCCTCTGCTAACTTATACCTACGTTAATTTAAATTTATAACAAAACTTTATATATACCCAAAAATGAGCACCTCTTAATCCAATTCTTATAAGCAATATTATAAGTTAAGTATCCTTAAAAATATTCATAATTATTCTTAATGTAAAACGCTGTGATGGATTCGCGTAGATGTAGTCTATGTCAATGATGAAAATATTGATGTTTAGATTTTTTATCTGTCCCTGACCTTAAATACTTTTTTCTAGTTATTGTTTTGTCTATAAAAAATACTGTTGTTTATTATTTAAGAATAAATTCTTTATGTATTTTTAAATGCTATCCTCGAATTTACGGTTACCATAATAGTCATATTGTAGGACCATTGATGATAAGAATAATTCACGTATAATAAGAATAAAGTGCACCTTTGTAGGTTAAGAAGTCGCTAACATTAACTTATCTTTAAAAATCATTAAATAGTATTTGAGAAAATCGATATTTTGATTTATCATCTGTTAAGAGTTATAAAATCGATGTGCGTATGGTTTTTTTTTTAATTAAAATGATAATCGTAACTAATTTACAATATAGCATTTATGTTTTATGCATTTAGATGTGTGAATGATCATGTAAATAAGTGCGATTTTACACTATACGCATATTTGTTAAGATATATAACCATAATTACCATCTTATTCACAATGTAAAAACAAAGTAAATTAAATTTTGCTTGTTATTATTTCTAGTGTTTTATTTTCATCCATAATATAATTTACAAACACTAAAATTACCTAGTGAAAACTATAAAATTGGGATGTATTCAGCCCTTTTTTTAACGTCCCACTGCTGGACACGGGCCTCCCTTCAGTACGATCAGCCCATAGTCCACCACGCTGGTCAAGTGCGGGTTGACGGACATCACATGTCTTTTGAAAACTGGTAAGTAGGTTTTCTCAGACACGTACGTTTCCTCACGATGTTTTCCTTCACCGTAAGACAAGTGGTAACCATATTGGAAATGATTCGCACATGAAAATATCAGAGGTGCAAGACCCGGGATTTGAACCCGCTTCACTCGGTTTTCCAAGCAAGCGTGTTACTACTGGGCTACCACTGCCTAAAAATTTTGATAGTAAATTAATAATACATCACTTGTTGTATTAATAATGTCTTGACTTCTGATCGATCTCGGTCACGGCGGCCTATCTTAGTAAGTAAGCCATGTGCATAGGAGAGATTATAGTGTATGTACCTACACTCTATTCCTTTTATTATCAAAGTCCGATGGGACGACACTTCGACTCCTTTACGTGCCTGTACGGGGATGTACCGCCAACTTTTTAACTCCGGACTGCTACTGAGAATTTCCTAACAAAAGAATATCAACTAAACATGTTTCCTCCTGGGACTTAAACCCAGGAGCTTTAAGGGCAGAAAAGACAGTTAAACAGTGGATGAAAGTATGTAACGTTGCTTTTAAAGTTATAAAATATATGGAAAATAATTATGCGTTTGTTTATACTGCTGATGGGAAGGTGTAGCGACATACCGGGCTCAACATCTTGGCACCCCTAGCACACTCCCGGAGGTCTTCAGCAAGACAAAGAGATTGCTAAGATTCCTGGAGAAGCTGGGTTGGCAATAGTAACAAGAGTAAACTTACTTCCCACACACGCAAAATAGGCGCAAAGTCGTCGAGTTGCGGAAACAAGCCCGATTTACCATACCATACTGCTGATGGGAAATGATTACAGGCACTTGAAATAAAAACAATATTGTATTTTTTTTTTGTAGCTTGATTAATGAGGATACGCGCCAAATAAAAGAAATAGCTCGTTAATAAATATTTATTTATAATAAATTGCAAAAAAATACAGCACAATTTACAGCTTTACAACTTATGTTCACTAGGATTTACATATTAAGACTGATAGAAGTTAATAGACGACACGCGCAGAAATCATGTCATAAAATGGTATTCTATACAGTTAAATAAAATTGAAGTGTATGTTTGTAAAGTCAAAATAATAGTTTTTTACTAAATGTATATTACATTATATAAGGTAATTATAAGAAAAACATAATTTTAAAAATTTTTGAATGTCTGTTTGTTTTGGCTAATCACCGAAACGGCTGGATTGATTTTGACGGGAGTTTCACTGGCAGATAGCTGATGTTATAAGGAGTAACTTAGGCTACTTTTATTTTAGAAAATTAGGGTTCTGCTCAAAAAATGAAAACGTAACTAGAGACGCACCCGAGCGAAGCGAAGGTAAGTGGCTAGCATCACAATATAAAAATCCATACAGTAAGCGAGCACCCATTTATTTTGCTAAATAATATTGCTATCAAATGCAAAGGTTGTCAAAAAACAATTATTTGCATGGCAAACAGTTTCGAGTTTAAAGCAAAGTGTACAGATTAAGGACACTATAGCAATGTCCGTGTACATGCCCCGCACTATTGCCTTGTCTAGACGCCTTCGTAGACGATTGTATGAAACAGTTGACTGATATTATAATTTGCTCTTTTAATCATTAATATACAAAAACTCAAAATACACAATAAGCGTCTCAAAAGCGTCCTCAAAAAGAAGCGCACAATTCAAAATTATGCCCTTTTTTTCAAATCTCTATTGTTCATTGCTTCTTAAAAAAGTACTTTATATGGTGTGCGTAAGTTCGAATGTGTTTAAACCATGGATGACAAGTTTAAACAATTAGAACTTTCGATTTGTAAATTTTATTATTTGGTTTGACTTAACGTCACATGTCGATACCACTTTTTGAAAAGATATTTGTGACGAAATGTCATATTTTTATATAGGAAATAGGTATCCATGCTTTTAATACAATTTTATTACCGGCCACAGAGTTCAGGAAACACCGTTCGGAAACGTATGTGTAATTAGATTATTAGAAGTTTTTGAAGTAAAACTTCTTTATGTGTGACTGAGGGATAAGTCAATACATTGGAAAAATGAATGTCGCGGAAGTAAGAGTGAAATGTATTATTAATAATTTTAAAACGATATTATACTAATATTTTTATAATAATTATTACTTATAAAAATAAATATTTATTAAAAAAATATTATATTTCTGTTTTGATTTGTTTTAGTTGCGGTATCTGCCACAGCGCCAAAGAAGTTTTACTTCAACCGCGCGTAAAGGTTATACCGCAGACGCACTCATTTTGTTTTCAACCATAGGATTAAAATTTCAATGAGCATCAACCACAGATCACATAATACTATACTAGTACAGGTGCCTCATTTCATACAAAAAAATGGACAGCGCTAATTCAGGCTATTCTTCGGGCTATGTTTGTTTGCTTGAATAGATAATAGATGTCATTGATTCGCAAATAGTTAAACTGTTTTATTTTATAAATATGTGTAAACGTATGGTAAATATTGTCCCGGGGGAGAGCCAACTCCTACCGGGCGCGTCCCCAGGTGGCGGATCGGGGAACGCCACCCGCTTAGCACAGGGGCGGGTGGTACCGGAGAAATCCGGCGCGGACCAAGGCAGGACGGGGCTGCTCTCCGTTGAGGCTTCGGCTTCCGGAGTTGCGGCCACCGGGAGCGGGGCCGCTTCGGCGGTCTCGCGACCGGAGGGTGGGGACCGGTTGCGGGACTGTGGAAACAGGCTCGTAACCGGTAGAGGGGAAGGCCGCAGTGGGAGAGGAGTGCCGGTATTTCGGTGCGCCGTTCTCCCTGCCCCCCGCGGCCTTGACGGGGCTGCCACCGTCTTAGATGGCAGACGCGGTGGGGCTGCAGGGGAAGAGGAGTGTCGGTGTGTCGTTGCCGCTCTCCCTGTCCTCTGCAGCCGATTGAAGGGTGCCCACTTCGGTGGGCGGTGTGGTTTAATGGGGCTGCTCCGGGTACTTCTCTGGTTCAGCAGAGTGGACTGTGGAGCGGCCTCATTGGTTTGGTGGCCGTCAGGCCTACCGCCGGGGCGTCGCGGTAGTTATGCGTAAGCGATCCCGCGGCGTCCCACTAAGGCGGAGGGGAGGGGAATGTTGGGGTTTAGTGGGTAGTACCGGCTCTTCTAGCTGGTGAGCCCCACATAACCACCTGGGGTATAGGTGGTATGCTTAAATGCATTCCCCAACTATAAAAAAAAATGGTAAATATTGTAAAATTCATCCTGCATTCGAATAAAAAAAACAATAATTTTAACCATTTTAAACCATGACACATAAAATATAATTCATAAAAAGTAAAAGCGCCATCTGTGAATATGCACTACAAACCTATCATCTGGTTGTTAATATTTCAATCATCATAATTTCGTTTCACTAATCACTGAGAGAGATTGAGATTGAGATATTTTATTGATAAAATTACAAGAATTTTACAGGTCATACAATAAATTAATTATTTCTACATTATTTTACATAATTATAAGATATTTATATTATTACACAGCATTTTATGTTTTATATAATAATAATTAGTATTTGTTCACAATTCTTATTTTACTTATTTTAATTCAATCTTTCCTTAGATATTTTACATTTTATTTATTTTAGTAACAAATGTCCAAACATTCGAAAATCATTACAACTTATTTATTTAATTTTTTATTTAGGTATTCAGGAAAAAGGTAGATAATATCTATTACTTCCATACACAATACACAATACACGTTGTACTATTGTTATAATTGTACTTACTTCGACATAAATTCAGCTATGCTGTAGCAAGCGAGGTCAATTAACATATCTTTAAGTTTACGAGTAAAAATTTTGTCACTTGGTGATTTAATGATGTCACTCGGAAGGGTATTGTAGATATTTACGCCAAGGACACCGAGTGACTTCCGCGCTTTCGCGAGTCTGCGACTCGGGACGAGCAGTAGGTGCGCGCCTCGGGTGTTTCTGCCATGGCACTGTACTTAGAATATATTTTAAAACAATAATAAACCTTTTTGAGATCTATTTTTCTGTCTTTTTTTTTAATTTAACACAACTTTAATTACAAATCGATACATGTAACGTCATCTATTGATATTTATTTGAACAATTTTTTCTTTGTTCGTGATGAGACCCCATGGCATCAACAAATCGACAGCTTCTTTTGGGTTCAATATTAGTATACCACATGCTTCGTCTATCTCATTCTTTCAGTCTAACACTGGCATATTCTACATATTAATTTCGCGAAAACGACAATTAGTTTATATTTAAGTCTAAAAATACTCACATTTTATAGCATTAATTTAAACAGCATATATTATTTAGAAGTCCAATGACTACAAATTAGTGCATTTGTAAATAATACAAAATTAAATGGTACTAGCTGTCCCGATAGGAAAACGTACTCTTGCCCAGAGGCAAAACGAAATTATGATATTAGATATATTTTTCAGTGATAAACCAAAAAAAAAATACCGAAAAAATGAAAAAAAAACAATATCTGGATCTCAGTAAGTCCACCTAAGCTATAGCTAATAGCTAAAAATCAGATCCAACTAAATAAATAAATATGTTGGGACTTTAGCACACAGCACCATCTAGTACCATGGTAAGCTACGAGGCTTGTGTTATGGATAGCAGATAGTTAATAACATTGATTTAAATTCATACATATTATAAATATAAACATCCATGATTGGAATACAAACATTCGTGCTCATCACACAAATGACCCCAGCGGGACTCGAACCCGCGACCGCTGGCACAGTAAGTAGGGTCACTACACACTGAGCCAAACGAGTCGTCTACTAAATATAGCTAAAAACCACACATGTGATGTGATGATAAAAGAAAAACTATTAATTCTTGAAAGACAATTGAATTTATTTACAAAGCTTATTACTAAATATCACAAATCACAATATTCACTTAGGTCTGCATTCGAAAATATTTTTTTTAATCTATCGATTCCTGCGTATATATTTTAACGGATTCAAAGTAATACATTTAATATATTGTGAAAATATTTGGAGTGCAATATTACTTGTTTTATTTTATTTATAAAAACAAATCAAAATAAATCCGCGAAAAAATTTGAAAAGATAGTTTTATTTAAAATGTCATTTTTAGGGTTCCGTACCCGAATGGTGCCAACGGAACCCTATTACTAAGCCTCCGCTTTCCGTCCGTACGTCCGTCTGTCAGAGGGCTGTATCTCATAAACCGTAATAGGTAGAGAGTTGAAATTTTCACAGAGTATGTATTTCTATTGCCGCTATAACAAGAAATAATAATTAAAAAAAAACATTTATTTTTAACGTTCATAATCGATCATCGATTCCATTTATTATTATTTACCTATTAAATTCTTTTAATTCGTCAAAGACTACTGAATTAATTTCAAAGGGTTTTTACAATACTCGAAGAGGACCAAGCGAAGATATCTCGATACATATGTAGATATAAAAAAAAACATCAATTGTAATTTTTTTTTGTATCTACATATGTCACAATATGTCTTTTAAATGAAGATATTAATTAATTATAATTTATTTAAAAATATGTTTTATATATTGATAGTTTTTTTTCTAATCTAATTTATTTTTACTGCCTTGCCTTCTTGCTTTGGATGAATTAAAATAAATTAAGTATACAGATTTAAAATATTTAAAAATAATAAAATATTAATCTAAAGCCATTTACCATCGATCAAAAAAGTACTAGATACACAATCCCATGCAAAAGTTCTCTTAGAACTGTCACCAATTGTGTTTAGGTAATTATTCCAGTTGAAATAAATATACAACAATGTAAATTGAACCTTAAATACAATGCTTAAAGTTGTTTTTACAAAAAAATTTAAAAGCACGTTAAATGTTCAAATGAGCGCTCATTCGGTGAGGACATTTTTTGTGTCTGATTGTGTATCCAGTACTTTTTTAATCGATACCACTTACAATTAAAAAAAATACGATTATGCATTATTATAGAAAATATGTTGCAAGCTTTTGTTAACATTAAATTATTTAATAGCTCGGATATTAAAAATCAATAATTTAAGTGAATATAAAAATAAAAAAATAATTAGTGTTATTATGCATCATACTATCACAATTCTATGACTGGCAAATATTAACCAATTGTACTTATAATAATAATAATTATTATTATTTTAAATTACACACACAATATACAAATTAAATACTTGAAATTTTATATATTCTTTAGAAATTACAAAAATCTTTTTTTTTTTTCCATAAATTTTACATCACTTGGGCAATATTTAAAAAACACACAACCATACAAAAATACGTAAAGATAGTTTACGAGAAAAATGTTTGTAGTCTAGACAAATAACTTTCTGGGATACCATTAAAAAAAATATCTCTTCTTTTGTAAAAAAAAATATTTACAACCACAAAAAAGCCACACCTCAAAAAATCTAACCGCAAGTCATAACCCATTTCTAACCAAAAAAAAAAAATTAAAACATACCATCATGTATACCAATCGGTACTAAGATGGCCAAAAATATGGCAAAATTCCTCAAAACCAACCTCCAATCATCGGGCACCGCGTACGGTAGAATAATACTAGTTAACTTATGTATTTCATGGGCAGTGAAAATAAATATATAGGATGTTAAAATAAGATTTAAAATGGGCGCTCCCGGTATCAAAACTAGAACACCATGTGTATCTGCCGCTAACCATATATGGGATTGACTTGCGAACAGTTCCAATGTGATGGTCCCAAACCAGGCGAAAAGACTAGAATGCTTAGTTCTGAGGGCACCTGACACATTCCTTAGGAGAATATAGCTTATAATAGGGAGAAAAGCCACGTAACTATGTATTTCGTTGCAATCGAATGTATTTGAACAGAAGAATGTAAAAGTGATGTAGCTGCCTAAGCCTATAAAGGCTAGAAGTGTGGCGCTAAGTGAAAGGCCGGGTGTGAATAAGTTACTATGGTTGTTATCATCTAGGAAATTATATCTTTGGGCTAAAAGGTACGCGGTTGCGAATATTATGCCGTACGCCATTGAGTACCTGTTAAATATAAATGGTGTTAAAAAAACGTTAACTATATATTAATACGTGAAGCAAAAATTTTGAACCCTTTTTTAAAAAAAATATAGCTTTAAAACCTATCTATGACACTAACAGTATGAAAATACGTACAGCAGTTTCTAAAATTATCCAGAACAAACACAAACTCAACTAAAATTTATATTTTGTAGTGATATTATATGGTGATATTATATTACATTTAAATATTATAATGATGATTCTTTTTAACATAAAAGTTGTACCGAATTTAAAGTAGCTTATAATAAAGTCCACCTTTACAGGGTTGGTTTTCTTTAATTCAAATAGTTGTTATAAAAACATTGGTTTTTTTTTGGTCAAATATGAGAAAAGAAAATATTTTATCTATCTTATTTAAATTCACACAATATTAAAAATCAAACCCACGACCAAAAAAACCAACTCACCTATCCTGCTTCCAATCCAACCACCACTGGTGTATATCATCATCGGCATTCACAAACAAAGCTTTCCAGGGTCTCATCACGAATATCTTTTGGAAGAACACTTCACTCATGTACAGCACCGTGACTATCGAGAGGAGGCCTAGCACCTTCAGCGCTATATAGAGATACTGGTAGGGCTTCGTCTCCATCGTGTGGGCAGAGGACTGTGTTATGTGCGGGGGCAGAGCGAAGATTGCGAACATCTGTTGAAAAGTTTTTTTTAATTATGTAAAAAAAATATGTTTTTTTTTTCATTTTTGTGGTAGGAAGTTTTGTAAAGGTACTGGTAGGGCTTAGTGTCTGTCGTGTGGGTAGAGGACTGTATTATGTGCAAGGGCAGAGCGAAGATTGCGAACATCTGTTGAAAGGTTTTTTTTTTTAATTAAGTAAAAATGATTTTTTTTTTTTTTCATTTTTGTTGTATGAAGTTATGTAGAGGAACTGGTAGGGCTTGGTCTCTATCGTGTGGACAGACGACTGTGACAGGGATTTTTTTGTTGAAGATAATTTTTTAATGATATTAGAAAATGTATTTTTTAGTGATATGTATATTATGTGTGTGTGTGTGCATATTAATTAAATTTGTTTTTTTTTTTTACATGGATAAGTGACCAATAAAATTATTTTAATTTAATCGTAATCATTTTGAGAAATGTGATTTTCTTTATAAGTGGAAGAAAAGAAAGAATTGTATGACACAATAATTCAATTAATTCCCCATTTAATAAAGATACTTAATCAACAAACAACCCTGACAAAAAATAAAACTTTCCTTAAGTAAACATTAAAAACATCTATAATCCAATTCTTAATAATTACGAAGCTTCTTATCGATATGACATCTGGGTTTTAGAATAAAAAATATCGTTTTTTTTTATTAAATCCTTAATAATATTCATATTCGCTGCTTTTTTAACTTTTATTATAAACAATTTAAAATTGATAAAATTAAAAAAAAAAGTTCATTACTGCGAACGTGCACTGATTGCTTGTCACTTATTATAAAAATCTTCCGATCTACAACATCTTTTTTTTCAAAAACCCAATTAGAAGTAGATTAAAATCGACTTCCAAGATTTGCTTGCATAGTTAATCAATTATTCGCTCATAAAAAAAAAATTAAAAAAACACTCACCAAAGTATACCAAAAGGACACCAACGGTATGAAACTGTAGAACTGGTACGGCCTGTTCATAGTTAGACAGAGCACAATTGTTAGAAAATTCAATCTGAATATCACTCTGAAGTATCTCACTAGGCCAGTGTCCCCGGTTTTCCATGTATAATAGAAGTGACCATATCCAGTTAAGAATAGATAGGCGGAGACGAGTGCCCTAACTAGCATGTATATAGGAAGGACTTTACTCGCACCAGTCACTTGGTATACTAAAATAACTAATTGCATCCAGCCCTTCCATTCGTTTGTTTGTTCACGGTGGAGAACTCTTGAATGGCTGAAAATAGTTTTTTTTTACCAACTTTATAGTGAAAAGGTCTTCTATTTAGCTGTATTTTTTGTCTGGTAAGCAATGATTTCGCTTTTTACAAAGTGATTTTAATAATATATTTTTTACATATTAGGTGTTTTTAAAATTCAAATAATAAAACATCACAACAAAGATGTTTAACTTTGATTTAATAAATATTTTTTAATAAGTATTTATTAATTAATATATATATATATATATATTTTAAATGTTAAAATCATCGATCAAAAAAGCACTAGAACACAAAAGCACACAAAACTTAAATTTAATATAAAAAAGATAAAAAAATTCATACTGATATATGGATACTTTAAACGCCCGCCATTTCGCACGCTTAGCGTGACGTCACAGTATTATACATAGGAAAATTACGACTTTAGTTTGTAGCGACAAAATCGCCAATCGCTCTGTTATGATAATACTTTGACGTCATATTCGGTCTAAACAATGGCGTGTGCTTCAACTACTTTAAACTCACCAATATTTGCACTTTTTAATAATTATTTTTTTAACTAAAAACGAATTACATTAAAAAATATTGATATAGGCTTTATTCAAAAGTAATAAAGATTATAAATAAAAATATCTCACCTTTATTTAAATTTATATGCATATTTCCTATACTCACATATGTATAAAAAAAATTTAAAAAAAACTTACCTACTAGACCTAGATTCATCTGTGAAAAACAGCCCCAAAGCAAACACATACCCAACCGGCAACCAAAAACTCCATTCCGAATAATATTTATTTTCCTTCATGAAGAAGTTAGTTCTATCGCACAGATAAAAGTACGCCATAATCATTCCAAGCTTGGCGATGGCGTTTATGGCAGATGGGGGTTCGATGACCTTTTGGTTGACGAGGGCATACCCTTCCATGCGTTGTTTTATGTTCTGTGACCAACGCCATATGTAGCGGATGCCGGCTAGTACTGCGCTAGAAAAATTATTGGACTATTGAGTATTCATTTAAAATAAAACATCCCGGGTCCCGCATCTCTAGCGGTCGAATGCGCAAACGATCCCGAGGCCCTGTCTTTTGCTATAGTGATCACCGTGGTGGTTTTAGTGGGTAGTTTGTCGCGCTTCTCGCGGCAGGAGTCCCACATACGGGTAAATAAATGGGTTTCCCCACGAATCAAAAAAAAAGGGTCCCGCATCTCTGATATTTTCATGTGCGAATAATTTCCATGATTACCACTTGTCTTACCGTAAAGGAAAACATCGTCAGGAAACCTGAATGTCTTAGAGAATCTAGCAAAAGTGTAAGTTGAGTATTAATTTAAAATAAAATATAAATACATTATAACACAATTAAGTTTTAATATTTTAAATGGTTTAAAGTTTTTTTTTATATTTGCTTCTTTTATTGGTAGAGCGCTACAGGTTTGCAAAATGGCAGTTTGAAGTCAAATTTTTTAAATATTTCTATAACAGATTGAAAAAAATACTTATTCTTCAGTCTTTATTTAGTATAATAATTTATTTAAACGGGATTTGAATTATTTTACTCAATAAAAAAAAACTAAAAACCCCCTTTTTCCCGTTTATATTTTTTTTATAGTATGGTATATTTTATAATGGTATTTAATAGTTTTAGCATTTTTCTACGTTATAGCTTTCTACTAATTAAATAACAATTTATTAACTCGATTTCTTACATAAAACAACAAGTAACTGGTTAATTTTGAATTAACTAAAAATATATGAAAAAATAGTCTTATTGTTTTATTTTACGCATATTGAAAAATTATGTAAACAACTCTTCTAAAAAAACTTTTGTCACATTATCAATATATCAATCATACATGTCAATTTAATGATTTTACACAGTTACTGTTCTAATAACATCATTATAAAATATACAAAGAAGAATATATTATAATAAATCAAACTTATTCAAGTCATCAATAAAAAATCGCACCCATAACAAACTCCACTAAGAAAAAAAATTAAAGAGTGCGTGTATGAATGTGTACACGCGCAAGAAGTAAAACTTCTGTAGGTTATCGGTACTCTTTATGAAATTCCATTTATGTTTTAAATAATTAGAATAAGTGAGATACTAAAAATAACGCATATTAGGCATTATACAATCATATATTTATAGAATATCATTTTAGGAAAGAATATATTTATTATATATCATTTGTCAGACAATAACAACGGTTGCCATAACAACGAACGTACGTACATGTTTCCGTAACGCATTCACCAGCTTACCAAGTCAAGCGTGCGTAAACAAGTTTTACTTCAAAAAAAAAAAAAAAAGAAAAAAAACTCACCACAATAGGAAGAGCGCGAACGTGAGCAGCTGTATCTGCGTGCAGGGCTCCGGCGTCGCGCAGCACGTGCCGTCGTTGAAGTTCATGTGGTCGTTGCAGAACATGTTCAGGAGGATCTGCGCGGAGTGGCGCAGCGCCGGGCCGCTGGCGGGCCCGTCCGTGGGCCGCGGGGAGTTCCACAGCTTCGTGTCGCTGTGTTGTAGTATCTGGAAATGTTTTCATTTTCTTATCATTGTTTTAATTTAATTATTTTAAATAAAACATTTCAATTTTTGGTTCCAGTCTCTCGTTCGCTTGGAGTCTATCACGTGACCACGATTGCTATAAAACATTCGAAACGTCGGAAAACCAAAGTATAATTCTTGTATTAATTAACTATACAAAAATCATTGTTTTTTTTTTACATAATTTGGATCATAGTTATAACTTTGGTTCAAATCCCTCCGAGTCAACGTGAAGGAGATACGCTAGTATGACATATAAACTATACTATTAGAAAATTACCCTCGCTCTATACAGGTTACTTAAAACCTAAGTGCATGAACCGTAGGTGTTATGGGCGACAGGTACTGCTTTCCATCAGGTGGTCTGTCTGCTCGTTTGTCACTGAATCTCATAAAAAAAATAATAATAAAGGTTCCTAGCAGTGACCTATGTGCTACTCTAGGTTATAACCTATCTATGTAATACATTTTATTCAAATTCGTTTAACTGTTACAGCATGAAAGAGTGATAAATATATTTCATAATAATTATTGTATAGAAGAGACACCACGCACCATCTATACAGATAAATAAAATTGAAGTGTCTGTTTGTAATGTCATAACAACAGCTTTATACTAAATTCATATGGAATTATTTACGTTACTTATAAGAAAAACACAATTTTTTGTCTGTCTGTGTGTCTGTTTGTTCCGGCTAATCTCCGAAACGGCTGGACCAATTTTAATGGGACTTTCACTCTCAGATAGCTGATATTATAAGGAGTAACTGAGATTACTTTTATTTTAGAAAAAGAATTAGGGTTTCGCTACAAAAAATTAAAACGTACGTAGGAACGCACTAGAACGTAGCGAGGGTAAGTCGCTAGTATTTTATAAAGCAAGCATAAATACAAACGTTAATATATATTTATGTACATAACTGAGTTTAGTTGTGTAACCCAGAAATCAGGTCAAAATTTTGATATTTATTAGGCTATTGATATTAAATAAATATTATTAAAATATTGATGTGTATGTATTCAGCCCTTTTTAACGTCCCACTGCTGGGCACGGGCCTCCCTTCAATACGAGGGGAATCAGGCGGATTTCACATGTCTTTCGAAAACTTACTAGGTTTTCTCAGACATGCAGGTTTCCTCACGATGTTTTCCTTCACCGTAAGGCAAGTGGTAATCAAGTTAGAAATGATTTGCACATGAAAATATCAGAGGTGCGAGACCCGGGATTTGAACCCGCTTCACTCGGTTTCCTAAACGAGAGGTTTCCTAAAATATTGATACTAAATTTTAATTATTGAAATAAATAAATATTGCTAACATAATCACCATCCAGACACCTCAACTCCACATGTCATCAAAAATAAGCAAAGCAAAGACCCCTACCCCCCTCCCTCCCCTTGGTGCTTATGTAATACTTGAATGGGCCCTTTAAATTAAATCTAACCTCAACAGCAGCTCTATTATACGCGTCGATATCACTGTTACTAATTTTCACATCATTTTTCGTCTTAGAAGTGTCAACAGATTCCAGAATCTTCCATAGAACTTGAGTCCCTCTTGCAGCTAAAGCATCTATCGGTTGGACAAGTCGAGTTAAATTTCTTTTATATTCTTCTAATACTTGCTCTGTTGTGTTCCTATTTTTTATCAACTGTAATCCGGTACTGGCCACTATTACTGATGGAGGTCTATCTGAATATTGCCTATGAAAATTGAAAGTTCAAAACATTAAATAATGTAACACACTCATACTCAACAATTACATTGTGTCGAAATCGGTAACTTACACAAAAAAAATCTCTGTACAACCAGACTACAAAAAATATATTCTCAGGAGGACTACAACTGTGAGCACAAATCATATTCAAAAAGGTTTTTTTTTTATTTTAAAAAAAATAAAATTCATGACATCACAAAGCTACACTTCAAAGAAAAGAAAATGTTTAAAACTTCTATAATATACATACATCCTATTTTACTATATATTTTTTTTTATAGACATCATGGATATCAAAATAGTTAAAAAATTATTAAGCAACTTAAATTTAATTTGCACTAAGTATAAGAAAAAAATAATTTATATACCATGTTCTAAACTGGTCTACCATTGTTCTAGAAACATCATCACTCCATATAAATGTGACAGACAGTTTCAGCTTGTTATCCACATAAGAATAATTGGGCATTCTATGGTCTATAGTTGAATACGACGAATCCATGTCTAAACGAGTTTTGAGTACACCTGATGAATGTTATGGCATATTAATTAATTAGTACCTAGGGAATGAGCTTCGCTCCAAGTTTTTCAAAAAAGATATAAAAAATTTGTTTTTTAAAAAAAAACATATTGTTCATTAATAACATATTATCAGATAAAAATTATATATATATATATATATATATATATATATATATATATATATATACAAAAATTACTCCTTTAATATAAGGTAACATAAACTTTAGTGTTAAATTAAATATAAATTATTTTAAGGCTCTTTTAAGACTAATTGATAATGTTCAATTAAAAAAAAATAATTTATACAGCTTAGCGACTTTGCTTTGCTTGGTACATCCCTAGATGTAAATTTTATTACTAATAATAAACTATGTATTACTCCATATATAATTATAATTATTTAAACAACTATACAAATATTGGACTTACCAATAAAGTACTCATATAATTGTTCTACTCTTGAGTCACCTATAAAAGCAAAACTGTTGTATTTGCCCCAAAATGCTAAATATCTTAAACATCTTCTGGCATCACTAAAATGGAAAAATAAATAATATATTTATATATGTTATATCAAAGTTGATTAATTTAAGAATATCTATTAAGCTTTGAATTAAACAACACTTTCTAAGAAATTATTTTAAAGGACTCAAAAAGAAGAAAAAAAGAATGAAAAATAAATATTCCGTAACAAGAATTTAAATCAACTGTGCCTGTAGGAATATGTTTGATAACTTACGTTTTAGAATATTTGTGCAACATACACCCATATGGCTGCCATTCATGGTCACCCTTATATCGACCAGATGATAATAACCAAGTACATGAATCAGGACCTGAAATATGAACAGTGTGAACATTTTTTATTTTAAAATATAAAAGAAAAACATTCTCATAAAAAACATAGGTTACCATATCGTAAATGAAGTATTCCGTGATATCCAATGAATCCTATAACTAGAACAAAGGCCAAGAGTTTTGCATTATCCACATTTAATTGGTCGATAAACCATTCGGCAGAACTCTTTTTTGAATAGGAACCCATAACTATTGTAGGTTCGCAACATGAATTAAAACCTTTTTCAACGAATATTAGAATGACACATTTGCGAAATTAAACTAAGTTTTCTGAAGAAGTATCTTGTTTTACATGTCATAAGTTTCTAAGAAATGCATAAAATAATATTATTGCAATTCCATTACAAAAATTAACTTTAGTGAAAATCGAAAGATTTGACAGTTAATATGACATTGACATTGTTATTTGTTAAATGTACACAAGCCGGTTAAGTAGTACTTACTCAGTTTTTTCCCGCCAGATGTCGCAATCACTATAATCCTCCGTATTTTGTAAAGCAGCTCTTTTTATCATGGATGGTTTTTTTTTAATTTTATTTAATTTTTTAAATTAAAATGACAAATTGTCAGTACCAGGATGCTAAGTAAAGGGATATCATTTGTTCCTAAAAGACAAAAACTGAAGAAATTGCGGGCTAAAACAATAAGACGACCAAATTGGCGAAATCACATTTTTTTTATTTAAGGCTATGTGGACATCCTTTTACAGAAATTGGTTTTAAAACTTAAATCATCTACAGGTGAATATTTTTTTTTTATACTTTTCTCATATTTACAGAGTTTCATACAAACTTTCATCCCCCATTTACCCCCTTATGGGATTGAATTTCGAAAAATGCTAAAACTGGTATGTATTTAATTGTATTGAAGACCATTAATACAAAGTTTCAAGCAATTCTAATCCTAAATTTTATTACTCCCTTTTACCCTTTTAAGGGATGAATTACGAAATAAATATATTTAATATTTTCTTAGATTTACGCGAATATTTGACATTTCAAAATAAAACTATCTTTTCGGATTATTTCGCAGATTTATTTTGATTTTTGGTTCCCGACGTTTCGAATGCTTTACAGCAATCATGGTCACGGGAGAGACTAAGATTTTAGACGTCTGAAAGGCGCTATATACTTGTTACAGATGGTGCCTACCCACTATCTTACAAAAATGATTTTAAAAACTTCAAAAATGCCACCAAAGTACCTTACAATATTTTTTGATTTTAATTCTAAACATTTTAATTTTAAATCAAAATAAATCCGCGAAATAATCCGAAAAAATAGTTTTATTTTAAATATATATTTTTTATCTTAAAACTAAACACAACATTCTATGTATTTCACATTAAAAATGACAGTTTCATACAATCTTTAATCCTCTATTTTAGCCACTTAGGAGATGAATTTCGAAAAGTCCTTTCGTATTAGATGCCTACATCATATAAGAAATACTTCCTCCATATTTTACGTTTCTATTCTCCTTAATCTGTGCGTTTCTATGACCACCAATTTAGGCTGTGTGACGTGTGTTAATCCATCAGTCAGTCAAGACCATTTTATTTGTCATCCATGGTCAAGACAACCACAGAATGCACCTTTCCTACTCAATTCTTCCTTTAGGTAGTCTAACTTCCAGGTACTATACATTGAACGGGTAAGGTACCAATATATTAGAAACAAAAACCAAGTATGTACAAAAAAACATTAGTAATAAATACGTTAACCTCAGACTGAATGTAAATAGATCATTCGTGTGGCACCTTCCTTTCAAGAAATCTTCTCCTGATAACGCGCTTACAACGCGCTAATTATTTATATCCATGCTTCATATCTCGTCTGCGCATATTTTGAGCTAATAAATTAAAAATATTCAGACTGCTGGCGTTCGTATCGTTACATACGCGCATTAAACGCGATTTCACAGCATTTGTTGGACGTCGAACGTATGTTATTAATAAGGCGTGGTGTGCATAGTAATAGCGCCCATAGTGTTATTTTTTTTAAAAACAAGAACATTTATTTTAAAATATACGATATGCTATTTATTTGTGTAATTAGATAAAAAAAATATTTTTTTAAAACTGTGCAATATCTTTTATGGAGCATTAATAAAATTGAAATGTCACTGCACATGTGAGCAATGAGCCCCTCATATAAATTTTTGTTTAAATTTTAATGGCAACATTATACGTCTAAATTGGTACAATGGCGGCTATGTCCCCGTCGGAGGTTTGTAAAGTTAATTAAAATATTATGATTAATATTGTGTATCTAAAATTATGTATATACCAATTGAAAATAGTCTATATATGTATTTCAACTAAAATTTAGAACTTAAAAAATACAATTATTCTACATATTTGTTATACGTAACTGTTGTGACAGTTTTTCTAGTAGATTTCTTGTCAGGATTTCTATTGTTGTGTTGTTGAAATATGTTTGTTTTGGAAAAGCCTATCAAGGTAGGGAATTTGTTAACAATTTATTTTTTTGTTACAGAGACGTTTGCAAAAGGAACTTATGTCTTTAATGAAAGAGCCTCCACCGGGTGTTACCGTGGACGGAGACCAGGCTAGCCAAAATCTGACACTGTAAGTGACCTATTTACTTTATGGCTCCGATATTCCAGAAATATCTGTAAATACACTTGTATTTAATTAGTGTAATTCAAGTACTTACTTGAACTACACTTATTAACATGCGAAATTCTGTTCCATATTACATATCACATTTGCCGCCTTCATTAAAAATCTACTAAATACTAAAATCACTTGATTACCTATATTTAAAAATAAATCTGTAATGATTTGTTTTAATATATAAAA
Source organism: Argynnis bischoffii washingtonia (assembly GCA_033884665.1). Lineage (NCBI taxonomy): Eukaryota > Metazoa > Arthropoda > Insecta > Lepidoptera > Nymphalidae > Argynnis > Argynnis bischoffii. The sequence continues at coordinate 1,548,220 of CM066619.1, read as the reverse complement.
CCTTCCAACATATATTTTTATATAATCTTAATAGAATGCTTTCAAAAATATTATTGTTTATTAACCAAAAAATATATTCTAAAGGTCAATGTCATATTTAAGTTATTAATAATTAATTTATGAATTTTAAGTTATATATGATCAAAATAAATTATTTTAAAATACTCTCAGCACTACAAACTGCTTTATAGAACCTCCAGTTTGATATTGATCTTTATGGCACATTTTATAGAAATCTCCCTTGCCCAAATAATGTTTGAACAACGAAAATTTCTCTTGTGGATTAAGCAGATCTTACCTGCACTTGATTTCCATTTGAACATGTTGCATATGAGTATGGGTTGGAATCCAGTACCCATTACATTTCACTAAACAATCACTAATGATTTTATATGATATGTAATGTTTTACATAATGATTTCTTAGATTTCCATGATTCCTTATAAATCCATGTCCATGATTGCTGTAAAACATTTGTCGGTTGTGTCGGGATGATAAAAGTCGGTAACCAATGATCAAAATAAATCCATGATTTTTTTTTTAAATAATTATATTTATAATGTAATGTTTTAAATAATCTTTCAATTTGCTGCATAATTTAACTTTTATAACGTTTAATGGTGCAGATTAATTTTAAATACATATGTGTATGTACATTTGCATTTATTAAGTTTTAATATATAAACTGATTATTATTATGAGTCACTACATTTACCTCTTGAAAAGTTGATGTATGTGTATAGCAATGTACTTTACATTTAATGTCCAGTTAGTCTATACATATAATTAAAGTGTAACTAATCACTGTCTGTATGTGGAAGATATTTAAGGAAAACTAATACTTCTCTGTCTGCGTTTGTACGTGCTAATCTCAGAAACGGCTTAACTCATTTCAGTGTAATTTTCACTAGTGTATTGCGGTAAGCTTCACTTAACATTTAGTATTTGTTTTATTTCAATTGGTTTATAAATAAAAAAGTTATGGCAATTTAAAGAATCATCTAAGGATGTACCAGAGCGAAGCGATGTTGAGTCGCTAGTTCTATAATAATAAAAATAATACCCAATACTTTATTTAATAAACCAAATTGGTCATAATAGTTTGTTTGTTTGATTCTAATGAGACTTATGCACATCTCCCCATTCATCTACAAAGTCTGTTAAATAGGCAAATTATTATATATTGCTATATTCTGCGGATCTACTTGCATATTACAATGATAATTAATCATAAAAATTAAAAAGAAGTATGTGTACTTATGTACACACTTAAAAAGTTATACTTCAAAACAAACATCTTTAGAGAGGTATTTCTTTTTGACATTTATATTTTATATGTAATTTCCAAGATACACAACCTATTCATTAAAAAAGAATTATGAAAATCGATTCACAATTGACGAAGATATCGACTAATATACATGAAAAATGGCTGCAAAATTCTCGTAATTCGGACCCCTCCCTCCCCCATGTCGAGATTTGATGAGACCCATCCTCCCCCTAACGTGAGATTTACGCTACACTTGTTAAAAATAATAAAACAATAGATACTCATTAAATAAATGTGTTTTTATAATAGCCGTGAGATTTTTTCAGTGGGAAAATAGGACACTTACAAAGGAAACAAAAGAAAAATTTAATACTTTTAATTAAGTAAACGATCTGTATGGCAAAATTAAGGACAGTAGCATAAACAACATAATTACGCTAGTATTTTCGACATTTAACATTTATTTGTCGGACTCTGACTATATATTTTTTAATATTGATTGATAAGTATGCGCCGTATTATTCACTTGTACCATTTGGCAATTGTACTAAACTACATGTTGAAAGTGTGGGTTGGTGGACTTGCTACGTTCTCTCGGATATGCAGCCCGGCGAACTATGACCTGATCCCCCTCGTATTGAAGGGAGGCTTGTGCCCAGTAGTAGAACGTTAAAGAGGGCTGAATACATACATACATATGTTGAAAAATTTAAGTACGGCAGTTTTCAACGAACGTAAATAGTATGAATGATACATAAATAAATCAATATTTACTACGAGGAAGAACTGATTTGTATTTTGGCATAGTGTAAATATTAGTTTTATTATTGGCTACTGGTTTGTAAACAGCATGTTTTAAATATGGCGTCTATATCTATAAATATATTATAATCTGTTTTAAGACTATTCTTATTGATGACGTTTCTGGTTATTTGCGTTAAAAGACATAGTTTCTTGTAAAGTCTTTATTGCAGTAAACGGAGAAATGGAGAAGTCACTATTTTCTCCGTCCATTCACCAAAAAAGCCCAATAAATATTAGATATTACTATATGTTTGACAAAAACAGTACAAGTGTGCTATTTTTAATACTGTAGGATTACTGCCTATGGCGAAATGAAATAACTATACATGTACATACATGTTGATAATATCGGCATTAGTCTAGATAAGACGACATAGTGTTTTTTCGACCACTACAACATACAAAACAGACGACAAACTTTCTTCTTTGCCCGACTCAAGACTCGAACCCAGAATATCTGCAGCCGTACATGCTAACCACTAAACCATGCGGGCAGTCTCTAAATATAAGCTACAAATCAATAGCTAAATCGTTCTCGTAGGTTTTGCGACCCGAATAAGTCACCGGTTGTCACTTACACGAAAGTCCCCGAATGGCTTTCGCATCGCTTGTCACATTTTCAGCGGAAGTCGCCAATGGGCGATGTAATTAATGTATAGTGAGTTTTTAGATTACAATTAAAAAATAAAGCGAGTAGGTAAACTACATATATATCTGGTCCCTAAATGCTCTTTGTAATTATAATATTATTAGCGATTCACCCTCCACTTAAGGTGCACCTAGGTGAGTTTTAAATAGATAAATTGTTATTGTGAATGTACTTTAGGTCGTTGGTTTCCCATACAAACTTTCAACCTATTTCACCCCTTTCAAGTTATATTTTTGCCGTTGAAAGTAGCCTATATTCTTCTCCAAGATCCCATCTATCTCTATACGAAAATTTATCGAAATTGGTACAGCAGTTTAGATGTGAAATTGTAACAGTCAAACAGAAGTTTCGAAGTTAGGATGGAAGCCCTCAAAAATAGAGTACATTCTTCAACTTGCTTTGAATAGTAGCATAGCCGTTCTAGATTCCCTCTTTCTATTCATGAAAACCATTTCAAAACAGTAGTGTCTGAAATTAGCACTAACCACACACATACACTCAACGCGACACGGGACTTTAACTTATAATATGCAGTGAGCTTACTTTTTACTTAACTATACATATAATAAAACTCTAACTGAATCGAATCCGTACATTGAATATTTAAAACAAAAATCTTATTGAGATAGTCATTATTATTGATACAGAAGCCGAATCCATAGTTTTTAGAATTTTTGTCTGTCTGTCTGTGACCGCATCACGAGTAAGCCACTGGACAGATTTTGATGAAATTTGGTATGATGATAGCTAACCAGCTATCATCATACCAAATTCCATTATATAGGATACTTTTTACAGCGGGAAAATCTCTAAGAAATCTTTACTAAACTTTAAAAAGTAACTAGAGACGGACCCGAGCGGAGCGAGGCTGAGTCGCTAGTGTATCAATATCATGACAATACCGTGGTAGTACTCTACACCGGTGGTAGGACTCTGTCAAGCCTGAGGAGTCCGACTGGATGGGTACCACCCCCTTATCTATTTCTGCCGCCAAGCAACAATGATTGCATTGTTGTGTTCCGGTTTGAAGGATAAGGTAGCCAGCGCAATTACAGGCAAGAGGCATATCATCTTAGTCCTCACAGTGACAACGCACCTACGGTTCTGCATTTTTGTTACTTAAAACCTAAGTGCATGAACCGTAGGTGTCATGGGCGACAGGTACTGCTTTCCATCAGGTGGTCTGTCTGCTCGTTTGTCACTGAATCTCATAAAAAAAAACAATAATTACTATAAATAACGTGAAAGTGTATCTCAGCAAGTGCTTTCACGCACAACGTAGCAGCTAATACATCTATTGATAGTATTTACGTACGTATTTACACGACGATGTTTAATGTCATGGTGGGTGGTTCTGGAAAAAATAATAATTTATACATAATTGTAGCCATGGAATATATGTACTTAGCTTTATAGCTTTAGTTAAATATAATTTGGTATTATATATTTTTCTTCACATTATAATTACTTAAAAATATATTTACTAATTCTAATTATAATATTGCAAAAACAGTCATATTTCATTTTGTGCTTGCAATTACGTCATGAAATCATCTCTTTTATTTAACCTAAATATTTCATTTGTAAACGAAAACCCTAAACATATATAAATTATAAGGTCTCTGAAAAACAAGAAACTATAAAGCAAAACGGAAGTACTTTACGTACGCCCAGCAAGGCGGGCGGGTGAAGGCTATTATAGTAGACAATATAAAATGAAAAAAAACGTGTGTGTGTACTAAGGTACTCAGGTTAAAAGTTATAGGTACTTCTTTGGTGTAACAGAACAAAAATAGCTATAGATTTCATCCCTTATGTCACAACTCTCTGTAAAAGGAATGAAAAATTATATAATAATCAAATAAGGCATATATTTATAGAATATCATTTAAGGAAAGAATACAATATTATATATCATTTGTCAATAACAACGGTTACTATAGCAACAAACAGTTATCGGCTAACTTTATCATGTCTCTTTTTGGCTGTCGGTGTGCGCGCTCATAGTAAAAATGTTACTCTCATATTTTTTTCCAAACGCCCCAAAAGAAGTATAACTTCAAAAAGAATTTTCTAAATCTGACTGGTAGTTCTACATATTAGAGTTCAAAACAAACTTCAGTTTTATGTAATAGTTTATGAGTAATGTCACTTGCTGACTATTCAACGCTCGCACCAAAGGAATGGACATTGGACATAGATTAAAAAGGGGCATTGTCTTCTAACGTTTCTTAAAAATCATCTTATTATTTATCTATGTAGTTAACATAGATTTGGACGTTTTTTTTTTTGAAACGCAAGCTTTACAGTAAAAAGACTAAAAAGTTGACATGAAAAAAAGTAGCCCTATAAAACAACAAAAAATTAATTTGTTTTTTTAATAAATGTAATCTACAAATTTTAAGAAGTTTAATGTTATTTCGGTTTCCAGATGGACAGTACACATGGAAGGAGTACCCGGCACTCTGTATGAGGGCGAAAAATTCGTGTTGCAGTTTAAATTTACAAATAAATATCCGTTCGACTCTCCAGAGGTAAGTTTTTAAAATCTAGGTATACGTACTACGTAGCAATGTTATAGTGATTGTTATCATTTTTTTTTTTCGTTCAATGTCAATTTTGGGACAGCTTTTTTGGCTCAATAGTCTGCAATATGTAGTGGTATTCAGTAATAACTTTATGTAAATCGATAACTGAATTCGCATAATATCCTTATACAGTTTAAATAATCACGGATTCAACTATCGTGTTACAAAAAAACTAAAAAAAATAAAATAAAAACCGACTTCCAGGCACTGAAAAGTAAAAAATAACTAAACGGGGGGTTTTCATTTAGAATAGATACTTAATCAGATATTTTCGAAGTGAGTGTGCTTTGATTTGTATTGGCTGGCACCTGGTCGAATTTTTTTGGAAGTCGGTTAAAAAGTTCATGCGGAATAGCGCTACTGTTCTGTTTTCTTCTGTACTTATGTAAACAATGTGATTTAATGTGTACGTATACGACATGTTCTTTTCTATACTATGTCGATTTATAAATAACCGATCTCACTTCACTTATTGCCTAACTAACTACACCTTCTTTCGGCAGCCATTTGGAAACTTTTACATCACTTTTGTCCCAGGGGAAAAACATTCGGTGGTGCGAAAAGTAACATAATATGTCACTGCCTCTCAAACTGTCTAAACGCTAAAAATCAGGTCGGAATATTTCCTTAAAAAAACCAACACGCATAATATTATGTGTTTGAATTCAAAATAAGTAAATACTTATTTTGAATGCGAACACTTAATATAAAAAAAGACCTTTTATTGTATTCGAGAATATGACTATTCAAGCCTTTAATTTAGGCCTTTGTACGTTTATTACGTTTTAATAAGGTTAATTACTAATTAGTATTCATTTAGTCGTATAGTGAGTATTATAATATAAAATGATAGTGTAATTAGTTTGATAATACGTTAGTAGTAGGTATATGTTTTTGCGAATATATTATGGACATAGAATATAAGACATTTACAAAGCCGGATTTAGTGACCAAACGGGGCTTCGAACAAAAGTAGATGTTCTAAATTAGTTTTTCTTTTTTTAAGTCAAAGTAATAAAAATAGTGGAAAAGTCAGAAATAGGCTTGTCTTTGTATTTCTGAAAATTTCGTAAAATGAAAAAATATTGTCAAAAGAAATTTTTGGAATGTTATTAGGCTCCATCAATGGGTGAACATCCAGAAGATAATGAACTACTCGGTTTCCGGTACCCCCCAAATTTTTAGATTCTATCTGAAATTTTATATTGTACCTATTAATTTCACTGTATTCATGATACGGCACACAATATACACATATATTCCATGATAAGCTATGAGGCTTGTGTTATGGGTACCAGATAGTTGATGTACTACACATATATAACTTTAAATACATACATATTATAAATATAAACACCCATGACTGGAGTACAAACATTCGTGCTCATCACACAAATGAATCCCCCCCGCGGGACTCGAACTCGCAAATGCTGGCACAGCATGTAGGGTCATTACAAACTGAGCCAAACGTATCGTCTAAATTATTCAACTATTTTTTTTTATCTTATCAGATATCTTATAAATACGATTAGAAAGTATGTCATCTAGATCCATCTTGTTCCATATGATATATTATTATTAACCAGCAAGAAGCATTAATTTAAACGTTTTTATTTCACTTGTACGTAACACGGTAGTCGTCAGTATGTAAACAAATGCAGGATGTCTATTTAAACATAAGTAGTTCTATATGTCGTATTGATTTGAATCTTACACGTGTATTATATATGTAACGTGGATGACAACATAATACATAAATTAATATTATCGAGCTCGTTTGATGGTGATGGAACCAATAGGTGGTAGCAGAACGCCAATGGCTACTAGGAAACACTTCGAATTTGTTCTCATAGTATGTTCTTAGGTTTATAACACGCTTTGATTAGCTTCACTTCTAACTGACAAATAATAAGATCAATCACAACATCAACAATCAAAGAAGAAAAACTTAGAAATCAATTTTAACCTACTTGTAATTGTCGTATCGAAATAAAACCTCGTATATATATGTAGTTCGTACTATAATTTTGGTATCTTGGAGCTGACCCGATGATGCAGCCAGAAGGTTAATAGTGATATTCTTCAGTGGCTTCTAGTAAATCCCACGAGTTTGGGCTAATATGATTCGTCCCAAACATTTGAATTCGTCAAGAGCGTGTATTTTAATTTTTTTAATATTAATGTATATATGGGTTTTTGGTGACATAGGTAACAATTTGTTTTATTTTTATTAATTTTATTATTTTACTAAATTAATTCTAGCGTTACCTCTTCTTTGCAAACACGACACCATAATGAGAAAGTAAAAGCAAAGACAAGCAAGTGTTGCAAACCTAAGCATAGAGAAAAATCCTAACATTTAAAACTATAATTATTGAAACATATTTAATCTGATTTGATAATATTTGGTAATGAGTCTGCTTTTCATGTGTAATTGGCAAGCCTAATAGGAACTTTAATATTTTTTGAATAGTTTAGTTTCTACGCTTATTACTACCGACTTAAATAGTCGAAGGTTCTCCATTCGGCTATATTGAACTGAATGAATGTATTGAATTGTACTCAATCTATTTATTATAATAAATAAATATGTTGGGACATTAACACACAGCACCATCTGTTTCTATGGTAAGCAACGAGGCCTGTGTTTTGGACACCATATACATAGTTGATACACTACACATATATAACTTTAACTACATACATATTATTATAAATATAAACACCCATGACTGCAGTACAAACATTCGTGCTCAACACACAAATGAATGTCCCTAGCGGGACTCGAACCCGCGACCGCTGGCATAGCAAGTACGGTCACTACAAACTGAGCCAAACTTGTCGTCGTGTATTGAGAGTAATATATCGAAAACACCCCAGATATGACATAGAAGTAACGTCATTTTAAAGTCTGTGCCATAACACCAGTCGAGGTAAAGGTTATCATCGTGTTAAACAAGTCTATGCTTTACGGTTGCGATTATGTCATGTTGTAATCTTGTTACCGTTGTTTTGCTCACGCCAGGTGCTACGGCTAAGTGGCGATAAATATTTTGATACATACTCATGCAGTAAATTTATGCTCCAAAATTGGTTAGCTTACCAAACTAACATTATCTTTGTAAGTCCTCAAGGTGTATTTAGTGCTAAATGTCTTGTTGGTTTAGTGCTTTTGCAAGCTGCTTTGTGGCATTCTTATCTAGAGGTCCTGAGTTTGATTCCTAGGTCGGTAATGTATAGTTATCGAGTTTTTATCTTAAGAAATTATTAGTTACATCTCGGAAATTTGGTTATGTTTGAAGTCTCGAAGAGCTCATTGAGCCGTTAGTCCTACGCCTGTTCTCTCACTGGTCATTACGTATTGTCGTAATCAGGTTTGAGAGTGAATAGAGAGATGATGAAGTTATGTGATGACTGTTTGTTGCCATGGTAACCGTTGTTATTGTCTGACAAATGACATATAAATAAAATAAATATGTTGGGACATTAACACACAGCACCATCTAGTTCCATGGTAAGCTACGAAGGCTTGTGTTATGGATACTAGATAGTTGATACACTACATATATAACTTTAAATACATACATATTATAAATATAAACACCCATGACTGGAGTACAAACATTCGCGCTCATACAAATGAATGCCCCCAGCGGGACTCGAACCCGCGACCGCTGGCACAGCAAGTAGGGTCACTACACACTGAGCCAAACGTGTCGTCAATATAATATTATATACTTTCCTTAATTAATGATATTCTATAAATATATTATTATAATATGCCTCATATGTCTTATTTAATTATTTTATTAATTTATCATTACTTTTACAAACAGAGTGTTGTGACATACGGGATGAAATCTTTAGCTATTTTTGTTCTGTTACGTACGTACATAAGTACACACACTCTTTTTTTTCAATTGTTTTTGTACGTTTATAATTCACCGATTACTGTTATATTTTCATATATACATACATATATGTGTAATAATCGTAACAGCTTACAATAGCTGCTAATATTGAAATCGATTTTTGAGTCATACTTTTAATTTGTTTTTTCCATTCTTATCTAATCACCGAAATAAAAATATGACTTGTAAACTGTCTATACACAAAAGTGATCACGTCGATCAGCTACTTTAACGCTGAGTAAAAGATGGACCAAAAAACTAACATTCGCAAACAATTTAGTATACAAGCGACTTACCCTCGCTTCGCTTGGGTACGTTTTAATTTTTTTGAGCGGAACCCTATATCTTTTTCTAAAATAAAAGTAGGCTAAGTTACCTTATAACATCAGCTATCTGCCAGTGAAAGTCCCGTCAAAATCAGTCCAGCCGTTTCGAAGATTAGCCGGAACGAACAGACAGACAGATAAAAAATTTAAAAGTTGTGTTTTTCTTTTATAATTTCATATGCATTCTGTAGAAAGCTGTTGTCTTGATAGTTGCATTTTAGCTAACATAGGGCACGGGAATAAAACATGTCGAATGGGTTGGACTGAGAAATCAACCATTCAAATTGTAGAACAATGTGCCTAATAAATTATTCATACATTAATTAAGCAGCAGTAAAAAATCTACTTGTTTTATGGTATTGTTATTGATAGGTACATACTGTTAGGTGAGGTACACTAACAATTGTTGTAGTTTAATATAGTGTTCAGACATAGGTCATAGGGATCATTTTTTAAAATGGCTTAGCGATTTCTGAATAGCTTTTAATTACGGTTGTAACGTAAAAAATCTTTCCATAGATCTAAAATGAAAGTATCTACATATATATATATATATATATATATATATATATATATATATATACAAATAAACATATGTATGTAGGCTGCACTCGCGTTGTAGGGGATAACGTCATACTTTTATCCTATTACCGTAGTTTCGCACTCAACGAGCGTTAAGTGATGATACGGCGACTTAGCAATTTCGCTGCTCTACCGACGTGCAATTTAAGTTTGCTTTAATTTTTTCTATACTAATATTATAAAGTGGTAAAGTTTGTGACGTTGTAGGGGGTAATTTCTGGATCTACTGAACCGATTTAGGTGTTTGGTAAGAAGATAGTTTGAGACCCTGGGAAGGACATAGGGGGGATGAAAATGGGAATGAAAGTTTGAACGGGGATCAAGGTAGGGACGAAACCAAACGTAGCGAGGGTGACTCGCTAGTAAAATATAATTTACTATGTTATATCCGCGGGTCCGCTCGCGTATTTTATTTATATGATACTAACAAGTTGCCCCTACTTCTCTTGGATGTCTAACAGTAGCCTGTGTTACTGTAGTCTACCTTTGTACTCAATTTCTTCCTGGATGGATGGATTTTTCCGTGTAACAAACACACATACAAACTTTCGCATTTACAATAGTAATTCGATTGCCCCGCTTCTAGGAAGCCTAGTATAGTGATAGCCTTCCTAAATAAATAAACTAAGCATTTTTTTTATCTGACTGATAAATTCCATATTATGTTAGTGCGCGCAAAAACAAGATTTCTACAGGTTATTATTTTTGCAAAGATTGCTATCGATTTACATTAGATTTTTTTATGGTAATTTCCCCCGATTGCCACCAATTATTGCAAGTTGCATCGTAGATAGAGAGATTAGTACCTACGTACTACGATGTAGCGCCATGTGTATGGGCTTACGCGATTCACGACTGTGTCGCTTCTTAATCCTATTACCAACTATTAATGTTTCTAAAAGGAGCCGAGAAGAGAATTGTTTTGCAAGTATGATATACGTACCCATCTTTATTTTTTATAATATTGTTTTGAAAAGTTATACTTTTTCATAAAATCTAACTAATATTATAAAGCTGAAGAGTTTGTTTGTTTGTTTGGTTGAACGCGCTAATCTGAGGAACTACTAATACGATTTGAAAAATTCTTTTTGCATTGAGTAGCCCGTTAACTGAGGAAGGCTATAGGATATATGTATGTATATCATCCCAGGAAAATGTACGGTTTCCGTGGGATAGATTTGTTTTTGTCTAGTAAAATATTTATTTCTCCTTAAGAAATGATTTCCGGGATAAAATATATCGATACGAACTATCTCCATACCAAATATCATCTAAATCGGTTCAGCGGATTAAGCGTGAAAAGGTAACAGACAGACAGACACAGAGTGACTTTCGCATTTACAATATTATATGGATGTACAGACCACATAATGCGGTCTTTAATATTGCCCTATTATTTTCGTCTAGGTATATCAAGACAGCTGCTAGCTGTGACAAACATTCATTTTTGACCTGATTCCTATGATTTATAGTGCAAATGTTCCAATTCTAAGATATGCGCCCGCTAAGCGGTGATTAATTGTCAGTCTAACGACGATTGTGTAGGATTTCTTCGCAGCTGATTAACCTTATTTGGTATTCATGGCGCATTTCATTATGTCATCAATCGTATTGAACGTGTCAATTAAAAAACGTTTAGAAACGACCTATTAGTTCCTTGTTTACTCAACAAGTCCGCCTACCTGGTAGTTTCTCTTAGATCGTAGATATTTTGATTCGATCCGTCACTCTGTTTCGACGTGAAAGAAGGACAAACAAACAAACACTTTCACATTTATAATATTAGTATAGTTCTACAATAATGTATGGAAGTCTGCCCGATTTGTTGACATTTATGATTACTGTTCCGAGCCCTTGGGTAGTAGCATGACCTACCCTATAGCCTTCTTAAATAAACGGGCTATCTAATGCAAACAAAATATTCAATTCGGATCAGTAGTTCCTGAGATTAGCGCGTTCAATCAAACAGACAAACAAACTCTGCCTCTTTATAATATTAGTATAGATTATCTTATTATTATCTATCCACCTACAATAGAGATACGAATAATTACGGTTTATCGTATTAACCCTTATTGACCTTGCGAAATTACATGCAGTAGTTAGTAGCATATTGTAAAACGCTCGAAAGAAAAAAAAAAAAAAAAGCCTTTGTTGCCAAATACTCGACACAAAAATTCACTTGACTATTATTTTTGGGCTATGAATGAATACAGAAAGAAATTTTTCGGCATTCATTTATGAATGTATGAATATTCAGCCCTTTTTAACGTCCCACTGCTGGGTACAAGGGGGATCTTCAAGGTCCTAGTCCACCACGCCGGCCAAGTGCGAGTTGGCGGACTTTACATGTCTTTCGAAAACTTGTTAGGTTCTGTCAGACATGCAGATTTCTTCACCATGTTTTCCTCCACCTTAAGACAAATGGTAACCATATTGGAAATGATTCATACACAAAAATATCGATGCGAGACCAGCGATTTGATCCTGCTTCACTTGGTTTCTCCAACGACCGCGTTATCACTGGACTGCCACTGCCTTAAAATTGTAAATGAAAAAAAAATTGAAAATATTTCGTGGAATTTATATAGCTATGAAATTATGTCACGTTTCTTATCCTCTAACACTGGGGGTGCAAGTCTTAGGATATGTATGTATTCAGCCCTTTTTAACGTCCCACTGCTGGGCACGGGCCTCCCTTCAAGACGAGGGGAATCAGGCCATAGTCCACCACGCTGGCCAAGTGCGGATTGGCGGACTTCACATGTCTTTCGAAAACTTGCTAGGTTCTCTCAGACATGCAGGTTTCCTCACGATGTTTTCCTTCACCGTAAGGCAAGTGGTAATCAAGTTAGAAAATGATTCGCACATGAAAATATCAGAGGTGCGAGACCCGGGATTTGAACCCGCTTCACTCGATTTCCCAAGCGAGTGCGTTACCACTGGGCTACCACTGCCTCCTTGGGATATAGATAAATATTAATATTTTTTAGCCACTTCAAAAATAAAGAAGGCTATCAACTCTACACATATTTATGTAGTATTATTGGAACTGCAAAACATTCACATATGATAATTAATTAATCTATCAGGGCTTCCAAACAAATATATAAAAATTTATAGAGGTATCCCGATGAGCACGAATGTTTGTACTCCAGTTATAGGTGTTTAAAATAAATATACGTATTTAAAGCTATATACATATAATGTATCAACTACCTATCTAGTATCTATAATAACACAAACCTCATAGCTTACAATAGAACTAGATGGTGCTGTATGGTAATGTCCTAACATATTTATATTTATTTATTTAACGTAAATCAAATCTGTTTTAGTACCTAGTATATTTGCATGTGAGTGTAACCTTGTCTATGTTCTTTCTTCCTTCATAATAATCGACGCGATGACATCCCACTGTGTGGCAGTAATTAGCACTTACGTGTACAGTGCACACGATCTCAAGGTTCCAGAAAAGTACTAAGTGCTAAGTGCTGTTAGAATAAAATCGTTTGATGTATATGGAAATATTGATTTGTGTGAGTTTGTGAAAATGGGAGACTTTTTTTGGAAATAATAATAATTATCAAGAGTTTTTCTAACGTTTGGCATTAGGCATACCACCTTCATACATACAGGTAGTTATGTGGGCCTCACCGGTTAGAAAAGCCAATACTACTCACTAAAACCCAACGGAACTTCCCCCATCTTAATGGGGCGTCGCAGGATCGCGTACGCACTCAACCACGACGCCCCGACGGCAGGTCTGCCGAAGCAGACAACCAAGCAAGAGTTTGCTCCCACGGTCCACTGCTGTCAGCCTACTGAATTGGCCCTACTCTAGCCTCTCCTGTGTATTTCTTGGCCTCGCGCCCGGCTGGGTTGCCGGACGCTAATAAGCTCCCCCACCACGACAAGGTGAACACACAAGGGGGGTAGAAATGTGGATTCTGGGGCAACTAGAGTGGAGTGGGGCTTTTTTAAAATATTAAAAAAACCTTTGAAAAATCTTTTTTTTTTTTGCAAACATAACACCTAGAAACTTCAATTGTATTCCTCTAATTTTGAGTTTACAACGTGAAGAAGTAATAAACATAATATGAACTCACTTACGACATTAACATTTATAACAGTGTAATAAACCTTATGCCTTAAGCTTTATTGCATATTTTATTTTTATTTTTAATTATTAGGTATTAACTTTTTTTTTAATATGATAAACTTTTAAACAACAAGACCTAGCGGTTAAAGGTATTATAGTAATTATAGTTATCTACGATACTAAGCCCAATATCTGCGTCTCTTGCTTTTTGTATTTCATTTTTGCGGCTATATCATGTTACTACGACCATTTCTGCTCTATTGTGATCTCCATATTCTATACTAGAGTGAACCACTAAACCCTGCAGATGTTAAAAACTGCAGGTTTTTTTTAGGGTTTACACTCTTTTATTTTATCTAGGCCTAGAAATTGTTTTCCTAGATGAATGCTGCGTTTGTGCATGAGCATTCCACATTCCCATAGAAGATGAAGTGGCGTTTCGTCTGCCTCCAGGCATATTCTGCAGGTTCGCGTTTCTCTGCTCACTATTATCTAGCGTTTCTTGCTTACACTATTGTTCAAGTACCAGCTTGAAAATGATGATAAATTAAGTCCATCAATTCAAGGCTTTAACCTAACAGAAAACACGCAAATATCAGTTCAATTAAATATAATTTGCGTACTGGAAAAAATGTTTAACTTTATGACGTCTTTTGATAGAAAATTTAGAAATTACAAGTGAGTCAAGGCTTCTTAAAAAGGTTCTAACTTCTAATTTTTATTTTATAAATCATCTTAACTGTATAAGTTAAATTGTAACTAACAATGTTATCAAGTCTTGAAATCGATTTTAACCTACTTCTAATGGTCATATCGATTTGAAACTTTATAAGTACATGGAATCCTGATGACAATTTTTAATAAGTATTTAAAAGCCTTCTTTATAGGTATTTATACGTTTATATCAATTTATTATGGTAATCTCTTCGCATTTGAATTTTGCGTAATTTTGAAGGTTTTCGATTTTAGCGCTGGAACCCTAAATATTTCCGGAATAAAACATTTCCAACAAATAGTCCTACAGACTTCTATCTTTCAGTGTATGTCCCATTAATATCGGTTAAGCCGTTCCAAAGATTAACCCGGACAAACAGAAAGAAAGACAAGAGTTTTAAAATGTTGTTTATGTACAGTGGCATCATATAAATAACTTTAGGTACTTTAGAAAACATAGTTATTTTGAAATTACAGACACTTCAATTTTATTTATATGTAAGTATAGATCTAAACATAGTAAGTAGTACGTACATACTTAATTTATTGATGTACATATATTAAATTAAAACTTATTCAGTCAACGTTACACGTGTTATATTTTCGTATAATTCACAAATCACAACCTCTAAACGTGACCTCTTCTTTTCATGTAACCGCATAGTACGTTAAAAACAAATTCTTACATTATAATTAAATCTACTTTGGTTTGTATTAAAATATAACTTGGTGTTTTTAGTCATTAAATAAATATTACAATGCGATACTTTCATAGCCTTACGTGAATATTTAACATTTTAAATAAAACTATCTTTTCTGATTATTTCGCAAATTTATTTTAATTTTTGGTTCCCGGCGTTTCGAATGCTTAATCATGGTCACGCGAAAAACTAAGGTTTTAGACGTCTCAAAGGCATTATATACTTATTATTACAGATAGTACCTACCCACAATTACAACTATATATACTTTTGAGACGTCTAAAAGCTTAGTCTCTCACGTGACCATGATTGCTGTAAAGTGTAAAGCATTCGAAAAATCGGGAACTGAAAATCAAAATAAATCTGCGAAATAATCCGAAAAGATTGTTTTATTTAAGATTGCAATGCAAATTTCTAGTGAAATCTATACGCCAGTTTTCACGTGATACGTGTGCATACGGAAATATTTTTTTTTCCTGATACTAATTCCTGATAAGAAGATACTATGTAATCTGCTCGTGAAACCTTCGATTAAAATATAGCTACGGACCAAAATGTTGATGTTTAGATAACTATTTTTGCCACGACTTGTTTGATCCTATGGCGAAGAAGTACTGTCTTACGTGCTTTTTGCATGAAGACAGTTTGAGAAAGAGTAACTTAATATATCCTTCATATTTCGACAAATAAAATGGCTGCCTATAATTAGTCTCTTGCAAAAGTTACCTTGATACTCATAATATGTAACTATTACTTAACCTTATATAAGTACTTGTTGTAGCCTCTATACTTATAGTCCAACTAAATATAATAATAATTTAATCAACTTAAAGGTAAATTAATGACATATTTCGATTTATATTGATTATTTATTTCTATCCTATTGAAAGTTTATGGGCATGTAAAAATATGCAATGTCCATCTCGTACCAAATATCATCTATCATTAAGGACTGAGACTTAGTAAAATAAACAAATCATATTTTGTCATTTATAATATTAGTATTGTTTTTCTTTTTTAGTATTGTTTTTCTTTTTATTTTCAGGTAACATTCGTAGGCAACAATATACCAGTACACCCCCACGTGTACTCTAACGGTCACATCTGCCTTTCGATTCTTACAGACGACTGGTCACCCGCACTGTCGGTCCAGTCCGTCTGCCTATCTATAGTATCTATGCTTAGTAGCTGTAAAGAGAAGGTATGTATCTATAGTCTATGTTTAGTATCTATAAAGAGTATAATAAAATATTCTGGTAATGCTCTACTATTTACTTATTATTGATTACTGTTTGTTCGCGATGAACAAAAGAAAAGTTCGGAAATCTTTTCAAAGATATATATTTGTTGTTGTTGGGTGATAGCATGATGATAGGATGATATAGGAAGGCTATAGAGCCTTCCTCAATAAACAAGCTATTTAATTTAAAAATAATTTTTCAAATCGGATTAGTAGTTCCTAAGATTAGCGCGTTCAAACAAACAAACCCTGTCTCTTTATTATATTAGTATAGATGTGAAACATCTTTTGACTAACCCTGGTAGTTAAACCGACTCGTATGACGTGACGGCAAATGGAATGACAGCGTCATGCCATTTGCCGTCACGTCATATCATACCCCTTCTACACCACCGCTCTCGACGCCCTCGTGTGTGCGCGCGTATACTAAACACGCTTCATTGTAAAAAACACTATTAAAATACTTACATATTTTCTATTCAATTTATGAATATATATATTCTATAATGATTATTATAATAGAAATAATAAGAAAAATAAATTGAGTTTATTTACGAAACTATTTTTTCTTTATTTAATTCCATATTTCGTTATAGGCTTTTATTAATTATGAATTCTAAAATTAACATAGATGTTTCATATCTGCCGGGCGTCCCGTGACGGCCAACTTTTTTTTTATGTATACATTAACAGTAATCTACTTTCACTACACTCTTGCTAGCGGATAATATTACAATATGCTATTTCTAATAGTGTATTTTTATTGTTTTCTACATTTGAGTTATGTTGCTAATACGGTAAAGAAAACCTTTTTTTTTTAAAGAACATTATTTGCTTAGCGTGGTGACTATATTCTAATCACATTGACATCGTAAATGGAAGCCCCGTGCCCAGCAGTGGGACGATGAAGGAGCTTAAATATTATTGTTCTGATTATGTGTTTCTTTCCCCACTTTACTCTTATTTGACATTAGAAAAATAATATTTTTCCTATATGATCTTCTGGAAGCCGTACAAAAAGAGTACCACCTCTCAGCTTCAATGAGAAAGTCGTTGTGACCAAAGTCGATCGGAGTTATTACGGTTCTATAACAGGGTATAGCTCTTAACTGTCGTCGTAAAAAGTCGCTGGTTCAAAACTCGGAACTAAAGGACTTGTATGATAATTTCAGTTTATTGAAAAAAAAAACGTGTGTGTGTAACTTATGTACGCACGTAAAAAGTTATACTTGTACAGAACAGAAATAGCTAAAGATTTCATTCCGTATGTCACAACTCTCTGTTTGTAAAAGGAATGCAGCTAACTTCATCATGCCACTTTTTGGCTGTCGGTGTGCGCGCGAATCGTAAAAATTTTACTCTCAATTTTTTCCAAACGTGCCAAAGGAAGTACAACTTCAAAAATGTTTTATGCCTGACTAATGACTTGCTTATTCTTTAACTTATGTATTTTATGCTATCGACTCACCCTCGCTTCCCTTGGGTTCGTGCTTAGCTTGCTTCCCAATACAAACTTTCATCCCCAATATCATCCCCTTAAGGGATTCCCGGGATCAAAAGTATCCTATGGCTTTCCCAGGGTCTGAAATTATCTTCTTACCAAATTTCATCTAAATCGGTTCAGTAGATCCAGAGATTACCCCCTACAACATCACAAACTTTACCTCTATAATATTAGTATAGGTTGACACGCATAGCGTGTATGCTAAATGTGATATTTATAACCATTCCAGTACGTAATTAGCGATATCATGCTATAATTTTCATAAAATGTTCTATACCTACGCTCATTCGTTTTGTTTATCCGTTTTAAAATAGCTTCATATCAATTCGTTTCCATATTATATTTTTGAAGTGAAAACTTCTATAGACAGGTTTGTATGGGGAGTAAATTCATGTAAGTCGTCATCGACATGGTCACGTGACGTCTTAACGCTAACACTCAGAGTGCCGATAGATAAATGTAAACAGCTTTAATTTAGAAATTTTAATTTAAGATCAAACAATTAATTTAGTTTTAAGTTTCCACTTCTGTCAACGGTCCGACGGTCATGACTGCTATTTTTTTTAAATATAAAGCAGTTTTTAATCTTTCCGCTCAATAATCAGAGTTTTGCTAATATGATAGGTACTGATTAATTATTTTAAACTGATTATTGTTTTTCAGAAGCGGCCGCCAGATAATTCATTTTATGTAAAGACATGCAATAAAAATCCTAAAAAAACAAAATGGTGGTATCACGGTATGTATTATTCATATCTTTTATCTTAGAATCATATAAAAATTTTGGTTACTGCAAATTTGTTATCACAAAACACTGTTATCGGGTAAACATGATAACAGTGTATTGGATTTGCATTGGTATGACAAATTCAAAATTTTTTATGTGCTCGTGTGTATGTATTCATAACAACATATTTAGGTGATATTCGAAACGAAGATAGTTTATGTACTGGATTTAAAGCATAACACATTTGGACAGGGTCTCGCAAAAACTAGTATTTATACATATAATAAAATGTCTCTGTCCTGTGTGGACGACTATAAGCTTAAAATTCGAGAAACACAAGTTTGAATTATGTACATAATTTTTTTACTATGAAAACACATGTTCCGGTCACGGTCTGCACTACATTTATGGCGCCGATAAATATTTTTTTTTCCTGCAATTTAATTTTATTGTTAACTAGCGACTCACCCTCGCTTCGCTCAGGTTCGTCTTTAGCTACGTTTTAATTTTTTTGAGCGAAACCCTAATTCTTTTTCTAAAATAAAAGTAGCCCAAGTTACTCCTTCTAATATCAGCTATCTGCGAGTGAAAGTCCCGTTAAAATCGGTTCAGCCGTTTCGGAGATTAGCCGGAACAAAAGGACAGAGAGACAGACAAAAGTTTTAAAAAATGTGTTTTTCTCATAAGTACCGTATATAATTCCATATGCATTTAGTATATAGCTGTTATTTTGACATTACAAACAGACACTTCAATTTTATTTATCTCATATCTGTATCAGATGTAATAATGTCAAATAATAAATTGTTTTTTTCCTCTTATATTTCAGATGATTCAGTCTAACAACACATCGTGGCTATATCGAGCACGGACGATAAATCTGATTTGTGATAAGTGTTATATCGATATCGATACATTATAACATGTATATACGAGTGAGTGCCGGCTTAGACAATGGTGCGAAATTGAGTGTTTTATCTGTGCTAAAGTGCTGCCCCTGTCATATGTTATCTGTGCAAGTTGTCATTTGGTTGTCATTTGTATTTTGTTTCGTCATTTCGCGCGGTTTTGTTTTAGTTGGGTGATTTTAAAAAGTGATTGAAGATCGGCGACAAAATGTACGTAAGTTGATACAAAATTATATATCTCAACTTATTGTCAATAGTTTTATCGGTATTACGTTTATAGCGTAAAACTATACTGTGTATTTCATTTCGTAAAATATTAATATCTTATTCTGTAATATACTGTAATACTTACCTAAATGTTTGAGAATATAACTATGTTTTAATAACAAAATTGCTGTTTGTTTACATTATTCGCTAATAAAATAATATATGTTAACATAATTAAAGTGTCTTAAATTCATTAATTTTAAGTATTATCACCTTACTACAAAACTTAATGCTCTGTTCAATGAGATTTAAAAATGTGTACTTTAAAAAACCTTAGCAATTAGCATATATATTCTTAGGAATTTGAATGGTTTATATACATATAATAATGATTTTTTAGTATTCAAAATTATCAATTTCGCTAAATAGCAAAGCCAGGCCGTGTAGTTATATAGTAGATTGATAAAATATGAAATTGGGAAATATGTGAATAAAATATTGTGGTCCCGTTCATGTTTTTTTCATGGCTTGTATTACCATTTTTCTGTATACAGATTACTAAACAATGAATGTTGACTAGTCATTGCATACGACACAGTTTTTGAAGATATAATGTTGAAACAAGCTTTTGTATTTAAAACATAATGTCGTTTATTATAAACTTATTTGCAATGTATTCTTTGTTCTGTGAAATAATTGAATTGTACAATTATTATTTTGTAATCTTTGTTTTTTTTTTTAATATATTTTATCTGTACTTCTTGACAAACATTATGATGCCTAGTGATTTATTTTACAATAACAATAAAATGTTTTTTTGTTATATGTATAGCATGTTTGCATTTTTGTGTTTTCATAGATGGAGGCTAACCGTCTAATTTGTTATTTTTTAACATAAAATTAATTTAAACTAAAATATAGTTTAAAGTAAATGTAATCACAGAAATGTAAACTTGTTTCGGGTGTTATCTACACAAGGATAAAACATATATACAATAAAATAAGTACAACAATTTTTAAGTACCAATAAATATAAATTGTTGTTGAGAGGAACCTTGACAGTGGCATTCTCGAAAGTTGGATGAAGGGATATTTTACTGTATTCATAATAACATAATTTTGACTTATATATTATTTCCTATCTCTTATTTGTGTAGATATAAACCTATATAAAAAATTAAATAATAAGTATTATATGCTACATTTAGGTGTGTTTCGTTGCAAAGCCAAAACTCATCCTGCTACAGTAACTTGTGATACTATGTACCTTCATTATAAATACTATATTTTTAAATATACATATATATATGAAAAATTGTCATGATGTCTGAATGTTTGCAATTTGTTTGCTTAGTGATTTTTTTTTAAATTCCACACATATGTGATATAATAAACATTGCAATATTCTGGGATGGACTGTCAATTAAACAATGTATGTAATGCTTAAAGAGATATAAAATGCAATAAACAATAATAATGCTTTTGAATCACCTAAGTTATTTAATATTACAATAAACAATATGAAACTGATTTTACTTATTAATTACACATATTTTACACCTTTTTAAACTAAATATGAATGTATGGATAAAAATACATTAGAAAAAATCAAACTTGATGTGTTCAATAGTTTGTTTCTATTTACATCTGCCCGATATCTAGTACAGATAAAATTATACTTGAATCTGCAATCTTTTTCTTAAAATAGATTTATAAAAAACAATGCATAATACAATTATCAAATCAAATTTATAATATTACTAACGGCTCACCCCTGCTTTGCTCTGGTTCGTCTCTGGAAAAACAAAAACAAATCTATCCCTCGGAAACCGTATATTTTTCCAGGATAAAAAGTAGCCTATGTGTTATTCAAGACTATAATCTGTCTCTGTGACAAATTTCAAACAGATCCGTTCGGCTGTTCTGGCTTGAAAGAGAAACATCGACAGGGAGTTCATGCTCACACACTGCATCCCAAATGGTCCCGTACAGTTCGTTTTCTGAGAAGTTTCCTCCCACGGACCATCCCGCTGTGGAATGAACTCCCTGCCGAGGTTTTCCCAGAGGGCTACAGTATGGGGTCCTTTAAAAGGGGAGTAAATAGGTTTCTAAAGGGTCGGCCACGCGCATGTGATGCCCTTGGTGTTGCAGGCGTCCATAGGCTACGGTAACCGCTTACCATCAGGCGGGCCGTATGCTTGTTTGCCACCGTCGTGGTATAAAAAAAAAAAAAAAAAAAAAAAAAAAAACATCCATATTCATAAACTTTCACATTTATAACATTAATACGGAATAGCGACTTGCCCTCGCTTCGCTCGGCTACGTCCGTACGTAGGTACGTTACGTTTTATTTTTTTTAAGCAGAACCCTGATTCTTTTTCTAAAATAAAAGTAGCCTAAGCTATCTACCAGTGAACGTCCCGTCAAAATCAGTCCCGCCTTTTCGGAAATCAGCCGGAACATAGAGAAAAAATTAATAATTTCAGTATTATAAGCACTGTAAATAATTTCATATGCATTTAATAAAAAGCTTTGACATAACAAACAGACACTTTTATTTTATTTATCTATATAGATTAGGAAGCTAATAAGGAAATTATTTAATGCACACCGATTTAAGTATCTTTCCCATACAATAGCCTGGAATAGAATCTGCTACCATAATTTTCATTTACCATATTGCCAATACTCAATCAATCAATCGTTTATTTATAGCAAAAGATTATGTTACAAAAATATAGTCTTTACATAACTGTTTAACTTGAAACGCATAAAATATCCAGTGCTTAGGAACTCATACTATGAAAACCTGTATTGTCGTAAAAATATTTATATGTAACGTATTATGATAACCACTCTCTTAATGATACACTATACTACTACATATTCAAAATGAAAAAATCTTTACTATAATAAAACTGTAGAGGTCGAATGTCTGTACATAGAAAAAAATGCTTAAAACCGAGTCAGGGGGGTGTAAGAAGAGCAATAGAACAAATCCTGATTTTTTTTCAATTTTTTTGTTTCTCTGTCTGTTTGTACGGGCTAATCTCCGAAGCTGCTGGACTGATTTAAATGAAATTTTGCATCTTGTAATAAATAAAAATGACGTTAGAAGCCAACTAAAAAATGAAAGAAGTCAATGATCAAACGTCGTAGCAGTCTGAGACATATACACTATGTTTTATAAATATGTTGGGATATTAACAAACAACATCATCTAGTTCCATGGTAAGCTACGAGGCTTGTGTTATGGAGACCAGATAGTTGATACACTACACATATGTATCTTAAAATGTACACATTATAAATATAAACACCCATGATTGGAGTATAAACATTCGTGCTCGTCACACAAATGAATGCCACCAGCGGGACTCGAACCCGCGACCGCTGGCACACTAAGTAGGGTCACCAACTCAGCCTAACGTGTCGACAATACTTATTAAGGGTCTTACACATTTGTATAGTCAAACACATAACCTTCATATGGACTTGGCTGCAGTCGGGTAAAAACACCTAAATTAATTAGAAACTGACGTTGAAAATTTTTTGCTTCTTTTTTTCAGGATGCTTGGTGTTTAAGCAAAAAACAAAATTATTGTGTTCAAGCAAAAAAATATTTTGCAGAGGTGTTTAATTTTTTTGGAATAATGTCTAATTATATTTACTTGACCTCGAAATCCCAGAGCCCGAAAATGAAACGGCATGAGCAATTCATATTTTTTTATTTACAAATCATAAAATGATTACGAAAAGTCACAATAGACGAAAAACTATCGCACATTGCATTAGATGATTTTTCATTGCATAAATCGAAATTTGAAAAAAAATATCAAAAATAACAATACAGATACAATATGCGGTAGCTAACACCAGTCTAAAACATTCAAAATATTTACAACCTATTTTGTTTTCGTTTTATGCTATGCAACATCCAAAAATAATAATTTTAAGATAACGTTTTAACGTTCGCAATATATATGAATAAAAACCAACAAAGATATTTCGAAAATAAACCGATCTTATTTATAGTGTTCTTTTTAATGAAATAATGCGATACTAATTAATTTTATTATTTCAATAGTAATTGATTAGTAGCAGTTACAGAAGTTTATTGATGTGAAACATCTATGGCGCGCCTTGGAGATTGTCCATTAATCATATAGGTAGTGATAGTCCGTTAATCATATAGGGGGCGTTCTTTCATTGAATTCAGGACGCTGGAGAAGTTTTCACAGAAGTATGGAATAAATATGTTTATTGTTAGCCCGATGACAGTGCTTTATTCCAGACCTGCCTCTCCGCAGTGGTATAACGAGCATGTGCGAGAGAGCTAGTATTTGCTTCAGGTATTGCAACCTTAATGTCTATCTGAATATTTTTATCACGGTGCATACTTTTCTAGAATTAAATTAGATTTTATCTGTATTTAAAGTAATATTCTGGTTTTTTTTTTAAATACTTTGTACCTAAAACTACATGTGATTTTGAATGAGGGGAGGTTATTGTAAAACCTCATCACGTATTAACAGGGGGGAAGGGGGGAGTTAAACAGTTGCTAAAAACCCACGTGATTCATACGACCCCTGAGCAGAAAAATCGACGTGTGACGGCAAACAGTGGCCACCGCTCTTGACTCCCCTGTGTATGTATTGTAAAACACTATTAAAAATACATATTTTCTATTCTATTATGAATATATAGGTATATTCTGTAATTATTATTAAGAAAAATAAATTGATTTAACGAATCTATTTTTTCTTTCTTTTAATTCTAAATAGAATTTTAATATTGACATAAGATGTTTCACATCTGCCTGGCGTCCCGGGACGGCCAACTTTTTTTTTGTTGCCGTCTCTTATATAAAGAGTGTTAAGATTATATTTTAATTACTCTTTATTTTTGTCAAGGTTTCACAAAGTATGTGAACTAATGTAAGTCAAACATGGAATTGGTACCTAAAAGGTCGCAAAGGCACGCAAGTGTGGCGTGTTTTATGAATATTCGTCGCCATTGCAATAGATCTAGAGAAGAAATATGTATACCTACTGTACATAAATAATATAGGTATTATTAGGTAAAGGTAAAAATAATTTATATAAATTAAAATATACTATTAAAATAAAAAATACTTTTCATTATACAAAACTCAATGACCATTAAAATTTCTAATCTACACGTTAAATAATATTTTATATGTAACAAAGTACATCTTTGTTATTCTAATTTTAAATACACAGTAATATTTAATATTATGCGATTATTTTTAACTTCAAGCTATTTATTGTTTTATTTAATACATATTATATTATGAGTTAAAAAAGGAGACTTTGATGTACTTAAATAATATTTTACTCGCCTATGTTTAAAAAAAAAGTTAGAATAAACAATAATTGACTTTTTTTACAAGATACAAAGAGATTGTTTTTGTTTACTATCTCATGTAATTGACAACACAATAAAATATATAAAGTTTTTATATAATGAAAACTATTTATTAGCAAACCACCATTTAAAAAAAACTAACTATATTAAATAAAAAAAAAAAACAATAATACTTTCTTATAAATTTAAACATGAACTTAAGTGTTCATTGTTGTATTATTTGCTTTCCACCCTCTAAGGCCACCGCTGAGTTTAAATTAACATACGGTTAGAATACTCAGAATATATACATAGTGAATGCAAGTTATTATGGAAAAAGTTCTGCTAGCGTCATGAATTGATAAGGCAGTGGTAGCCCAGTGGTAACGCGCTCGCTTGGAAAACCGAGTGAAGCGGGTTCAAATCCCGGGTCTCGCACCTCTGATATTTTCATGTGCGTATCATTTCTAACATGATTACCACTTGCCTTACGGTGAAGGAAAACATCGTGAGGAAACCTGCATGTCTGAGAAAACCTAACAAGTTTTCGAAAGACATGTGAAGTCCGCCAACCCGCACTTGGCCAGCGTGGTGGACTATGGCCTGATCCCCCTCGTATTGAAGGGAGGCCCGTGCCCAGCAGTGGAACGTTAAAAAAAGGGCTGAATACATGTATTGATATGTAAGATTAAATAAAGATATTTTAGAATCTTTTACGTCGATCTAAAAAGTACTAGATACACAATCCCATGCAAAAGTTCTCTTAAAACTGTCACCAATTGTGTTTAGGTAATTATTCTAGTTGAAATAAATATACAGCAATGTAAATCGAACCTTAAACGCAATGCTTGAAGTTGTTCACAACAAAAACTAAAAGCTCACTCAAATGTTCAAATGAGCGCTCATTCGGTGAGGACATTTTTTTCACTGATTGTGTAACTAGTACTTATTTCATCACCAGTAGTATTATAAATACAAAAGTTTGTCAATCCATTCCTTTAAGAAGTTATACTTCTTTTGGCACATTTAGAAAAAAATATGAGTGTAAAATTTTTACGATGCGCGCGCATACCGACAGCGAAGTTAGCTGCATTACTTTTACAAACGGAGAGTTGTGACATACGGGATGAAATCTTTAGCTATTTTTGTTGTTACGCCAAAGAAGTATAACTTCTTACATGCATACATAAGTAAACACACACGTATTTTTTATTCTGTTTAGTTACAAAAGTATAATACGCAGGTTCCACTTGCATTAATAAAACTAGTAAATAAATTATCACATATCCAAATACAACTCTATTCCGACATTTTCCAACAAAACTTTTAAGTTGCAGGTATAGATTTAGGCAACTTACTCAAATAGTAATCATGATCATATCTCGTTACTAAGATACCATCCGTTACTTTTACATTACCATCTGCTGAATAATCAATGTCCTGTCCTTTTAATGTGGTCATTTTTCCTTCGACAGATTTTATAATTGCATTACCTGCACAGAGATCCCATTTTTTTATGGCAGTCGCATGAAGGTACACATCAAATGTACCATTGACTACACCCATTACTTTATCGCCAGCTCCAGCCGCTAATGTAATAGTTGTCTTTGGACCAAATGCGTCTTTTGCTATATCAGCAACTTTGCCTGGGTGAGATCTGGATATGACAACTCTTGGGTGTTCTTTGTTCTCTTCCCTCTGAAATAAAAGTAATATAATTACAGTTTCACTTATGTTTCTAAGTATTTCTTATAGAATATTTGTAATGGTTATTTCTATGACAGCTTTATTAAAATATATTTAGAAAAAAATATATTTAATATACTAGCGACTCACCCTCGCTTTGCTCGGATTCATCCCTCGGTACGTTTTTATTTTTTTAAGTGGAACCCTAATTCTTTTTCTAAGATTAAAGTAGCCTAAGTTACTTTTTATAACATCAGCTATGCCAGTGAAAGTCCCGTGAAAATCGGTCCAGCCGTTTCAGAGATTAGCCAGAACAAACAAACAGACAAAAATTGTAAAAAATGTTGTTTTGGTATATGTACCGAGTGTACATTCATATGCATTTAGTAAAAAACTGTTTGTAATATTTTAATATTACATATATAAAATTGGAGTGTCTGTTTGTAATATTAAAATATTACAAACAGACACTCCAATTTTATTTATCTGTATAGATTATTCTGGGTTTCCATACCTTAATATCTCTAAATACCATTAACATTTTTATTATTATGGAAGGTCTCATATGGGTGGATTTTTTTCTGACTTAATTCACAAATATCATAACACTGGTAGCTTATTTGCACAATATGTGATACAACCCATAGCCCATAACTTTTCTTAGTATCTTTTTATCTACTGGTCAAAACTGTAAGAAAATACATACAGTAGTTTCTGAGGTAGGCCTGAACAAACACACAGTCTTTAAATTATAATATGTAGTGGTATATGGACAACTATGTACATACATACATATACCAAAGTGCATCTTTAAAAAAAAATTAAGTATAGCAGTACTTGTCAATATTATAAATTGTACTTACATGTTGTATAGTAGGAATATTGTGCGATGTTTTCTTAGTATACCAACCCCAGAATGTCCGAGGTGGAAATGGATAGTGTATGACACCAACAATTGGTACTCCATTTATAGCAACACAGACCATCGTTGTCACATAGTTATAGAGACCCTCTAAAAATTAGAAAAATATATTATTAAAGATTGTGTGTATTGTTTTATCACCATAAAATTTATAATTTTTTAATACGCTGTAATAAAACCTACAAATATAAATGAAATTATATTATATTTTACATAAAGGAATGATGGTGTATTAATGATTAATCAGTTATATCAGGATAGCATATCCTCTAAATATTATAACATACTAGAGACTCACCCTCGTTTCTCTTGCATTTTAACATTTAATATAAATTTATCAGAGATGAGATATTTTCCCACTGTAAAGTGTCCTATATTTTGACCCAAATAACCAGCTATCCTCATACCAAATTTCATCAAAATCTATCCAGTGGTTTTCTCGTGATGCATTCCCAGACAGTCAGACAAAAATTCTAAAAACTGTAGATTCAGCTTCTGTATCAATAATAATGATTATTTCAATAAGATTCTTCAAAAAATATTTAATGCACAGATTCAACTCATTTAGAATTTAATATATGTATAGATTATATTTTACACATATACAATATCCAAAACTTTAAGTTGTTGCCAAAGTTGACATTTCACCTGTATATTCCTGTGTAGCATCGAGTGGATCAATCCAAACGGTCACATCCTTCACAAATACATGTTCATCATTCATATAATCAATTGTTCTGTGGTCTGTTGGAGTTGATTCGACATCTATCACTTCTTGATTTTGGCAGCTAGATTCATCTTTTGAATGTTCTTCAGAAATTATATTTAACTTTGGAAATGTTTTTTTAAGACTGTAATACATAACACAGTGAGAAGCGTAGTCAGCATCGGTCACAGGATCGTTTGCACCTTCCATAGTTTTCCCTTTACTTTTTATATTTAACTCATGATTTTTACCTTCAATCACTTTTCTTCCACCTCCCTCTGCGGCATATATAGCCGCTTTTAACAGTGATTTTATGTTTATTAAGTCATTTTTTTCTGTAGGATATCCTGGACCACCAGACCGCCAATAAATTATTAGAAACAAGATAAATATTAAAGTGAAACATGCAAATTTGTTGACTCGTAAAGTGCCACCGAAATTCATAATGTATTTTCTAACAATTCAGCTTTTAGTTAATGCGACTTCAAAATAATTTCATTTTAAAATCCAGTTTGGTGATTAAACTTGTATCAGACAAGTGACATTACATTATTTTGATTTTTGACATATTAAAACAAAAAAGTTCATGAATTGTAGATTCATTACAAAGATTAAAGTTGTACCATAAATCAATGAAAAATACTCAGGAAACATTTTCATCTTTCGTTAATTTCATGAATGTTTGTAATAATTTATTAATATTATTATTAATAAATCTAATAATATTTCAATTCAATTCTCTTGTGTAATGGTCAAGAGTTTAATTTTGCCTTTTTTCACTCGCTAGATGTCGTAATCAATATGATCACTCAGTATAATAATATAGTGTGGATTAAAAAAAAATCCAAGTACCAAGATGTAGGGAAAATGGATATCATTTGTTCCCAAAAACAAAAACTGAAAAAAATTGTGGGGATAAAGCAATAGAACGATCAAAGTTGGCGAAATCACAATCTTTATATTTAAGACTATGTGGACATCATTTTACAAAAACTGATTTTAAAACTCTTAAGTCGTAGGTGAATATATTTTTTTATTTTTTGTACTTTTTTACAGAGTTTCATACAAACTTTCATCACCCAAGGGGCTACCCCTTATGGAATATTCTTTCGAAAAATGCTAAAACACATTTATTTAATTGTATTGAAGAGCATTAATCTAAGTTTCAAGTAATTCTGTTTCTAAATAATTCTTTGCCCATATAATGTTTATTACCCCCTTTTGCCCCATTAAAAGATGAATTTTGAGAAAAATTAAATTAATATATTTCTTACCTTCAATCTGTGAAATACATCATTTTCTATGTATTTCACATTAAGAATAACAGTGTATCATACAATCCTTAATCCCCTATTTTACCCACTTAGGGGATGAATTTCTAAAAATTCTTTTTTATCAGACAGACACCTACATCATATAAGAGATACTTTTTTCCAAATTTCACGTTTCTACGACCAGCGGTTTAGGCTGTGTTGATCCATCAGTCAGTCAGGACCACTACAGGATGCACTTCTCCTTCTCTATTATTCCTTCAAGTAGTCTAACTTCCGGATACAATACATTGCGCAGGTAAGACGTAAACACAATAGAAGTGAAAACCATGTACAAAAGAGATATCATAATACAGACTGAATGTAAATAGATCATACGTGTAGCGCCCTCCTTTTAGGCGTTCCATTTGGGCACAATTTACTTCGCCAATGTCGTGTAGAATGGATATGAAGGGTAGAAGTAAGGAGGGTCATCTGTGTATATGAAAAGTGTCCGTCAAAATGTATTAAATTAGGATGGCGCTACATTTGCGATGCTACATTCATACCATACCCTGTGAGTCCACCAGCGCGATTGTGGAGGATTTTGGAACTGTTATTTAGCGCATACAACTGGACACTTTTTCAACTTTTCTCCCATATAAGATGACCCACCTTACTTCTACCCTCCATAAAAATGGAGAAGACACGGTAGAGATTGAAAATTCTGAACTGTACAAGACACAACACAAGTGACACTTGACATTAACACCTGCCAAGTGTTGTCTCAATGACAGCTGATAAGTGATAAATCAATTGTTCGGCTTTGAGCCGTTGACTATTCATTGACCGCTCTCCGAAGTCTGAACTAAAATAAAAACTGTGTGCTACATTTGTTTAAACTCTCAATCTTAATAAAACGTTCGATCTGCTAAGACGTCAATAATTTATAGCAGCAATGAATTTAATGGCCATGTATGATCCTGTAAGTAATTTTAACATGAAACAAAGGTTATGTTCTTTATGAGTTATTTTAATTATTTATATGAACTGTTTACTATCTTTTTAGGCGAGTTGGTGGCAGATACTCATCGTCTTCCAAGTCGTTATCGGCTCTGCATATTTTTTTTTACGGATGAAAGAAGCTAAGAAACCCGAGGATAAATTAACCAAGAAAAAGTTATTGGAATGGAAACCTTTACCATTAGTAGACCCCAATATGGAAGTAGAAGAGCCACCTTTAATGGGGAAAATAGATGATAAAGTTCTTAATTTAGGTGCTACAAGTTTTTTGTGCTTTGATAAGGAGCCTATAATCATGGAAAAAGCTATTAAATCTCTTCATAAATATGGAGTAGGTTCATGTGGACCAAGAGGTTTCTATGGCACTATTGATGTCCATTTAGAGTTGGAGGAGAGATTAGCAAAGTTCTTACAAGTTGAGGAAACTTGTGTGTATTCATATGGATTTTCAACAGTTGCAAGTGCTATACCAGCTTATGCCAAGAAAAATGATATTATATTCGCGTAAGTATTTTGTTAATAATTTTTAGTATAAACGATATGTAGTTTGATTAGGAATATTTTTTTCTATACAAAACTTGCCATAGGATTCAACATTAATTCAAAAAATCTTTTTTGTAATTTTTTTTTATTACATTTAATCTGGGCATTTATGAATCAATAAGGAAAAGCCATTTTATAGTAAATTGTTATATTAGGCAGTGGTTTACGTATGTGCTAAAGTATCTTACGGTTTTCCTTTCAAAACAGGAAATTAAATATATTATATATTATGTATTATGTAGGACTATTTATAATTCTGATATGTGAATATGATGCATACTAGCTATAATAATTTATATCATAACCCAATCAATTATCAAAAATCAGAATAAATAATTATTATTATAAACATACAAATAATAAATAGAAGTTTTTTACAAATACTTATTTTTTTATGTTTATATTTTATTTTTTTTTTTGTGTTTCATTATCTGCAATCAGTTTAACTATAAGCAGATTGTGTGAGGGTAATTGTCTGTTGAGTGTGCCCTCCACTGAGAACATCTACTTATTTATTTCCAACTGTCTCAGTCGCCACTGATTATATCCTTCCTTTTGAGCCTTTTGTTGTAGCCTCGACATGTTAGTTGTGAAGCTAGTGGATTTAGGTGATTTTGCAACTTATTTAATTAATTTTGGATAATAGAAAAATATTATAGATCATATTATAATACTATACTAGTACAGATAGCGCATCCCATACAAATATTTGAACATAATTTGGGCTATTATTCATCAGGCAATTTTTTTTTCCTAAAATGGATGATAAATGGCGCAAGTGACAATTGAATAAAAGGCGACATCTAGCACCTGTAGTTATAAATGTAAAGGCTGTAAATGATAGTCGATGTTAAAAGCTAAGATATCTGTCCCCGAGCTTCCGCTGCGCATTGTTGTAGGAACCTATCTAAGGCTTCTTAAGGCCACTATTGCAATTACAAATTATATTTTTTAAATATTGTCTTTGAATGCCAGTAACGGCCAGCCGGTATAGGTATTGTTCCCAAAAAAATTTTTTTCTTGCCTTTATAGGTACAATTCCTTTATTTTACGATGTAGTATAGTATTATTGGATGGAATTATTATGGAATTCTATTTTTAATTTACGTTTTAGATATGTTTAATTCTTTTACTGATTTTTTTGTAGCTCGTAAGTAACTTATCTAAATTGGATCTTTATAAAAGAAAAAAAATGGAAATAAAACAAAAAAGTAAAAATATACAATAGGTATATATACTTATTTAAAATTAACAGTAGGTACCTACATAAATATTAATTACATAGTCGTTCTATTTTATATTAAATATATCCTTGTAACTATATAAGGTTACTCATTTTGAACAATTGTTGATCATAATGATTTTTTTATAATAATAATGAATTTTAACTTTTAATATTTCTTTCATTAAGTAATTAAAGTGATTTAGATTGTAGTAATGAGCTATTATTTCAACTTTATATAGTTTGTAAATATTTTGATAATAAAATTCCAATTTAAATATAATTATTAGTTGACTTGAGTGTGTTATTGTATAAGAATATTATATTTATTTATATTGTATTTAATTTAAATTGTATCATTTGTTCTTCTGTTGTCATTGTTTTTTTAATTAATTAAATTTATAGAATTGAGATAATCAAATAAATTAATAATAATAAAATAATAATGTTCAATTCACCCAGAAAGTACTTACTGAATCAATTTTAACTAAATTTTTATTACTCGAGTCAATATTTAGATTACCTTTTACTACAGGAAAATATTTGATTCCCATGGAAAAACACAATAACTGGTTCTGTCCAATGACCTTAGATATTTACATGGCTTACCCTGGCTAAACTTTAAGGGATAAATCAAAACTATGTACTAGAAAATTGTAGGTTTTAATAAGGCATACAGAAAAATTTGCAATAGCATAAGTATTTCTCCTAAGGTACATTCATAATACTAATAACTTCATATTTATAACGTAGTATAGGGATTAGGGATACAACTGGATAAAGGTAACTTATTATATGTTACGTTTTAACAGATGAGTTTTGTATCCTTTACTAGAGAAATCATTGATTCCCCACGCAAGCTTTTGTCCCCCCCGTTCACCCCCTTAATGGATGATTTCCGGGATAAAAACTCTGAAGGTCTCAAACTATCTTCGGTTCAGCGGATTTTTATATAAATATAAATATAAATAAGCGGATAAACTTATCCATTACAAATAAACTTGAAAAAAAAAACCTTTTTTTTTTCTTTATATAATATTATAATAGACAAGCGACACAGCCTCGCTCCGCTTGTGTTCGTCCCTAGTTATGTTTTAATGTTTAGTATAGATTTCTCAGAGATGAGATATTTTTCCGCAGTAAAAAGTATCCTAAATGTCGACTCGGATATCCTATCATCATACCAAATTTCATCAAAATCTGTCTAGTGGTTTTCTCGTGATGCGGTCACAAACAGACAGACAGACAAAAATTCTAAAAACTATAGATTCGTCGTCTGTATCGATAATATCTATTTCAATAACATTTTCCAAAAAAATATTTAATTTACAGATTCGGCTTAGTTACAATTTTATTATATGTATAGATTACAGTATAGGTCTATTGCAGGGATGAAAAGGTTTGGTTTGCAATCCAGAAAGGAATTGATGCGGCTCGAAGTACTGTGAGATATTTCAAACATAACGACATGAATGATCTTGAGCGTTTACTTGAAGAAGCATCGCAAAAGAAAGAATTAAATCCCAAGAGAAGGGCCTTCTTGATAGCTGAAGCTATATATTTTAATACTGGAAAAATGTGCCCTTTGAGGAAGCTTGTTGAATTGGCAAGGAGATATAAATTAAGGATAATGTTAGATGAAAGTTTGACTATTGGAGTAAGTAATGTTTTAATTATTATTTTTTGTGTGAAATATATGAATTTAGGTCCGTTTAAACGGTTAGTATGGTATAGATAGGTTATACATTATAATATACATGGGTATTATGAGTTGTTGTAGGTTGTTTTAACATGTTTTCCCGTGGGAATGTGATAATTTCCCGCGATTAAAAGTAGCCATGTCACTCTCCAACCCTCCCAACTATCTCCACACAAATAATCACACCAATCCGTCACTTTGTTTCGACGTGAAAGAAGGACAAACAAACACATACTTTCACATATATAATATTAGTATGGATATTAATTAAATTAAAAAAAGTAAATATTTGTCCATTATTTAGTGCATAATTTGTTTGTAAAAGACATTGGGCTAGAATGTTAAGTAATAACATGTTTCATCGCATCCAATGGAATACTTCCACCATCAATTAATTAGCATCCATAAAAGCAATGAAAAAGAGGTTCTTGACCTATTTGCTATTCATTACATTTGTTAGTATTAATATATGAAAATTATTAGATAAACTACTTTACAATGTAAATTATAAAATACTAATGTCTTTCATAATAACAAAAACATAATGTGCAATTGATTTTTTAAAACAACATATTAAAGGGATATGGTTAGTCTATAAACTAGCGACTTATCCTCGCTTTGCTCGGGCTTTAATTTTTTTTTCACGGAACCCTGTTTCTTTTTCTAAAATAAAAGTAGCCCAAGTTACTCCTTATAACATCAGCTATCTATCATGAAAGTCCCGTCAAAATCAGATCAGTTTTTTCGGAGAGTAGCCGGAACAAACGGACAGATAAAAAATTCAAAAAATATGTTTTTCTCTTAAGCATTATATACAATTATTAATTATGCAATTAGTAAAAAGCTGTTATTTTGACATTACAAACAGACACTTCAATTTTATTTATCTGTATGTATAATGTTAGTTACACAGTTCAACTATAAGACTAAAAAGAAGAAAATGCAAAAACAGTTACAGTTACATACAGTTTGCTTTGGTTTTTATTACCATATTTGCTAAACCATTTTTGATACTAAAGAACTCTTGCAATAATACCAATTAATACAATTAATTATTTTTAAAGGTTATCGGTAAGAATGGCCGCGGTATAACAGAGCATCTAAACGTGCCTCGCGACGAAATCGACTTGATTGTTGGCTCTCTAGAACATTCCTTCGCAACTATTGGTGGATTTTGCGCGGGAACACATTTCATTGTGGAACATCAGAGATTATCTGGATTAGGTATGTTGATTAATTTTTTTTTCTAGGATTATAATATTATATTAAACTAATGATTTACCCCCGCTTTCGTTAATTCTTTTTCTAAAAAATAATAGCCAAGTTAGTCCTTATAACATCAGTGAAAGTCCCGTTATAATAGGTCCAGCCGTTTCGGAGATTAGCCGGAGCAAACAGACAAACAGACAAAATATTAAAAAGAAATATAAAATAAAAAATATAAAAATTGATTATTATTATAAAATTGTACTACTTTTTTTTTAATTTTATTATTATTTTATTACCTGTCAAATTTTTTTTATTTCTTTATCTACAATATTATATTTATAGGGATTTCCTCCTACATTATAAACTATTCATTCGGTTTGTTTGGTTGAAGTTTCCTTGCATTATATTTTGGTGCTTATTTATCATTTGAAATAACCCAAGAGGCAAGAGTTTCCTTGTTACGTCATAAGGAATAACGTATTGGAAATTGTTGACTTATTATTTGTATTATGTTGTTCATCTTTGATAATTGTATAAGGATAATTTGTGGAGGAAATATTACATTGCTTTGAAAATACGGTTAAAACGTCTGGTATTATAATGTTTATAGTATGTATACTTTATATGTATATTATGTATGTATTTAAAGTTATATATGTGTAGTGTATCAACTATCTGGTATCCATAACACAAGCCTCGTAGCTTACCATGAAACTAGATAGTGCTGTGTGTTAATGTCCCAACATATAACAACATATATACATATGTATATGTGTAGTGATGTTTTAATTTATACTAATTGAATTCCATCTCATATCCGGTTAATAATATAAATACGAAAGTTCGAATGGATGTATGTTTGTCACTCAATCACGCCAGAAGGCTTGAACGGATGAAATTTGGCACAGAGATAGATTATAGTCTGGTATAGCACATAGGTTACTTTTTATCCCGGAAAAAATATGTTTCCCGTGGGATAGATTTGTTTTTGTTCTTCACTAGGGAAGAACCAGAGCGAAGCGAGAGTGAGCCGCTAGTTATCAATTAAAAATTATTTTAATTTTCCTTTATGAAATACCGTGATAATTTCAGGTTACTGCTTCAGCGCGTCTTTGCCTCCCATGTTGACACAGGCCGCCATCACCGCACTTGACATTCTAGAGGAAAAGCCCGCCATTATTAGTGAATTGGATCAAATCTCTAGAAAATTGAACAAGTGAGTATCTTACTTATCTTCTTCTATACTATATAATATTATAAAGCTGAAGAGTTTGTTTGTTTGTTTGGTTGAACGCGCTAATCTCAGAAACTACTAATCCGATTTGAAAAATTCTTTTTGCATTGAGTAGTCCGTTAACTGAGGAAGGCTATAGGCTATATATCATCCCGGAAAAATGTACGGTTCCCGTGGGATAGATTTGTTTTTGTCTAGGGACGAACCCGAAGCGAAGCAAGGGTGAGTCGCTAGTATTGTATAAACAAAAGTTTGTGAGAATCACTTTTAGTTTTACTCAAATTTACTAATCTCCCTGGAATCCCTACCTCAAAAATCCTATTTGGAATATTAAGAACATTTAAAAATACAAATAAGCAGGGCCTCATACTCCTAGGTAATTTTCATTAGGGTTCCGTAGCTAAAAGGCAAAAATGAAATCCTTATAATTTGTCCGTCCTTCCATATGTCACAGTAATATTACTCGGTGACTTGGAGTTACATTGCTGAAAAATAATAATATCATGTCAATTTCTAGACACTTCTGTCAAATTACGAAAGAAAGGGGTTCTCCTTCAGAAAAGTTTGAATACACATGAGTTGAGTATGAGAGTCTGAGATATTTGTAGTACCAAATGCCCTACTTTGTACCGCCTCTTTGCCTCATAACACCGACCGGCCTTACAAATAAGGCAAATCGGCTGCAATTTCCAAGTAGTGTGCTTACCAAGAAGCAGCACTCCATTGTTCTTAATAAAAAAAAAAACTTTTGAAGTATGAAAACTGACTGAATTATATAAAAAAATGGTTTTTTTTTCAGAGCTCTAGCCAACCTAAAGCATTACACATTCAGCGGCGACGAACTGTCACCTGTCAAACACATATACCTCAAAAACTCAGATTTAACCGACCGTCTAAAACAAACATATCTCAGAAACATAACAAATTATATCTTAGAAAAAGGTATTGCTATGACAGTAGCAGCGTATTTAAGAGATGCAGAAGTCAATTGTCCGGAACCATCCATCAGATTGGCCTCAAGTAGGAAATTGAACGATGAAATTATATTACAAATATGTTCTTTATTGGACGAGGCATATGAGAAAGTTGGTCCTCAAGCTGATTTGAAAGCTTTATAAATAACTACACTCCGTTCGGGTTCGTCCTTAGTTATATTGTAACATTTACTGTAGATTTCTCAGAGATGGGATATTTTCTCGCAGTAAAAAGTATCCCATATGTTGGATAACCAGTTATCATCATACCAAATTACATCAAAATCTGTCCAATAGTTTTCTCGTGATGCGTTCCCAAACAGACAGACAGAACAATTCTAAAACCATAGATTCGGCCTCTGTATCGATGATAATGACTATTTCAATAAGATTTTTCAAAAAATATTTATGTACAGATTCGACTCAATTAGAATTTTATTATATGTATTGATTAATGTACATTTGTTCGTTAATTTTGATATTTTAATCAAATCTTTTGCTTGTTTTAGTTAAAAATTATCTAAACTTTTTTTAGATAATTTCTTGTTCGTCACATGCTGAGTGCCAAACAAAAAAAAATAGTAAATTAATTGTTCCTTCAACATAATACTTTCTTAGATTTACCCGAATATTTGACATTTTAAATAAAACTATCTTAACGGATTTTTTCGCGGATTTTGCTGTAAAGATTAGAAACGTCGGGAACCAAAAACAAAAATAATTGCGCGAAAAAATCCGAAAAGATAGTTTTATTTAAAAATGTTCCAACACAAATATTATCCATTAATTACATGAGCAGTTTTTCTTACAATTTAGAATACGGAGTATTCCCAAGATGAGATTAAGTGAGATTTGGTGGGATCCTCTCCCCACTCCTCCTTCCACGTCAGATTTAGGCTACAGTTGTTAAAAGAACACATTTATTTTCATAAAGTATAAAAAAATACAACATTCAATTACTCTCGAAATATATTTTTTTAATAATAATGGCCAAAAGGAGTGAAAGAAAAATTTAATATTTTTTTATTAACTGTAGTAGTACATAAGTATATATTCTTTTAAAGTCGACGTGAAATTTTCAATTATTCCACCCTTAGTTTAAACGAGATTTTTTTGGCCCCCCCCCCCTTTTCCTCCCCCTCCCCCCATTAAGCTCATGTAATTAATAGGTAACCTATACTAAGCTAAAGTAGCTTATTAAGTAGCACACTAAATATTATACCTATATTTTAAAAAGTACCATAGTAATAAGAAATGGCGATAAATAATTCGTAGTAATCATCATTCCTTAATTTTTTATTTATTTATTATTATTAAGTTAATTATTTTCTAAGTGCACAAATATTATGTCTCAAATATATTTATTATGTATTAAATACATGAAGGTTTTTTAAATAAAAATGTACTAGATGCAGAATCAGCGAAAAAAAATGTCCTTACTAAATGAGCGCTCATTTGAACATTTGAGCACGCTTTTAATTTAAAAAGAAATTTGTGAAAACAACTTTAAGCATTGAATTTAAGGTTCAATTTACATTGCTGTATATTTATATCAAATAGAATAATTACCTAAACACAATTGGTGACAGTTTTAAGAGAACCTTTGCGTGGGATTGTGTATCTAGTAGCTTTTTAATGCATATATGTGAAAAAATTATAAAATTTTAATTATTTCAAGGTTTTTACTATTCTAAGTTATGCTAAAAACGAAAGTCTCTCTTCAAAACTTAATGCTTAAACTGATAAATGTATTACTTTTAATATTTAAATTAATAATTCTCAACTTAAAAGCCTTTTAAGCATTACTTTTATTTAAAAAATTAATAATACTATCTTATTTTTATAAAATATAGTTTTTATATATATATATATATATATATATATATATATATATATAAACTATATTTTCTGATAATCTCTCCCGTGACCATGATTGCTGTAAAGCATTCGAAACGTCGGGAACCAAAAATCAAAACAAATCCGCGATAAAATCCGAAAAGATAGTTTTATTAAAAATATAATTAATAGCTATATCAAAGCCCACCTAATGTGACCATTTTTTTTTTCATTCTTGATAAATAAAAAAGAACTGCAAATATTTATAATAAAAAAAAATGTTACGACTTTACATATATTTTTTAATTTGTATATTATATACTTATATAATGAACAAACACAATACAAAAAGTATTTATATTTTATAATTAATTTTTGCACTTTTTTTTAAATTTTTATTTAGTATATAGATAATTAATAAAATGCACTTATTGTTGTCTGTAGAGGTATAATGAACGATTCCATGAAAGATAATAAATATATAATAATTATAATATTATGTGTTGTTTTATTTAGCCGTAAGTACTACAAAAGTGAACACATTACTTTGAGTTTGTTTTTTACTTCATATTTTACTAACTTAATGGTGATCTAAATTTAATACTAACTAATATATTCTACATATTCAAAGGCATCTGTGCGAGCACTTTAGTGATAATAAAAAATACAAAATATACCGCTAATGTAATATTCAGGCAGTGGTAGCCCAGTGGTAACGTGCTCGCTTGGGAAACCGAGTGAAGCGGGTACAAATCCCGGGTCTCGCACCTCTGATATTTTTATGTGCGAATCATTTCTAACTTGATTACCACTTGCTTTACGGTGAAGGAAAACATCGTGAGGAAACCTGCATGTCTGAGAGAACCTAGCAAGTTTTCGAAAGACATGTGAAGTCCGCCAATCCGCACTTGGCCAGCGTGGTGGTCTATGGCCTGATTCCCCTTGTCTTGAAGGGAGGCCCGTGCCCAGCAGTGGGACGTTAAAAAGGGCTGAATACAATGTAATATTCTATTTGTCCAAAAGTGGACTCGAACCCGCGGCTTGTCTACACTATCTCTATACTATACTCATAATAGAAAGAATATATCAAGAGTGCTGATATGACCCGTACACAATAGCGAATTTCCAAACTGAGCCATTGTGCTGATTTTCTTACTAAAAATATATTTTATACAATATCGAAAACTATTTATAAATTATTTTATTAAAAAAAAGGATTTCCACATATTATAGATATTCCTCATACCGATAGTTTGACATAAATGAAATTGAAGTGTCTGTTCGTAATATCAAAATAACAGCTTTTTACTAAATGCATATGAAAGTATATATATAAATTTTATTTTTTTTTTTAATATTTTGTCTGTCTGTGGAGGCTGGACGATTTTTTTCCGACGATAAGGACCTATGAATCATCAAAATCGGTTAAGCCGTAATTACGAGGGAACCAGATCATACATACATACATGTCAAATACATAACCTTCCTTTGAGCTTCGCCGCAGTCGGTTAAAAGAACTTATTTTTAATCTGTTACCAACTCATTACTCATATGGCAGTACCCGACGTTCCTTTTAAACTCAGTATCGTCTTCTTTATGCAGTGGTTTGCGTATTTCTATCAAACGGCGATCAGTTTCTAACGCTTGGTTTTTGTACTCCAAGTCCTTCGTCACTCGTTGATGGTGATTGTAAAGGCCATGGTATGTGGACCTAAAAATATATTAAACTCATATATTTCCATTTACTATAAGCAGCAAATACAGACCTAACTTCGAACCTAAAAATTAAAATACTACCTAGTCTTTAAATAATCTATATAATACGTGAAGCAAAAACTTTGTACCCTTTTTTACGAAAATGGCGCGAACGGAGGAGTATGAAATTTCCCACACTTATAGTTTATATAGAGAAGGAATGCAGAAAGCTAATATTTTTTTTTAAATTATGCATAAAAAATACATTAAATCACTAAAATAAACATTACACACTACCATGTATTTGACGCATGCCATATATACTCTTTCGTTTATTGTTAAAGTCTGTGCCCTGTGGTCAAATTGAGAATAGATTAATGTTATAATATACGAACAAGACAATAAATATATAACTTAATGAATTATGGTTGATTTTCAACTACACGGCGATCATTAGCATTCATTAAAGTACAAATCCAAAGATGATAAATTCTACCTATCTAAGTAAAGTACCTGTAAACTGCTGTCGTTAGTTCCAAAAACGGCCACTATCAAATACAACCGCCACTTGCAGTTATTTTTGACTAACTTCAAAGAATAAATATTAGAAAATATGTACTTACAATGCGTCTTCTAACTTCTTCTCCAGTAAGTTGGAACTAGTATGGACTCTCTCGTACTCTTCTATCAAGCCACGCATTGGTTTATCCTAAAATGCATAACTCGCCTTAATATATATATATATATATATATATATATATATATATATATATATATATATATATATATATATATATAATATTATTATCATTAGCAGTGGTAGCCCTGTTGTAACGCGCTCGCTCGGGAAACCGAGTGAAGCGGGTTCAAATCTCGGGTCTCGCAACTCTGATATTTTCATGTGTGAATCATTTCCAACATGATTACCTTGTCTTGCCTTGCGTGAGAAAACCTGCATGTCTGAGAGAACCTAGCAAGTTTTCGAAAGACATGTACAGTTCGCCCGCACTTGGCCAGCGTGGTGTACTATCTCCTGATCACCCTCGTATTGAAGAAAGGCCTGTGCCCACAGTGGGACGTTAAAAAAGGCTGAATACATGATTATCTGTCTTGTAATTATTTTTAACTATCGACTACAACCTAAACCTAGCTATATAGTGTGAAAAGGTGCACGAGTAATAGTATCAATTCGCGAGTCGCATGGCACCTTTAAACATTTCTAATACGCTCAGAAAGCTTTTCGGGTATTTCATAATAAATAAGTCCAAAAGTTTTATTAGTATATTTAATATTGCAATGAAATGAACTAGCATTTCTTCATTCAGGCCATATTTCTTCTTTGGGCACCCTAAATGGAGTTTCCCTTTTTTTATTATTAATCATAAAAATTTAAGTGAAATATTACAGCAAAAATATGAAAGAATTATAAAATATCTCAACAAATTAAAAAACTCACGATCAGTCATTTATTGATAGATTACAATATTTTTTTCATTGATTTATTAGTTTTCATCTATATTATAAATTATAACTCCATTGCGTTAAATATGACGATAGGCGTGATTGAAAACAACCACACACTCACTTTTGCATTCTTAATTTTATTTAGAGTTGATAATTTGTTTAATTTTAATATCTTAATACGTAATATTCTTTTTCGTTGTTGCTTGTTTAAGTTTTCATATAATTCGCCATTTTCATATTTTCCGGGGCAGAACAGAACGGATTGATACTTGTTATTTTCACAGATTATATATAAGTTTTGAATAGTGCCAACATAAAAATAAAAGTAAGTTTATTCAAAATAATACATAGGTACCTGAACTCTTTCGAGAACTGGTCTTCTAGTTCGTGTTTCAAGTCGTGTTTCTACCAATTTCGTTGGATTTATTTTATCTGCTACAGCTGCTCGTAAGCTTTCAATTTCGCGATCTACTTTTTGTAAATTGCTTTCTAGCTGTAATATTAACAATATTTTATTAAAATAAAAATCTTAGAATTATATTACATAACACATTTATCACAGAAATTTAACGACAAATTACATACAAAAAAAAATAAGTTCAAAATCAGTCAAAAATATGGAATTTAAGTAGCCGAAATGAAGCGACACTTTTTTTTATTATTATAATTGTGTCACTTAAAAATTAATAAATGATAGTTTTACTTTATATTTTTGCCATTCCATTTCATTCCTTGCACGCTGTATATCATAAACTCGCCTTCTCATTATCATTTCTACGTGTTGACTCTGAGCATACATTTGATTTCGTGCCTGTTCTCTAGTCTTGAACATCGTTTCACGTAACTCTTTTGATTCTTGCATTAGTTGTTCAGCAATTTTTATTGTATTTTCTATGCAGCGAACGTAGCTTTCTTCTGACATAGAACTAAATAAAAAAAACTTTTAAGTAATATTTAACTTAGTATATTAAAAAATACTAAGCGATGCTATGAGTTCAAAGTTTTCGGTTATTCATTATATTAGAAACTTATTTATATATTGCCTATTATAATCTAAGTGATTGATAATTGGGCGGTGGTTTTTTAATTCAATAAAATTACTGTAGTAGGACTATAAACAAAAAGATCTTACTTGGGAGGTATTCTTGTAGGATCTAATTTATACGATATATCTGAGCTTTCTCTATTTAGGTCTTTTACGTGATATTCTAAACACAAAGTATCATCTTTATTCTGTATTTCTCGTTCTAGTCTACAAAATACATTAGTTAACTCTTTTATCTTTTCCCAGCCCATGTGACAAACATCAGTTAAAACACGTTTACTATTCTCGATTACATGGAGTTCCTGAAATAAAAAATATATTTATATTTAAATTATAAATACTTGACTGGTACGAGTACATTATTAGCATAATGGAAACAAAAAAAAATATAGAATATTCCTGTACTTCAAAACACCTTTTTTAATTCTTCACCAAGTTGATCTCTTGTTAACTCCGGGGGTACTCTTTGGTCT
Source organism: Argynnis bischoffii washingtonia (assembly GCA_033884665.1). Lineage (NCBI taxonomy): Eukaryota > Metazoa > Arthropoda > Insecta > Lepidoptera > Nymphalidae > Argynnis > Argynnis bischoffii. The sequence goes on along the minus strand of CM066619.1, from coordinate 1,503,639 downwards.
CTATTTGATAGACACTGTGATGAAACCATTAAGGGTATTTGAAGTGATTCCAAGTGTAACTCAGTTGCATTTTTTTCTTCCTTTAAGGCTCTTATTTCATCTCTTACTTGTTCTCTCGTAAATCTTTGCTTCTCTCTCCACGATTGTACTTCAAATATTCTACGAAATTGATAAATTTTTGTAATTTGAGGTTTTTGTAATTTAAAAAGTTTTGAAATAAGTTAGTATCAAAATTTTTAAAACGCTATTGTATATTATGTTATTGAGATTTTACCTGTCTCTCATAAGCTCATTATTAGTATAGGTATCCCATCTCGTTGTGACCGATGTTTCATTACGAAGTTGGTTCGCTCTTTGTCTAAGTTCATAAGACTCAAAACGACGTAGCCTTGCTTCATTTTGTAATCTTTGTATGTTTCTTGTCCAATCTAAAACACTTAATCGTGGATGAGGTTTTTCAAAAACTGGTATAGATCCATCCATATTCCACAAAGTCTAAGAAATTAAAGAAGCAGTTATAAATAAGTATGAACTGTGGTATTTGATCAATAATACAAAATATCGATGTCCCAAGGCTAAGTTACATCATAAATATCTTTACATAGTATCTTATATTATTTAGTACATTCTTCAAAATTAACGTTTACGGCTGAAATTATTAATACTTATTTAAATACTTTAGATTATGATATTGGCGTCGCAATGTGTTAAAGGCCTAATAATCTGTATAAGCACTATATTTTAGTAACTTTTAAAAATTTTGTGTAATCTCATTCATATATTATTATTCTGTTTTGAGGTACAATTTTTTTAATTATACAGTCAATTGGTAATTACTAAATTATTATCTAATTATTAGTTTCTTGACACGTCACATCAATAATTTTAAGTATTGCCAACATTAAGTCGAAAACATATCATGGCGGCTTTCTATTAAGAACGCTTGGATATTAAAAGTGAAGCTTTGCCAAAGTATTAATTTTATAGAAATAAAAAGTTTCGTGATTAGCATATAAAAGTTTATTTTAAATAAGCTATAAGCAATTGTTTAAAGTTGTAACATTTGCTTAAATCTACAATAATAATGTAAGTAATAATTCGCATATGCTTTTTTTTTTATCATTGTTAAAGTGATTGAGTAAATTTTGTGTAATAGGTACGACGATAGACGTGGTGGCCGAGGTGGACGAGGAGGATCACGAGGACGTGGTGGTGGTCGTGGGGGAATGAGTTCCCGAGGTCGATCTAGTGATAGATCGTTAGATAGAAGCACTAGGTTCAGTGCAGGTCGAGGTCGGGACACTAGAGGTGGGCGAGGTGGAAGTCGCGGGGGCCGGGATTCTCGTGACGACTTCCGAGGCAAATTTAAAAATGATCAACCAGGAGGTGCTCTACGTAAGATTCGGTGGGACAACGTCCAACTTACACCTTTTCAAAAGAACTTTTACGTACCTCATCCAAATGTTCAAAGGCGATCGATGGCCGACGTCGAAGCCTACCGTAGTGAGCATCAGATAACAGTAAAGGGTCGAGATGTACCTGCTCCTAGTATATATTTCGAGGAAGGGGGTTTCCCTGATTATGCTATGAAGGAAATTTTAAAACAAGGATTCCCAAATCCAACACCTATTCAAGCTCAAGGATGGCCGATAGCCTTATCAGGGCGAGACATGGTGGGAATTGCGCAGACTGGTTCGGGGAAAACACTCGCTTACATTTTACCTGCTATTGTACATATTATCAATCAACCTAGACTATTGAGAGATGAAGGACCAATAGTACTTGTATTGGCTCCAACTAGAGAGTTGGCTCAGCAGATTCAGCAGGTATTTGTTTTTTTTTATATTTTAATATCAATCATTATTTTTAGTGATATGTCAACTAATATTTTGAAAACAATTCAATTTGCATGAGTTAAAGCTCATACAGTCCTTTGTAACAGCATCTTGTGCTCATTTGCTATATGTCAGAAACCTTTAATGATTTACCATACAATATTTAATCACATCTTTTATTATATAATATAGTAAATAATTTGTTTTCCATTGTGCTACCAAGGCTCTGCATTCAATGAATGGGATAACTGCAGATGTGTCAGATGGAAATCCAAACAACATGGATATTGTAAATTATTTACATACTATAGAGTAGAATTTAGTATTTCACCTCAGGCTATGTTCGAAAACCTGTTAAAGATTTAGGGAGTAAAATTGACTTAAAAGTATTTCATAGGTTTTTAAGGTTTCTGAACGTAACCTTAAAATTAAATATGAGCACTTGTTTTTGTAATTTTTGATATATTTACAGTAAATAGTTATATTAACATTTATCTATAGTTTTAATTAATACTAGTTGTATACATATTATGTATTTTAGAGCTTAGTTTTTCCTAACATAGTTGTTGATCATTCCATTTTGCTTTGATATTCATATATATAGTGAAAAATATTAGATATTTTATGTATTATTATTTGCTTTCATTATTTTGATTGTTACTGCAATAAAAATAAGACTTATTTAAACATTCTAAATATTAGTAATAAATTAATATGTACATAACATGAATGGTCTTGTTTTTTTTGTATATTCTTATGAAGTGACATATTTATCCATCTTAAATGTATTTTTTTACATTTATCAGGTAGCTCATGATTTTGGACAGAGTGTGCAAGTGAGAAACACTTGCATTTTCGGTGGGGCTCCGAAAGGGCCTCAGGGGAGGACACTGGAGCGAGGTGTTGAGATTGTGATAGCTACACCGGGTAGATTAATTGACTTCTTGGAAAAAGGTATATATAATGTTGACATCGTTAAAAGAAAATTGGTGTAGTCATTTATGTAATTTCTTTTTTTTGCCTTCATTAGCATTTTTCTCTTTAATATTAAAAGTTTTATATATATATATATATATATATATATATATATATATATTTTAAACAAATATAACATTAAAAATCACTGAGATTTATGTAATGCTACATTATTCATTACTAACAGCTGAATGTTACCAAATTGATAAAAATAAAATCAATCATATATAAATATTCATAATTTAGCCCATTTTAACCTTTCATCACTATGTTACACTAGCGATGCATCATCGCTTCGGGTTCGTTCCTTGACTTAAACAAATATAAAAATAAAAAGTGACTTTTGTGCTATTCCAAAGTATAATCTATCTCTGTGCCAAATTTCATCCAGATCTGTTCAGCAGTTCTGGTGTGATTGAGTAACAAACATCCATCCTCACAAACTTTCACATCTATACATATAATAAAACTGTAGAGGTCGAATGTTTGTACGTAGAAAAAAATGCTAAAAACAGAGTCAGGGGGATGTAAGAAGAGCAATAAAACAAGTCCAGTTTTTTTCAATTTTTTTGTTTCTCTGTCTGTTTGTCTGTTTCTACGGGCTAATCTCTGAAACTGTTGGACCAATTTAAATGAAATTTAGTATGGTAGTACCTTATATACCCCGTCAACATCTTAGATACTTTTCATCTCGGAAAATAAAAGAGTTCCTGTGGGATCGTTAAAAAACTACAATAACTTATACAGCTTAGTTCACAAAAACTACTGATTGGATTTTAATGAAACTGTACAATAATATAGTTCATACATCAGAATAACAAATAGGCTACTTTTTATCCCGGAAAAATGTACGGTTTCCGTGGGATAGATTTATTTTTTTGTCTAGAGGCGAACCCGAGCGAAGCGAGGGTGAGCCGCTAGTTTATAATACTAATATGAATTTCAAATTTCATAATTTAGCCCATCTTAACTTTTTTATCACTATGTTACATATTATGTAGTAAATGTAAAGTATAATGGAAAATATTATAAATTATTTTATTTGGTTTCAGATACGACAAATCTTCGTCGTTGTACATACTTAGTACTGGATGAAGCAGACAGAATGTTGGATATGGGCTTTGAGCCTCAGATTAGAAAGATTATTGAGCAAATCAGACCAGACAGACAAGTTAGTATATATGTATAATATTAAGATATAAATATCCAGTTTATTTTATGACAATAAGTTATAATGATGTGAAGCATTGAAAAATATACACTTTAAATTATTATTGATAGCCCATAATTTAAAAGAAAAAACTATCTTTTCTAATTTTTTCATGGATTTATTTAGATTTTTTTAGAAAACCAAAAATTAAAATTAACAAATTTTATTTAAAAATCTCAAATATTCGCGTAATTCTAAGCTAGTATTAGTCATAATTTCTTTGAACAAGTACTAAAAAAAAAATTTTTCAGGTACTCATGTGGTCAGCAACTTGGCCGAAGGAAGTTCAAAACCTAGCTGAAGAGTTCCTTGATGATTACATTCAGATCAACATTGGGTCTCTGTCGCTGTCTGCCAACCACAATATCCTGCAAATAGTGGATGTGTGCGAGGAGTGGGAGAAGAATGATAAACTATTGACCCTACTTACCGAGATATCCTCTGAAGAAGAAACTAAGACTATAATATTTGCCGAGACCAAGAGAAAGGTGAAATAAGTCATAATATCCATATTTACTAATATTAATGTGAAAGTGGGTTTGTTTGTTTGTCCTTCTTTCACGTCGAAACTGAGTGACGGGTTGGCGTGATTTTTGTATGGAGATAGTTGGACGGCTGGAGAGTGACATAAGCTACTTTTAACTGCAGGAGATTATCTCCCATGGGAAAACTCGTTATGATACAACTCACAACAACTCATCATACCTAGTCCCTTGCTATATAGTGATTCACTCGCAGGTGGATGAGATAACGAAGACAATCAACCGCGCCGGATGGCGCGCGCTCGCCATACACGGCGACAAGAACCAGCAGGACCGCGACTACGTGTTGCAGCAGTTCCGCCACGCGCGCTCCTCCATACTCGTCGCCACCGACGTCGCCGCCCGGGGACTCGGTAACATATCCGCCCACCACACATACGTCACTCATCCAGCCACCACCACCATCACAACTTAACACCCTTTTTTATCATGAGAAATGCGTTTACGCAAACCACCTGCAGACCTACAGGTGGGAGTCACGGGCTAGAAAAGTCAGTACTACCCACTAAAACCCAACAATACCTTCCTCTGTCTTAATGGGGCACCCAGACAGCAGGTCTGCCGAAACAGACCACAACAACTATGGGGTTGCTCCACAGTCCACTCTGCTGTCAGAGAACAACTCCACACCCTACCACAACTCGCCCACCACAACAACACCCACAACACTCAAAGTGGCCATTCAAGTATTACATAAGCACCTAAGGGAGTAGGCGGGTCTGGATTATTTATTTAAACTAATTAATTATTTTTTAACCTGACGAGAGTCGCGGGCACACCGGTGTGCCAGTTAACAATTGATTTCTTAGAATTTAACCAGGAGGTGCTAAAAGTAGATTTTGATTATTCAAATCAATGTTTTCAGGACACACATGACAACCCTACTTGTCTATGCTCAATGCTCAATGCTAAGCGAAAAGCATGTTCAGGAATTCCCCGAAATAAGACGTAATTTTTATTTAAGCATAAGGGATTGGTAGAGTAAGAGTTTTGGTTACTTTTGCTATTATAATAAAATAATTACCAAAATTCTGCTTACGTAATACTTGAATGACACTATATCATGACGCATGACGTCACGTGACGTGACACTGCATGTGTGACGTTTTGACGCATGACGTCACACTATGATTTTATGACGTAATTGTCATTTGTTTCTTTATAGACAAGCACCTATCATAAGTCTGACTTTACACATTTTATATGACCATTTATATTTATGTTTTGACATATTGTATGACTAGTGATGTTCAATTTACATATCTCATCACTATTTCATCATAACTTTTAATATTACGGAAGTACCTATAATGAATGTCTTAGTATACTATCGTTATCATTTGATCACATTCGTATTTCTTGTGTTTTGCAAACGATTCAAAATTTAGAATTTTCTAATCTTGCACAAATTTCACAAGAAATAATATGTTTTAAATTTATTTTAAGTGAAGTTTGCGCATATGTCATCAAAAAAAAAATACTACACTATGGGTTATAAATTTTTTTTTTACATCAATTCGCTTATAAACAAACACGCAAACGTTATATAACTCATATGTAAATAATTCATATTAAACATGAATCGTGAAATAGGATCAAAAATGAAATACATTCTTAGATTTATGGTAACGTTTGACATTTTAAATGAAACTATGTTTTCGGATTTTTTTCGCAGATTTATTTTGATTTTTGGTTCTTGACGTTTCGAATGCTTAACAGCAAACAAAGCGGTAGAGTCTCTCACGTGACCACATATGTACATGGTGGTGGTGGGATACCAAAATATAAAATAAAACCGCGACAAAATCCGAAAAGATAGTTTAATTTAAATAGGATCAAAAATGTATAGAAAGGATATTATTTGGAATTTTAAATACTGTAATTGCCCACACGTCATCTGATGTTTGTGCCGCCGCTTGAAGTGAAAATTTTTAAGGATGATTTTAGGTTGCTTTAAATGAATATGAATATTGTTAGTTTTTATGAAATATTTGCAAACCTAATGATATGGGAAAAATAATGGTAAATAATGGTACGGCAAAATAAATGGTAACGGTATTTATAAAGATGTATTATGTGTAATCTTTGATACTTTTCAACTTTAATTAAAAAAAAGTATGTAATAGTTTTTTGTAGTTTTTGGATATTATTTATTGAGGCAAAAATTTATATGTAGCTTTAGTTTAGTACCTAATAATGGGAAAGAAAATAATAGGAAAGAAAACCCTATGTCTGTCTGTGCCATACTTTTTATATTAATTCAAGGAAAACTATATACTTTTTTTGATGATCTGATGTCAGTTCTTTGTTCTAGTTTATACTAAATGGGAAGGTTATGTCAATTATATTTAATCATTAACCCGTCAAGAGACGCGGGCACACCGGTGTGCCAGTTAACAATTGATTTCTTAGAATTTAACCAGGAGGTGTAGATTATTTTACAATTTTAAATGGGTTATCTTTGCCCTAGATTAGTTTTTCTTATTAAAGTTTGCGAATATTTCAAAATTAAAAGGAAAGCACCAACAAGGCACCAAACAAAAGATGCACACAAACAGATGCGAGGCTTTTTAACTATTAGCTTAAACACCCTCGCACTGTGTCGGCGCAGTCTACTAATCCATACAGTCGTCTAACGATAGCGTCTAGAGAAGACAATCGTATAGGGGAGACGCGGGGAAAGCGCACCCGACTGTCATACATACTTTTGTATGTCAGTCGGGAGATGGTTTTAGGGCTGACGAGTAAATTGCCATGAGATGGTACTACAGCTCTTTAACTTTAAAACTGCTCGCCATGAAAATTGATATTTTTGGCAACCCTGGCAACATTTTCTGTTAAAATTAATGGGCGATCGCCCACTGTATGGGTTTTTATACTGTGGAGCCGGTGTCGGGTCGGAGTCAGGAGCGTAGCCCAGGCGATGCCATTGCTTAGTGATTTGACTATGGAATGAGGGTGGAGGGGGAATCCCCCCCTATTTATATAACTACCCCCCATAAAAATGCCAATGAAGAAAATGAAACTTTTCTGTGGATGATATGATGGATGGTTAAAGGTTTTACTATGAGGCTTATTAGAAAAAAAATAGTAATATTTAATGAAGAATGAATTTGGACTTCAGGTATTAAGGTTTAAAATTTCTCAGATAGTTTCAGTTGATTTTAAAATTTTTGTAGAAACTTATTTGAAATATAAAAGAAAAGTGACGTGTATTTTAAAATATACTATGATTTAATGATAATTATTTTTATAATCTGTTAATTAATAAAAAATAACTTTTTTTTGTATAAATTTCGGCTTTTTTAGAGAAATGGTATATTCAATGCATGAATAGTGATACAATATTAAAAAAAGTAAAATATATATATATTCATAACAGAGAGACATTCCACAGAAAACGTTAAATATTTTTCATTTGTTGACATAAACATACATGAAAAATTAGTTCCAATATTCACATTTGTATTTATTATTAGGGCAAATATGAGTTTATTAAAATAGAAACACTACCTTTTCTACAGTAAATCTATAAAAAATATAGTGAATATTGGAATATACAAATGAAACGAATGACACAGCAATGGCCGAATGCCACTTAGAGATGTTCTAAGGCCATGGAAGAAAGTAGTACCCTATGATTATAATTATTATAATTAAATATTTTAGAATTTTAAGGTTAGTTAATGCAATATTAGATATAATAACATATTGTATAATACATACATACATAGGGTACAAAAAAGTCCAGGCCTATTTTATATAAATTTCCATGACTGACTCGGCATTATTCTCAAATGTTTTCATTTCAGAGGCGCATGCGTGCAGAGATAACGGCTAAACTTTGCGGTGTGTTGCTGACCCCGTTATTTGCGACGAATTAATGATATTAACGAGATTAATCAGATTAATGATATTAACGAGATTAATGATTATTAGTGATGATGATATGATAATGATAATTAATGACAGTGCTGTCAGCGCACACTGTTTAGAGCATGCTGCCTCTATAAATGATGTTGGGGGTTTACCTTGGTCTTGGAATTTTTAATGATGAATTTTGCAAAAAATAATTAAATGATTAATTGTAATTGGGGTTGAATGGGTTGTCTGTAGAATTCCATTTTGATTGTTTTTTTTTTAATTCTGATTTATTTTTCTTTTCATTTTCAAATGAAATAAATAACTTTCCCGCCTTTTTTCATACGTTGTTTAATAACGTTTTTTACTTATTGTTTATTAAATGGTAATATGTTTTTTATGAATTATTTTACGGCCGATTCCAGTAGCTTCAAAGTCTTTCAAACTTAAATGTTAACAATGTTCAATATTACATTATAATTTTTTTTTCCAAAATCACTTCACAATCCGTATTCTATAGACATCCCAAAATAAATAATTATATAAATTAAAAAAATATATATTTGATAAAACAAAAACAAGACCAAACTAGGAGCAATATTTGCTTGGTTACCTGTCATGAGAGATTTGCGAACAAAACTAAAGTGCTACGCAACTGACGGTTAGGGAAAGGCAAATGTTTACGGATTATAATGCATACGAAGTCGGGGACGACCCAACCAACCAACACGCGGGCATAATACAGTTATTTCCAGCGACTACGTCCGATAAATAAGGTAATTATTATGATCTGTGGTTTTGAGGGAATATGCCTGTCATAAGTGTCAGTCTCGTGTCAATGTCACTTTTGTTTTTTTTAGTCTCATTTAAGATCTTTAAGATCTTTTAATTGGTTTTGTATTTTGAGAAATTATTTAATTTAACAAAAAAAAATTTTTTTTTGCAATCTCTTATTTTTGTATTTCGTTTTAATAAACGTTACGAGCAAAGGATTCTTCCCTCAAATCCTATCTATCTATATAATGCCTTGGTGTTTTTTTGATTGTGTGCTAAAACAAACTAAACCGGACGAAATGTAACGAATACAATGTAATATATTAGATGTGGAAGACGTGAAGTTCGTGATCAACTACGATTATCCGAATAATTCTGAAGACTATGTGCATCGTATCGGAAGAACTGGACGCTCGCACAATACAGGCACGGCGTACACACTTTTCACGCCTAATAATTCTGCTAAGGTACGTCTAAACTGTATCTAGATATGCTATGTTGTGACTGTGATATCCTAGAAATTACTTTTTTGGGTCTAAAGGACCCTTAATAGGGAGTATGCGTGTGATTTAAAGGTAAAATGTTTTTTTTATAATCTTTATTGCTTTTTAATTAATCCTATATTAATATTTTTTAATGTAATTTCTATTTGATTAAGAAAATAATTATTAAAAAGTGCAAATATATGTGGGAAATTCAATATAGTTGAAACGCAACGGTTTGACCAATGAGTCAAACCGAATGACCGACGTCAAAGTATGATATAACATAGTCAGTGCTGCTAATTTATCGCTAAAAATGACGATTTTTAAGCAAAAGTCGTCATTTTTAGCGATAAATTGGTAGCAATGGCTCTATGTTTAATATACTGTGACGTCACGCCAAGCGCGCGAAATGGAGAGCGTTTAAAGTACCCGTATCTATGTATTTTTAAAGATTTTTTTATATGAATATTAGTTTTTTGGAGCTGGATATTTTTTACAATTATATAAGGATGTAAGCTATTGTATAAACAATTTAAAAAATCTCGCATATTCCCTATTTAATAATTAATTAATTTAAAATATAGGTCTAATAATGTTGAAATATATTTTTTTTTATTTAGTAATAGTTATGTCATCAATTGCTTTTTTTCGGTCACAACAAGTGCATTTTATTTATTATGAATTAAACTTTAACAATGTTTTTTTTTATTTTTTTAACATATTAAATTTTTTTTAAAATTAATACAAAAATATAAAATATTTGCATAATGAACGCTATTTCATAGTACTTATTTTGATCTTAAATTTTAAAATAAATAGTATTATATAAGGTCTTAATTTGTCATCATTTGACTTTGTGTACCGAGTCCCAGTCTTAAAATTGGTCAGCATATTTTTTTATTATTAATAGAATATTAATAATCGCTTATTGATTTTTTTTTCCTTTAGGCCAAAGACCTGCTCTCAGTCCTGCAGGAGGCTAACCAAGTGGTCAACCCTAAGTTGTTAGAGCTGGCCCAATGCGGGATGGGATTCAAGGGGAAATATGGTTAGTGCACATTATAATCTATACAGATAAATAAAATTGAAATGTCTGTTTGTAATGTTAAAATAGAATTTTGAATGAGTGGAGTATGTTAGTTTTTACGCTAATACTAGTTCCATGGATAAGTGGGGATGGGGAAAAGGGGCCCATAACATCCAAAGAGGTGTCTATGTAAATGAAAATGAGTATTCATATATTTTTACCCTATGTACTCCTAAATCATTGATCCGATTGTGATGAACCTTGTGTGATGAAGTTTCTGGCCCAAAAAAAGCGTTTTTTTTCTTTAGATGTTTGTCTTATATACGTTTCTAAACCATTCAAGTTTAGACCCGAGGGAAGCGGGGGTGAGTCGCTAGTAAATAATAAGGGTGTGCTTCCGAAAGCTGATAACCGAATTTTGAGTTGAAATTTAGCACAAAGCTTCGTTTTAATGTTATAAGACTTGATTTTAATAATTACTTAATTAGTTTGATGATACGTTTGGCTCTGTTTGTAGTGACCCTACTTGCTGTGCCAGCGATTGCGGGTTCGAGTCCCGCTAGGGGCATTCATTTGTGTGAGCGCGAATGTTTGTACTCCAGTCATGGGTGTTTATATTTATAACACATATGTATTTAAAGTTATATAAGTGTAGTGTGTCAACTATCTGGTATCCATAACGCAAGCCTCGTAACTTACCATTTTTTTTTTTTTTTTTTTTTTTTTTTTTTTTTTTTTTTTTTTTATCCTTGGGGAATGCATTTACGCATACCACCTGAATCCCCAGGTGGTTATGTGGGGCTCACCGGCTAGAGGAGCCGGTACTACCCACTAAACCCCAAGCTTCCCCTCCCATCCGCCATAGTGGGACGCCGCGGGAACGCTTGCGCATAACTTCCACGACGCCCCGGCGGCCTCGTAACTTACCATGGAACTGGATGGTGCTGTGTGTTAATGTTCCAACATAATTATTATTTTTATAATGAATTGTCGTCAGGTCGCGGCAGGTTCCGGGAGCGCGACGACAGCTCGAGCGGGCGCGGGCGCGGACGCGGCGCCTCGCGCTTCGGAGACCGCAGTGAGACTACGTTATATATCTAAACTAATATTATAAATGTGAAAGTGTGTTTGTTTGTTTGTCCTTCTTTCACTTCGAAACAGAGTGATGGTTGGCTTGATTTTTGTGTGAAAATTGTTGGAGGGTTGGAGTACTTTTGGCCGCGGGAGATTATCTTATTATTCCCACGGGAAAACACGTTATAATACAATCTACAGCAAGTGGCCTTATATACCTATCTCTTAATATATAAAATTCCCGTGTCACGATGTTGGTCCGCGGTGATCTCCGTAACTACTTATTCGATCTAAATGAAAAATTGGTGTTATTATTTCTTGTTAAAAATATCCTCTATAAATTCTTACCAGTATCATTGACATCGCCGCTACTTTAAAATAAAGATTAAAATGGCGGCGGGTTGCTAATGCTAGGTATTGTGAATACCCTACAATAAATAAGAATTAAAAATATATATATCTTTGTTTTTTTTTTCTTATACAGGCTCAAGATGGGATAGCAGTTCAAATGGACAGAGCTTCGATCAAGGATCGAGTTCGTCCTACAATCGTCAGGGCTTCAACAATAGAGAGGGAGGGTTCAGAGAAAGGGAGGGCAGTTTCAGAGGGCGTGGAAGGGGCAGAGGGAGGGGCAGTTACAACCAAAACCAGGGTTCAACCGGTGGTTACAACCAAGGGTTCAACCAAAACAATGAAGGGTTCAACTCGGCACCCAATAGCTATTACAATATGTATTCCCAACCCCCACCCTCTACTTAAGATTAGATTTGTTTTACATATAAATGTATGTGATTATGTAATTTTCTTTGTACTTCTGGTAATTGGAACCCTTATACGATCACTTTTGAATGTTTGTCCGTCACTGAAATTTCCACTAAATGTATTTTTTTTATGTTAAGATATTAAATAAATTAATTATTTAGGGCTATTTTCACTTTCATTTACTTGATTTATATAACTTAAATGAGGCCGTCAGCGCAAAAGTAGAGTCTAACCCACTGACAGCTACATTCGAGAAAATGGCTGTTAAATATTTTCATATATTATTTTAAAACGTATATTTTTTCATTTAGCACTAACTTAAGTGAAAGTGAAAGTTTTTTGCGTTTTTATTTTATTTTCTTTTCCATGAAATATGTTATAGACATCTAATAACTATTTTAAAAAAAATATGTCCGTTGAACCGTATTTAAATATTTTCAAAATTTTTGAAATACATTTGAGGGTTAGGCCAAATCGTGTGTAGTTTATATCCCGCTGTTATTATAATTCTAAATTTTACTCACGGTACATTAATGCGATCGCATCTCATTCGGCCTTGAGCCTCGTTGACATGATCAAAGTCTACTTTGACAAAGTAATTTTGATGACTACTTTGACACAACTTTTCTTCTCTATTATACGCGACATTGGCGAAGTAAATGGTGCCCAAACGGCACTCCTAGAAGCCATTAAACATAAGAATTGAATTGACGCAATTTAAATCATGTAAACGAGCACCCAAAGCGCACTTTGATATGGACGTTCATCAAAGTGGACTTGGATTATGTTCTACTTTTCTCCAAGCCTGCTTTGACAAAGTAATTTTGATGAATACTTTGATCGTGTAAACGAGCAATCAAAGAATGTCAAAATCAAAAAACGAAGACGTCAAAGTGCCGTCGGTGTTCAATCAAAGTGAACTTGGAGCCGGGATAATTACACTTGAGTGGCTTCAACTAATTTTTGCATTTTCAATAAGTTGAAAAAAAATATGCAAAAATCATTTTTTTTTCAGCATTTTTTATTTATAAATACAACTGCATTCAGGTCTTTTGTTAATTAAGTTCCACCATATTTAGAATTTTGTAGTATTTGAGTCGGAGAACAAAAAAATGTGGGTTAAGCTGTTCTTCCGCTGACGGCTGATATGTGTTTTAGTAAAATCAAACAGTACAAATTGTTTGTTTTGCATATTTAAGACATAATTAAGTTTTTGATGCAAGTCTCCCTTAGTCTTACTTTCACTAAGATTGAAGACATTTATATTTTCTTTTACAGTAACTTTCATCTTTTTACTGGCAACTTTTCTATTAGGAGAGCCCATTGATATAACGTTGGGATACCAAGGTATAGGTTATATCAAAGGTTGGGATACCAAGATGCAAGCACCTTGTTGAGTGTCTCCCATCAATTAAAAAAGTACTAAATATACAGTCAGCGACAAATAATGTCCTTACTGAATGAGCGCTCATTTGAACATTTGAGCGCGCTTTTAATGTTTTTTTTTTGAGAGAACAATATTAAACATTGCATTTTGCATTATTTAAGGTTCAATTTACATTGTTATATATTTTTTATTTCAACTAGAATAATTACCTAAACACAATTGGTGACAGTTTTAAGAGAACTTTTGCATGAGATTGTATATCTAGTATCTTTTTGATTGATGGTACATATCCCAAAATCCCCTATTGGGCTCCCCTACTATTATGGTTACTAGGAAATTTACATTTAAATTTTAAATTAAATTTATTAAATCTGTATTTTTATTGCAGTAGATTAGTAATTGTTAGGAAAAATGAATTTAAATTACGAATTTCAAGATTTACTGAATTAAATATAATAGCAATATGTTAGAAAATCTTTTAGAAACACTGGAGTGTATCGAATTCATGTTTATGAGTAGCACAAGTAATAGACGTTGCATAGATCATAGACTAAATTTTTTTTTTAATTTGAAACAGTTAACAAAATTTTTAATCCAATGACATTTTTTTTTATTTTGGAAATTAAAAAGCTATTATAAGAGTTTGTATTTGAAATTACTCGTTAATACATAATTTTGCAATAACACAAATGATTAATTTTATGTCCGAAATTTAACAGTAGCTATATAAAAACAGTAACCATTTTTATTGTAATAAAAGCTATTTACAAATAGGTGTTGTAATGAAATAAATAAACAGTTTTGCTAAAAAATAATTTTCTTAAAGAAAATATTCAATTTTTTTTAACTTTCATATTTTGTAGATCCAGTGATGCTATAAACCACTAGTAAAATGTTGATAAATAGAAACCATGTTCTTTCCAGTAGAAATAATAGTACATATTGAAAATATTCTAATGTATACAGGTTGCAATAGTTTAAAGGAACACTTAAAGTTATGTACAATTCACCAAATAAATAAATTTGAAACATTACTTTTTTTTATTTGATTTAGGAATGACTAGCGACTCACCCTCGCTTCGCTTCGGGTTCGTCCCTAGACAAAAACAAATCTATCCCACGGGAACCACACATTTTACCGGGATGATATATAGCCTATAGCCTTCCTCAGATAACGGGCTATCTAATGCAAAAAGAATTTTTCAAATCAGATTAGTAGTTCCTGAGATTAGCGCGTTCAACCAAACAAACAAACAAACTCTTCAGCTTTATAATATTAGTATAGATGAAGGTTTAATACATGTGACACTATTTTATGATTATCACGCAGTAAAAAGTATCCTATATGTTGACCCGGATAGCTATCATCATATCAAATTTCATCAAAATCTGTCCAGTGGTTTTCTCGTGATGCGTTCCCAGATAGGCAAAAATTCTAAAAACTGTAGATTCGGCCTCTGTATCGATAATAATGACTAAAGGATTTTCCAAAAAAAATATATTAATGTACAGATTCGACTCAGAATTTCATTATATGTATACATTATTGGTCAATCTAATTAACCATAAGACTAGGCCATCTGAAGAGATACCTATAGTAGGTATTAAATAGATAACTATTGATAGTTATTAGATGACCCGACGCTTTGGATAGTCCGATGAAATAACTAAACTAATACTTCAGAGATAAATTCTTGACATAAGAGTATCTATTTTGGCTTTTCTGAGAATCTAATGAAACTATGATCTTTAATATCACAAGCTAACGTAGTTATATTAAATATAAGTAGGAAGTGTTTTAAGTTACATATGTGTAGTGTATCAACTATCTGGTATCCATAACACAAGCCTCGTAACTTACCATGGAACAAGATAGTGTTTAAGTAAGGACTTTAAGTCCTAAAAAAGTTACGTATGTAATGAGCACTGCAGTATCTGTATATTATAAATGTGAAAGTTTGTGAGTATGGATGTTGTTACTCTTTCACGCCAGAACGGCTAAACGGATCTAGATGAAATTTGGCACAGAGATAGATTATAGTCTAGACTGTAGAATAATACATATGCTACTTTTTATCCCGAAAAATATACGGCTCCCGAGGGATAATATTTGTTTGTTTTTCTAGAGGCGTATTCGAGCAAAGCGAGTGTGAGCCGTTAGTTAGCCATAAAAAACAGGCTATCGTTTTTATGAGTTTAAGACATAAATTTTTTTTAAGACATTATTCTGCAAAATTTTGTCATACATAAAATTTGAAGTGGAAAAGAATCCTTCTGAGGAGCATATTGGCTAAAATTATATTTATATTAGATACTTTATAAAGACAGATGAATTCCAGAATCTTATAGATTCTGATAGGCTATCAGCTATGAGAAGATAGATTAAAAATCCAATAAATACTTCATACTTATCCATAAAATTGTAGGCAAAAACAAAATAAGAAAAGGACTCGAATAATACAAAATCAATTGGAAACATTTTACTTTATTCCTACATGATAAATTATACAGAACAATATTTCACAGATGACGCTCACAAATAAGCTTCTATAGTTCAGAATTGATAGAACTCATTGTAATCAACATTGCAACAACTTTAGTGCGATGAATGTGCTTGTTTGTCGGGGTCGACGTAGTCAAGCTGTTCTTCTTCATTATGCGGCCAGAATGTAGGCTTGTTGATTGGATCAATGGCAATGTCGGGATGAGCATCCTTGAAGTCTTCCATCGTCATTTGATCATATGGCAGGATCGCTTTGGTCTCTTCAATCTGTTTCTGGTATCTGATTAACAAATGAATAGTTGTTACTTTCTTTTAGTAATATAATCCTATTAAAGAAAATAACAAAATGCAACATAAATATTTAATAATTGTTACCTTACTTTCTTATACAAAGATATTTATTAGTCTTTGTAAAAAATAGGACTGTTGATTATAAATTATAAAGAAATAATAACTTACGATGCAATGGTGGCATTAGATTGTTGAACGAAAGCATCAATGGCTTTCTTAACTTCAGCCCATTGGGCATCAACTTTAGAGGTCATTGTATCAGCTGGATATGGGATTTTCAAGGCTTCATATTGCTTCTGGAAATTGTCGACCATTCCGGGAATGGGGACACTCTGTTTGTATGCAGCCCAGTTGATCTTAGGTGGTTCAGCAGGGTTAGCCAACACCCTGAAAAAAATAAATATATTTTAGCACCTTAAATCTATGGCTAAATTTCTATTATATTCGTTTATTATAAAGAATGTAATATCTGATATTTTTTGTACAGGAATAACATTTTTTAAAGACTTGTTTAAAGAATCAATGATTAAATTATGTAACATTCATGTCAAAACTAACCTTCTGAGATAGCCATCGGACTTGATTTTGAAAGCAGCAAGGTTTACTTTCTGGTCTGCGGGCACCCTTTCGGCCAAAGCGGCCCAGTTTACGGAGCTCTGAGCGATCCTTTTCGCCATATTTTCGCTAATTTTTCTCTAACACAGATGAACCTCGTCACTGACAACTTCAAGTAACCATAGACAATAATTATTTTTATTCAATTCTTGCTAATTCTATAATGTTGCCATTCGCTAAAACACTGATTTTATAATATTAAATTATTTTTTCTTATTTAAATTTATTTTATGTTGTTGTATAAATTGAATGGAAAACAAATAATTTTTTTTTGATAAATAAATTATCTGATGCTATTCTAGAAGGAAAGGTAAAACCCGAAGAATATTTAAATCAAACTAATATAGACTGAATTTAAAAAGAAGTCTCTTATTATAATTCATGGATTTGTATAAAAAACAGTTTCTGTATTATTACTATTAATTACCCTATATTAAAGATGATTCTAATCAATTATACTCCAGTAATTTTTAAGCCATAATTATTTATTTAATATTTATTATTTAAAGAGTAGTACAGCTTTAGTTTTTAGTTCAATAAAAGGTAAATGAAATATTAAATATTTAGCATTATTAATTTTAATAATAATAAAATGTACCTACTTAATTAAAACATAAAGTAATTAAGTTATATTTTGTTGTGTACTATCATTACTTTTCTTCTTTTCTTTGTTTTTCTTCAGTTTCTTTTTTTTCTTTTTATTCGGATCTTTTTTCTTATACATATCGTTATGTTTAAGCAATTTTTTATACATTTTTAATAATCTTTTAGCATCCATTTCTAATTCTTTTGTCACTTTGTCACCATTTTCTAGTTTACTGTCATCAATTGGGTCAACATACTTAGTGGATCCTTGTAGAGTATTAAAATGATCTATAGACCCTTCAAGTACATTAACAGATTCCTCGACAACATCAGCCGGTTTTTCTATTTCTGGAGTCTTTTCCACCATATTTTTAGACTCCTCCAATTTCTTTTTTAGTTCTTTGTTTTTTTTCCGAAGCGCATTTAATATGTTTGCAGTTGTAAGAACTTTTTTGACCTTTTTACTGTCTAAGTATCGATCCCGCCATGAAATATTTTCAAATTCTTCATTAGTATCTGCTTCATTATTTTCTGACTCTTCACGATATGTATTTGTAATAATACGTTCATCTATTTTCGCAGATAAAGCTTCTATTTCTGCTTTGGTAGGTTCTTTTGATATAGAAACACCTTCTACTTCAT
The DNA here is from genome assembly GCA_033884665.1 of Argynnis bischoffii washingtonia. Classification (NCBI taxonomy): domain Eukaryota; kingdom Metazoa; phylum Arthropoda; class Insecta; order Lepidoptera; family Nymphalidae; genus Argynnis; species Argynnis bischoffii. The sequence goes on along the minus strand of CM066619.1, from coordinate 1,485,071 downwards.
AGCATGATGAATCGTCGGAAAGTTCTAGAATCTCATAATTATCATCATCTATTGTAATCTTGTTCACTTCTGTTGATTTTTGGTCCTCATTTTGTTTTTCTTTATAAAAATTTTGGTCGGCGTCTTCACAAAAATCCGATTTCAATTTTTTGTTCTTTTTATCCTTCTTACATTTCTTTTCTTTTTTCTTTTTCTTTTTATCTATTTTTTCATCATCTGATATACATACTATTTCTGAAGTGTGTTCGGAAATTTCTCCATCAGATAACTTCTTTTCTTCTTCATTTACTATTTCCCCATCTTCCAATTGCTCTTGAGGATTTGTAGTTTCTACTGGTTGTTCATTATGAGGTTGATTGTCAGTACTTGTATTTAAGTTAATTTGTTCTGAAGATCTCATCTGTTTTTGATTGTTTTCGGTAAAAACTGGTGAAGCCTTATTTATTTTATCTGATATATCGGTTTTGTCCATTATTTCATTATCTAAGTTAACAGGACTCGCTTCTTTAACTTCATGAGATTCTTTCAATTCATTGTCTTTTATTTCTTCTTCAATTTGCGATTTTATTTCTGTATTTTGATCAATAACAGTATCTCCTTCTGGTGGATTGTTCTTACCTTGTACATTATCCGTACTTTTTGTGATTTTTCCTTCATCATTACTACTGTGAGAGTTGTTGGACTCGTTACTTTCAGAACTACTTTCCGAGTCTTCCGAACCAGAAGAAGTTAAGTTATCATAGTTTTTACGATCAAAATCTAGCAAATCCATCTTTTCTGAGTCAGACAATTGCAAGGTTATTTCATCGTGATCACTACCTTCTTTTTCTTTATCTTTCTTTTTTTGCCTTTTCTTTGATTTAGTCTTAGTTTCTGTTTTAGACTCATTTTTCTTATTGTTTTTATCATCTGGCACTACTTGAATTTTTTTAGTAACTACTTCTTTATTTAGATTTTGAATATTTTTATCAATATTTTTTGTACTACCATCTGCAGTGGAAGTACTAGTTGTGACGGATTTATTTCTCTTGAGTTTAATTTTTCGTGTAGGTTTTGTTTGTGGTACAGTTATTATTAGATCATTTACTCTTTTAGTGACTGTTGTTGAGGTTCTTTCTTGTGTCATTTCTTTACTTGGTGATGGAGGTTTTACTGTAATAAATAATAAATTAAAAACACTTAAAGAAATTCCTCATTTCATTTTTTAATACAAATAATCTAAGAAAGTATTACAAACAATCTACTTTAAATACTTAGAAAATTATCTCATTATGATATTTTTGAAATTAAAGAAAAATTTTGTCTTATTCATGTTATCTTTATATGTAAATTATAATTTTTAAAGTAATAAATAAAGCAAAAGTAGGCATCGGAATAAAAATGGTACCAAGTAAATTCTCGATTTTTGGCTTTTCATCTTCACTGCTTATCTCCACCACTTCCGCGGGTTCCTCTTTTATCTCTACTTCATCTGACGAGTCATTTTTTTCTGCAGTCTTTTCTTGTACTTCTGTAGTTGCTGTATTTATAGGAAATAACTATTAAATTAAATCATACAATAAAAACTATCATAAAAATCTCATAAGAATTTTCAATAAAACTTAAACATTACAATTCTCCTTAAAAATATAGAATTATATCATTATCTAAGGACTTACTCTCCTCGTTGGGGGCATCCCTATATACGTTTTAATTTTTTTGAGCAGAACCCTAATTCTTTTTCTAAAATACAAGTAGCCTAAGTTACTCCTTATAACATCACTATTTGTCAGTGTAAGCCCCGTCAAAATCAGTCCAGCCTTTTCGGAGATTAGCCAGAACACAAAAAGACAGACAAAAATTTTAAAATTTGTGTTTTTTTATAAGTACTGTGTATATTTATTAATTTTATATGCATTTAGAAAAGCTTTTATTTCGACATTACAAGCAGACACTTCAATTTTATTTATCTGTATAGATAAGTCTCAATTTTGTTTTGATCTTAACATTTTAAAAATATATCAACACATACTAATAAATATAAAAAATATTCATACTAGTAACATCTTGTTGCAATTGAGCTCTAATAGCTCTAGCTCTTGCTTGAAGCTCAAGTAACTCTAACACGGTAAGTCCAGCTCTTGATGCCTTTGATTTGTCTTGTTCTTTCTCAGAATTGCTTTCTTTTTGCTTATGTTTGTTCTTTGATTTATGTTTTTTGTGTTTGTGCTAGAAGATAATTTTTATAAGTATATAAATTCTAGCATAAGTGGTAGTAAATTAATCAGTAATGTAAAAAATATTTTTAATATAAATTGTAATGAATGATACTGTAGCATGGTTGCCATTTGTAAAGGATAACCACAATGAAATATTTTAATTCTGTGTTTTATTTTAATTATTGAGTTGTTTTATGTAACATTTATATTTGATGAATATTACCTTACCTTTTTATTTTTAGAGCTGTGTTGGCTCAAAATTTCGTCATCAGAAGATATACTGTCCAAAGAAATAGTTTCTAGCGGTTCAGAGCTTGAAGATTCTGTGTCTGTGGGAGGCTCAGCCCCATCTAATATTGCACAAAGACGCTTTGAACTTATACCTAGTAACTAAAAAATAATATAAAGCATATTAAAAAAAATTGTAATTTGCCTAATCACAAGTGTTATCCAAATATTTTAAGTTTATCAAGTTGTCTACAATTAGTAGGGATTTTAAGAAGTAAGACTGTCACAACGAACTCACCTCTTCCGTACACAGTTCTTGTAAATCATCAATAGATATATGTTGCACACATTGTGGTGCCATCACCTTCAGCTCTTTGGGTTTTATAACCGAGAACACCTGATGCATTAATTCAACTCTATCATGAATATAATAAGCCAAGTCGTGCTCTTCATTATCTTTTAATTGAGATGACGATTCTGGAACCTCACGTTTAATTTTATGCCTTTTTATACGTTTCATTTTATTCGATAATAAATGAAATTCAAGTATAAATTAAAACTCAATGTATATTGTTATGTTTTATTGTGATCTGTCAAAACTAGGAGTGTACGCCGTACGGTATAAATCGATATTTCATATAATATATCGAGATATATCGCTTTAACCCGACATTATCGAATCATCTAGTATCGATAAGTACAGTCGATATATTTAATCTGATATATCAAATATCGTGAGAAATTAAAAGTACATTTCATTTCTTTTTTTTATACTGATTCCTTTCTTTATGGTTGGCAACTTGAGTAAGAATAAAACGTAAAACCCCGAATTACTGAAAAGATTATTATTTAGATGAGTTATCGCTTTATTTGAGGGCTCCAGTTTTTTTAGTTTTGGAAAGTATAAGGATTTATAAATAAATAAAATTGATTTGATTCTTCACTTTTAACTGTTTTTACTCATATACAAATTACTTACGACTTACGATATATAGAAAATATCGACATATTTGTACGATTTTTCGCAAAGTATCTATAGAACACTACTATATGTTATATCAAAAAAAAATCGGTATTTTTTTACATGGACATCCCTAGTCAAAACTCAATTCTCCTCAACCACAGATTAGAAAATAAATTGGTCGATATACGAAAATATATAATAATAAATATACATAATAATACAATAAAAATTAACATTTCGTCCATAATTGTTAAGCAAAACTTAAATATAAATTCTGATTTCGGAGTGTTGTTAGTTACTTAGGTTGGTAGGAAGTGGATATAAAAAGGCAGTCCGTTTTGCGATACTTAAGAAAATAAATTACATCCAAACAACTTACAAAATAAGATAGTAATAGTTAGAAATTAATTAACTATGTTTTTATTCAGCTAAATTTTAATCAATTTAGTTTTTGATTGTAATTAATTATAGCATTTTTTTAACCGACTTCCAAAAAAAGAAGGAGGTTCTCAATTCGACCGTATATTTTTTCGTCGTTTATGAACCGATTTTGATAATTCTTTTTTTGTTGGAAAGGAGATATCCCAAGAGTGGTCCCATGATAAGGAAACCAGGATCTGATGACGGGATCCCAGAGAAATCGAGGGGAACTTTCGAAAATTGTAGCGGCGACTAGTGCGTTTGATAACATTTTCATTAGGTATTTTAAAGCACTACTATTTAATGACCAGTGGTACCAGTGGTAGCCCAATGGTAACTCGCTCGCTTCAGTATCCGAGTGAAGCGGGTTCAAATCCCGGGTCTCGCACCTCTGATATTTTCATGTGCGAATCATTTCTAACATGATTACCACTTGCCTTACGGTGAAGGAAAACATCGTGAGGAAACCTGCATGTCTGAGAGAACCTAGCAAGTTTTCGAAAGACATGTGAAGTTCGCCAACCCGCACTTGGCCAGCGTGGTGGACTATGGCCTGATCCCCCTCGTATTGAAGGGAGACCCGTGCCCAGCAGTGGGACGTTAAAAAGGGCTGAATACTATTTAATGAAGGTCTGGAGTCGATCTGATGATGGACCCGAAAGATAGTCGAGGGAACTCCTCAACGATTTACAGCAATTACCTGGTGTTTGGGCTTGATTTGTATTGATGATACGTCTACATTAAAAATGGAAAAATAAAAACTTAAAAAAAAAACCGACTTCCAGGCACTGAAAAGTAAAAAATAACTAAACGGGGGTTTTCATTTAGAATAGATACTTAATCAGATTTTTTCGAAGTCGGTGCCAGCCAATACAAATCTAAGCACACTGACCCCCGTTTAGTTATTTTTTACTTTTCAGTGCCTGGAAGTCGGTTTTTTTTTAATAAAAATATTCCTAAGTGTGTCCAAGGACTTTTCTGAGAAGTGATTGGATTACATGAAACATGATTGTACAAAATACAAATCCCGGCATACTTACGAGACACTTGGCTTAATACTTGGGTCTTAACTAAAAATTAAAATGTTAAACATTTGATAAAAGGACGTGTGGTTTAAAAATGCTTACCTACTTAATTAGATATATGAGATGGGAAGAGAATAAAAATTATTTATGATTTAGTTACATTTTTTTATTAAAGATGATTCCAAAGAAAATACTATTTCATTTAACCTAAGCAACATAACTCCTGTATGTTTTCCTTTTGCACACAAAAACAAAAAATATTTCAGATAAAAATATTAACAAAATAAAGGTAGCCTTCATGGCAAGTTGCGATTGTAAGTCTTTTGCCTGGTATGGAGATGAGTGAAGGAAAAGGAGGTTTGAATCTCGGACTACTAATTAGGGTTATTTGCTATGTTTATTTCGATTACAATTTCATAGAGACTGTACTGAGTCAAATTGTAATAAACGCACACTTATAATTTTCATATATTTACAAACTTTTGTAATTAGTAAAGTGTGATCCAACAGTGAAGCAATGTATGAAAGATGAATCTAACATTCTTCGGTTCTAATTTAATTGCCAATATTACATAGGTACCTACTATATACATATAATATTGTCCGTGTAGATTTATGTCAAAGCAATTATTTCATTATATTAAAATAAAAAAAATATCTATACTGAAATACATTTATTTAAACTTTGGTTCTTTTTAATCTAAACATAAGTAGATTAGGTATAATAAGCTTCATATAAAACAATCATACACAAATTGAAGAGATTGCGAACAAAAGAGGAAAATTGCAAATGATATATTTTCACCAAAAAAAAAAACATGACATGAAATGTGAATCTTACTCTTATTCAAAAAATCACTGCTATTATTGTATTTTACAAACAAATTTAATTCAAATTAACAAATTAAAGCAAAGTTATAAAAAAATTCTTATTATTTATAGATTATGCAATTGCATCGTTTTGTTCGCTAGCTCCTTAATATATAATGATGATATACATATTTAATATAAAAAATTGTTGCCATTATTCTAATTGACTTTTAATATCAGTCTTGGTGGAGTTAAGTATCTATAATTTTTCAAAATATAAAATGCAATCACGATCTTATCTATACTTTCTCTATATATTTGGTATATTTAAACATGTATTTTGTTAATTTAAGCGTTACTTATTAATTAATTTCCAGGAATGTTTCGAGGAAAGAATCAAGAAAGAGATTTTCCTTATTTTATTAAACTTTTTAAAAAATTATAAAAGTAAGGAAAGACTTGTGCCTTGAATATACTCGTAGAATGAAATGCAAACTGGTTTTAAACATAATAACTTTTTTAATTTGTTTGAATATAATGTTTTTTTAGTTTTTAGATGGCAAATAGAAGCAAAATTTCAGAAATAAATTTTTCTGTGAAAAAATAATTGTTATGAGGTTTTAAGAGATTTTCACGTATTTAGTACATCTAAATAAATTACTTTGGTCATGTATTTATTACTAACATCTAAGATTTATATTTACAATATTAACATTTATTTACAATTAATATAAAATGACGTAATTATAATAATATTCGGGTTTCATTGCCAAAAGTGAAATAAAAAATGTTGTGTAGAAAATTGATTAGTAAAAGAAAAAAAAATTACATCAGAAATAGTATTTGCAAGTTGCAGCCTGTGCGTTGTATAAAAAAAATCATATAATATATTTTGATTAATCGTAGGTATACTAACGGTAGGTATATTATTCTAACGTTTATTTCAAAAGGTATTTCACTTGAATCCTAACACAATAAATTATATAATATATAGCTAATTGTATTCAAATAAGCCGAACCCAAAAAATGATAGCGTTGGTTTCCAAGATGGCGTCTGCGTTATGATTAACTTACTTGTATTGTATTATACAATACAATTAAAATTATAATTTCGTAGGTTTTTCTTTTAAATTTCGTTTGTCAATACAATGCGGGGAATTTGAGGACTGTCCAACAGTTCGACTACCCCACGTCGTTCTTCGAGCTACGGGATTATTTTTGCATATTTTAAGTAAATTAACAAACGCAGCTCTATATTGTCTATTGGTAGCTGCATATATTAACGGGTTTATGACACTGGCAGCCCAGGCGAGTATTGAGGCGATTATGTGTAGCCATGGGTAAGTTATCCCATCGTCGGCCACATTCATTATCATTAAGGGAAGGAAGCAAGCAAGAAAACACAGGAATATTGTCAACATTAGTGTTGTCAGACGTGAGTCTTCTTCTTTCTCTCTTGCCGTCTGACCGCTGAGTTTGCTGTGAAAGAAAATTCTATAATTAGTATATTATTCTTATTATTAAAATAAACCTATGTATTTAATTAATGGTACTCCTTTTTTTAATGGTAATTTTTTTCGCAGAAAACCCGAAACGATAATCTTATTTAAAATGTTAATATTCACATAAATTTAAGAAAGTATTATATTTTTCAAACTCATACTAGTATTATATATGCGATAGTAACGTCTGGTTGTTTGTTACGCTTTACTACAGCTAAAGCATTGAACGAATTTTGATGAAATTTAGTGCAATAGACCCAAGAAAGAACATATGACTACTTTTTTTTCTAATTCACCCCTTGAAAGGGTAATTAAGAGATGAGGTTTTGTGTGCAAATTCCTCAATTACGAAATGTACAATTGACTATTTATTATATAGGCATTTAAAATGGCACATTGGTACCCTAACAAAGGGGGTATGTTACTAATCTATACATATAATAAAATTGTAACTAAGCCAAATTTGTACATTAAATATTTTTTTTGGAAAATCTTATTGAAATAGACTTTATTATTCGGCCTCTGATCAATAGATCAGAGGCCGAATTTATAGTTCTTAGAATGTTTGTCTGTCTGTCTGTCTGTTACTGCATAACGGGAAAACCACTGGATAGATTTCGATGTAATTTGGTATGATGATAGCTGGTTATCCGGGTCAACGTATAGGATACTTTTTACTGCGGGCAAATATCTCATCTCTGAGAAATCTGTACTAAACGATAAATCTATACTAAACAATAAATGAAAATGTTCATGCAAATAACATACACTTTTTATTACATTTTAGTCCAACTTCAAAAAGAGAAAGTACTTACTTTTAACGTTAGACTGTCTAAATTATTAATATTTGTTAGTAATATTTAATGGTTACTAGAATGCTATACATACAGACCGATGTAATGTAAAGTAAAGCACTACATTAATATTTAGTTTATTAGATTTGAAGTACTTTTAGAAGTAAGGAAATTAATCCAATGCTTTTTAACGCACTCTACTTATAAGCGTAGCTACTGCAGTCGAAGGTTTTTGTGTTTTTGAAGTTATACTTCTTTTGGCACATTTGACATGATGAAGTTAGCTGCATTCCTGTTACAAACAGAGAGTTGTGACATACGGTATGAAATCTTTAGCTATTTTTGTTCTGTTACGCCAAAGAAGTATAACTTCTTACGTGCCTATAAATACATACACATGTATTTTTATTTTTGGGGTTCCGTACATTTTAAGAAAAAATCCTTAGAGGATGTCAGTCAATACCAAGGCATAAATAACATACTCTTATTCTATAAAAGTAATAAGCAAAATATTTTGAAAAATTATATCGCATAAAGCTCAATGTAAAAACATATCTTCCTAAAATGAATGAAAGGGTATTAACATGAGTCGTACTATCTGGGCGACCTTCGCTCGGCGTTTTTTTTTTTTTGGAAAATATGTATATAAAAATTGGGGTTTTTCGTTTAAAAGCAAAATAAGATAAATTCAAAATGTGATCAAAATTGTTAGAGCTGTTTCCGAGTTATAGGATATAAATTTATATATACAATGCAAGAATTGCTAATTAAATATTACAATTTATAACTACACTAACTAAATTACACTTACTGAATACTTAGATCTACGTGAATATTTGACATTTTAAATAAAACTATCTTTTTAGTTTGTTACGCGGATTCATTTTGATTTTTGGTTCCCGATTGTTGTAAAGCATTCAAAACGTCAGGAACCAAGAGGAAAATAAATCCGCGAAAAAAACCGAAAAGATAGTTTTATTTAAAATACAATTACTCAGTTGAGAATACATCTCTAAACTAGATGTATGGAACATGCTCAGATATCTCACCCACATACACACCTGCGTCCTTCCAGCTTCCTCTTGCTCTCCCTCACCCTCCAGTATATGCAGGAGTACGACACTATTATGACCAAACATGGTAAAGCAAATCCGAACACAAATAAGTACTTTTTAGGACTTCTACCCTCTTTGGGTAAGATTGTGCAGGAGAATGTATTTGGATCTAAGCCCAATTGGCCCCAGATGCCGAGAAGTGGTGGTACCTGGGAAGAAAAAAATATGTTGTGACATACATATATGTATTTTGAGAGTTAAAATAAAATTTCAGGGGTATATTTAAAGTGTGGTTTTTATTATTGCCTTCCTGCAATTGATAATTTAACTATAAAGTTCATAATTATTATTGTATGTTTTAAATGAAAAACTATGCATAGAACTATTCGTGTGAGGGACAACTCACACTTGACAGTTTATTTGTAAATTATTATACAATAGGAATAATTTTCATGCTCGCTCCAAATACCTATATATTTGAAATTAAGACGAAAGAAACGAAATAGGTGGTTACAAACAACAAAACAAAAAAAATCTTGTCACAGATTAAAAAATTGCATACAGACAATGTAAATAAAATTAAAAGTGCATTCTATTGACACGCGAGTCGCGACCTCACGCGTTGAATAATTCACTATCCACGATTACTTCACTGCTATTAAAACGCGTTCAAGACAATTGGTCGGAATTTTTTTTTTTAATTAGTTTGGATTACGGAAATACTGTACGTGGGTAGCAATTAACGTATGACACGGTTAAAGCATAAGTGAAAGCGATTTTTAATTTATTTTATTATTGTTAAAATTACCTATGTTTTATAAGGAATATAGAGTTAGTGGGACTTTATGTATAGCAATGTATCCTCTTTCTCTGTTAAATTATAGAAATAACAGCTGAAAGAATTTTATTATTAGAAATATCTCACATATCCTTATGTATGAGATATCTAATTAGAAATATCTCATGTATTCTTATATTTGAGATATTTCTGATTTGTTCCTTCCTGCCTTTATTTTAGAAATATGTGTAGGTTTAAAATCGAATTTAAAAATAAAGTGTTTATTTATTACATTTAAGTATTTTTTACAACAAATCACATTTTACAACCGTCTGTATAATAAAAATGAAGTATGAAATAATTCGATATAATGAGACAAATATAATTTAAGGACGGGATGTAAATCATATAAAAATTGACCCTCAAATAATAAAATAGATAAAACCAGCTATTCACAATCATAAAAACAATAAAAAGTCCGTGACAATTAACCCGTAGTTTAAAGCGGGCTGTACACGGATGCGCCTAATTCGGCGCAATTAAGCACGACCAAACGTGTGGAAGTGCAACGAACTAATTACACTTCCTTCATAATGCTCACTTGTTTACACATATGTTGCATATCCAATACATTATTTATAAGTGCTACGAAATTTTGGTAGTACGTGATATACTGGAAAAATGTTATAGCTGAATAATACAATACGATTTTCTTATTAACCGACTTCCAAAAAAAGGAGGAGGTTCTCAATTCGACCGTATATATATATATATATATATATATATATATATATATATATATATATATTGACTATTTATTATATGCCAGCCAATACAAGTCAAAGCACACCGACTTCGAAAATATCTGATTAAGTATCTATTCTAAATGAAAACCCCCGTTTACTTATTTTTTATTTTTCAGTGCCTGGAAGTCGGTTTTTATTTTTTTTATATCGACAGTGTATAGTGTACCTATATATATGTATGTATTCAGCCCTTTTTAACCTCCCACTGCTGGGCACGGGCCTGCCTTTAGTACGAAAGGGATCAGGTCATAGTCCAACACGCTGACCAAGTGCAGGTTGGTGAGTCACATATCTTTCGAAAATTTGCTAGGTTCTTTCAAACATGCAGGTTTCCTCACGATGTTTTCCTTTACCGTGAGACAAGTGGTAATCATATTGGAAATAATTCGCACGTGAAATTATCAAGTGGTGCGGCACTCGGGATTTGAACGCGCTTTACTCGGTCTCCTAAGCGAGCGCGTTACCATTGGGCTACCACTGCCTACCGATAATGTATTACACGATCAAAATTATTAAAACGATGTTGAATAGAAATCAATATAGCATAGCAATAGTTTATCGAACTACTATTTTTATAAATACTAAAATTTGTAGATATTTTTGTTATTCCTTGACACTCATAAGTGGATGGTTTTGGACGTAATTTAGATAGATTGAACCATGGTCCATGATCGTACTGGAGCGAAGCATGGATAAGATATTAGTTTTATTGTAATTTATTTATTTTTACTTATATATCAGATCTGAGTTATATTACTAAAAGTTAAAGCGCTATAGTTAATACAACGTTAAACATGAAATAAAGAAGTTATAAGAAAAATAACGATGGCCTTTTAACTCTATATTATTAAACTTAACAAAACAATTCAATTCAAATTGTTAAATTATAACATAGATTGTATGGTCTCATGAGTAATCTTTCAGTCATCGTTCGCTTCAACGTGTCTTTCATTTCTTATTCGAAGAAACTATCATGAAACCACTAAGTGTTTGTTTTCCTTATAATTTTAATACTACATTTTTAGTATACTATTAAAATACTTGAAGTTAAAAGTAAACAGTTATGAAATCGCTCTTTAAGCGATAAGGCCTCTTGTACATTTTTCTACCACTTTATATATATATATATATATATATATATATATATATATATATATATATATATATATATATATATATATATATATATATATATATATATATTTTTAGGTGTACAATAAAAGGCTTTATTATTATTTAATAAAATATATTGGAACACTAACACACAGCACCATCTAGTTCCATGGTAATCTACAAGGCTTGTGTTATGGATACCAGATAGTTGATACACTACACATACATAACTTTAAATTCATGCATATTATAAATATAACACCCAACCCATGACTGGAGTACAAACATTCGTGCTCATCATATAAATGAATGCCCCAAGCGGGACCCGAACTCGCGACCGTTGGCACAGCAAGTACACGTTTGGGTCACTGACAAAAGGAGCCAAACGTGTCGTCAAAATTATTACAGGATCGATTCCCGTATAATTAAAATGGTACCTCTAGTTAGTAAATACAATGGGCAAATATTAAACTCACCATTAGGCCGAAGGACACCAGCCATATAAGTAACAGTTGAATCCATATCTTAGTTGTGGTGTAGATTTGCGAGTACATGTCGTAGTACGCTATCAACGTATACCTGAAATAGAATACCGAAACATTTAGTCATGGGCCTGTTATACACATCGATTTATATATATATATATATATATATATATATATATATATATATATATATATATATATATATATATAAATCGATGTGTATATGTTCCCTATGGACAAAAAGGCTGGATTTTCAGGCAATCTTCAGATTAGCCCAGCAAGTGATCCTTTGAAGTTTGGTAGCGATCAGAAGTTTTAACGCGGGCGAAGCTGCGGGTAATGCTAGTATGAAATGCAAATAATTAAAACAATTTTTTCCTTTTATATTAACGCATAATATCTATCTTACAAGACTTTGTTTGATTAAAAAGTAAAAAAAAACTGCATTTTAACAACAGCACCAACTATTGAGTCCAACTAGAGCTAAGAACAATCAAGATGACCCCATAAGTAATAAAAATATTATCAAAATGGGCCAAGTTGTTTACTAGTAGAATTTCGTACACACGTATACCAGAGTTTTATATAATATACATATAAAGTTACATAATGCAGTAATTTTTTTAAATAGTATCACAAAAGAGCTTTCTCTGAATTGTTAAAATAGCTTAAAGTAATAACTAAGTGGAACAAATTTCATAAAAACACCCGCATCGTAAATAAAAAATATTCCCATAAAAAAGAAGATCTAATAATTACGATTTTATTACTAAAAAATTGTATAGTAAAATTAATCGGTAATGCTATAATGAGTCAGCTTTCAAAGTCAGCCTTATTTACTGTGAGAACTGAAGCCCTTTTTATTTGAAGTCACTCAAATATATAAGGATCTTTTGTTCTTATTTATATTAACATACTTTATTGCAGAATGATGTATGGATTGAATGGCTTTTTCAGTATTTTATTTCACAATAATTGTGCAGTCAAAGCTTTTTAAATCTGTGAATGCTAAGCGCTTAGCGTGATATAAAAGAAAGCTCTCAGTCATAATTCAATTCGCAAACACAATATGGGCGGGCATATCTATATATAAATGGGCAAAAACAAAGCAGTTCAATACTTTTTTCTTTTTCTCCTCTTTTTGTCAACCGTTTTTTTTTGTTTCTAAGCTATAGCCGAATTTTGACCACTGGGTGACCGGTGAAAACGTGAATCGAACTTACCTAACCTACTAAACCTACAATAATGCTATTCTGTAAAAACTTACATATAACTCGACAACTGAATCCGCAAACATATTTCACAGACTTGAATTATCTATATATATAGATAGATGGATAGAATTTCTCAAATAACTCAGTAACTTTATTCCAGTACTAGCGGCTCCAAAACAAATTATCCCACAGGAACTGTACATTTTTCTGGGATAAAAAATAGCCTATGTGCTATTCCAGACTATAAACTATCTCTGTAACAAATTTCATCCTAATCCGTTCAGCCGTTCTGGCGTGATTGAGTAACAAACATCCAAACATCCATCTAAACTCACATTTATAATATTAGTAAGATTAAGTACGTGCTACTATTAGTATTACAAAAAGGATTTAGCAGATATTCTGAATATATCATATAGGAATGGTATTTAATCAGCCGGATCAATAACCGATAAAGTTTAAATAACGAACGGAGTCACTTGTTAACCAAAGTGGCTTTATCGGTGCTTAAAAAGCACTCAGCGTGAGAAATAGCTGTTTGTAGTAGATAACTTTGTCCCTTAGTTATATCAGCTGTGAAGGATAATTTGTTGACGTTATTTACAATCGTTCATTAATTAACCGACTCCCAAAAAAGAGGGTGTTCTATGTTTGTCTGTACATTTTTTTATGTATTTATGTTTACTCATTTCTCGGATATGGCTTGACTGTGTTTGCTACTTTAATTTGTATTAAGGTAGATCCAGAGATGGTTTCATATATTTTTTTTATTCTAATTCCCCATTGAGGGGAGAAGGAAAAAGGGCTGAACACATATATATTTTAGATTTCTATCCTTCAAGGATTGTAAAAAGGCACGTTTTAAAGCCATCAATAAGACTTTTTAATATATACAATTAGACATACATTTGTATTTGACGTAGCATAACTCAAAGTAGTCTATAATACTTCGGTCCATAAACGGTTTCTATGCAAAAAATAAACGTTAATCCATTTGCTGCGTAAAAGAAGGTCAAATCAATAAACCTACAAACATACTTTTATATTTATATAAGGATTACATTACACTATAAGGATAGATTAATTTATATATATATATATATATATATATATATATATATATATATATATATATATATATATATATATATATAATTTAATCTGTTAAGCCATTATCGAGTATGTAGAAAAATGGTATAAATTATTAGCGATAGCCCGTGGCTTTGTTCGTGTATTTTATTTATACATGTAATTGCTCCGCTTCTGAATTCTCCTTTTTAGAAAAATAGGGGAATTTCGATTTTGAGAAAAAAAGAGGGAAATAATCAGCTATTTTTCATCCCCAGTATTATACTGACTAAAACTTTGAATTAGGATAGTTTTTGATCACTGTAACTTACAAATTCCTGTTTTTTTAACAATTATTTATTATATTAATATTTAAATTAAAATATATATATATATATATTTTTTTTTACTTTTTTTCACTTAATAGGGTTCAAATTTAAAAAAAAACTTTCCTTAACAAATACTTACTATGAGCCATGAGGAACCAACCTCTTGCTTCTCAAATTTTGAAGTTATACATACTGAGGTTTCTTGATTAATCTATTAGTGGTATTTCACTATTATATACGTATTTTTAGATGCGATTCTTTCTTTCTATAACATCAAACACTACAATAACATTTTTTCTAAATATTCAATGTACAACTTAGAAATTTTACTATACATATTTATTGGTGTTGATATATTATTGTTACCCGATTCCGCGTTACGTGCGTTTGTTTATTTTTAAAGTATTTTATGACGTGCGATGCGGTGAATGAAGCCGTAACATCCCACAAGTTAGGTTGTTTCACAACTAACACGTGTTGTATGATAAGGAAAATTTTATTGATAAATATTTCCAAAATTATGTACACCTAACACATTTATAAAATTAAAAATTATGTATATCTAGTAAATTTATTACGTTTATTTATTACATACCTAGACTATTAAAAAAATCTATACATATAATAAAATTGTAACTGAGCCAAATCTGTACATTAAATATTTTTTGGAAAATCTTATTGAAATAGACATTATTATCGATACAGATGCCGAATCTACAGTTTTTAGTTTTTTTTTCTGTTTGTCTGTTACCGCATCACGGAAAAACCACTGGAGGGATTTTAATGAAATTTGGTATGATGGTGGCTGGCTATCCGGGTGAACGTATAGGATACTTTTTACTGCGGGAAAATATCTCATCTCTGAGAAACGTATATTAAACGTTAAAACGTAAGTAGGGACAAACCCGAGCGGAGCGAGAGTGAGTCGCTAGTATATTATAAAAATAAAGAACCCGACTGCATAAAAGCTAACTAAAAATATGAAAATAAGTTGACAAAGGAATATAGTATTATGCAGTCTGAGATCTACATATGTATTACATACATCTTATTATCTACCTACGTTTTATTTTTTTTTACCGAAACCCTAATCCTTTTTTCTAAATAAAAGTAGCCTAAGTTACTCTTTATAATATCAGCTATCTACCAGTGAGAGTCCCGTCAAAGACAGTCCAGCCGTTTTGGAGATTAGTCGGAACCAACAGACAAACGGATAGACAGACAAAATTAAAAAAATGTTGTTTTCTTATAAGTACTTACCGTATATCGAATCCATATAGTAAAAAGCTTTTATTTCGACATTACAAACAGACACTTCAATTTTATTTATCTGTATAGATAAAAATATTTATGCTAAGAGAGAGAACAAAACATATTGCTTTAAAAGTTTACGATACTATTACTATTACGTAAAATTTAACTTAATTGAATCAATAGTGTTTTTTGCATGAATTAAATAGAATTTGCTGCATAAAAGTAATAATTTGATCAATAATAATGAAAGCTCCAAGATAATGTTGTTTTAAAGCTTTAATAAATAAAAATTAACACTTTTTTAGACTTACACGAATATTTGACATTTTAAATAAAACTACCATTTCAGATTTTTTCGCGGATTTATTTTGATTTTTGGTTTCTGACGTTTCCTTTGTATTTTCGTTTTTTTTTGTATTTTCTAAATCATTTTGTAATTTTGTAGGCAGGCACTGTCTATAACATCTATGTAATGATCTTTGAGACGTCTAAAATAAGTCCTCCCCTGACCAAAATAATTACTTTTAAAGCTATTTTAAGAACTGTGTACTTTTTAATCAAAAAGTTATTTTAATATCTATAAGCAGTAGGTGCATACCGTTGTTGATGTGTAACCTAATTTTGTTAACATCCGTACATTTAAAACGTCATTGAATAACAAACATGCTTTCGTATTCAATATACGCCCGACTGCTGTTACGTAGGTTGAATAGGTGATGTGGGCAATATTTTTATTTTAAAAACTTATAAAATCTATTAATTCATTTTATTATAAATATTTATAATCGATTTTTTTCTGTGTTTACTTAATTTACCCCATTTTCGCTCTAGGGTGATGGCTTAGTAACATGTATTACTCAGAGCCTCCTGAGAATAAAATAATTATTCAAAACCTATATACATAAATATATATGTTGGGACATTAACACACAGCACCATCTAGTTCCATGGTAAGCTACGAGGCTCGCATTATGGACACCAGATAGTTGATATACTACACATATGTTATATACACTTTAAATAGTAAATACATACATATTATAAATATAAACACCCATGACTGGAGAACAAGTATTCGTAATCATCACAGAAATAAATGCCCCGAGCGGGACTCAAACCCGCGACGCTGGCACAGCAAGTAGGGTCACTACAAACTGAGCCAAACGTGCCGTAGAATACTTATTATTATATGCTTTTTGTATTTAAATTTATATTCAAAAGCTTATGCGTTTAATTCGACTGTTGTGACTCAAAAGCTTGGTGCTCCGTCATTACTCTACTTTTTTACGGAAATTCGTAATTCTAGTAGTTACAAACTTAGAAGTTGGTACATAACCTATTAGACATGCGGCTATTTAGGTATTAGGAATTCCAGCACTGTCAATTTCAATCAGATTCACTAGCATAAGTCACGTATCTATCTTCATAAACTTACGTGACTTGATGTGGATATCTGTTTACATAGCAATAATAAACTAGTGATCGCCACGTGGTTGAAAATCAACCATAATTCATTTATACTAATATTATAAAGCTAAAGAGTTTGTTTGTTTGTTTGGTTGAACGCGCTAATCTGAGGAACTACTAATCCGATTTGAAAAATTCTTTTTGCACTGGATAGCCCGTTAACTGAGGAAGGCTATAGGCTATATATCATCCCGGAAAAATATACGGTTTCCGTGGGATTGATTTTTTTTTGTCTAGGGACGAACCCGAAGCGAAGCGAGGGTGAGTCGCTAGTTAAGTTATATATTTATTGTCTTGCGTATATTATAACATCAATCTATTCTCAATTTGACCACAGACTTTAACAATGAACAAAAGAGTATATATGCGTGCGTGTGTGTCAAATACAAGGTAAAGTGTGTATTGTTTTTTTTATTGATTTAATGTATTTTTTATGCATAATTTAAAAAAATATTAGAATTCTGCACTTCTTCTCTATATAAACTAAAAGTGTGGGAAATTTCATACTCCTCCGTCCGCGCCATTTTCGTAAAAAGGGGTACAAAGTTTTTGCTTCACGTATTAATAACATGTAGATATATAAACATTAAATAATGTACTGTATACTGTACTATATACAACGTCAATGTTATAAGTACCGTTGTAGGTATATACAGTTAAAAAAATGTATTTTTCGAGTGTCGTTCCCGATGATATCATCAACACTTAGCACGGAGATGAAAGTGAAGATGCACAAATAGAGTAACGCAATGGCACAGTGCTTCTTTATGCAGCGGCTACTGACCCGCCATGAATGGGTTATTTTTATGGTAAATTAGGTGTGGTGTAAGTAATGTGATAGAAGCGACTTTTGTAAATAATAATGGTTTTTTTTATATTAAAGTAGGTATATGTTCTTCGTAAAATTAAAAGGCAGTGCAGTTTTTACGTAGTGTAATCCATACTAATATTATAAACTAGCGACTCACCCTCGCTTCGCTTTGGGTTCGTCTCTAGACAAAAACGAATCTATCCCACGGGAACCGTACTTTTTTTCGGGATGATATATAGCCTATAGTTAACGGGCCTTCCTTAGTGAACGGGCTATCTAATGCAAAAAGAATTTCTCAAATCGGATGATTAGTTTCTGAGTTCGCTTTCAACTAAACAAACAAACAAAAAAACAAACTCTTCAGCTTTATAATATTAGTATAGATGTGAAAGTGTGTTGGTTTGTTTGATTATTCTTTCTACTTTATCCTTGGTAGTTGGAAGGAGAGTGACATAAGCTACTTTTTACTGCGGGAGATTATCTTATCCCCACGTCATAATACAACCCACAACTACACTACCCACTAACATAAAAATATGATATTTGTACTTTTTAATTTTAGTTTTTAATAAATAATAATAAATATGTTGGGACATTAACACACAGCACCATCTGGTTCCATGGTAAGCTACGAGGCCTGTGTTATGGATACCAGATAGTTGATACATTACACATATATAGCTTTAAATAAATACATATTATAAATAAAAACACCCATGACTGGAGTACAAACATTCGTGCTCATCACACAAATGCATGCCCCCAGCGGGACTCGTACCCGCGACCGCTGGCACAGCAAGTAGGGTCACTCACTACACACTGAGCCAAACGTGTCGTCAAAAAAGTTACATCAATATGGTCTAAATTGAAATATTTTATATTAAACCTCTTTCTAAAATGTTGCTTCGGATCTTCTACTTAATAGTCATCGTATATTTAGAAATTTAACGTGGAAATTGTAAAAAAGTATAATCGCTTCTATACTATACTTTACAACTCAAGTCTGTACATAGCTTATGAATTCAGTTCACGAATTTTATTGCTATGTAAACAGATATTCAAAGCAAAAGTGATACGTGGTGCAGTAACACAAATAAATATTACATTCATGAAGACAGACACGTGACTTATGCAACTGAATCTGATTGAAATTGATAGAACTGACTGACTGAGTATGACTAGCAACTCACCCTCGCTCCGCTTGGGTTTCGTCCCTAGGTACGTTTTAACGGTTAGTATACATTTCTCAGAGATGAGATATTTTCTTGCAGTAAAAAGTATCCTATATGTTGACCCGGATAATCAGCTATCATTATACCAAATTTCATCAAAATCTGTCCAGTGGTTTTCTCGTGTTGCGTTCACAGGCAGATAGAGAGACAGACTAAAAATCTAAAAACTATTGATTCAGCCCCTGTATCGACACTAATGACTATTTTCAAAAGAAATCGTTCACTTAAAACGTTTTTTAGGTATATGTATAGATTATTTTGAGTCTTTAAAACAAGGTTTCATATTTATGAACGATTAACGTGTGACAAGGATAACGCTATACAACTTATATAGCGCTATTTCTTTTCTTTTCTAGAAGGGAATAGACAATACATTCGTTCTGTCGCATCACTAATTGTACGCCAGAATATAACAATCTTGCTTTTTAAAGATTGTAGTACGAATAAAAATAAGATTATTGTAATCTTGAAATAAAACAGTCTTGATGTAAGTATGATTTGATTAAGATGGTGAACACGCCCCTGAAAGTTCTAATATTTAATAGCCGAGTGCCCGACAAGTTTTGTACCAATATCCCAGTTTGTAACTTATAAAATTATGAATATCCATACAAAATTTCATCGCCCCTTTATTAAATTAATTTTATAGTGATACTATCGACTGCGCTTCGGGTTCGTCTCTAGACAAAAACAAATCTATCCCACGGGAACCGTACATTTTTCCGGGATGATATATAGCCATGAAAAAAGAATTTTTCAAATCGGATTAGTAGTTCCTGAGATTAGCGCGTTCAACTAAAGAAACAAACTCTTCAGCTTTATAATATTAGTATAGATTACTGTCGATTCTATTATTGATATTGTAAAAAATATCAAAAAGTGTGTTAGTTCATCTTTCTTTTGCGTAGCAACTGAGCTATTGAATGATGTGTTTTAACAGAAATAGTGCATGAGTCGGTGAGATACACTAAGATACTTTAACTCAATGTCGAATGTCTTCCGTTGATACTTAAAAGGAAATAAAATATAGTGAAAAATATTAATATATTTATTTTATTAATTTATTTAATTGATTAATAAAATTATTGAGCTCTCTGCTTAACGCAATTTCATATACTTACCTATAATATTAAAACTGGGGTAAAGTGTCTGTAAACTAAAAAAAGAGGCGATTGTATTAAAATTAAATAATATTGAAGTAGGTAATAATATTGAAAGATCATAATGAGAAAACCTTTATGTCTGAGAGAATTTAGCTCCGCACTTGGCCAGAGGTGAACAATGGCCTGATATCCCCATTGAAGAGAGGCTCACGCCCAGCAGTGGGGCGTTAAAAAAGCGCTGAACACATACATACATATAATGTAATAATTTGTATTTATTAATTACTACATACAGTTTTGAATTTTAGGTACCTTTCGTTCGTATTTTCATTGTTCATAATTTTTTTAACGAATAACTTATACCTTAAGAGTACTTTCATATAAATTTCAAAGAAAAACGACTTTCAATTGACTTGTAAGTGATTAAGAAATTGTTTCAGAATCGCTTTAATTTTATTTAAAAAGTAGGAGCTAAACTGTATTCGCATGCCCGATATCGAACGGTAATGTATCGTATAGTAGTCCACTTATTATAGCGATTACTTTTTACTATAAAATTAATATAACTGTTTTTCATAGATCATGTACTCTTAGGAATGGCGTTAAGGAAGCAAGAATAATTAATTATAATATTGCTTTGATCTACTTTTTTTATACAAAATTATCGATTCAAATACGTTATGAAGATAAGAAACATACTGTTTGCTTTTTCTAGAAAAACAACATACACTTGTCAAACATTTGGCCGATATAAATATTGGCTTTTGGTTGAGAATAGTACTTGTTAATACCTAATTACAGTTTCCGTTACAGTCTAATCATTTTTTAACATTGGGAAATTCATTGACAGATACCATATGAGTTGTCTATATATATGTACCATCCACCGAGGAGAATGGACACCCAGGGTGTCTTGCTTTGTAATGCCCCCCCCCCCTCCCCTCCCCCACCACCACCACTGTAACAAGAAACACATATCAGGGGAGCGAGAAGGGGGGAGAGAGGGTGGTCGTCATAACATAAAACAACGTTAAGTTTGAGGCTAACACCGGAAGGCTATCTATCATATTTAGATACATTTACCGGTGGTAGGACTCTGTCAAGCCTGAGGAGTCCGACTGGATGGGTACCACCCCCTTATCTATTTCTGCCGCCAAGCAACAATGATTGCATTGTTGTGTTCCGGTTTGATGGATAACGTAGCCAGCACAATTACAAGCAAGAGGCATAACATCTTAGTCTTCAAGTGACAACGCACCTGTGGTTCTGCATTTTTGTTACGTAAAACCAGTGCATGAACCGTAGGTGTTATGGGCGACAGGTACTACTTTCCATCAGGTGGTCTGTGTGCTCGTTTGTCACTGCATCTCATAAAAAAAAAAGATACATATAACGTAATTAAAATGAATAAAAAGAGTGCCATCTCACAACTTTCTACACAATTTAATTAAAGCATAAATTCATTCAGGCTCCTCTGATGTTAGATTAGAGGGTTTCTAAATAGACAGTCAATTATTTGTATGCGCAAGTAGTTTTGATGTTTATCGCTTTCCTGTTGTAGCTACGGTTTGCTGTTCCTTTTGTGTATTATCATTCATTTATTATATGAATGATAAATATAATATAAATAAAGTAAAATTTGGCTGCCGTGTCGCCTTTCTATTTGCTGTAAAATTTGTTACTAGAAAATATGTATGTAAAAGACTAACGACTTAAGCGAGTCCCTGGGTACACCGATTTGTTCACAATTTCATGGGTTTTAATTATTTTTTTTGCACGGAACCCGAATTCTTTTTCTAAAATAAAAATAGCCTAAGTTAATCCTAATATAATATCAGTTTTATGCCAATGAAAGTCCCGTCAAAATCTGTCCAGCCGTGTCGGAGATTACCCAGAACAAATAGACAAACAAACCAAAAATTTTAAAAATTGTTTTCTTCTTATTAGTACCGTATATACTCCCATATGCATTTAATAAAAAGCTGTTATTTTAACATTACAAACAGACACTTCAATTTTATTTATCTGTATCGATGACATTCTACAATCGTTAACGAATAGGAATTTAAAAAAAATATATGTGAATGAAATTACATTATGCTTCTATCATCTATTTTAGTCATTGCAATACAATTTATATTTCTTTAAGTAACATAAAGGATTGTATAATGACAGGCAATGCACAGTGTTATCTGTCTCAATTGATAAACATATAATTTTGCACAAAACTTCCATATAAATTAAGATAAGAATTTTAGAAAATTCGTCCAAGATCTTTTAAAGAAATATAATAAGGTTTAAAGTGTGGATGTTCATAATTTTTTAAAGTTATATGTGTATCGATAGGGTTTTTTTTTATTTTTTTTTAATTTATTCCCAAGGACCCTCTTTGGGACCCTGATTGGTTGATTGGTTGAGGGGTCAGGCAGGCGGCCGGTTGTAAAATTTTTGCCAAATCCTATCAGCAGGACTGGACCGGACATGACCGGACAGCGCCAACCTCAATTAATTGGAAAATGGAGAGGGAAATGGTGATGATGTGTATCGATAGGAAATCCTATAGGGATCATTGCTTGTAACCTAATAACTATTTTGGCGCTGCCAAGGACTCAAACTCATGATCTCATGAACTGGAATTGTATAAAATAAACACTAGACTGATATTTGACTGTCGGTATAACTTTCTAAGGAGTTTTCAAGTAGGAAGATAAATATTGTATGTTGATTCATCAAATTTAAATAAAAAAACTTTAAAAACCTTGAAAATTTTAGTCATAAGATCTAGCCAAAATTTATGTTAAAATATTTAATGTATGTAAAAAAATTCAATTCGTAAATTATGTGTCATTGAGGCGTTACGCAAAGTGCCTTCGTAATTTACCGTAGAACTACATAATAGCTTTTTTAATCACCTCTAAACAATTCAGTGTTATTAACGCACTAAAGTGAGGTCTTTATATTACATATCTATACATATAATAAAACTGTAACTGAGCCGAATCTGCACATTAATATTATTATTTTGAAATGTATTTAAAATATATTTAAATATTATTTTGAAAATCTTATTAAAATAGACATTATTATCGATACAGAGGCCGAATGTGTAGTTTTTAGAATGTTTGTCTGTTTGTTACCGCATCACGGAAAAACCACTGGAGGGATTTTGATGAAATTCGGTGTGATTATAATAGCTGTTTATCCAAGTCAACATATAGCATACTTTTTACTGCGGGAAAATATCTCATCTCTTAGATATCTATACTGGACGTTAAAACGTAACTTGGAACGAACCTGAACGGAGCGAGGGTGAGTCGCTAGTGTATATATAAAATATCGATGTGCGTGTGTTCGTAATTCTTATACACCTAAATGGCTTGAACGATTTTGATGATATTTTTTATGTAGCTATGGGGTTACCTGGATGGTTCATAGCTAAAGCTAGCTTAGACTACAGTCTAACCCAGTAGGTGTCGCTGTTTTCAAGATACGACTTTTTTAACTTTCCGATAAAACGAGGCCTTTGGCACGTCTGTCTATCGGATATATCCACTAATATACATAAAAAGTATAATAATACGTACAGCTAAAATGAAAATCATAATATATTATTATTCTTTATTGTCCTTACTTTTCAAATAAAACATACACCGACTACAGAATCACTTTAATAAGTAGGTAATTGTTTCATTGCCGTGGATTTTTATCCTAAAATTTATTTTTACATGGAATCGCCTTTGAGATAGGTATTCATAAAAAACGAATCATGAAGATTAGGGTGGTCCTTATTCCTAAGAAAAAAATTTTTTTTTTAATTCGCGGGGCACTACGTAATTTGATTATATACCATAAGAAAGTATTTCAATATTTTTTTTGAATTTTTTAAATGACATTTAGAGGTCGCTACCAAGGTTTGAATTTTAAATAAAAACTCGAAATCTGAATTTATTAGATTCTTTTATTTTTATAGCCAGGACATAAAAAATATTACAAAATTATTGTTGTTGTTATGAATTAAGATATTATGTAGATATTTGTACGTGTTATGGGTTATGTTTTCGATTGTTTGAACGGTCTAAATCTCGACGCGTCGGTACAGAAGAGAGGTCGAGGGAAGGAAGGGATAAGAAGCGATTGTTTATGCGAGTTTCACTTGCACGTAAAATGTGATATAAACACCTAAATGAAACATTAATGAAACCATCATTTAAGCTGTCCTTCAATGCTTTTTGTAAAAATTTTGACAGCTGGTAGCGACCTCTAAATCTTAACAAAAAAAAAAAAAAAAAAGAACTTATTCCATATTTAGAGGTATATAATCAAATGAGAAAGTGCCCCGGGGATAATTCAAAAGTCGAAAAATAAGGACCACCCTAATGAAGATATCGCGTAACAAACATAAAATAAACATACACTCACATTGAGAACTTCCTCTTTTTTGGAGTTGGTAAAAAAGGGTTTATTATAACATCCATATTTTTTTTATTATTTATTAGTAACTAGGAGATGTCAATAATTTAATAGGAAAGTATTAGCGTCGATGTAAAAAGAAAATCTACATTTATTTGGTGGCGTGCAAATATTTTTATAAAGAAAAGGAGAAAGCGAGCGAAAATTCACGCTTTAGATTTATAGGTTTTGTTATTTATTAATTAAGACGTACTGTGTAATTTTAGAGTTTCTGATTGCATATTAGTGTAATTGGTCCATATATGTAATACAAGTGGCTTATCCTCGCTTCGCTCGGGTTCACCTCTGAAAGAATAAAAACAAATCTATCCCACGGGAACCGTACATCTTTCCGGGATAAAAAACCTATGTGCTATTCCAGACTATAATCTACCTCTGTGCCCATCTAGATCCGTTCAGTCGTTCTCACGTGATTGAGCATCTAAACATCTAAACTTTCACATCTATACTAATATTACAAAGCTGAAGAGATTGTTTTGTTTGTTTGTTTGGTTGAACGCGCTAATCTCAGGAACTACTTATCCGATTTGAGAAATTCCTTTTGCATTGGATAGCCCGTTAATTGACGAAGGCTATAGACTATATATCATCCTGGAAAAATGTACGGTTCCCGTGGGATAGATTTATTCGCTAGTTTATAATATTAGTAAGATGTATGCTAACTTTAAATGCATATATTATGAGTAAAAATTTGTTTCTTTGTTATCGATAAACTAGATTAGAAAGAATTATATACAATGTGCATTCTATCTATTACAAATAAATAAATTTGAAGAGTCTGTTTGTAAGAACAAAATAACAGCTATTTACATATGCATATGAAAGTACGGTATACGATAGTTTTATGAAAAAGAAATAATTTTTGAAATTTTTGTCTGTCTGTTTGTTCCGGCTAATATCCGAAACTGCTGGACCGATTTTGACTGGACTTTCACTGGCAGATAGCTGATGTTATAAGGAGTAACTTTTATCAGAAAAAGAATTAGGGTTCTACACAAATAAAATAAAAACCATAACATGACACTTCTTACCAACCACCAAATCTTACCTTAAAAATATGATCTATACATTCTGAGAAACTGTACATTATTTTATTTTTTGTTGAAAAATCTTATTGAAGTAGTCATTATTATCGATACAGAGGTAGAATCTGTAGTTTTTAGAATTTTTTTCTGTCTGGGAACGCATCACGAGAAAATCACTGGACAGGTTTTGATGAAATTTGATATGATGAGCTGGTTATCCGGGACAACATATAGGATATTTTTTACTCCGAGAATATATCTCATCTCTGAGGTATTTATACTAATTGTCAAAACATACCTAGGGACGAACCCTAGCGGAACGAGATTGAGTCGCTGGTAATACATAATTTTTAAAATAATTCAGTAATAAACGAGGGACATCCTTAGTTCCAAAATAAATTATACGAGTACATAAGTTTACAAGCCATATTCCTTACCTATCAACAACTTAACTGCGACCGACTTAAAATACTCAAATCACTCTACACAATACACTTAAAATTCTTTAAGAATCTAACAATGGCAGTTTCAAATTGAAATGCATCGAATAAAACACGTCATTTAAACATGGGGGCATTTATGGAGTAGTTTAGAAAATTTACATTTTTAAGTCATAAATTAAATCTTTTTATATTGACCCGTGGGTTTATCTATCAATCTTTTACTAAGACTTCTTATACATAAATTAGGTGGGATTAGAGTACTATTATTAAACTTAACAAGCAAACAGTAATTTTACTAATAATATTACAAACGCGTAAGTTTGTGTATATACGTTTTTTCCTCTTTAATTAACAATAATAAAGCTTAGGTATACATCTATCATCATACCAAATTTCATCAAAATCTGTCCATTGGTTTTCTCGTAATGAGTTCCCAGACAGACAGACAGACAAAAGTTCTAAAAACTATACACTCGGCCTCTGTATCGATGATAATTACTATTTCAATAAGATTTTTCAAAAAATATTTAATGTACAGATTCAGTTACGAGTTTTATTATAATGTAAAGATAAAAAATATTCAATAATCAATTAGATCTTTCCTTTTCAATTTTCCTTTTTATTCTAATATATAACTATTTAAATATGTATGTATGTATTTTATTATATGTAAATAAAATAATAGTGTTAAGTCTTTTTATAGTTTCTATGTTGTTTTGATGTCGACTAATAGTAATGTGTAATCGTAAGTATTTTCATAAGGGGAACGTGTCTCGAGCAACGGCAGTAAATAACCCGCAGACGTTTATATACTGCGTGAGTGTTCCCATGTATTATTTTTATTTTACGATACGCTCAAATGTACGCTCTTACGTATTTTGTGCGTATATTGCTTTCATCTTTTATTTCATCCGGAACTATTTTTTTTTTAATAAGACCAAGTATTTTTTTAATATTTTTATTATAACATAAAAGTGGCCTTGTCTTAACCAAATGGAATGTAAAATCGATTCTAATCATTAATCATGGTTTAACTATTTTAACGTTACAATAAAACCTGAAAACTATCGTTGTCTATATACCTTTCTAAGTTAAGAAAGAATAAATTTATTGGTTACCGGGTAATAACTGTTATTTTGCAATTTCAAGCACAACTTAGCAGTGAAAGTTTATTATTTACTAGCGGCTAACCCCCGCTTCGTTCGGGTTCGGATCTGGGAAAACAAAAACAAACCTGTCCCATGGGAACCGTACATTTTTCCGGGATAAAAAGTAGCCTATGTGTTATTCCAGACTATAATCTATCTCTGTGTCAAATTTCATCTAGATCCGTTCAGCTGTTCTGGCGTGAAAGAGTAACAAACTTCCATACTCACAAACTTTTACATTAATAATATTTATACGCACTAGCGACTAAACCTCGCTTTGCATAGGTACGTCCCTAGGTCTTTACGGTAGCCTATGTAGTAATTAAGGTTAGGTTTACTAAATTTCATCCAAAACGTCCAGTCGTGTGAAGGAATATGTACCAGTTAAGGACTAACAAACACACAAACTTGTAATATAAAACATTACAATTAATTGTAAATAAAATATTAATTGTATTATAATATAATATTAAATGTTTTTTTTTTAATATTTGCTAACAACACAATTTAAAGCAAAATATAACAATCTGTAACTTTAGAAAACATTAAGCCCGGGCGACAGCAGGGTTTGCAAAATGGTTATAATAATTTAGGAAATGTTCTACAACATGTTTTATCAATGTGGAAGCTTTGATAACATCCATCATCCAACAATAGATAACATGTTACCGAAGGTTAAAAAAAGTTTTCGTGTTAAAAATTGTTATGTAATGTTATGTAATATTTTTAACTGCTGTGTAGAAGCATCATAATAGATGTCCGATTATTTACTAATAACTAAATTAAGTAAATTCTGTATTTTATATAAATACTTTTTAACATATTATTTAGTCGATCGTAAGTACATATATACTCGACTAGCGATTCACCCTCGCTTCGCTCGTGTTCGTCCCTCAAAATGAATTATTTCTTTTTTTTTTCCTGGCATCCTTTTTTTCTAAAATAAAAGTAGCCTAAATTACTCCTTATAACATCAGCTATCTGCCAGTGAAAGTCCCGTCAAAATCAGTTCAGCCATTTCAGAGATTAGCCGGACAAACAGACAGACAGACGGACAAAAATTGTAAGAAATGTTGTTTTGGTATATGTACCGTGCGTGCATACATCCATATGCATTTAGTAAAAAGCGGTTATTTTAATATTACAAACAAACACTCCAATTTTATTTATCTGTATAGATATGTAAAAACAATTTTATTATGAAAGTTAATACCAATATTATGTTAACTCGTCTCACTCTCAAACATATCTGATGGATTTTCCTCTTTTATCTTTTATCTCTTCCGGGTTGTAAACGTGATGTTTCTCCGACGTCAGATCGGAAGACAGTTTTATGACTTAACTTCGTTAAGAATGTTAATAGGTTAATGGTATTGTGTAATATAGTATGTTATACGATGCGTGAGTAAGTGGAAAACGATGCGTGAAGGGTGCACTAGCAATATAATAAAAAGTTTCTATAGTAAAACTAGCGACTCACCCTCGCTTCGCTTCGGGTTCGTCCCTAGACAAAAACAAATCTATCCCACGGGACCCGTACACTTTTCCGGGATGATATATAGCTTATAGCCTTCCTCAGTTAACGGGCTATCAAATGCAAAAAGAATTTTTCAAATCGGATCAGTAGTTTCTGAGATTAGCGCGTTCAACCAAACAAACAAACTCTTCAGCTTCATAATATTAGTATAGATAAGTCCGTGAAAAGGATCCCTTATAAGATCATTTTGTTTTCAATTTATTTTTCTGTCCGTGTATTCAGCCCTTTTTATCGTCCCATTACTAGGCACAGGTCTCCCTTCAATTCGAAGGGGATCAGGCCATAGTCCACCACGATGGCCAAATGCGAGCGGACTTCATATGTTTTTTGAAAACTTGCTAGGTTCCCCCAGAAATGCATCATTACTCATGATATTTTAATTCACTGTAAAACAAGTAGTAATCATGTTGGAAATAATTCGTTTTAATAAGATTTGCAGGCACTGGTAGCCAAGTGGTAACGCGCTCTCTTGGGAAACCGAGTGAAGCGGGTTCAAATCTCGGGTCTCGCATCTCTGATATTTTCATGTGCGAATCATTTCTAACTTGATTACCACTTGCCTTACGGTGAAGGAAAACATCGTGAGGAAACCTGCATGTCTGAGAGAGCCTAGCAAGTTTTCGAAAGACATGTGAAGTCCGCCAATCCGCACTTGGCCAGCGTGGTGGACTATGGCCTGATTCCTCTCGTATTGAAGGGAGGCCCGTGCCCAGCAGTGGGACCTTAAAAAGGGCTGAATACAATACGAATACAATAAGATTTGAACTCGTTTCACGTGAAAAACAATCCTTCATTCCATTATGAAAAGAGGTTTTCTTGAAATTTATTTAAGATCACTCTATGTTATTTGTTTGTGAGTCTTAATTCATTAAAGTTGATCAAAAACGTGTTTTTAAATTTATTAGAGTTTTTAAGTTTTATAAAAAAAATGAGAATGCATGTATTAATTATGTTAGTACTTACATAGTATACATAAAGGTATTCAAAGACGCCAATAAAATGTAAAAGAAATATTAAAATGATTAAATGTAATAAAATACTTAAATTATTTCCAGACTCCTTCTTTGTATTTAAAATATTTTGATAACTGTGTTTTCAATTATTTTTATTTCAATATTCTTTCACTTATCAGCTTGTGTACGTTGTATACACCTTTCATCTTTTATCTCTTCTCACCCGCAGTATGCCGTTTTTCCAATTTGACATTTTTACGACTGTTATTTTATAAAAGCAGTAGCTGGTTAATGTTTATTTTTTGTTATAAATAAGTTTTATGGTAATTATAGCATTCTCGATGCTTCAGATGCAAGGGGCGTAAACATCCCCCGCGATTCGTGGGGAAAGGGTGAGGGGGCGGGGGGAGGGAGGGGGAGGGGCGGTCATTAGCGTCTAAAAATCCAGCCGGGCGCGAAGCCAAGAGCCACACTACTGGGAGTTGGCCAACTTCGGTGATCGCCGAGCAGTGTGACATGCGGGTTGCTCCTGGTACTTCTCTGATAGCAGAGTGGACCGTTGGATTAACCCCAGGGCTGTAGTGGTCTGCTTCGTCAGACGTGAGTGTGTAAGCGATCCTGCGATGCCCCATTAAGACGAGGGTGGCTTTGCCGGTGAGTCTCACATAACCACCTGTACGCACGCAGGTGGTATATGTAAATGCATTTCGAAACGTTAAAAAAGTGACCAGTACGATTTCAACATTAATATTAGTTACACTTCCCGGGAATCAAATTCGCGTTGTTCAATGTTCACAAACACTGCCAGCTAGCTACAAAGCTTATATGTAGCTTTTGTAGAAAGGTATTTTATTTAGTTAGGTATGTATATGTATTAGCAGTTCTTTTAATAAAAAAAAAGATATTTTAGAATAATGCATGTATTGTAGATTTGAATTCACACTGTGTTACCGATGAAGAGTTTGGTTAAGGAACGGAAAGATGATTAAGTATATTTTTCAGATTTTTAAAGTTTTAAATTATAATTAGGATGGAAACTTTACCTGTTGATAGTTATAGCGACCATAGAGAGCAGTGACACTGCCTCGTTGCCGTAGAACACGAAGGCGAACATTTGACATAAGCGTGGGCCGAGCACCCACTGTTGTTTTATGTACCTGTTATACAAATATTTCAAATTAGATCATAACATCAAGATGAGTAATCTTGAAACCTATTTTATATGTGACAACATTGTAAGTTCAAGTTTAAACTTAAAATAAAATAATTAGTAAGCAAAAGCTAATAATTTTTTCACTCGAACTTGCGTAAGAAACTGAGTTTTTAACCGACTTTAAAACGGAGGTATACATAATATCTGTTTTGTTTTTTTGTGTATACGGTATAGCTTTGTCTTCTTTATTTAATAAGTACGTCATACTTAAGGATATTCATATGAAAGAAAGTCTACCAAAATGTTTTCCGAAATCGATGTAAATACCATCTTTTAGTAAAAAGTAATTGTATATATGATTATATTCATTATTATATTAAAACCGTTTGATAAAATATGAAGGATAAATACATAATAAACAAAATCTCCATCGATATCGGCTGAACATTTCTCCCGTCTTTGATAACACATTTTTGATTGTTTTATCATAATTTCTTTTTAATTTACATAAAAAAAATCTATATAATTTAGCTAATCACATTGCTTCTTCTAATAAAGTAGAAATGCAAAACATATAGACAGACAAACATAAAAAATAAAAAAATGCCCAGTTCTATTCCAGCCTACACAATATTAAAAAAACAAATTTTATTTACATTCCAAACTAAATTATTTACAGCAAAGAAGTTAATACATATATCATTTTTTGTTACAACCGTTCGTTCTATCCGCTGACATGTGCTGTGACTGGAGTCGTATTTCACACATTGGGTAAGATTACAATATTAATTAACATGTGTTTGGGAGCGTGCCTTAAAACTATTTTTATTGCACTTTTGTTTTGACATTTTGTTAAGTTTGCTTTAATTGTCAGATTCCGAAAATTAGTAATAGAAACACTAATCTATATGTATAATAAAATTGTAACTAAGCCGAATATGTATGTTACATTGAATTTTTGGAAAATCTTATTGAAATAGACTTTACTATCGATACAGAGGCCGAATCTATAATTTTTAGAATTTTCGTCTGTCTGTCTGTTACCCCATCACGGGAAAACCACTGGATAGATTTTGATCAAATTTGGTATAATGATAGCTGGTTATCCGGTTCAACATATAGGATACTTTTTACTGCGGGAAAATATCTCATCTCTGAGAAATCTATACTAAACGTTAAAACGTAACTAGGGACGAACCCGAGCGGAGCGACGGTGAGTTGCTTGTTTAATATAATTATAGCATACTAGCGACTTTCGTTTTAAATAGAAAAAAAATAGTTGTGAGTGTACTTTAAGTAGTTGGTTCCTATACAAAATTTCAACCCCTATTTTACTCCCAGCAAGTTTTGTTCTTTCAAGTTTTATTTTCGCGACATAAAAAAATTATGTTCTTCTCCAAGGTCTATGTCTCAACATATTTATTTACTAGCGACTCACCCTCGCTTCCCTCGTTACGTTTTAATTTTTTTAAGCGGAACCTTAATTCTTTTTCTAAAATTAAAGTAGCCTAAGTTACTCCTTATAACATCAGCTATCTGCCAATAAAAGTCCCGTGAAAATCGGTTCAGCCATTTCGTAGATTAGCCGAAACAGACAGACAGACAGACAAAAAATTTAAAAATTGTGTTTTTTATATGTAGGTACCGTATATACTTTCATTATGCATTTAGTGAAAAGTTGTTTGTTTGACATTACAAACAGACACTTCAATTTTATTTATCTGTATAGATTATTGAAATCGACTCATTTAGACAATATCAAATTAGACACAGATTCTAGATAAATCTAAGTAGGTAATTCTTTCTACAGTATTATTATAATCATCATTATTATACAATCATAATACCTGCTCGCCGTCAATGGCAGATTGATGCTGCAAAACAAGAGATCTGACACGCAGAGAGACAACACAAACATGGTGGTCACGTGTCCGCGGAGCTTTGGGTGCATTAAAAGAGCCACTGTTGTTATGAAGTTGCCTGGAAAAAATAAAGCACAGATTCAGTATAATAAATAAACACACAAAATTTCATCTACTTTTTTATATACATATATATGACATAATATAAGTAGTATACATATTTTACTGTAGAATGTTATGGGGTGCTTTTTATACGAGTTCATAAAATGTGTTTCGTGGGATGTATTGCAAAAATCAATGTCAATATTTATGTATCTCGGAAATATTAAATTACATCGTTTGCTTGTGATATATGACAGTAGTGGGTTAAATTAAATAAAAAGACCTGAAATTGCTTGCCAAAACCACTTCTCATTTAAAAAAAAGGTTTTTTTTTAATTTATTTTTATTATAATCGTAGCTATAGATTATAGCTTAGAACTTTAGATTAATGTCCTTTTGACCGATTTCGGCCACGGCGGTTAATCTCACTGAAACTAACCAGATGCGCAGGAGATATTATAGCCCCGGGGGAGAGCTGACTCCTACCGGGCGCGTCCCCAGGTGGCGGATGGGGGAACGCCACCCGCTTAGTCTGCAGCGGGTGGTACCGGAGAAATCCGGCGCGGACCAACAGCAGGGTGGTGCCCTAACCGCGGGCCGTCAACCGCGGTGAAGTGCGCTACCCAGACGGGGCCGCTCTCCGTTGAGCGGAGTTGCGGCCACCGGGAGCGGGGCCGCTTCGGCGGTCTTGCGACCGGAGGGCGGGGACCGGTTGCGGGACTGTGTGGGAGGGCAGGCTCGTAACCGGTAGAGGGGAAGGCCGCGGTGGGAGAGGAGTGCCGGTATTTCGGTGCGCCGTTCTCCCTGCCCCCCGCGGCCTTGACGGGGCTGCCACCGTCTTAGATGGCAGACGCGGTGGGGCTGCAGGGGAAGAGGAGTGTCGGTGTGTCGTTGCCGCTCTCCCTGTCCTCTGCAGCCGATTGAAGGGTGCCCACTTTGGTGGGCGGCGTGGTTTAATGGGGCTGCTCCGGGTACTTCTCTGGTTCAGCAGAGTGGACTGTGGAGCAGCCCCATTGGTTTGGTGGCCGTCAGGC
Source organism: Argynnis bischoffii washingtonia (assembly GCA_033884665.1). Classification (NCBI taxonomy): domain Eukaryota; kingdom Metazoa; phylum Arthropoda; class Insecta; order Lepidoptera; family Nymphalidae; genus Argynnis; species Argynnis bischoffii. Next base: position 1,450,688 of record CM066619.1, on the reverse strand, counting down.
CTGCCGCCGGGACGTCGCGGTAGTTATGCGTAAGCGATCCCGCGGCGTCCCACTAAGGCGGAGGGGAGGGGAAAGTTGGGGTTTAGTGGGTAGTACCGGCTCTTCTAGCCGGTGAGCCCCACATAACCACCTGGGGGATAGGTGGTATGCGTAAATGCATTCCCCAACTATTAAAAAAAAAAAAAAAAAAAAAGGAGATATTATAGCGCAAACACAAGTGCACTCTCTATTCCTTTTACTCTTAAGGTCCGTTGGGTCGATAGTTTGACACGACCGGTGAGAGTTAAGGGGCAGGACCGACGTCTTTACGTGATCTCTGGGGCATGGGGGTGAAACACCGCCAACTTCCAAATTTCGGGCTGTTATACATGAATATGGTAACAGAAAAACTCAATAATTAAACTTAGCTCTGTCGTGTTTGGTGACAAATGAAAAACTTAATTTTACAACTGTTAGGAACACCAGTTTATTGTAATTTGTACGTAGATTGTTACAAGGTAATATAAAATATATATTTCTTAACGCGCGTCTTAGCGTCGACCAGGAGAGCGTGAGGCCTCTCATGATGGCGGAAACGGAACAGATTTTATACAGATTATAAACAAGGTAAATAAAGTCACGTTTGAAAACTTATGATTTGAAATGTAAATTAATTGTATGTTAATATTGTAAACTAAGAATATTACTATACGCTACAGCTCGACTCGGGACTCGAACCCAGGACTTCCGGATCTGCGGCCGTACATGCCTGCCACCATATGCAGACCGAGGTAGTTAGTTTAGAGTACAGATAGAGCTTTCAGATGATGTCACCAACATGCATGGCTCTTATTAAGTAAATTGCTATATGAATCTTCATATCCTGTTAGACAATTTGGAGCGTGAGTCATTAGGCGCTTGCGTTCAATAAATTGCGTGCGCAATTAAAGCTAATACGCGACTATTGGCTAAAATGCGTATCGATTCAATATCTCTAAGTGGTAGTCTTCTGGCTGCTGAACTGTTAAGCATCGGTTATACTGGATTATGTTTTACAAAAGAAATAATAATTATTGTTTTTATTAAACAAAACAAATCTATCCCACGGGGACCGTACATTTTTCCGGGATGACATATATCCTATAGGCTTCCTCAGTTGACGGGGTATCTAATGCAAAAAAAAAATGTTTCAAATCGGTTTAGTAGTTACTGAGATTAGCGAGTTCAACTCAACAAACAAACTCTTCAGCTTCATAATATTAGTATAGATTAAAAAAAAAACAGTTTGGACTAAATAAGCCCAAACTCAAAGCTTATCATATTATGTTAAGCTTGATTTTTTGTAAATGTAAAATAATAATTAGAAGTCAAAATTGATTTGACTCGAGTTAAAATAATATAGCTGTAAATGGTAATATAGCATCGGTAGTTTTTATAGAATTTGCATAAAATAGAATATGGACGAGTATTGTATTCAGCCTTTTTAAACGACCCACTGCTGGGCACGGACCTCCCTTCAATACGAGGAGGATTAGTTTGAGTTGACAGACTTCATTTTTTGAAGTTTTCTCAGGCATGAAACAGTAAAAATTGAAAAAGCAGTCATGAGGACTGCCGATATCTTAAAAAAGATTTAGTAATTATTATTAGTTATTACGTTCAATAATTGGTTTTTATTATTATACAAGGTTAAATTTCCTAGTATGAATACTGGTTTAGAGTGCTAGAGTCGAGTACGGACAGCATGACCGGCGCCATTGAAATTGTTGTATCGATTGCGTTACCGTACTTCTGTAAATATTTAAAACTTCTTCAAAAATCAAACTTTATGTGATATCTATACTAATATTATAAATATGAGTTTGTCAGTATGGATGTATGTTTGTTACTCTTTCACGTCAGAACGGCTGAACGGATCTTGATTAAATTTGGCACAGAGATAGATTATAGTCTGGAATAACACATAGGCTACTTTTTATCCCGGAAAAGTGTACGGTTCCCATGGAATAGGTTTGTTTTTGTTTTCCTAGAGGCGAACGCGAACCCAAGCGAAGCGGGTGAGCCGCTAGTATACTATATTTTTTTGTCTTTAAGTAAAATAAGTTAAATTTAAGTAAAGTTTATGCGTTTTAATGAACACTTTCCGTTCTCAAATTTAAAGTATAAATTAAATCTTAATATGCATTAGTCATTAAGCAACTACATATTGTAAATTTTTACTTCATTACATATTATAAATTAGATTTGAGTTTATGTTTGTTCGTCTTAAAACTACCGTGCAGATTTTCATGAGGGGATTTCTTCATAAGAAATCCCCCTTGGTATTTAAGAAATATTTTGTGAAAATAATATACCGGTTTGTGAATTAAGTCGAAAAAAATCTTTTCTAGGCACCAGAGCGGGACGGGGGTAAGTCAGTAGATCCTTATTTATTTATGTACATTGCGAAATTTGTGTATAGTATGTGAATGAGTTACCTCTCTGCTAAAAAAAAGCTGGCGAGATTCAACAGTCAACAGTATACTAAATTTTAACAATAAGATATGAGGTTATCGTATACCAGCGTAATTGGATGTCAGCAACAGCTTAGAATAGGGATGTCAAAGTTTGAACCGGAAAGACTAACGAAGCAAGTTAAATAAAAGCTTATAAAAAAGCTTTTTAAAGGATGATTACTATGAAACAGTTGTAGCTATTATAATCGACATACGTTAGCCATAATGTTAATATGTTACAATAAAAATAATTAAAATAATATACTTATTTAAATTTTGCGCGAAATGTGAGCCGTCGCGTCGTCTTGTGATTGATCGCATCCGGGCTGATGAACTGGAGGAAAACATGCGATAAAAATGTTGCAAGATACTAAGCATTACAACTTCTTATTCAAACATGGATTGGATTGTAATATATGTATATGTTATGGATCAAGTAATTAATAGGACATTATTAATAATGCCCGGGCATTTTAAAAAAATGTCCAAATTATTATGATGTGATCTATTAAAATAATTAAATTGACTGGGTTTAATGAATAGTGCTCTTCAGCTTTGGGCCGAATAATAAAAAGAAGTATTTATTAAAACATTTTAATATGTGAATTACTAGCAGTTATGATATTGGGTGTTTTGGGTTTGAAATTAAAAAAGGCCTAACGAGTAGGCTAAAGCGGGAGCTACGTCACGCTTCGCTCCCGCCTTAGCTGTCTCAACATTCGTTATCCAATAAGACGAAAACTGCAGTATTGATTAACACGAGCTTGTAGGAACCGTATAAATAAAGCGCTGTAAGGGTATTAAGTTGTGTTTCCCTTAAAATATTGCGAGTCACCAAAAATCCGTATAAGAGGACTCTTAGACAGTCGAATGGAATGACTGTGCCAAAATGGCGAAATTCGATTTCCGCTTTTCGGAAATTCACCCACACTAGGTGTGATGAGCTTTATTTTTCTATAACTAAACGACACGTAATCAAAACATTATGAAATTGGTGAACTATCAAGTAGCAATATTCATAATGCCTAGACACTTTGATAAATAATTAAGTTTAAATAATTACTAATCACTCCACCCAATTCGACTTGGCATTATTTATTCAGACTGGACATTATAAAAGTGTCTTAATTAATCACTTGGCCCGTAACATATACATAACATATTGATAAACTGTGCACATATGAAGTGAGTATTAATAGACTAAATGGAGAGTGATCTGTTACTTCGAAGAGACTTTGACCGACTTTTTTCTTTTCAGTCGTTATTTTGGAAAGTATTACTTAAAATATTGTTTTTGAAAAATACTTCTTTCGGCACGTTTGGAAAAAATTATGAGAGTAAAATTTTTACGATGCGCGCGCACACCGACAGCCATAAATTGACATAATGAAGTTAGCTGAAAGCGACATGATGAAGTTAGCTGCATTCCTTTTACAAACAGAGTTGTGACATATGGGATGGAATCTTTAGCTATTTTTGTTCTGTTACGCCAAAGAAGTATAACTTCTTACGTGCGTACACAAGTACACACACACTTTTTTCTTAAAATAAAACTTAAATTAGTTTAAAGCCCTTTGGATTATTGAATTAAAGCTACATTGAAACTACCACTTAGACCTACATTCCAATGACAGTTTTTTTTTTTTTTTTTTTTATGAGATTCAGTGACAAACGAGCAGACAGACCACCTGATGGAAAGTAGTACCTGTCGCCCATAACACCTACAGTTCTTGCACTTAGGTTTTAGGCAACAAAAATTCAGAACCACAGGTGCGTTGTCACTGTGAGGACTAAGATGATATGCCTCTTGCCTGTAATTGCGCTGGCTACCTTATCCTTCAAACCGGAACACAACAATGTAATCATTGTTGCTTGGCGGCAGAAATAGATAAGGGGGTGGTACCCATCCAGTCGGACTCCTCAGGCTTGACAGAGTCCTACCACCGGTAGATTTTTTTAAAGTGGGCGTGGCGTCAATCCGACTACTAATTTTAATTGCGAAAGTTTTAAGAAGTAGGTACTTCACGTTGTAGCAGCAGGACGGTATTTTGATGAAATTTACATAAATAGATGTGGAGTAACACATCTGTCCCATAGTGTCTAAAAGTTCAAGCTGAACCAAAACTGAGTGTAAAAAGTTAGTTTTGATATAAATTTAGAAATCGAAGTTGTGACTAAAATAATGACATGGTTAGTCATGTAACCATTGCACTACACTTGCGACACAAAGTATTTATTTTGCCAAATATTAAATACTGATGGATTGTATTTACCCACATCATGGGGTCATTTGTCCCTCGACGCCTGATAAATTGACAGCTTGATCGATACACCACATGCCTCCTAAGCCACGGCGCTCTACACGCGAGTTCCTCATGCTTTACAAAATAATTATCTCAACTAGACGGTCCCTAGGAAAATACACATAAATTGGATGGGTTGTGGCTATGTACGAAGCAAATATCTATACTTACTATATAAAGTTGAAATGTTTGTTTGCTTGAAGGCGCTAATTTTGGAACTGTGAGACTGTTTAAATATTTTTTTCTTATAACATGATTTGTATTTCTCAAAAATTAAATATACTTTAAATTCTAAATTTAACAGTGAATCAAATATGTTAAGCTGTAACACCGTAAAGAAGTAACAAGCATACTCACAAACTTTTACAATCATTAAATTTTAAGTATATAGGTATAGATGATACCTACGTTTTGTGTTAAGAAATCAGTGACTCAGTTTTGAGAGGTTTTCAAGCAAAACTTTAGATTCATAGCAGGTAAAATATGGAGCATTCGTCATCAAGTTGTAGTATATTTAAATATTTGAAATATTTCTTTTTAATAAAAAACGTACAACTACTTGAAAATTACTTAAAACTAATAACTCTATCCTTAGGAGTCGAATTTGAAAAACCTATTAATTAAAAAAGTTTTTTTTAATCGGTCCATGGCTAGTAGGACACTGGACAGATATTGAGCGTCATACTCACAAAAAAGGACATACAAACGAATTGAGTTAGTACTCCTCTGTCTTTAAATCGGTCTAAATAAATAATTATCAAGTAGTTCTGATATTTTCCAGATTATAAAGAAAAATTAATAGTAATAATTGACGCAATAATAGCCTTATATATAATGTAATGTACATAACAACTATTTAAAGAAATGTACATAAATATATTCAATGCAATTATTTTCGACTATGATCGATTGTGTCCACTTGAGAGGTCATTTGACAGAGCTCTTGAATGAAAATGTGATTGGTTTACCAGATGCCGTCTAGGTTCCAATTTCATATTTGTTTTTGACAAATAATTTAAGTGTTATGTAAGTTTTACGTTTTCGTAAAAATTTCGTACATATTTTAAAAATAGATATCATATATTAGTATTAGTAGTGAACCTACTTGCTGTGCCAGTGGTCTCGGGTTTGAATCCCTCTGGAGACACATATGAATGTCTTGAACACTAATTAAAGTTATTTATGAATAGTGTATCTACTATCTGCTATACATAACACAGGCCTCGTAGCTTACCATGGAACTATAGGTGCTGTGTGTTAAAGTCCCAACATATTAATTTATTTATACATATGTATAAATTTATATAAATAGGCAAAGACAAAATAATTCAGTACCTTTATATCCTCTCACCTTTGTTTGCTAACCGATTTATATTTTTTTTTTATTTAGTAGCTATTTACGAGCTTTAGGGTTATCAATAAAAAAAAAATGGAATCAATTTTGATTCTATTCATATAAGTATCTTTTCCTTAAGTTTTCTATAGTAATTATAGTCGAATTTCGACCACTGGACGAGAGAGTTTAAATAAAAGAACTAACCGGAAAACTAGGATGTAAAAGTTATTCTAAGACAGAAGGTAAGACGGAAAAGGATACAACAATATTTTTTAATCTGTGATATGAAAACGTCTTAATTCTGCTCTTCGTTTTTCTTTTACCCTTTTTTGTAACAATTCAAATTAAAAAAAAAACAATTTAAAAAAAAGCAAATTCAAATTAATGGTTTAGATATAATCCAATGTTGACATTATCAGGTTTTTAGACTTTAAATAGAACAATGGTTATCAAACATAGTATCGTATTTACATAGTCGGCAGTAGCTATAGACAGGCACAAGATGGCCGATGGGGTGGTTAATTGCTTTCGATAATGGCGCACGTGTCACTCGTTACTATGTAATTGAATTGCTGTAGTCGAGTGCATGTCTGTTACAGCTGTATAGTTAGAATGTATAAACATTTTTTTTGAAATTATACTTCTTTTGGCACGCTTGAAAAAAAATATGAGAGTAACATTTTTAGTAGGCGCGCGCACAACGACGGCCAAAAAGCGACATGATGAAGTAAGCTGATAGCTGTCCCTCCGGTTCCCGTGAAAACTCAAAACTATATTCAAAGTAATACTCAAATATTCATAAATCTACAAAATGTGTTTAATATTAGTGAAGATAAAAAAAAAAAATATTTTTATTAATTTATCATTCCTTTTAGAAACAGAGAGTTGTGACATACGGGATGAAATCTTAAGCTATTTTTGTTCTGTTACGCCAAAGAAGTATAACTTCTTACTTGCGTTACGTTGTCATGTATGTATGTTTATATGGGTCATTGAGATGTTTGAAGAAAATGCGGCAACCTAGTCAATATAACAACAAAAAAATCATCCAGGCGTGAATGCATCGGGCATTTTGTTTTTGCTACTCAGTGGTTTTTTTATGATTAATGATTATTTGCAAGATTTTATCTTTAACGGTATTATTAATAACATAATAAAGTATTTAAGAAAATGAAAAAAAAAGTATTGAAAACTATAAGGCTTGTTTCCGCAACTCGACGTCTCTGCGCCTATTTTGCGTGTGTGGGAAATTATTCCCTCATATTACTCTTGCCGACCCAGTTCCTCCAGGAATCTCAGCAATCTCTTCGTCTTGCATGTATTTATTAAATGTTTGTAGTGGAATTATACCGTAATGGAATCAATTTATTATTTATACATTTGATACACGTTATTTACTAATCCGTTTTTCTCTTCCGAGGTCACGTTTAACGTTCTCTTTGATTTATTGTATTAATCTATTATTATTTTATTACCACATCCATTATATCTTTCCTAATAATGATCTCAATGAAATGAAAGCTTTTATGATGTGTGTAAGATGGATTATTCTAAACTAGCACGCCGCCTTGACTTTGCTTAGCAGTAGAAGCTACAATTTTCAGTAATTTTGCTACACTCTTATCCGCTATAGGAGCTTGAAATTGCAAAATGAAAACAGTATAGAGTGCGTGTATGAATGTGAAACACGCGCAAGAATATAACTTCTACAGCTTGTCGGTACTCTTTATGAATTTCAATATATGTTTTAAATAATTAGGATATGTGAGTTACTAAATAAATAATTAAATAAGGCATATTAGGCATACTACAGTTATATTTTTATAGCATATCATTTAAGGAAAGAATATAATATTAAATATCATTTGTCAGACAATAACAACGGTTACCATGGCAACAAACTCTCGTCATGTAATGCTCTCGTCATGCATTCACCAGCTTACTTCCCAAGTCAAGCGTGCGTAAAGAAGTTGAACTTCAAAAATATTGAAATCGATCAATAATTCAAGTACATATTGCGTAACATGCACAAAAAATAAACAGCCGAACCCAGTACCTTCTCTTTTTGAAGTCGGTCAAAATAAAACAGCAAGCTACGCAATTCTTCCCAAAAATTGCATACGTTTAGATGTCTAAAATCTTAGACAGTATATTATAACGCCTTTGAGATGTCTAAAATCTTAGTCTCTCCCGTGACCATGATTGCTGTAAAGCATTCGAAACGTCGCGGCGCGGCGTCGGGAACCAAAAATCAAAATAAATCCGCGAAATAATAATAAGATAGTTGTATTTAAAATGTCAAATATTCGCCTAAATTTAACGAAATATTAAAAAAAAAGCTTTATATAAGCTTTTTCCACAATTGTAAATTACTCATTATTAGAATATATTTGTCTCCGCGTGTCCATAGAACATTTCAACTATTAACTAGTCTTCGATTGAATGTCAGTATCAATAAATTTGCGGCAAGTTCTGAGCGTTCCTTGCACGTGACGTTGATGGAGATTGAGTTTCCATTTAATGTTGGTCAATAAACAATGTTGCATAATGTTATCTGTTCATATAGTATTTAATTACTTATTGACTTAAAGTAATATCTTACAAAAATATAATTATATACTATTTAAAATATATTTTTAGGTGTCTTTATTTTTCTCATCATCGTCGTCCGAAATTGTGTAACTTCAGGGTAATTCTGAGATATTAAACGTAAACCACTCTGAGTTCTACTGAAAGCGCGTCCCTAGTCTATTTGATCGAAAATTAATTTGTTTTTTTTTTATTTTATATATTAATAGTAAATACAATACACTTTAAATATTAAACTGCCTTATTTTTACTTCAGAACTAAAAAATCGTTTTGGAGAAACATGTCTAATGTCTATACGGTAGCGCCCCTTGGCGGTTTGTAACATTATAAAACTTAGCTAAGAACGTGCTCAGGAATGAGACTTATACAACTCAAAAAACCGTTTCAAAATCGACCTAGCCGTTTTCGAGAAAAAATGGTAACAAGTACACACAAACACCTTTTACCCTAAACGCATATTATACCGTCTCCGTAGCCGTCGCGGGCAAAAAATATATTTATACAACTATCTTCTTGACGCCAGTGACGTAACAACAGATTATAACTCGATCGTTGTTATGACAATATCAATATGCGCTTGCGCCGTAAAGCTTCCTTCCACGAACCGGTAGTGATGATCCTTATCGATACGCAAACTGATATCGATGTTTGTAATGCACTGCGTAAACATTATTAGGGACGTTTTCTCATATCGTGTGTTAGTTATCAATTATGTCATTTTTCCCAATAACTTAGTCATTGTATGTAATCTATGTGATGTTGAGTTTTAGAGCAATTTGGCGAAAAATTTTCTGTGGAATTAATCTCTTAAATAGCTTAAGTTGGCATTTGCGAAGTAAATTGTGACCAAAGGCACTTCTAGAAACCACGAAACTAAAGAATTTAATTGAATTGATTTTAAGGTTTGTTTAACATATTGAAATATTGTTTCTTTTTTTTTTTTTTTGGATCTTTACTATCGAGTGACGCAATGATGAAAACATGTTTATGCTTTATAAAATGCTAATCATCCACTTGTTGGAAATCATCAAGCAAACATAAGATACACCATTAGGGTAAAGTAAATATAAATTTATCGGCGCGTCAATAATAAACTAATATTTAAAGGCAAGTACACTTTATCGAGTGAAAAGTAGGACTAGTGATGTGGTTTTTTTTAATAATTTTAAAATATATATTTTCAAGCTTCCATATATTCGAAATTTTGCGCATACGTAAATCGCTATGTATTAAACGAATTGATTATCTATTTTATATCTAAATAACATAAGGAAAGCTGGAAAGACTTGTGTCTAAGATAGAACTATAGTACTAAAAACGGTATATTAAGTTTCCATTAAGATAGTAAATTGTTGATACATAACATTGTACATCACTTGTTTACCTATAGAATATATTTTTATAGTAGTTTTCTGTATTAATAAACAAATAACTATTTATAGTTATTCATGTCCCGACGGGATTTCCCATCAACACATAATCAGGAAACATGGGAGATAAATATTCTATTTTTAATAACGCAAATTTTTAATTCGTTACTTTTATTTACAAACAGACCTAACCAATACATATAATAAAATTGTGACTAAGCCGAATCTGTACATTAAATATTCTTTTGAAAATCTTATTGAAGTAGACCTTATTATCGACACAGAGATTGAATCTAGTTGTCAGAACTTTCGTCTATCTGTCTGTCTGTCTATCTGTTACGGAATCACGAGAAAACCACAAGGTAGATTTTGATGAAATTTGGTACGATAATAGCTAGTTATCCGGGTCAACGTATAGGATATTTTTTACTGCGGGAAAATATCTCATCTCTGAGAAATCTATACTAAACGATAAACCGCAACTAGGGACGAACCCAGGCGGAGCGAGGGTGAGTCGCTATTCAATTTAGTATATATTTCTAACTTCAAATGTAACTTAGTTTGAATGAAACTTCCTTATGACACTTCTATCCTCTATTCTACACAATATAAATTCTTATACGTTTGAAAACAAGTATTAGTCGTCTGAGCGTTTTATGTTATTATTGTGTTATATTTGGTAACTTTAGGGATGCTCTCCATATCATCATGGGAATGATCGCGATACAACACGGGTTTGCATATTTATCGTAAATTATGGGTTAAGAATACAGTAAAATTATTATTAGTTTACATTATACTATTTTTACTTACCTAAAACACCAACTATACTAAAAATACAAGCGCAAGCAGCTGCCATGATCGTCGCTTCCCGAGGATATATCGTGTCTAACGTCGTATTATGCATTTCTAGATCCATATTGATTACTTGATTAACACATCACTGGTATATAATTAACTATTGAATGAAAGTATTGCATTTTGTTATTATTTAAAGAGACAAGTCCTTTTAGAATCCATTTGGAGTGGCTTTACTGGTAAGATGTCTTCGTCACATGAACCTGAAACAAGGATAGTATGTCTTTATTTTTTATTATCTACAAGCAGAACCCGCGGCTTCGCTCACACTAAAACTATTAAAAAAAAACTGTTTGGCTTTATGCAAAATGCATTTTTAAAATGAATTCACTAGTTTCTGAGCTCAAAGCACTTGAACATATTATAAACATCAGTTTTTCATAATGTATGGAAGTCTGCCCGATTTGTTGATATTTATGATTACTGCTCCGTTCCCTTTGGTAAAAGCATGATAATATATAGTCTTATAGCCTTTCTCAATAAACGGGCATCTAATGCAAAAAGAATTTTTCAAATCGGATTAGTAGTTACTGAGATGTTATAAGGAGTAACTTAGGCTACTTTTATTTTAGAAAAAGAGTTAAAATTCCGCCCAAAAAAATTAAAACATACCTACGCATCTGAGCGATGCGAGTGTAAGTCGCTATCTATACCTACATGTAAAAAAATCTGAGTCGAATCTGTACAATAAATATTTTTTGGAAAATCTTATTAAAATAGTCATTATTATTTATCACCGATACAAAGGCTGAATCAATAGTTTTTAGAGTTTTTGTCTGTCTTGTCTGTCTCTGACCGCATCACGAAAAAACCACTGGACAGATTGTGATGAAATTTGGTATTATAAAGCTGGTTATCCGGGTCAACATATAAGATACTTTATACCACGGGAAAATATCTCATCTTTAAGAAATCTATACTACACGTTAAAACAATATTATAAATATGTATTGAAATCACTCTTTGTATACGTTTATAGGTCGTTCAACTACCCGCATGCAAGATTCAATGTTCTTGCGTGTCCGAGTCGAGATTTGCATGTATTTACATGTATCTCGGAAACAATCGCGGACAACGGCTAGTGGAGCATTCGTGTTGCTGTTCATGTCCATTGACATAGATAGTCATCGGCATACAATATTTCAATAATATTCGTGCTATATAAGTCCAGCCCGAATTCACAATTGTCCTGTTTTATTTTATCGATATTATAGTGAATTATCAAAACAAATTGTTTTGCACCATTAAGCAAAACAGTTTGTATAAATTGCCATAATAACTGCCATAACTATATACTAAGAGTTACAGAAATTGTGAAAGGAAAAGGTATCTTTACTATAGTAAATCCTTCCACATTATAAATTAAAGTTCTCCGCCGCGCTAAGTAAGTAAGTAATGTCCGTTTGGCATGATCTCAGAAAACGAAAATTTCATAGATATATTTCTAGGAAGGAAATTAAATTTAAATTGAACGGGAAAAAAACCCGTTTTCGTCAGTTGTTACCTTTTTGAAACATCTTATAGTTTACTAGCGACTCACCCTCGCTTCGCTTCGGGTTTGTCTCTGGACAATAACAAATCTATCCCACGGGAACCGTATATTTTTCCGGGATATATAGACTATGGCCGTCTTCAATAAACGGGCTATCTAATGCAAAAAGAATTTTTCAAATCAGATTAATAGTTCCTGAGATTAGCGCGTTCAAACAAACTGCCTCTTTATAATATTAGTATAGATTTACACAATCTGTGATTTCAATGATTATAATTGTTAATATTTTATTTAACGTTCGATCATGAGATTTACTGAGTCACGATTAGGTAGATTAGGAGATAAGAAGATCGAGCTCAGTGGCGTGCCATAGGAGAGGCCTATGTCCAGCAGTGGACGAAAGCAGGCTGATTATGATGATGATGATGATTAGGTATCAGTAAATGGCATAAACAAACTTAATTGGTCTCATTATTATCCATATTTGTAACAACCAGTTGGCAACAATTTATACCAGTGATAACTTATTACTCAAGTAATAAATTTGATAAAGCGTGGGCTGATTTCATTAAACGTTTCAATTCTTTTCAACGGGCGGTAAAGATTTATTTGCGGGTATTTGTAATAGTTGTTTACTTACATCTTAATCGTGAGTATATTGAAACACTTAGTAATTGTTGTTTAAGAAGATAATATTCAATAGTTCAATCTAAAACAGTGAGTACTATATGGACTATGGATTTGGGGGAAGGCGTTCTACTTCTGCTTACATAATATTTTCATTTTATTATGGGAATGAAGTTTATTATAAGACAATTCCCCATATAAATTTTCATTCCCATTTTCACCCCCTTAAGGGATGATTTTCGGGATAAAAATTATCTTGTGCCCTTTTCAAGATCTCACACTTATCATCTAAATGGGTCTAGTACTTTCGGTGTTTATTCGGTACAAACAAACAGACAAAAAAATCTTTCCTCTTTATAATATTAGTATACACTGTTGGCAAATAATTCGTGTATGGGCTTCGCAAGGAGGCTAAAATTAGCATATATAAAAAGTTATTTAGTCCATGATAAGCTTTATCTGTCAACAAGGACAAGCCATGCCACATAAAGAACTAAATGAATATGGTAAAAAAACATTCACTCAATTTGTTTCAAACATTCCACCAATATGCGTGGTAAGTGTAAAGACATTATAGATATCGCTCATTATAAGTTTATTAACCGCTATTTGTATTCAACTATTGTTGGCTGCCCTCGATAAACAAGTGGCCTTGACTTGATGTGAGTTTGAAGACATATTTGTATGGTTGCGTACTACCTATGGGACAGGTATCACATATGTAAGTTTTTTTTTAAATGTAAGTTAATTTTACTCTTATCTAAATAAAGAAAAAAAAAATAATAGACTCGATCGTTTACAAAATGTAGCAATCAGATTTGTTTATGGTTTGAGAAAAGATCATGTTTCTTAATATAGAGGTCAAATGGCACACCATTAGCCAGCGCCGTAACTTGCATCTTCTTACACTTTTATACACTATCCTTTTTTACTCTCATACTCCTCCTTACCATAAAACAAGGTTTAATTTCCTTGGTTTTGGTCATTCCCCTAAACCTTCGATCGCAAACCCAATAAATTAGCATTTCCCCTCAATCGCACTCAAAGCTATGGTGACTCTTATACAGTCAAAGCTATAATATTATGGAATGCCTTACCACATGACAACTACCAGTTGGAATCGGTGCAAGTTTTTAAACGTGGTCGCGTCGTTTTAAAAACTATGATTTATTGCTGTAAGTCTTTGTAAGAGATGTAAATTTATTATAGAATTTATATATTGTGTGTACTTATATATTATGTTATATGTTTATGTATGTCTTTATTAAGTATGTTTTTTGCACCAACCATTGCCCATATAACGCTACGAGTTTCTTTCAAATATAGGTTGCCTGGAAGATATCACTTTAAGTGACAAGGCCGCCTTTACATTGAAATACATATCTGTAAGTTGTATTCTTTTTAAATTGTATTTTTTTATTTTGATGTTATAGGGGGAGACGGGATTAAAAAAAAACAAGTTTTCACACATATTGAAATTAGGATTATTATATTTATGGATCAACTTGAATGGATGACGTATGTTTTTAATTTAATTTTCTATTATAAAAATTCTATAAAATTCTATTTAGCCATTTTCCCATTTTCGATTGATAAAAAATTAAACAAACAGACAAAAATATTAACTGTTTGATATGACTTGTACTATCTGCAGTCGAAACATACTAAAAAGTAAAAACTTAATTTTTAATGAAATTTTAAGTTAAAACTCTTATTACATAATAAGCTTGAATCATATAAAGATATAATTTTAACTATACATTAGTCAATATGTTAGAAATATGTAGATAATATCTACGATATCCCCGCTATTTATCGGCCATAGATAATAAAAAACAAAGGATCTATTAATAAAAATTAATTATAACCTCATAAGGGATGTGGCCATTTCCGTAAAGTGACACCTGATCCGCGTTATCGTTAATGACAGATGTCAATTTAATTTCACCGAGTGTTGTTTGCGGACATCACTAATTTGCTAAGAGCCATGTCCATCATGTGTATTGGTCGTCTATTTAATTATTTACTCTTTACAACAGTTTTGTTTTTAAAATAAATATGTAAAGTAAAACAATTTAGTTGTGAATTTCATCTTAGTTTTTAGGTCCCACTACTAATTTTAATTTTTAGGTATAATGAGAAAAATTAAAAATTGTCTCATAAAAACTGTTTTTTTTTTATTACATCTTCATTAGAGATGCCGTAATTCTTAACTTCAATGTACACCAGATATCACCTGCATGTCTGAGAAAACCTAGCAAGTTTTCGAAAGACATGTGAAGTCCGCCAATCCGCACTTGGCCAGCGTGGTGGACTATGGCCTGATTCCCCTCGTATTGAAGGGAGGCCCGTGCCTAGTAGTGGGACATGAAAAGGGCTGAATACATACACCAGATATGTATTTCATCGAAAGGATTTTAATAGATACTTAAAAGAAAACCTTGATGAATTAACTTTAACTTTTAGTACTATCCAGTAGGTACTTTATGTTGGTAAAATTCTTATTCTAACATCAAACCCACCACATCAATCAAACTTGGACGTCAAGTAATCTTAATAACCCTCAGTACAGCAATGACCTAAAATGCAAGGAATATTTTCGATGTATCACCTCGTACAAATCTATACTAATATTATAAAACTGAAGAGTTTGTTTGTTTGTTTGGTTGAACGCGCTAATCTCAGGAACTACTGATCCAATTTGAAAAATTCTTTTTGCATTTGATAGATCGTTAACTGAGGAAGGTTATAGGCTATATATCATCCCGGAAAAGTATAAGGGTCCCGCGGGATAGATTTGTTTTTGTCTAGGGACGAACCCGAAGCAAAGCGAGGGTGAGTCGCTATACATAATATACTGTGGTAGACGGTATTCGAATTTCCTACGACATGCGTTTTAATTTAAATTTAAATTTAACTACATATACATATAAGACGTTTATTATAATGTCTTCGCTTACTCTGAAGTTTAGGAACTTGGCAGAAACGACTTTAATGCATACGTAAAAACTAAATCTAAATACGTTACATTTGAGGTACAAAAACCGTTAAAAATACTTTTATTTTAAATATATGACTTAATAACGTTAATTTTATTATATGTATATATAAAACAAAGTCGGGTTTGCTTCAAAACTTATAACTCGA
This sequence comes from Argynnis bischoffii washingtonia, assembly GCA_033884665.1. Lineage (NCBI taxonomy): Eukaryota > Metazoa > Arthropoda > Insecta > Lepidoptera > Nymphalidae > Argynnis > Argynnis bischoffii. The sequence continues at coordinate 1,434,491 of CM066619.1, read as the reverse complement.
GAACTGCTGGACCGATTTTTATGATCTTTGTTTTGTTGGATATGTCTTCACTCCGAATAGCAGAATAACTATTAAAACATCGGAAAATTTACGAAAAAAAAATGAAAAAATATCTATTCCATACTAAGCGTCAAAACGTAGCTAGGGACAAACCTGAGCGAAGCGAGGGGAGTCGCTAGTTATTTATAAAATAAAAGTAACTAAATCTGTGATAGCTATAATTTTCTTCAGATCAATTTCGGCCACGGCGGTCTATCTCACTGAGAATAGCCATGTGCGCAGGAGTTATTATAGTGCACAAGTATGCACGCAAATATCTATATACCTTTCATTTTCAAATTCCGGTAATATACCAAGCGCAGGACAAACGGCTTCACATGTTCTCTATGGAACGGTGGTGTACCTCTAGCTTCTCGATTTCGGGCTGTTACTGGATATTTCTTAACCATTCTTGACCCGACCCGGAAATTGAAACCAGAGCCTCTCAATCCGAGGGTAATAGATAGTCATTAACGAGGCAGTTATAGCTGTAGTCTACATCAATATAATAAAGAGGTTGAGTTTGTAAGTTTGTATGTCCCTACATATCTCTGAAAGTACTGATCGATTTCTCAAAATTCTTTCACTAATAGGAAGCTTTATAAACACTGAGTGTTATAGGCTATTTTTTATTCGACGAAAACGTGTTTACTGCCAAAAATCATAATTTAACTTTAGTAGAAGTAGAAATAAATGGCCGTTGGGTTTCTTATCGGCAAGTCTTAGGCACCTAGGGGGACCTATCAAAGCGGAGCGGGGGTAAGTTTCAACTTGCAAATACATTATATTTATAAATATAATTTACAGCGTCATTTACTTGTTCTGATCAAGATGTTAATGAACGTCAAAATTATTGAAAAAAAAAACAACTTAAAAATTAATAATTACTATGGGGGCTTAGCTTCCACTACAGTACCTACATCCTACGTACCTACTATATGCCAAACGCCAAACACTAGGCCACACAATAGAATTATATATCACCTCCTGGTTAATTTCTAAGAAATCAATTGTTAACTAACACGCCGGCGTGTCTGCGCCTCTCAACGGGATACAAGAAAATTAATATTTAATTAATCTATAGATTTCCCCAAAAAGATAGTGAAAGTAACTCGTTTTGCCAAAAGAATAAATTAAAATTTGTTTAGGAAATCCCGCCTATTGAGCAGGAAGCTCAAGTGTTTCATACATCTTAAACTAAAATACGAGCACTCGTTGAGCGTCTAGCTGTCTCTTACGTCAGGGTTTCGCCATCGCCGGTTTTATTGGGCACTGTTTTTTTACTGATATAATGCACTTAGGCTTAGACTCTTGTATTACTTGTAGATGATATATACCTTTATATTGAGGAAGCAGGAATGAATGTTTAAATGTGTTTTGTTTTTTAGATACTAAAATGATTTTGATCAATTACAAAATGTCGAAGATGTTTTAACAATACCACAAATGACAACCACGAAAATAACAATAGTTTTTAAGAAAAAAGTACTCTTTTAAGGGAGTTTTTTTTTTAAATTCACTATTAATTTAGATTAACAAATATAATAGAATTAAAAAAAAATATGATTCAAACTTGACGTAAATGTAGTATACTCACAAAAAAAAACAAACGAAAAGTAACGTCACCTTTTTGGTCAAAAATAACAGAAATAACAAAAATAACATTATATTTTATACATTGGACAACAAGTTGCAACAGAAAACAAATACGCAGAATGCGGAAAAACTTGATATGAATGTGTATTAAAATTTATAATCTACTAGCGACTTAGCCACGCTCCGCTCGGGTTCGTTCCTACTTACGTTTTAACGTTTAGTATAGATTTCTCAGAGATAAGATATTTTCCCGCAGTAAAAAGTATCCGATATGTTGACCCGGATAACCAGCTATCATTATACCTTTAATCAAAATCCCTCCAGTAGTTTTTCCGTAATGCGGTCACAGACAGACAGACAGACCAAACTTCTAAAACTATAGATTCGGCCTCTGTATCGATAATTATGATTATTTCAATAAGTTTCTCCAAAAAATTTTTAATGTACAGATTCCGCTTAGTTACAATTTTATTAAACGAACTAGCAAAACCCGCGGCTTCGCTCGCGCTAAAACTACAACAAAAAAACTTTAAAAAGTTAGGTATCATACAAATTTTCATATCTTATTTTATCTCCTTATGGGATGAATTTCAAAAAACGCTAAAACACGTATTTATTTAATTGTATTGAAGAGCATTAATACCAAGTTTGAAGAAATATGATCATAAATGTTTTATGGGTTGTGTTATAACGTGTATTTCCGTGGGAATGAGATAATCTCCCGCGGTAAAAAGTATCCTATATGTTGACCCGGATATCCAGCTATCATCATACCAAATTTCATCAAAATCCCTCCAGTGGTTTTTCTGTGATGCGGTGACAGACAGACAGACAGAAAAAATTCTAAAAACTATAGATTCGGTCTCTGTATCGGTAATAAAGTATATTTCAATAAGATTTTCCAAAAAATATTTAAGGGACAGATTCGACTCAGTTAGAATTTTCTTATATGTACAGATAAAATATAAATAGGCAAATACAAAACAGTTCAGTACCTTTGTCTCCTCTGTTTATTTCCCGATTTGTTTTTGTTTAGTAGCTATTTAGTTTGATAGCTTTAGTTATTAATAAAAAAAATTATAAATTTATATATCAATTTATATATTCATATATCAGCTATCTGCCAGTGAAAGTCCCGTTAAAATTGGTCCATCCGATTCGGAGATTATACGGAACAAAGAGACAGGCAAAAATTAAAAAAAATGAGTTTTTCTTATAAGTACAGTATATAATTCCATATGCATTTAGTAAAAAGATGTTACTTTGACATTACAAACAGACATTTTAATTTTATTTATTGTATAGATAATATGATTTCCTCAAATTTTCAATAGCCGAAATCATATTCGAATTTTGACTACTGGGCGAACAATAATATAAACAAATAGTTATTAAATAAACTAAATATTGCTAAGGGAAGGAAAGCAATTTATCGATTTGCCAAATCGTCCCTCGAGATCAGGCTTCCCCAGACCCCAATACTATTTCCCACTTTATGTGCACTTTATTGGTGCGGGCAAATACCCCACTGGTTATTTAAGGTTAGCCGAGCAATGAAATGCTTAGAACGACGTTTAGATGTCGAGGTTCCACAGTTATGTTGTAAGTTTACTAGGGTTTTACTATGGTCTACACAGTTTTATTTATTCTGACACCGTTTGTGTATGAACTACCTTTTACTCGTGGCGTTGCTCGCATTTTTCCAACGATAAATGTAGCCAATGTCAGTCTTGCCCCAAGGTATGAGAATGACAAGCTATTTTAAAATTACATACAGAATTTGAATTTTATTTACAAGTACCTATAGATAAATATGGTAATGTTTTGTATTGTATTCAGCCCTTTTTATAGTCCCACAGCTGGGCACTTCACTTGTCTTTCGAAAACTTTCTAGGTTCTCTCAGACATGCAGGTTTCCTCACGATGTTTTCCTTCACCGTAAGGCAAGTGGTAATCGTGTTAGAAATGATTCGCACATGAAAATATCAGAGGTGCGAGACCCGGGATTTGAACCCGCTTCACTCGGTTTTCCAAGCGAGCGCGTTACCACTGGGCTACCACTGCCTATAAATATGTTAATAGCAGTAATAAATGAACATTTTTTAAGTGATACGAACAAAGTTTTCACTTCTTTCAGTCAGTCTTAAACAGTCTATGAAAACCTTTTTGGACCTTTCTTGTTGAACATCAAAATGATGACCAGTCAAGCCTCAAACAGCCATACGTCATTTAAAATCTATAAATAGCTTATAAGGCTTTAAAATATTTTTCCTATATTATATAAGTAATTAACGTTCATAGCAAGTAATTTGTAGATCTAGGCCACTTATCCCGCTCGCAGTAATTAGTGTGATGTAACTAACACATTCTCGGTACTAGATAATTGTTATATGTACTTAGGCGGCAAGTTGTATGAACAATTATTTTGTCCTAAAATTGATTATCAGTTACTTTTTTAGAAAATTTCTAAGATATAAATATAATAAAACTAGCGGCTGACCCTCGCTTCGCTTGGGTTCGTCCCTAGGCACGTTTTAACGGTTAGTATGAAATAGATAGACTATATATTATATTACTGCTTTGCTGCCCTCATTAGAAGCATGATTACCTTCCTATATGCCTATAGTCTTCCTCAATAAACGGGCTATCTAACGCAAAAATAATTTTTCAATTTGGATTACCAGTTCCTGAGATTAGCGCGTTCAAGCAAACATACAAACTCCGCCTCTTTATAATATTAATTTAAAATATACATAGCGTGTTGAGTGGCGCGGGAACACCGGTGTGTCAATTAATAATTCATTTCTTAGAAATTATCCTGGAGTGGTTAATGAAACTCTAACACTGACTCACTGTTTTCTGCTGGCTGTTGAAGTATGAAAGTTTACACGAGAGTTCTATTAAAGAAAGTGATTTTTGAAAATTACCATGGAAGTTCTTCATTTTTGAAGTTAGAAATATGTAATCGGTAATATATTACCGATTTCAAATTCCAAAGGGCCGGCCTATAATTTTAAATATTTTTAGAAACAATTGCAAAAGTAATAAGTATTTTGTCTGCTTGTATTGACGCATGATTGAAAGAAAGAACAACAGATTTCTATGGAAATACTAGCGACTTACCCTCGCTTCACTCGTCTCTAGGTACTCATTATATTTAAAATATTATTATTATAGGTAGCGACATTTTTTTTTTCAAATTTTACTAAGAGTAGCTTATGTAATTACTCTAGTTTATTGTTTATCTATGTACTAAATATCCAAATCCGTCCAATTGTTTTAAGCATATACATTATACACATACAAACTTATTTATATATTGTGATTTTGTTGAAATTAAAAAAAAACATTCTATTCCTATAACAAGGTCGTGTAGAACCATAGAAACAGCTTGATTTTTTGCCATTCCATATTATTCAAAATAAAAAAAAAAACATCCTAGATTTACTTCAAGGTCGAGTCCGATAAGGCCCATAGAAATATAATGGAGGCCCGAAGAAACAGTTTAAGTTTTCCTATTCTATATTAGTATAGCTAATATTATAAAGAGACAGAGTTTGTTTATTTGAACGCAGTAATCTCAGGAACTACTAATCCGATTTGAAAAATTCTTTTTGCATTAGATAGCCCGTTAACTGAGGAAGGCTATAGGCTATATATCATCCCGGGAAAATGCACGGTTTCCGTGGGATAGATTTGTTTTTGTCTAGGGACGAACACGAAGCGAAGCGTGGGTGAGTCGCTGATACAAAATAACTTGTGTAGTTAGTACTTCAATTTAATTTATAGCGCTCCCGTCCTATTGCTACACTATTTATATCCAAATCGTTTTTATAAGGTACTAGCGACTTACCATCGCTTCGCTCGGGTGCGTCCCTAGGTACTAATTTTTAATTAAAAAATATTTTTTTTGAGCGAAGCCCTAAATTCTTTTTCTAAAATAAAAGTAGCCTAAGTTACTCCTTATAATATCAGCTATCTTCCAGTGAAAGTCTCGTTAAAATTGGTCCAGCCGTTTCGGAGGTTAGCCGGAACAAACAGACAAAAATTTTAAAAATTGTGTTTTTCTTATGTAAGTATATATTTCCATATACATTTAGTATAAAGCTGTTATTTTGACATTACACACAGACACTTCAATTTTATTTATCTGTATAGATGTATAGATGTATTTTGGATTAGGGCCTTCTATTTATATGTATATCCACACCACTTTATTAATTCAGTCTCAAGTGCGAATAACCGTTTCTTCACTTGCCGTAGCAGCACCGGTTGTTTAAGCTAAGCCTTACCTTACTTATAAAGCTTTTTTCTAAATAATAGCGGTTGTATTTGATTTGGTCTATTTATTTTTCCACAAAATGTAGATAATAGCAGTAATTATAACTAATCGAGCTTTATCATAAAAAATCTTCATACGGCTGAACGGTCCACGTGTCGTTCACCGAAGAACGTATGTAGTTTATATTTTAATGGAAACATTATCTAAGGAGGATTAATCGACATATATAATAGTTTATTGTTCGTCATAAAGTCAAATGATATCATTCTATTTACATGATGAGCCATTCAATAATAATTACGTGTTATCTTTTTACGTTTAAGGGAATATTTTAATAATTGCCATTTTAAATAAAACTATCTTTTCGGATTTTTCCGGTTTTATTTTGATTTTGAATTCCCGACGTTTCGAATGCTTGATAGCAATCATGGTCACTAGAAAGACTGAGGTTTTAGACGTCTCAAAGGTCATTATATAGTTAAATTGACTTTAGGCTCTAACTAAAATCGCGAAAGAATCCGAAAAGATAACTTTATTTAAAATATCTGTTGTCTCTCTCAAATTTACACAATATATAAAACTAATTAGCTTAAATAAGAAACAAATTTTGTAATTTATTCTTAAAATTAAGACTTTTTTGTAAATGGCAAGTAAAGACAAAGGCGCGCATTATATTTTTGTAATAATAGCATGAATTAGCAAGAGATAGGTAGCTTTCTTTTACTGTCACTCAGCCCCGCATACATATACAAAGAATAAACCTCAAGCCCTTTAAATTGCGAAAGTAAAAATGAAGCATTCTGTCTATCTGATCGTTTGTATGTTGCGTTTTTACGCTAAATACCACTTGGACATATTTAACATTATAGAAGGACTAAAGGGTAGAAAAGTTTGTTGGTCCTTGAGTGACATAGGTGCTACCTAGGGATGAACCCGAGCGGAGTAAGGGTTTATTATTAGTTAATAAATAAATTCAACATTAAATGACTAATCTCAATAACCATTTTATCATTAAATAAATTAATCTTAAGACACTTTTATATAGTTTAGGTAACATTAACAATAATGTTAGTGCAACTCTAAATACAGCTATTAAATACACTGTCGATAAACTTTAATGGGTTATATTCAGATTCGCACATAACTTATTTGGGTCGCGAAAGATAACTTTCGACCTGTGATAAAATTTACTCTTAAAATCACGAATAAATCTCGAATGATATTTATTTTCATATTTAAGACTATATAATGTTCGCTCTTTCGTCCATACTCTTGACAAAAAACCGTAATAGCCTTTTATGATAGTAATAGAAACATTTATGTATGTCAATTGTCTCATTTTGAATTTTAATTTTTGTTTTTTTCCTTTTTTTTATTGAATCGATTTAAAAAAAATGTTATAAAACGTCTCTTTCACCTCTCTGCAAAACTCAAGGGCAATAAAATTTAAAAAGATAGAAGAATATTACAATTTTTGTTTTTTTTTTTTAAGTTTGAATTAAGTAACTATTATAGTTTTATAAATGTTACTTACCTACTTGTGAATATCATTTACTAGTGACGCTCGCTTCGCTTAGGGTACGTCCCTAGAGAAAAACAAACCTATCGCATGGGAACCGTATATTTTTCCGGGATAAAAAGTAGTTTACGTGCTACTATAATCTATCTCTGTGCCAAATTTCATACAGATCCGCGTGATTAACTAACAAATATTCATCCATCCATTCTCACAAACATTTATACTATTAGTATGGACTAGCGACTTACCCTCGCTTTGCTCGGGTGCGTCCCTAGGTACATATTAATTTTTTTAAGCGGAAAGCTAATTCTTTTTTTGAAATAAAAGGAGCTCAAGTTATTCCTTCTAACATCAGCTATCTACCAGTGAAAGTACTGTCAAAATTAGTCCAGCCATTTTGGAGATTAGCCGGAACAAACAGACACACAGACAGACAAAAAAAAAGAAAGTGTTTTACTTATAAGTACCGTATATAATTTCATATGCATTTATTAAAAAGCTATAACTTTGACATTACAAACAGACACTTTAACTTTATTTATCTATATAGATATGGATTAGTATGGATGATATTCGTGAACATTTTATATTAAACTTTACTGTAGGTCATAAATCCATAAACAAAATACAAACTTTAATTTTTTCTTATCATCTTATCTGTATTTTTGAATAATTTATGCGTAAATAGTTTATACTAAAAGTTATGCAACATTCCGATGCACTTCCAAACTGTTACATGTAACAGTTTGGAAGTGCATCGGAATATAGACAACAATAGCGGCAGGTGGCCGTGGCGCGTGCGACGACCGTTTATTTTTTTAAGAAACAAAAAGGGCCCAAAGATCTACCATGCATGCCAGGGTGCTTCATGGTGTGTAACAGCCTTGATTATAAATAAAAAAAAAAAGATTATCAATTTAAATAGAATAAACAATATTATGATCCTTTAAATTAAGGTAATCAATAATAATAATCCAATTATCTTATAAAATATACACACAATCACTTGTTGTTTTGAACGATAGCGATTTTTTTAAAGATAACATGCATTAGAGCAAGTCTTTCAAAAGTTATTTATATTGTAAACAAAATTTAAACGAAAAAAGTAAGTAATAAAAGAAAGCTTGGCAAGACGTAAAATGTGCAGAAAATGACATAATCATCTTTAGACAATAGTCTAAACTAAGGTACCTATTCAAAGAAAAACATGGGTTTACTTATTTACGAAAACAATAGAACAAGATTCAAATACCATATTTAAATAGCTGACTTTAATTTACGTGTTATTTTCTAAAACATTATTTTAACTATAGCAATTAAATTTAAGTATTCTATACCTATTTAATATTTCAAGCACAAATACTAAATAAAAACTTTTAAAAAGTAGTAAAAATAATCATTAAAATATATAATAAAATATATCTTAGACTTTGTTTATTTACTTACGTTAATTTAATAAAGTATGTTGTTAACACTTAAATCACTGTACAAAACAAAGTTTTTACGATAACACAGCACAGTTATTATAAAGTATTAAAATGCACATCCTCTCACAACAAAATTACGCGCGTTACTGACTACTGACTAGTGACTGCCGACTGGCGATTGGCGAATGGCGACTGCAGACTGACAGAAGGAAGGAAATAAAAGTTGGCGCTAAAGTAAAGGATATGTAAGTGACATATGGAAGGAAATGAAATTTATTCACGATAGAATAATATGATTTTAATAACATTGAATAAATTTTCTTTAAATTCAGTTACTAAAGGTCATTTAGAGGTTAAATGTAGAAAGATTAAAAATTATGAAATGATATTTTTTATACTCTTCTTTAAATAACTGATTTATTTAATGGTATAATAAAACTATAAATCAGTAAAAAAATTGATTTACTTAATTTAATAACGTTGATTTTTCTAATGGAATTCTTTACTATGTGCTTGTTGCACAAAATATGATAATTCATCTCAATTATATTATTTTAACATAAAATACACAATGTGTTGGTTAGTATAGAGTGGTATAGAGCTTTAATATAAAAGTTCTAACAGTACAAATGTCTATGTTGTAACTATGTTTATATTTTTAGATTTAAAATCATTGTAATATATGTATATGAAATGTATATTATTTATACATTCATTGAATGAATAACAGGATAAAAGGCGCCATAGTTGATCAGTAATACTAAGGGTATCCATAGCAGCTGTACGACCCATTGTCACTTGTAAAAGACCTATTGTATTTGAAAATACAATTTAAGCCTTATATAAATAGATTTTAAGCTCAAAATGGCATACATTTAATACAATCTTGTATATAGTTACGTTATTATTAATCGGAAACCACGATTTTATTGGGGTCCTATTGTAATGAATCTTTTTGCACGCATCCTTTTTTAGTATTAGGTTCAAATAATTTATAATAAATTGTGGTAATATAACCGATTCACTCTGTCTGTGCTATATGAATTGCCTACTAATGGTCATATAATATGTAAAGTATTTTCGTAAATAGTAAATCTAATAAAACATATTTTCATTTTAAAAATCGACTCTGCTCAGCTGTCGTGCTTATATGCTGCACAAATCTGATAGTTCGTTATGAATATCGGATGGCAAAGTTTTACACAGCTAAATCTCTGTGGAGTCTGCTAAGCAACGTATGAGAAACTGATGACCGAGGAGTGGTAATGTTATATATCTCACCAGAAAAATAGGTAATGAAAGAGGCTTCTATAGGTCTTAGAGACTGAATAACCTCATAAAATTCTGGAATCTTAGGAAAATATCATAAGAAACAATACAGTTACTTTAAAACAATAATGAATACAAGCGATGAGGCGGTTTACCCCCAGTCTTACTTGGTACTTCGCACTATTAGCCAGAAATAATTCAAGAAAGCCGAAATACTCAGATGTGGCTGGTGCTGCCCGACTCCGAGTAAATTCTACAGGTGCAAAAAGGAAAAAAAATCTTATCTATTGTATCTAATGACTTTCAAATACGAAATTTAAAAGAATGACGAGTGCATTTGTCTCAGAGCACACGGATTGTGCTTTCTTGGGTAATTGCTTAATCTCAATGGGAATGGTCATCATAACCATAGGATATTTAGAAAGGTTAGGAAGACTAAAAAAAGATACCATAGAATCTTTTTTGAACTTCTTTCTTTTGAATGCGGAAGAGGGGGATCAATAGTTACTAGCTGGGCGCGAAACCAAAAAATGCACTGAGAGGCGGCCTACCTCGGTGGGCAGTGTGCTATGCGGGTTACTCCTGGTACTTCTCTGATAGCAGAGTGGACACTGGGAGCAACCCCGTGGTTGTTGTGGTCTGATTTGGCAGGTCTGCCGTCGCGGCGTCGTGGTTGAGTACGTAAGCGATTCTACCGACGCCCCATTAAGGCAGAGGAGGTTCGGTTGGGCTTCAGTGGGTAGTGCTGGCTTTGCCGGTGAGTGCCACATAACCACTTATGTATATGCATACAAGTGGTATGCATAAATGCATTTCCTAATGTTAAAAACAAAAATATGGGGGATCAATAGTTACTGATCAGACAGGCCCAGAAACAAAACCTGACGTCCATATTCTGCGTCAATTTAGATCCTCACCCGTATAAAATTTAAAATAAAATATCAAAACCTAAAAGATATTAGGTATACATAATATATATAAGAGATCTACAAAAGATCCTTAAGATTGTCTAAAAATGAGTGAAATTTTAATCCAATGTAATAATCTCACAAATTACATATAAGTAATTGATAGCAGCTTGTCTTAAAAAGAATAAAAAATCGAAACAGAAAATAATGTCAATGATGAATCTTTAAATTTTATTACGATATCGTTTGCTTTCTCCGATTATTTTCCATTTACGAGGCGTTAAAAATGTAGAAATATTACTAAACGCTGTAATCGATTTTATTTCATAGTCATTATTATTCTCAAATTACTTATAATATGTGCTTATAAGCAATAATTAATAAAAAAAAATAATAATAATTGAACCATTATCTTTAAAGTTTTATTTTGAACGTCCTCATAGACATAATCTATTTATGTAATACCTATGTCAATTGTCATGTGTCAAAATGTCATCGATTCGCAAACACCAAACATGCCAGGTGCTGTTTCTGAATTTATTGATGATATTGAAGATTTAATATCTTCACAAGATATAACACCCAAGGAAAGATATGCAAGTAGGAAAAATGTGAGTGTACGGTCTAAGAAACGAATGAACCAGGAAGTGGAGTCTGTGGAAAAGATAGTGTTAGAAAGTGTTGTACCAGGTATAACCTAAAAATTACATCATTTATTTCAGTTTTCTAAATGTTACATGCGTAAATACGAATGATAACTTTATAAAATCATTAAACACCTCAGTGTTATTTACAAATCAGTCTTAATTTTGATGAAATCACTTATAATTACCTTATTAAAAGTAATTATTTAATGTTATAGGAACCCAAACAATATACGTCAAGACGTGGGGATGTGCTCATAATAACTCAGATTCTGAGTATATGGCCGGATTACTAGCAGCTCATGGATACAAACTGACAGAAGACAAATGGCAAGCACAACTTTGGCTCCTTAACTCTTGCACTGTAAAGAGTCCTGCAGAAGACCATTTTAAGTGAGTTTGTCACTTTATAACTACCTAATGCTTTATTAATAGTTTTATTATAGTATTAAGGTTCTGCACTATTTTTTAATTTTTTAAATAGTGTTGTCTATTTATAAATTTTCATTTCAGAAACGAAATTGAGCTTGGTCAAAGCCGTGGCATACATGTGGTAGTTGCAGGTTGTGTACCACAAGGAGCTCCAAGAGCAAATTATTTACAAGGACTCAGTGTTGTTGGTGTCCAACAGATTGATAGGATTGTTGAAATTGTTGAAGAAACTTTAAAAGGTGGTTTTTGTAGAGTTTTGAATTAAAATATCTTTTATACAAAATATTCATTTCTATATTTTTTTTTATTGATATCTACTGTTTGGTATTTTAAGTTAGTTGCTATAGCCTAATTTACATATACATAAACATTTTTATAGTTATTTAAATATTTTTAATAAAAAAATCTCATTTAGGCCACACAGTTCGGCTGTTTGGTCAAAAGAAAACTGGTGAAGGTCGAAAAGCTGGAGGAGCATCTCTTTTATTGCCAAAAGTGAGAAAAAACCCTCTCATAGAAATAATACCAATCAACACAGGATGCTTAAACCAATGTACATATTGTAAAACAAAACATGCAAGAGGTGAATTAGGTAGCTATCCTCCGGAAGAAATAGTTGAGAGAGCCCGACAGTCGTTCAAAGAAGGAGTTTGTGAAATATGGTTGACTAGTGAAGATACTGGTAAGACATATTTTATTTGCAGATCTTATGAGTAAATTATTATTGAAATAATTTATTTTACTTTATATGGCAATAAAAGACTAATTTTTTTTTAAGACATGGGTATGTGTTAATCTATACATGTAATGAAATTATAACAGAGTCGAATCTGTACATTAAATATTTTTTGAAAAACCTTATTGCAATAGTCATTATTATTGATACAGAGGCCGAATCTATAATTTTCACAATTTTTGTCTGTCTGTCTTTCTGTGAACGTGTCACGACAAAACCATTGAACAGATTTTGATGAAATTTGATATGATGATAGCTGGTTATCTGAGTCAACATATAGGATACTTTTTACTGTCGGAAAATATCTCATCTCTGAGAAATCTATATTAAAATTTAAAATATAAGTTAATCAATATATAAAGCATTTCTGCTTAGAATTTCATTCAAATTCCTCGAGCCCTTAACAGTGTGAAGAAGTAACAAATAGACTCATTCTAAACGACTCATATTTCCAATACCAGTGTGATATTTTCACTAAATACATATTTATTTACTTTTTAATTATTTAATTAAGTTTAATTTAATTACTTATTAATAGTAAGAAAATATTAAGCAACTTATAAATAAATATCAAAATCTATTTTATTCACTTAGAATTTCACAAGTACTTTTGGATAAGTTACAGTCTGTGAAGTCTATCTTTGAGTAAAATAAAAGCTCTGGCAACCTGTTGAGAAAAGGCAGCAGCTAGACACTTATCTTTTTTAGAGCAGTATATTTAAAAAATATATTTTTACAGCATTTTTATATACCATCTTATAACATATAAGTGAAATTATCTTAATCTTATTTTTATCTATAACTTGAATAGAGTCAAATGCTTTAGTTATATATTTTTAATTTAGCTTTTAAAACTGAAAAGGAAAGGTCACGTTTGGAATTTTATTATGTATATATATGCTTGATTTCATCCCTAGGGGATTCTTTATATTGACATAACTTTTTTATTTATGAACCAATTGAAATAAAACAAACAATAAATATTAAGTGAAGCTTACCATAATATATTAGTGAAAACCGTACCCAAATCGGTTAAGCCGTTTCTGTGATTAACGCGCACAAACGTACAGATAAACAACAATTCTAAAAATCATTATTTTGGGTTCTATTGCGTTAAAAAAGACCACCAATAATAGTTTTTCTTAAATATCTTCCATGTACAGACGGCGATCAGTTACACTTTTATTGTATGTATAAAAATGTAACAGTAGGCCTAAGAAAGGTTCATCCTTGTATTGGTGATATTTTTCTTTTTTTATTATTATTATTATAAAATAAAAAATCTTTTTCAGGAACCTATGGCAGAGATATAGGTACATCTCTACCAGAATTACTGTGGAAGTTAGTAGAAGTAATACCAGAAGGTTGCCGACTAAGACTCGGTATGACCAATCCTCCATACATACTGGAGCACTTAGATGAAGTCGCTAAGATTATGCACCATCCAAGAGTTTATAAGTTAGTATATTAAATTTTCATTATAATTTATAAGGTTCTTGTTCTTGCTGTTCTTTAATGTTTTAGATTTTTTAAACAATAGACGAGCGAGCTACCCTTGGCGTATTTTCGGTGAAGATATACAAATTGCGTTTTTTTAAGAAAGGTTCTTATGTAATATATTCTTTATTGCACTAAAAAAAAAACTTAGAAAATGTTGTGGACTTATCTCTATAAGAGATCTTTTCCAGTCAACCCATCTAGAACCTATCTAAAACCTTATCTAAATACAAAATTTGATCCAAATCGTTTCTGAGATAAATTAAATCTATATTATAAAGAGGTAAAGTTTGTGAGGTTGGAGGGGGTAATCTCTGGATCTACTGAACCGATTTAGATGAAATTTGGTAAGAAGATAGTTTGAGACCCTGGGAAGGACATAGGATACTTTTTATCCGGAAATAATACCAGAAATTATCCCTTAAAGGGGTGAAAGTGGGGATGAAAGTTTGTATTTGGAAGCAAGGTGGGGACGAGCCCGAGCGAGGGTGAGTCGCTAGCTATATTCAAATACACAAGAAGTGCTTATTTAATGTTAGGATTACTATCCTGTTACACCAATTGGTTTTCGTATAATTAAATTTTCTTATTAAATTCAACGTGATAATATAATAAAATTAAAAGTCAGTGGTAGCTTAGTGGCAACGCGCTCGTTTGGGAAACCTAGTGGAGCGGGTTCAAATATCGGGTCTCGCGTCTCTGATATTTTCATGTACAAATCTTTTGCAACATGATTACCACTTGTCTTATGGTGAAGGAAAACATCATGAGGAAACCTGGGAAACCTTCATTTCTGAGAAAACCTAGCAAGTTTTCGACAGATATGCGAAGTCCGACCGCACTTGGCCAGCGTGGTGGACTATGGCCTGATCCCCCTCGTATTGAAGGGAGGCCCGTGCCCAGCAGTGGGACGTTATAAAGGGCTTAAAACAATACAATATTAAATTAAGTGTGATATAAATATTACTAATAATTTAAAATGATCCATCCCAGATTCCTCCATGTGCCAGTGCAGGCGGGCAGCGACGCCGTGCTCGCCGACATGAAGCGCGAGTACACGAGGGCGGACTTCGAACAAGTGGTGGATTTTTTAAGGGACAAGTAAGTTTATTAAATTTTGGTCACAATTTCATGGTTTTAAGTTTTTTTGCTTTGAACCCTGATTCTTTTTCCCTAAATAGCCTAAGTTACTTCTTATAACATCAATAGCCGAATCAGTGAAAGTTCCGTAAAAATAGCGTCCAGCTGTTTCGGACATTAGCCGAAACAAACTGACAGACAAAAATTGAAAAATATTAATATATTGTACTATACCGTTACCGTATATTCTTTCATATGCATTTAGTTAAAAGCTGTTATTTTAATATTACAAATAGACACTTCAATTTAATTTATCATTGGATTAAGTGAAACTGAATGGAGAAAGACATGATGATGATGATGATGATGATGACAGTTTAAGTGGTGGACTGGCTGTCATTGAGATATTTTGACGGAACACCTTAATAATTCTAGACCCGATTCGGGACTCGAACCTAAGACTTTCGGGTCTATCGTACATATGTCTCTATGTCTTCAGTTACTGAGTATATCTGTCAAGAAAGTCTCAGTAACGCCCAGAGTTGGGAAGTTGGCGGTGTTTCACCCTTCTACCTCGGAGAGCACATAAAGCCGTCGATCCTGCGCCTTAACTCTCACCGGTCGTGTCTCGTGTCGTCCCACCGGAGTATGAGAGTGACAGGGATAGAGAGTGCACTTGTGTCTGCACTATAATATCCTACGCAGATGCCTAGTCTTAATGAGATTCAGTCATCAATGAGTTTAGTCGGGAGAACACTATCCGTATTAATACTATAGATGTGAAAATTTGTGACAATGTATGGATGTTTGTTATTCTTTCACGCCAGAGCGGCTGAACGGATTTGGATGAAAATTGGCACAGATATAGATTATAGTCTGGAATAACACATAGGCTACTTTTTATCTCGGAAAAATATATGATTCCCGAGGGTTACATTTGTTGTAATCTATAATATAACTTTTCAGTTTGTTCTAATTTAAAAAAAAAAACAAATTATAATTAACTTTCAGAGTCCCCGGCATGACAATAGCTACAGATATAATCTGTGGCTTTCCAACCGAGACTGAGGAAGACTTTGAAGACACAATGAACCTCTGCAAAAAGTACAAGTTTCCCTCGCTGTTCATAAACCAGTTCTTCCCAAGACCTGGCACTCCAGCTGCTAAGATGCCCCGAGTGAGTATCGAACAGCAAAAGGGATGGAAAGTGTTTTATATTGGAATGCTATTGTAAATTTGAATGTTTTTATGTTTGTATGTATGTGTGTGTTTAAGTGGTTAAAGATGACGTTAGTACTTAGACTATGAGCTAGGTTACATATAGGCAGCTAATGTCGCATCCGAGCGAAGTAAAGGTATGTCGCTATTTAAACAATAGTACCTGGGCGACCGAGCTTCGCTCGGAGTTCTTTTTTGTTGTATCGTATTTTTTAGATCAAAAAAAGCGAAAAACTTGAATAAAACAAAAAAAAAACAAAAGTAAAAACTTTTATCGAACCCGGATACCTGTGATTGTCAATCTTGCGCCTTGATCGCTTGACCACGATGCTTATAACAGAGGGTGCGAAATTATAACATATAACATATTTTGTGTGAAATAATGCAAAAGAAAATCGCATGAAAACTGGAAAATACGCGTTTTGCCAGACATAAGACTAATCTAGATCGATTTTTTGCCCCCAAAAACCTCTATATATCAAATTTCAGCGAAATCGTTAGAGCCGATGCTGAGATCGCTGGTATAAATAAATAAGTATACATGAATTGCTCGTTTAAATATATTAAATTTAAGGCGAACCTTGAACATACTCGTAATAAAAAAAAATAAGTATCAATTTATGATTAAAATATCCGTCACCCGCCCGCTTTGTTGGGCGTACGTAATCGTTTCTTTTGGTCTTCAGAGACCTTAATGTATGTTTGGGTTTTTCAGTTTTTAAATAAAATAATATTTATAAATTATAAAAAATTTATAAATTTTACCGGTGGTAGGACTCTGTCAAGCCTGAGGAGTCCGACTGGATGGGTACCACCCCCTTATCTATTTCTGCCGCCAAGCAACAATGATTGCATTGTTGTGTTCCGGTATGAAGGATAAGGTAGCCAGCGCAATTACAGGCGAGAGGCATATCATCTTAGTCCTCACAGTGACAACGCACCTGCGGTTCTGTATTTTTGCTACCTTAAACTTAAGTGCATTAACCATAGGTTTTATGGGCGACAGGTACTGCTTTCCATCAGGTGGTCTGTCTGCTCGTTTGTCACTGTATCTTATAAAAAAAAAAAAAACGAAAAAGTGTAACGTATTTTGTTCTATTGGTAGGAATAATTTTCATGAAAGTAAATAAAAAAATATCGTGAAGAGTAAAAAAATATAATAACCTAAAACCGATTCGTCAGTACTACGTACGTTATACGTTTAGTGTACGTAAATCTATAGGTATATCAATACATAGTATAAAACAAAGTCGCTTCCCGCTGTCTGTCCCTATGTATGCTTAGATCTTTAAAACTACGCAACGGATTTTGATGCGGTGTTCTTAATAGATAGAGTGATTCAAGAGAAAGGTTTATATGTATAATACATGCACAAAATAGTACAGAAAAGCCAAGAAATTCAAAGATTTGTATTTCATACTAACCGTTAAAACGTACCTAGGGACGAACGAGCGAAGCAAGGATAAGTCGCTAGTAGTACAATAAATTATATTTTTATATGGTACAATAAATTAAAATATTATATTATAATTATTATTGTTTTGAAAATTTACAGTGATGACATATTTCTGTCTTTGATGCTGTTATGTGATTTACGAACTAAATGTCTTTAGTACCTTACTTGTTAGTAGATGAAAACAGATGTACAGTTTTACAAAAATATCGATTTTGATGTACTTAGGTTAAATAGCTTAATCTCATTTCAATGAACCCTATAATTGGCTTACATGACTTATTATGTATTTATATTATTGTCGACACGTTTGGCTCAGTTTGTAGTGACCCTACTTGCTGTGCCAGCGGTCGCGGGTTCGAGTCCCGTTGGGGGCATTCATTTGTGTGATTAGCATGAATGTTTGTACTCCAGTCATGCGTGTTTTTATTTTTAATATGTATGTATTTAAAGTTATATATGTGTAGTGTATCAACTACCTGGTATCCATAACGCAAGCCTCGTAACTTACCATGAAACTGGATGGTGCTGTGTGTTAATGTCTCAACATATTTATATATATTTATTTATATTTACAGGTTCCTGCGCAAGAAGTGAAGAAAAGAACGAAACAACTCTCAGAATTTTTCAGATCCTATGAACCGTACGGACATAAAGTGAACCAAATTCAAGAAGTGCTAGTAACAGACATATCCCACGATAAAAACTATTTTGTAGCACATAATGAGTTTTATGAACAAGTTTTAGTGCCTAAAGAAGAAAAGTATATGGGGAAAATGCTTACGGTGAAAATTGTTAGTGCATCCAAATTTTCCATGATGGGAGAACCCGTAGACAAACCAAAAATGCCAGGTTTGACGGAACCGTTGAAAAAGGGAGAGGTTTCAGGGTTAAGGAAAAAGGACAAACTGACAGTGCCAATGCCAATTGTTATGTTGATCTTGGCTGTGGTAATGCGGCTCGTGTGGATTTTCTTGTAAATAGTGTAAATATTGTTATTTTATTTTAATAATAAATATTTTTATAAGTTTCATTCTATTTATTTTATCCCATAGACGTAGAGAGTGGTAAAAATGGCGGAAAGGTGCGACAGAGACAAAACGAATGTGCGGCCAGTATTCTTTATTAATTGAAGTACGTTTAATTTGAATATAGACATTTTAATCAGTGTTTCCTATTACGCTGATTTATATTTTTTTTAATACTCTTTTATAAATTCAAATTAGAATAAAAGACAGGTATTGGCCGCACGGTCGTTTTATTTCTTTCCAGAGAGTGGTCCTTCACCGTAAGGCAAGTGTTAATCATGTTAGAAATGATTCGCACATGAAATAACAGAGGTTCGAGACCCGGGATTTGAATCCGCTTCACTCGGTTTCCCAAGCGAGCGCGTTACCACTGGGCTACCACTGCCTAAATAATAATGCCCATATATAAATATATACATATATATGATATATAAGTATATACGTAACCATGGTTGTTGTAAAGCATTCGAAACGCCAGGAACCAAAAATCTAAATAAATCCGCCAAATAATCCGAAAAAATAGTCTTATTTAAAATGTCAAATCTAAGAAAGTATTATTTTCTAAACTAGTACACTCACAATCATTATTTATAAATATTTAAAATATATCTAGGGAAGCACCCGAGTAAAGCGAGGGTAAGTCACTTGTGAATTATATATATGGGAGTCGACCAAAAAAACTGTCAAAGTCGAAAATAGTATTGTGATTTTTGTGTTCATGCTACTATTCTCGATTTTGGCATATTAAATTAAAATCGTTTGCTTTAAAAAAATCATTTACGCATACCACCAGCATACGTACAAGTGGTTAAATGGAGACTCGCTGGCCAAAAAATCCAGTACTACCCACTAACACCCGACGGAACCTTCCCCGTCTTAATAAGACGCCGCTAGATCACTTACGGGAGATACGGACTTCGTAGGTGTAATATATATACATACATCTATACATATAATAAAATTGTAACTAAGCCGAATCTGTACATTAAATATTTTTTTGGAAAATCTTATTGAAATAGACATTATTATCGATACAGAAGTCGAATCTATAGTTTATAGAATTTTTGTCTGTCTGTCTGTTACCGCATCACGAGAAAACCACTGAAGAGATTTTGTTGAAATTTGGTATGACGATAGCTGGTTATCCGGGTCAATATATAGGGTACTTTTAACTGCGGGAAAATATCTCATCTCTGGGGTAAACGTTGAAACGTAACAAAGGACGAACCCGAGCGGAGCGAGGGTGAGTCGCTAGTATAATTTATATTTCAACTTCACGTTTAACCCAATTACCAAATGACATCAAAATCAGTTCAGTCGTGTATCACATGGGTACATGACAGGACTAACCGAGCAGATAAACAAAGTTGTGTGATCAGTATATGTTTGCCATACGAATATTTTTCTTATTAAAACTTTAAACCAAATTACTGGCAATCTGGCAAACGGTTATTAGAGGCGCTTCATAAACAGTATAATAAAGGTGAAGCCTTTTTGTATCGTTTATGCGATTATTTTGTATTTATCTGAGATTAAGTATATCTCAGGTGGATGGTCTTTTACAAATTCCAAACTTAAACTATTAATAGTCTTCACATTTCGGTTCAAAACGATTTACGGCTTGGGTTTGAAACCCAAAAAAAATCGTGTTTTCCTTTTAAATTCTTAAATTACATTGCCCTATATTCAATTGTTTGGCGAAACTCATACAAAATGCTAGGTATCAGGTTTAAAACAATGCGCAACTCGACACAATTCCGCTCTAGTGGGTCCATTCACGCGATATTATATAAGATTACGTCGCATCCGTCTGTCTGTCAGTGTTGGATTTGCATATGGAAGTTGAACTAAAGTGCTTTAAAGTACACTAAAGGACTGCAGAGGAAGGATGGCATACGCACAGCCGGGAGGTAAGAGGCAGAAGGTGAGGGAAGCTCGCGGTTCTGATAACGTTGACTATTTTCAAGGTGAGTTAAAAATGTCTTAATTCTTGTTGTAATTTTCATTAGCTATTCATTGACTGTGTCAAAACGTGAGGGTTTAGTAATAGTTTTGAAATTTTAACAGTTGTTTCGCGTATCAGTAGACTAAATTAAGTTTTTGAAAGATTACTTTTAGAGTGCAATAATTTTGAAAAGTCTATACTAATAAATCAAGTGTAATATGCAAGTATGCACACACTACGATCTTAATACCAACAAACCAACCAAATACGCAACACCAATCTTAATTCTCTTTAGTAAATAACAGAGATCTCAGACAGTATAAAAATCTATATATGTACAATCTATACTAATATTATAAAGAGGAAATATTTTTTTGTTTTGTACCAAATAAGCTCCCAAACTACTGAATCGATTTAGATGAAGTTTGTTAGAATATAATTTGAGACCCTGGGAAGGACATAGGATAGTTTTTATCCGGAAATCATCCCTTAAAGGGGTGAAAAAGGGACATATACAGTAGGTGATCGTCTTTGATGTAACGGCAATTCCGCCAACTGCAAGCTGTGAGAAAAAAAAACGACGTTGTCAACCCTAACGTTGTCTCCCGACTGTTATATACCTAAAAATATGTATGTATGACAGTCGGGAGCGCCTCACCCGTGTCTCACTCCACATACCCGGCACGATTTCCCTGTCTAGATAGAGCCTTTGTTAGATGGCTGTATGACTTAAGTAGGCCGTGACGAGGATCAAGAGCAAGATTAACCAACTTTTTAACTTTTCTGAAATGAAAAACGTCCAATAACTCATTTGGTTGCAGGACCGCTAGATCAAAGGGTCAGTAAAAATTTTCAAATTCAACAAGCTAAATACTTTTACATAAATAGCTTTGCATTATTCATAATTTAAATATATGTATATATGCGATTAAATTATCAGGGGAAGGAGAAGGTAGGCAGGCCTTCCATACGGTGGACCGACGACTTGGTTAAAGTTACTGGAGTCTGAAACCCACTGAGGATGCGGATGTCATAAGACCAGCCATGGGATTTTTTGGGGGAGGCCTATATCCAATAGTGGAAGTCTTTGGGTTAATATGATGATGATGTAAATCGTAATCCACTTTTTTCAGGCATAGAGAAAATAGATTATAACAATATGGCGACCGCAACGGATGTGCACAGTTACAGATACTATAATTGTAGTGAACGCGTTCACTCCCGAAGTATGGAGGACTGGCTCAAGTACAGCGTGTCACTAACGGAGTTTAGGAGTAACGGTGGGTAATGTATTTAAGTTTTATAAATATAAAAATAAATATATTTGTCTGTCTGATTATGACCTTTTTAAGTTTATTTCTTTCGCAGTAATCGAAAAACGGAAATTGCTTAATCTAATCTATTTATGTATATTGACTTTATATATTTTTAATTATTACAATGTTATCGTTTTATTTAATTAAATTTTAGGATCGGATAGTCATGGCAGACCAACATTTAATCGTTCATGGGATGACCATTCGAACACTATAGACAATTACAAACGCTGCATTAAAGCCTTCTACGATTTTTGCACTAAGCTAGGTGTCAAGTACTGGACCGCTTTTGATACAGATTTAGTACCTCAGACAGATAATTGGGAAGAAAACAAATCGAATTGGGATGAAATTGTTGAATTCATAACTGAAAGTTCACAGAGGAGCCAAATGAAATTATTGTGGCTAGCACCTGATCTACACTCGCATCCTAGGTAAGTACCTACTGATACTCTGATCATTTTTCATTTTTTTATTAAATAAGATTTTAAACGATATTTAAATTTTAAACGATTTACCATTTTCTTAACACTTTTCCATATTTTTTTCTTGTTTTGTTACGGACTTTAATAAGACATGAGAAAATATTGGAAAAAGTTCTGCACTAAGGCTTTCCATGGAGGAGGATAGTCTGTTAGTAAAATATAATAATACTTTTGCATCTAATATTTTCCAGATATTCTACCGGTGCTTTCACAAGCAATGAGGCCTCAACATTTGTACAAGCTGCGACACAGATAAAAAAATGTGTTGAAATGTCACAGCGTTTAAATGCCGAGTGTTTCCTTCTCTGGCCTTACCGAGAAGGGTATGATGCGATCTTCCAAACCGATGTTGCCAGGGAAATAAAATTATTTGCAAAACTATTAAAAATAACTGCCGAATATAAAGAAAGATTAAATTTTAGATGTCAATTACTTATTATGCCGTATTTTAGCAATTTTAGTAGGAGGTACAGTAACTTTGGTTTAACATGGCAACCCCATAATTGGGATGGTGATATTTTGAATAGGTATATGTGGGATGTTACCAGTTGTTTGTACTTTTTGAAAAATTACAATTTAGACAAATATTATAAAGTGTGTACTCCTCCTGGACACCATATGTATATGGCTGGCGTGTAAGTAGAAACAGTATTACCATATTTTTATGTATTTTTTATTTTCTAAGTTTTTTTCTATTCAAAATAATAATTTACTTTAAACAATTATTACAGGTACAATATGTTCGGCGGCCTAACTGTTACGAATCGATTTGATTATTCCGATATCAAAACAACTACTTTAATGATGAAATGTATCATTGATCAAGTAAGTTTTAATTACTTGTTAGACTTGTACGTCTTTCATTTGTCTATCCTTTCATCAAATGTCCATATTTTAATCTAATATATTTAAACGAGCAATTCTTGTATATTTATTAATTTATCTCGGAAACGGCTCTAACGATTTCGCAGAAATTTGGTATGTGGGGGTTTTCGGGAGCGAAAAATCGATCTAGATTAATCTTATGTCTAGGAAAACGCGTATTTTCGAGTTTTCATGCGGTTTTCTTTCGCATTATTCCACGCAAAATATGTTCATAATTTCGCACACTCGGGCATAAGCATCATTTTTTTTTTTTTTTTTTTTTTATAGTTGGGGAATGCATTTACGCATACCACCTGTCCCCCAGGTGGTTATGTGGGGCTCACCGGCTAGAAGAGCCGGTACTACCCACTAAACCCCAACTTCCCCCTCCCCTCCGCCTTAGTGGGACGCCGCGGGATCGCTTACGCATAACTACCGCGACGCCCCGGCGGCAGGCCTGACGGCCACCAAACCAATGGGGCTGCTCCACAGTCCACTCTGCTGAATCAGAGAAGTACCCGGAGCAGCCCTATTAAATCACGCCGCCCACCGAAGTGGGCACCCTTCAATCGGCTGCAGAGGACAGGGAGAGCGGCAACGACACACCGACACTCCTCTTCCCCTGCAGCCCCACCGCGTCTGCCATCTAAGACGGTGGCAGCCCCGTCAAGGCCGCGGGGGGCAGGGAGAACGGCGCACCGAAATACCGGCACTCCTCTCCCACCGCGGCTTTCCCCTCTACCGGTTACGAGCCTGCCCTCACAGTCCCGCAACCGGTCCCCGCCCTCCGGTCACGAGACCGCCGAAGCGGCCCCGCTCCCGGTGGCCGCGACTCCGGAAGCCGAAGCCTCAACGGAGAGCGGCCCCGTCCTGCTTTGGTCCGCGCCGGATTTCTCCAGTACCACCCGCTGGGTCCAAGCGGGTGGCGTTCCCCGATCCGCCACCTGGGGACGCGCCCGGTAGGAGTTGGCTCTCCCCCGGGCGGGCATAAGCATCATGCTCAAGCGGCTAAGGTTCAAGATTGACTACCATAGGTGTCCGGGTTCGAATCCCAGTCGGATAGGTAGTTTCATTTTGTTTTTTTTTATTTATTCAAGTTTTTAGTGTTTTTGTTTTTAAGCCAAATTAAAAAAAAAAATTGTACCTTAGACTAAAAACTATCACTTTGAGTAACACAGGCTTTTTTACCCAAGGTCAAGCACCCAATCAAAACGAGTCGCTAGTGAATATTAATATTTTGGCAGATTGAATTTCTTTTATAATTAAAATGTTATTTTAAGGGAGCAACACCTGTGGGAGGAATAAATCTGAGAATAATACCCAAGAGGGACAGTGATCTACGCGATTTGTTTACCTCGTATATAAAATACATGGATGCCTTCGCAAGAGGATTGCGGATCGCTTGCAATGTAGTCGCCGAACAAGTATTTTCAAAACATATACAGGTAGGTATTATTTTTATAAGCTTTTATTTACTTCATTTGTATGTATTTAACCTTTTTTAATCAAAATCAAATTTATCCCTTCATTACGATGGGAATTGGGTCATAGTCCACCACACTGGCTAACTGCGGAATTGGTGGACTGAGCATCTCTTTAGAAAACTTACTAAATTCTCTCAGACATGCAGGTTTTCTCACGATGTTTTCCTTCACCGTAAGACAAGTGGTAATCATGTTGAAAATAATTCGCACATGAAAATATCGATCTTTGATTAATTTTAAGATTATAAATAAAACGTCGATAAGATTCCTTTCTGTAGATAATATTCTGCTGATTTCATTTTGAAATATATTTTTACCGTGTTCGATTTATTTAAAAGCAAATTGTTGTTGCCATATTCCGGGCCCTCGCTAGGGTTTACTGCTGACAACAATAATATTATTATTGGACCTTATTTCATTTTATGTAAAAAAATATGTATTTATAAATTAGTTTTGTCTATTACTTTTTTTTATCCAAATAACATTATATGTACTTTATTATTCAAAGCATGCCATTATACTTGTTTACATTATATAGAAAAAATTGTTAAATGAACACATAGTCCCAATGGTTTTGTTGCAGCAACGCTACGCTTCGTATTATAGCGGGTTCGGATCTCGTGTTGTGAGCGGTGACGTCACCATTGAGGAATGCGAAGAATTTTACAAGTAAGTAATTCAATTTAGTGTTGAAGAAACTGCAGGAAAGTAAGTGGGCTCAATTAAGATTTTTTTTATTTGTTCTGGTCTGGTGTGTTAAATAGGTATTTGAATTTAAGGCCGCAAATAAAAACGATTCTTAGTCTAACTACGATCTAACAATTTTATTCCCCTATCTATACACATAATAAAATTGTAACTAAGTCGAATCTGTACATTAAATACTTTTTGGAAAATCTTATTGAAATGGACATTACTATTATTATTGATGAATTTATATTTGTCTGTCTGTGATTGCATAACGAAATTTTAATAATAAATTTTTAAGTGAAAAGATAAAAACTATATATTATAAAGTTGACCTTTTTTTTTTCAGGAAAAGTCAAGGTCATGAGGTATCCTGCACAAAAGTGGAGCATTACAACATAGTGTTTCAGCGTTACCTGGACACTTGCGACCATATTTGATACTTGAAATGACCATTTGAATCACTAAAAACAGCATTACATATTATCTTAAACTCAGATAGATAGACATAAATAAGAAGTCTGAGAGGAACCTATACTATATTATACTACAATATTGTAGAGGAAAGATTATTGTTTGTTTGTTTGTACCGAATGAACTCCGAAACTACTGAACCGATTTAAATGAAATTTAGTAAGAAGACAGTTTGAAATCCTGGGAAGGACATAGAATAATTTTTATCCTGGAAATTAACCGTTAAAGGGGTTAAAATGGGGATGAAAATTTGTATGGGGAAGCAACCTAGGGACGAAACCGAACGAAGCGAGGGTAAATTGCTAGTTAATGATATAATAGTAAAATAAATAAAATCTTTTCAACGATAAATGTTAAAACAATTAAGTATTCATTTAAAAGACTGGATACTGGAAATTGTAATCGAAAATAAGTATTTTAAGCGAATTTACGCGTATAATATATCTAGTAGAAACTTAAGAATTGTTAGCGACATACGTTTATAGATATAGTTTTTGAATGATATTATTACATTTATTCACATTTATGTTCTAAAGGAGGTCGCAAGTACAAATATGGGCTATATTAGAGTTTAATTTAATATCAAACAAAATAGTTAATACTTCCTTTGTTTTAAAAGTATTCTGAATTGTGTTTTATTAAATGATATAGTATATTATGTAATATGTCTGCTCCACAAATAATATCTTGAAATTGATTATGTAAGTGTAAGTAAATTATTCTGCCGTCATAAGAAAAAAGGTCGAAGCCCGTAACTAACAATTAGGTCAAAAATTACTTATATTCAGATTCGGAAAAATTAAAGAGTGCGTGTATGAATGTGTGCACGCGCAAGAAGTAAAACGTTAGTAGGTTATGAAATTCAATTTATCCTTTAAATAATTAAGATAGGTGATACACAAAAAATAACGCATATTAGGCATATTACAATCATATATTTATAGAATATCATTTAAGGAAAGAACATAATATTATATATCATTTGTCAGACAATAACAACGGTTAACATGGCAACAAACGTTCGCCTCGCCCGATTACACTTTTCGTAACGTGCCATGTCAAGCGTGCGTAAAGAAGTTTTACTTCAAAAAAAGATACTTGATAGTCTTACTCATAAACCTCTAAGTCTTCTGAATCCAGAGATACTATAAGCATTTTAAGCAGTAGTAAGACAAAACTTCAAATATCTCGAAACCAACTTTGACGAAGTTACGGCCTTCCTTATGACGGCAGTATTTATTATGAAGTTCAATGTTATACGTATTCAACCTCGCATTATTAGTCTGTGATACCACCAGCGATATATTAGTATTTTGTGTATGACCGTGTATGAAACCTTATATAAACAGTATTAGTTGGCATCTTAATCTTTAATTGTAGTTAAAAAATATTATTATTATTAATTTAATTTATATACATTAGTTGTTTTCGCATAGCTTTGCTGCTTTTTTATAAAATATTAACTTCGATATTATTATATTGATAAATTCGGGTAACATTATATTAATTAAATAATTTCAAAGCCTAAGGAAGTAAGTAACAACCATTTAATTATTAAATATAACGACATTAATAAATATAACGGAAAATCGTTAATCTCATTAAAAATAAAAGACGTGTTGCTTTTATAATTCACTTTATTTCAGATATTTGTCATATTTTTTTGTTTATTTTCATATATTCACAGCGACTTAGTTACATACACTGCTTGTGCTTAACATTAGATACAAGTCGGGGGCAATATTTTTATTATAATCATTCGCTAGGAACGTACAATATTCAGACTTCATATTGGTAGAAACAAATATAATTTTTATTTCGTCACTTGGATAGCCCGCCATTATGTTTTTGTCACAAATCCAATTAAAATTGTTTTTGAAATCTATACTTAATAGTATAAATGTGAAAGTTTGTGAGTATGGATGTTTGTTACTCTTTCATGCCAGAACTGAACAGATCTAGATGAAATTTGGCACAGATATAGATTATAGTTTGGAATAACACATAGGCTACTATATATTTTTATCCCGGAAAAACGTACGGTTCCCGTGGGATAGATTTTTTTGTTTTTCTAGAAGCGAACCCGTGCGAAGCGAGGGTGAGCCGCTAGTTACATATAATAAATTTATTCTAATTGAGTCAAATCTGTACATTAAATAGTTTTTGGAAAATCTTATTGAAATAGTCATTATTATCGATACAGAGGCCGAATCTATAGTTTTTAGAATTTTTGTCTGTTTGTCTGGAAACGCGTTACGAGAAAACCACTGGACAGATTTTGATAAAATTCGGTATAATGATAGCTGGTTATCCTGGTCAACATATGGGATACTTCTTACTGCGGGAAAATATCTAATCTCAAGAAATCTATACTAAACGTTAAAACGTAACTAGAGAAGAACCCGAGCGAAGCGAGGGCGAGTCGCTAGTCATGTAATAAATCAGAATAAAACTATAGTCTTTCAGTGTATTACGCTTAAAAAAATTATATGTATCAATAATTTATATAATAATTATTTATGAAATTTGTGACAAAAAAATAATTACGAAAGGCTATACACATATACCATGCACAAAGCATTTTGGGCAATAATAGGTCATGTTCTTACCAAATACATTTTATACACGTTTACAACATTTTAATCTTACAACTATATTACAACGTTAATAATAAATAAAAATTAAGCATAAATTTAAAGAATTGAGAAATATTCTTAACTTATTACTTTATTCACACTAAAAAATTTCACTATTAAATAATAAGAAATATAAAAAAAATATTTCTAATGTTAAACTAAAAGTGTAAACTTACAATGAAGACTAAAAACTAGAAAGTAGAAATTGTTTTTTAAAACCAATATTCTTATATACAGAAAGATCCTAAATTATTCAGCCAAGTTTTAAAATTTGGCATAAAAAAAGTTTAATACTGCAAATATAAATTAAAAAAAAATGACAACCAAAATGGCAGCTTGTGTCGGAATGACGTATACTATTGCTAGGTTTGTATTTGGAACACATTCGTTTAATTTCGTCATAAAAGCACCACGGTTTACTAACTATTAATTTTTTATGAATAAAAAACATGGAAGCTGTTCACTGGAAAAATAGTTTACAAAAGGTCTGTTATATTTATTATTTACTTATTTTAACATGATAATTTATAAGTGCGTGGCATTTTTTGTATTTTATTTTAGATTGATAAAAATCTGTCAAGGGAAAGTATAAATATATACGTATTTCATTTTTAGAATAATTCTTGATCAAAAATATAATAAATAGTACTTATGTGTTAAAAACTTTTTTTATTTAATGCCAAACCACCAGTCAAATGAATAAAAATATAAAGCAAATAAAATTTAATTTCATAAAATAATCTTTTAATAGTACCTAATGTATTTAAGTATTTATGACAAGCCCTTATTATACGTGATTAAATAAAGAATAAGTTACGACATCAATATGTATATAAAAGTATGGCGTTGAAGTGAAATACTACGATTTATTAAAATTTACCAGGACTTAAATAAAACATGTAAATTGTAACTTTTTTTGATCGTCCTAATAGATTTTTTTTATAATTTTCTAAAAAAAACATACATATTTTCTAATTATATATAATGAAAGTTATGTTTTTTAATACAAAAATGACGTAGCATATCTGTATTATTAATATAATCATTGAATGCGCTAGCGGCCTCAAATTCAAAGACGACGGTTGACGATCAAAAATAATATTGTGCATAATTTGTGTTTCGAACAAAGTTCGTGAGAAGGATTTTGTGTCATTATAAGCGCGATTCTAATTGCGATTAATAATTCCTTTAATATTCACTAATAATTTTGGGGCTCACAGCTCTGCATCAAGCAGTTATAAATAATCTTATATTTACGTACTAAAATATTAAGCGACTCATAAATTGTTAAATTACTTAGAAACGTACATAATTTTTATGCGTGTAGTATATTTTTTAATTTTGCTATGGACGTGTTAGATATTCCAGATGCTAAAACGATCGGCCAAATTTTTTATACATTATAAAAAAAGTTTATAACTGTTATCAGTGATAGTGGAGCATTTTATTTATCTGTTGTCACGTATAATTGAGACTTTACATTAGAAAAAATTTGGTAAAACTAAGATAGTCGAAAACAATAACTAATTAAGTAAAACCTTATTTCTTGAAATTAAAATTATTTTTCTTTTTGAAGTAATTTTTAAATTAAACATCACACTAACACGTGCGCCAACCAAACCAAATGCAAGCAGTCTTATCAAATATCAAATTTGGTAAAATGCCATATTTATAAAAAAAATGATATCACAAAAAAAGTATCTAGGCGGCTGTTGCATGTTTATCCTTTAACCTTTACTCAGCGGCACGAAAAAAAAACAAAATGAAAAACATTTTGGCGCCATTTTCAATTGACATTTGACAAGTGTATCAAATTAGTTGATTATGTCGTAAATTATAGGAACAATTAATTACTTCTTTGGCAACACAATATTGCGGATAGAAAATAATCTCTTTTAACATTAGTAAGTACTGTCAATATGTAATTTTTATACAAACTAACATCTGACTAGATTTCATAACCCCTAAAAAATCTAACTTTAGTAATCTTATATGGAAACGTACCCATACTACGTGACCCTTTGATGTTCTTCAAAATATTACGTTTGGTCACAGGGATGGGGGTGAGATGGGTGTCTTAAGGCGGTCCCTCACCGGGAGCAACCGGCAGCAAGAATTGAGCATATTAATATTAGTAATGCTCAGTTGTTCTCCCTCACTCTGAATCTGAACTGTTACATTACAAACGAATGCCGCCTTTAGGTCTTAGTCAAGTAGTCAATATCCTCTATTGAAATCACGTGTTTTTCGACTTATAGAACTCACTTTAGGCGTCACGTAGCAAGCGCCATATTAATAAAGACAAATATAAGTCAAATTAATTTTTTTTAACTTCCTTTTTGAAGAGAAAAATGATTTATAACTATATTTCTGAATTACGTGAAAACTAGAGGGGACAAGGGTGGAGAGGGGGGAGATGGGGTGCGGTAGGGGTTAAAAATTGTATAAAACGGATCACGTTCCCTAACAGTTTGTGTACTTTCAAAATTTCAAATAATATCGACCACATCCATAGCATTATTATATTTCGAGATACATTTTAGAAGCAATCGCGTCAATACAAATCGTCATATATTTGGTAAAGATAAATAATATACAATTGTGTCAGACAATACATATGCCATATTTGATGCATATTAACGTTATTTATTTATTTTTCTAAACAATATACCGAGTGATATAAACCTACAAAGAGTTTACAAATTTTGTACAAATATTGTTTACACATACATACATACATATTATAACGAAATCGTTTAATGCTGTCCGTCCAAATGAAAGCGTTGTACTTAAGTATGAAATATACGTATATTAACGTATGAAATAAGTATACAGCCTGCGGACCATCTCTACTATATCAGTCTATATTTGGTAATTTAGAACATATCGACGATATGATATGGCAAGTTTTTTTAAAAAAAACAAAAACTGTTTTTGTGTTTGCTTAATACCTTTCTAAGATGTAAACATGTATAGGATAATCTATTTTAATTTTGGTTATATATATATATATATATAAATCGTCAATTTGTTCTATATACCAATATGCAAAAAATAATGTTGCCAGATTCAAAATCGAATGAAAAATATGTAACATTAATTTTTAAATAAAATTTTTAAACATTATATATGTATATATATATATATATATATATATATATATATATATATAATGGGTTTAAATAAAAACAAAAAAAAAATCCCAGACTCAGAAACACCTAAAAGTCACAAGTTCAATATAATATTTTACATCTGGCAACATTATTTAAGAAAAAGAAAACCACACTATATATTCGTGCATATATAGAGCCAGTAATAATGTATTTTTACCTTTTTTTTTAATTACTCATCATCCGCGGGTTCCGTACCGAAGTAACGGTCGCCAAAGTTCCCGATGCCGGGTAGTACGTAGAACTTCTCATTGATTTCAGGATCTAGAGCCGATGTTATGATTTTTACCTGAATAAAAACAAAAAGAGTCAATTATTCTTTTCATTTTGCTTTTTATGTTTGGACATTTTATAAATATTGTAAATGCGAAAGTTTGGATGTTTGTTACTCAATCACGCCAAAACGGCTGAACGGATCTGGATGAAATTTGGCATATAGATAGATTATAGTCTGGAATAGCTTATTATTACTTTTTATCTCAGAAAAATGTACGGTTAGCGTGGGATAGATTTGTTTTTGTTTTTCACAGAGCAAGGGATCGACTATAGTTTTAGTGTCAATATTAAAAATTAAGTTAATTTACAACATCGCAATACTTTTATTTTTATTTTCTTAAACACTAATCAGTCTCGCTTTGCGATGAAACAAGCTGACCATAGACGATATACAGTTATAAACACCATTAGGTTCAAGTTTTTAAACGAAGAACACCGAAGCGAAAAAGAGAGATAAGAGTCACTCTCTATCTCTCTCTCTTTCTCTCCCACCGACCTTGGGGAAGGCGTAGGCGATGGAGTGCACGCCGATCTCCGCCATGAGCAGCGACACGAGCGCGATGTGCCGCTCGGGCACGTCGTGGTCGAGCAGCACGCGGATGGCCATGATGGCGGCGGCGCCCGTCGCCACCGTCGCGTCCATCAGGATCACGCGGTAGTCCTTGATGTCCTTCGGCAGCCGCAGGTAGTACAGCTGACCATAGTGGATATTGTTATATTGTAGTCAGCCATTTTTTAACGTCCCACTTTTCGACGACTCGTTTGGCTCAGTTTGTAGTGAACATACTTGCTGTGTCAGCGGTCGCGGGTTCGAGTCCCGCTGGGGGCAGTCATTTGTGTGATGAGCACGAATGTTTGTACTCCAGTCATGGGTGTTTATATTTATAATATGTATGTATTTAAAGTTATATATGTGTAGTGTTTCAACTATCTGGTATTCATAACACTGTGTGTTAATGTCCCAACATATATACATATCTATATACACATAGATACGAGCCTCCCTTCAATTACATTATTAATGGCTTTGAAGCGTGCCAGTTGAGCACAGATTACTTTGCTAAGATACGAAGAGGATTGGTCGGTATTAAATGAGATTATTAGACCCTTCAAAACAAAGGGCATCAGGCTATAGTCCACCATGCTAGGCAAGTGCGGGCGGACTGAACATGTCTTTCAAGAACTTGCTAGGTTCTCTCAGACAAGCAGGTTTACTCACAATGTTTTCCATCTCCGTAAGACAAGTGGTAATCATGTTGAAAATGATTCGCACATGAAAATATCAGAGGTGCGAGGCCGGGATTTGAACCCACTTCACTCTGTGTCCCAAGCGAGCGTGTACCACTGGATACACTGCCATCATAGTTATATTACTAATCAATATTAAACCCAGCTTTGTATGATTTGCTGGAGGAGTAAAATCTTATTTTACTAATATTATAGATGTAAAAATTTAGATGGATGTTTGGATGATGTTTGTTACAGTCAATCACGTCAGAACGAATTGGATGAAATTTGGCATTTCCTAATACATATTAATCTTTTTTTTTAAATATTCAATGTACAGATTTATAACCCGACCCGAGTAATGCAAAAGATAGGTCAGTTATACCTGTGTCCTGTAAAAGTGACATTTCTAATACATTAGGATATATTGGTGTATTTGGTGATGGATAGAAATATGATATTTCTATCCATCACCAAAGGATTTTTAATTTTTTTCCTCATAATAGTGTATATATATATAGGAAACAATATATTTCGGATGTCATTTAAAAAAAAATCTACGTTATTTTTTTAAATAAAATGTGTCATATAAAAAAATCTGCATCATGTTAAAAAAATCAGCTTCTAAGTAAAAATTTAACGTCATATTAAAAATCTGCGTCTTTAAAAAAAAACTGCTTCATATTAAAAAAATCTGTGTCAAAGTAAAAAATTAACGTCTTATTAAAAATAATCAGCATTATGAAAAAAGAATCAAGCGTTATTAAAAAAAAGTAGCGTCATTAAAAAAAATTCAGCATAATCTTAAAAGAATCAACGTCATATTAAAAAATCAGCGTCTAAGTAAAAAAATCAACAGCATTAAAAAATCTGGTTCATATTAAAAAAATAGAGTCATTAAAACAAAAACAGCGTCATATTAAAAAAAAAACTGCATAAATTAAACAAGTTCAGCGTCAAATCTGCACCAACTTAAAGAATCAACGCCATATTAAAAAATCAGTATCATTAAAAATAACTTGCGTCACATAAAAAAAAAAAAGCGTCATTCAAAAAAATCTGTGTCACACAAAAAAAAATCAACGTCAATTAAAAAAAATGTCTATGGCAAATTAAAAAAAAAGTCAATGTCCCAACAAAAGAGAGATAGGTATATATATGTCGCACCTCCGGCTCGTCGGTCTGCTGGTTGGTCTGTATGAGTATCTTGCCGATGCGGATGTCCTTGCACACGTCGCACACCGCCTGCTCCATGGTCTCGCCGGCGCGCAGGATCGACACGCCGCATATCTTCTCTACATCGCATTTGCGACCTGCACAATGCTCCTTGTTAATTGTAAATTACCTTTGTTTTTGTATGTATTCGTATGTATGTATTCAGCCCTTTTTAACGTCCCACTGCTGGGCACGGGCCTGCCTTCAGTACGAGGGTAATCAGGCCATAGTCCACCACGCTGGCCAAGTGAGGGTTGGCGGACTGCACATGTCTTTTGGAAACTTGCTAGGTTCTCTCAGACATGCAGGTTTCTTCACGATGTTTTTCTTCACCGTTAAGACAAATGGTAATCATGTTGGAAATGATTCGCACGTGAAAATATCAGAGGTGCGAGACCCGGGATTTAAACCCACTTCACTCGGTTTCCCAAGCGAGCGCGTTACCACTGGGCTACCACTGCCTACACCTTTATTTTTAATGTTGGGAAATTCATTTACGCATACCGCCTGTAGACATACAGGTGGTCATGTGGGACTCACCGGTTAGAAAAGCCAGTACTACCCACTAAAACCCAACAGAACTATGCGTCTTAATGGGGCGAGATCGCTTATGCACTCAACCACAACGTCCCGAGGCAGGTCTGCCGAAGCAGACCACAACAACCATGCGGTTGCTCCAACAGTCCACTCTGATATCAGAGAAGTACCAGGAGCAATCCGCATGCTCGGTACATGTCTACCGAGATGGTCCTCCTGCGAGTACGTTTCTTGGCTTTGTACCCGGCTGTATTGCTGGACGCTAATAAGCTCCCCACCACCACGACAAGGTGAACGTACGTTGAGGGGTCTAATAATAAATACCTTGGCGAATGAGCTACGCTCTCTGATATTTTGGAAAAATATAAAAAATACGTTTTTTCAAAAAACACAACTATACGGATAAACTTAAAAAGCAAAACCTTATCTAATTTGTCAAATTAACGTATAGGAGCTACCCGTATTTTAGAGAAGTCACTTCTTAACAGAAAAGCTTAGCAACTCTTCCAACAAAGGCAGAATAAAGCTAGAAGATAGATAGATACCAATACAAGTGAACCAAGTATTATTTAAAAAAAAACCAACAAATAAAAATAAAATACATCACTCAGGACAAGATCAGTACTTCAACATTCAAAACCAGGGCATAGTAAAGCTGATAACATTCAGTAAGGACCATCGATCACTAATAAAATTAACAAAAATAAACGAGATACATAATCAGCGACAAAAATTATCCTCACCAAATGAGCGAACTTGAATATCTGGGTGCAATTTAAATTTAGTAGTATTCGTCATACCACGCTCCGACGATAAACATGGCTGAATACTCGTTTAAAAATTGCAAAAAAATCACATATCTAGGACAAAAAAAGATGGAGTTTCATATTTTCGGTAAGTATTAATATTATTATTATATTATTATTAACACCGTATTGTAAATAATCGTTACAAACGTTTTTTAAATTAATTCGTAATAAACAGCAGATGTATTAAAGCATCTCAATTGTAAAGACTCTAAATTAAACGTATTAATTATATAATCGCATATCTACTTAAATTGTTCGGGTTATGTACGTTGGTTCAGTTCCACATGTGTGTAAAGTTGAATTTGTTTTGATGTATAACCAACAAGTCTCGGTCGTAAAAAGTAATTATTTTCACACATATATTGTGAAAACAACTTTATGCATTGCATTTAAGGTTGAATTTACTTTATATATTTATATCATATATAATTGTATTCAGCCCTTTTTAACGTCCCACTGCTGGGCACGGTCCTCCCTTCAATACGAGGGGAATCAGGCCATAGTCCACCACGCTGGCCAAGTGCGGATTGGCGGACTATACATATATAATTACCTAAACACAATAGGGAATATTCGTGATTTTTTATTTATTCTTTTACAATAGCTAAAATCGTAATATAATTGTAAAAAAAGTATTCAGCTCCAAAAAACTAAAATTTAGTATTATAATTATTTTTAAATATCATACCGAAACGGATACTTTGAACGCCCGCCATTTCACGCGCTAGACGTGACGTCACAGTATGATATACACAGAAAAATGACGAGTCAATTTGTAGCGACAAAATCGTCCCCATTATTTTCTTCGTGAAAAAAAAAATACATTAAAAAATATTGATATAGGCTTAATTTAAAAGCAATAAATTAATTTTATATATATATATATATATATATATATATATTTAACCTTTATTTAAATCACACGTATATTCCCTACTAGCGACTCACGCTCGCTTCGCTCGCGTTCGTCCCTAGGTACGTTTTCACATTCATTTAAATTATATAGCGACTTACCCTCGCTTCGCTCGAGTGCGTACGTCGTATGCGGATGTTATTCACAATTTTATGAGTTTTAATTTTTTTTCGCTGAACTCTGATTCTTTTTCTATAATAAAAGTAGCCTAAGTTACTCCTTTTAACATCAGCTATCTGCCAGTGAAAGTCCCGTCAAAATCGGTCCAGCCATTTCGGAGATTAGCCGGAACAAACAGACAAATTACAAAAAATGTTGTTTTGGTATATGTTCCGTGTATACATCCATATGCATTTAGTAAAAAGCGGTTATTTTAGTATTACAAACAGACACTCCAATTTTATTTATCTGTATAGATTGGTGACAGTTTTAAGAGAATTTTGCATTCATGCGATTGTGTAGTACATTATTGGTGATCGATGGTAGGCAAGAATTTAAATGAACCAAGTTATATATAGAACCCACCAACTCTGTCACCTTCACTCATACTCACTCAGGACCTCTAAAATTTGAAGAACATTGACCTGATAAGTTCCAAAAAATAATACATACCAGTATAAGTGAATCCCTGTGGTGTATCAACTTCATGTGTACTGTAGGGAAGTAGGGAGAGGGCGAACTCTATGACGAGACGCATGAGGCGTTTGGAGTAAAATATGAACTCGTCACGAGGCGTGTCTTTGTTTCGGATAAACGTATGCAGACCTTGTACCTGGAAATAGAAAGGATTTTTTAGATTAAATGTATACTAATATTATAAAGGGGTAAAGTTTGTGAGTTTGTGACGTTGTAGAGGGTAATCTCTGGATCTACTGAACCGATTTGGATGAAATTTGGTAAGAAGATAGTTTGAGAGCTTGAGAAGGACATAGGATTCTTTTTATCCCGAAAATCATCTCTTAAGGGGGTGAAAATAAGGATAGAAGTTTGTATGGGATATCAAGCTAGGGACGAACCCGAGCAAAGCGAGGGTAAGTCGCTAGTAAATGAATATGTTGGGACATTAATACAGAGCACCATCTAGTTCCATGGTAAGCTACGAGGGTGTGTTATGGATAGTAGGTAGTTAATACACTACACAATATAATATAAATTTAAATACATACATATTATAAATATAAACACCCATGACTGGAGTACAAAACATTTGTGCTCAACACACAAATGATGAAACTAATGTGGAATGGATAGAGGCTGTTTAAATGAACAAAAATTATCGCCAATATAGTGACTTAATGAGTCAGGTTTCTGACATATTTTGAGATAAATTCGGCATATAAGGACTATGGGAACTATTATCATTTAAATACAAGTATCGCATAATAATCTTAAATTTATTTAAATGTCTTATTTATATTGAACTACATACAAGAGTAGAAAAAAATGGCGGAATACTATTCATGTCACAAAGGCTCTGACACTTTTGCGAATAGTTGAAACATATGTTTAAAAAACTAAACAAACCATATCTATATTCATCAGTCTAAAATCGTCTATTTTTTAGATCATCATATAAGGAATTTTTACAATGTTAGTAAGCAATTCGATCGGAAGTTATGCGCGTACACACATTTCGGTGATTCATTTTTGTTTACATACAGAGTAATTTTTAATTTACTGAAAACCTTTTGGCAATATACTATTTACATCATAACAACAACATCTGTAAGAAAAAAAACAAATATTTCTTAAATTGTACAAAAATCAAAATATTTTTATGGCACCTTCTAAACGGTAATAGTCCAGCAGTAGCAAAGAAAGGGTGCGGGGTGTAGGAGGGGGCGCTTACTCATTTACACTTGATCAGATGCTAGGACTATTACCGTTTAGAAGGTGCAATAAAAGTATGAAAAAAAATATTAAAGAATTTTTTTTTGTTACAGATGTTGTTATGATCTAAATAGTATATTCCCAAAAGGTCTTCGGTAAATTAAAAATGGCCATGTAGATTGACACTTCAATTTTATTTTTCTGTAAAGATAACAATAAAAACAGGTTAAAACTTAAAACTTAAAAGCAATAATAACTCACTTGTGGTGTATCCTTCAGCACAAAGAGCGAGTCCGGCAGCGGCTGGCCGATGTGCGCGACCGCGAGCTTCTCGCGCACTTTGAACCCGCGCTGGAGATATATATTGAATTTGAATTGAAATCCCATTATCGTATAGTATCTGGACGACCGAGCTTCACTCGGAGTTCTTTTTTGTTATATCGAATTTTTTCTTCAAATTCAATTTCGTCGTCATTGGGTTATGTAATATCTGTACACGTATGCAACACATTTTAAAATTTCTGTTCAATAGATACAAATACAAACTGTGATATACAGACAAACAGATGCATTTGCCTCAAAGATCCCCAAAATTTCATCAAATAAAACAAAAAAAAAAAAATGAAGATAGCTACATATAAAAAATTCAAAACCTATACTTTCGCCAGTTCTTCGATAAGCAAGATAGCCAACGTGTTACACTTTATTACAGTCAAACAAACAAACAAAAATCGATCCCATAACAATTCAAGGCAGTGGTAGCCCAGTGCTAGCGCGTTCACTTAGGAAACTGAGTCAAGTAGGTTCAAATCCCGAGCCTCGCACCTTTTATAATTATCATGTGCGAATCATTTCCAACATGAATACTACTTATCTTACGATGAAGGAAAACATCGTAAGGAAACCTGCATATTTGAGAGAACCTAGAAAGTTTTCTGAAGACGTCCTCAGTCATTCTGCACTTGGCCTGCTTGATCCCCCTCGTATTGAAAGGCCTACCCCCATCAGTGGGACATTACAAAAGGCTGAATACAATAACAAATCAACCCAAATCAATACAACTTAACCCTGAAAAAAAAAACACAAAAATTACCACTAACCAGTTGCAATTGCTTATGTACATGCTGCACTATAAGGGAAATGGCGACATGGTTTTCCCCTCCACGAGGCACGATGATGTCCGCGTGAGCCATACTGGGTGCTATGTAGCTTTGATACGCGGGCTTCACGTGCGTTAGGTACTGCTTCAGCACGCCCTCCAGCTCGCGCCCGCGCTGCACTATATCCCTGTTGACGATGGAGCGCCGTGAACATGGGGTTGAAGCCTGATGTGGTATTATAACTTGAATATTTATACTACCACTCACACCAAATGTTGCTTTGTACGCGGGCTTCATGTACGTTAGGTTAGTTACTGTTTCAGCACATCGGAATTGTTAAGAATCAAAA
The DNA here is from genome assembly GCA_033884665.1 of Argynnis bischoffii washingtonia. NCBI lineage: Eukaryota > Metazoa > Arthropoda > Insecta > Lepidoptera > Nymphalidae > Argynnis > Argynnis bischoffii. The sequence goes on along the minus strand of CM066619.1, from coordinate 1,394,046 downwards.
AAAAAAATTAAAGAGTGCGTGTATGAATGTGTACACGCGCAAGAAGTAAAACTTCTGTAGGTTATCGGTACTCTTTATGAAATTCAATTTATATTTTAAATAATAAGGATAGGTGAGAGGCTACTAAAAAAGTAATTATAGAACGCATATTAGGCATATTACAATCATATATTTATAGAATATCATTTAAGGAAAGAATATAATATTATATATCACTTGTCAGACAATAACAACGGTTACCATGGCAACGAACGTACGTACAAGTTTCCGTAACGCATTCACCAGTTTACCCCCCAAGTCAAGCGTGCGTAAACAAGGTTTACTTCAAAATATGGGCGACAGAGCGCTTTTTTTAAGCCGTGATTAAAGCCTGATGTGGTATTATAATTAGACGGTTATAATAGCATTAATACAGAATATTAGACTTATATACTTTTGCTAAGCGTGATATAGCTCTTTTAGCCAACTTCCTAACAACGGACTATATCTGATAATTTCATGACAAAAAATCTCAATAATTAAACTAGGACCAAAATTATTAAAAAAAACTTCAATACAAAAATCTATTTAATACCTTACAGAATTTATCGTAAAATATCTTTTATTTAGTAAAATCGATAATTTCATTGATAAATTAGGTAAAATAGATAACTTCATTGATAAATAGATATTTTTTATCTATCCATTGTTTTTCTTTTATCACTGACAAATTACAATCGTAACACATCACAGTTGACATAAAAATATTATTTTGTATTGTTCTAAATATAAACAAGATGAGATCAGTGTGGCAATTTCGAGAACGACAACAATATTAAGGCAAGTTTAAATTTGACGACCCTACTTGCTGTGCCAGCGGTCGCGGGTTCGAGTCCCGCTGGGGACATTTGTGTGATAAGCACGAATGTTTGTACTCTAAACATGAGTATTTATATTTATAATATGTGTGTATTTAAAGTTGTAATGTAAGTTGTAGTGTATCAACTATCTGGTATCCATAACACAAGCCTCGTAGCTTACCATGGAACTAGATGGTGCTGTGTTAATGTCCCAAGAAAAAAAATGTCTGTTTGTTGATTTGATATTTTAATGGTAGTATAAAAATGCATAATAACTTAGTTACATATAGTCCACTGTTAGGCACATAGGCACACTAGAATAAAGCGAGGGTAAGTCACATATCTATACATAATATAATAAAATTGAAAATAAACAGAACCTGTACATTAAATATTTTTTGGAAAATCTTATGGAAATAGACAATATCATCGACACAGAGGCCGAATATATAGATTTTAGAATTTTTGTCAGTCTGTCTGTGAAAGCATCGCGGAAAAACCACTTGTGAGATTTTGATGAAATATGGTATGATGATATCTGGTTATTCGTGTCAACATGAGAACCCGAGCGTCGCTCGTAGAGAGTTGCTAGTCCTACTGTATTATACACACATATATATATATATATATATATATATATATATATATATATATATATATATATATATATATATATATATATATATAGCACACAGGCTATAAAGATATAGTAAACACAGTAGTACTAGCCAATCATACCCCACCTTCTCAGTCGCCGCGCGAGGCGTATGTCCGCGTCGGTGTCAACAAACACTTTCATGTCCAACATCTTGAGAACGTCCGCGTTATAGAAGGCGAGGATACCCTCAAATATTATAACGTTCGCGCCGTACATTGTTTTCTGTAAATAATTCGAGTTATATATTACTTTCAGTACTCGGGTGAACAAATCTCGCCCGTTCAGTAGGTTATTTAATTATTTTATTTTAGGAATCAAACAGTTCAATATGATAAAATTAAAAACAAAATAAAAAAAAAATAACACATCGACCAATCAAGTTTCCACAATTAAAAAAAATTATGCTTACAAAATACTAAGTACAATTAATTGACAATTAAGGATAAATTATGAGCAAATTAATACATACATATGTATGTATACATACATATGTATGTATGTATGTTACAATAATAAGAAAAAAATCTATTGGTGGAAACGCAAGTACCACAAACATTCACGAGATGGCGCTATGTAACATTGTCAGCGGGAGAGCACATAGAAAAAGTCTCTAATAATTAGTTATAAAAAAGTTCTTTTTTATAAAAAAAAAATGCATTTTTCCACAAAATACACCTATATAGATAAACTTAAAAAGCAAAACCAATACAAAGTTTGATCCAAATCGTTAGCGCCGTTTCGAAGATATACGAAATACATTAATATTCAAGAATTGCTCATTTAATATTCTAAGATTTTTTTATTATTATATTTTAAGCTCTCACACAAGATACACTATAAATATATTATAATAAAATTTGCTAAAAAGAACGCCTTGCAGGGGCGGATCTATATATAGGGTTCTTGGGCTGCAGCCCAGGGTCCCTAAATTATTACAGGCTCAATGTGAATGCGATTAAAACAGTGGTTAATATAATGAATTTAAAAATAAAAAAAAATTTCCTAAAATACAAAAAAAAAAAGCCATAAAAGATTGGCCTAATAAACCTGGAACCAAACAATAACGTTATCTTACTTTCATCTAGTACAATCTATCATTACAGATTTTATTTAACAAGCCACTGACAATTAGTTTCGGCCCCCGAGAAGTGTGAAATCTATGGCCCCCCAAAAACATGATTCACCCTTTATACTCTGGCTAACATACACTTGGCCAGCGTGGTGGACTATGGCCTAAACCCCCACATATTGGGAGTCCCATGCCCAGCAGTGGGACGTCAAAAAGGGATGAATACAATAAATAAAACAAACTCACCGTCCTGTTCTCACGCGAATGTGTCACATAGTTGTATATAGGCACCTCCACCTTTTTCCCCTCCTTGAGCCTATGCAGCACCGAGATGAGGAGCTCGATGTCGAACGCGTCCGGGTGGTCGAAGTTGTATTCGTTACGCATAGCCAAGTGGTGTTGCTTTTCGTTTAACACCTGTTTAATATCAAATTTGCTTTGTTAACCGACTCACGAAAGGTAGGTTGTGTGTTTGACTTGTTAGTAATTGGTATGTATGTGTCTAGTTCGGAAATCCAAAAAAAAGTATGGAATTTTGAACTAATGACGTCATAGGATAAAAGCTTGATTATGTACACATGTTTATTTTGCTTACAACTTTTGATGCTATACAGACATATGTAGTCCACTTAAGTTTAAATTTATATTAGAGTAATATCATACAGCCATTGACAGCCCAATGGTATCGCGTTCGTTTGGGTAACCGAGTATAGCGTGTTCGAATCCCGGGTCTCGCACCTCTGACATTTTTATGTGAGAATCATTTCCAACATGATTAGCACTTGTCTTACGGTGAAAGAAAACACCGTGAGGAGATCTGCATGTCTGAGAGGACCTAGTAAATTTTCAAAAGACATTCTCAGTCCGCTCGCACTTGGCCAGCGCGGTGGACTATGGCCTGATCCCCCTCATATTGAAGGGAGGCCCGTGCCCAGCAGTGGGACGTTAAAAATGACTAAATACGTATATTACATTGACATCCTATTTCAATTAATAAATAATTCATTTTAAAGTGATTATGATATCGCTATATTTTATTTGAAAACAAAGCACACAGGCAAAGACGGGGAAGTTTGCTAGTACAACACGCATATTTAACTTCGACGAAATTCAAAGAATAACTTCAAGTAAATACATCATTATTATTTATACAGAAAGTATGTCAAATGTGTAAAATACTCTCCTCAATTGATTCTAAGCTGCTTAAAGCGAATACAAACACTAAGCTATTGCTACCGGCGTATTAGTGACTTCAGAAGACTAACAAGTCTTCTGAAGTGCCTACGTTCATCCATACTTATCGTAAATGTAAGACAACTATCTATTTAAAGTGTATTATGAAATATAAGAGCTGATGTAGACACTAGAATAGTGAAAATTTCATTGAAATTTTGACCTTAAGCTTGATTATGTCATTTTTTAGAATTTACCAAGTAATTTACTAAGTTAATATTTAAAAAGTTAAGAGCACAATGTTTACGGCTTTAAAAGAACTTTTTTTTATGAGATTCTGTGACAAACGAGCAGACAGACCACCTGATGGAAAGTAGTACCTGTCGCCCATAACACCTACGGTTCATGCACTTAGGTTTTAAGTAACAAAAATGCAGAACCACTTGCCTCTTGCCTGTAATTGCGCTGGCTACCTTATCCTTCAAACCGGAACACAACAATGCAATCATTGTTGCTTGGCGGCAGAAATAGATAAGGGGGTGGTACCCATCCAGTCGGACTCCTCAGGCTTGACAGAGTCCTACCACCGGTAAGACATAATTTGTATCTGATCTCTTAATTAAAGACTTTTGCTTAACGTGTTGAGGGACGCGGGTACACCGGTGGTTCAGTTAACAATTAATTTCTTAGAAATTATCCTGGAGTAGTTAAAAATATTTAATTTTTATCAAAGAACTATTTGATTTTCAAAGTACCAACAACCAAGATTTAAAAAAAATATTTCCCACCCATCGATCAAAAAAGTACTAGATACACAATCAGCTACAAAAAAGGCCTCACCGAATGAACGCTCATTTGAACATTTGAGCGCGGTCTTATTTTTTTTCGAAAAAACAACTTTAAGCATTGCATTTAAGGTTCAATTTACATTTTAGTTTATTTGTTTAACTAGAATAATTACCTAAACACAATTGGTGACAATTTTAAGAGAATTTTCGCATGCGATTGTGTATATAGTACTTGTTTGATCGAAATTCTCATTCCTCAATAGGCCGAGTAAAATGGACCATTTTATGTAATAGACAAACATACATTATAGAAGTTTTAAGTATTATTGCGTTAAATACATATTTATTAACATGTTTTTATATCTATAATATACTGACCCTTAATTTGAGGAGACACTTGCTTTAGAAACAATAAAGCGGCTTTAATTCTGGGTTTCGCATTATCACATTTTATATGCAAATCTCATGTTGAAAGATGTGAGAGTCTAATTTGTTTTAAAGACGTGTTAATCCGAAAAACTTGTCAAATCAGGCCGCGGAATTATGACCAGATTTTTCTTTCACTGAGGGGTCTATTTCGAGCGGTCGTCAAAAGGGCTGATTAAATAAAGATATTTTTCGAACTTGGGTTTCAGCATAGTTCAGTTGAACTCCTTGTAAAATTTGTTTAAGCCTTTTAGAAATATATACATTATCGATGTATAATGATATTATTTATTTCGTAACGCGTAACGCAAATTTTCAGAATTTACTCAATCGAGATCATTTTGCCACCATTTTTTTTTGTATTAAGAAATATTTTAAGGTACACAGTATGCGAAATAAGAGTAATGCCGGGGTCAATCGCTAGTGTTGAATAAAACCTTTACCTTATAGAACGAGTCCATACTGACGATGGTAACCCATGGGATGTTAAGAGATTCTATGATTTTCGTTGCCACCGTCGTCTTCCCGGACGCGCTCGCGCCGCCGATACCTGCAAACAAACTTAATTTAAACATAACACTTCATATGTATATAACATATTCTTTATATTCATCATTAGGTATAGTTTAAAAAAACTAAAATAAGGCAAAAGAACACGCTTTTTGATGAACTGTAATTTATCTCGACAAGACTAATCAGATTAGCTCAAACTCGAAGTTATTCTACTAGGTATTGAAGAGTTCTAGTAATAATAATGTCCTCCCGACTGATTTAACCACGCGGCCAATCTCATTGAGACTAGCCAATAGCGCAGGAGATATTACATATAGTGCAGCGTGTGTGTCTGTACGCGTAGACACAACATGCACTCTATATTTCTGTCACCCTCAAAGTCCGATGGGATGATACTTGGATACTCGTGGTGAGAGTGAAGGCGCAGGACCGATGCGACACGTGCGGGTGTAACACCGCCAACATCCTAACTCCGGGCTATTAGAAAATATCTTAATAGAAAAACTCAATAATTAAACTTGGCCCAACCCAGGACTCGAACCCAGGACCTCCAGATGATAACTACACGACCACCGAGGCAATTAAAGTTGTTAATTTATCTGCTGGTTCCATCATAAGACCAACAAGATAGTGTCAAATTAATGTATTATTCTCATCAAAATTCTATCTCTAATGTTTTATTATATTATAGTTAGTTACAAGAGAAATTATAAAAGCGTTATAATAATCTATACAGATAAATAAAATTGGAGTGTCTGTTTGTAATATTAAAATAACCGCTTTTTACTAAATGCATATGGATGTATACACGGTACATATACTAAAACAACATTTTTTACAATTTTTGTCTCTCTGTCTGTCTGTCTGTTTGTTTGTTCCGGCTAATCTCCGAAACGGCTCGACCGATTTTGACGGGACTTTCGCTAGCAGATAGCTGATGTTATAGAGAGTAACTTAGGCTACTTTTATTTTAGAAAAAGAATCAGGGTTCCGCGAAAAAATATTAAAACCCATGAAATTATGAACAAAATCCGCGTACGGCCTACGCACCCGAGCAAAACGAGGGTAAATCGCTATATAATTTAAATGAATATCTTAGGAGTAGCAAGCTACTATTTACCTAAACATAGCTAACCGTGAAACGTACCTAGAGCCGAACGCGAGCGAAGCGAGCGTGAGTCGCTAGTAAACAAATAAATATGTTGGGACATTAACACACAGCACCATCTAGTTCCATGGGAAGCTACGAGACCTATGTTATGGATACCAAATAGTTGACACACTACACATATGTAACTTTAAATACTACCCATGACTAGTACCCATGACTGGAGTACACACATTCGTGCTCATCACACAGATGAATGCCCCTAGCGGGACTCGGATCCGCGACCGCTGGCACAGCAAGAAGGATCACTACATACTGAACCAAATGTGTCGTCGAAAACAAAAAATATTTCTTTAGGGTGGACCACCCTTATCACTTGGGGGTATGAAAAGTAGTTTACGTCCTTTTCTCAGACCCACTGAATATACACACAAAATTTCATAAGAATCGGTCTAGCCGTTTCGGAGGAGTTTTGTTACAAACACTGTGACACGAGAATTTTATATATGTATTTATTTTGAAATATTAGATATTAAGAAATTCAATTAAAGACTAATCGGGAGTGTAAACAAATCAATTAGCATAGCGTTTCTTGCCTCATATCAATCATTTGTATGAGTCATACCTTAAAACATGACTGATTAGTACGAAAATAATTGAGTGTGCCTCAACGGGTCAAAACGGGTATCAATTTAAATTTATTTTGGTTACCATATCTTAATTCGTTAATCAACATCTGATATTGCCTCCTGTCAGACCAAAAACGTAATATTCATCTTACTAATATTATAAATGTGAATGTTCAGAATTCAGATGTTTGGATGGGTGTTTGTTACTCAGTCACGGCTGAACGGATCTGGGTGTTTGGCACAGAGATTAGATAGATTATAATCTGGAATATAGGCTACTTTTTGTCCCGGAAAAATGTACGGTTCCCGTGGGATAGATTTGTTTTTATTTCTTACACATTTTACATATTTTTTACAAAGTCTGTCAAAATAAAAAAAAATTAAAAAAAAACAATTTCCTCACCAATAAGAAACGGCTCGACTTCCTGGCCGCCGGTACAGTTGTACCAGGGGGGCCTCCCCGCCGTGTATATAGTCCGTCTGTCAGCGTGCAGGATACTCTCCGCCGTGGTCCGCTTGTTAGACTGCGACATGGAGGCTGTACGCACTCGGCGAGCCCGAGGCGATTTGAGGATGTTTGAACCTAAATAATTTAAATTATTAATTCAGGCAGTGGTAGCCCAGTGGTAGCGCTCGCTTGGGAAACCGAGTGAAGCGAGTTCAAATTCCGGATCTCGCACCTCCGATATTTTCATGTGTGAATCATTTCCAATATGATTACCACTTGTCTTAACGTGAAGGACAACATCGTGTGGAAACCTGCAGGTTTGAGAGAACCTAGCAAGTTTTCAAAAGACATGTGAAATTCGCCAACCCGTAGCGTTGGCTAGCGTAGTGGCCTATGGCCTAAACTCCCTCGTACCCTCCCACGGGTCTGCCTGGAAGGGAGACCCATGTCCAGCAGTGTGATGTTAAAAAAAGGCTGAATACATACAAGATTAATTTACTAGCGATTTGCCCTTGCATCACTTGGGCGTTACAATGTAACAAACATACACACAGCATACAAACTTTCAGATTTATAAATAAATAATAGTTTGATATATGAAAAATTCTTTAAAACAATAAACAAACAAAATATGGACAAAGAATAACTAATTAAGAGATTTCTTACAATAAGTAACGCTACGTCAGTACTTTACACAGACTTACCTTATCTTCACTCAGGTGCGTCTGTATATATCTTTTGTATTTATAATATTTAATACAAATAGTATAACTTTTTGGATAATTTTTTTACTAACAGTAGTGTATGTTTTTGTTACTCCAAGTTATGCTCTGTCTTTGTACGTCCAAAAGCGTCCTGCCGTTTCAACAGGCCACCTAGTACTATTCAAAAAAGATATAGACCTGCCATAGGATTCTTCAAGGTTGCATGTCTTATACGAACTGAATATATACAGTATATAGCAGTTACGTCCGAAGTCATGGGTTCGATTATAGCACGAGGCCTGCATATATCAAATTAATATCTATACATATAATAAAATTGTAACTAAGCCGAATCTGTACATTAAATATTTTTTTTGAAAATCTTATTAAAATTTCAAAATAAAACTATCTTTTCGGATTATTTCGCGAATTTATTATGATTTTTGGTTCCCGACGTTTCGATTGCTTTACAGCAATCATGAGACATCTAACACCTTAGTCTCTCCCGTGACCATGATTGCTGTAAAGCAATCGAAACGTCGGGAACCAAAAATCATAATAAATTCGCGAAATAATCCGAAAAGATAGTTTTATTTTGAAATGTCAAATATTCGCGTAAATCTAAGAAAGTATTATCTTATTAAAATATTAACATTATTATCGATACAGAGTCTTCTCTTCAGTTTTTAGAATTTTTGTCTGTCTGTCTGTTACCGCATTACGGAAAAACCACTGGAGTGATTTTGATGAAATTTGGTATGGTGATAGCTTGATATCCGGGTCAACATATAGGATACTTTTTACTGCGGGAAAATACCTCATCTCTGAGAAACCCATACTAAACGTAAAAACATAACCCGAGCGGAGCGAGGGTGAGTCGCTAGTCAATCATAAAATATGTTGAATTATGACAACATTAAATAAAAATATATATAAGATTCCTTATGCGGATAGATAAAATAATATTAGGTCGTTACATATGAAACTATCATTTTGTTGAATTGACCACTTTGATCTCGAATATCTGGTGTTTTGTAGGAATTCCAAATTCAAATTTATTTCAAATTAGGCTTATGTATTTGTGTTTCGAATTTAGTGATTCATTTGTTTTCGCGCCATTTGACATCGTTGTTCCTTGACATCGTTCTGTTCACAATATGGAAAACTTAAAATATCGCGTTATTTACGAATACGAGTTGCTGCTGCTGAATCCGCTCGAAGGATTAATGATGTATGGGGAAGATACTGTTAAAAAAACACGGTACATTTTTGGTTCCAACGATTTCGTTCTGGAAACGTGACTACAGAACAAACCCCGTGGACGGCCGGGCACCCTAGTTGACAATGAAGAATTAAAAGTAATCGTAGAAGCGGATCCATCACAAACCACGTCAGAGTTTGCGGTATGCTTCGGTGTGAGTGATGAAACAATTTTAATTTACTTGAGAGAAATTGGAAAAATGAAAAAGCTTGAAAAATAGGTACCGCATGAATTGAGTGAAGAAAACCAACAATTACGCGTCAAGTGCTGCGTTACATTACTCATGACAATCGTCACAATAACGTATAGTTACTTGTGATGGAAAATGGATCCTGTACGATAATCGGAAACTCCTCACAATGGTTGAAACCAGGAGAACCGGCCAAATCTTGCCCCAAGCGAAAGTTGACTCAGAAAAGGGTATTGTCAAGTGTCTGGTTGACCAGTGCTGGTGTCATCCACAGGTACTTAAGATCGGGCCAGACGATTACGACAGATCAGATTAGACAGATCTCTATTGTCAACAATTGCAAACCATGATGGAGAAGTTAGCCGTTAAATAACTAAAACTGTTCATTTCCTCTAGCCCACTGCTGCTTCAGGACAACATTAGACCGCACAACATATGGTCGCAAATTCAAAGGAAAGAAAAAAATCTCAAGGAAAAAAATTCGATTCCGATGAGACAGTCAAAACCGCTTTCAGAGATATTGAGTCTCACTCCCAAAATTTTGCCAGCAAAAAATTTTATCATTAATACTTTGATTGATTAAATAAATAATTTCATAATTTTTCTTCCTTATGCTTTTTCCATATAAAACGCCAGTTTTATATTTAGTACTCATCGATTTTTATAGAATCACACTAAAATACGCGTAGTTAATATAAAGTAATCGATTGAATTATAAATAAACATGCTGTTAATCAAAGATATTCATCATTTGAACACCTAAACGCATGATAAGACTATTTACATGGCTAGAGTCAGGCAAGATTAAACTGGCAAAGTTACTCAAGAAAAATATTATACTATCACTTCTTGGTCAGTTTCACTGTTTTGTCAAAATATGCCCAGATAAACAAAAGAGTATATTAAAAAACTTCTTTTATGGGCCTTAATGGCAACGTCATTGAAAGACACATTTTGTTTATATAGGTATGTATCCAGCCCTTTTAAACATCCCCCTGCTAATCATGGGTCTGCCTTCCTTTAATATTAAATAGATCAGACCATAAATATATCCACTATTAATTTTAAAATAATATTTAAAATTATTTCCTAAATCTAAAATTTCATTTCAATTTATTAAAATGATCATACCTGTTGAGGGTGGTCTATAGGGCCTAACATTAGGTACGGTGGTAGGCGATGCCGGGGCGCGAGAGTAGTCATCTTCATCTATGAACACTTGTTCACTTATATCCAATGCAAGTTCTGTGTCACTGTAATATTCGTCGAAATTTAAATTTTTATTTAGTAACTAAACTAAGTTTATATTCATGATTTTTGTTTTATTTGCTCTGTGGTTTGGCTATAGAAACATATGAATCTATTCAGCCATTGAGAAAGGAAATGTTTTCAAAATGAACATATTACTAGTTTTTGGTAGTAACATATTAACCAAAGTTTTGTTTTTTACTAAAAATATCTGCTTACAAACTTAAGTGGATAGTAATATTTTAATAAATATTGTCAGTACTATTTGTTTGTAGAATCTAATCTTGTGATATACTACGTTACATAATATGTTATATGTTGTTAATTGCTAAGTTGTATATTACAACTATGTAAGTGTAGTAAAATATTTTAATTTAAATATATAAACACAACAACAATAATTATCTTAAACCATTATTTTAAGAATGTTGAGGAGAGAAAACATAATTTAATTGATAATATAAAACTTATTAATGTTTATATTACTATATGTTATTGTAAGACAATGTAATAAGTCTGATCTTTGATACTTCATTCTTAAAATAAATTTCTTTGTTTACAACCTTTGAGATGAGGCAAGTAATGATTACTTGAAAAGTTTTTAACATATTATTAGGGTGGAGATAAAAAAAATATTTTTTTCTTATCTTGGGGGTAGAATTGTAGCTTATAAAAAAACATTGAAATAAAAAAAAAATTACTAAACATTCAGAGACTTTTATTACAAATTCTAGCTCCAATTTAAATTTTTTTTTTCCCTCCACTCTAGTATCTATACTAGTATTATAAAGAGGCAGAGTATGTTTGTTTGATTGTGCTTATCTCAGGAACTACTAATCCGATTTGAAAATTTCATTTTGCATTAGATAGCCCGTTTATTGAGGAAGGCTATGGCTAGGCCAAGCGAGCGGAGCAACAATATAATAAATATAGTCTATCTATTACATACTGACTGTTAAAACATTCCTAGTTAGAACTAGTGTCAAGCGAGGGTGAGCCGTAATAGATAAAATAGCAAGTATGAAGATGAATGTACATAAGTGGCTTAAAAAGATATTATTTAATTTAAATGTTTGTATGGTATCAGATGTTTATGTAATGAGTCAAGTGAATGAGTTAAGATCTTTGCTACTGAATATATAACAAGGTTGTTTGTTAATGCATTTATTTTATAAAAGACTTGATGTAAAATGTGTCAAGGTTGATCTGATGTAGTTAAAAAATCAACATGTTGTTTTTAAAACAACTTATTTCATTTGGAACTAAATTTTTGCAATAGGTCATTCAATAAATTGCAAACAAAGTTTAGCATTAGTATAAAATATGTGATCTCATAATAGTTTAGTTATAATATTAATACTTATTAATAATTAAATGCTTATATTTCATTTTCAATATGATTTGATTATGTATATTGAGGCTATAAATTAGAATGGAATATTACCAGCAACGATATATAGTTACTTAATAAATGTGAATATATTTCAATAATGAGGATGTGTGTGTGTGTGAGACATTTTTGAAGAAACACTTTTTTGTTAAATAATAAAAAGATAAAATTAACATATTACATAATTAAAAATACCAAGAAATTATATTTATTGTTACCATTTAAAGAAATACTGGTTTGTAATCAAGCACTTAGATATTCTGTGAACTAGTTTTTAAATTAATTAAATTTAGATAGCATATAACATATTCAATGTCATTTCATCTTTATTTTTAAATTATCTTTTTCCATGTATGTGTGTAGATAGGCCTAAGAAACACCAATGATTTGTTTATCTTATCACCTTCACATATTGTATATGCATGTTTGTGTTTATATCTTTTGTTTACAAGTTTTTTCAATGGCAATGTGTGACTTTCACCAATAAAAGGTTATATATTCTAAAAATAATTATTTTGACATTTTGTCTACAAAACATATTTGCAAATAAAATAAACTACAAGCATAAAAACCAAAACACAGCTACTCACTAGTCACATCGACGAATTAAAACAATATTATATAAATATCTTACACATGGGCGAAGATTATAGAATTTTGATCCATATTCCCAAAATTTTGTTGTTTCTTATGTATAAGAAAACAATTTAGATGATAATTGGATTCGAGCACGTGTCTATTTCACGGTGCGATCGTATAACGTAAAGTAAGATGCCAATGTACTACATGAAAGTCTAAAAATAAACCACAATGTGTATATGCATAGGTTATGACTCTAGGCAGTAAAGTTGAATTAAAGCACGTACGGCATTGATCCAGTATACTATAAAATCACTGCACGTAAAAACTTCGCGTAGCTGCACTCGTGACCACGCTCACACTTAAAGGCTAGCCTTCTCAAGCGAAAAATTTGTTGACACGAGACAGCTGTGCAAACAAACAATAATTAAGGTTAGCACACACGATTTACCTATCCGAGCTAGCCGAACTGGGAGTTTCGAATTTGTTCAGTTTCCCGGCCATTACTGGTCGTCACAAAAACGCGTATGTTTATTGAAAATAGAGTAAAGATTGAAAAGTTCACGAGAGGCACACGCAGATAGTGATTTTGACGAGTGACATTCACCGTCTTAAAATTGCGTCACACGTACGCAGAGTGCTGCATCATTGACGTCATTTTGTAGAATATTTCTAGAAAAATGCCTTAATTAAAAATTTTAAATAACGTCATTTTATTATCTATATAGCAAATGATTCTCTACCATGTTTATATCAAAGGATTTTTTAAAATATACTAATAGTTTCAAATTCTGTTTCTGAACGTGTAAGAAAACTGCGTTCCATTACACGAGATGAAAAATATAATCAATAAAATGAGCTGATATAACACTATAAGAACTAAATTATTTTAAAATATTTTTATTAGAATGAAAATTTTACGTTTCTTATAATATTTCTTTCGTATCTTATATTTTTACTATGAATGACATGGCATGGTATAGATTTTATTTATAGGTTTGTTTAGATGAATGGGTGGTTGGTTAGGCGCGTTTATGTTTCATCTAGGACAGCTATACTCAACCTGCGGCCCGCGGGCGCGTGCGCGCCGGGCCTTTGTTACTGGCCCATCTGAAGTAACAAATTTAATGTAACTAGTTGTTTGATGAGTTCATCGATTTTAACGATACCAATCTAGAAGTTATGTTTAAAGAAAAAGGGAAAACAGAGAATATGTGGAATTTATATACTTCAGTATTGTTCCCTAAAAATATAAAAGCGTCCAAGGATGTGCTCAAATCCTACTAACATCTTTTTCAAAAATGAAATACATAAGGAACGTTTACAGAAACAAACTTTCAGATTTTCTTCTGGATGATGTTATAAGGATAGCATGTAGCGACTAGCGACAAGCCAGATCTTGATAAAATTTTGAAAAAGTGTTCTCAGTATCAAAAATCGCATTAAAACATATAAACATCTTTGTTAAACCTTCTTTTTTCATTAATAAAGTAACTACATCGTTAACTTGGAATTACGTTTTAATCAAGACTTAAATAATTTTTGCTTGTGGCGCTAGACACCAAAACTGCGTTTGTGGCCCCTATAAAAAAAAGGTTGATTATGGCTGATTTAGGACATTCAAATTCTTAGAATTAAGGATGAAACGTGTACGTCTCCGACTGCATAATACTATATTTCATCGTGAACTTGTTTTCATCTTTTTAGTTAGCTTTTATATAGTCGGGTTTTTCATTTTTATAATATATTTATTTATATAATTTTATTTCCACAAATGCTTAACCGGTGGTATCATCATTCATCAGTCAGTGCCTTGCCGAATATATGAATATGTAATGATTTAATTTCTTTTTTTGTAATTTTATGTTTTAATAGAAAATATGGTAGACTCAACGGTTTTAGTATTTCGTCTACCTCTCTGTTTATTCGTGATCGCAGATCTTTTTAAAACTTGTTCCCCTCCTTTTGAATTTAACTTTTAGTGGAATTTGAATTCACTAGTTGCATTATTAAATATATAGTATGTATATAGATGATTTCGTCCCACTAGAGTATGAGAGTGACAGGAATAGAGAGTGCACTTGTGTCTGCGCGTACACTTGTGCACTATAATATCTCCTGCGCAATTGGCTAGTCTCAATGAGATTGGCCTCCGTGGCTGGAATCGGTCAGGAGGACATTATTATTATTATTATTATATATATATAGAGATTTCAGATTTATATGTTACCTAGATGTTTTTGTGAGAAGTAAGAATATGTATATTAGGTGAAAGTAGTGACGATACACAACATAATTGTTGCTACGATGCTTATAGCAGGGGTACAATAAATTGATATTTGTAGAGTTGTTAACTAACAGTCCAATCAAATAGGTTTAATCATAAGAATGTAAACATAGTTTAAAAATTCTACATTCATACTGTATTACTTTTTAAAAAGCAGCCGTCACTTCTTTGAGCATTTTTCCATATTATTATAATCTACATATTATGTAATAATTCCTATTAATAACCTATACCTAAAAGTTTTTTATTTAAATGAAATTCGTCATTCGGCTAAATCTATTTATTTATTTTGTTTTTCTTTTACCACTTATGTTTGACGCATATAATATATTTATTTGAGTCATCGATTGATATTAGATATATCGACACAAAGAGATTTAATTAACTAAAAGTTACGAGACGACAGTGTTGCAGGCAATTAGCCGAAACTTTTCCCATTTGCATGTTATGGGCCAAGTTTCCGTTCAAGCATTCACCCCAAGCCAAACCGCTAAGAATTCGGAATTTGAATTGATTATTTTTTTAATTTCGCACAGATTATCTTCGAAACTTTGGTACACGGGCAGATTAAAAGATGACTCAAATGTTTTGTTATAGAATGTCATAGAAAAGTAAAATTTTAATCAAATTCACATCAAAGCTTAGATTTAAACATTTTTGCAGAAACTTTTTTTAATTTGTAATATTTAAACGAAATTTTTAAATTGTAATATTTAAACGAAATTCTTTTTAAACTAAATTTGCATGATAATAATTAATTAGTTATTTTATTACTGACTATTATAGGACTATATATAAGAATTGGTCAAGTGCGAGTCGAATTCACACACGAAGGGATCCGTACTATCGTACATGTACTTTTTATTAATATTATGACTTTTTCTCTATGTATGTAGTAATATACTACATAAATGCATAGAGTAAAAGTCAAAGTCAAACTTCGACGATCGATTAAAAACGTTAAAAAAATGTTTCTTGGATTTTTATTTTTATTTATTCTAATTAATTTGATGTTATAACGGCAATAGAAATACACACTCTGTGGGAATTTCAACTCTCCTATCTAATACGGTTCATGAGATACAACCCTCCGACAGAGGGACGGACGGTCGGACGGACGGACAGCGGAGGCTTAGTAATAGGGTTCCGTTGGCATCTTTCGGGTACGGAACCCTAAAAAAGATCAAGTAGGATTAGTGGATTTTGTACTTAATTAAAACACTGCGTTATGATTAAGTTTTTAGTGTATGAATTTCTATATATGTAAAGCAATGTAGGGTTTGTTACATCACCTAGGTATAACTCAAGAACAGCTAGACCGATTTTTATGATCTTTGATTTGTTGGATTTGTCTCTGTCCTATATAACAGAATAACTATTGAAACATCGGAAAAAGTCTCGAAAAAAAATACATGGTTAATGCTGGCTACTAACTATTTATATCTATTTAAAACGTACCGGGGGACTAATCCGGGCGAAACGAGGGTGAGCCGGTAGTTATAAATAAATCAATAAATTCAGTATTTATTACAAAATGCACTGTGAACTTCAGTATTTTTTCTTAATATCTTTTTAATAATGCATATTAAATGTACTTTAATCACAGGAAAAAAAAGTTCCCGTCGGAAAGAGAATAGAATAAGAAGAGTTCAACAAATATAGTTGTATTCTAAAATTAAATGCTACAGCCGAACCGGAGGAGATAAGCGGGTACAAATCAGTCTAAGACAGATAAAGTTACTGTACCCCGTTTGGAGCATAAAACCTCAACAAGAAATAGAAATGAAATTAAAAACAGATCTTGTATGATAGTTTTAAGTAAATTCTTAAATAATACCGTTAAAAATAAAAAGCCGGAATGATTACATTGGTAAATTCATAAATTCAAATAACGATAGTATTAAGTATTGAAATGACATTGTATATATAAAGTTAGCGAACTTTTATACGAAATTTTTGCATATGAATAAAACGAATTACATTTCACAGACATGAAAAAAATTGGTGTAATCCATTCAGACGAGTGTCGGGTCTTTTACGTGACGTTGAGCTGCCTCCAATTTGCCGACTTTTAGGTTATTTTACGTCGAAAACTTTGATTGGAAGACATCCGAAAACGCATTGTGAATGTTAAATAAAGACTCTTTGTTGTTGAACTGCTATCGGTTTTATTTGTATCGGCCGGTTTATATTCAAAGTTTTCTCTGACAATAAATGTGGCGTAATGTTGATTGCTTAGACTTTTAGTCGAGAGAGCTTTATATCGTTTCTTTGAACGAATAAGTAGTAAAATAAGGGTTTCTTTGAACGTGTCAGAGCAAATTAAACTTTTTGAAGTTATACTTCTTTTGGCACGTTTGTAAAAAAATATGGGAGTAAAATTTTTACGATGCGACGCACACCGACAGCCAAAAAGCGACATGAAGATGAAGTTAGTTGCATTCTTTTTACAGAGAGTTGTGACATGCGAAATGAAATCTTTAGCTATTTTTGTTCTGTTACGGTAAAGAAGTATAACTTCTTAGGTGCGTACATAAGTACACACATGTTTTTCTTTTATAAATTAAAATATAATAAATTAAATATAATGTAATAAATATAATACATATAATATTATTACAAATTAAAATTTTCAGTTAGCTTTATTATCAACCACTGTATGTACATTATATATTAATTTGATAGAGAAAAGGTATATTGTTTTATAATGCTACTAGTTCAAAAGGCTCTTTTTAAATAAAACTATCTTTTCGGATCGGAAGCGAAATAATCCGAAAAGATAGTTGTATTTAAAATGTCAAATATTCGCGTAAATATAAGAAAGTATTATTCAAAAGGCTCTATTAAACTGCCTCGTGTCGGGAATCCGCGAAACATATTATACAGAATATATGAGCTTACCCCCCGTTACGATAAATATTTTTTGGTTAATTTTTTCTGAACAAGACTATTATCCGCGAATTTCCTAAAGAGATAGAGTTGACCAAAACCATGCCTTGTTTGTTATTATTTATGTCGGTATTTTTGTATATAATACCGTTATTAGTTTATTTGGAATTATATACATGACTCCAGCTAGAAGAAGCATCATCCACGCCTATCGGGCTGCTGATGAATTAATACCACATATTATGCATAGTAAAATATGCAAATACATACATATGTAAATACGAAAGACCATTTAATTCGTTATCTACTTATTAGCTACTAGTAAAACAAATAAAAATCTGTCCCACGGGAACCGTAGATTTTTCCAGTATATAAAGTAGTCTATGTATGTGCTATTCCAGACTATAATTTATCTCTGTGCCAAAAATTCAGATCGGTTCAGCCGTTCTGGCATGATTGAGTAACAAACATCCAAACATCCATCTAAATTTTCACATTTATAATATTAGTAAGATTACATAGCTTCCCCTAGACGAAATTATCACAGTTATTTGTCTGAATCGTTGAAGAAAACCGAACTAATTGGTGAATGCACTCGCCTAATGAAATCGCCACCTGCGCTTCGTTTTGTGTCTGTCTGTTAAACGCTTGGGATTTTTAAGTGACTTTGTAATTGGACAGCCTTTGTGGCGTAGTGGCATTGTGGTAGATAAGAGCAACTTCTATGTGGTCATAGGTTCTTGTTCAAGATCGTTTCTTGGCCATGTTATAGTCTTTTTGGTCTTAAGCTAAGGTAAAATAATGTAGGGAAATGTTGAAAATTGAGTATTATTTTAAAATAAACGAGAAAAGAAGTGAAAAAAAGCACCAATGGTTTTATATAAAATCTAATAATTAAATAAAAATAATTTAACAAATAAATAATTTCATTTCATTTAAAAACAAAGCTTCCCTATCGCGTCTATCCGTCTGTTTGAACGCGATAAACTCAAAAAATATCGCACGGATTTTCATACGGTCTTCACCAATAGGCGAAGTGATTCATGAGAAAGGTTTAGGTGTAATTGATTAAAGTTTGTGTAAATTGGCTGAAATATGACGATGATTATTGAAGATGCTGAAAAATTATGAGCTTGTATTACAGAATTAGTCCTCTTAAATAGATCTAGTTAACTGTAGCAAGTTATATGTACATATCTAGGCATGCATTCAAGCGAAGCGCGGGTAAGTCATTGGTTTTAACCGATTCAGAAAACAAAAAGTTCACAGTCGGATAAACAATCTTATTTGTAGGTACATAATATCATAGTAGGGTGATTTAATCGATAGACAAGACGACAATTACTATATAATATTATGTAGGTGTCTACGAAAACGTCTTCCCAATCAACCACAACGTTCGAACAATTCGTCCAAATTACTTCAACTAGGGCGAAGCTATTCTCATCGCAGCTACGTGATATGGAAGCAAACGAATTTAATTTGCGATCGGAAGATAGTCTCCAGCTAATAGCTCGTCGCAAGAGATTTATGCGTCTGGTTTTTCAGATTTTACACTTTCTAATGTAAATTTCTGATTATCTTTCTTTTGTAAATAAAAATATTAAAAGATATTGCAAAATTTTAAAAGATTTCGAGTTTAAAATAAAATATTAAGTAATACGTTACAGATAAACTAGCGATTCAGCCTCGCTCCGCTCGCATTCGTCCCTAAATACGTTTTAACGGTTAGTACAGATTTCTCAGAGATGAGATATTTTCCCGCAGAAAAAGTATCCTATATGTTGCCCCGGATATCATCATACCAAATTTCATCAAAATCTGACCAGTGGTTTTCTCGTGATGCGTCTCGAGATTTTTCAAAAACTATTAAATGTACCGATTCGACTCAGAGTTTTATTATATGTATAGATTAGAGAGTTAATAAGTAAGTAGATTATCAATTAATAATGTTTAAATACTGATTTTAAGTTTCAATTTTACAGAAATATCTCTCTTTCAAATAAGACTTATGCTTAAAAAAATACAAAATAATATAATTTTATTTTTACTTTTTTTTTTCTCCAAAAATATCCTTCACGATTAATACCTATATAAGCATACTATGCTACTATTTTAACTATTATAACTTTGATATTTTTTAGCAGGCTACTCTACATAATTCTTTAGTCTTAAGTTTTTTTCACTTAAAAACAAATCAAAGGAATTATATCTCGAAGGTTCTTGTAACCTCATTCTATAAAAATAACAGCTCGATAATTTTGTATTGTCATTTCGATTTACTGACAGTTAAAATTCCATAAAGACTTCAAACTAGATATATGGGTAGTAAAAATTGTTCCTACAGGAAACATAAATAAAGTGATATATATACATACAACTAAATTTGTTATATATAAAACTAAGTTTGACGGCAGGTTTGGCTCATTTTGTAGTGCTGTATGTACTTGCTGTGCCAACGGTCGCGGGTTCAAGCCCCTCTGGGGCATTCATTTGTGTGATGAGCATGAATGTTTGTACTCCGGTCATGGATGTTTATATTTATAATATGTATTTAAAGTTATATATGTGTAGTGTATTAACGGTGCTGTGTGTTATGTTCCAACATATTTTTTTATTTATTTTAAATGATAGTAGTTGTTCAGTGTAAAACAGGATTGCCGAGAGACGAATATCCGCGTCCCCGTGAAAAGCGGATACTGATGCTTGGAGAGCCATTGAATGAGCGACTTTAAAACGTAAATCTTATTGATTTGTTAAAAATTAAAAAGAAATTAAATATATGTACATAATATATTGATACATGTAAGGAATATCATTGTAGTCTGTAACTAAACTAATTTTCCCATTTTTATAAGTTTTACATCTATTTCTTTGTACGTGAGTTTGTTTACTTCAATTATTTCAAGCTAAACACTGCTTTCCTCCAAAATAACTGAAGTTTTGCCTGCTTGTTCAGTTCTGATTATAAAAGCAATATTTATTTGAAGATATCAATAAATATTTGTTCGTAAACAATTACGCCTTGTCGTTTATAATTAGTAGACATTAACGGCTTGAACAATTCTTTTTTGTTTTAGTGGGGGAGTGTGTTAGGGGTGGTATAAGTATAAAAACAATAGGGAAAACCCAAAAAAACAGCTGGAAATTAGAAAAGTTTATAACTGTTTATTTTGTACCTATGTATGTATATCTATCTATACATATATAATAAAATTCTAAATAAGCCGAATCTGTTCATTAAATATTTTTTGGAAAATCTTATTGCAATAAACATTACTATCGATACAGAAGCCGAATCTATAGTTTTTAGAATTTATGTCTGTCTGTCTGTCTGTTTGTTACCGCATCACGGAAAAGCCACTGCAGGGATTTTGATGAAATTATGTAAGATGATAGCGGGTTATCCGGGTCAACATATAGGATAATTTTTACTGCGGGAAAATATCTCATCTCTGAGAAATTTAAACTAAACGTTAAAATGTAAATAGGGATGAACCCGAGCGGAGCGAGGGTGAGTCGCTACTATTTAATACATACTAATTTCAAATTTACTCTTTGCGAAGTTTGTCCTCCGCTTTACAAAGAATTAACTAGATATATGTAGTTTGTGCCATCCACGAAGACGCTCCCCTCTCTTTATTGACAGTTGAAATCGCGCGCCTTCGTGGATGGCACTATCTATATAATTTCTTCAATTCAATTTTTATGTTCAATGACTTCAAGGAGTACCGTTTAAGCAGCAGATATTAATTATAATTAATGATACGATAAAATAAAATTATTTTAATGGCCACAAAGAAATCGAGAAATTCGTTGCTATCGAAAGGATGAATCCTTTTGATTCGTCTTTCGTCCTTGTTCGCTAGCGCGAGGAGCCGGAAATAAGCGAGGATTTAAGTTTATTTTGCTATAAATTAATCTTATTTACACTTATCTGTTGCTGAAACTTTTTAAAGTCTATCCGTCGAAGATAAATGGGCTATAGGTTTTTTTATTTGTTTTTGAGCTTGAAAAATCGTTTGTTGTAGGTACATTTTAAGTGATTCAACAATGGTATGTTTTTTAAAAGTAATTTAGGATCTTTTCGGATTTCTTTGCGGATTTTGATTTTTGGTTCCCGACGTTTCAAATGCTATATATCTCTCCTGTGACCATATATGGTCAAAGGAGAGACTGGTTAGATATCAGTGATGGGCGAACAATTACACACTTTGGTATTAAAACAGGGCCGTTAAAGCCGTTATTTAGAATTAATTGCTAAGTTGATATGATATAATGAAGCTATATTAAAATTATTGACTCTTTATATGTTCTCTGTTTAAATTAACAATATATTTATTAACCCTCACTAAACTTTTCTATACATATAATGAAATTGTAACTGAGTCGAATCTGGTATACGTATATTAAATATTTTTTGGAAAATGTTATTGAAGTTATTATTATAGACTGAGGCTGAATCTATAGTTTTTACATTATTTTTGTCTGTCTTTCTATCTGGGTCCCATTACGAGAAAATCACTGGACTGATTTTGATGAAATTGGGTATCGTGATAGCTGGTTATCTGGGTCAACATATAGGATACTTTTTACTAAAGTATCTATATAAGTATAGTATATAATAATAAATATAATGAAATATCTAATATACTCGATTGTGATTGAAAATTGTCAATGATGACACGAGATATGACTGTCGAGTGAAGAGCGATCAAAACCTTTTGACATATTGCTCCACTTCCCATTGAGGAGTAATTCGATTTTCCGCTCGTTCTCTTCGTAAAGGCGTTGAAATCAAGTGTACAGTATCCTGCATATTCACTTGATGTAGGGTTACCAGGTTATAAATCGTAAGTTCATTAAAAAATTTTTAGAAAATTGTATTGAAATAGACATTATTATCGATACAGAGGTAGAATCTATAGTTTTTAGAATTTTTATTTGTTTGTTTTTTTATTTGTCTGTGACCGCATCACGTAAAAACCACTAGAAAACCAATAGGAAACTTTTTAATGCGGGAAAATATCTCATCTCTGATAAATCTACACTAAGCGTTAAGACGAATCTGAGCGGAGCGAGGGTGAGTCGCTAGTTTAATATTTAAAATGCGAAAATGTATTTGTTTGGTTTTGTTTTTACGTATTAAGAGATTCATAAATTAATGTGATTTTTGTAAGGGAAGCTAAATAATTATAATAGACACTTTTATTTATTTATATCTCTTGTTTATTGTTAACATTCAGTACTTGGGTGACTGAGCTTCCGTCGGTGTTTTTCAGAAAAGATATAAAAATATCATTTTTCAGAAAATACACCTATATGGATAAACTTAAAAAGAAATACCTTATCTAAGTACAAAATTTGGTTCAAATCGGTAGAGTCGTTTCAGAGATACACGAAATTTATATATACTCATATACAAGAATTGCTCGTTTACTATTATAAGATATTGCAATCTATAGAATATTTTTATCTCGGGGACTATGGTGAACTTTCATTAGTACTACTCGGATTATGACACGAGATAAATATTTGTTTGCATTGTACAGATACTTTTGATTTGACTAAGAATTGCGATAAAATTTCCAACCTTGGCGCGAATTTGTTTATTTTTATGCTTTCTTTTAAGCCCATATAATAGATATTCTTTATTATATTGCTTTTTGCATTTACACATTGAAATGAAGATTCAGTAATATTTATATTTAACTTCTATATTTGTAAGCAATAAATATATTTTTAATTAAATAATTAGATGATCAATGCCTTCTTATAACAAAAATCAATGCAGAAATAAAAAAAAATGGTATCCCTAGCTACATTATCCTTACTATTATCCGAGCCAGTGGGTTGTGAATTTGGATTCTTATGTAAAACGTTTTCAAACGTAGCGCAGTGCGTATTCGCGGCACGCGCGCCAATTTCGCGGGTGTCGATTTAAATTGAACGCCATGTTTAATAAAAATGGTGAAAAATTGATTTTTTATAATCTGTGATTATATTTAATCTGTACTTTTTTGTATGTAGTATGCCAAAAATATTTTTTTTATTAGTTGAAACAATAAATTTGTTGTCAGCATTTTAATTTAATCTTGCTATATTTGTAACTCAAATATATTCATTATGAATTCATTGTTCTATATTCATAACTCAAGCGTATGTATAAATTTGCATAAAAAGGAAGATTGAACTAATCTAAAACTTTTGCCCCGTTGGTACACAGCGGCAGTATTGGACTTTCATAAAAGTTGCTTATTTTGGTGACTACTAGCATTAGTGAATTACAAAAAACTAAATTTCAAAAAATAAATTATTATGTTAATATTACAGGATATAATAAACTTATACTAAATATAAAAAAGTAATTTATTACTGATCGATTAACACATACATTTAGATAATTTTTATTTTCAATTGTATTATTAATTCATGCAATTAAATTGTTTTTATATATTGCTTTGTACTGTAATATGTTGGTTTTTAAATACATCAGGTGACAAGCAAACTCCCAAATCAATCCTTAAATGAAATAAAACAAAAATTGAATTTAACCAAAAATATGCAACAAAAGTATTTAATAAAAAATAAAATACGTTAACATTTGGCCTGTAAAATGTTACCCTTTGTCTTTTACCCTTGGGCATAGTCCACTGTCTGTGTCCAGACAACTTTACAACTTTTAGCGCATCTGCTTCGGGCCTTTCGACCTTTTTGTATCTATGGTTACAGATTATATAAAATAATTTCCCACCATTGGCCTAAGGCTACGATAAATAACCGGAAACTTATTTTTTATTTTATGGTACTATAATAATATTATATTTACTGTGGGCGTATAAATGACGATCGTTTTTGGTGAATAGAATAATACAAAAAATGTTTTCATACGTAAAAAATAATTTAGATGTTTGTTGTGTTATAAAATTTCTAATTTAGCTTTTACGATAGAGGTCTCAGGCACTATTCGAAAGAAAACGTATTGTGTCTAATATTATATATTATATTCTGGTATTAACTATTGAGAAAAAACAGTGCAACGAAAAGGACAAGGTTGTAATATTAGTTTAGTGAACATTTTAAATATATGTTTTCGGATTTTTTCGTGGATTTATTTCGATTTTTGGTTTCTGAGGTTTCGAATGCTTTACAGCAATCATGGTAATGGGAGAGTCAAACCTTAAACCTTAGTCTCTGCCATGCCCATGATTGCTGTAAAGCATTGAAAACGTTGAAAACCAAAAATAAAAATAAATCCGCGAAAAAGTCCGAAAAGTTAGTTTTAATTAAAATGTCAAATATTCGCGTAAATCTAAGAAAGTATTATAGTTTAGTTAATATTCCATTTGAAGAAACGAGAGTCTGAGTGATAAAATTAAATTTAATCGTAATTAGCCGACATGTTGTGACGGCATGTCAAAAATATAATTTTTAAATAAACATATATGTATTTGTAATCTGAATGAATGAAGGTCCGTGTTGCATTTATATCATGGAACTTTGGTGAGGTAAATTGTATTGAATAATTTGATTTAAGTACACAGTTACAGAGATAAAGGTACATCAATAAGTAAATTAATTGTATATGTATGTCATAACATATTTTATAAAGTAAAACTTGAATAAACATAGGATAATTTGCTAGTATTATATAGTTTCAAAACGACATTTATGTACATCTTATTATATTAATCAAGCAATTTTTGTATACATATGTATTATGTATTGTATATATAAAATTATTTCATGTATTTCGAAAACGGCTCTAACGATTTGGATCAAATTTTGTATTTAGATAAGGTTTTGCTTCATATATTTACTAGCAAAACCCGCGGCTTCGCTCGCGCTAAAACTACAACAAAAAACTTCAAAAAGGTAGGTTTCATACAAACTTTCATCCTTTATTTTATCTCCTGATGGGATGAATTTCAAAAAATTCTAAAACACTAGTATTGAAGAAGAAGTATTGAAGAGCATTAATACCAAGTTTCAAGAAATTCTGATCATAAATATTTTTTGTAAAAAGTATCCTATATGTTGACCCGGATATCTAGCTATCATACCTAATTTCATAAAAATCCCTCCTGTGGTCTTCTGTGATGCGGTGACAGACAGACAGACATAAATTCTAAAAACTATAGATTCGGTCTCTGTATCGATAATAAAGTCTATTTCGATAAGATTTTCCAAAAAATATTTAAGGTACAGATTTCTTAAACATTTAAGGTACGGTTTCTTTAAAAAAAAACGTAATTTTTATATCTCCTTCGAAGCTCGCTCGCCCAGGTACTCATATAAACAAATAACGATAAGTAAAAACCTATACAACAATGTTTCTCTATTATAAAACATTAAAAATATATATATACGGTCGAATTGATAACCTCCTCCTTTTTTTGGAAGTCGGTTAAAAATAGAGATATGGACATAGTACGTTGTGTGGGTAACAAGAAACTGCTATTATTTTAACTAGACACTGCTGCGAGGGTGCTCGGTCAGCTCGTTGGAAATTAATCATTATTACTACTATGGCCTTTTAAATTTCCAAAATTTGTTGAGTAATTTTATTATAATGTGTTTTTATTTAAAAACGTACAGAGGCAACACATTTTTTCAACATTGTACTTTGTTTAAATAGGATTTCTAAAATGATGATGATTTATAAGGAGTTTAATAATTACATCTGTTTATGAATATACTTTTAAAAGTGACGTAAAATAAAGTATTTCTTATCATTATATAAAAAACTAGCGACTCACCTTCGCTTCGCTTCGGATTCGTCCCTAGACAAAAATAAATCTATCCCACGGGAACCGTACATTTTTCCGGGATGATATATAGCATATAGCCTTCCTCAGTTAACGGGCTATCTAATGCAAAAAGAATTTTTCAAATCGGATTAGTAGTTTCTGAGATTAGCGCGTTCAACCAAACAAACAAACAATTTTTTGTTATGAGAATGAAATGAGTTCGTAAACCAATGGTGAGAGGGAGTGTAGAGGGCATACGTAGCATCGACGCGACGTAGCAGTCCGCAGTACGTGGACAACATTAGTAATGCCCTCGTAAATATATCTTTTTTCTATTATTATTAAAATTAGAAAAGTTGCTAGTACTTTTATGGTAATATTTAATTTGAACAATATATCTATAAAAGTAATTTAAAAGAAAAATCGACTTTAAAAAGAAATTGACTTAATATTATGAAATAATATTTTTATAACCCGACACGAAATTAACCAACAAAAATGAAATCAAAAGTAGGTAGGTACGAAGTAAATTAGAGGCTTACAATTTTTTTTAAGGTCGGTGCCAGCACTTAAGAAAAGTACCTGTCAAATGTATTCTCTTTTGTTTATGAGATATTCGATGGATTTACTTTTACGTAGCGTGGCACTATTACATGGTATTAAAAATATTGGCATATATTAAAAACATTATTTGACCACATGTTTGGCTCAGTATGTAGTGACCCTACTTGCTGTGCCGCGCTCATGGGTTCAAGTCCCGTTGGGGGGATTCATTTGTGTAATGAGCACGAATGTTTGTACTCCAGTCATGGGTGTTTATATTTATAATATATATGTATAATGTACATATTTAAAGTTGTATATGTGTAATGTATCAACTATCCGGTATTCATAACACAAGCCTCGTATCTTACCATGGAACTAGACGGTGCTGTGTGTTAATGTCCCAACATATTTATTTATTTATTCTTAAAAATAACTTCACATTAACAAAATATAATTATCAGTATGAAACAAAAATCAGTTAAATTGCTACAAGAAAAAGAAGAAGGTAATTTAAAGTAACATTAATTGCGATTTATAGAATTCAGATGTGAAGAACTCAGAACAGCAACAGCGAGAACAGCTGCATTCCTTTTAAATGGAATAGTGGTGGGCATAGGATTCGGTAAAGTGGGTTCAAATCCCGGGTCTCACACCTCTGATACTTTCATGTACGAATAATTTTTCAACATGATTACCACCTGTCTTATGGTGAAGGAAAGCATCGTGAGGTCCTGCATGTCTGAGAGAACCTAGGAAGTTTTCGAAAGACATGTGAAGTCCGCAAACCTGCATTTGGCCGGCGTGGTGGACTATAACCTGATCTGACTAACTGATTCTGCTTTTGAAGGGAGTCCCGTGCTCAACAGTGGGACGGAAAAAGGGCTGAATACAATAGAATTTGAAAAACTTACACTCTCTTTTATACCAAGATGAGTAAAGATTTAAAGTGGAATTAGTTATAAAAGTTTTACGACTTTTTAGGCTTTTTTTTTTTTCTTACTATATAAGTGAGTGATGCGAAATGAGGACGTATCGCTAGTCTATAAATATAATAAAATTGTAACCAAGCAGAATCTGTACATTAAATATTTTTTGGAAAATCTTATTGAAATAGACATTATTATTGATACAGAGGCCGATTCTATTGTTTTTACAATTTTCGTCTGTCTGTTTGTCTGTGACCGCATTACGGAAAATCCATTGGAGGGATTTTGATGGAATTTGGTATGATGATAGCTGGTTATCCGGGTCAACATATAGCATACTTTTGACTGCAAAAAAATATCTCATCTCTCAGAAATCTATACTAAACGTTAAAACATAAGTAGGGACAAACCCGAGTGGAGCAAGGTAGAGTCGCTGGTACTAAATAAAATTTAAAACAAAGTAGTGACGGCATTGTGACAGTTATTCTGAAATGTCTTTTGTTTCTTCACAAAAGCTTCAACTTTTTAGTTGCAAATTTTACTTTACTTTTTAGTTTGCAAATTGAGTTAAAATGACTAAGTTTAATAAAAGGCTGGCAAAACTTGCTTATTTCATGGAAAATAATAATCTTTTATACAAGCTTCATGTGCTGGACATATTAGTTTTTCTCCATTTTTCGAGTAGCGCGTGTCCTTTACTGCAACATTACTGTCACGTGACGATTTTAATAAGGAAAGTCACGTTATTACATCGTACATATAGTATATAGGAATAATAAACTCTAATTTATAAAGACTAGCTGGTGACCACGGCTTCATCTGCTTTTTTATATTACCTCGTTCACAGTGACTAGAGATTCAATATTAAAAAAGAAGAAAAAATATTAAAGAACTAAGAAATCTCTACTTCAAAAATAGTAGGTATTGCGTTTTATTTTACTGACTAAATTATTATAGATATTTATTAACTAAGTTACTATATAATTATATGCAGGGAGAAAAGGTTTATCATTTTCTTGGTTATCTGTAGAACTGCTACAGATAATAAAAACGTTTTAGCACAGATTTTAATGATTTTTGCAACAGCACATATGTAGACTTACTACATAATAAATATAAATAATTATTTTATAATTAATTTTTGCAAAAATTAACGATAAACCATTAACGATTAGTTAAATAAAATTAGACCATATGTAACATATATCTACATAGCCCTTGAAAACTTATTTAAACGGTACCTCCGTTTGCCCGATTTTAGAATAATTTTCTTTAGTGGATAGATAATTCGGTAAGAAGTGAGTTTACAGCAAATGTACAATACAATATAAATGAACAGATAAAATCGAATAACTACCTATAGATTTAAATTATTAATTTTCATTAACTTTGTCTACATTTTCTAACATCACGCATTATCTACTAAATAAACATGACACCACTTAACTAAATTATTCTAATCATCAGCATTTTTAGCTCTCGTTTATATTCATATTTTAATATACAGTATTTACGACCGGGAGCACGCGATACAGTGATCATACCGACCATATGATATTAATAATGCTCATTCACCTTTAATTATGTTCTTGTTAATGTAATTTGTTGTTTTGTATCTATACTAGCTGTTGCCTAGGGCTTTATCTGTGTTAATGTTTTAAATAAAACTACCTTTTCAGATTTTTTTGCGGATTTATTTTGGTTTTGGTTCTCAATGTTTCGAATGCTTTACAGTCTCTCTATTCTAGTCTCTCCCGTGACCATGATTGCTGTAAAGCATTCAAAACATCGGGAATCAAAAATCAAAATATATCCGCCGAAAAAATACGAAAAGATAGTTTTATTTAAAATGTCAAATATTCGCGTAAATCTAAGAAAGAATATTGTGTTAATGGCTGGGTTACAAACGCTTAAAATGATTTTGAGATGACGATGGCTATGAATGTTAGAAATGTTTTTTCTATACAAATAAATAAAATTGAAGTGTCTGTTTGTAATGTCAAAATGTAATTTTCTTAATAAATGCCTATGAAAGTGGATACCTATAGGAAAAAAACGATTTTAAATATTTTTGTCTGTCTGTCTGCCTATCTAATTGTTCATGCTAATCTCAGAAACGGCTGGACCGATTTTGACGGGACTTCGCTTGCAGAAAGCTGATGTTATAAGGAATAACTTAGGCTACTTTTAGTTAAGGAAAAAATGGGATTCCGCTCAAAATTAAACCCCATAAAATTGTTAACAAAATCCGTGTATCTACCTTGTTTTAAATAAAAAAACATTGAGTAGTCTAATTGAAAAAATATCGGAATCGACTCCTACTTTTCCAATATTATTATAACTAGCTTGTCTAGACAAAAACAAATTTATCCCACGGGAACCGTAAATTTTTTCGGGATGATATATAGTCTATATGCCTTCTTCAGTTAACGGGCTATCTAATGCAAAAAGAATTTTTCAAATCGGATTAGTAGTTCCTGAAATTAGCGCGTTCAACCAAGCGCGTAAAACAAACAAACAAACTCTTCAGCTTTATAATATTAAGTATAGATTAGTAAAGATAAAATCACAAACGAAAATTTCTCTCAGACTTATTTTATTTCTATGTTAAGAGGATTATAAAAGAGATACTAATTAAAACAAAATTTTAATTTACGACCAGTGAGTCCGATGAGATTTTCCACCGGCCATAAAACTAGAAGCTTATGTTTAAGCTTTGAGATTTTTATATTTAGTATAACTTCAAAAATGACGTAATTTCATACAAAATTCATCCTCCATTCAACGCCTTTATAGGTTGGATTTTCAAAAATTCTTGTTTAGTGTTCAACTTCTTTTATAAAGAAATGGTGCAAAATTTCATGTCCTAGAACAAATGGTTTGTATTCGGCCCTTTCTAACGTCTCACTGTTGGGCACGGGCCTACCAGTACGAGGGAGATCAGGCCATAGACCACCACACGGGCCAAGTGCGGGTTGACAGACTACATATGTCTTTCAATAACATACTAAGTTCTGTCAGAAACGCAAGGCATCTAGGGATGGACCCGAGCGAAGCAGGGTAAGTCGCTAGTGCTAAAATGAAATAGTTGGTACTGTAATATAATACTTTCTTAGGTTTACGCGAATATTAGACATTTAAATAAAACTATCTTTTCGGATTTTTTCGCGGATTTATTTTGATTTTTGTTTCCCGACGTTTCGATTGCTTTACAGCAATCATGGTCACGGGAGAGACTAAGGTGTCAGATGTCTCAAAAGTATTATATAATTTTTGTTAATTGTGGGTAGGCTGTCTGTAACAACTATATAATACTTTTGAGACATCTGACACCTTAGTCTCTCCCGTGACCATGATTGCTGTAAAGCAATCGAAACGTCGGGAAACAAAAATCAAAATAAATCCGCGAAAAAATCCGAAAAGATAGTTTTATTTAAATGGTACTGTAATAGTTAAAAAAATACTTTCTTAGGTTTACGCGAATTTTTCGGATTTTTTCGAGGATTTATTTTGATTTTTGATTCCCGGCGTTTCGAATGCTTTACAGCAATCATGGTCATAGGAGAGACTGAGGTATTAGATGTCTCAAACGTATTATATAGTTGTTACAGACAGCCTACCCACAAATAACAAAATGAATTAAAAAAACTGGTAAAACGGCACCAAAGTACCTTACAATATTTGTTAATTTTAAACATTTTTATAATTTTAATATACTTGAATATGGAATATTATTTATTTAATTTTAGCTGTTATTATTAAAATTACAATTTTTTAGAAAACTTTATTGATTGGTAATCTATATTTAGTGTTCTCATTATTATATATTTTACAACATTATTGTTCTATGAGTAATTAAAAGAAATATCATTGAATATAAGTATAGTGGTAGCCCATGCATCATTTCTAGCATTATTACCACTTGCCTTACGATGAAGGAAAACATCGTGAGAATACCTGAATTTTTCTTCACTATGAGGTATGTGGCAGTCATGTTGAAAATTCACACATGAAAATATCAGAGATGCGAGACCCAGGTTTTGAACCCGCTTCACTCGGTTTCCCAAGTAAGCGTGTTACCACTGGGCTACCCCTTGAACAAATGGTTTTTTTTATATACTATATTTTTGGTTGCTTGTCATTCAAATTAAGGTTCTTGTTTTTAGAATTATTGTATCATTGTTTTAAATAATATTAAAATTACATTACATTAGAGTGGATATTATATATTAATATCTTAAACTTAAAGCGAATTTAATAAGAACGTTATAATATCCTTCGAAGAAAAGTTAATTTCATTCAATAAAGTAAAGAATGTCGCAGAGAGGAAACTGTAACAGTTTTAATAGTCGAGGAATTTCATATTAAAATATATTAAAGACTTGCCATTTATTGGAAATATCTCGAAAATTCTCCAAAGCTCTACAAACGTGCACTGTAGAGGCTCGTGTGTACACGACCAGTCTGACAGACCTCCGCTGTCCCTTATCGTACGTGCATAGATAAATTATAAGGTAGTTCCAAGTACTAGATAGACTAGGTTTTAGACTAGATTTTGATAAATAAAATAAAAAAACGTTTTGATATGTGTTCATAGATTATGGCAAAAAATATATAACATCTAATTATGATCCTATATTTCTTTGAGTATTTCAACTGTTTCTTATACAAGTTTGAGTGAATTTTGAGATAGTTTTACGATGAATCATGAATCGCTTTTGTTTAAAAATATAATGTACGATACAAGATGGTAATGAGATTATAGAGATTTAACTTTATAGAAATAGCAGAACCCGTGCTTCAGGAAGTATTATAGCAGTTAAGCTCGCGCTAAAACTACAAAAAAAAAACTCTAAAAAGGTAAGTTTCATACAAATTTTCGTCCCCTATTTTACCCCCTTATGGGATGAATTTCGAAAAAAAGCTAAAACATAATTATTTAATTGTATTGAAGAGCATTAATACTAAGTTTAAAGTAAATCTGATCATAAATATTTTTTTGGATTGTACTATAACGTGCTTTCTCGTGGGAATGAAATAATCTCCCGCAGCAAAAAGTAGCCTATGTCACTCTCCAGCCTTCCAACTATCTCTACACAAAAAATCACGCCAATCCGTCACTCTGTTTTAACGTGAAAAAGAAGGACAAACAAACAAACACACTTTCACATTTACAGTATAAAAAAAAGGACTGATATTGATTGCTAAAAATTACTTCTAAATAAAACATTATACATATTATTTTTAATATGATTTTTCTTTATAAAAACGGCAAAGATTGGCTAAATATTCATAAATATTAACATAACCGAAAGCTTTTCCGACAGCGACATTACATCATACGTAATTCCGTAAGCATTATGAACATTATTTTCGAAAATCCAAATAGATAAGCGACATCGTTAGTCTAACATAGTCTTGTATAAATGTTCTAAAAAGGGTTAGAGTGAAGAGGGGTCAGTGTATACTGGGCACGTGACAAAAGCCTGGGAACAATGACGCGTGGAGGACCCTTAGAATTTTATCGCGCATGTTTACTGCTGTAATGCGGACGGAGATTTATAAGGATAATTAGAATTTCTTTAAATATTAACTAATGAAATGGAGTTTTCATGTTATTTCTTAACTTTTTGCCTCATAAGTAGGTATTACTGGTTGACAGTAGTTTTTCTGAATGTGTACCGTGAAAAAGTTAGCGAAAAAATTGAAATATATATGTATACTAGTGATTCACCCTCACTCCGCTCGGGTTTGTCCCTAGTTACGTTTTAACGTTTAGTATAGAGTGATTCACTATATGTTGACCCGGATAACCACCTACCATCATACCATTCTCAAATTTCATCAAAATCTGTCCAGTGGTTTTCTCATCATGACAGACAGACACAAACATTCTAAAAACTATAGATTCGGCCTCTATATCGAGAATAATGACTATTTCAAAGGTTTTGACTCAGACTTTTATTATATGTATAGATCATATGTGTATGATATAATTTTATTGTGATTTAGAATGTTTATATAAATTTTCACAGCGCGATATGAACTTTAAAGTGCACACTTCGTATTTATAATTTACTTATTTAGACTCTAAATAAATAAACTTATTGTTAATATAGCAATATTTATTTTTTTCCTTAGAAACTATTAAATTTTATAATTTTGAAGATTTTGTTTTTCACGCAACAATGTAGCAATCGATTGATGTTTGTTGCTCTGAATAGTAGCTCAATATATCTCGATAAATAATTAAGTGGGATGGAGTGAAATCTCGAACTAAAGTGGTAAAAGAAATAAATTATGAGCTTTATATGCCGGTCTGCCTTGTCACTCACTCCATTAAAGGATGGGATTGTAGGAATAGATAAAAAATTTCTAGTTTTGTGTTTGTGCATACACTTGTGCAAATATCTCCCGCTTAGATAATATTTCATGAGATCGGCTATCGTGACCGAAGATTTGTCAGAAAGAGTTATCACAAAAAATAGATAAATAGAGAAAATAGAGAAATTACCCGAAAAGATAGTTTTATTTAAATGTCTAATATTCGCGTAAATCTAAGAAAGTATTAAATGCATATTATTTTAACAGATAAATAAAATGAAAGTATCCGTTTGTAATGTCAAAATAACATCTTTTTACTAAATGCATATGAAATTATAAATAAAGAAAAACAATCTTTAATATATTTGTCTGTCTGATTGTTCCGTCTAATCTCTGAAACGGCTGACAGATTTCGACGGAAGTTACACTGGCAGATAGCTGATGTTATAAGGAATAATTTAAGCTACCTTTATTTTACAAAAAATTAGGGTTCTACTCAAAATAAATTAAACGTACCAAAGCGAAGCGAGTGTAAGTCGCTAGTTATAAATAAATTATATCGCGTCAATTAAAAAACACTCAGGTCGTAGGTGAGCGAGCTCGTTAGTATAACACACTATTATAACACATTAGTGCTGATCAATCAAGCGACACGTGCGGCTGAGAGCGATACGTCGCACTTATTAATTACTTGTTAAGGCTCCTATTTTCTGTTCATCCAATAATTAAATAATTATAATATTTTAAATTAAAAAAAACGGTCAAGTGCGAGTCGAATTCGCATACGTAGGGTTCCGTACCATCGTACATATACTTTTTATTGGTATGACTGTTACTCTATGTTTGTAGTATATTAACTTCGATTATCGATTACGAACGTTAAAAAAATGTTTCTTGTATTTTTGTTTTTTTATTTATTTTTATTATTTGTTATTATAGCCGCAATGCAAATACATACACTGTGAAAATTTTAACTCTTGACCTATTACGTTCATGAGTTACAGCCCTCTGACAGACGGACGAACTGACAGAGGAGGCATAGTAATAGGATTCTGTTGGCACTCTTGGGGTACAAAATCCTAAAAAGGTTCGTTGACCTTATAATTTAAAATATCAATATAATTATAATATCAGGAATAGGTCCTGACATGATGAACAGTGGTTTTTTTCTTAGGAACACTACACATATATCTTAATTTTATTTCAACAGATGATGAAAGTTAGCTTATAATTGGGGAAGGTACTGCGTAAAATATCAAGAAACACAAACACAGAAACAAATTCAGCATCTCTTTCTTCGTGAAGTCGGGAAAAAGTAAATGTAAATTATCTACATTATTCCATGACGAAGTGGTAACTTAATGATCAAACTTTCTTCCTATAGTTTATATAAAACTATAGTGGCCTTTATCGTAGTTTTAGATTTAACTTATAAACGTATCTATTATTTAAGACGTTTTGCATAATAATGCAAAATTGAAAATAAAAAAATAAATAAAGAGTGCGTGTATGAATGTGTACACGCGCAAAAAGTAAAACTTCTGCAGGTTATCGGTATTCTATATACAATTTCTATATTCTATATTCAATTTATGTTTTAAATAATTAGGATTGGTGAGATACTAAAAATAACACATATTAGGAATATTACAATCATATATTTATAGAATATTATTTAACGAAAGAATATAATATTATATATCATTTGTCAGACAATAACAACGGTTACCATGGCAACAAACGTCCGCCTCGCCCGATTACACTTTTCGTAACGCATTCTCCAGCTTACCCCCCAAGTCAAGCGTGCGTAAAGAAGTTTTACTTCAATAAATGATTTCGTTTTCGTCCTTTTCGGGGTGGCTTCACTAATTTTTTGGACAGCTGCAGCAGCAGAGGGTGGGCCGTCACCACACGCATAACGAATCATATGCTCTTCGATTATACTTATAATTTCGTTCGCCTCTTATTTCTTTTGTTCATTTAATATATATTTAAGCTCAGCTGGACACATTTGTGACTGATAACAATAGATTATTATTACTGGCTTTACACAAAAAACGTATTGAACAAAAAATGTCAATCTTTTTATGGCCTACAACTTTTGTAGAAATCATTTTTCTCTAAAATCAATATTTATCTCAATAAACGCGAAAAATATTACAAAAAATCGTTTTTTTTTTTTAGATTTGAGCTTGAAAATAAAATTTGCGGGTATTTTGAATACCATAATTGTTATCAGCGCGTCGAAATCCATATGTAGCTATTCAGATTAATTGGAGGTATGGGCTATTCGAAAGTTTGCCTTCTATATAGTTATATAGCCTTAAAGCTGAAAGAGAAACCTGATTTTATCATTTTTTGTCTATACGTGTATCATAGCCATGTATAATACAAAAACTCCACTCGGATTCGTGCTTGTCATCGAACAATTTATCACATTTACACCAGGTTCCTGAAAAGATGATTAACGGAATAATTAAGTACTAATCAAATGAGTTGCTAAAACATAGTTACATTTGAGCATCTTGTTAGTTAACAGGCTATAGTCAAAATTGTCAGAAACGTATGTTAAAGGAATTTTTAGGTTTGATTGACATTTTCTAACTTGAATATATATGACAACTAGCGACTCACCCTCGCTCCGCTCGGCTTCGTCCCTAGTTACGTTTTAACGTTTAGCTCAGAGATGAGATATTTTCCCTCAGTAAAAAGTATCCTATATGTTGACCCGAATAATCAGCTATCATCATACCAAATTTCATTAAAATCTGTCCAGTGGTTTTCCCGTGATGTGGTAACTGACAGACAGACAGAAAAAATTCTAAAAACTATAGATTTGGCTTCTGTATCGAAAATAAAGTCTATTTCAATCAGATATTCCAAAAAAATTACAATGTACAGATTCGGCTTAGTTACAATTTTATTATATTACATAGATTAGATTATTCTCATATTTAAAAAAATTAGAAATTTTAATATTTTAAAATTATTTACGTGAATGTTTAAACGCTTTCGCTGTTTATTGGCCTTATATGTTATTTTGGATTTGCAAATGATATAATCGAATGTAAATGAAATATATTGAGTTGCCTTACAAATGATTTAGCAATATTTTTGTTTAAAGAGCCGTGCCTTAACGGAAGTAATAAGGCCAAGAAGATAAGCGGTCTCCAGCTATTAACACTATACTGCTATAACGAGGGATTTGTTCTACAGAAACTTGCAATGTAAATTTTCTGTTTTATTTCCTGAAACAAAGAAATTATTGTAATTATTTCATTGTTGTCTCTCTTTTGTATACATAATATTTAGTAGGACCATAGGCGCCGGCAGAATTATTGGTGCATCTGCTTCTTCATATAAAACTACTTAGTATCTTAAATAAATTATTAAATTGATAATTTTTGTTCATATTTTTTCACACAATGCTACCTAGTTCCATGGTAAGCTATGAGGCTTGTGTTATGGATACTAGATATATAACGCTTATATAACTTTAAGTAAATCCATATTATAAATATAAACCCATGACTGAGTACAAACATTCGCGCTCATCACACAAATGAATGCCCCACCGGGACTCGAACACGTGACCGCTGATACAGCAAGTAGGGTCACTACAATCATTAAATACACGGGTTCATCATTAAAACGTGTTTTTTTTTAATTTTTTAAACAATAATTTCGCATTTATATCTGATAGGGATTTTACTAATACAATTTTATTTCATTAACTTTTTCTATATATTTTCCTTCATTTCGACCTTTTCCCGACGACCATGAGTAAGTAGGACTTCCTGATCAGTATATCTTCTTCTTAAAAATATTTACTTTGGATAAATCTTCTACGTTACTATAAAGGTCTTATTAAAAATGACCTCAAAAACTGATTTTTTTTCTAATTCCATCATTAACTTCAGATAATTTATACATAACTAGCAGAACCCGTAGCTTCGCTCGCGTTAAAACTAAAAAAAAGTCTAAAAAGGCTTGACTTACTTACTTATGTTCCTATGCCCCCTAGGTGAGGCAGAGGGCGTCCACAGTGCATCGCCATTCCGTCCGTTCTTGAGCTACGCGTTTGATTTCGCTCCAAGTTTTCCCGATGGCCTTCGCTTCGCCAATGATAGTCCGCCGCCAGGTCTGTTTGTTTAAAGGTCTGTTTGTTTGTTAGTTGGTCTGCTCGTTTGTCACTGAATGTCATAAAAAAAAAAAAATTGGTTGTGTAGTTTTAAAGATCTAAGTATACGTATATAGGGACAGACAGCGGGAAGCGACTTTGTTTTATACTATGTTTTTTT
This sequence comes from Argynnis bischoffii washingtonia, assembly GCA_033884665.1. Classification (NCBI taxonomy): domain Eukaryota; kingdom Metazoa; phylum Arthropoda; class Insecta; order Lepidoptera; family Nymphalidae; genus Argynnis; species Argynnis bischoffii. The sequence continues at coordinate 1,355,000 of CM066619.1, read as the reverse complement.
TATGCGATTCAGTGACAAACGAGCAGACAGACCACCTGATGGAAAGCAGTACCTGTCGCCCATAACACCTACGGTTCATGCACTTAGGTTTTAAGTAACAAAAATGCAGAACCACAGGTGCGTTGTCACTGTGAGGACTAAGATGATATGCCTCTTGCCTGTAATGACTAGGTATAACTTCCAATGTTATGTGATTATGAAAGGAAATTAATTTTAAAGTATTTCACAAGTAAATAGAACTCAAAAGCAATAATGTCATATTTAACAAATTTATCTCCATTCTATATCTTAGAATCCAACATCATTCCAAAACATTACCTTTTGAAGCGAATCAAAAGCTCAACAGACTGAATTAATAGAAAGAAACCCAGTAATGGCGGGTGAAATCTGCTAAAAAATTCGGGACTATTTTACTGAGCCCTTGCCGTGTTTTAATAAACAGCCTTCATATTTATTTGATAAAGTTGCGGTGATTGCGACGGAGTGCTGTTTTTGGGGTGAGATGGGATCATACGGGAGTATATTTTGTATTTCACCGCCCAAATTTTTTGGAAATATGCAATCTTAATACTTTAAAATGAAAATTATTCACTAGTTCTTGTCAGGTCTGAAGATTCTTTATTTCAAACTGGTAGTAGACTTGTTCAGTAATAAAAAATTATAATAATTTAATGCTGATTGCTGAATTTGAATGTACTAGCATAGATATAACTACTCTACGTCTATATTTGGTAATATTTTTAATTTAGATAACAATCTATATCTATATAGATAAATAAAATTAAAATGTCTGTTTGTAATGTCGAAATAACAGTTTTTTACTAAATGGAATATTATATGGTACTTAATTTTTTTTTGTCTTACTGCCTGTCTGTCTGTTTGTTCTGGCTAATCTCCGAAACGGCTGGACTGATTTTGACGGGGCTTTCATTGGCAGATAGTTGATGTTTTAAGGAGTAACTTAGGTTACTTTTGTTTTAATAAAGGACTAGGATTCCGCTCAAAAAAATTAAAACATACGCACGCGCACACTCGAGCAAAGCGAGGGTAAGTCATTAGCTATTAAAGTAAAATTAATTATTAACGAAGTAAATTAAGTATTAATGATGTTGTACGCATGAAAATAAAACGTTAATTAGTATTATTATTCTTACCCTACGTTATTAAAAAGAGGTAAGCAGTTAGAGCGCATATTTTGCTAATGCTTATTATTTCTATTATACGAGCAAAACCGCGTATAAAAACTAGTGATTTCATAATAAAGACTAGACTTATAACATTGTGTATGTATCAACTACTTGTCCATATATTTCAAAAGAAAATCCACCCTTAAGGTAATACGAAGGGTATAAAAGTGCACCTTGTTATTTCGGATGTGGCGTCCGGGGCCGTCTGAACGGTCCGATGATTGCGAGAAAATATTCTTTTTTTATTTTCTCTGACTTTTATAACTGAAAAGGAAACTCGATTATCTATATCTAAGATATATTTAAATGAAAACATACAGGTTTTTATAATGTCCAACAAACAGCATTTTTTGTAGGAGGTTTTGGGTTCGATTTTACGCAGATAAGGTGTGTAGATTGCAAGCAGTATCGTAATGGCATGTATCACTGAAAGTATAAACAGATGTTTAAACGTGTATTTCCATTTTTCTAACTATAAAATGACTAAAGTTCATAAAAAAAAATCTGTTCTTATAAGGGATGAAGTTTTTAAGATTCTTGTTTAGCTTCTAAACTCAGCAAGTTAGGCTGTCTGGATATCTTTCTTGTCTGGGAACTTTAAGGCTTTTTGTTAAGCAAATTAACTTTGGACAATATAATATATGGCAACCATCTTGTATATTATAAATAGTACTTTAAGTCTCAGGAATAAGGTTCATTATTTCTATTCAAACTATTTTCTCAGATTCATTATCAGTACAAGAATTTTTAAAATCTGATCAGTAGTTCAGGAGTTGATCTTCTACGTACAAACTCACAAGTTCTACTCTTTATCACTATGGATTCATTTTATACTATTCTCTACTGAAGCTGTAAAGAAAGAAGTCAAAATATTCCTTCGCATGCAAAACAACGAGCAACCATATAGTATGTAGTCTTGTTATAAGTCTTATTGGAACGCAAAGCACATTCGGCGTAGGTTTAAACAAATAAGAAAAGTTAGAGTTTGGGCTTATTGCCTCGATATTGGGGATCGAGCAAAGTGCATGTTTACAGGCCTAAGGATATTGAAAGCTATTCTTTCGACCTTTTCGACGCTTGGGATGAAACTAATTGTAAAGGACAGAAATCATCATTATTCGAAATAGAATTTGGTTTTAGTGGATTCATTTTAGTTTCGATTTATTTAACACTAGCGACTCATCCTCGCTTCGCATGGGTTCGTTCCTAGTAAAACAAAAACAAATGTATCCCACGGGAACCATACATTTTTTTTGGGATTAAAAAGTAGGCACATAGGTATGTGCTATTCCACACTATAATTTACCTCTGTGACTTTCATCTAGATCCGTTCAGCCGTTCTAGTGTGATTGACTAACAAACATTCAACTAAACTTTCGCATTTATAATATTAATCGGATAATACGATTATTTGATTTGATTTTGACGATACGTCTCCGTTTGTAGTGATCCTACTTGCTGTGTCAGCGGTTACGGGTTCGAGTCTCGCTAGGAGCATTCATTTGTGCGATGAGCACTAATGTTTGTACTCCAGTCATGGGTTTTTATGTTTATAATATGTATGTATATAAAGGTATGTGTAGTGTATCAACTATCTGGTATCCATCACACAAGCCTCGTAGCTTACCATGGAACTAGATGGTGCTGTGTGTCAATGTCCCATCATATTTATTTATTTTCTGCAGTTGTCATTGGCTTCGCCAATTCGCCAATGATAGTCCTCCGTCAGGTCTGTTTTGGACGGCCACGTTTATGTTTTCCTTAGGGATCCCAGTCTAGGGATTGCCTAGGTGTGTGGTTTGGATCCCTTCGGAGAATGTGACCTATCATATAAATTATAATACTATATGATATATACATTTTTTGATTGATTTTGAGAATGGATGTCATATTTTTATTTCTATGTAATTTGTTAGTATCAGAGATCGACCTTCGTGAATAAGGAGGATATGAAATAAAAAAAATTTAGTATGGAGAGTTTGAAACCCTGGTAGATAGTTTTTATCCCAGAAATCATCCCTTAAGGGGGTGAAAATGGGGATGAAAATTTGTATGGGGAATCAATCATTTCTCAATTACCTAAGAGATAAAATACTTATCATAGCTAAGTACTGTATAGTATATACTAGTATATATATATATATATATATATATATATATATATATATATATATATATATATATATATATATATAATATAGTCTATCTGTTCCATACTGACAGTTAAAACGTACCCGAGCGAAGCAAGGTTGAGTCGTCAGTATTTGATTTAATAATGTTTATTTAAGGTATTTTAGACATCTCCATTTAAAATGTCAAGTAACGGTAAACGGGCAACAGTCGGCATCTTGCAAAACTGCGTTACTTAGCGTAATTATGCACGTAATTATAATTTACTACGCATCATTATACGATGTTAAGACGACCGTGTAATAGAATGTTCGCTACGGATACCTTATGGCATAAAGAAAGTCTGTATTTGCCTGTGCACGAGGGAAAAATAATGGAACAATAGTTTTTTATAGAATTTAAGCAAGAAAAATAAGCCATTGAACGCTTATATTGTTTCACTAGCGACTCACCCTTGCTTCGCTTCTGGTTCGTCGCTAGACAAAAACAAATCTATCCCACGGGAACCGTATATTTTTCCGGGATGATATATAGCCTATAGCTTTCCTCAGTTAACGGGCTATCTCATGCAAAAAGAATTTCTTAAATCGGATTAGTAGTTCCTGAGATTAGCGCGTTCAACCAAACAAACAAACAAACAAACTCTTCAGCTTTATAATATTATTAGTATATTAGTATAGAAGACCAAAGTTAAACGTTTTACAAGTAAGTATAGAAGTGGTAATCCTTAATTTCATTTAATAGTTAAAAATATATTAATTAAAAACTAGCGACTCATCCTCGCTCCGCTCGGATTCGTCTCTAGTCACATTTTAACGTTTAGTATAGATTTCTCAGAGATGAGATATTTTTCCGCAATCAAGAGTATCCTAATGTTGACCCGGATAACCAGCTATTACCACACTAAATTTCATCAAAATCCCTCCCACACTAAAATAAATAAAAAATCCCACAGTAAAATTGTAACTAAGCCGAGTCTGTACCTTAAATACTTTTTGGAAAATCTTATTGAAATAGACTTTATTATCGATACAGAAGCCAAATCTAATAATACCATATTTTTATTTATTTTTTCTTGTATTTGTATAAAGTTGTTCACGATGTAAATAATATTTAACTACCTACTTGTAATTTGTCTTCTCATTAAGTGAATGTTATTCTTTTGAGAAATAAATCTTTAAACCGAATCTATAGTTTTTAGAATTTTTGTCTGTCTGTCTGTCTGTTACCGCATCACGGGAAAACCACTGGATAGATTTTGATGAAATTTGGTATGATGATATCTGGTTATCCGGGTCAACATATAGGATACATTTTATTGCGGGAAAATATCTAATCTCTGAGCTAAACGTTAAAATGTAACTAGGGACGAACCCGAGCGGAGCGAGGGTGAGTTGCTAGTGTTATATATGAATGAGAAGAACATAAATCATATTTAATAATCAGAGTATATTATCATGAAAACAAAGCGGGATATATTAAGACCATTGAATGGACAATGCGCACGCGCAGATTTACGATGGTAGGCGGCGACATCATAGCATTGTGCCTCTATGCATAGATATGTGCATACTAGATGAGGTTTCACTATTTATGTACTAATGATTTATTACACGAAAAAAGTATTAATTGAAAGAAACATATATTTGTGTAAAACAAATCAAAATTCCTGTAACTAAGAATCATTAGATCATGTATTGTATACAATTATCTATACATATGATGATGATGATGATGATGATGATGATGTTCTCCTGACCGATTCCGGCCACGGCGGCCAATCTCATTGAGACTAGCCAACTGCGCAGGAGATATTATAGTGCACAATTGTACGCGCAGACACAAGTGCACTCTCTATTCCTGTCACTCTCATACTCCGGTGGGGGACGACTACTCGACACGACCGGTGAGAGTTAAGGCGCAGGACCGACGGCTTTACGTGCTCTCCGAGGCACGGGGGTGAAACACCGCCAACTTCCCAACTCCGGGCTGTTACTGAGGCTTACTATACAGAAAGACTCAATAACTAAACTTGGCCCGACCCGGGACTCGAACCCAGGACCTCAGGATGTGCAGCCGTACATGCTAGCCACTACACCATCGAGGCCTATACATATAATAAAAGTATAACTGATCGCTGTCTGTGCATAGAAGATGTTTGAGAAAAGTTATTTGGGGTCTTATTTAAGGCAATAGAATCCAAAACAATGATTTTTAGACTTTTTGTCTGTTTGTCTGTGCATTTGTGCGCGCTAATTTCAGAATCGATTTGACCGATTTGGGTGAGATTTTCACTAATGTATTGTGGTTAGCTTCACTTAACATTGAGTATTTGTTTTATTTCGATTGGTTCATAAATAAAAAAAGTTATAACAATTTAAAGAGTATACTAAGAACGACCCGAGCAATGCGTGGGCGAGTCGCTAGTAACAAATAAGACTTACTTCAATATAAACTTTATTACAGCTACTGTTAAATAACTTAATTAGGTTAAAATAAAAACAACATAATCATTAAAAACATATTGCAAATAAAATTTTAAAATCTACTTATAGGGCCACATTCTATATTTTTACATCTCTAGCTTAAAATCGTTACCGTGACAAAGGAGAGTCCATGGATTGCGCGCTTCCCTTTAGTGAGGTGAATTGTGTTGAGAGCTTACAAAGATTTATCAAATGGGCTTGAAATGATAATACTACTTTTTCCATTAAATTTTCTTGTTAATGGCTGCAAATACTACTTTTTATTTATGGTTGTTATATTACTTAGCTTTACACTTTACGTTGTTAAGAGTCAAAGTTAAGATTAATTATAATAAAATAAAAACGATAGATTAATTTTAAAATCTAATTGGTAAATAATCGCTCTAGCTAACACAAATCTATACATATAATAAAACTGTAGAGATTGAATGTATGTACATAAAAAAAAATATACTAAAAACCGAGTAAGGGGTATGTAAGAAGAGAAATAGAACAAATCCAAATTTTTTGTTTTTCTGTCTGTCTGTTCGACTGTTTGTACAGGCTAATCTCTGAAACTGTTGGATTGATTTAAATGAAATTTTACATTGTGTTACCTTATATCCCCGGTCAACATTTTAGATACTTTTTACCACGGAAAATTATAAAGTTCCCGTGGGATAGATTTGTTTTTGTTTATCTAGAGGCGAACCCGAGCGAAGCGAGGGTGAGCCCCTTTTAATTCAATAGATTTTTTTTATTTAATAGCTTCTATACTTTTTTTAGTGTTGAGAAATGCATTTACGCATACCTCCTGCATACATACAGGTGGTTATGTGGAATTCACTATATAGAAAAGCCAGTAATGCCATACTATAACCTTTTACCTAACCTCCTTTTTTAATCAGTGTGCCTCTTGGCTTCACTTTGTCCTACCGGTGGTAGGACTCTATCAAGCCTGAGGAGTCCGACTGGATGGGTACCACCCCCTTATCTATTTCTGCCGCCAAGCAACAATGATTGCATTGTTGTGTTCCGGTTTGAAGGATAAGGTAGCCAGCGCAATTACAGGCAAGAGGTATAACATCTTAGTCCTCACAGTGACAACGCACCTGTGGTTCTGCATTTTTGTTACTTAAAACCTAAGTGCATGAACCGTAGGTGTCATGGGCGACAGGTACTGCTTTCCATCAGGTAGTCTGTCTGCTCGTTTGTCACTGAATCTTATAAAAAAAAAAAAAAAAAAAAAAAAACGTCCGGCTGGATTGCCGGTCTTGGAATGGCTTCTATGTTAACACAACTAATCAAAAGTTATTGTATTATACCATGACGGTATATAGTTAGTCTTGTTGTACCCTTATGGGCAAAATGAATTGTCTTTTTCGATCGATTTGGCTTACTGCAGATGAATATGGAAACAATTATAAAGTTTTTATATATTACTTGTACCACAGATTATACTAGTCTTGTACTAAACTTTAGTATATACTATATATTACAATGAAAGAAAAAGTTATTTTGGCTGTAAGGCTCTATTAGTTTAAAATTTACATTTAAAATATTTAACTACTACTACTATTTAACTACACTAGACACCAGTTCGGCATGAAAAAGCCAGACCTGAGAAGAAGCAGGATTAAAATTATTACTTTATCACTTTTGTAAGTTAAATTATAATTCACAATATTTTATTTACAATATTTATAAAGTTGAAGTAGCCTGGAGGTGATCACTTCATTCCCAAGGCGTGCAATCTATACATATAATAAAATTCTCAGTCGAATCTGTACATTACGTATTTTTTGAAAAATCTTATTGAAATAATAATTATTTTCGATACAGAGGCCGAATCTATAGTTTTTTGAATTTTTGTCTGTCTGTCTGGGAACGCATCACGTGATGAAATTTGGTATGATGATAGCTGGTTATCCGGGTCAACATATAGGATACTTATACAGAGGGAAAAATCTTTACTGACCGTTAAAACGTATCAAGGGACGAACCCAAGCGGAGCGAAGGCGAGTCGCTAGTTTTCTATAAAAATTATATAATAAACTTTAAGCACGCAAACGTTCTTTAAGAATTTTTGAATTTGATAATAAAAGCTTTTTGAATGTTTTCTGGGATCATGTAAAAACGTATACATTGTCCATACTAATATATGAACTAATTACAGTATTTAATATTGTTATAACTTTACAACGCGTTGTAAGTTGCACTCATATGAAAAATATCATAAAAAATGTACCTAATTAGTAAAATATCATTTGATCGAGATATTCTAATAATTTTATATGCCAATGAGCGAAGTCGTGGGCCAAAGTTAGTTGTCAATAAAAGAGATTACAAAGTACTCGAAAGGCTATTATCAAAGGCATCCCCAGGGTGCTGTAAAACCGCGTAAACCTTCTAATCCTCCGATCGCTGATATAAATCACGGCAAGTGTTGGAACGATAACGTCCCGCGTGTATTGTGTAGGGCTGAGAAAATAGAACACTAGTTTTTACCTGTGGCTATCTCGTTATGAAATGCTTATGTTGCACTACTACACACACATAGTGTAGTGTGTGTTTAAAACAAACAAAAGATAAGGGAAAAGAAAATATATATTAAAATATAGGAGAAGCTACAAGAGGCGGCCTTTTCTTCCAGACTACCTTTAGGTGTAGGAAAAATAAGGGAAAATATAAGTACTAAGATAGAAGGGGCGTGAATAATGCATAAAGAGATGGTAGATTTTTTTAATTTATATTAGTGGTTCGATTTTTTTTGTTTATACTTAATATTTTTTAAGAATCATTTATCCTATGAATACAAAAAAACATGACAATAAGCAATAAAATTTTCTTAACTTCAAAGTAAACTTGAAAGTCGAAGTTGGAATAAATTAATATGCAATGATTTTATTTTTTTTAATTGATCGGACTTTTCATGCTAGCCCTAATGCTAAGCAATCTGAGAAAACATTTAGGAAAAGCCCCGCGTAATCCAACTTGCGCTAATGACGTATTAATCGCTGCTACACTCGCACCAATCGTTTTATGGACTCCAACGTGATAAATTACTCTTCTTGAGACGGAGAGATAGCTGGGATTGTAATTTCTTTTTTTTTATTTAATATATTTCTTAAATTAGACAGAGAAGTAGATAACACATGTGTTTAAGACGACACGTTTGGCTCAGTTTGTAGTGGCCCTACTTGCTGTTCCAGCGGTCGCGGGTTCGAGTCTCGCTGGGGACTCATTCATTTGTGTGATGAACACGAATGTTTGTACTCCAGTCATGGATGTTTATATTTGTAATAATATGTATTTATAATGATATGTATTTATAATAATATATATTTAAAATTATATATGTGTAGTGTATCAACTATCTGGTATCCATAACACAGGCCTCGTAGCTTGCCATGGAACTAGATGATTCCATGGTAAGCTACGAGAACTTTGGAGAACCAACATATTTAAATTAAAAAAAACACTTTACATCTTACGTCTCTTTCCACCGCTCGGGTATACACGCGAGCTATATGGAACAGAGATCCATATGGACCAGAGGTCTATACGGAAAAGAGGTCCATACGGACCAAACAATTACCTATAATTGGGATAAGAATGGAAAATGGAAAGAAGAATGGAATAATATTAAAGTATTATAATAATATAATATAAATATTAAATTCTGTAAGCAGTATTTAGATTTATAACTGTTTTTCTGCGCTCATTAGAGCGCAATTAACAACTTACTTTTTACAGTTCTCAGTTATTACTTATTTTTTCGTAAAAACCTAAAACAGACAAAGAAAACATCATGTTATAATAAATTTTGATATATAATATATCAAGTGAATAAAATATATACGTGCGTAGGAATCTTGAAATGTTTTGAATAAACACACATATTTTACATTTGCTTAGGAGTTTCATTATAAGTACTATTAAAAAATTATAAGTTATAACTATATAAAATTGATACAAATAAATATTCTAAACAAATTCATCTCCTTAGAATCGATTCTATTAAAAATCATCGCCATACCTGCGTTAATTAAAGACACAGTTCGTTAAAATAAACTAGACGTGACGTCTGCGTTAAATTAGACAGTCTTATCAAGTGTAAATTTTTGAAACCATAAATTACTAGCTAATAACTACGACATTTCTTATCTATACATATTATAAAATTCTGAGTCGAATCTGCACATTAAATATTTTTTGTTCAATCTCATTGAAATAGACTTTATTATCGATACAGAGGCCCAATCTAATAGTTTTTAGAATTTTTGTCTGTCTGTCTGTCTGTTACCGCTTCACGGGAAAACTACTGTATAGATTTCGGGTTCGTCCCTTACGTTTTAACGTTTAGCTCAGAGATGAGATATTTTCCCGCAGTAAAAAGTATCTTATATGTTGACCCGGATAGTTGGCTATCATTATACCAAATTTCATCAAAATCTGTTCAGTAATTTTCTCGTGATGCTTTCCCAAACTATAATTTTAATTATAACTCGGATAAATATTTGTTATTTAATTATCTTATTTGTCTAAAGCATTGTCGCAAGCGTAAGTTACACTTTATATATGTACGTTATTAAGGTGTAGTCAAAAGGTTCGATTTAATATTGTATGTATTTATTCAGCCCTTTTTAACGTCCAACTGCTGGGCACGGGCCTCTCTTCAATACGAGGGGGATCGGGCTATAGTCCACCACGCTGGCCAATGCGGGCGGACTTCAAATGTCTTTCGAAAACTTGCTAGGTTCTCTCAGACATGCAGGTTTCCTCATGATGTTCTCCTTCACCGTTAGGAAAGTAGTAATCATGCTAGTAATGTTTCACACATGAAAATATCAGAGGTGCAAGACCAGGGATTTGAACCCACTTAACTCGGTTTCCCAAACGATCTTGTTACCACTGGGCTACCACTGCACTTATATTCAATGATTTTTTTTCTTAATAGTGAACTATTACAGTACTATTTCATTTTAGCACTAGCGCGTCTCGCTTGAGTCCGTCCCTAGATGCTTTGCGTTTGTGGGTGCGCTGTAACGAATACAATACAATGTACTAAAATTTTTAATTAATTTCGTTTATACATATATCCCTTAATATTTTAATGTATTGTTGTCAAGGATTTTGTAAGATTCGATAGATGATGAAGTCTTAATTGACGAAGGTTTCAATCTAAAAGACTATAGGGATAGTTATTAGGAAATATTTTTTTTTGTCTAATTAATTAAAAAAATAAAATAAGAACCGACTTCCAGGCACTGAAAAGTAAAAAATAACTAAACGGGGGTTTTCATTTAGAATAGATACTTAATCAGATATTTTCGAAGTCGGTGTGCTTTGATTTGTATTGGCTGGTACCGACTTCGATAAAATCTAATTAAGTATCTATTCTAAATGAAAACCCCCGTTTAGTTATTTTTTACTTTTCAGTGCCTGGAAGTCGGTTTTTTTTTTTTTTTAAGTTTTTATTTTTCCATTTTTAGTGTAGACGTATCATCAATACAAATTAATCAAGCCCAAACACCAGGTAATTGCTGTAAATCGTTGAGGAGTTCCCTCGACTATCTTTCGGGTCCATCATCAGATCGACTCCAGACCTTCATTAAATAGTAGTGCTTTACCTAATGAAAATGTTATCAAACGCACTAGTCGCCATTAATTTTCGAAAGTTCCTCTCGATTTCTCTGGGATCCCATCATCAGATCCTGGTTTCCTTATCATGGTACCACTCTTGGGATATCTCCTTTCCAACAAAAAAAAAAAAAAAACAAAATCGGTTCATAAACGACGAAAAAATCCCCGAACAAACATAAAAAATATATATATATATATACGGTCGAATTGAGAACCTCCTCCTTTTTTTGGAAGTCGGTTAAAAATAGAATTGTGATCGAGTCAGTAACCTTTATTTCATTTGGTAGCAATTGAACACACCGTGACATAACATAATCATCTTATTATAGTTAGTCCATTTATACATATTATATATTTGTTTTGTTGCCATAGTTAAAAGCTGTTCTAGACAAGCCTTTACTTGAATTAATTTAGTATAAAAGCGAATAGTATTCAATTAAATCAGTATAGCGCTATAATTATAATTGTGATTTGTTCTTTGTGCTGTATCAAAATGCAATCAACTATAAATTGTTGTTCTTGCACCGAAATTGACAAAGTAAAAAGTTTCCAAGACCTGTCACTATCACTACAAAACTCAGTGAAAAAAATTATTAAAAGCGAGGGTTATATGCTATGTAATGTTGAAATTAAGGACTTAAATACGGGTGGTGGTAATTTTCTTGCTGAATTATATGAAATTTGTATCAAAGGAGAAACCGCTGAAGGCGAAAAGGAAATTAACTTATTCGTGAAACAAAAAATTGTGCTAGAAAATCTTAAATTTGTCTGCATCGACAAAGCGTATGTAAGAGAAGAGTTCGCGTATAATAAACTATCGAAAGTTTTTACGTTAATTCAAAATGAGGCAAATGTGCCGCTGGATCAACGGTTTAACATGCCCAAATCGTATGAAGAAACTGATGATAACAAGATTATTTTGGAAAATTTAAGTAAAAAAGGATTTATAACATACGACCGAATGAAATTAATACCATTAAAGTATGCAGAATTAGGTGTAAAAGAATTGGCAAGATTCCACGGTCTATCGTTTGTGATTGAACAGAAAATGCCGGAGTATTTTGAGAGGAAGATAAAACCTTTAGAGCATAGTTTTAATTATAATGACGATTGGAAAGTTTTGATGAAAAATATAGTCATGTATATAGCTAATCTCTATGATGGTGAAATAAAAAGTAAAATTCAGAAAGCATTACCAGTTTTCGTAGAAAAGTTTCCAAAATATAATAAAGATCAAACTTCGATTAAATGTACTTTGTCTCATGGAGATTTTAGATTGAATAATGTCTTAGTTCGGGAGGAAGTAAGTATTAGTTGTATAAGTACATAATAGTAGCAATGAATAAAACTATTTGATATAGTGTGTTTGACACAGTGCTTAAAGATGCTTAGAAGGTTGTTTAGATAAGGAATATTTCTAATCCCATATTTCATTTTAAGACTGTTAATCTTATTATAATTTATTTTCAGAATGGTCAGCCTGTAGAAGTGGTACTAGTGGACTACCAGCTTATTGATTATGGATGTCCAATTCGAGATTTGCTGTTCTTCATTTTTTCAAGTACTGATCAAGAATTTAGAAGACTACATCTAAATTACCTAAAGGAATTATATTTCGACACACTATCAGAATTCCTAAAACACTTTAAGATAGACGTGGAAGATGTGTATCCTAAAAAGTACTTTGATAAAATTTACTCTGAGTGGTTAGATTTTGGTTTATTAATGACAGTATGCTGTGCAGTGTTTTTATTTGCACCAGAAACCGGCCTTGATTTAAGAGTTCTGACACTTTCTGAAATACCAACGGATTTTGATGAAGAAGTTGATAATAGATTTCGTGGTTTAATAGATGATTTCTTAGAATGGGGCTATTTGTAATAAAAACTCAAATTTCAAGTTTTGAAAATCTTATTCTAGTTGCGGTTCAACCACAGTATAATATGTATATGTAATGTTGATTTTGAATAAATACATGTTTATTATGGCTGTCGAGTAATGATTTTTTTAATTCTGAACTGAAACTTACAGCTTTTCAATTTTTGTAGCGAGTACGTAAAAATAATTATTGAGAAACTGTGAAATATATATATTTAAGAAATCTGTAATTACTTTTTTGTGGTTTCCATCAACACTTATGACTACTTACTATATATTTATTTAGACAGCGCTCAAAAATATATTAATAAGATTAAATTTAATACATAAGACTTTTAAACATATATTTATTTGACTTCTACATAATCACCTGTATATATACAGGTGGTGTGTGTAAATATATTTCCCACCGTTAAAATGGGATCTATTTTGGATCATAATAACGTAATGATTTGCCCTTTCCTGTAAGAAATGATAATTTGTTATTAGCTACGTACGTAAGCTACGCTGGCTTACTTGAGTTATGTTTGAATTACTAGCGATTCACCTTCGCTTCATTCACTTTCGTCCCTAGTTACATTTAGTATAAATTTCTCAGAGATGAGATATTTTTCTGCAGTAAAAGTCTGCTATATGTTGACCCGGATAACCAGCTATCATCATACAAAATTTCATCAAAATCTGTCCAGTGGTTTTCTCGTGATGCATTCCCAGACAGACAGACATAAATTCTTAAAACTATAGATTCGGCCTCTGTATCGATAATAATGACTATTTCAATAAAAAAATATATATATATTTAATGCACAGATTCGACTCAGTTATAAATTTTATTATATGTACCTATAGATAGGTATATCATAGGTAGGTATATCATAAGTTTCTTTTATTGTATAATTTCTCTGTTCCCGAGTGGCATAGCGTAATGTTAGATCACATTCCTCAATAAATGGGCTACAAAAATTGATAGTTTTAGAGATTTGTGCTTATAAAAGCAAACTATTCAACATAAATCTGATGTAGTATAAAGAATTTAATTAAAAAGCTAAAGAAAAATGTTTCACTTCACTACATACATACATTCTACATTACTGTAAACAAAACGTATTTTTAATCTATACAAATAAATAAAATTGGAGTGTCTGTTTGTAAAATTAAAATAACCGTTTTTTTACTAAATGCATATGGACGTATTCACGGTACATATACCAAAACAAAATTTTTTACAATTTTGGTCTGTCTGTCTGTTTGTTCCGGCTAATCTCTGAAACGACTGGTCCGATTTTGACGGGACTTTCACTGTTAGATAGCTGATGTAATAAAAAGTAACTAAGGCTACTTTTATTTTAGAAAAAAAGGGTTTCACGAAAAAAAAAACCAAAAAAAAAATTAAAAAAGTTTATTTTGGGAAGCAATCTAAGCACAAACCCGAGCGAAGCAAGGGTGATCTCTAGTAATAAATAATAATAACTTTTACCGAAATTCTATTTAAAAGATACAAATTAATGTATATTTTAGGATAGTTAATATTTTTTTTCTACTTTACAGTGGGTAGACAAACTAAACATCGATTATTTGCATCGAGATATCATTCTCAGTTTATCTCCTATTTACAATTGTATTAACGTGAATGTTGAGTTTTGTGATATAGCCTTCTAGCGACTTACTTTCGCTGGTTACATTGTCTCGGTAGTCCAGTGGTTAGCTTGTATGGCTGCATAGCCGGAGGTCTTGAATTCGAGTCCCGAATGTTGCTAAGGTCAGGTATTGAGTTTTTCTAATTTGAAAATACCAGTAAGAGCCCGGAGTTGGAAAGATGGCGTTGTATCACCCCCGTACCTCGGAGATCACGTAAAGCTGTCGGTTCTGCGTCGGATATCTTATCAGTTACCAGTTCTGTTGAATTGTTATCCCATCGGGATTTGAGAGTGAAAGAAATAGGAATAGCAAGATAAATTTTGGGCTTTATATATGTTGTGAATTGTATTTACGCATACCATCTATAGACATACAAGTGGTTATGTGGGACTCACCGGCTAGAAAAGCCAGTACTACCCATTAAAACCCAATAAAACCTCCCCCGTAATGTAGCATCGCAGGATCGCGTGCGCACTCAAGCACTACGTTCCAACGGCAGGTCCTCCGAAACAGACCACAACAACTATGGGGTTGCTCCAACAGTCCACTCTGCTGAGATAGATTATAATCTGGAGTAACATATATGTTATTGTTAGTGTACTACTTGCCCCAAGAATATCAACTTAAAGTAGCAGTATCTACTAGATTTTGGCTAGTTGATTTTTCGTTGGTGTGTAAAATGTTCAGAGGCCCGGTTTTGAGATTTGACATGCAATTAGAGACTATTTATAATAACACAATTTCTACTGTCAAATAAGATAAAATTCTTTGAAGAGATCCATCTTTCTCTTTTCTTCCTTATTGTGCCATTGCAAAAGTATGTACATAGGCTACGTTTTGTCAAAAATTCTATCAAAAGTTTGGAAGAAAGCTCCTGTCCAGGGAAGAACTGCTTACAACTCAGATAAGCTTTAGTAACAAAACCTGAAAGAAGATATAAGTATTTTATTCTCATTTAGATTCCCAATAAAGTATTACGTTTTGAAAACACTGTTCGTTATCTGAGAACTGAGAGTGGACTTAATATAACACCTGTAATAGTTTAAAATGAATACAATAGACTGCTTGTGTTTCTAAAACAAACACTCTTATCAGAAGAAAATGTAGAAATTGTGATATTGTAAATAATCGTGATTATGTTAACATATAGCTTTGTTTCCTTTTGTTGAGTCATGGCGTGATAGCTATTTTATTTTCATAGTAAAAGGGGGAAAAAGGGGCTGTTCTACCTTATAGTAAGTGGCTATCGTCGCTCATGTGTATCTAGAGAAGGTACAAATGCGTTGCCGGCCTTTAAGGGACCTGAAGACATGACTCTTGAAGGGCGCCATAGTATAGCGCTCAGGGAAAACCTCAGGATGATCCATAATTTACAGAAATAAACGGGAGGCATTTGTGGAAGTTTTATAATAGACTACCTTATTATTCTTTTTTTCAGGCATTTACTCCTACTTATGACAGTGTCCCAATTTAGAGTAAAACTTTATTTGTGATATATAAAATGCTATAGATACATAAAACAACAATAAAAAAGTTAGTGTTCTTCTAGAATGGCTAATGAAGGTTCATCTTTTTCAAGTTATTAATTACTTTGAATGTGTGTTTCCTATGTACATCAATATCTACAAGGAACAGCATAGTAACTCCATATTGAGATAATTTAAAAGAAGAAATTAATTTCTCATAACAATATGTCTTATCGCCTTTACTGGTGACAAGAGAGCTGGCTCGTTTTTGCCCAAAGAATCGGCATTGCCATTCAGCGAGGGAATGCGGCCACCATTCTTGCCAGTATTCCACGTGGACATGACTTGTACATTAATAATTAACATTAACTGTATATTTGTTTTATATATATAATTACGTGTATTTGTAATTTTATTTATTATAAAAAAAATCATGTATTTTAATTGCTGATATAATTAATTACAATGCTGTTCCTTGCACGTATCGACATCAATATCATTGCAGAAATTCAATACTTGTTTATTAAATTTGATATCGTATTCGATGGTTACAATTACAGGATTTTCGGGTTGTATTACTATAAATGCTAGAGTTTGTATGTAAGAATATCTATCTGTTTCTTACTCCTTTACGCTGAAACGACTGGTTAGATTGTCATTAGGTGTAAAAAGTGGGTTAGCGCAGCAACATTTGCCAAGAGATGGCGCTACCTGTACATGTATACTAATACTATAAATATGAAAGTTTGTGAGTATAGATGTTTGTTACTGTTTCACGCCAGAACGGCTGAACGGATCTGGATGAAATTTGGTACACAGATAGATTATAGTATGGAATAAGAAATAGGCTACTTTTTATTCTGGAAAAATGTACGGTTCCAGTGGGATAGGTTTGTTTTTGTTTTTCTAGAGGCGAACTCGAGCGAAGCGAGGGTGAGCCGCTATTTATATTATATGTATAATGTATATATGTACGCGCTCGCTTGGACAACCGAGTGAAGCGGGTTCAAATCCCGGGTCTCGTACCTCTGATGTTTTCATGTGCGAATCATTTCTAACATGATTACCATTTCCCTTACGGTGAAGGAAA